>CM040424.1:169672487-172072487 GCA_022702705.1 Papilionanthe hookeriana x Papilionanthe teres
ACGACATATACCCTCACATCTTCGGCTAGCTTCGTTTGTATGATTGTGTCATACGAATATAAAGTCGCGATTAATTAAAACGAGGCGAGATGAAACATTAAATGAATCCCCAAATTGAAGCGAACGATAGGATAGTTTAAGAAGTTGCGAGATTCCTCTTGGATCCTCGGCTTCCTACTCCTCTTCCTTTGGACTCTAAAATAAAGCTGATTCCAAATTTGAGTATTCACTATTGAAATTTCGAAAATCCAATTTTTTGAAAACCTTAAACTTTGAAATTCTTGAGAAGCGAAAACCACTTGATCATTATCGAGAGTTTTCTTAAATGATTCTCGTCATTTAAGATGTAATTAACTATAGGGGCTTGCCTTTATAGGGAACTTTAAGAACCCGAGTAATATAAACCACTGCTTAATTCATTTATATTAAGCGGGGAATTCGTTGGCTTATAAAATTGGTTCGCGAGACCGAACGGATGTCACAGAATCTCCTAGTTTATTTAACAGAGCCCCATCATCGACGCGGTGTGTACTATTCTTCGGGATAGATACACGGTTTGTGGTGCGATGCTCGTTTATATAAACTATTTGGGATGTGAGATCGATTTGATTTCATATCTTAAAACTTTTAAACTTAAAATTACTTTCAAAATCAAATTTTATCTTTAAACTATATATATATTTCAATTAAATTTAAAATATGAAAAATTCGTCGACAATTTCTGTAGGTGACACCCTTTTCAAAACACATAACCTAAAAATATGCCGACAACTTCTGGCGACTCCGCTGGGGAATAGTTCCTCTCTCCATTTTGATCAGATAGCTTTACTTTCATAAATCGGTAGTGAGCCCATTCCCCTAGTGGACCAAACAACCATTCTTAGTTGGAATACCCAGTTTCATTTACTGTCTTGAGCAGTATAGCTTGACTCCTTTCGAGTTAGGAACCCTTTGTTTAGACACCCCTAAACGGAGAGGTTCGAGATCCTTTTACCTCTTTTACGAGGTGGGGTAGACCCCCAATAGGTGTTAGTTTAGGAGCAATCCTTCGAGTCGAGAATTCTTGCATAAGACTTTCTCTTCCTTTCCAATTCTGAATCGTATTCCTTACCTTCTCTACACCTTTGAACATTCTGTTCCTAATAAACAAGTCCTCTAATGAATAACTCTTTTAACAAATAACTCCTTTTTATAAATATATGAACAAAAATGTGTTCGGACTCTTTTCGATTCCTTTTCTTTTCGTCCTGATGAGAAGAAGCATAACTTAGGGATGACAATGAGAATCTACCTTACGAGAAAATGTATGCCCTAAGTGATTTTCTCCTTCACCAATAATTTGGACTTCCACTGTTTACGAGGATGAGGTTTGCCCGACGATGGGATCATCCGTTTTGGGCGGGATTCGAGAACACGAATGTCGAGATCAGCGACATTACGCTTTTCGCACTTACGGACGAAGTGCACAAGGCGAAAGACCTTTGATCGAGTTCGACCTCGAGTCGACTCGAGAGTTCCCTCCCTGCCAAAGGGTTCAAGTGAAAGGAATACTCACGTCAGTATGAGGACTGATTATCTCTACCCATTTGATGCAGTCGTCTACACCTGCCCGGCTTCAGCGAGCGAAGGGAAGGAAGTTCGGATTTGTAACGAGCATGTTACGGTGGAGGGTACGGATCTCCGTGTGAGACCTTCGTTTTTGAAATTGGAGTCCGGCTCGAGGGTTCCACCCTAACACGGACTCGGAAGAAGAAACGAGGAGGTAGAAAGATTGCCGGAAAGGCTAGAAGCTTGCTTGAAGTTGCTTTCTTGGAAGAAATCCACGAGTACACACCATCACGAGTACATACCATTTCACGAGTATACACCGCTTTTGGAAGGAAGTGGATTCCATCCCTCTCACGCCGTGGTGACGAGGAAAATGTCTGCAAGATTGCTTCTACATTACCTCAACCCGCATACTATAGCGACAACCAAAAGAAAAGTGCTAGGATTACACCATTTGCTCGACTACAGACTGTGATAGAGAAGTTAGCGAAGTAAGAGAGATGTCCTGTATTAGAGATTTTAAGAAGAATAGGGCGGGTGCCAGCCAAGTCCCGTCTTGGGCCATGAGTAGAACCGTTAGCGCCACGGAAAAGCCGAATAAGAAGATGAAGGCTAGTCGCTTTGTTGTTGTTTCGGGTTTACGGATCGGGGAGGATGCCACCTTCCGGCATTCGGCAGAACGGACCATCAGGTCCTGGGCCTGCGCTGCTAGAAGGATGGTATGGCGTCTGTGCGGCGATTAAGGCCGAAACAACGACCGGGAAAGGAAAGTCTCATCGGGAGACTCGAGTCGAAGAAAGTGCTCGCTGCGATGAAAGGGACTCCCGAACGGAAACCCGACGGTCATTGCATGATGATTGCGAAACCGCACGAAAAAGACCATTGGAAGACGGCTATGGAAAAGCTAAGAACAGGCATTCGACGATTAACAAGAGAAAGAGAAGAAAAGTTTGGAGATGAAGTTGACTCGTCGGAGTTCATGGATGATGAATATGTAGGGATCAACATGGTTGAGACACGAGCATCATCAGCTTCGCAAGGTGCCCCGACAACTGTGGAGAGAGATGAACCGGAAGCATTAAGAGCACAAATTCGAGAAAAAGATGATACGATCTCTCAAATGGCAAAAAGGATGGAAGAGATGGTTGCGGCCACTAGCCGACTCTTCGAGTCGGGTTCGACCCCCGAGAAACGCCTCCGGAAGTTATACATATTACGGACGGAGGAAAAGAGATTACATCTCGTTAATGGAGACGATCGGCGAAGAAAGATTCTACCCAGAATATGATTCCGGAGAAGGACATCGAGAACATGGTGGAACGATGGGGTGCGAGAAGCCTTAGCACGATCTAGGAGCGAGCATCTATTCGGACGGGTAGAACGTGCCCCGACGAATGTGATGCGGTACAGATACCCAAAGGCTTCGTACCACCTGCGTTCGGAGACTTTTAATGGTACCGGAAAACCTCGACAGCTTGTTGCACATTTTTGCGCTAGTTGTTGCAATGCTAGTGGAAGTGACGCCTTACTCTTCCGACAATTCGTCAGTAGCCTGTCAGGGATCACCTTCGATTGGTATGCAGAGTTACCGAACGGTTCGGTAAAGACATTTTCAGAATTGGAAAACCTCTTCGTGAAACGGTTTGCCGGAGCTCAGCACCATATCACCATCGTTGAATTAGTGGTGGAGAAATAGAAACCGAATGAAACTTTAGTGGACTACATACTTCGATGGAGAAATCTAAGCATGAAGTGTGAGCCACAGCTACAAGAGCAGCATGCAGTCGGTATCTTACTTAAAAGCATTCACGGCCCGATAGCACTTCTCCTTAAGGGATTTACGATCAAGACTTTCGAGAAGTTGTTAAGCAAGGACAGAAGCTTGCAAGAGGAAGCGAAGAAACTAAGTTTCGTCGATAAAACAAGACAACGAAAGCTTGTGAAGACATTTGAAAAGAAATGCGGGATCGTCGCGGCGGTCGATAAGGGCGAGCGGCCAATGCGGAAATACGGTCGGAGCGGCCGCGGCCCGGCTATCAACAACCTCGGCGAGCTACCGACAACCTCGGCCCGGTTATCATCCGGCCCGACAATATGAGCAACGCCTTGCCCGCGGCGCATGTTAAAGGAGCTTATAAATAGAGAATATCCGTTCGAGAATAAGGCGAGTGCGAAAGAAGTTCCGCGGTTTGATGAAGACTTCGGATTTTCGGCTGCAGGAACCCAGAAGCCGGAGGAAGTCAACGAGAAAGACCATCCCGACTACGCCCTTACCACAGGATGCTTGGACATAAGATAGAGGATTGCATCACTTTCAAAAGTTGGCTTAACAACGATCTCCGAAAAGGGAACATAACGATCCCGAAGGAATACATGAAAGAACCCGGAAAGGAGGTTACATCGATGTTATTTCAACGGATCCCATTGTTACGATAGACCCTTACACTGACCGATGATGGATGGAGTACCGCTTGGGACGAAGTCATCGAAGAAAATTTTGGATATCATCCAAACCTCTTCGGCGCGTGCTTCAACTCAGAGTTTGAAACCTGTCAAGCCGACGCTATCGATTGCAATTGAAGAACCGCCCCAGGAAAAAAAGATCATATAAAAGAAGGAGATCATAGAAGAAGAAAGGACCGAGGCTCCTAAGGCTAGACTAGGGGCTGCTTATCCTAGGATGGTTGTTTCTGATTTGGGGGAAAAATTCCTCGAACCTCTGACTTTGTATGATTATTTGCCTGCTCCGGCGGGATCTTCTAATGATAAGAGTTATGGCGTTGGCTACGTGTTGACTGTTTCTAACGATTACGTAACTAACGACAACCAATCTAATCCGGATCCCGATTTCGATACCAATAACAATTCTCAAATCATACACTGACCTCGACAATCACGATGAAAAAGAAGACATTCATCAAAGGCTACAAAAGTTCGACAAGAAATGAATCTATTTGTGAATTCCGAGGAACTCCAATCACCATAGAGTTAGAGCTTTCGGATTTCGAAGCGATTCCGGAAGAACTTGTCATGCCGATCCGAAAGGAGACACTATAAACTCGGTACCGGATTCGGAAGAAATCACGGAAGTCGATTTAAGGAGCGAAGGGTTCTACCTCCGAGAATGGGTTCGAAAAGACAAAGGAAAGCGGTGGTTGTTCGGGAAGAATCAACCCCAGCAGAAGAATTGCCCGTTCGGGAAGAAACTGAGACACATAGTAACAAAGTGGACTATAACGTGCTAGCCCATCTTAGGAAACTACCAGCCAAATAGAGCATCTACGACACTCTCATCTTATTAAAAGAGATGAGGGAAGCTCTAATCAAGGCCTTACTTGATCCAGAGATTTGTTTAGCTCAGATGGCCGGAGATTCCTTAGACGAGGTTTGCTCGTTAAAGGAACAGCGAGGTGTTACCTTCACGGACAGTGATCTACTACTCAGGACGGTCGATCACGACCGAGCCATTGTACATTTCGATTCTGATCGAGAAAATTTAAGCTCTCGAAGTATTGGTGGATCCGGGAGCATCGATCAACATAATGAATCTTAGGACGCTAGCATACTTGGAAATTGATGCTCCGCGAGCTTGAAGCGGACGAGATGTTACTAAGAGGATTGACCGAGAAAGGAGAAAGAGCCCTTGGATCAATAACATTATTGATGAAGACCGGTGACTTAGCAAAGACAACCATAAAATTCCACATAATTGACTGCGAGACATCGTTCGACGCTCTGCTTGGGCCGGCCGTGGATCCATGAAAACGGGATGGTACCATCGTCTACTGCATCGATGCATAAAATACTACGAAGGAGGAGAACGAGTGCATTAAAGGTGATTTGCGACCTTTCTCCGTACATGAGATTGGGATCCATGAAGATGCGGCTTATTACGCACCTGCGAAGAAAACAATCTTCTCCGGAAACACCGTGCCGAATGAAGCGAAAGAAATTCGAGACAATGAAGAACACGAAGTTCTAGTCCAACGATCGCTCCACCACTCCCTTACGGCGAGATGGTGAAGGTTTTTCCAGAACTCGCATCCGAGGTCGAGGCCGGGGACGAGGTCGTGGAAGAGACACTCGGACAGTTGGACAGAAAAAGCCGATGATCAACGTTGATTGGATGAACAGCTCTGAGGAAGAAGAGGAAGTCATGAAAGAAGCAGCTACGATAAACCAAAAGAATCCACAATTCAAGATTTCTCTCGAAGATGAGAAGAACGAAGAATACAAATCGATGTACGAGAAGATTAACCTCTATGTACACACTATGACCCTGAGCCCGATCCGATCCAATAAGATTGAGGGTATGGTGGTCGAAGAAGTACATAACGGCGGTGCGAAACGATCGAATTTTACCGTGGCACTTCTTCTTCCAATGCGAAAACGATGTATAATTTGAAGATGTCACTTCTTCCGAATTAATGGAATTAACTTTTGAGTGGTACTCTCCACGTGTTCGAAATTTAATTCGGCATGGTGTCTTACCTCGACAATGGACGAAAGGCCGATCACGATACTTCGAAAAATTATGGAATAATGTCGGTCGGCCTCCCGATTCAAAACATGGTCTCGGATTCGGCACGGTAGGTTCGAGTTGACGATACGGAATTTTGTTTGGTTGTCACTTGCGAACTAATGAAGGCTGCTTGGAAGCTTCGGAGGACCTCGAGGATCTACCCGATCGGAGATGCTCCACCGGAGTCGAAGAAGAAATCGAATCTAAAATAGATGAGTTAATGGAAGTTAACTTAGGTACTGCGAAAAGCTGAGACCCAACCTTTGTTAGCTCCTTACTCGATAAAGAAGATTCGAGGAAATGATCGAGCTATTAATAGAATTCGAGGACTTGTTTTGCTTGGAGTTACGACGAAATGCCGGGATTAGCTCCGAAGTCGCAGTTCACGGGCTAGGAGTAGATCTACTGCACGTTCCAGTCGAGACGAAGCTTCCGGGAGGATGCGTTTGGAAATTGAACAACAAGTAATAGCTGAAGTTAAGAAGCTAATCGACGCTAAATTTGTCCGTGAAGAACAATACCCTGCTTGGGCTGCTGATGTGGTACCAGTCAGGAAGAAGAATGGTCAGATCAGAATCTTTGTGGATTTCAGAGACTTGAACAAAGCATGTCTGAAGGATGAATTTCCACTACCAATTCCAGAGTTAATGATCGACATGGCTTCGACACATGAAATATTCTCTTTCCTGGATGGATCTTCAGGATACAACCAGATGGCACCAGAAGACAAAAAACTCATGGCATTCAGAACACCAATCGGAGTGTATTGCTACATAGTAATGCCATTCGGATTAAAGAACGCAGGAGCAACATATCAAAGAGCAATGACAAAGATTTTTGATGATCTCATTCACAACCAAGTCGAGTGCTTACGTGGACGATGTGGTCATCGAAAGCAAGGCGAAGGAAGATCACCTGTATGATTTGAGAATTGTCTTCGAGCGACTAAGGCAATACAACCTTAAGATGAATCCCTTAAAATGTGCCTTCGGCGTCACCTCCAGGAAATTCTTAGGATTTGTTGTCCGACATCGCGGGATTGAAATTGATCTGGAAAAGATTAAAGATATCTTAGAAATGCCGCCTCCCAAAACCTTAAAACAGCTACGATCTTTTCAAGGGAAGCTGACATATCTTTGACTCTTTATTTCGAACTTGTCAGGTAGGTGTCAGCCCTTCTCGGCATTAGTTAAAAAGGATGCCAAATTCTTTTGGGAAAAGAAATGCCAACGGGCCTTCGAGGACATTAAACAATACTTAATGACACCTCCTGTCTTAGCAGCCCCGATCTCGGGTAGGCCGTTGATACTTTATACCACGGCTCTCGACGACTCCCTTGGAGCCATGCTGGCCCGGTCGATGATGAGGGAAAAGAAAATGCTCTCTACTTACTTAGGCGTCGTTTGATTCCGATGGAAGTAAAGTATCCTCGATTGAGAAGCATTGTTTGGCCACGATCTTCGCCGCACGAAACTCGGGCATTACATGCTCTCTCATAAGGTGAACCTTATCTCGAAAGTTAATCCGTTGCGATATTTGATGACCGTCCAACACTTTACGGCGGACTTGCTAGGTGGTCGATGATCTTGTGCAATTAGACATAACTTTCGTTCCTCTCCGTGTCGTAAAGGGACAAGTCTTAGTGACTTCCTTGCGGCACACCCGCTGCAAACGGATTCGCCTCTCGACGATGATTTGCACGACGAACGAGATAATGAGCCTAGAAGACACTGATGATCGACATTGGGAACTATACTTCGACGGAGCATCCTCACCACAGAAAGACAAAGAATTGCAAACGATAGTGCCCGGTAAGGCAGGAATCAGACTAATCTTTATAACACCGGAGTGGGGGATATTAAGATACTCCTACCATTTAATAGAGCCATGCAAAAACAACGAGGCAGAATACGAGGCCCTCATAACAGGACTAGAACTGACCATTCAAATGGGAATAACAGATATCAACATCTACGGAGATTCTCAGTTGATCATTCAATAGGTCGCAGGACAATACATAATCTTAAAGCTAAGACTCGAGCAATACTTTCGGTATGCCGCAAGCTGTTGGAACAAATTCCGAATGTAACAATCTACAAGATCCCCAGAAGAGAAAATGCTCTCGCGGATGCGCTAGCTCGCCTTGCAAAAGAATTTGCTTGCTTACAAGATGAGTCAGTTGAAGTGTCAGTTCAAGGATGACAGGTCCTATCACAGCTCGACATGGAAACGATACAGAAATCAGAAAAAGCAGAGGAATCAGTTGCAGCGGTGACGGAAAACACAAAAAATTGGCGTCAGCCGCTAATAGACTACCTTCAAAACGGGGAAATTACCGGACGATAAGTCATTAGCACATCGAATCGAAAAGAACTGCGTGCTTACGCATTAATAAACAATACATTATACGAAGGTCTTTTGATCAGATGTGGTTAAGATGCCTGAGCGGGTCCGAAGCTCGTGAAATTGTCAAAGAAGTGCATTCAGGACTTTGTGGCGCTCATCAGTCGGGTCCGAAAATGAAAATGAAAATGAAAATGAAAATTAAGAGACTAGGGTACTACTGACCCTCGATGATGACCGATTGCATGAAGATTGCCAAAAGTTGTCACCAGTGCCAAGTGCACGGAGTGGTTCTACACCAACCTCCAAATGTGCTACATCCAACAATTGTGTCGTGGCCATTTGAGTGTTGGGGCACAAATCTAGTGGGTCCGACAGAACCACCTTCTTCAAGAGGACATCGCTTCATCCTTGCAGCTACAGACTACTTTTCTAAATGGGCAGAAGCAGTTCAACTCAGAGAAGTAAAGGCACACCACGTGCTACAGTTTTTAAAAAATCAAGTTGTCTACCGTTTCGAAGTACCACTCAGAATCATTTCGGATAATGGGTCCGCATTCAGAAGCACAAAAAATCAACAATTTTGTCAGAAGACATGGGATCGATTAGCGATACTCAACAATCTACTACCCAAGAGCAAACGGCTTGGCCGAGGCTTTTAATAAAACTCTCGTTCAAATTTTAAAGAAAATTTTGGATGACAACAAGAGAAATTGGCACGAGAAGTTGTTAGAAGCCTTTTGGGCCTACAGGAAAACTTTCAGGAATCTTACTCAGTCTACGCCTTATATTTTAGTGTACGGATCCGAGGCAGTGTTACCATTGGAAGTCCAGCTTCCATCACTCAGGATTGCAGTTGCAAATAAGATTACTACAGAAGAAAATGCCAGATTACGACTGGAAGAACTGGAAAATTTGGATGGAAAAAGACTTGCAGCGCAACAAAATTTGGAGCTGTCACTGAAGCTAAGATGATCCGGGCCCATGATAAGCCGGTCGCCCGAGAACTTTCAAAGTTGGTGACTTAGTTCTTGTTCTCGGAAGACCTATTCTTGCACATCGCAAGATAGGAGGCAAATTTGAACCGACTTGGGAAGGGCCGTTTGTAGTTGAGGCGATCTACTCGGGAGGCTCCTACCAGCTTGTGAATTGCCGAGGAGAACGACAAATGCTTCCGATCGATGGACGATATTTGAAGAAGTATTACGCGACACGATGTTTCGAAGGGTGGCCTCTAAAATAGAGTCTTATCCACTAGAAACACGGGTGGGGCAATCACTTCGTGGTCAGGTCCGAACCCAAAACGAGAAAAATGGATAAAATAAAAAAAATGTACTTAAAAATAAAATATTTGAAAATCATAATAATAAAGTTTTATCCTTCCTTTCAAATCGAATCTTTTTCCGATCTTTCTTTATCTTTTCCTGCTTTCCTTTAAAAATTAAAATTGGAATAGGTGAATAAGAATCTTCAATGATAAATACTTTCTTAATGTTCTTGTTCTTAGTACAGCCCCTGATCCTTTCCTTGTTTTCTTCGAAGGGAAATGTCGAAAGGGCGGTTGGTCCTAAACTTTAAAAATGGCGTGAGTCTCTCACTCGTTGAAAAGAGGGTGAAGGATGGAGCAGTGATATAAATTGATTCTGACTTCACACCAGCCAGCCTACAGTATGAAGAAAATGGCCAGGTCTAGTGGACCGAGAGGAGCTTCATCGCCGGACGGTAATGAAGATGGGTGGCCCGAGGCGCCAATCCGGCAACAAGAAAGAAAGACGAGCACGGAGAAAGCAAGAAAATCGAGTCGATAATTGCCGCGGCGGAGGGCAGGTAAGTCGGCGCCGTGCCGCGGAAATTCAAGAAGTGAGGAGAGCTACGCTCGCTTGCTTGCTCGAAGAAGGAATAAGAATCGCCGTATCCGCAAGATGTTGACTAAAGTAGCGACAGATCAACACTAAGAAACAGCCATCTTCGCAGACACACACATTTCAAAGATATCGGTTCATCAGGAACCTGAAAAGAGAGAACAAACTCCAAGAACAACAGAAAGAATAAGGGAAACTCTAAGAAGATCAGAGGCAGAGAGATCGCCTCGACGCCGGATAGAGATACCATATCTGAAGAACCTTGTTGCAGAAGCGACCCGGAGGATGTCTCGACGAGAGACAATCCCGAGGAGCCAAGGTATGCAGGAGAACGTGACAGAATTAAGCCATACATCCCGCAATACGTTACTAGGCCTCGTCACCTGCAGATCATCCCATAATATGAACTAGAAAGAATGCAAAATGTTGAGAAGAAGACTTTCGAATACTTTGAAAGGATTGGAGGTAGAAGAATTAACATTTTGGAAGGCCTTAAGTTACACACAGGTGTATTCTCAGAATACGAGCAACAGCAGATTGTGGATTGCATTCTAGAACTTCAGAAGATGGGTCGAGCAGGCCATCTGAGAGAAAAGACTTATTCAGAATCCCGGAAATGGATGCCAGGGAAAGGAAGAGTCACAATAAAATGCAGATGTTGCTATAACTTCGTAGAGGACAGAAAAGGAAATGCACCAAGGATACTCCGTCACGGTGAGGTGGATCCAACGCTGAGAATAATTAAAAGAATGGTGAAAAGAATGATAACGTGGAGGGTACTGCCAGCAGACTGCATACCCAACAGTTGCGTCATCAACATTTATCAGAAGGGCGACTGCATACCTCCACACATAGACCACCACGACTTTGTCGAGACCTTTACGCACGGTTTCGTTCGTCGACCGATGCGATATCATGTTCGAGATCGACCTCCGGATAGCGAGGCCGGGGTAAGTTCGAGGGCCGGTGGAGATACCACTTCTGGTAGGTTCCGTCATGATATTACAAGGAAATAGAGCAGACATCGCAAAACATTGTATACCGGGAGTACCAGTGGAGCGGATCTCCGTCACCTTTAGAAGGATGGACGATAGAAAGGCGCCATACCATTTCCAGCCTGATCCAGAATTGGAGAGTCTCCGGCCCTACGAGCAATGAGTTACACAGAAAATAGCACACCTCCAATGCACATCCATGCGGCATTCCTATCAAGGATGGCATGGAAGGTGATGTTATTGACCGTGTATCTCATTATTCAGACATGGATTTAACAGATACTTTTTGGATGGATCAACAAGAATCATACATAGTCCTTTTTTAGTCATGGATTGTATGAGAAATATTTCAGATCGAGTTGTATGATGTATCTTCGACCAGATTGGAATGAAAGTGACCATGTCACATTTTGCCTTCACCTCTTTTTGTGCAAATTGACTGGGAAACGCCATTAAAGTTAAATGAACTTCGAACAAAGAACAGAAAAGAAAAGGAAAATAAATAAGAACCCTCTTCATAAAAATCCAAACATTAAAAAGAATTTCAAATCTACATGAACACCAAATAAACAATAAAAAAATGGGATAGTTAAAGAACAAACAAAACAAATCTAAAGCTCAAATTGAATTCCAATTTAAGTCCATATTTTCAAATCCTCCAATCCTTCTTCAAATCAAGATCTATTACGGACCTCCTTTGAAACCCTATCTCGGGATGATTTCAGAATCATGAAGAATTTTCAATTTGATTCGGATGGCATGGGTTCGTACCCTTCTCCAAGTAATCAGACTTTGATTGATTCCCATGGGATATGGAACACTTTCATATCTCATTTCGATCTCGGCATTCGAGATGAGGCTTCAGCCCTACTCCCATCTCGACGATCTCGACGTTCGGGATAGGCTTCCGCCTACTCCCGATCTCGACGAAATCTCGACGTTCGGGATAGGCTTCCGCCTTACTCCCATCTCGGATATCTCGGCATTCGGGATAGGCTTCCGCCCTACTCCCATCTCGGCGATCTCGGCATTCGGGATAGGCTTCCGCCTGCTCCCATCTCGGAAAATCTCGGCATTCGGGATAGGCTTCGCCCTGCTCCCATCTCGGCGATCTCGGCATTCGGGATAGGCTTCGCCCTACTCCCATCTCGGCGAAATCTCGGCATTCGGGATAGGCTTCCACCCTACTCCCTTCTCGAAATTCTCGGCACTCGGGATAGGCTTCCACCTACTCCTTCTCGGCAATTCTCGGCACTCGGGATAAGCACGGTCCTACTCCTTTCTCGGTGATCTCAAAATTTGACCCTCTCGGCGAGAAGTTGAAATTAAAGCACTCTGCATTTCGGATAGGCTTTGTCTATTCTTCCACGGCATTTGGGATAGGCACGGTCCTCAATCCTTCTCAGCATACACAATTGGAATAGGTTCAGTCCTGCTTCCTTCTCAGCATACAAATGCATTCAGGTGGGCCTTAGCCCTACTCTTTTTTCCGCATAAAATCAAAATTGAAACTCAAATCAAAATTCAAACTCAAAGTTAAAAATTGAGACAGAAAATGAAGTGAATCTAAGATCCAATCTCTTGAAATCTTGTGATATGAAATTCACCTCCTTTTTCCTCAGTGAGAGTTCTGGAATCTTCAGTCTTGGAGATTTGCCTGATACTCCCCAGTGGAAATTTCTTACACTTCGTCCTAAGTTTGTCACTTGGACATCTGTTTTGGTTCTGTTGATCTCTTCGGTCAACGGCAATACACGCGGTGTGCTTGGTTAGCACACCACACCTATTGGGGGTCCATTTGTTGACCCCATTTTTGATGAGCTCCTATCTTCCCTCTTTAGTGCTTAGGATCTAGCCTTAGGATTTTCCTTTAACTATCTTAGAGGACTAGAATTGGGACCCATCCTTTAGAAATTTAAACCACTTCTTGTCTCCCTGCAAACCCCACAAGTTTGATTGTAGACCCCTAATCACCTAGAGGGTTGAGATCAAAAGTGAAGGTTTAAAGGATGAGTTCCACTATAGGACTCTTTGGCACTTAGGACCACCACAGGTGGCTAGTGCAGTGAGGGTTGACTTACACACTCACTACACTCATACTCTACACTCTCGCACACACGATCAAATCCTAAAACCACACCCATACCCAACTTGACTCCTTGACTCGTGTAGGTAATTCATATGGATGGACCTTAACCCTAAGCCACTGGTAAGAGGGTTAGGAACAACATAGTGAATGCCTCGAATGAGTCCTCTCATGGCTCATATAGGCTTAACATGGCTTCATGGCTCAATCGAAGTGATTCCATTTTGACTCATATTTGATCGATCTTCATTCTTCCAAAATTTCGATTTTTGACCCGGGGACCCTACACTGTCAAACCTACAAAAGCCGCTGAATTGCCCAAATCCTCCAAAATTTCCAAATCACCCAAAATTCCCCAAAATTAACCTTGAACATTTCCGCACCAATCAAATTGATCATCCATAGCCAAAAATACAAAAATTCCAAAAATACCCCCCTATACCCTCCAAATACCCAAAATGCCCCTCTTAGCCAAAAAAATCCAAAAATTCAGAAAATTCCTAGAAAATTCCAGAAAATCTCAAATATTACCAATTTAATTTTATCCAACTACACCATGGTTCAATTTTGTCAATTTACCCCACTTTTATCAAAAACCCCAATTTAGCTTGGCTCTTAACCTAGTGAACCCGATGTCGAACCAAATCTACCCGATTGACTCCGATTTTGGTCGAATTCAATTCTAAACTCCAAATTGATATCCACGATATCAATCTAGACCAAATCCAAGTCCAATTTGATTAACATTTGAATGCAATTTCACTTTTGACCTTAAAGCCCAATTTGGACTCATGACCTAAACTTAGCCCAAACCAAACTAATTCAACTCCAATTGACCCCAAACCTTTTCTAAACCTTCTCTAACATCTCCACAAACAAAACACTAATAGAATTTGTTCAAAATTTGGGCCCAAACCCCACTCAAATTCAACCCAAAATCAAATAGACCAATTTTGACCTAAACCCAAACCTAACCCAACTAAGCCCAAGTCCCAAAACCAAAACCCAAACAAAGTTAAAACCTTTTTGAAACACTCCCATAAACATTTTCCAACATTAATTTTACATCAATTTTAACTCTAGCCCAACATTGGCCCAAATTAGCCCAATTTGACCTACATTGGCCCATTTACCAAATGAACCCAAATTCAACCCAATTCAAATCCAAACTACCTCGAATTTGCTTGAATCATTCAAGACACATCCTTAAACTAAACTCAAAATTTATTTGGCATGGCCCTTTGTAAAATTTTTCATCTAAAAGCCCATTGCTAAACATAAAGGCCCACTCCATTAAACCTTCCTAAAAGACCACTCCTACCAAATTCATAAGCCCAAACCCATCCTAAAGCCCACATTACAATCACAACTCATCCTCACTTAATTGATATCATTCCCGAAGTGTTAAACCCATCATGAAAATCAAACCAAAAATTGTATTATGCCAAATCCCATCAAATAACCCCAAAATTTCCAAAAATTCCTAAAGCCCTTTCCATGAAAGTTGACCAAGCTCTTGCCAAGCCATATGTGAGCCAAAGACAAGCCATGTACAAGCCATATGAAGCCATGGGATGTTTGACATGTGACCATACCTAAAGTAGCAAAAGGAGGGCCCCCTTTCTTAAACCTTCATTAAGCTTTTTAACCCCTTCCATGTTACACACTAAACCAAGATTAGTCACATCACTTTAGATGGGGACTTCACCACCCCTTTCTAGCTGATGCAAATGATCCTCCCTCAGCCCAAATCAGCCATGGGGAGATGAACCTAGCCTAAAACCATGGCTTGGACCAAATAAAGCCAAAATGGCCTCCCCCCATGCCATTTTAATCCAAGCTCTTTACACATGGCATTGGCCAATTGCTTGCACAAACCTCAACTACGACTCACACGAACACGAGGGTGACCCATGCTGCTAGGCCGGCCACACGGATCACGGGAATACACCATGGCCGAGACCTTGGGAGGAGTAAAATTTTAGAATTCCACCTTGCTGAGCTGCCTCACTCCAAATAGCCATTGCAGCTGTTCTTCTCCTCACCAGAGCAGCTGATCCCAACCCTTAAACCCCCCTGGGAGGCCCTCCAGCCTCTTCTATTTTAACACCACCTCCTCTCGGCCAAGGGATATGCTGAACCAAACCTTACTGAAACCTGCCAAAATCATCCCAGACCACTCTCTACACATAGAGAACTTAATCCCCACTGAAATCCCCCTGCCATTTCCTCTCTGTGAGCTCAATTTCAGAGTTGAAATCCAAGCCCAAAACCAGGACACTTTACCACGGTGAGTCAATCCTCGAATTTATTCACTCTACACCTTCACGAGACCGAGAGGAGAAGTTTCCCGGCAAAAGCCCCCTCACCGGAGCCGGCCATTGCTTCCGGCCTCCGAAGCTTTGTGATCGGTTGTGGTCACTTTTGTACTGAGCAATTCACCGAGGCCGAGGACTTCATGCGGAGCTTGCTTGGACCCGATCGAACGTGACACGACCCTCGGATTGAAGCTTCACTTCTGCGAGCAAAGGTATGGACTCACTCTTCTTCTCGAGCTTACAGAGATTCTCCATAAAGTTTGAGTTAATTTCAATGTATGTTTACAGTATGGATGTGTTCGTCTCTTCAAGACGAATCCATAGAGCATAAGAACACATAAATCCGTTGAGAATCGAGTGAGAAATTAGGGTTAGAAGGTCTACGGTCACGGGTTCACACCAGTCGTAGGCGATGACTGGGAGCCGTTGGATCGCGCATGTATCGGATGGACGGCTCGGATCGCGTCGGACCAGAAGATGTTACGTGAAAGGCGGGTCCCGGGACGGCTGAGTCAGATGGCAGCGTCGAATCAGGAGACGACGCGTGGAGCTTCGGAGACGGCGAGGTTGAGTCGGCGCCGCGTGGATAAGTAGGAAAATAGTTTATTTTTTATTTATTTAATTACCAGAACTTCAAAAATTCATAACTTTGTGTAGAAAATTCCTAAAAATAAAATAAAAATACCCTCTTGCTCAGTGAACAGAGGAGAATAATATGGAAAAGAAATCAAGTAATTTCATTAGGTATTTTATTTTTAATGATTTATTTACTCTCTGCATTTTTTTAATTCTCCATTTACATAGGCAATTCATCATGGCATGAGACATAGGGCTTTTGAAGCCTATGAACTTGGGAACATTCCCTGAATTTTCCAAGGTCAGAGGCCATCCTTATGAGAAGTTATTGATTTTTTAAGTTCATGTTACTGTTTTGAGTATTTTAATTCAAATAATTAGTATGCTGAGAAATAAATTCTAGGAAAATTTGGTGATGTTTCTTGTGACCAGAGGGACCTAGGAAAAATAAGTTTTGAGTTAATTCACTTTGAACAACCCTAATTGGCCTAAATACCCAAAATTGAACTTTAATTAATTAGAGTTAACTATCCATCAAATTAACTTAAAAATAAATCTCCACTGTCCTCTAGGGATAGGAGAACACTACATAAAAATTTGAAACCGATTGGACTTGATTAGCCCCACCAAATGGGTTGATTAAGCCTCTTAAGCAAAAATGGGTAAAATTAAACTTTAAAAATTCATAACTCACAAAATACTTTTCAAAAATTCACAAAAATGGTTTTTGAGCTTCTCTGATATCAGTGGAATTTAAAAAAATTAAAATTACAATTTTCTAAAAAAGTTTTTTTTAAGCTTATTTTAATATTTTTAATAATTAAAAAAATAATAAAAATCACAAAAAATATTAAAAATCACCAAAATGTCACATTTTGAATTCTAATCACTTAGGAACAAACCAAATATTTTTCTTAAGTCCCTAGGGTAAGATATTGAATTTTAAAGGCTTAATGTAATTTTTTAATATTAAAAAAATGTATTTTCCAAACTTTTCACTAAAATAATTCTAATAAATGAAAGAAAAATCAGAAAAATATAAAATTTGTTTCTGTGAACTCCTTGAGGTCAGAGAGATTTAAGAAAAATATAAAATCCATTTTTCAACTTTAATTTTATTTTAAAATTAATTAATGCTCCAAAAATCAAAATAATTCTAGTAAATAAAATATAATTCAAAAAATCACCAAAATTGGTCCAAATAGTCCTCTGGTCATTAGGAATATCCCATAATTTTCTTAAAGACAAACATTTCCTTGGTCATATCATTGAATTTTCCTTGAAAATCCCTATTTTTCATTAAAAATAATTACATAAATAAATTAAATACAGAAAAATCACATTTTCTCCTCTAATGTCTTAATTGACATGTAAGTAAGGTCACATAAACATTTCAAGTTCATTTGAGCTTAATTTAATGAGTTATAGAATTATTAAGCTTGAAGGGCAAAATGGTAATTAAAATTTTCAACCTTTAATTAAAATTTTAGGATTAATCAAAAAAAGGAGGGTAAAATATTTGATTTAAACTGATTTTGGATGATTGAAACTTAAATGGTTAAGGGTAGAAACCCACCAATCATTTTAAGATTAATTAAAGTAAACCTTAATCAATTAGTTAATTAAATTTGGAAGATTAATAAAAAAATTGAAATTATTAAAATAAGGATATTATTAAGAAGACATTTATTCTTTAATTTAAGTGTCCCTAAATTAATCACTTCAATAATATTTAATTCCCAATTAAAATGATAATCCAAACTCAAGATTTAAAATACTAAGAGACCTAATCATTAAATTAAATTAAAATTAAAACATTTAAACTAAATTAAATCAAAATTTCAATTAAATTAATACTTTAACAATCAAATTAAATCAACTTTAAAAACATTAAAATAAAAAAAAATTTAAAATTAAATCAAATTAAAATTAAATTAAATCACAATTAAATCAAAGTAAATTCAAGTTAAATTAAATTAAATTAAAACATATTAAATTAAATTAAATTAAATTAAAAATAAAATCAAATTAAAATAAAATTAAAATTAAAATTAAATTAAATTAAAATTAAACTAAACCAATTTAAATTAAATTAAATTAAATTAAATTAAATTGAATTAAATATTACATAACTTAAGACATAAAGAATTCAAAATAAATCTAAAACAACTTGAACACTATTCCAAACTTAAACCTATTAAATAAAATTAAATTAAATCACAGATCACTAAAACAGCAATTTGCCCTTAAAAGCTCTTGTTATCATAACTCCTAAGTGGAGTATTTAGTAAAGTGTTATCACATAAAGGATATTCAAATGTCCTAGTTCACTGAGCAAAAGAACAAAACTTAAACTCCCGGATGATTAATTCACTTGTATAATCAAATTCTCTTGGACTTAAAACAATCCTAGAGGTATTGAAAGATGTTTAAGACTCGTCTTAAGCACTTCCTCAATATGATAGGATGTTTATAAGAACAATTGAACTTAATTATTCTTTGATGAAGAAAATCATCCTTAAACCAAAATACAAGAACACTAGACGTCGTAGGAGATGACTAGCTATAGGATTAGGACTTTGATAGACAACCAAAACCTTTCCTTTAGCTTTACTGAGTACTTGTTGGAATATTTAAATGCCTTAACATGTGTTTTAAGTGCAGCTTGGGACGACGGGAAGACCCTCCAGGTACGCTTTTATTTTATTGCAATTTACTTTATTGCAAATGCACTTTACTTTTCTTGTATGATAAACAACTGTTGCATGAAAACCAAAACCTTTAGGATAGTCCCTGAACTGAAACCAAAACTAAATTAAAAGTCATTGCAAGACAAAAATCACCTCCACAACATTTCAAAATATAAAACAACTCAAAATTTAATCACAAACTGAACACAAAACTACAATTGCAACTAAATTAAAACGTCTCGTTGAATGATCGGGAATACCTCGGATGATCTAACCCACGTGTTGCTAACGTTATTTCCCAATGTCTAAATGAAGGTGTGGAACTCATTCAGTTGAGTTTAGCAAATTCATCTGGACTAAGTGAATTTGATGAAAATAACGGTGCCGGGATAACGGAACCGTGGGATCTTAATCGGTTCTGTTTAAACATCTTTAAGATTTGTTTTAATTAAAATATTTAAAACACTCGGATTTTATGATTTTTTCTAAACCAAAACACTTCTCTCATCTCCTGATTTATGACTTCTAAAACTAAACCTCTGCAACAACAAGAAGCTCGGAGCATGGTGGGCAGCACGACGCACCGTCATCGACAAAACACGAGTCTACTTCGACAAAACTTTCTTAGAATTAAATAACGAAGCCATAGGACTTCGAGGTAGTTTGCCTAGTACAACATAAATCCTCAACTCTTCGTTAGGCATTTGCATGATCATATCATGTAAATTAAGCCCTAACCGGTCTTAGGACTCTGAGGTGATCCTTCGGTATGACATAAACCCTCACATCTTCGAGGCTGTTTGTATGATTGTGTCATACGAAAATAAGTCCAGATTAATTAAAACAGGCAAGATGAAACATTAAATGAATCCCCAAATTGAAGCCAAACAATAGGATAGTTTGAGAAGTTGCCAAGATTCCTCTTGGATCCTCAACTTCCCCTACTCCTCTTCCTTTGGACTCCTATAATAAAGCTGGTTCCAAATTTGAGCTATTCCCTATTAAAATTTCCAAAATCCAATTGTTTGAAAACCTTAAACTTTAAAATTCTTGGGAGCAAAACCACTGATCATTATCGAGAGTTTTCTTAAATGATTCCCGTCATTTAAGATTTAATTAACTATAGGGGCTTGCCCTTATAGGGAACTTTAAGAACCCAGGTAATATAAACCCTGCTTAATTCATTTATATTAAGTAGGGAATTTGTCGGCTTATAAAATTGGTTCGCGAGACAAACGGATGTCACTGAAATCTCCTAGTTTATTTAACCGAGCCCCATCATCAAGCAGTGTGTCTATTCTTCGGGGTAGATACACGGTTTGTGGTGCGGTGCTCGTGTATATAAACTATTTGGGATGTGAGATCGGTTTGATTTCATATCTTAAAACTTTTAAACTTAAAATTACTTTCAAAATCAAATGTTATCTTTTAAACTATATATATATTTAAATTAAATTTAAAATATGAAAATTCGCCGACAATTTTTGTAAGCGACCCCCTTTTCAAAACACATAACCTAAAAATATGTCGACAGCGTCTTATCAAAATATGTCCAGATTCAATGTATCCATCAAGAATGCATCCATCCGTTCAAATTTTAAATTAGTTTTGGTGCTGATGGGAAGTTAGTGAAGTTTAAACCAAAGGATGCTTTAAAAACCCCTTTAAATTTATGCCAAAATCAAATAAAATTCATCACTTTAAGTGTTGCCTATGCGCCAAGGGTCTGACGCATAGCCGCTAAAGGCCAAATTTTCACACCTTTCAATTTTTTCTCCAAATTTGATTTTTTTTTGCTCCTTTCATCATAGTCACTCAATTTAATCATAGCTGAAAAGAAAAACACAAAAATACATTCCATTAAATGCAATATCATAAAAAATAGGTAAAAAAATGTATTTAAAACACAATATATTTAAGGTATATCAAGATTATTTTAGCCCACAAATCTGAGGTCGAGGCCAGGGATGTGGGCAAGAAGAACTCACCAGATTGTTTAATGGATGAAGCCAGTAATCAGTATCAATGTAGATGGAAGCTCCGGAGAGGATAAATAAATAATGACGATAAGTCAGAAGAAGCCTCAGTTTGAGATCTCTTTAGATAACACAAAAAAGGATGAATATGAATTAATGTATCGATTGGATTAACCATTATGTTCAAGCCATGACCCTAACTCTGATCCATCCTCAAAAGATCAAGAGTATGGAGGTCAAGGAAGTTCGTAATGATGGTTTTAAACCGATTAAGTTTTACTGAGCTTCTCCTTCTACTTCTGAACCTTGTGTAATTTGTGAAGAAAATGACTCTAATGAATTGATGGAATTACCTTTTGGTTACTTTTCGCCATGTATACAAAATTTGATTCAACAAGGATATGTACCAAAGCAAATGCCAAAAGATAAGCTACAATCATTTGAAAAATTATGAAATACAAAACGAAGGAAAATCAATTCAAAAGAAGGTCTTGGGTTTGGAACGATCAGACCCGTCGATGACTCGGGATTATGTATGGTTGTTACTAGTCAATCAGCAGAGGATTACCTGAACATTCAAATGGATATGAAGATCAACTAATAGAGGATGCTTTGTCGGAATTCGAAGAAGATATCAAATCAATAGTGGATGAAGTAAAAGAAATCAACCTTTGGACAAATGAACAACCACGACCAACTTTTATAAGTTCGTGACCCAATGCTATATATATGCGTACTAAAAATTCAATCCCCAAAAACATGACCCACAATCCGCTGATGACAAATAAAATAATTAATGCTTTCAAATATATGTAATAGATAATAATAGCGACTAGTTTATACAAATATAGTTTTATTGAAAATATTTTACACACTAGGGGTACTACGCAAGTAAACGTATTGTATCAAGTAATATAGGGCTTTGAAACAAAGACCCCAGTATCGATCCCATGAGAAGTGAGTTATTGATTTTTAAATATTTTAATTTTATTTTTATGTATTTCTTTTATAGTTTATAATTTTGATATTTTTAATTTACTAGATGCAATAAGAAGCAGTAACGAAAGATGCAATAATAAAGCAGTAATGAAATGATTTGTGTAAATAGCAAAAAGAACACAACTTTCTTCCTTTCAATTAATCCAAGATTTTCTATGATAATGATAATATTCGTGGAGAATATAAATTTATGGTATTGTGCCAAATAGAAGCATTCATATTCTTTACCTTTTGATCCAGGTGTAACGAACATTGCTAGCCTATATATCAGGTCCGGTTGTATTGTTAGTAGAATGGGTTAATCTAGGCTCACACTACTAGATGTCCAAGGGTGGCTATGGTTGGCCCTACTAGTGACCCTTTCCTTCTCTATAAACCATATCACAAGAATTTAGTCTCTCACTCTAAAACTTATTAATTCTACGTCCATTATATAATATCTTCCTATTTATTTGCACTTCACCTTCAATAACCCGCACAAGGCTTTCGACTACCCAAGGATTCATGTGATATCTACTAGTTAAGAATTCATCTCCTTCTGGCTATCAAAACTCTTCAAGAGATTTTAACAATACAAGTGATCAATTTGTAAAGTAAATGAAGATCCGGTATTAATATCTTCACAATGTTTTAAAATATAAATAGTTTTTAATTCTCCATCGAATTTTATATTATCTTATTTATCTTTTCATAATTAAAAGGAGAAAGTAAACTAACTACTCAGAACACATTGAATTTAAACAACAAAACATGATAAAAAAAACTTTGAATAAAATTACAAAGACTTATCTCAAGTGTTTCTCCTATTGAACCTCTGAATTCTTCTGACTCCAAAGCAAATAAACTTTAAAAGCACCAACTCTTTAAACTCTCAATACAAAATCTAAATAAACTCACAAATTAATAAAAGCGGCCCTAAAATATTTCTCTAATTTCTCTCTCTAGAGGAACTCTAGATAGGGGGGGCGTATGGGGGTGTTTTTCTCTGAAGGAGTACCCTCCTATTTATAGGCATCAAGGGTTTCCTTGAGGCACCTCTTGAAAATGTGTCCACATTCAATGAATCTTCTAGAAGGTGTGCCTGGCGCCTAGGCGCCGGAATGTGGCGCCTAGACGCTGGACTCTGCATCCAGTTCTTCGTACCTCTTCACTTTGGATCGCACCTCTTCGCGATTAAAACCATCTCCAAGCGTCCAAATACATTGTATCACATGTCCTATAAACCATGAACAGCCAGTCTTCTAGAAGGTTCAATAACCACTAACACCGTCAAAATAATCGTCCAAAAGTCGTCTAAAATCTTGACAGATACCGTATCGACCTGGCGCTTAGGCGTCGGATTCAGCGCTAGGCGCCAGACCAATAATTTTGACAATTTTGCATTTTGGCTCCATTTTTGCTCCATTTTGCTCCATTTTGCTCCTTTTTCACTTTTTTTTTCTTCTTGAATATTTTTCCATCACCTATATCCAAAAACACAAAAATACCTTTTATTAAAGCATAATATCCTTAAAAATTTGATAAAAATCAAGGCATCAAAATGGGTATTTTTTTCATGGATCAAAATCCTCTAAACTTAAATGTTAATTGTCCTCAAGTAACCCTTTTTACTATATAAAATGTATAACATTTGTATTGAAAGATAAATATTTATGACTCCTTGTAATTTTTTATCTTATAAAGGCTTTAGTAAATCATTAACCAAATTTCACTAACTAAGTTTAATTTTAAGAATTTAAAGAATATTCAACTACCAAATCATAAGACTTCAAAAAAATTTCATTCATTTTGAAAATAATAGAAGTTTATTATATTAAGATCACATAGATTATTTACAAGAAAAAGATTTTCATGAAAAGTCGTTCTTAAATAAAGATTCATGTATGAAAATTAAGTAAAAGAATGTAACTAGTTTTCTTCATATAAGATAATTCAAGTGAAGCCAATTTTTGATTAGGCATATCCTGAAGCTTCTCCTCTTTTTCTCTCTTTTTTTTTTCACAGTGAGGATTACTGTATCTGGATAGCTTGTAAATGATTTTGAACTTCACTATCCTTAACTTATATTTTCAAACTTTTACATTTTCACTTAATTATTATAACATGAATAGAATTTCAAAAAGATTTTCAATCTTTCTTTTTCAAGATATAATTTTTGATTTCTTAATACTTCTAAAATTTAATTATTTCTGTTATGAATAGAAAAATTTCTTAATCTTATTCTTTTTTAAGTTAAATAATTCTATTCTTAAAATCAATCAAAGTTATTAAAATTTTTGTTAAGTCAACTAAATTATTTATAATTTCAAAAATTTAAGTGATCTTAAATAGATTCTTCATTCCTTATGTTATGTTAAGATTTTTTTAGAAAATATTAGTTTATTAAGGACAAATAAAATTTAAATTTGCATGTATTTTCTCTTCCCCCAAACTTAAGTTTTGGTATATCATGAAAATAATAAAGTATGAGAGAAAGAAAAGTACAATTTAAAAAGGAATTTTATAAGCATGTAAAAAAAATTCTAGAAAGAAATATAATTTACTTCTACACATGCTTTTAATGAATATTACAGAAATAATGGAGCATATAAAAGTAAGCACACTCAAAAATTTTATATAGCAGTAGTTGAATTAAATAACTATATTACTAACAGAAATAAAATAACATTACTAATTATTCTAGAATACTAAGCGATAGGTTGAAACAAAAAATAAACACAAATTCATTCAAATTTTAATATAACGACTAAATATCTAAAACGAGTCTCAACATCAAATAATTCATACAAAGTCTCATAAACAAATCTAAACTAGTAAAAAACAAACAACAATCAGTACTAGCAAACAAAAACTAAACTAACAACAGACTCAGCACATCTCAGAGGTAAATCAGGCCACTAATCTCTGTCTGTAGCCTCGTCATCGTCATCACCAAAAGAAAACTCCACATCCTTAGGATCAACATATGGTGAAAATCTAGGACAGGTGGGAAACTGAATATCATGCTCACCCTTTAAGAATCTGATTAAAGACTCTGAATGCTCAGCATCATATTCACTCTTTCTCTAGGTGTAATCAGATAGGTGATCAATCTTCTTATCCATAGTATCAACTCTGCAGTGAGATAGAAATAGCTCATTCTGCTGCTCCAGAAATTGATCATGCATCGATTCCCAAAAACTAGACGGTGGCTCAGCAGTAGAAGTAGAAGGTCTGGAAGTGGAAGCTCTACCTAGAGTAGGTGCAGAAGTAGAAGGGGCTGTAGATCTCATCCCATGAAGACGATCATAAGTACTAACACTCTCCTGCCCAATTGGCTTGGTAGACTTCAGCTTCTCCTCAGAAATATCAACAGTGACTCCATTGTTCACACATAAAGAATAAATCAGAGATGGGAATCCTAGTCCTACAGAAGTACTTGGATCTAGCGGTAGACTCCACGGAATCATAAATAATACTACGAGCATCTATCGGCTTCCTCTCACGAATGCGGT
The DNA here is from genome assembly GCA_022702705.1 of Papilionanthe hookeriana x Papilionanthe teres. NCBI lineage: Eukaryota > Viridiplantae > Streptophyta > Magnoliopsida > Asparagales > Orchidaceae > Papilionanthe > Papilionanthe hookeriana x Papilionanthe teres. Next base: position 169,697,897 of record CM040424.1, read on the forward strand.
AGTTTAAGATAGCTCGATCTCTAGTCACTTCGCTCAGGTGGTTGGAAGGTATAAGTCTTGCAGAAATAAAGTAAGTCCATGCCTTTGAAATACCATTTAACTTAGAAGATTTGAAATTTACCCATTTATCATTCTGAATCTTCCAAGCTCTAGTGTTGTCAGTCAAATAAGCAATAATCATCTCAAGATCCCCTCAGATGGAGATAATCCAGAATAGTGACACTCGATGGTAGGTGGCAGTCTATAAAAAACAATGATCCTTTCTGGAGTAAATCCTACTCTAACACCTCTGACGAAGACTTCGTAGTCTTCCACATCCAAAAAGTTAGCATAAAATTCATGCACGACTGGAATAACAGCAACAGCGGTGAAATAACAGAATCGTTGATAGTTGTGTGCAACGATTGTGTTCTCGATCATTTCACCAGGATTGTAAAAGCTTCGCTCTGAGATAAATTTTCTAGACGTCGCAAATTCGTGATATCGAAAATGCGTTGCCGCAGTCGCGAACTTGCTACTGTCAAAATTTTCTTGTCTCTTTCCTCGCTTAGATTTCGGTGCCTTCTAAACGTGAAAGAAAACACAAATAAATTAAGGAATCAAAGATTTAAACTCTTTTTAAGATTAAGAAACTTAAAATGAGTTTATTAATTATGGAGAAACACTAAAAATCAAAAATTTTCTCAAAATTTCAGTTTTTAGTCAAAACTAGGAAAAACTATGGTGAAAATAAAAAATAAATGGATTAGAGTGTAGATCTGACCTTGAGATGAAGAAATCAAGTGATTTCGGGCTCAAAATCTTGATGTTTTGACCTCAAAATGGATTTAGGAGGTGGGTTTTCGCGAAAAAGATGAAGAAGATGAAGCTTAGGTGTCAAAAATGGATAATGGGGGTTTAAATGGTGTTTTTCGGGTAAGCAGGCTGAACCGGCGCCTAGGCGCCGAATTCTGGCGCCTAGGCACCAGACTCACCTTTCTAAAAAAATCTCTTAAAAATTTTATTTTCCACCAAAATTCATAAATTAAACTTCTAATTACTCATATAAGAGTATTGCTTCAGTTTCCATCTTCCAAAATATTTTCCAAAAATTTTAAAAATTAAAAATTAAATCCACCAATTAAACACGAGTTTAAATCGAACTCTTCTAATTCCATTCATGATTTTCAATTTCGGGCTCAATATAATTCAGATAAGTATCATAACATGATTCAAGTTCTAACAATAATCAAACAACACAAATTTGAAAGCAAATACAACACACATTGAACATGAAAGCAAACACACAAACAAACATAGTCGATTCACTAAATCGATACAACGACACACTAAATAAATCACAATCTCACCACATCACTATCTAATTCCCATTATCTTCACAATGAAGATTGCTTGGCCTACTAGGTAAGAATACTAACGCCCTCAGAAAATCTGTAGTTGTTTTCTCATCGATCCAATTGTTCTTCGCATACATCTCCACTTGAGCATCTTAATAAGCCGCTAGATGATCAAATTGAAGTTTCTCCTGCCATTCCAGATGTTCTATTTGATGATACATCTCATGGAGGCGATATCCAATGCTTTAAACTCTGCTTCAAACTTACCTAGACGACTAGAAATTTTCTCCAAACTTACAGTGATGAAACCATTGAAGTAGGGTTGAGGATCCTTTGAAACCTTGTCTCTAGCCTCTTCTCCAAGATTTCTCCACTCCATTTCATCAAAAATCCTCTCTAATCTTTCAAGAATGGAGTGTATGGGTCATAAGGATTGGGGACGAAGATAAGGTCATTTATAAGAGAAAATCGTGTGAAGAACTGAAGATTTTCAATTTTGACACGATCCAGTAACTGTGGCGCTTAGGGGCCAAATCTAGCGCCTAGGCGCCGGACCCATCGACACATAGTTTTACTCTGGCGCTTAGGGGCCAAATCAGGCACCTAAGCGCCGGAACCATGTTCGACTCTATTTCGCCTAACATCAAATTTCAAAGTTTTGTTCTCCAAAATAGGTAGTTTAGAATGGTAAGATCAATATAGACTCAGTAACACAAATTATAAGCAATCCTAATGAAGGTTAACTTGATCTCCTTTTTACTCATATATGAAATAGAGTGATCCAATGTCTAAGCTTTATATAATTCGAGATAATTTTCAGCTTAAGTCAATAAAGACTTGTTAGCATTCAAATTTTCTAAAATAATATAAAATTAAACAAGACCGTGGCATAACCTTACATTACAAATGTAAAAACGCACAAAACAACGAATAACTATGGGTTGCCTCCAACAAAGTGCTTGGTTTAATGTCGTCAGCCCGACCTAAATAAGTCTTTTAGTCAGGTAGACTCAACTCATAAGCCTCTTTATAAATCTTTTTAAAATCTTCCAAATAAGGCTTCAGTCATAATCCATTAACTTTAAAAATTTTTCCCGTTTTGGGATCTTTAACATCCACAGCTCCATAATGGTATACTTTTTCAATTATATATGGTCCTATCCATTTTAATCTTAATTTTCCATGAAAAAAGTCTTAAACAAGTATTAAATAATAATACTTCTTATCCAGGCTCAAATATTTTTCCTGAAATCTTTTTATCATGTAATATTTTCTTTTTCTCTTTATAAATCCTTGCATTTTCATATGATTCATTTCTTATTTTATCCATCTCATTTAATTGCTATAACTGTTTTTCTCCTGCAGTATTCAAATCAAAATTAAACTCCTTTATCGCCCAATAAGCTTTATGTTCAAGTTCAACAGGTAAGTGACAATGTTTACCATAAACTAACCGGTAATGTGACATTCCGATTGGTGTCTTATAAGCTGTTCTATAAGCCCATAATGCAGAATAAAGTCTATCAACCCAATTAGTTCTTTTAGGATTAACAGTCTTCTCTAAAAATCTTTTAATTTCTCTGTTCGATACTTCAACCATTCCACTTGTTTGTGGGTGATATGTAGTTGCAATTCTGTGTTTAATTCCAAATTTTTCCAATAATGATTGAATTCTTATATTTCTAAAATGACTTCCACCATCTGTGATAATTACCTTAGGCATTCCAAATCTTGAAAAAAATCATCTTCTTTAAAAATTTTGAAACACTTTTGGAATCACAGCTAGGTAAAGCTACAGCCTCAATCCACTTTGAAACGTAATCAACCGCTAATAAAATATAAATCTTTCCAGATGATTGTACAAATGGTCCCATAAAGTCTAAACCCTATATATCGAAAATTTCAACTTCCAATATATAGTTTAAAGGCATTTCATCTTTCTTGGATATATTTCTCATCCTTTGACATAGATAACATGTTTTCACATAATGTCTAACATCTTTAATAAGGTAGGCCAATAAAATCCTGAATTTAAAATTTTAAATGCAGTTTTATCTACTCCAAAGCATCCTCCAAATCAAAATCATGACAGTTTTTAATAATAACATAAGTTTCTTCATAAGGCACGCATCTACGAACTACAGAATCTCTTCCTAATTTAAATAAATAAGGATCTTCCCAAATATAAGATTTAACATCATTTTTAAATTTCTGAATAAATTTGTTATCTAATCCATAAGGTAAAATATTGCTAACTAAATAGCTAACTATATCTGCATACCAAGGTGTTTGGTATTCTTGAATAACATACAAATGTTCATCAGGAAATTTCTCATTTATATTTTCTTCAGTAATAAAATCATTCTTAATTCTAGATAAATGATCAGCAATTTGGTTGTCTGTTCCTTTTCTATCCACTATTTGAAAATCAAATTCTTGTAGAAGTAAAACCCATTTTATCAGTCTAGGTTTAGCATCTTTTTTCATCATTAAATATTTAATAGCGGAATGATCAATATGAACTATGCATTTGGTACCAAGAAGATAAGGTCTAAATTTATCAAAGACATATACTATAGCTAAAAGCTCTTTCTCACTAGTAGTGTAATTTCTTTGAGTTTCAGTAAGAGTTTTACTAGCATAATATATAACTTTGAAAATTTTCTCATAATTTTGTCCCAATACAGCTTCAATTGCAAAATCACTTGCATCGCACATTAATTCAAAAGGTTTATTCCAATTAGGTGCAATAATTATAGATGCAGTTATTAATTTGTCTTATAAAATATTGAAAGCATTAACACAGGCTTCATTAGATTCAAATTTAGCTTCTTTTTCAAATAAATGACAAAGAGGTTTAGCAATTTAAGAAAAATCATTTATATATCTTCTATAAAATCCAGCATGACCTAGAAAACTTCTCACATCGATAATGATAGTAGGGGGTTGCAGTTCAGCAATAATTTTTACTTTTGGTTGATCAACTTCCATCCATTTTTGCGAAACTTTATGACCAAGTACAATGCCTTCTGTGACCATAAATTGACATTTTTCCCAGTAAAGAACTAAATTTGTTTCTTCATATCTTTTCAAAACTTTGGAAATATTTTCCAAACAAGACTCAAAAGAAGTTCCAAAAACTGAAAAATCGTCAATGAATATTTCAATTCCCTTGTCAATTAAATCACAAAATATTGACATCATACATATTTGAAAAGTTGCAGGTGCATTACATAAACCAAAAGGCATTCTTCTAAGGGCAAATGTTCCATAAGAACTTGTAAATGTTGTTTTCTCTTGGTCCTCAGGAGCAATAAGTAATTGATGATAACCAGAATATCCATCCAGAAAACAGAAATATGAGTGTCCAGCTAATTTGTCAAGCATTTGATCCAAGAAAGGTAAAGGAAAATCATCCTTTCTAGTGGCGTCATTTAACTTCCGATAATCAATGCAAATTCGCCATCCAGTAACTTATCTTGTAGGAATTAGTTCATTTTTATCATTGACAGTGACAATTACTCCTCCTTTCTTCGGAACACAATGGATAGGACTTACCCATTGGCTATCCGAAATAGGATAAATAATTCCAGCATCTAACCATTTTAAAATTTCTTTTTTAACAACCACTTTCATGATAGGATTTAATCTTCTTTGTGATTCAATAGTAGGTTTAAAATTTTCTTCCATTAAAATTCTATGCATACAAATGGAAGGGCTTATTCCTCTTATATCTGCAATAGTCCAACCAAAAGTTTTTTATAATTCTTTAACACTCCTATTAATTTTTTATCTTGATCTAAACTTAGCTCAGAAGAAATAATAACAGGTAAAGTTAATGAATTTCCAAGAAATGCATACTTTAAATGTGAATGTAACATTTTTAATTCCAGTTCAGGGGCTTTTTTAATTGAGGGTAAAAGTATGTCATTTTGAGTTATGTCTAAAGTTTCTCAGTTGTCTTTAATATAATGAGTTTCTTTAAGTAATTCATCTTCTTTCAGTCCTTCATTTTCATCAGTTAAAAATTTAATTCCTTCTTCAGGAATGATTTTACATTTTTCTCGATAGTGTTCTTCAATTATAAAATCAAAAATATCCATTCGATAACATTTTTCTTTGTCAGGGTACTTCATAGATTTAAGAACATTGAATTTAATCTCTTGATCATTAACTCTCATAGTAAATTCTCCTTTTTGCACATCAATCATAGCTCGTCCGGTAGCTAGAAAAGGTCTGCCTAAAATAATTTGTATTTCTTTATCTTCTTCCATATCAAGTACAATGAAATCCACAGGGAAGATAAATTTATCTACTTTAACAAGTACATCCTCTATAACTCCTTTAGGGTAAGTGATAGATCTATCGACTAGCGAAGGGTTACATTGGTGGGAGTAATCTCTCCTAAATTCGACCTTCGATAAATAGAAAATGGCATGAGATTAATACTTTCTCCTAAATCACACAAAGCTTTTCCACAAAATTTTTCTCCAATAGCACAAGGTATAGTAAAACTTCCAGGATCTTTAAGTTTCTGAGGTAATTTCTTTTGAATTATTGCACTACATTCTTCACTTAGTGCAACAGTTTCAAAAGCTTCAAATTTTCATTTCTTTCTTAATATATCCTTCATAAATTTTGCATAAGTTGGCATCTGTTCTAAGGCTTCAGTAAAGGGTATATTAATAGTATGTTTCTTAAAAATTTTAAAGAACTTAGAAAATTGATGATTAAGCTTCTGCTGTTTTAATCTTTGAGGAAAAGGCGGTGGTGGTTTTTCAACTTCCACATTAATAGAAATATTAGTTTGATCTTGATTAGGAGAAGGAGTTTCTTTAGGTTTTTCAATATCTTCAACCTCAATCTCTTTTTCAATTTCATTCTGCATTCTTTCTTTTAATTTCTTTCCACTTCAAAGTTATACAGCTTTAACATGATCATGTTCTTTTCCAGTTTCTTTTGGATTAATTTCAACATTACTAGAAAGTGTTCCTGGAGGTCTGTAATTAATTAAATTAGCGATTTGTCCCATTTGATTCTCAATATTACGACTATCAGAATTTTGATTTTCTAATTGATTACTCATTTATAAAATTAATTCTTCTATTGATAACTTTTTCTGTTGATTATTAAATCAAGGTGGTTTATAATTTAAATTTACTTGATTTTTCCAATTTCATGTTGGTGGGATTGATTATTACCCCATTGTTGTTATTAATTATTCCAGTTAAAATTAGGGTGATTTTTCCATCCAGAATTATAATAGTTTGAATACGGATTATTTTTACTAGCAATAGCTTGTAAATTTTTAATAGTTTGAGAATATTCAATATTAGATGAGTTGTTATATGATATGTTGATGGTAAAATTATCTAATTTCTTAGATATTGAAACTACTTGTGAAGCTAAGATAGAAAAGGCTTCGTTATCTTGAATACTTGACATTCTTTTAGGATTAATCCTTTTAGAAGGCCATTGAAAATTATTATTAGTCATTTCTTCAATTAAAGTGTAAGCTTCTTCAAATGATTTAGACATTAAAGAACCTCGAGCAGCAACATCAATAATTATTTTTAGTGATCCAATTAAACCATTATAAAATGTTTGAATAATTAACCAATCAGGTAAAGCATGATGAGGAAATTTTCTTAATAGTTCTTTAAATCTTTCCCAAGTTTCATAAATTGTCTCCCCGTCAAATTGACTAAATGAAGTTATATCATTTCTTAATTTAGTAGTTTTAGGAGGAAAATATTTAGTAAAGAATTTTTGTGCCATTTCAGCCCATGTTTTAATAGGACCTATTGCTAATGAGTTCAACCACATCTTTGCTTTATCTCTTAAAGAAAAAGGAAAGAGTCTAAGTCTAATAACATCATTAGAAACATTATTATATTTAAAGGTAACACAAAGTTCTAAAAAACTAGCAAGGTGTAAATTAGGATCCTCATTTGGTGTACCTCCAAATTGATTATTTTGAACCATTTGAATGATAGATGCTTTAAGCTCAAAAGAATTATCATCTACAGTAGGTATTTGAATACTACTATGAAATTCATCAACTGTAGCGTTAGCATAATCCCTTAATGGTTTGTAAACATTTTGTTCATTAATTTCAATAGGATTTTGTAAATTGTTATGTAAATTAGCCATCTCTTGAATTTTTTTTAGCTTCTTTTCCTTTTTTAATTCTTTTAATAGTTCTTTCTAATTTAGAGTCTAAAGGTAATAATCCTTCAGATCCAGCACTACGCATAAAAAGTAAATTAACAAGAAATAAAATCTCTACTTATAAATTTTTTTTATTTTATATATATTATTTTATTTTTTTGGTATTTTATATTTTTGACAATAAAAGAAAATGAATAAAATAAAATAAAAATATTTAAAATCTAAAAATTTGCCTCCGATCCTCCCCGGGCAACGACGCCAAAAACTTGGTCCAAAGCTATATTTATGCGTACTAAAAATTCAATCCCCAAAAACTTGACCATCAATCCGCTGATGACAAATATAATAATTAATGCTTTCAAATATATGTAATAGATAATAATAGCAACTAGTGTATACAAATATAATTTTATTGAAAATATTTTACACACTAGGGGTACTACGCAAGTATACGTATCGTATAAAGTAAAATAGGGGTATGAAACAAAGACCACAGTATCGATCCCACGAGGAGTGAGTTATGTATTTTTAAATATTTTAATTTTATTTTTATGTATTTCTTTTATAGTTTATAATTTTGTTATTTTTAATTTACCAGATGCAATAATAATCAGTAACGAAAGATGCAACAATAAAGCAGTAATGAAATGATTGGTGTAAATAATAATAAGAACACAACTTTCTTGCTTTCAATTAATCCAAGATTTTCTAAGATAATGATAATATTCAAGGAGAATATAAATTTATTGTATTGTGCCAAATAGAAGCATTCATATTCTTTACCCTTTGATCCAGGTGTAACGAACAATGGCTAGCCTATAGATCAGGTCCGGATGTATTATTAGTAGAATGAGTTAATCTAGGCTCATACTACTAGATGTCCAAGGGTTTCTATGGTCGGTCTGACTAGTGACCCTTTCCTTCTCTATAAACCAAATCACAAGAATTTAGTCTGTCACTCTAAAAACTTATTAATTCTACGCACATTATATAATATCTTCCTATTTATTTGCACTTCAACTTGAATAACCCGCACAAGGCCTTCGACTACCCAAGGATTCATGTGATATCTACTAGTTAAGAATTCATCTCCTTATAGGTATCAAAATTCTTCAACAGATTTTAACAATACAAGTGATCAATTTGTAAAGTAAATGAAGATCCGGTATTAATATCATCACAATGTTTTAAAATATAAATAGTTTTTAATTCTCCATTGAATTTTATATTATCTTATTTATCTTTTCATAATTGAAAGGAGAAAGTAAACTAACTTCTCAAAACACATTGAATTTAAACAACAAAACATTATAATAAAACTCTAAATAAAATTACAAATACTTATCTCAAGTGTTTCTCCTACTGAACATCCGAATTCTTAGGACTCCAAAGCAAATAAACTTTAAAAGCACCAACTCTTTAAACTCTCAATACAAACTCTAAAATATTTCTCTAATTTCTCTCTCTAGAGGAACTCTAGATAGGGGGTGTATGAGGGCGTTTTTCTCTGAAGGAGTACCCTCCTATTTATAGGCTTCAAGGGTTGCCTTGAGGCACCTCTTCAAAATGTGTCCACATTCAATGAATCTTCTAGAAGGTGTGTATGGTGCCTAGGCGCCGGAATCTGGTAAAATGTGCTCCTTTTATCTCCTATTTGCTCCTTTTTCACTTTTTTTTCTTCTTGAACATTTTTCCATCACCTATATCCAAAAACACAAAAATACCTTTCAGTAAAGCATAATATCCTTAAAAATTTGATAAAAATCAAGGCATAAAAATGGGTATTTTTTTCATGGATCAGTTCGTAACTAAATAAAGAAGAGGCTACTGATTTAATCAATTTATTACAAAATTTAAGGATTGCTTCACTTGGAACTATGACGAAATACTAGGACTATCCCTAGAAGTCACAGTTTACCAACTCGAAGTGGATCGAAGGACAATGCCAGTAAAGCAAGCTCCTAGGAGAATGTGCCTCAAAATAGAATAACAACTTACAGCTGAGATAAAGAAATTAATAGATGTTAACTTTGTGCGAGAAGAGCAATACCCCACATGGTTAGCCAACGTTGTGCCAGTCAAGAAGAAGAACAAATAAATTCGAGTGTGTGTTGACATTAGAGACTTAAACAAAGCATGTCCGAAGGACTAGTTTCCGTTGCCATACCGAAATTGATGGTAGACATTGCATCCACACATGAGATCTTCTCATTCTTGGATGGATCTTCAGGCAAAAATCAAATTAAAATGGCTCCAGAAGATGTAACACTTACAGCTTTCAGAACTCTGATCGGGATTTACTGCTACACCGCAATGTCATTGTTGACCTCATTTTTGATGAGGTCTTCCCTTCTTCTTTTTAGTGCTTAGGATCTAGCCTTAGGCTTTTCCTTTGACTATCTTAGAGGACTAGAATTGGGACCCACATTTTAGAAGTTTAAACCACTTCTAAACTCCACGAAAACTCCACAAACTTGACTATAGACCCCTAATCACCTAGAGGGTTGAAATCAAATGTAGAAGTTTAAATGATGAGTTCTATAGGACTCTTTGGCCTTAGGGCCCATCACAGGTGGCTCAGTACAGTGAAGGGGCTGACTTACACATACACTTACATACACACTACACTTACACACTACATTTCCACACACTTCCTAAAACCACACCCATACCCAACTTAACCTCCCGACTCATGTAGGTGATTCACATGGATGGTCCTTAACCCCTAAGCCCTTGGCAAGAGGGTTAGGAACAACATATTGAATGCCTCGAAATGAGTCCTTTCATGGCTCATATGGGCTTGAAATGGCTTCATGGCTCAACCAAAATGATTTCTTTCCACCTAGATTCACCCAATCTTTAATTTCCCAAATTTTCAATTTTTGACCCCGGGACCCTACACCTACTAAACCTACTCAAAACCACTCGAAATTACCCGAATTTTTGCAAAATTTCCAAATTACCCAAAATTTTCCAAAATCACTCTCAAACATCTCCACATCACTCAAATTGATCATCCATACCCAAAAATACCAAAAATTCCAAAAAATACCTCCCGATACCCTCTAAATACCCAAAATACCCTTCTTGGCCTAAAAATCCAAAAATTCAGAAAATTCCCAGAAAATTCCAGAAAATCCCAAATATTCCCAATTTCATTTTGTCCAACTACACCATGGGCCAATTTTGTCAATTTACCTTACTTTTGTCAAAACCCCCAATTTCGCCCATTTTAACCCAAAGTGAACCCGATGTCGAACCAAACCTATCCAATTGACCCAAATTCTGGTCCAATTCAATTCTAAACTTCAATTAAACATTCCCAATATCAATCTAGACCAAATCCAAGTCCAATTTGATTGACATTTGGATCCAATCTCACTTTTTGCCTTAAAGCCCAATTTGGACCCATGACCCAAACTTAACCCAAACTCACCCAATTCAACTCCAATTAACCTCAAATCTTTTCTAAATCTTCCTTAACATTCCCACAAACAAAACCCTAACATGATTTGCCCAAAATTTGAACCCAAACCCCACTCAAACTCAACCCCAGGTTAAAAGGCCCATTTTTGACCTAAACCCGAACCTAACCCAAATTCAACCCGATTCAAATCCAAATCACCCCCGATTTGTTTCAAATCACTCATGACACATCCATGAGCTAAACCCAACAATTATTTGGCCCAACCACTTTACAAAATTCCCATCCATAAATTCATTTTTAAACTTAAGGGCCCATTCCTTAAACCATTTTAAAAGCCAGCTTCCACCAGAATCCAAAACCCAAAAATTCTTCCAAAGCCCATATGACATTTCCCCTCATCATACTTTCAATTAAAATCATCCCTAAGTCCTAAACCAATGATCAAATATTTCTAAATGAAGCTTCATCCAAATTTCCACCAAATTATCCAAAATCCTTAAAATCCTTTTTTATGAAATTGACGAACTTTTTGCCGAAGCCAAAGGTGAGCCATGAAGCCATGCATGAGCCACATGTGAGCCATGAGAGCTTTGGACACTCCACCATGCCATATTGGGTAAGAAGAGGGGGGCTTTCCTTAATCCTAAAGCTCATTAGCCTTAATCATGTTTCACCTAAACTTAAATTTAATCCAAATATATTTGGATGGAGACTTCTCCATGCCAAACCAGATGATCCCTTTGATCCCCCACGGCATCCAAAGCCACCTTGAAGGGTGCACCAAGCCCAAATGGGTGGATTGACCAATTTAGACTCAAAACTAGCCATGCCCAATTCTACTTTGATTCAACCACTTTACACATGGCATTTGCCAATTGCACTACACTAAACCCCGGCCACGACCACTTCGACCAAGATGGTGACCATTGCACTGGCCGTCGGCCACCGGGCAGCCGGAAAACACCATGGCCGAGAGCTCACATGTGAGCCGACATTGAAATTCTCACTTGCTAGCTGCCCCATGCCTAGTGGTCACCATAGGCTCGTTCTTCCCCTCACCGGAGCAGGTGATCCCAAGCCCTAACTCCCCACAGGAGGCCCCAAGCACAGCTCATGTTAAACTCCACCCCTCTCGGCCATGAAGAGAAGAGAAGCATAAACCTTGCCAAAACTGCGCCAAAATTGTTCCGGACCCTCCTCCACCCTTAGAGCACTTGATCCCAGGTGAAATCCCCCTGCCATTTCTCCTCTCGTAAGCTCGATTTCGGAGTTGAAATTCCACCCAAAACCGGGACACTTCTCCACGGTGAGCCAATTCCCAAATTGATTGGCTCTACACCTTCACCAGGACCAAGGGAAGGTGTCCACCATCAAAAGCCCCATCTCCGGAGCCACCCAGGTTGCTCCGAGCCTCCAAGCTTTGTGATCGGGCTTGGTCGAAATCATATCCGGACAATTCACTGGACCGGGAGACTTCATGCGGAGCTTGCTTGGGACCCGATCGAAGGTGCGACGGCTCTCGGATTGAAGCCACACTTCTACGAGCCAAGGTATGAGCTAACTCTTCATCCCGGAGCTTCGGAGATTCTCCATTTCAAATGCTTTAGTTTCGATGCATGTTAACCGTATAGATGTGTTTGTCTCTTCGAGACGAATCCATAGAGTATAAGAACATAAAAATCCATTGAGAATCGAGTGAGATCTTAGGGATTTAGTGTGGACGGCTCTCGGGTGAGAACACTTGGGGACGATGAACGGATGCGCGTCCATTCAATACACGCGCGGACGGATGGCTCGGATGGCGTCGGACCGGGAGACGGTACGAGAACCGCGGGGCCCGGGCTGGCGACTCGGGTGGCGGAGTCGAATGGGAGCGCGACACGCGGCGTTTCGGAGATGCTGAGGATGAGTTGGCGCCGCGTGGATAAATAGAAAATTAGGGATTTTTTTGATTTATTTAATTCCCTAAACTTGAAAATTCATATCTCTGTGTAGAAAAATCGGAAAAATAAAATAAAAATACCCTCTTGCTCGGTGAAGAGAGGAGAATAATGTGGAAAAGAAATCACTTAATTTCATCAAATATTTTATTTTTTATAATTTATTTACTCTCTGCATTGTTTTAATTCTCCATGCATGCATACAATTCACCATGGCATGAGACCATAGGGCTTTTGAAGCCTACGAATTTGGGAACATTCCCTGAATTTTCCAAAGTCGAGGCCATCCTATGAAGAGTTCTTGATTTTTCAAGTTCGAGTCACTTGTTTTGAGTATTTTAATTCCGATAAATAGCATGTTGTGAAATAAATTCTAGGAAAATTTGGTGATGTTCCTTATGACCAGAGAACCACTAGGAAAAATAGATTTTGGCTTAGTTCATTCAAAACAACCCTAATTGGCTTAAACACCCAAAATAGGTCTTTAATTAATTAGAGTTAACCAGGCATCAAATTGACTTGAATTCAATTCTCCACTGACCTTTAGGATCAGAGGAATCCACCATAAAAATTTGAGGTCAATTGGACTTGGTTAGCCCCACTAATTGGGTTGATTAAGTCGCTTAGCCATTTTAAACTTTAAAAATTCATAACTTTGAAAATACTTTTCAAAAATTCACCAAATTGGTTTTGGAGCCTCTCCGATATCAGGGGAACCTAAGAAAATTAAAATTTCGATTTTCTAAAAAAGTTGATTTTTAATAATATTTTAATATTTTTAATAATTAAAAAATAATAAAAATCACAAAAATAATAAAATTCACCAAAATGTCACATTTTGAATTTTAATCACTTAGGAACAAATCCCACATTTTTCTTAGGTCTATTTAGTGAGATATTGAATTTTAAAGCTCTAGGGTAATTTTAAAATTAAAAAAAATGTATTTTCTAGCATTTCACTAAAATAATTATAATAAATCATAGAAAAATCAGAAAATTGCAAAAATTGCTTCTCTGGTTTCCTTGATATCAGAGAGATTTTTGAAAAATATAAAATCCATTTTTCAACATTTATTTTATTTTTAAATTAATTAACACTCCAAAACTTAAAATAATTATAATAAAAATAATATAATTCAAAAAATCACCAAAATTGGTCCAAGTGCTTCTCTGGTCATTAGGAATGTCCCCTAATTTTCTTAAGGACAGAAACTTTCCCTTGGTCATGTTATCAAATTTTCCTTGAAAATCTCTATTTTCCACCAAAAATAATTATATAAATAAATTAAATACGAGAAAAATCACATTTTCTCCTCTCATGTCTTTATTGACACATGAGTGAAGTCACATAAAAAATTTCAAGTTCATTTGAGTTCAATTTAGTGAATTATGAAATTATTAAGCTTAAGGGGTAAAATGGTAATTAAACTTTTAACCCTTAATTAAAACTTATTTGATCTTAATCTGATTTGGATGATTGAAATTTAAATAATTAAAGGGTAGAAACCCATTAAACAATTTTAAAATGATTAAATTTTAATTAAATAATAGATTAAATTTGGAAGAATAATAAATTGGAATTATTAAAATAAGGGATATTTATTAGGAAGAGATTTATTCTTTAATTTAAAAATCCCTAAATTAATTATCTCATTAATACTCAATTCTTAATTAAAATGATAACTCAAATGTAAAACATTAAAAGACTTAATTGAATTATTAAACTCTTTTAAAATTTCGATTAAAATTAAAAATTAAATTAAATTAAATTAAATAATTAAATTAAATTAAATTAAATCAAATAAATTAAATTAAATAATTAAATTAAATTAAATTAAATAATTAAATTAAAATTAAATTAAACAATTAAATTAAATTAAAAATTAAATTAAATTAAATAAAATAATTAAATTAAATTAAATTAAATAATTAAATTAAATTAAATTAAAAATTAAAAATTAAATTAAATTAAATTAAATTAAATTAAATTAAATTAAATTAAATTAAATTAAATTAAATAATTAAATTAAATTAAATTAAATTAAATCAAATTAAATTAAAATTAAATCAAATTAATTAAACATCAAATCAAATTAAATTAAATTAAAAATCGATTAAATTAAGTTGAATTAAATATAACATCACTTAAAACATAAAGAATTCAAAATAAATCTAAAATAACTTGAACACTATTCCAAATTTAAACCCTTTAACTTAAATCAAATCATTTGAATACTAATTTACCCTTGAAAGCTTTAGTTATCGTAACTCCTAAATAAAACATTAAATGAAGTGTTACTTCACTCATAGGATATTCAAATGTCCCAGTTCACTGAGCAAGTTAACAAAACTTGAAAACCTCGGACGATTGATTCATTTATATAATTAAATTCATTTGGACTTAAAACAATCCTAGAAATATTGAAAAGATGTTTAAGATTCTTCTTAAGCACTTCCTCGATATGATAGGATATTTATAAGAACAATTGGATTTAATTATTCTTTGATGAAGAAAATCGTCTTCAAGCAAAAACACTGAAAGGACACTAGACGTCGTAGGAGATGACTAAGTATAGGATTAGGAATTTGGTAGAAAACCATAACCCTTACCCTAGCTTTACCTAGGAACTTGCTTAAATATTCTAATTGTGTTTTAAGTGCGGCTTGGGATGACGGGAAGACCCTCCGAGTACGCTTTTATTTTATTGCGATTTACTTTATTGCAATTTACTTTCTTACGATTTACTTTATTGCGGATGCACTTTACTTTTCTTGCATGATAAAACAATCTGTTGCATGAAAACCCACACCTTTAGGATAGTCCCTAAAAGCTGAAACCAAAACTAAGTTAAAAGTCATTGCGAGATAAAATTCACCGCCACAACATTTCAAAATATAAAACAACTCAAAATTTAATCACAAACGGAACACAAAACTACGATTACAACTAAATTAAAACGTCCAGTTGGATGATCGGGAATACCTCGGATGATGTAACCTACGTGTTGCTTAACGAGATTTCCACGGTCTAAATGAAAGTGTGGAACTCATTCGGTTGAGTTTAGCAAATTCATACGGACTAAGTGAATCCGATAAAAATAATGATTCGGAAGGATGGAACCGTGGGATCTTAACCGGTGTCGTTATAATCAACTTTAAGATTTGTTTTAATCAAAATACAAAAACACTTGGAAATTAAGATCTTCTCTAAACCAAAACACTTTTCTCATCCCACGATTTATGATTTCTAAAACTAAACCTCTGCGACAACAAGGAGCTTGGAGCATGGTGGGCGAGCACGGCCATCGTCGTCGCAAAACTTGAACTACTTCGACAAAACCTTCTTAGAATTAAACAACAAAGCCATAGGACTTCGAGGTAGCTTGCACTAGTGCAACATAAATCCTCGGCTCTTCGTTAGGCATTTGCATTGCAAATTAAGCCCTAACCGATCTTAGGATTCCGAGGTAGTCGTCCGATACGACAATAAACCCTCGCATCTTCTAAATTTATTTGTTTGATTTTATCATACAAATATAAGCCCTAATTAATTAAAATTGGCGAGATTGAAATACTAAATAAACATTAGGACTTTCCTAAATTCAAGCCAAACAATAGGATAGTCGGGAAATTACCGAAGTTCACTTCGAATCGGTGATTTCTCCTACCTTTCTTCCTTTGGATTCACAAAACAAAATGTTCCAAATTTGATCCATTCCATATTGAAATTCCAAAATTCGATCTTTGAAAACTCAAACTTTGAAATTCTTGAGAGCGGAATTATTGATTATTATCGAGAGTTTTCTTAGGTGATTCCCGTCACTTAAGATGTAATTAACTATAGGGGCTTGCCCTTATAGGGAATTTTAAAGAACCCGGAGTAATATAAACCACTGTTTGATACTTTCATATTAAGCGGGGAATTTGTCGGCTTATAAAATTGGTTCGCGAGACCAAACGGATGTCACGAAAACTTCTAGTTTATTTGATCGAGCCCCACCATCAAGCAGTGTGTCTATCCTTAGGGATAGATACACGGTTTGTGGTGCGGTGCTCGTTTATATAAACTATTTGGGATGTGAGATTGGTTTAATCTCATATTTAAAATTATTTTCAAAATCAAATACTACTTTCTAAATTATATATATATATTTAAATTAAATTTAAAATTTAAATTCGCCGACAACTTCTGTTAGGCGACCCCTTTTCAAAATATCACACGACCTAAAAATAGTGCCGACAGTCATTTAGTTTAAAGAACGCTGGAGCTACTTATCAAAGAGTAATGAAAAAGATCTTCAATGAGCTCATCCACAACCAAGTGAAATTCTATGGACGATTTGGTCATTAAGAGTAAAGTGAAAGAAAATCACCTATATGATTTGAGGATCGTATTTGAACGATTACGTCAATATAATCTCAAGATGAATCCCTTAATGTGTGCCTTCGGCGTTACCCCCAAGAAATTTCTAGGATTCATTGTTTGTCATCGGGGAATCGAAATTGATCTAGAAAAGATTAAAGATATCTTAAAAATGCCTCCTCCCAGAGCCTTGAAACAACTACATTCCTTTCAAGGAAAACTGACATATTTAAGACGCTTTATATCTAATTTTGCAGGAAGGTGTTTACCCTTTATTGAATTTCAAAAGGATGTCAAATTCGTTTAGTGAAAGCCATGCCAATGGGCTTTTAAAGATATTAAATGATACCTAACGACACCTCCTGTTCTAACAGCCCTTATGACGGGTAGACCGTTAATACTTTATACCGTGGTTTTAGACGAGTCCCTCAGAGCCTTACTTGCTCAAGTCAATGATGAAGGTAAGTAAAACGCACTCTACAACCTAAGTCGACGTCTAATACCGGTGTCCTATTGAGAAACATTGTATAAGGTTAGTTTTCGGCGCTCAAAAGCTTAGAAATTACATGTCTTACAAGGTCAACCTGATCTTGAAAGTTAATCCATTGTAATATTTGATGGCTTGACCAACACTTTCTGGATGTTTAGCAAGGTGGTCGATGATATTATTGCAATTTGATATAAGTTTTGTGCCCCTTCGCACTATCAAAGGGCAGATTCTCGCAGACTTTCTCGCAGTGCACCCACTACCAGCTGGGTCCCCTCTCAACAATGATCTACCAGATGAATAGATAATGCAAGTGGAACAACCCAATGCTAAATTTTGGGAATGTACTTCGATGGGGCTTCATCAGCTAGAAGAGAGAAATAACACAAACAGTGATACCAGGCAAAGCGGGAATCAGTTTAATCTTCATAACTCCAGATCAGGCGATGTTAAGGTTCACTTACCACTTGATAGGGCCGTGCACCAACAACGAAGTAGAATATGAAGCTTTAATCATCGGTTTAGATTTGACAATATTAATAGAAATTACAAACATTGCCATTTATGGCGACTCACAACTCGTCATCCAGCAAGTGGTCGAACAATATAAGATTCTAAAACCAAGATTAGAAGAATACCATTGGTACACAATGAGATTCCTGGAGCAAATTCCAAGTATGACATTCTATAGAATTCCTCGAGCAGACAATGCTCGTGTGGACACTTTAGCTAAACTTGCTAAAGAACTGAATTGTCCACCCAAAGACTCTATAGATATTGCAGTATAAAGACGTCAAGTTTTGTTACAAATTGATCTCAATAGCTTGCACAAGCTCAAAAAAGAAGAAATAGTAGCTGTTGTGTAAGATGATACGGAAGATTGGCGTTAGCCATTAATAGAATATCTGCAAACAGGAAGACTACCAGAAGACAAGTCAACAGCGTATCAAATTTTAAAGAGAGCTCTTTCATATGCCTTAATCGATAATGTTATGTACAGAAGATCCTATGACCAAATGTGGCTCAGATGTCTCAGCAGAGTGAAAGCACACAAAATAGTCAAAGAAGTACATGCTGGATTGTGTGGAGCTCACCAGTTAGGACCAAAGATGAAAATGAAAATCAAACGACTGGTACTACTGGCCAGCAATGATGATAAACTGCATGGATGTAGGAAAGAAATGTCATCAATGCCAAGTGCATGGAGTGGTCGCACCAACCTCCGAATGTTTTACACCCCAAGAATTTCTCATGGACATTCAAGTGTTGGGGTTCGAAAATAATGGGTCCAATAAACCATTCGTCTTCTAGAGGATACAGGTTTATACTCGCTTCTACGGATTACTTCACCAAGTGGGCAGAGACAGTTCCACTACGGGAACTCAAAGCACAGTAGGTTCTAATATTCTTCAAGAATAAAATTTTTTACCGCTTCGGTGTCCCACACAGAATTATTTCAGATAATGGGTCCGCTTTCAAGAGGACAAAAATCAACAACTTTGTTAGACGTCATGGAATAGACTGGCCAACACCAATACGTGTAGTGTGCTTGCCCAGCACACCACACCTATTGAGGGTGCATTTGTTGACCTCACTTTTAGTTGAGATCTAGTCTTTCTTTAGAACAGCCTAGGGTTTAGCCATAGGACTCTCCTGATGAAATTTTTAGAAGACTAGTCTTGGAACACTCACCCTTTGAAATTCAAATCTTATTTACTTCACTGGGAGTTTTCATATGCTTAAGGCCTAACCTCCAGCTTTTGGGAGGAAGAGACCAAGCATAAGGAAGCCCAGAGGAAGTTCCCTATAGGATGCTCAAGCCTTAGGATTTACCCTGGGAGGTATGGAGCTTGCACAATACACACAATTTACACTCACAACCCTAAACAAAGCACATCCTACCTTGATCCCCTACTCCTTGGAAACTCATGTGCGTGATTTTCCTAAGCTTTTAGACCCAAGCTGAGGTTCGGTTAGTGCCAACACATAGAGGACCAAATGAGGGTTGTCTTTGGTCCATGGCTCAACCTAAACAATCCCATGTTACTCACCTCCAATAAACCTCAACTTTTCCAAAATTTCAAACCTTGCCCCTAAATCTACCCAAGATACCCCTAAAACCTAGAATCCCCCAAAATTTCCAAAATTAACTGAATTACCCATTTTTCTTCAAAAATTAATTCAAAATACTCCCTACCATTCAAGTTGACCAAAATCACCCAAATTTACCAAAAATTCTAAACTTAGACCCAAAATTTGCAAAATTACCAAAATACCTTCTAGCCCAAAAATCCAAAAATTATAAAAATTCCCAAAAATTCCCAAAACCTTCTAAATAATTCCAGTTTCATTTCTCTCAACTACCACATAACCTAATTTGACTAATTTAGCCCAATTTAACCAAAAGCCCCAATTTGACTCATTTAACCAAAAAATGCCCAAATAAACCCAACGTCCACCCAATGGACCCCCAATCTTGCCCAATTTAAATTCCAAACTTTAATTCAACATTTTTAGCCTCAACTAAACCAAATCCAAACCCAAATTGACCCACATTTGAGCTTAATTTCACTTGAATTCCAAAATCCCAAATTTTGGCCAAGTGACCAATTTCACCCAAATTAAACATGTGTCAATAAATTTCCCCTCAATTTCAATTCTAAACTTCTCATGACACTCCTCTAAGCAAAAGGAAACATTCAATTGCCTCCAATTTAATCTCAAGTCTCACCCAAGTCAGCCCAAATCCAAAATCCCTAATTTTACCCTAAATTCGACACATGATCAAATCACACCAAATTGAATGCCCCAATCCCAAAATTACCACTTAATTTATATTGAGAACTCTTTACCACATCCCCCTAGACCATTTTGAACAATCAGTTGGGCCTAAAGCCCACTCTAGCCCAACATAAAACTAAGCTAACCGAAATGTCCTAAAATTGGCCATATACCTAAATTAAGCCAAATTGAACCCCCAATCCAATTCAAAACCACACCAATCCCTTCCCAAACCCTTTGTGAGAATCATTTGCACCAAATTTCTCAATCAATTGGGTCTAACTAAAGCTCAAACCAAACCTAGCCCAACATAAACCTAAAATGACCTTCATTGAACCCATGACCCAATGTCACTTAAACTGAACTCATTTGACTAAATTGACTCCACCACAGCCCACCTTGGAGCCCCAAGGACCAGCCAAAACCCACTAGACCCAAGCCAAATGAACCATGGACCAAATGTCCTTCACTTAGGTCAGCTTTTCTCACCTTTTGGCTAAACCATTACTCCAAGCAATCTACTCATCATGGCAGCCCATTAAGCATCATTTAAACCTCTCTTACCTCTCATCAGCCTGTCAGCCACCTTCGCTGCCCTTGCCGACCTCCCTAGCTACCAGAATGGCCGAGCCCAAGCGCCTACATACCACTTTAAACCCAAAATTAGGCTTTGTCAGTGAGGCATCTCCTAAGTGATCAATTGCACTTCTCAGCTCTCCCATAAGTAACCTAAAGCATCTAAATTGAAGCTCTGAGCTCCACGTATTAGCCATGGCTCCATGTCTCTAAAAGACATCTATCATGGCCAAAGGGGGTGCTAAAATTTTCTCAAGGTAACCCATGAAAATTGCCCGTAGAGCTCTTTTGAGACCTTCTATGTGCAAGCCCACTGCCTTCAGCCATTGATCCCCACTCTCCACAGCTAATTTCTCCACTGAAATTTCAGCTGAAACCACGACACAATTCACCATAGCTCTATGATCTATAAAAAATACCTATTTCTTTATGTCTTAATTCTTATTAATTTCTAAGGATATTATGCTTTAATGAACGGTATTTTTTGTGTTTTTGGATGTAGGTGATGTAAAAAGGTCTAAAAAGCAAAAAGGAGCAAAAGAAGCAAAAATGGAGCAAAATACAAAAAGTATAAAAAAATATGGCCTGGCGCCTAAGCGCCGGACTTGATACAGAAACTATCAAGTTTTTGACAACGTTTGATCAGTTAATTAGACGGAGTGAGCAGTTATTGGACATTCTAGAAGACTAGCAGTTGTTCCTTGATAATAGGACATGTGATACATTGCATTTGGACGCTCCAAAATGGTTTTAATCGCGAAGAGGTGTGAGCCAAAGTGAAGAGGTGCGAAGAACTGGACTCGGTGTCCGGCACCTAGGCGCCAGATTCCGGTGCCTAGGTGCCAGACAGACCTTCTAGAAGATTCATTGAATGTGGACATGTTTTGAAGAGGTGCCTCAAGGCAACCCTTCAAGCCTATAAATAGGGGTCCATTTCTTCAGAAAATGTGCCCCTCCTATTATAAACCTTTCTCTTATCCACTTTAGGATCTCTCATCCTTAGAGAGAGAAATAGAGAGAGAAATTTAGGGCCACTTTTATTTAGTTTAGTGAGTTTATTTTCAAGTTGTTGCATACTGGAGTTCATTACACCGTGGAGTCGGTAGGAATCGGAAGATCTGTAGAAGAAATATATGAGATAAGTATTTTATATTTGATTCAAAGTTTATTTATTATGTTTTGCTGTTTATTTTCAATGTGCTCTGAGTAGTTAGTTTACTTTCTTCCTTCAATTATGAAGAGATAGATAAGACAATATAAAAGATTCGATGGAGAATTGAAATTCAGAATATTTTCAAAATATTGTGATGACATTAATACCTGATCTTACTTTACTTTTTAAATTGGCCATTTAAATTTTTAAAACCTGTTGAAGAGTTTTGAGACCTTGAAGGAGAAGAACTCTTAACTTGTAAATGTCACATGAATCCTTGGGTAGTTGAAGGCCATGTACGGGCTATTCAATGTGAAGTGCAAATAAATAGGAAGATAAGATTCAAAGGGCGTAGAATTGATAAGTTTTTAGAGTGACAGACTAAATTCTTATAATTTGATTTATAGATTAGGAAAGGGTCACTAATAGGGCCGACCATAGCCACCCTTGGACATCTAGAAGTGTGAGTCTAGATTAACCCATTCTACTAACAATACATCCGGACTTGATGCAGTAAATTGCTGATGTTCTTTGCGCCTGGATCAAAGGGTAAAGAATAGGTATGCTTCTATTTGGCACAATACCATAAATTAAATTTTCCAATGAATATTAAATTATCTTAAAAATCTTAGATTAATTGAAAGGAAGAAAGTTGTTTATTTTATATAGTTTTCATAAGTCATTTTCTTATTATTGTTTTCTTTATTTGCATCTAGTAAATTAATAGTAATTTATAGTTAAATTAAAAGATAAAAAGATATTTTTGAAATATAATATTTAGAAAATTTATCACTATAATTCTTCCCTGTGGGATCGATACTGGGGTCTTTGTTTCAAAGCCCTATATTACTTGAAACGATACGTATACTTGCGTAGTACCCCTAGTGTGTAAAAATATTTTCTAAATTTACAACATTTTGATTTTATACACTAGCCGCTTATTATAAATTGGGTCAACTTTTTGGCCATCTTTTGGAAGCGAATAGTACTGCATTATTGCGGGTCGGGTCAAGGTTTTAGCGCCGTTGCCGGGGAGGAAAGAAATAAAATAGGTATAAATTTTTGCAAAAAAATATTATATTTCTAAAAAAATATAAAAATATAAAAATATAAAAATATAAAAAAATATTATTATAAAAAAAAGATAAATATTTTATTCCTTGTTTTATGCGAAAATTTGGTTCTAAAGGATTAATACCTTTAGATTCTGAATTAGAAAGAACGATTAGAAAAATTAAAAAGGGAAAACAAATTCAAAAATTTGAAGAAATGGCTACTTTACAAAATCCAATTGAACTTAATGATCAAAATCTTTATAAACCATTAAGGGATTATACTAACCCTACAGTAGATGAACTTCATAGTAGTATTCAATACCCACTGTAGATGCTAATTCTTTTGAACTTAAACCGTCTATTATTCAAATGGTGCAAAACAATCAATTTGGTGGATCACCAAATGAGGATCCAAATTTACATCTTGTTAGTTTTTTAGAACTTTGTGCTACCTTTAAATATAACAATGTTTCTGATGATGCTATTAGACCTAGATTCTTTCCATTTTCTTTAAGAGATAAAGCAAGATGTGGTTAAACTCATTAGCAACTGGTTCTATTAAAACATGGCCCAAAATTCCTTGCTAAATATTTTCCTCCTTCTAAAACTGCTAAATTAAGAAATGATATTACTTCGTTTAGTCAATTTAACGGGGAGACAATATATGAAACTTGGGAAAGATTTAAAGAATTATTAAGAAAAAGTCCTCATCATGCTTTACCTGATTGGTTAATTATTCAAACATTTTATAATGGATTAATTGGATATTTAAAATCAATTATTAATGTTGCTGCTGGAGGTTCTTTAATGTCTAAATCATTTGAAGAAGCTTACACTTTAATTCAAGAAATGGCTAATAACAATTTTCAATGGCCTTCCGAAAGGATTAATCCTAAAAAGATGGCAAGTATTCACGATAATGAAGCCTTTTCTATCTTAGTTTCACAAGTTGCAGCAATGTCTAAGAAATTAGATAATTTTACAATTAATATTTCGCATAAAAATTCTGCTAATATTGGAGATTCTCAAACTATTGAAACTTTACAAGCTATTGCAAGTAAAAATAATCCTTATTCAAATTATTATAATCCTGGGTGGAAAAATCATCCTAATTTTAACTGGAATAATTCACAACAACAATGGGGTAATAATCAATCTCATCCCACTTGGAAATTGAAATAATCAAGTTAATCCAAATTATAAACCTCCTGGATTTAATAATCAACGAGAAAAAGTTATCGATAGAAGAATTAATTTTACAAATGAATAATCAATTACAAAATCAAAATACTGCTATTCGTAATATTGAAAATCCAATGGGGCAAATTGCTACTTTAATTAATAACAGACCTGTAGGAACACTTCCTAGTAATGTTGAACTTAATTCAAAAGAAACTGGAAAAGAACATGAACAAGTTAAAGCTGTGCAACTTAGAAGTGGAAAGGAATTAAAATAAAGTATGCATAATGAAATTGAAAAAGAGATTGAGGTTGAAGAGATTGAAAAACCTAAAGAAACTCTCTCTCCTAGTCAAGATCAGACTATTATACCTGTTTATGTGGAAGTTGAAAAACCACCACAACCTTTTCCTTAAAGACTTAAAAAGCAGAAATTAGATCATCAATTTTCTAAGTTCTTTGAAATTTTTAAGAAACTTACTATTAACATACCTTTTGCTGAAGCTTTGGAACAAATGCCAACTTACGCAAAATTTATGAAGGATATTTTAAGCAAAAAATGAAAATTTGAAGCTTTTGAAACTATTGCATTAAGTGAAGAATGCAGTGCAATAATTCAAAAGAAATTACTTGAAAAGCTTAAGGATCCTAGAAGTTTCACTATACCCTGTACTATTGAAGAAACATTTTGTGGAAAAGCTTTATGTGATTTAGGAGCAAGTATTAATCTCATGTCATTTTCTATCTTTCGAAGATTGGATTTAGGAGATTTTACTCCCACCACTGTAACCCTTCAGTTAGCTGATAGATCTATCACTTATCCTAAAGGAGTTATAGAGGATGTCCTTGTTAAAGTGGATAAATTTATCTTTCCTGTAGATTTCATAGTACTTAATATGGAAGAAGATAAAGATATACCTATTATTTTAGGGAGACCTTTTCTAGCTATCGGACGAGCTATGATTGATGTGCAAAAAGGAAAATTAACCATGAGAGTTAATGATCAAGAAATTAAATTCAATGTTCTTAAATCAATGAAGTACCCTGATAAAGAGAAATGTTATCGAATGGATATAATTGATTATTTAATTGAAAAACATTATCAAGAAAAATGTAAAATCATTTCTGAAGAAAAATTTAAATTTTTAACTGATGAAGATGAAGTAGTAGAAGAAGAAGAGACTCATTTTATTAAAGATAATTGGGAAACTTTAGACATAACTCAAAATGATATACTTTTACCATCAATTAAAAAAGCCCCTGAACTGGAATTAAAAACGTTACCCTCCCATTTAAAATATGTGTTTCTTGGAAATTCGTTAACTTTACCTGTTATTATTTCTTCTAAACTGAGTAAAGATCAAGAAGAAAAACTACTAGGTGTGCTAAAGAATTATAAGAAAGCTTTTGGTTGGACTATTGCTGATATAAGAGGAGTAAGCCCTTCCATTTGCATGCATAAAATCTTAATGGAAGAAAATTTTAAACCTACTATAGAATCGTAAAGAAGATTAAATTCTATCATGAAAGAGGTTGTTAAAAAAGAAATTATTAAGTGGTTAGATGCTGGTATTATTTATCCTATTTCGGATAGTCAATGGGTAAGTCCTATTCATTGTGTTCTGAAGAAAGGAGGTGTAACTGCCATTGCTAATGATAAAAATGAATTAATTCCTACAAGACAAGTTACTGGATGGCGAATTTGTATTGACTATAGGAAATTAAATAAAGCCACTAGAAAGGATCATTTTCCTTTACCATTCTTAGATCAAATGCTCAATAAATTAGCTGGACACTCATATTTCTATTTTCTGGATGGATATTCTAGTTATCATCAGTTACTTATTGCTCCTGAGGACCAAGAAAAGACAACATTTACAAGTCCTTATGGAACGTTTGCTTTCAGAAGAATGCCTTTTGGTTTATGTAATGCACCTGTAACTTTTCAAAGATGTATGATGTCAATATTTTGTGATTTGATTCACAAAGGAATTGAAACATTCATGGACGATTTTTTAGTCTTTGGAACTTCTTTTGAATCTTGTTTGGAAAAAATAGCCAAAGTTCTGAAAAGATGTGAAGAAACAAATTTAGTTCTTAACTGGGAAAAATGTCAATTCATGGTCACAGAAGGTATTGTACTTGGTCACAAAGTATCACAAAAAGGGATGGAAGTAGATCAAGCAAAAGTGAAAATTATTGCTGAATTGCAACCACCTACTACTGTTACTGATGTATTGCTGAATTGCAACCACCTACTACTGTTACTGATGTGAGAAGTTTTCTAGGTCATGCTGGATTTTATAGAAGATACATAAAAGACTTTTCTAAAATTACTAAACCTCTTAGTCATTTATTGGAAAAAGATGCAAAATTTGAATTTAATAAAGAATGTATTAATGCTTTTAATATTCTAAAAGAAAAATTAATAACTACATCTATCATTGTTGCACCTAATTGGAATAAATCTTTTGAATTAATGTGTGATGCAAGTGATTTTGCATTTGGAGCTGTATTAGGACAAAAATATGAGAAAATTTTCAAAGTTGTATATTATACTAGTAAAACTCTCACTGAAACACAAAGAAATTACACTACTACTGAGAAAGAGCTTTTAGCTATAGTATATGCCTTTGATAAATTTAGACCTTATCTTCTTGGTACTAAATGCATAGTTCATACTGATCATTTTGCTATTAAATATCTATTATCTAAGAAGGATTCTAAACCTAGACTTATAAGATGGGTTTTACTTCTACGAGAATTTGATTTTCAAATAGTAGATAGAAAAGGACCGAAAAACCAAATTGCTTGATCATTTGTCTAGAATTAAAAATGATATTATTTCGGAAGAAAATATAAATGAGAAATTCTCTGATGAATCTTTATATGCTATTCAAGGATGCAAAACACCTTGGTATGCTGATATTGTTAATTATTTAGTTAGCAATATTTTGCCTTACGACATGGATAACAAATTTATTAAGAAATTTAAATATGATGCTAAATCTTATATTTGGGAAGAACCTCATTTATTTAAAATTGGTAAAGATTCTATGATTCGAAGATGTGTACCTTATGAGGAAACTTTTGCTATTATTCAAAAATGTCATGATTCTAATTTTGGAGGACACTTTGGCATAGATAAAACTGCATTTAAAATTTTAAATTCTGGATTTTATTGGCCTACCTTATTTAATGATGTAAGACATTATGTGAAAATATGTGATCGATGTCAAAGGATGGGAAATATATCTAGGAAGGATGAAATGCCTTTAAACTATATATTGGAAGTTGAAATTATTGATATATGGGGTTTAGACTTTATGGGACCATTTGTTCCATCATCTGGAAAAAATTATATTTTATTAGCAATTGATTATGTTTCAAAGTGGATTGAAGCTGTTGCTTTACCAAACTGTGATTCCAAAAGTGTTTCTAAATTATTAAAGAAAATAATATTTTCAAGATTTGGAATGCATAAGGTAATTATCACTGATGTTAGAAGTCATTTCAGGAATATAAGAATTCAATCATTACTACAAAAATTTGGAATCAAACATAGAATTGCAACTGCTTATTACCCACAAACAAGTGGAATGACTGAAGTATCAAACAGAGAAATTAAAAGAATTTTCGAGAAGACTGTTAATCCTAAAAGAACTGATTAGGTTGATAGACTTGATTCTGCATTATGGGCTTATAGAACAGCTTATAAGACACCAATCGGAATGTCACCTTACCAGTTAATTTATGGTAAACATTATCACTTACCTGTAGAACTTGAACATAAAGCTTATTAGGTGATAAAGGAGTTTAATTTTAATTTGAATAAAGCAGGAGAAAAACGATTATTGCAATTAAATGAGATGGAAGAAATAAGAAATGAATCATATGAAAATGCGAGGATTTATAAAGAGAAAATGAAGATGTTGGATGATAAGAAAATTTCAGGAAAAATTTTTGAGCCTGGACAAGAAGTATTACTGTTTAACTCTCGTTTAAGACTTTTTCCTAGAAAATTAAGATCTAAATGGATTGGACCCTATATAGTTGAGAAAGCATACCATTATGGAGCTGTGGATATTAAAGATCCCAAAACAGGAAAAATTTTTAAAGTAAATGGAGTAAGATTGAAGCCGTATTTGGGAGATATTAAAAAGATTTATAAAGAGGATTATGAATTGAGTCAACCTGATTAAAGATTTATTTAAGTCGGGCTAACGACGTTAAACAAAGCGCTTTGTGGGAGGCAACCCATAATTATCTTTTGTTATGAGTGTTTTTGTGTTTTAATGTAAGGTTATGCCTCGATCTTGATTAATTTTATATTACTTTAGAAAAATTTGATGCTTATAAGTCTTTGTCAACTTAGGCTGAAAATTATTTTGAAGTACGTAAGATTTAAAAATAGGATCACTCTATTCTGAATATGAGTAAAAAGGAGATCAAGTTAACCTTCATTATGATTATTTACAATGTGAGTTATAGAGTCTAAATTACTCTTACCAGTATAATATACCTATCTTGGAGAACAAAATTTTGAAATTTGACGATTAGACGAAACGGAGTTGAACATAGTTCTGGCGCCTAGGCGCCAAAATTCGGCGCCTAATCGCCAGAATCAACTATGTCTCAATAGGTCCAGCGCCTAGGCGCCAGATTCGGCGCCTAAGCGCCACAGTTACTGGTTCGTGCAAAAACCGAAAATTTTCAGTTTTTCACATGATTTTCACCTTTAAATCAACCTATCTTCTTCCCTAACCATCAAGCAATCAAAATTACATCCCTTGCACTTCATTCTTGAGAGATTTGAGAAATTTTGAAGAAATGGAAGGAGGAAATCATGGAGAAGAAGCTAGGGACAAGGTTTCAAAGGATCCTCAACCCTACTTTAATGGTTTCATCGCTGTAAGTTTAGAGAAAATTTCTAGTGTTTGGATAAGTTTGAAGCAGAGTTTAAAAGCATTGTTGATCGCCTTCATGAGATGTTTCATCAAGTTGAACATCTAGAATGGCAAATGAAACTTCAATTTGATCATTTTGCGGCTTATCAAGATGCTCAAGTTAAAATGTATGCGAAGAACAAGTGGATTGACGGAAAGACAGCTACGGATTTCCCGAGAGCATTAGTGTTCTTTCCAAGTGGAATACACGATTTCCCTTGTGAAGATTATAATATTCTGGTAATGAGATAGTTATTATATGGTTTGTTGAGTCGTTGAATCGATTTAGAGAATCGATTGTGTTTGTTTGTGGATTTGCTTTCATGTTCTATGTGTGTTGTTTTTGCTTAGAAATTGTTATGTTTGAGTGTGTATTAGGAACTTGAATCAGGTGTAATACTTATCTAGAATGTATTGAGTCAATATTGAAGATTATAAATGGAATTTAGTGAGTTTGATTGAAACCTTATGTTTGATTGGTGAATTTAATATTTAATTTTTATAAATTTTTGAAAAATGTTGTGGAAGTTAGAAACTGAAGCCCTACTCTGATATGAGTAATTGGAAGTTGAATTTATGAATTTTGGTGGAAAATTAAATTTAAAAATAATTTTTTGTGAAAGACGAGTCTGGCGCCTAGGCCCCAGAATTCGGCACCTAAGCGCCAGTTCAGCCTGTACTCGAAAATTTACTTAAATAACCCCCAAAAGCCATTTTTGACGCCTAAGCTTCATCTTCTTCCCCATTTTCGAGAAAATACATCCTTTAGATCCATTTTTGAGGTCAAAACACCAAGGATTTGAGCGCGAAACCACTCGATTTATTCGTCTTAAGGTCAGATCTACACTTTAAACCATTTATTTTCGATTTTCACCACAGATTTCCCTAGGTTTTGCTAAGAACCAAAAATTTTGAAGAAATTTTTGATTTTTAGTGATTTCTTTGTATTTTTAAACTTATTTTAAGTTTTATAAACTTAAAAAGAGTTTAAATCTTTGATTCCTAAATTTGTTCTTGTTTTCTTTCACGTTTAGATGGCTCCAAAATCTAATCGCGGGAAGGTACGAGATAACTTTGATAGCAGCAAATTTTCTACTGCGGCTGCGCATTTTCGCTTCCACGAATTTGCGAAGTCCAGAAAGTTTATGTCAGAATGAAGTTTCTATCATCCTGGAGAAATGATCGAAAACACTATCGTTGCACACAATTGGCAACGATTCTGTTATTTCACTGCTGTTGTTGTTATCCCGATTGTTCGAGAATTTTATGCAAATTTTCTGGATGCCGAAGATTATGAAGTCTTTGTCAGAGGTATCGGAGTAGGATTTAGTCCAGAAAAAATCAACATATTTTATGACCTACCACCGACTATAGAGTGCTATTAATTTGGATTATCACCATCTGAGAGAGATTTGGATATGATCAGGAATGAAAAAAGGGTAAACTTTAAATCCTCCAAATTAAATGGTATTTCTAAAGCATGTCACTATTTTATTTCTGCAAGATTGTTACCTTCGAACCACCTGAATGAAGTGACTAGAGATCGAGCGATCTTAAACTACTGCATTCAGGAGAGGAAGCCTATTGATGTCGGGAGTATTATTTATGATTCTGTGGATTCTACTTCGAGGTCCAGCACTTTTGTTGGATTGGGATTCCCATCTCTGATTTATTCATTATGTGTTAGTAATGGAGTCACGCTGATATTTCTGAGGAGAAGTTAAATTCTACCAAGCCAATTGGGCAGGAGAGTGTTAGTATCTATGATAGTCTTCGAGGGAAGAGATTGACCGCTCCTTCTACTTCTGCACATACTCCTGGTAGACCTTCTACTTCACGACCCTCTACTTCTGCTGAGCCACCATCAAATTTTTGGGAATCAATGCATGATCAGTTTTTAGAGCAGCAGCAGGAGTTATTTAAACTCACTGCAGGATTGATACTATTGATAGGAAACTAGATCATTTATCTGATTATACCCAGAGGAAGAGTAGTTATGATGCTGAGTATGATGAAGCCCTAGTCAGATTTCTGAAGGGTGAACATGATGTTAGTTTCCCTACTTTTTCTAGTTTCACACCATTTGTTGATCCTAAGGACGTAGAATTTTCCTTTGGTGATGATGATGATGATGAGGCTACAGCTAGTAACTAGTAGTTATAAATCTTTATGATGAGCTACTCTGTTAGTTTGTTTTGTTTGTTTTGTTTGTTTAGTTTTGTGTGTGATGTATGTTGATTTGTTTAAATATCTGTGTGGTTTAATTAGTGGTAAGATTCTGTTGTTAAAATATTTTTAGTATATTATGTTGAGACTGAAGTTAGAGTTAATTTATATGTTTATTTTAGTCTACTGTTTAGTACTTAGTAATTTTGCTCTGCTTTAATTTTGTTTCAAATTTAGTATCATCATATAATTAGCGTGCTTACTTTTTATACATGCTTCAATTTTATCTTAATTATTCATAAAAGCATGATAGAAGTAAATTTTTCTTTTTAATATTGTTTTTACATACTTATAAAAATTTTTTTGATTTTCTTTCTCTCATACTTTCAAATTATCATAGTATACCAAAACTTAAGTTTGGGGGAAGGGAAACTATATTCAAATTTAAATTTTATTTGTCCTTAAAGAGCTAATATTTTCATAAAAATAAAAACTTTTTAACATAACTTAATGAATGAAGATTTTATTTGAGATCACTTTTATTTTTTTGAAATTATAAACAATTTAGTGAAATTAACCAAAATTTTACTAACTTTGATTCATTTCAAGAATAGAATTATTTAACTTAAAGAAGAATAAGATAAAGAATTTTTCTATTCATGATAGAAATAATAGAATTTTAGAAATATTAAGTAATAAAAAATTATCACTTGAAAAAGAAAAGATTGGAAATCTTTTTGAATTCTTATTTATGTTATAATAATTAAGTGGAAGTGGAAATGTATAAGTTTTGAAAATATAAGTTAAGGATAGCGAAGCTCAAAACCATTAACAAGCTATCCAGATATATTTATCATCTCTATATAAATCAAAAAAAAAAAAGAGAAGAGAGGAGAAGCTTGAGGAAATGCCTAATCAAAAATTGGCTTCACTTGAATTATCTTATAGGAAGAAAACTAGTTACATATTTTACTTAATTTTTATACAAGAATATTTATTTAGAAAAGATTTTTCAAAAGATCTTTTTCTTGTAAATAATCTATGAGAGCTTAATATAATAGACTTTTATTATTTTCAAAATGGATAAAAAGTTTGAAATCTTATGATTTGGTAGTTAAATATTCTTTAAATTCTTAAGATTAAACCTAGTTAGTAAAAATGGGTTAATAAGTTACTAAAGACTTTATAAAATAAAAAATTAAAAGGAATCTTAAATATTTATCTTCTATTCCAAAGGTTATATATTTTATATAGTAGAAAGAGTTACTTGAGGACAAGTAACATTTAAGTTTGGGGATTTTGATCTATAAAAAATACTTATTTCTTTATGTCTTAATTCTTATTAATTTATAAGGATATTATGCTTTAATGAAAGGTTTTTTTTGTGTTTTTGGATGTAGGTGATGTAAAAAGGTCTAAAAAGCAAAAAGGAGAAAAAAGAAGCAAAAATGGAGCAAAATACAAAAAGTATAAAAAAATATGGCCTGGCGCCTAGGCGCTAGAAGTTGGTGCCTAAGCGTCAGACTCGATACAGAAACTGTCAATTTTTTGACAACATTTGATCCATTATTTTGACGGAGTGAGCGGTTATTGGACATTCTAGAAGACTGGCAGTTGTTCCTTGATAATAGGACATGTGATACATTGCATTTGGACGCTTCAAAAAGGTTTTAATCGCGAAGAGGTGCGAGCCAAAGTGAAGAGGTGTGAAGAACCGGACGCTAGGCGTAAGATTTCGCCGCCTAGGAGCCAGACAGACCTTCTATAAGATTCATTAAATGTGGACATGTTTTGAAGAGGTGCCTCAAGGCTACCCTTGAAGCCTATAAATAGGGGTCCATTTTTTCAGAAAACGTGCCCCTCCCATTGTAACCCTTTCTCTTATCCACTTTAGGATCTCTCATCCTTAGAGAGAGAAATAGAGAGAGAAATTTAGGGCCACTTTTATTTAGTTTAGTGAGTTTTTTTTCAAGTTGTTGCATCTGGAGTTCATTACACTGTGGAGTCAGTAGGAATCAGAAGATCTGTAGAAGAAATATTTGAGATAAGTATTTTATATTTGATTCAAAGTTTATTTATTATGTTTTGCTGTTTATTTTCAATGTGCTCTGAGTAGTTAGTTTACTTTCTTCCTTCAATTATGAAGAGATAGATAAGATAATATAAAAGATTCGATGGAGAATTGAAATTCAAAATATTTTTAAAACATTGTGATGACATTAATATCTGATCTTACTTTACTTTGTAAATTGGCCATTTAAATTGTTAAAACCTGTTGAAGAGTTTTAAGACCTTGAAGGAGAAGAACTCTTAACTTGTAAATGTCACATGAATCCTTGGGTAGTCGAAGGCCATGTGCGGGCTATTCAAGGTGAAGTGAAAATAAATAGGAAGATAAGATTTAAAGGGCGTAGAATTGATAAATTTTTAGAGTGACAGACTAAATTCTTATAATTTGATTTGTAGATTAGGAAAGGGTCACTAGTAGGGCCGACCATAGCCACCCTTGGACATCTAGAAGTGCGAGTCTAGATTAACCCATTCTACTAACAATACATCCGGACTTGATCTGTAAATTAGCCAATGTTCTTTGCGCCTGGATCAAAGGGTAAAGAATAGGTATGCTTCTATTTGACACAATACCATAAATCAAATTCTCCAACTAATATTAAATTATCTTAAAAATCTTAGATTAATTGAAAGGAAGAAAGTTTTTTATTTTATATAGTTTTCATAAATCATTTTCTTATTATTGTTTTCTTTATTTGCATCTAGTAAATTAATAGTAATTTATAGTTAAATTAAAAGATAAAAAGATATTTTTGAAATATAATATTTAGAAAATTTATCACTATAATTCTTCCCTGTGGGATTGATATTGGGGTCTTTGTTTTAAAGCCCTATATTACTTGAAACGATACGTATACTTGCGTAGTACCCCTAGTGTGTAAAAATATTTTCTAAATTTACAACATTTTGATTTTATACACTAGCCGCTATTTATAAATTGGGTTAACTTTTTGGCCATCTTTTGGAAGCGAATATTACTGCATTATTGCGGGTCGGGTCACTCTACAGTGCACCAAAGTGCAATTAGCTATGCCCACACCTTCACAACACTGAAAGAAGAAGTTCCCCCATCAAAGCCCAATAATAGAGAGCCTTTGCACCAGACTTTGATCAACACTTGAAATCCTCCTTGGTCGAATTCAGGTATAAACATTTCACTACAGTAAAAGGCTTCATCGGGAGGTTCATTGGGACCAATCAAAGCTGGCACAACCATCTGATTGAGGCCTCCCCTCTCAAATAAAGTTATTAAAACTCACCTTCTTCCTGAGCTTATTTTGATTCTCCATACACATTAGGCCAATTTCAGGCTAGGTTAGCCGTATAGATAGGTTCATCTAGGTCAGATGAAGCTCTAAGAACAAACCCCATGTGATTTGGTTTAGTCTAGCTCAAGTTCTTAAAGCTAGAAGGTGGACGACTCTCGGGATGAACCAATCAATGACGATGAAGGAGGACAATTAAATCGTGTGTGTAATGATTGGACAGCCGTAATGAAGTCGCATGGACGTTCAGTTGGAAGGCAGCGTCAAATCAAGAAGTGCTGCATGGAATTTTGGAGCCACCGAGAATATAGTCAGTGCCAACAACAACAACAACAACAACAATAAAGCCTTAATCCCACTAAGTGGGGTCGGCTACATGAATCCTTTTTCTCCATTGCGTCCTACTTAGTGTCAAATTTTTGTTTAATTCTAATAAATTAAGATCATTTTTTATGCAATAAGCCCAAGTTTTCCTAAATCTGCCTCTGCCTTTCATAACATAAGTTGTATTTAAAACATCTACTCTCCTAATCGGATCTTCAGTTGGTCGACGTTTAATGTGACCAAACCATCTAAGGCGACTCTCTCTAATTTTATCTGTCACTGGTGCAACTCCAACCCTATTATGGATATATTCATTTCGCATTTTGTCTCTATGTGTAAAGCCACTCATCCATCTAATCATTCTCATCTTAACAACACTTAACTTAACATTATGCTTCTCTTTTAAAGGCTAACATTCAGCACCATAGAGCATTGAAGGTCTCACCACAATCTTATAAAATTTTCCTTTAAGTCTAAACGGTACTTTTCTATCACACAATAGACCGGACGCATTCCTCCACTTCAACCAACCAACCTGAATTCTACTATTAACATCCCGATCTATATCACCATCGCTTTGAACAATGGACCCGAGATATCTAAATCGTTCACTCATTTTAATAATTTGATCACCCAAAGTTACACTTCTGTCACTAGACCTAATATTACTAAAATTACATTCCATGTATTCAGTTTTAGTTCTACTCAAACGAAGACCTTTAGACTCCAATGTAGACCTCCATAATTCAAGTTTTTCCTGGACTTTTTCTCTTGTCTTGTCCACAAGGTGGATATCATCAGCAAAAAGCATACACCAAGGTACATCCTCTTGTAAATGGCCAGTAAGACCATCCATATATAAAGCGAAAAGATATGGGCTTAAAGCCGTTCCTTGATGTAAACCAATAGAAATAGTAAAATACTTGGTCAATCCTCCTTCAGTTCGAACACATGTAACAGCTCTAGCTTACATATCTTTAATGACTTGAATATAAGTCATATCAACACCTTTCTTCTCAAGGACTCTCCAAAGAACATCTCTAGGAACCTTATCGTAAGCTTTTTCTAAATCAATAAAAATCAAATGTAGATCCTGCTTATTTCCTCTGTACTTCTCCATCAAACCTCTCAATAACTGTATAACTTCCATGGTAGACCTGCCTGGCATAAATCCAAATTGATTATGAGAAATATTCGTAATACGTCTTAACCTATGTTCAATTACCCTCTCCCATAACTTTAAAGTATGACACATCAATTTAATTCCTCTATAATTTGCACACTCTTGTGCATCTCCTTTATTCTTAAAAATGGGGGCCAAAATGCTCTTTCTCCACTCCTCAGGCATCTTTTTTGTTTTTAAAATAATATTAAAAATTTTGGTAAGCCAAGAAACCCTCAAATCACCTAAACATTTCCACACTTCAATTGGGATATCATCAGGTCCTACAGACTTTCCCCCCTTGGTTTTCTTTAAAGCCTCATCAACTTCCTTTTTACTAATGCGACGGTAAAAATGAAAAGTTTTATTATTATTAATGATATTAAGATCACTAAGGTCGATCGTACTTTCAGCATCATTAAAAAGTTTATCAAAATAACTCACCCACCTATGTTGAATATCTTTTTCTAAGAAAAGCACTTTTTGATTTTCATCTTTAATGCACTTTACTTAAGTTAAATCTTTACTTTTCTTTTCTCTTTATTTGGCAAGTTTATACATATATTTTTCACCTTCCTTAGTATCTAACATGTTATAAAGATCACTAAAAACAGAATTTTTAGCGTCACAGATTATTCTTTTACACTCCCTGCGGGTCGTTTTATATTTTTCCCAGTTCTCTACGCTTTTACATTTAAACCAATTTTTATAACATAACTTCTTATATTTTATCTTTTCTTGCACATTATTATTCCACAACCAACTATTTTTATTTATAGAAACTTTTTATTTTGATTCTCCAAGTACATCCTTAGCCACTTATTTAATAGTATTAGTTAATTTTTCCCACATAACATTCGCGTCTTCATGAACATTCCAAATATTTAAATCTTGAATTTTACTCATAAAAATAATTTTATTTGTGTCTTTTAGGTGCCCCCATCTTATTCTACGATGTTGAATCCTAGTATTCTTTATTTTGCAACTCTTCATCTTAAAATCTAGAACTAATAATCGATGTTGGGTACTTAATTGCTCACTTGGAAAGACCTTAGAATCCTTACAATCTCGACGATCTCTTCTTCTCATAAGAAAATAATCAATTTGTGTTTTATTAGATCCATTCTTATAAGTAATAAGATGCTCATCTCTTTTCTTGAATAAAGTATTAGTAATAATCATATCATATGCTAAAGCAAAATCTAAAATGGCTCTACCTTCTTCATTAATCGCTCCATAACCGTAGCCACCATGAATATTTTTGAAATCTTCTACCACTCTACCGACATGTCCATTTAAATCTTCTCCAATACAAATTTTTTCATCAAGGGGTATCAAGTGTATTAAGTCTTCTAAATCATTCCAGAATTTATCTTTAGAGCCTATATCTAAACCAACTTGAGGAGCATAAGCACTTATAATATTAAAAATCTTAGTATCAATAATAATCTTAAGTGCTATAACTCTATCTCCAACTCTATTAATTTTAACAACATTATCTTTCAAACTCTTATCTATTATTATACCTACACCATTTCTAGTACGACTCTTACCAGAATACCATAGTTTAAAACCTAGGTTATCAATCTCCTAAGCTTTTTCTCCAACCCATTTAGTTTCTTGAATACATAGGATATTTATCTTTCTATGGATCATAATATCAACCAATTCCATTAATTTACCATTGAGAGTTCCTATATTCCAAGATCCTATCCTAATTTACCATTGAGAATATAGTCAGTGCCGCATGACGTAAATAGAAAATTAGGGATTTTTTATTTATTTAAATCAGTCCAACTTCAAAAATCAATAACTTGGTGTAGAAAACTTAAAAAAATAAAAGAAAGATACTCTAATGCTCAATGAACAGAGGAGTATAATGTAGAAATGGTTCGAAGTTTATTTGATGCATGTTTTATGTTTAATTAATTAAATATAGTCTGGAGTATTTTAATTCTTCATTGGCTTAGATATTTCACTATGGCATGAAATTTAGGGTTTTTGATCTCTCTGTCATGGGAGTCTTCCCTAATTTTTTCCAAGACTAGGGGAGATCTCTATGAGGAGATCTCTATTTTTCAAAATGTTGTGTTTGTTTTGGTAAAATAATTATAATAGCTAAAATATTGATCAGAAAAATATAAGATAAATTTTAGTAGATTACCTGTGACCAGAGGACCCTAGGAAAAATTTGAATTGAGTTAAATCTTTAAGAATGCACCTAATTGTCATTTTAACCTAAAACTAAAGTGGAATTAGTTTGAAGAAACTAAATATTTAAATGGTTCAAAAATCATTCTCCATTGTGGTTTAGGGTCAGAGAGACTCCCCTAAAAATTTTGAAGTCATTCGGAATTCTTTTAATCACCTAATTGAATTTTCTAAGTAAGGCATTTTTGCCAATAAAATGATTTTTAGTAATTAAAATACAAGCCAAAAATTTATAAAAATTGTTTTGGGATTTCCTCATTACTGGTGGAATTTTATGAAAATAAAATGGAAATTAAAATAAACATTTTATTTTTAAGCCTAAAAGTGAATTTTAAAATAATTAAAAATGATAAAAGTCACTAAAATATTAAAATTCATTAAATTGTCACATTTAGTCTCCTAATCATTTAGGAACCATCCAAATTATTTTCCCAAGCCTCTCAGTCAAGATATTAACTTTCAAAGGCTTAATTTAATTTTTAAAGTTTTAGAAAAGGAATTTTCTTAACTTCCCACAAAAATAATTCTAAAAATTAAAATAAAAATTAGAATAATATGAAATTTATTTCTCTGGGTTCTCTCACATTAGAGAGATTCAAGAAAAAAATAAAACTTAATTTACCACCTCCAAAATATTTTATAAATAATTAATACTCTAGAACTTAAAATAATTATAGTAATTAAATTAAAGCTAAAAAATCATGAAATTTGGTCCAAGTGGTTCTCTTGTCTAGGTCTACACCTAATAAAAATTTTAAAGGTAAAGATTTTGTTTTGGTCATGTTATTGAATTTTCGTTGAAAATCCTTGTTTTTGCATTTAAATAATTATATAAATTAAACTATAAATTGAAAAATCACATTTTCTCCTCTACTGTTTTAATGGACCCATAAGTGGGGTAACATAAAAATTTCTAAGTCATTTGAGTTAAACTTAATAAATTATGAAGTGATAAAGGCCTTTAGAGGCAAAAGTGTAATTTTGAAGAATTTAGACTTAATCAATATTTAGTCTTAATTAAAGTGGAAAAAGTGAAATAAATGATCTTATTTATTATGTTTGAATGATTGAAATGTAAAGGGATAAATGACAGGAACCCATCTTATTTTTGTAACATTAGAAGGATAAGATGACAATTTTAATCATTATAATTTGGAAGAAAATTAAATTAAGTGATCCTTAAGGTTAGGGGTATGACCTTGGAAGATAATAATTCACTGATCTAATACCCCTAATTGGTGCTTAAATAGTACTGAAATATCTTGATAAAATCACAGTCACTTAAATCAATTTCTCTAAAAATCATAATTTTACCAACTGAGATGTTTAAGGGCTTAGTTGTGACATTAGGCTTGATCAAGTTTTACTAATGAGATTTAGAAAAGAGAACACTATTAATCTTAAACCACTTTTGAAACACTACAAGCCCGTCAAAATTAATTAAATTCTTTCATAAATTAAATTTGCCTCGAAAGGCCACACTTACATAATTCTTAAGTAAAATATCAAGTGATATTTACCTCACTTTTCAGGGTAATTAAAGCATTCTCTCACTAAGCATAAGGGTATGAAATAAATGACTTATTTAATAATTATGATAAGTCTAAAAAGGAACTCAAGGAAGATCAAAAGAATTGTGAAATGTTTAAGTAATTCCTAGATCCTTCTCACTAATCTTCTGGACACCTTGTAGTACAATTGGACTACCATATTTAATAAATGAAGAGATTTCTTAAATGGATAAATTGGACTCACTAAGTTATGATATAGAGTTTGGTAGGCCTGTGATGAACCTGTTTATAGGCTTTTACTTTCCTGCAAATTATAAATGTTCATTGCAAAGATACTAAAGTTTTAGGTGGAGGAACAAGAAGACTCGCCAGGTACACTTTTATAAGTTTACAGCACTTTACTTTTCTTACTTACGAGATTTCATGTTAAAAAAGAATGTTATTCTGCATGAAAACTAAAACTTCTAGGATAGCCACAAAACAAAAATTGAATCTAAAATCAAAATTAAAAAAAAAAACAAAACAAGATAAAATTCACCACCACAACAATCAAAATATAAAACAACTCAAAATTTAATCACAAACAAAACAAAAGTTACAATTACAACTAAATTAAAACGTCTATATCGGATGATCGGGAATACCTTAGAGGATGCAACCTACGGTTGTTAACGAGGTTTCCCATGGTTTAAATGAAAGTATAGAACTCATTAAGTTGGGTTTAGTAAATTCATCTGGACGAAGTGAATCTGAAGAAAATAGTGGTGTCGGGATGATGGAACCGTGGGATCTTAACCAGTTTCGCTTAATCAGCTTAAACATTGTCTCCTAATAAAACATTAAGACACCTCGATTTAAAACTTTTCCAAAATATGATACTTCTCTTTTCCTCTTCAATTGACACTTCTTTAAACTAAAACTG
The DNA here is from genome assembly GCA_022702705.1 of Papilionanthe hookeriana x Papilionanthe teres. Classification (NCBI taxonomy): domain Eukaryota; kingdom Viridiplantae; phylum Streptophyta; class Magnoliopsida; order Asparagales; family Orchidaceae; genus Papilionanthe; species Papilionanthe hookeriana x Papilionanthe teres. The sequence continues at coordinate 169,738,943 of CM040424.1, forward strand.
CTACGACAAGGAGCTTGGAGCATGTGCAGTGGGCAGCACGACCATCTTCAACCGCAAAACTCCTTAGAAATTAAAACAATAAGCCATAGGAATTTGAGGTAGTTTGCCTAGTGCATCATAAACCCTCACTTTATACCTTTAGTCCTTTGCATAACCCTATTGTACAATATAAAACCTATCTCGTCTTAGGTTCTGAGGTGGTCATCGAGTATGATATAAATCCTTATATCTACTAGGCTATTTAAATGATCGGTACATGTGAATATAAGTCCTAAATAATAAAATATGCAGGATGAAACATCAAATAAATGTCTCAAATTGGAGCCAAACAATAGGATGGTTTAGGAAGATTGAGATTTTCTCAGATCCTTGATTTTCCCCTAGCTTTCCTCTCCCTTGGATTCCTACAATAGATGTTTTGAAACTTGAGCCATTCACCTATTGGATTTCCTATTACCACATTTTTTTAAGAAACCTACCATTTCGAATTCATGGATATAATATTTCCTGATCTTTATCAAGTGTTTTCTTAGTTGACTTCAGTTATCTAAGATGTAATTAACTATAGGGGCTTGCCCTTATAAGAAACTTAAAGACTCCAAATTAATATAAACACTATGTAATTCCTTCATATTAGATAAGAGAAATTGTCGGTCAACACAAAAAGGTTCACAGACCAAATGAATGTCATGAATTCTTTAGTTTATTTGATCTAGCCTCATCATCAAGCAATGTATTCATTCTTCAGGATATATACATGTCTTGTAATGAAGCGTTTGACTATTTAAACTATTGATTATATGGGATCAGTTTGATTTCATATTTTAAAAAAATTATTATTAAAATGGTATTTTTCAAAACTATATATATATATATATAATTAAATCAAACCCCTATTTTTTAAAACTACATTTTACACTTTCCAAAAGTTTCAAATCTCCCAAAAATTTTAACGACCGACATCCTTATAAAAGGAGATTCAATAATGCTTTTTTCTATAAATTTTATATAAGGAGGATCACAGGTAGGATTTTGATAACCAGAGATTTCTACATGTGATCTATTCTGAGTTCTTAAATCTCCTATAGGAGCAAGCTCCTATAGTTAATTAAATCTTAGACAATTATGATTTCTAAGAAAAATTCTGATTAATGTTAACCACTTATTTTCTAAATGATTTCAAGAACGAGGAAAGAAATGTCAACGTTTAATCCTAGGGGTATAATGTCATATTAGCCTAAGAGTTTGATTTTGTCAATACCACTTATGTCGATTTCATTTTTGTTTTGTTGTTTGTAATTTTTTTTATAGTTTCGTCTTGTAGTTTGTTATTTGTTTGGTAGTGACTCGACCACAATTACGCAAGTAAACTAGCTTATAGAATTATGGCCAAACTTGACCCCAAATCTGATTAAGCGACTAATGTATGATAATTAAAGATTAATGATTTGATATATAAATCGTGCACTAGGGGCACTATGCAAGTATACATAACATTTCGAGTAATATAGAGCTTTTATTTTAAAAACCCCAAATATCGATCTCACAGGGAAGGCTAAGTAAAAAAATTAAGAAAGAAAGAAGAAATTCTATTTAAAAACTAACCAACTAAAAAGTAATAATATGTAAGTATTTAAAGTAGCAATTATAAATAAGATCATAATTTAAATGCTTTAACACAATAAATAATGATTCTTTCCTCATACAAATGATTTCATGATTAGTAAACATCTAAATTAGTTTGGGAACTTTAAAAATGAGGTATTGTGATAAATAGAAGCATATATATTCTTTACCCTGGTCAAGTGTATAAAGAACATTGGCTAGTTTTATAAGATTGGATCAGGATGTATTCTTAGTAGTAAGGGACGAATTTCTAGGCTCTCACTTCTAATTTCCCTTCGAAGGGTGCCTATGGTCAGGCCTACTATTGACCCGTCTCCTCCTCTTAAACCAAATTGATAGAATTTAGCATGTCACCCTAAAAACATATTTAATTCTATGCCCTTCAAAGATTATATCCCTATCTATTCGCACCTCCCCCTTCAAGGATTTACCATCTACCTTTCCAAGGGAAATGTGACACTCAAAAGTTAAGAACTCTTAGCCCACGGTCATATCTTAAGAATTCTCCACATATTTTAACATTACAAGTGATCAAGTTCTAGTGTAAATGATGATCAGGTAAAGTATCACCACAAATTATGGATGAAGAAAAATAAGTTCTCAAAACTAAATTAAATCCTTATCTAAATCATTTCATATTTTTTGGGAGAAAGAGAGGAAGATTACTCAGAAAACATAGGATTCACACCACAAACCATATTTATATAATTTAAATTCAAAGTACAAACTTAAGAACCAAATTATAAATACTTATCTAGAATGATATCCAAGCAATCCTTTGAAGTTTTGCTGACTCCGACTCACTTTTATAAGACTCCAACCCCATCAATCACACTAAAAACACTCTGAAATCTCACTAAAGAAAGGTAAATGACACTACACACTCTTTAATTTAATGAGATTACACACCTCTTTCACTCTTATAACACCTACACACTCCAAACGACCACACTTTGCTGTAGAATCGTTCTCTATTTATAGAGCTTCAAAAATGACCAGGGGTTGCTTCAGAGACCTCTTCAAAACTTGTCCAAATTTGTTGAATATTCTAGAAAGTTACTGTGGCGCCTAGGCGCCAAATCTGGCGGCTAGGTAGTAAAGCTTTAATTCAAAAATACAATGAATTTGATTTAAATAAATATTATATTAAAGTTTATTAGAAAGATTTTTAGATAATTAAATTAATTCTATAGATATAAGGTTATTTAGTCATCAAGTTTAAGATTTCTAGTTTTCTATTTTTTTTAAGAATGACTATATATTACAATATTGAATTACTTAAGATATTCAGATGATAGGAAATTCATGAAAACACTACTTAGTAAAATATTAATCCATATATATAAGTTCAAAAATGTAACTGAGTTTACCCTTTAGGTTGATTCAGATGAAGCCAATTTTTGATAAGGAATCTCCTTAAGCTTCTCCTCACTTAGTTTTTTTTTCTCTGGATTGCATTTCAATCCTATTTTTTTTTCTTTTCAGGGATTGTTTTTAATCATTCTTTTTCTTTTTCAAGTGAGGATTATTGTATCTTGATAGCCTGTTAATAATTTTGAACTTCATTTTCCTCTTCCTAAATTTGAAACTTGAAATATTTCCTTATCTTATATATATTTCATAGTTTTCACTTCATTGAGTTTCAATCTATTTTTTCTCCGCTAAATACTTAAGAATTTAATATTTTAAAATGTAGTTTTCCTTACTTTAGATAGTTAACTATATTCTTATCATTTTATTCCAAATATCATAATCCACAAAATTAGTTTAATCACTAAAAATATTTCTTTTAACTCTCTATAATAATTAAAGAAATTAATTCTAATTTACTGAATTAAATTTACTACAGAAAATCATTTTTATAATAATTTTTAAAAATTTTTAATTGAGAACAATTTAATAGTTAAATTTTGCCCTTCCCCAAACTTAAATTTTTCTATCTAATCATATAGGGTGAAAAGAAAACATACTGTTTATTCAAATCATACCTTCGTGCTTTAGGTATTTCTCTTTTTGAAGTTCTGCAGGTTCTTTTCATCACTTAATTAACCTGTACTGTTAATAACTTTCTACACACATATAATGTCCAAGAATTTGCTAGGTAAGGAAATTTTGAAATAAGTACAAAATACTAACATAATTTATTACTACATTTAATTATACCTCTTAAAGTACTGAGCACAATTTAACATAACATTCACATACATTTTACTAATCCAGTTTCAGGGTTACAATCATAGTCTGGAATATTAAAATTTAAAGCTACACAAATTAAACTTACACAACAAATTTTAAATGTCTTACACAACATAATAATCAAAATACATAAACTAAATAACAGCACGGACACATAACATAAATATCTAATCATAGAATCTAATCTTCAACATCAAAATCCCAAGCTATATCCTCATCTCCTTGATCAACAGGTGGAGTAGGCTAGTAGTGAGTATAAGGAGGGCACTCAGGAAATATAACATTAAGCTCTCCTCTCCTACAATGATTTTCAGCATCATAGTAGGCTACTCTGGAGATATTCATTATCATAATCATGCCTCCGCTCTAATCCTCCAATCTTTTGATCTATTTGCTCCAACCTTTCATCAATTTCCTCAAAATGTTTCCGATGCAGAGTCAGTTCATTCATCAAGTCATGAAGGGTAGGAGAACTATAGGTAGAAGGGTCATAACTAGTAGAGGGAATATCCCTACTAGCCGAAGGTGCAGAGCTCCTAGTCCCAGATCTCCATCCTTCGTGGGATTCATAAGTCTTTAAATTAGCCTTGGTAATGGGTTTCATAGGCTCAACCCATTCCTCATCATCTTCTGCCTCTACTCCAGATAGCTGGCAGAGTGCATAAATCAGACCAGGATGTCCTAGTCCTCCTCCAGATTCACTTCTTGCAATAGCTAATATGGTTTTATAAATAATACTTCCCACATTTATACTTTTGTGGTTCTGAATACAAAAATTCAGAACTGCTCTATCTCTTGAAACTTCACTATAATGATAGGTGGGTAGAAAAGTACAACAAATAAAATAATGCCAAGCCTTAGAGGTTGCATTTAACATAGAAAGAGGGAAGTTTACCCGTTCACGCTGCTTTATTTTTGAAGTCCCTTTCCCATCAGTGAGAAAGTTAATCACCTCCTCCAGCGGTCCTTCCATTGCTCCAAATGTATCGTATTTGCTGGTATGAAGATCTTGTACTTCGTAGAAAGAATTTATTCGTCCAGCATTAAAATCAACTAAAAATCCTCTAACCTTTATAGGTCCATCCTCTATCTGGGTTAAATTGGCATAAAACTCCCTTACAACTTCAACTGCAGCTCTGTTCGTCGTATAACAAAAATTTTACCATCTTCGCTCTTTGATTGTCTGTTCCAGTTCTCCTCCCGGATTCTTGAAAACTTTATCCTGGACGCATTTTCTTGTTTTGATACTAAAGTTGTATCTTGACTGAGCCTTTGCATTCACAAATAGTGTCTCATCAAAATTTAGTCGCCTCTTTTGTTGTGGAGCCATTTCTCGATCTATCAAATTTACAAAAATCTCAACTAAATTCCAAGATAACACTAGAATGGATTCCCAAGGTGACTTAAAGTAATCTAAAATGAATTCCATGAATTTCTTCCAACTATTTTCTCCATATTTCGATTTTTCCAAAATTCTCAAATGTTGAAGAAATACAGGGTGAAAATAAAAAAATTTTGCATTGGAGTGAAGATCTTACCAAGGGAAGATGAAATTCAGCGTCAAAATGTGTTGAAACTACTCCAAATCCAAGATCTCTCAAGCCCTAGGTCTGTTTTTTCAAATTTTTGAGGAAGGGGACGATGAATAGTGGCGGTTGACTGGTCAAATAAGGTATTTTTTGGGACCTCGCCATCAGCGGGAAAAATCTTGATGTCGGCGGGCTAATTAATTCAAATAGGGCTTAAGTCTCTGGAAAAAGTCGCCGTCGGCGGCATCGAGGGCGCTGTCGGCGGGCTTTTTTGAAATTTAAAATTGTTTTAATATTTTGTAATTTTTAATTCATTTTAAGCCTCAATAACGTCCGATCAATCAATTAAATATATTTTACTGTGATTAGATACTATTTTAACTCAAATAAATTCACACAACACAAAACATCACAAATTTTATATAAAATCCAAGTGTTTACAATATTCGTACACAACGTTACTAACAATGTATTTTCTCAACCTTAATACATCAAATTCAGCATCGCAATCCAAACCACAATACTCAAAACACTGAAAACAAACAAACAATGCATAATCTCATCTATACTGAGATCAAATATCACTATCTAAAATATCAAAAGTGCAGATTACATAAAATTACATTCAAACTAATACAACACATAAACAAATACGAACGTCTTCTACTCGTCAAGATCAGTGCTAAATGTCAGCATATTTTTAGGTTTGTGTTGTATTTTAAAAAGGGGGTTGCCTATAGAAATTTTCGGTGAATTTTCATATTTTAAATTTAATTTTAATATATATATAATTTGGAAAGTAGCTGTCGGCATATTTTTAGGTTGAGGGTTGGATTTTTGAAAAGAGATCGCCTACGAAAATGTCGGTGAATTTTTAATTTAATTTAAATAAGTAATTTGAAAAGTAGTACTTGATTTTGAAAATAATTTTAAATTTGAAAAATTTTAAGATATGAAATCAAACCGATCTCACATCCCAAATAGTTTATATAAACGAGCACCGCACCACAAACCGTGTATCTATTTCGAAGAATAGGCACACTGCTTGACGATAGGGCTCGATTAAATAAACTAGAAGACTTGTGACATCCGTTTGGTCTACGAACCAATTTTATAAGCCGACAAATTCCCCTGCTTAATATAAAGAAATTAAGCAGGGTTTATATTACCTGGGTTCTTAAAAGTTCCCTATAAGGGCAAGCCCCTATAGTTAATTACATCTTAAATGAAGTGAATCATTTAAGAAAACTCTCGATAATGATCAGTGACTTTGCTCTCAAGAATTTAAAAGTTTAAGGTTTTCAAAGGATTGGATTTTGGAAATTTCAACAGGGAATGGATCAAATTTAGAACAGTTATTTTTAGGAGTCCAATGGAAGAGGAGTAGAAGAAGCTGAAGATCCAAGAAGAATCTTGGCAACTTCCAAACTATCCTATTATTTGGCTCAGATTTAAGGAAATCCTAATATTATCTGATATTTCAATCTTGCCAATTTTAATTAATTTGGACTTATATTTGTATGCTATAATCATACAAAAAGCCTCGAAGATATGAGGGTTTATGTCGTACTAAACGACTACCTCGGAGTCCTAAGACCGGTTAGGGATTAATTTACATGACACGATCATGCAAATGCCTAACGGAGAGTTGAGGATTTATGTTGCACTAGGCAAACTACCTCGAGATCCTATGGCTTGGTTATTTAATTCTAAGAAAGTTTCTTGAAGTAGACTCGGAGTTTTCTTGATGACGATGGCCGTGCTTGCCCACCATGCTCCTAGCTCCTTGTTGTTGCAGAGGTTTAGTTTTAGAAGATTGTAATCAAAAGAGAAGAGAAGAGTTTGGTTTTAGGAATCTTAAAGTCCAAGTGTTTTTAGTGTTTTAGTTAAAATAAATCTTAAAGTTGATTATAACAGAACCGATTAAGATCCCACGGTTCCGTCATCCCGGCACCGTTATTTTCATTAAATTCACTTAGTCCAGATGAATTTGCTAAACTCAACTGAATGAGTTCCACACTTTCATTTAGACCGTGGGAAATCCCGTTAGCAACACGTGGGTTACATCATCCGAGGTATTCACGATCATTCAACGAGACATTTTAATTTTAGTTGCAATTGTAGTTTTGTGTTCTGTTTGTGATTAAATTTTGAGTTGGTTTATATTTTGAAATGTTGTGGCCGTGATTTTTATCTTGCAGTGACTTTTAATTTAGTTTTGGTTTCAGTTCAGGGACTACCCTAAAGGTTTTGGTTTTCATGCAACAGTTGTTTATCATGCTAGAAAGGTAAAGTGCATTTGCAATAAAGTAAATTGCACTAAAATAAAAACGTACCTGGAGGGTCTTCCCGTCATCCCAAGCTGCACTTAAAACACATGTTAAGGCATTTAAATATTTCAACAAGTACCTAGGTAAAGCTAAGGGAAAGGTTTAGGTTATCTATCAAAGTCCTAATCCTATAGCTAGTCATCTCCTATGACGTCTAGGTTCTTGTGTTTTGGTTTAAGGACGATTTTCTTCATCAAAGGACAATTAAGTTCAATTATTCTTATAAACATCCTATCATATTGATAAAGTGCTTAAGACGAGTCTTAAACGTCTTTTTAATATTTATAGGATCGTTTTAAGTCCAAGAGAATTTAATTATGCAAGTGAATTAATCATCCGGGAGTTTAAATGTTATTCTTTTGCTCCGTGAACTTAGGACATTTGAATATCCTATAAGTGAGGTAATTCTTCACTTGATATTTCATTTAAGAGTTATAATAATAAGAGCTTTTAAAAGGGTAAATCAAGTTATTAAGTATTTTTTATGATTTAGACTTAATGATTTAATTCTAATTTTGATTTAATTATAAAAAAATTAGTTTAAGTTTGGAATAGTGTTCAAGTTATTTTAGGTTTAATTCTTAATAATTTCATTTAGGTTTGTTATTAAATGATTTTAATTTAATTTAATTCAATTTAATTTAATTTAATTTAATTTTAATTTAATTTAATTTTAATTTAATTTAATTTTAATTTAATTTAATTTTAATTTAATTTATAATTTAGTTTAGTTTAATTTAATTTAATTTGATTTTAATTTAATTTAATTTTAATTTAATTTAATTTTAATTTAATTTATAATTTAGTTTAATTTAATTTAATTTAATTTGATTTTAATTTGATTTAATTTTAATTTAATTTAATTTTAATTTAATTTAATTTATAATTTAGTTTAATTTAATTTGATTTTAATTTAATTTAATTTTAATTTAATTTAATTTAATTTTCATTTAATTTAATTTTAATTTAATTTTAATTTAATTTTAATTTGGATTATTATTTTAATCTTTTAATTAAGAATTAAGTATTATTGAAGTGATTCATTTAGGGATTTTTAAATTAAAGAATAAATATCCTCTTATATAATATCCCTACTTTATAATTTCAAAAAAAATTTATTAATCTTCCAAATTTAATTAATTAGTTAATTAAGGATTACCTTAATTATTCTTAAAATGATTGGTGGGTTTCTACCCTTAACCATTTAAGTTTCAATCATCTAAAATCAGTTTAAAATCAAATATTTTTACCCTCCCCTTTTGATTAATCTTAAAATTTTAATTAAAGGTTGAAAATTTTAATTACAATTTTGCCCTTCAAGCTTAATAATTCTATAACTCACTAAATTAGCTCAAATGAACTTGAAATTTTTATGTGACCTCACTTACATGTCAATTAAGACATTAGAGGAGAAAATGTGATTTTTCTGTATTTAATTTATTTATGTAATTATTTTTAATGGAAAATAGGGGTTTTCAAGGAAAATTCAATAACATGACCAAGGAAATGTTTCTGTCCTTAATAAAATTATGCGATGTTCCTAATGACCGAAGGACCACTTGGACCAATTTTGGTGATTTTTTTAATTTTATTTTATTTATTATAATTATTTTGAGTTTTGGAGTATTAATTAATTTAAAAATAAAATAAAGGTTGAAAAATGAATTTTATATTTTTTAAAAATCTTTCTAATATCAGAGAAATCAAAAACCAATTTTTATAATTTTCTGATTTTTCTTTGATTTATTAGAATTATTTTAGTGAAAAGGTTGGAAAAATACATTTTTTAATATTAAAAATTACATTAAGCCTTTAAAATTCAATATCTTACCTTAGGGACTTAGGAAAAATATTTAGTTTGTTCCTAAGTGATTAGAATTCAAAATGTGACATTTTGGTGATTTTTAATATTTTTGTGATTTTTATTATTTTTTAATTATTAAAATATTAAAATAAGCTTAAAAAATCAACTTTTTTAGAAAATTGCAATTTTAATTTTTTTAAATTCCTCTGATATCAGAGAGGCTCCAAAACCAATTTTGTGAATTTTTGAAAAGTATTTTGTGAGTTATAAATTTTTAAAGTTTAATTTTACCCATTTTTACTTAAGAGGCTTAATCAATCCACTTGGTGGGGTTAATCAAGTCCAATTGTTTTCAAATTTTTATGTGGTGTTCTCCTATCCCTAAAGGATAGTGGAGAATTATTTTTAAGTTAATTTGATGAATGGTTAACCCTAATTAATTAAAGTTCAATTTTGGGTATTTAGGCCAATTAGGGTTGTTCAAAGTGAATTAACTCAAAAATTATTTTTCCTAGGGTCCTCTGGTCATAAAAAACATCACCAAATTTTCCTAGAATTTATTTCTCAACATGCTAATTATTGGAATTAAAATAATCAAAACAGTGACATGAATTTGAAAAATCAATAACTTCTCGCGGGATGGCCTCGACCTTGAAAAATTCGGGGAATGTTCCCGAGTTTAGAGGCTTCAAAAGCCACTATGGTCTCATGCCATGGTGAATTTCCTATATGCATGGAGAATTGAAATAGTGCAGAGAGTAAATAAATAATTAAAAATAAAATACTTGATGAAATTACTTGATTTCTTTTCCACATTATTCTCCTCTGTTCACTGAGCAAGAGAGTATTTTTATTTTATTTTTAGGATTTTTCTACACAAAGTTATAGATTTTCAAAGTTCTGGTAATTAAATAAATAGAAAATAACCCTAATTTCCTACTTATCCACGCGACGCCACGCCATCCTCGGCAGCTCCGAAAGGCCACGCGTCGTCTCCTGATTCGGCGCCGCCATCCGACTCAGCGCTCCAAGGGCCCGTGGTTCTTGTCCCATTACTCTGTCAGGCGCAATCCTGGTCGTCCGCTCGATACACACGCAATCCGACGGCTCCTGGTCATCGTCTACGACTGGTGTGAACCCGTGACCGTCAACCTTCTAGCCCTAATTTCTCACTCGATTCTCAATGGATTTTCGAGTTCTTATGCTCTATGGATTCGTCTTGAAGAGACGAACACATCCATACAGTAAACATGTATTCAAATTGACCCAAACTAAATTGAGAATCTCTGGAAGCTCGGAAAGAAGAGTGAGTCCATACCTTTGCTCAGAGAAGTGAAGCTTCGATCTGAGAGTTGTGTCACATTCGATTGGGTCCAAGCAAGCTCCAGATGAAGTCCCTTGGCCTGGTGAATTGTCTAGGTATGATTTCGACCAAGCCCGATCACAAAGCTTGGAGGCTGGAAGCAACGGCTGGCGTGGAGAGGGGGCTTTTGCTTGGTAAACTTCTTCTCTTGGTACGGTGAAGGAGTAGGACCAATCAATTTGGGGATTGGCTCACTGTGGAGAAGTGTCCTGGTTTTGGGCTTTGATTTCAACTCTGAAATTGAGCTCACAGAGAGGAAATGGCAGGGGGATTTCAGTGGGGATCAAGTTCTCTATGTGTGGGCAGTAGTTTGGAACAATTTTGGCAGAGTTTCCTTAAGTTTTGTTTCAGTACCTCTTTGGCCGAGAGGTGGTGGTGTTTAAATAGGCATGGCTGGAGGCTCTCCCAGGGGGAGTTAGGGCTTGGGATCAGCTGCTTAGGCCAAGGGAAGAACAGCCATGGCAGCCACTGGACTTCGGGCAATGTTGGCTCACATGTAAGCTCTCGGGTGTGGTGTTTTTCGGCGATCCAAGCGGCTGGCCGGCAGGCATGGGTCACCCTCAGGTCCAGGTGGGTCAGGGCTGGGGTTTAGTGTAGGCAATTGGGCTTTGCCATGTGTCAAAAGCTTGGATTAAAATGGCATGGGGGAAGGCCAATTTTGGCTTAATTTGGTCAAGTCCTCCTTTTGGGCTTGGTTCACCCTTCAAGTTGGCTTTGGGTGCTATGGGGAGTCAAAGGAATCAGCTGGTTTGGCATGGAGAAGTCCTTATCCAAATATATTTGGATTAAATTTGGGTTAAGGGGAATCATGGTTAAGGCTAATGACTTTATGAGATTAAGGAAAGAGTCTCCTTCTTTTGCCCAAGATGGCATGGTGACATGTAAAGAGGCTCTCATGGCTTCCATGTGGCTCATGCATGGCTTCATGGCTCATCTTCGGCTTGGGAAAAGTTAAGTCAACTTCATGAAAAAGGGTTTTGTGAATTTTGGCATTTTGATGGGAATTGTTATGAGGCTTGATTTGTAATTGTTTAATTGATAAATTAGGACTTTAGGAATGATTATAAATTGAATGTGTGATGAGGGAAAGTGTCATGTGGGGTTTAGATTGATTTGGGCTTTTGAATTTGGTGGAAGTGGGCTTTTAGGAGGGCTTAAGGGGATGACCCCTTTAGGTTTAAGAATGAATCCATGGATGGGAATTTTGTAGAAGTTTAGGCCAAATAATTGTTGGGTTTGGTTTAGGGATATGTCATGAGTGATTTGAAATGAATTTGAAGTGATTTGGGTTTGAATTGGGTTGGATTTGGGCTTCTTTGGTAAATGGGCCAATGTAGGCCAAATTGGGCTAACTTGGGCCAATGTTGGGCTAGGATTGAAATTGATGTAAAATTAATGTTGTGAAATTTTTATGGGAGTGTTTCAAAGAGGTTTTGACTTTGGTTGGGTTTTGATTTTGGGATTTGGGCTTATTTAGGTTAGGTTTGGGTTTAGGTCAAAATTGGCCCTTTTGATTTTGGGTTGAATTTGAGTGGGGTTTGGGTCCAAATTTTTGGCAAATCATGTTAGTGTTTTGTTTGTGGGGATGCTAGTAAGGTTTTAGAAAAGATTTGGGGTTAATTGGAGTTGAATTGGTTTGGTTTGGGCTAAGTTTGGGTCATGGGTCAAAATTGGGCTTTAAGCTTCAAAATAAAATTGAATTCAAATGCCAATCAAATTGGACTTGGATTTGGTCTAGATTGATATTGTGGATATTAAATTGAAGTTTAGAATTGAATTGGACCAAAATTGGGGTCAATTGGGTAGGTTTGCTTTGACATTGGGTTCACTTGGGGGGTTTGGGTAAAAGTGGGGTAAATTGACAAAATTGGCCCATGGTGTAGTTGGAAAAAATGAAATTGGGAATATTTAGGATTTCTTGGAATTTTTTGGGAATTTTTTGAATTTTTGGATTTTTGGGTCAAGAGGGGTATTTTGGGTATTTGGAGGGTATTGGGGGGTACTTTTGGAATTTTTGGTATTTTTGGCTATGGATGATCAATTTGATTGGTGAGGAAATGTTCAAGGTTAATTTTGGGGAATTTTGAGTGATTTGGAAATTTTGGAGGATTTGGGCAATTTTAAGGGCTTTTGGTAGGTTTGATAGGTGTAGGGTCCCCGGGGTCAAAAATTGAAATTTTGAAAAAAAGAAGATTGATCAAATATGAGTGAAATGGAATCACTTTGATTGAGCCATGAAGCCATATTAAGCCTGTATGAGCCATGAGAAGACCCATCTGAGGCATTCACCATGTTGTTCCTAACCCTCTTAACCAGGGGCTTAGGGGTTAAGGTCCATCCATATGAATTGCCTACATGAGTCAGGGAATCAAGTGGGTATGGGTGTGGTTTTAGGATTTGGATTGTGTGTGTGGGAGTGTAGAGTATGAGTGTAGTGAGTGTGTAAGTTAACCTTCACCAGACCGAGCTACCCGAGGTGGTCCTAAGGCCGAAGAGTCTTATGGGGAACTCATCCTTTAAACCTCGACTTTTGATTTCAACCCTCCGGGTGATTAGGGGTCTACGATCGAAGCTTGTGGGGTTTGCGGGGAGACAAGAAGTGGTTTTAAATTTCTAAAGGATGGGTCCCGATTCTAGTCCTCTAAGATTAGTCGAAAGGAAGAGCCTAAGGCTGCAGATCCTAAGCACTAAAGAGGGAAGAGAAGACCTCGTCAAAAATGAGGTCAACAAATGGACCCCCAATAGGTGTGGTGTGCGAACCAAGCATACCGCGCGTATTGGCGTTGACCAAAGAGATCAACAGAACCAAAATAGATGTCCAAGTAACAAACTTAGGACGAAGTATAAGAAATTTCCATTTGGGGAGTATCGGGTAAATCTCAAGGTCGAAGATTCCAGAACTCTCTCTGGGGAAGAAGGAGGTGAATTTCAGATCACAAGATTTCAAGAGATTGGATCTTAGATTCGTTTCATTTTCTATTTCAAGTTTTTTCAATTTTGAGTTTGAATTTCAATTCGAGTTTCAATTTTGATTTTATGCGGAGAAAAGATTAGGTCTAAGGCCTACCCGAATGCATTTGTATGTTGAGAAGGAAGCAGGACTGAACCTATTACAAATGCTGAGGAAGAATAGGTCAAAGCCTATCCAGAATGCAGAGTGCTTTGATTTCAACTTCTTGCTGAGAGGATCAAATTTTGAGATTCTTTGAGAAAGGAGTAGGACTGTGCCTATCCCGAGTGCTGAGAATTGCTGAGAAGGGAGTAGGGCGGAAGCCTATCCCGAATGCTGAGATTTGCTGAGATGGGAGTAGGGCGGAAGCCTATCTCGATTGCTGAGATTTGCTGAGATGGGAGTACGGCGAAAGCCTATCCCGAAGGCTGAGATTGCTGAGATGGGAATAGGGCAGAAGCCTATCCCGAATGCTGAGATTTGCTGAGATGGGAGTAGGGCGGAAGCCTATCACGATTGCTGAGATTTGTTGAGATGGGAGTACGGCGGAAGCCTATCCCGAATGATGAGATTGCTGAGATGGGAATAGGGCGGAAGCCTATCCCGAATGCTGAGATTGCTGAGATGGGAATAGGGCGGAAGCCTATCCCGAATGCTGAGAATTGGTGAGATTGGAGTAGAGCGAAAGCCTATCCCAAATGCTGAGATTGCTGAGATGGGAATAGGGCGGAAGCCTATCTCGATTGCTGAGATTTGCTGAGATGGGAGTAGGGCGGAAGCCTATCCCGATTGCTGAGATTTGCTGATATGGGAGGAAGCCTATCCCGATTTTTGAGATTTGCTGATATGGGAGTAGGGCGGAAGCCTATCCTGATTGTTGAGATTTGCTGAGATGGGAGTACGGCGGAAGCCTATCCCGAATGCTGAGATTTGCTGAGATGGGAGTAGGGCGGAAGCCTATCCCAATTCCTGAGATTGCTGAGATTATGAAAGCTTATTGCTGAGATTTGCTGAGATGGGAGTAGGGCGGAAGCCTATCCCGATTGCAGAGATTGCTGAGATGGGAGTAGGGCGGAAGCCTATCCCGATTCCTGAGATTGCTGAGACTATGAAAGCATATTGCTAAGATTTGCGAATGCTAAGATTATGAAAACATATTGCTGAGATTTATGAATGCAGAGATTATGAAAACATATTGTTGAGATTTATGAATGCAGAGATTATGAAAACATATTGTAGAGTGCAGAGAACGATTGTAGGAGTTCATGTGGATTTGAAATTCTTTTTAATGTTTGGATTTTTATGAAAGAGAGTTCTTATTTATTTTCCTTTTCTTTTCTGTTCTTTGTTCGAAGTTCATTTAACTTTAATGGCATTTCCCAGTCAATTTGCACAAAAGAGGTGAAGGCAAAATGTGACATGGTCACTTTCATTTCAATCTTGTTGAAGATACATCATACAACTCGATCTGAAATATTCTTCATACAATCCATGACTCAAAACGGACTATGTATGATTCTCGTTGATCCATCAAAAAGTATCTGTTAAATCCATGTCTGAATAGTAAGATACATGGTCAATAACAACACCTTCCAAGCCACTTTTGGCAGGAATGACGCATGGATGTGCTTTGGAGGTGTGATATCTCCCATGTAACTCACAGCTCGTATGGTCGGAGACTCTCCAATTCTGGATCTGGTTGGAAATGGTATGGTGCCTTTCTGGCGTCCATTCTTCTAAAGGTGACAGAGATCCGCTCCACTGGTACTCCTGGTATGCAATGTTTTGCAATATCCGCTCCATTTCCTTGTAGTATCATGACGGAACCTACCGGAAGTGGTATCTCCACTGGCCCTCGGAACTTGCCCGGGCCTGCTATCCGGAGGTCGGATCCGAACATGATATTGCACTTGGTTGACGAACGAAGCTGTGCGGAAAGGTCCGACAAAGTCGTGGTGGTCTATGTGTGGAGGTATGCGGTCACCCTTATGACGGATGTTGATGATGCAAGCTGTTGGGTATACGGTCTGCTGGCGGTACCCTCCACGTTATCATTCTTTTCACCATTCTTTTAATTATTCTTGGCATGGGATCCACCTCACAGTGACGGAGTATTCCTGGTGGATTCCCTTTTCTATCTTCTGCGAAGTTATAGCAACATCCGCATTGTATTGTGACTCTTCCTTTCCCTGGCATCCACTTCCGGGGTTCTGAATAAGTCTTTTCTCTCAGACGGCCTGCTCGACCCATTTTCTGAAGTTCTAGAATGCAATCCACAATCTGTTGTTGTTCATATTCTGAGAATACGTCTGTATAAGGCTCGAGGCCTTCCAGGATGTTGATTCTTCTGCCTCCAATCCTTTCAAAGTATTCAAAGGTCTTCTTTTCAACTAGCTGCATTTTCTCCAGCTCATATTATGGAATTATTTGAAGTCCTCGGTGTCTGGTAACATACTGTGGGATGTATGGTTCAACCCCAGCACGCTCTCCTGCATGTATCGGCTCCTCGGGGATAGTCTTCGTAGGGACATCCTCCGGGGTTGCTTTCGCAACAAGACTCTCCGGGTCTGGTACATCTTCTCGGCGTTGAGGCACCGACTCCATTTCTGTTCTTCCTAGTATTTCTTTCATCTGTCCCAACCTTTTTGGAATTGGCTTTCTTCTTTCTGGTTTCTGTCGAACCGGTGTCCTTGGAGCGTTTGCACTAACAGTACCCACTGTCTGTCCATTTTGATCTTCTGCTAACTTGGTCAACATCTTGCGAATACGACGATTCTTATTTCATCGCTGGGTAGCAGTGAGAGTGGCTCTTCTCACTCCTTGAATTTCTATGGGCGCGGCGCTGACAAGCCCACCTTCTGGCGTAGCAACCATGGACATAATTTTCTTATCTTCTGCGGCGTTTGTTTTTCTTTTCTTGTTGTTAGATTGGTGGCTCGGGCCACCCACTTTCATCACTGTTTGGCTGTGAAGTTCTTCTCGATCAACTGGGATCCAATCATTTTCTTCATATTGTAAGCCTGCTGGTTTGAAGTCCGAGTCAATCTCTATCACTGCTCCATCCTTCACCCTCTTTTCATCGAGTGCGAGACTCACGCCATTTCTAAAGTTTAAGACCAACCGCCCGTTCGACATTTCCCTGCACAAAAGGCAAGGAAAGGATCAGGGGCTGTACTAAGAACAAGAACATTAAGAAAACATTTATCACCGAAGATTTTTATTCACTTATTTTAATTTTTAAGGAAAGTAGGAAAAGATGAAGAAAGATCAGGAACAAGATTTGATTTGAACGGAAGGGTAAAACTTTATTATTATGATTTCACACATTTTATTTTTAGCACATTTTTTTATTTATTTTTATGTTTTTGGGTTCGGACCCAGTCATAAAGTGATTGTCTCAACAGTGTTTCTAGGGACAGGACTTTATTTTAGAGGCCATCCTTTGAAACATCAGGTTGCGTAATACTTTTTTAAATATCGTCCATTGATTGGAAGCATTTGTCTTTCTCCTTGGAAATTCACAAGTTGGTAGGAGCCTCCTGAGTAGACTGCCTCGACCACAAACGGCCCTTCCCAAGTTGGTTTAAATTTGCCCCCTATCTTATGATGTGCAAGAATAGGTCTTCTGAGAACAAGAACTAAGTCACCAACTTTGAAAGTTCTTGGGTGGACCGGTTTATCATGGGCTCGGATCATCTTAGCTTGGTACGAGTTCCAAATTTTGTTGCATTGCAAGTCTTTTTCCTTCCAAGTTTTCTAGTTCTTCCGGTCGTAATCTGGCATTTTCTTCGTAGTAATTTTATTTGCAAGCTCACGATCTCGAGTGATGGAAGCTGGACTTCCAATGGTAACATCGCCTCGGACCCGTACACTAAAGTGTAAGGTGTAGACTGAGTAGGAGTCCTGAAGGTTGTCCTGTAAGCCCATAAGGCTTCTAACAACTTCTCGTGCCAATTTCTCTTGTTGTCATCCAAAGTTCTCTTTAAAATTTGAACGAGAGTCTTATTAAAAGCCTCGGCCAAGCCGTTTGCTCTTGGGTAGTAGATTGTTGAGTATCGCCAGTCGATTCCATGTCTCTTGACAAAATGGTTGATTTTTGTACTTCTGAATGCAGACCCATTATCTGAAATAATTCTGCGCGGTACTCCGAAACTGTAGACGACTTGATTTTTGAAAAATTATAGCACATGGTGTGCCTTTACTTCTCTGAGTGGAACTGCTTCTGTCCATTTAGAAAAGTAGTACGTAGGCTACGAGGATGAAGCGATGTCCTCTTGAAGAAGGCGGTTCTATCGGACCCACTATATCTGTGCCCCAACACTCAAATGGCCAAGATGCAATTGTCGGATGTAGCACATTTGGAGGTTGGTGTAGAACCACTCCATGTACCTAGCACTGGTGACAACTTTTGGCAATCTTCATGCAGTCGGTCATCATCGAGGGCCAGTAATACCCTAGTCTTTTAATTTTCATTTTCATTTTCGGACCCGACTTATGAGCGTCACAAAGTCATGAATGCACTTCTTTGACAATTTCACGAGCCTCAGACCCGCTCAGGCATCTTAACCACATCTGATCAAAAGACCTTCTGTATAATGTATTGTTGATTAATGCGTAAGACAGAGTTCTTTTCTTGATTTGATGTGCTTAATGACTTATCGTCCGGTAATTTCCCTGTTTGCGGGTATTCTATTAGCGTCCGACGCCAATCTTCGTGTTTTCCATCACTTCTTGCAAGTCGATTCCTCTGCTTTTTCTGATTTCTGTATCATATCCATGTCGAGCTGTGATAGGACACGTCGTCCCTGAACTAACACTTCAAGCGACTCATCTTGTAAGCGAGGCAAATTCTTTTGCGAGGCGAGCTAGCGCATCTGCGAGAGCATTTTCTCTTACGGGGATCTTGTAGATTTTTACATTCGAAATTTGTTCCAACGGTTTCATGGCATACTGAAAGTAGTGCTCGAGTCTTGGCTTTAAGATTCTGTATTGTCCTGCGACCTGTTGAATGATCAACTGAGAATCTCCATAGATATTGATGTCTGTTATTCCCATCTGAATGGTCAATTCTAATCCTGTTATGAGGGCCTCGTATTCTGCCTCGTTGTTTGTGCATGGGTCTGTTAAGTGGTTGGAGAATCATAACATCCCCCGCTCCGGTGTTATAAAGATTAGTCTGATTCCTGCCTTACCGGGCACTATCATTTGTAATTCTTTGTCTTTCTGTGCTGAGGATGCTTCGTCGAAGTATAGTTCCCAGCGTCGATCATCAGTGTCTTCTAGGTTCATTATCTGTTCATCTGACAAGTCGTCATTGAGAGGCGATTCTGCCGGCAAAGGGTGTGCTGCAAGGAAATCTGCTAGGATTTCTCCCTTTACGGCACTAAGAGGAACGAAAGTTATATCGAATTGCAATAGTATCATTGACCACCTGGCAAGCCTTCCAGAAAGTGTTGGACGGGTCATCAAATATTGCAACGGATTAACTTTCGAGATAAGGTTGACCTTATGAGAGAACATGTAATGCCTGAGCTTTTGAGCGGCTTAGATCGGGGCCAAACAATGCTTCTCAATTGGAGGATACTTTACTTCCATCGGAATCAAACGACGGCTTAAATAGTAGAGAGCATTTTCTATCCCCTCATAATTTACCTGGGCTAGCAGGGCTCCAAGGGAGTCGTCTAGAGTCGCGGTATAAAGTATCAACGGTCTACCTGAGACTGGGGCTGCTAAGACAGGAGGTGTCATTAAGTATTGCTTGATGTCCTCGAAGGCCCGTTGGCATTTCTCTTCCCAAACGAATTTGGCATCCTTTTTAACTAATGCTAAGAAGGGCTGACACCTACCTGACAAGTTCGAGATAAAGCGTCGAAGATATGCCAGCTTCCCTTGAAAGGAATGTAGCTGTTTTAAGGTTTTGGGAGGCGGCATTTCTAAGATAGCTTTAATCTTTTCCGGATCGATTTCAATCCTGCGATGTCGGATAACAAATCCTAAGAATTTCCCGGAGGTGACGCCGAAGGCGCATTTTACGGGATTCATCTTAAGGTTGTATTGCCTTAGTCGCTCGAAGACAATTCTCAAAACATACAGGTGATCTTCCTTCAGTTTGCTTTTGATGACCACATCATCCACGTAGCACTCAACTTGGTTGTGAATGAGATCATCAAAAATCTTTGTCATCGCTCTTTGGTATGTTGCTCCTGCGTTCGTTAGTCCGAATGGCATTACTGTGTAGCAATATACTCCGATCGGCATTCTGAATGCTGTGAGCTTTTCGTCTTCTGGTGCCATCCTTATCTGGTTGTATCCTGAAGATCCATCCACGAAAGAGAATATTTCATGTGTCGAAGCGATGTCGATCATCAATTCCAGGATTGGTAGTGGAAATTCATCCTTCGGACATGCTTTGTTCAAGTCTCTGAAATCTACACAGATTCTGATCTGACCATTCTTCTTTCTGACTGGTACCACGTTGGCTAGCCAAGTAGGGTATTGTTCTTCTTAGAAAAATTTAGCATCTATTAGCTTCTTAACTTCAGTTATTACTTGTTGTTCAATTTCTAAACGCATTCTTCGGAAGCTTGTCGATTGGAACGGAAGTAGGATCCACTCCTAGCCTGTGAACTGCAACTTCTGGAGCTAATCCTGGCATTTCATCGTAACTCCAAGCAAAACAGTCTTTGAATTCCATTAATAGCTTGATCATTTCCTCAGAATCTTCTTTATTGAGTAAGGAGCTAACAAAGGTTGGTCTAGGCTTTTCGCTAGTTCCTAAGTTAACTTCCATTAACTCATCTATTGTGGATTTGATTTCTTCTTCAAATTCTGGTGGAGCATCACCAATTTGCAGATCTTCAAGCTCTTCTGTAGTTTCTAAATAGTCTTCATTAGGTTCGTAAGTGACAACCAAGCAAAATTCCGTATCGTAAACTGAACTTACTGTGCCGAATCCAAGACCATGTTTTGAATTGGGAGGCCGACCGACATTATTCCATAATTTTTCGAAGTGTTGTGCTCGGCCTTTTGTCCATTGGTGAGGTAAGACACCACGTTGAATTAAATTTTGAACACAGGGAGAGTACCACTCAAAAGGCAATTCCATTAATTTGGAAGAAGTGACATCTTCAAATTGTACATTGTTTTCAGCATTGGAAGAAGAAGTGCCACGGTAAAATTTGATTGGCTTTGCATCGTCGCCACGTACTTCTTTGACCACCATACCCTCGATCTTATTAGACTGGATCGGGGTCAGGGTCATAGTGTGTACATAGTGGTTAATCTTCTCGTACATCGATTTGTATTCTTCGTTTTTTTCATCTTCGAGAGAAATCTTGAATTGTAGTTTCTTCTGGTTTACTGTAGCTGCTTCTTTCTTGATTTCCTCTTTTTCCTCAGAGCTGTTTTCCCAATCAACGTTGATCATCAGTTTCTTCTGTCCAACTATTCCAGTGTCTCTTCCACGACCTCGTCCCCGGCCTCGACCTCGGATGCGAGTTCTGGAGAAACCTTCACCATCTCGCCGTAAGGGAGTGGTGAGTAACTGTTGGACTAGAACTTCAGGTTCTTTATTGTCTCAAATTTCTTTTACTTCATTTGGCACGGTGTTTCTGGAGAAGATCGTCTTCTTCGGAGGTGCGTAATAAGCTGCATCTTCATGGATTCCAATCTCATGTACGGAGAAAGGTTGCAAATCACCTTTAATGCACTGCTCTCCTCCTTTGTAGTATTTTATGCACTGATGCAGAGATGATGGTACCATCCGGTTCTCATGTATCCATGGTCGGCCCAGTAGCGCGTTGAACGATGTTTCAGAATCAATTATATGGAATTTTGTGGTTGTCTTTGCTAAGTCACCTGTCTTCATTAACAGTGTTATTGATCCAAGTGCTCTTTCTCCTTTCTGGTTGAATTCTCTTAGTAACATCTTGTCCGCTTCAAGCTCGCGAGCATCAATTTCCAAGTATGCTAGTGTCCAAAGATTTATTATGTTTATCGATGCTCCTGAATCCACAAATACTCTGGAGAGTGTAAATTTTCCGATTGTAACTGAAATGTACAATGGTCGGTTGTGATCAGTCGTCCCAGACGGTAGATCAGCTGTCCGTGAAGGTAACACCTCGCTGTTCCTTTAATGAGCAAACCTCTTCTAAGGAATCTCTGGCCATCTGAGCTAAACAAATCTCTGGATCAAGTAAGGCCTTGATCAGAGCTTCCCTCATCTCTTTTGATAAGATGAGAGCATCGTAGATGCTCAGTTTTGCTGGCAGTTTCCTAAGATGGGCTAGCACGTTATAGTCCACTTTGTTATCATGTGTCTCAGTTTCTTCCCGAAGGGGTAATTCTTCTGATGGGGTTGATTCTTCCTGAACAACCACCGCTTTCCTTTGTCTTTTGGACCCATTCTCGGAGGTAGAACCTTTCCGCTTCTTAAATTAACTTCTGTGATTTCTTCTGAGTCTGGTACTGAATTTACAGGTGTCTCCTTTTGAATTGGCATGACAGGTTCTTCTGGAGTTGCTTTGGAATCTGAAGGCTCTAACTCTATTGTGATTGGAGTTCCTTGGAATTCACAAATAGACTCATTGCTTGTTGAACTTTCGTAACCTTCTTGGTGAATGTCTTCTTTGTCATCGTGATTGTCGAGGTTGTGTATGATTTGAGAATTGTTATTGGTATCGAAATCGGGATCCGGATTATAAGATCCTGCCGGAGCGAGCAAATAATCATACAGAGTCAGAGGTTCAAGGAATTTTTCCCCCGAATCGGAAACAACCATCCTAGGATAAGCAGCCCCTAGTCTAGCCTTAGGAGCCTCGGTCTTCTCTTCTTCTATGATCTATTTCTTTTCTACAGTCTTTTCCTCCTGGGGCGGTTCTTCAATTGCAAGCGATAGTGCCGGCTTAACAGGTTTCAAACTCTGAGTTGAAGCATGTGCCGAAGCGGTTTGGATGCGACCCAAAATTTTCTTCGATGACTTCATCCAAGCGGTACTCCATCTATCATTGGTCGTGTAAGGGTCTATCGGAACAATGGGATCCGTCGAAATAACATTGACAGAACCTCCTTTCTGGGGTTCTTTCATGTATTCCTTTGGGATCGTTATGTTCCCTTTTTGGAGATTGTTGTCAAGCCAACTTTTAAAGGTGATGCAGTCCTCTATCTTATGTTCAAGCATCTGATGGTAAGGGCAGTAGTTGGGATGGTCTTTCTTGTTGACTTCCTCCGGCTTCTTGGGTTCTGGCAGTCGAGAATCCGAAGTCTTCATCAAGCTGCGGAACATCTTTGGCACTGCCTCATTCTTGAATGGATATTCTCTATTTATGAGCTCCTTTAACGTGCGTTGTGGGCTAGGCGGTTGCTCATATTGTTGAGTTGGCTGATAACCGGTTTGAGGTTGTTGGTAGTTCTATTGAGGTTGTTGATAGCTGGACTGCGGTTGCTCCGGCTGTATTTGCATTGGTTGTTTGCCTTTGTCGACTGCTGCGATGATCCCAGACTTCTTTTCGAATGTCTTCGTAGGCTTCTGTTTGTCCGTTTTATCGACGAAACTTAATTGTTTCGCTTCCTCTTGTAAGCTCCCGGCCTTGCTTAACAACTTCTCGAAAGTCTTAACTGTGAATCTCTTAAGGAGAAGTGCTATCGGGCCGTGAATGCATTTAAGCAGGATACCGACTGCATGTTGTTCTTGTAGCTGTGGCTCACACTTCATGCTTAGATTTCTCCTTCAAATTATGTAATCCACTAAAGTCTCGTTCGGTTTCTGTTTCTCCACCACTAAGTCACCAATGGTGATATGGTGCTGAGCTCTGGCAAACCGTTTCACGAAGAGATTTTCCAATTCTGTAAATGTCTTTACCGAACCGTTTGGTAACTCTGCATACCAATCGAAGGCGATCCCTGACAGGCTGCTGACGAATTGTCGGAAGAGCAAAGCGTCACTTCCACCGGCGTTACAACAACTAGCACGAAAATGTGCAACATGCTGTCGAGGATTTCCGGTACCATCAAAAGTCTTGAACAGAGGTGGTACGAAGCCTTTTGGGTATTGTAATGCATCGATTTATTCGGGGTAAGGTCTACCCGTCTGAATAGATGCTCCGCTCTTAGAGTGTGCTAAGGCTTCTCGCACCTACTGTTCCACCATGTTCTTGATGTCCTTCTCTGGAATCATATTCTTAGTAGAGTCTTTCTTTGGCTGATTGTCTCCGTTAACGGATGTAATCTCTTTTCCTCCGTCTATAATATGAATAACTTCTGGAGGTGTTTCTCTTTGGGGTTGAACCTGACTCTGAAGAGTGGCTAGAGCTGCAGCCATCTCTTCCATCCTTTTTGCCATTTGAGAGATTGTATCATCATTCTCTCGAATTTGTGCTCTTAATGCTTCCGGTTCATCTCTTTCCGCAGCTGCTGGGGCACCTTGCGAAGCTGACGATGCTCGTGTCTCGACCATGTTGATCTCCACATATTCGTCATCCATGAACTACGACGAGTCAACTTCATCTCCAAACTTTTCTTCTCTTTCATGTCCCATTACTCTGTCCGGCGCAATCCTGGCCGTCCGCTTGATTCACACGCGACCCGACGGCTCCTGGTCATCGTCTACGACTGGTGTGAACCCGTGACCGTCAACCTTCTAACCCTAATTTCTCACTCGATTCTCAACGGATTTTCGAGTTCTTATGCTCTATGGATTCATATTGAAGAGACGAACACATCCATATGGTAAACATGTATTGAAATTGACCCAAACTAAATTGAGAATCTCTGGAAGCTCAAGAAGAAGAGTGAGTCCATACCTTTGCTCAGAGAAGTGAAGCTTTGATCTGAGAGTTGTGTCACATTCGATTGGGTCCAAGCAAGCTTTAGATGAAGTCCCTTGGCCTGGTGAATTGTCTAGGTATGATTTCGACCAAGCCCGATCACAAAAAGCTTGGAGGCTGAAAGCAATGGCTGGCCTAGAGAGGGGGCTTTTGTTGGTAAACTTCTTCTCTTGGTCTGGTGAAGGTGTAGGACAAATAATTTTGGGGATTGGCTCACTATGGAGAAGTGTCCTGGTTTTGGGCTTGGATTTCAACTCTGAAATTGAGCTCACAGAGAGGAAATGGCAGGGGGATTTCAGTGGGGATCAAGTTCTCTATGTGTGGGGAGTAGTACGGAACAATTTTGGCAGAGTTTCCTTAAGTTTTGTTTCAGTACCTCTTTGGCCGAGAGGTGGTGGTGTTTAAATAGGCATGGTTGGAGGCTCTCCCAAGGGGAGTTAGGGCTTGGGATCAGCTGCTTAGGCCAAGGGAAGAACAGCCATGGCAGCCACTGGACTTGGGGCAGCTTAGCAAGGAGGAATTTCAATGTTGGCTCACATGTGAGCTCTCGGGTGTGGTGTTTTTCGGCGATCCAGGTAGCTGGCCGGCAGGCATGGGTCACCCTCAGGTCCAGGTGGGTCAGGGCTGGGGTTTAGTGTAGGCAATTGGGCTTTGCCATGTGTCAAAAGCTTGGATTAAAATGGCATGGGGGAAGGCCAATTTTGGCTTGATTTGGTCAAGTCCACCTTTTGGGCTTGGTTCACCCTTCAAGGTGGCTTTGGGTGTTGTGGGGAGTCGAAAGGAATCGAGCTGGTTTGGCATGGAGAAGTCCTTATCCAAATATATTTGGATTAAATTTGGGTTAAGGGGAACCATGGTTAAGGCTAATGACTTTAGGAGATTAAGGAAAGAGTCTCCTTCTTTTGCCCAAAATGGCATGGTGACATGTAAAGAGGCTCTCATGGCTTCCATGTGGCTCATGCATGGCTTCATGGCTCATCTTTGGCTTAGGAAAAGTTAAGTCAACTTCATGAAAAAGGGTTTTGTGAATTTTGGCATTTTGATGGGAATTGTTATGAGGCTTGATTTGGAATTGTTTAATTGATAAATTAGGACTTTAGGAATGATTTTAAATTGAATGTGTGATGAGGGAAAGTGTCATGTGGGCTTTAGATTGATTTGGGCTTTTGAATTTGGTGGAAGTGGGCTTTTAGGAGGGCTTAAGGGGATGACCCCTTTATGTTTAAAAATGAATCCATGGATGGGAATTTTGTAGAATTTTAGGCCAAATAATTGTTGGGTTTGGTTTAGGGATATGTCATGAGTGATTTGAAATGAATTTGGAGTGATTTCGGTTTGAATTGGGTTGGATTTGGACTTCTCTGGTAAATGGGCCAATCTATGCCAAATTGGGCTAACTTGGGCCAATGTTGGGCTAGGGTTGAAATTGATGTAAAATTAATGTTGGGAAATGTTTATGGGAGTGTTTCAAAGAGGTTTTGACTTTGGTTGGGTTTTGATTTTGGGATTTGGGCTTATTTGGGTTAGGTTTGGGTTTAGGTCAAAATTGGCCCTTTTGGTTTTGCGTTGAATTTGAGTGGGGTTTGGGTCCAAATTTTGGGCAAATCATGTTAGTGTTTTGTTTGTGGGGATGCTAGGAAGGTTTTAGAAAAGATTTGGGGTTAATTGGAGTTGAATTGGTTTGGTTTGGGCTAAGTTTGGGTCATGGGTCAAAATTGGGCTTCAAGCTTAAAAATGAAATTGGATTTAAATGCCAATCAAATTGGACTTGGATTTGGTCTAGATTGATATTGTGGATATAAAATTGAAGTTTAGAATTGAATTGGACCAAAATTAGGGTCAATTGGGTAGGTTTGGTTTGACATTGGGTTCACTTGGGTTAAGAATGGGCTAAATTGGGGGTTTTAGTAAAAGTGGGCTAAATTGACAAAATTGGCCTATGGTGTAGTTGGACAAAATGAAATTGGTAATATTTGGGATTTTTTGGAATTTGCTGGGAATTTTTTGAATTTTTGGATTTTTGGGTCAAGAGGGGTATTTTGGGTATTTGGAGGGTATTGGGGGGTAATTTTGGAATTTTTGGTATTTTTGGCTATGGATTATCAATTTGAGTGGTGAGGAAATGTTCAAGGTTAATTTTGGGGCATTTTGGGTGAGTTGGAAATTTTGGAGGATTTGGGCAATTTTAAGGGCTTTTGGTAGGTTTGATAGGTGTAGGGTCCCCGGGGTCAAAAATTGAAATTTTGAAAAAAAGAAAATTGATCAAATATGAGTGAAATGGAATCACTTTGATTGAGCCATGAAGCCATATTAAGCCATATTAAGCCTATATAAGCCATGAGAGGACCCATCTAAGGCATTCACCATGTTGTTCCTAACCCTCTTAACTAAGGGCTTAGGGGTTAAGGTCCATCCATATGAATTGCCTTCATGAGTCAGAGAATTAAGTTGGGTATGGGTGTGGTTTTAGGATTTGGATTGTGTGTGTGGTAGTGTAGAGTATGAGTGTAGTGAGTGTGTAAGTTAACCTTCGCTAGACCAAGCTACCCAAGGTGGTCCTAAGGCCAAAGAGTCCTATGGGGAACTCATCCTTTAAACCTTCACTTTGGATTTCAACCCTCCAGGTGATTAGGGGTCTACAATCAAGCTTGTGGGGTTTGCAGGGAGACAAGAAGTGGTTTTAAATTTCTAAAGGATGGGTCCCAATTCTAGTCCTCTAAGATTAGTCAAAGGAAGAGCCTAAGGCTAGATCCTAACCACTAAAGAGGGAAGTGAAGACCTCATCAAAAATGAGGTCAACAGTAGCATTTGATTTAGAAAATAATTTTTAAATTTGAATATTTTAAGATATAAAATCAAACCGATCTCACATCCCAAATAGTTTATATAAACGAGCACCGCACCACAAACCGTATATCTATCCCGAAGGATAGACACACTACTTGATGATGGGGCTCGATTAAATAAACCAGGAGATTTGTGACAACCGTTTGGTCTGCGAACAAATTTTATAAGCCGACAAGTTCCCCTGTTTAATATAAATAAATTAAACAGGGTTTATATTACCTGGGTTCTTAAAGTTCCCTATAAGGGGGCAAGCCCCTATAGTTAATTACATCTTAAATGACAGGAATCATTTAAGAAAACTCTCGATAATGATTAGTTGTTTTGCTCTCAAGAATTTCAAAGTTTAAGGTTTTCATAGGATTGAATTTTGGAGGTTTCAATAGGGAATGGATCAAATTTGGAACAGTTTATTTCAAGAATCCAAAGGAAGAGAAGTAGGAGAAGCTGAGGATCCAAGAAGAATCATGACAACTTCCCAAACTATCCTATTGTTTGGCTTCAATTCAGGAGTTTATTTAATGTTGCAATCCTGCCAATTTTAATTAATTAGCACTTATATTAGTATGACATAATCATACAAATAGCCTCAAAGATGTGAGGGTTTATGTAGTATCAAACGACCACCTGAGAGTCCTAAAACCGGTTAGGGCTTGTCGGCATATTTTTAGGTTGTGTTGTATTTTGAAAAGGGGTCGCCTACAGAAGTTGTCGGCGAATTTTAGGTTTTAAATTTGATTTAAATAAATTTATATATAATTTAGAAAGCAGCATTTGATTTTGAAAATAATTTTAAGTTTGAAAATTTTAAGATATGAAATCAAACTGATCTCACATCCCGAATAGTTTATATAAACGAGCACCGCATCACAAGTCGTGTATCTATCTCGAAGAATATACACATCTGTTTAGTGATGGGGCTCGATTAAATAAACTAGATGATTTTTGACATCCGTTTGGTCCGCGAACCAATTTTATAAGCCGACAAATTCCCTGCTTAATATGAAAGCATTAAACGGGGTTTATATTACACGGGTTCTTTAAAATTCCCTATAAGGGCAAGCCCCTATAGTTAATTACATATTAAGTGACGGGAATCACCTAAGAAAACTCTCAATAATAATTAGTAATTCTGCTCTCAAGAATTTCAAAGTTTAGGGTTTTCAAGGGATTGAATTTTGGAATTTCAATAGGGAATGGATCAAATTTGGAACATTTTGTTTAGGGAGTTCAAAGGAAGAAAGGTAGGAGAAATCACATATTCGAAGCGAACTTCGGTAATTTCCCAACTATCCTATTGTTTGGCTCGGATTTAGGAAAGTCCTAATGTTTATTTAATGTTTTGATCTTGCCAATTTTAATTAATTAGGACTTATATTAGTATGACATGATCATACAAATAGCCTCGAAGATATGAGGGTTTATGTCGTACTAAACGACTATCTCAGAGTCCTAAGACCGATTAGGGCTTAATTTGCATGACATGATCATACAAATGCCTAACAAAAGGTCGAGGATTTATGTTGCACTAGGCAAACTACCTCGAAGTCCTATGGCTTGGTTATTTAATTCTAAGAATGGTTTTGCTGATGTAGATTCAAGTTTTGTTGATGACGATGGCCGTGCTGCCCACCATGCTCCGAGCTCCTTGTTGTTGCAGAGGTTTAGTTTTAGAAGTCATAAATCAGGAGATGAAAAAAGTGTTTTGGTTTAGAGAAAATCTTAATTTCCAAGTGTCTTTTTTTTATATTTTATTTAAAACAAATCTTAAAGTTGATTATAACAACACCGGTTAAGATCCCACGGTTCCATCCTTCCGGCATCGTTATTCTTATCGGATTCACTTAGTCCAGATGAATTTGCTAAACTCAACTAAATGAGTTCCACACTTTCATTTAGACCGTGGGAAATCCCGTTAGCAACACGTAGGTTACATCGTCCGAGGTATTCCCGATCATCCAACAGGACGTTTTAATTTAGTTGTAATTGTAGTTTTGTGTTCTGTTTGTGATTAAATTTTGAGTTGTTTTATATTTTGAGATGTTGTGGCGGTGGATTTTATCTTGTAATGACTTTTAATTTAGTTTTGGTTTCAGTTTTAGGGACTATCCTAAAGGTGTGGGTTTTCATGCAACAGTTGTTTATCATGCAAGAAAAAGTAAGCGCGATGCGATTAAAGAAATTGCAATAATGTAAATTGCAACAAAATAAAAGCGTACCTGGATGGTCTTCCCGTCATCCCAAGCTGCACTCAAACACAATTTAGAATATTTAAGCATTTAGAACAAGTTCCTAGGTAAAACTAAGGGAAGGGTTATGATTTTCTACCAAGTTCCTAATCCTATAGCTAGTCATTTCCTATGACGTCTAAGTTCTTGTGTTTTGGTTTGAGGATAATTTTCTTCTTCAAAGAATAATTAAGTTCAATTGTTCTTATAAGTATCCTATCATATTGAGGAAGTGGTTAAGAAGAATCTTAAACATCTTTTCAATATTGCTGGAATTGTTTTAAGTCCAAATGAATTTAATTATACAAATGAATTAATCATCCGAGAATTCAAGTTTTGTTATCTTGCTCAGTGAACTAGGACATTTGAATATCCTATAAGTGGAGTAACATTTCATTTAATGTTCTATTTAGGAGTTATGACAACCAAAGCTTTCGAGGGCAAATTGATATTCAAATGGTTTGTGATTTAATTTAATTTCAATTAACGGGTTTAAATTTGGAATAGTGTTCAAGTTGTTTTATATTTAATTTTTTCATGTCTTAGGTGATGTTATTTAATTCAATTTAATTAATCTTTAATTTAATTTAATTTGGTTTAGTTTTAATTTTAATTTAATTTTAATTTTTAATTTTAATTTTAATTTTAATTTTAATTTTATTTTAATTTTATTTGATTTGATTTTATTTTTATTTTATTTTAATTTAATTTAATTTAATATGATTTACTTTAATTTAATTTAATTTTATTTTATTTAATTTAATTTAATTTTATTTTATTTAATTTAATTTAATATGTTTTAATTTAATTTAATTTAATTTTATTTTATTTTTAATTTTAGTTTAATTGAAAATTTAAAAAGAGTTTAATAATTTAACTTTTTAATTTAATTTTAATGATTAAGTCCTTTAATATTTTAAAACTTAAATTTGAATTATCATTTTAATTAGGAATTAAATATTATTGAGATGATTAATTTAGGGATTTTTAAATTAAAGAATAAATTTCTTCCTAATAACATCCCTATTTTAATAATTCCAATTTTATTATTCTCCCAAATTTAATCAATTATTTAATTAAAGTTTATTTCAATTATTTTAAATTGTTTAGTAGGTTTCTACCCTTTAATTATTTAAATTTCAATCATCCAAATCAGATTAAGATCAAATATTTTATTTGTTAATTTTATTAAGCCTAAAGTTTTAATTAAAGGTTAAAATTTTTAATTACCATTTTTGCCCTTCAAGCTTAATAATTTCATAACTCACTAAATTGAGCTTAAATGAACTTGAAATTTTATGTGACTTCACTCATATGCCAATAAAGACATGAGAGGAGAAAATGTGATTTTTCTCGTATTTAATTTATTTATGTAATTATTTTTGGTGGAAAATAGGAATTTCCAAGGAAAATTTAATAATATGACCAAGGGAAAGTTTCTGTCCTTAAGAAAATTATGGGACATTCCTAATGACCAGAGGACTACTTGGACCAATTTAGGTGATTTTTTAAATTATATTATTTTTATTATAATTATTTTAAGTTTTGGGGTATTAATTAATTTAAAAATAAAATAAAGGTTGAAAAATGGAATTTATATTTTTCAAAAATCTCTCTGATATCAAGAAAATCAGAGAATCAATTTTTACAATTTTCTGATTTTTCTTTGATTTATTATAATTATTTTAGTGAAAATGCTAGAAAGTACATTTTTTTAATTTTAAAATTACCTTAGGGCTTTAAAATTTAATATCTCATTAAATAGACCTAAGAAAAATATGGGGTTTGTTCCTAAGTGATTAAAATTCAAAATGTGATATTTTGGTGAATTTTATTATTTTTATGATTTTTATTATTTTTTAATTATTAAAATATTAAAATAATGCCAAAAAATCAACTTTTTTAGAAAATTGAAATTTTAATTTTCTTAAATTTCCCTAATATCAGAGAGGCTCCAAAACCAATTTGGTGAATTTTTGAAAGGTATTTTGAAAGTTATGAATTTTTAAAGTTTAAAATGGCTAAATGGCTTAATCAACCCATTTAGTAGGGCTAACCAAGTCCAATTGACTTCAAATTTTTATGGTGGGTTCCTCTGATCCTAAAGGTCAGTGGAGAATTGATTTCAAGTCAATTTGATGTATGGTTAGCTCTAATTAATTAAGGAGCTATTTTGGGTGTTTAAGCCGATTAGGGTTATTTTCAATAAACTAATCCAAAATCTATTTTTCCTAGGGTCCTCTCGGTCATAAGAGACATCACCAAATTTTCCTAGAATTTATTTCACAACATGCTAATTATTGGAATTAAAATACTCAAAATAGTAACATGAATTTGAAAAATCAATAACTTCTCATAGAGATGGCCTCTGACTTTGGAAAATTCAGGGAATGTTCCCAAATTCAGAGGCTTCAAAAGTCCTATGGTCTCATGTCATGGTGAATTTCCTATATGCATGGAGAATTAAAACAATGCAGAAAGGAAATAAATCATTAAAAATAAAATACTTGATGAAATTAAATGATTTCTTTTCCACATTATTCTCTTCTGTTCCACGTTATTCTCTTCTGTTCACTGAGCAAGAGGGTATTTTTATTTTATTTTTCTGATTTTCCTACACAAAGTTATGGATTTTTGAAGTTTAGGGAATTAAATAAATCAGAAAATACCCTAATTTTCTATTTATCCACGCGGCGCCGCGTCAACCTTGGCAGCTCCGAAACGCCGCGTGGCGCTCTCCGATTCGATGCTGCCATCTGACTCAGCGCTCCGGGGGCCCGCTGTGTCTTTCCATCTCCTGATCCGGCGCGATCCTGGCCCTCCGTCCTCGCGTTTATTAAATGAACGGCATCCGTTCATCGTCTCTAGGCGTCCTTACCTGAGAGCCGTCCGTCTTCTAGGCCTGAGATCTCACTCGATAATTGACCAAATTTAACGTTCTTATGCTCTATGGATTAGTCTTGAGAAGACGAACACATCCATACGGTTTATGTGGCATGAAATTGACTCAATGAAAATGGAGAATGTTCAGAAGCTCGGGAAGAAGAGTGAGGCCAAACCTTTGCTCAGAGAAGTGTGGCTTCGATCTGAGGGTTGTGTCACCTTCGATTGGATCCCAACAAGCTCCAGATGAAGTCCCTTGGCCTGGTGAGTTGTCTAGGTAGGATTTCGACCACAGCCGATCACAAAGCTTGGAGGCTGGAGCAAGCCGGGTGGCTCGGAGATGGGGCTTTCGGTGGGGAACTTCTCCTCTTGGTCCGGTGAAGGTGTAGGACCGATCGATTTGAGGATTGGCTCACCGTGGCAAAGTGTCCTGGTTTTGGGTGAAATTTCAGTTGAGAAATTGGATTCTGTTGGTGGGGATTAGGGCAAATTGACACTGAGGATCAACTGCTCTAAGGATGGAGAAGGGTTTGGAACAATTTTGGCAGAGTTTTGACAAGGTTTGTGCAACTCTCTACCATGGCCGTGAGGGGGTCGGGTTTAAATAGAGGTGGATGGAGGGCCTCCCAGGGACAGTTAGGGCTTGGGATCAGCTGCTCATGGCAAGAGAAGAACAGCTACAATGGCCATTGGGGATGGGGCAGCTCAATAGTTGAGAATTTCAATTTTGTGCTCACATGTGAGCTCTCGGGTGTGGTGTTTTCCGGCGACCTAGTGGCTAGCCGGCCAGGCATTGGTCACCATCAAGCTCAGGGAGGTCAGGGCTGGGGCTTAGTGTATTCAATTGGCAGTTGCCAAGTGTAAAATGGTTGGATCAAAATGGAATGGGGATATGGCTAATCTTGGCTAGGTTTGGTCAACCCATTTGTTTGGGCTGGGTTCACCTCCCCATGGCTAGCCTTGGGCTGAGAAGATCGGTTAGGTTAGGCGATCGAAAGGTGGTGATGTCCTTATCCAAGAATATTTGGATTAAATCTTGGTTAAGGGGTATCATGGGTGAGGTTAAAGACTTTTAGGAATTAAGGAAAGCTCCCTCTCCTCTTACCCAATGTGGTATGGTCACATGTCAAACAATTCACATGGCTTGCATGTGGCTTAAGAATGGCTTTATGGCTCACCTTTGGCTTGGGAAAAGTTGAGTCGATTTCATGGAAATGGATTTAAGAAAAATTTTGGTATTTAGGGGTGATTTGGCATGAGGCTTGATTTGGAATTATTTGATGATGGGATTGGAACTTAGGGAATGGCTTTGATTAAATGGATGGCAAATGGAAATGTCATGTGGGCTTTGTCATGAACTTTGGGCTTTTGAATTTGTCTTGGATGGGCTTTTAGGAAGGTTTAAGGGATGTGGGCTTTAGGCTTGAAAATAAATTGGTGGATGGGAAATTTGTAAAGGTTTGGGCCAAATAATTATTGGGTTTGGTTTAGGAATGTGCCATGAGTGATTTGAAAAAAGTTTGGAGTGATTTGGGTTTGAATTGAGTTGAATTTGGGCTTTTTGGTAAAGTGGCCAATGTAGGTCAAATTGGGCTAATTTGGGCCAATGTTGAGCCAATGTTGAAATTGGTGTAAAATTAATGTTGGGAAGTGTTTATAGGGCTGTTTCAAAGAGGTTTTGGCTTTGGTTGGGCTTTGATTTTGGGGTTTGGGCTTGTTTGGGTTAGGTTTGGGTTTAGGTCAAAATTGGGCTTATTTGTTTTGGGTTGAATTTAAGTGGGGTTTGGGTATAAATTTTGGGCAAATCATGTTAGTGTTTCGTTTGTAGGGATGTTAAGGAAGGTTTAGAAAAGATTTGGGGTCAATTGGAGTTGAATTGGGTGAGTTTGGGTTAGGTTTGGGTCATGGGTCCAAATTGGGCTTTAAGGCCAAAAGTGGAATTGGATCCAAATGTCAATCAAATTGAACATGGATTTGGTCTAGATTGGTGTTGGGAGTGTTGAATTGAAGTTTAGAATTGAATTGGACCAGAAGGGTCGATTGGGTAGGTTTGGTTTGACATTGGGTTCACTTTGGGTTAAAATGGGTCAAATTGGGGGTTTTGACAAAAGTATGGTAAATTGACAAAATTGGCCCATGGTGTAGTTGAACAAAATGAAATTGGGAATATTTGAGATTTTCTGGAATTTTCTGGGAATTTTCTGAATTTTTGGATTTTGGGGTCAAGAGGGGTATTTGGAGGGTATTGGGAGGTATTTTTGGAATTTTTGGTATTTTTGGCTATGAATGATCAATTTGAGTAATGTGGAAATGTTTGGGATTGGTTTCGAGGAATTTTTGGTGATTTGGAAATTTTGAAAAATTTGGGTAATTTCAAGGGCTTCGGGTAGGCTAGACGGGTGTAAGGTCCTGGGGGTCAAAAATTGAAAATTTGGAAAATTGAAGATTAGGTGAATATAAGTGAAATGACATCATTTTGGTTGAGCCATGAAGCCATATCAAGCCCACATGAGCCATGAAGGGACTCATTTGAGGCATCCACTATGTTGTTCCTAACCCTCTTAGCCAAGGGCTTAGGGGTTAAGGACCATCCATGTGAATCACCTACATGAGTCGGGAGGTCAAGTTAGGT
This sequence comes from Papilionanthe hookeriana x Papilionanthe teres, assembly GCA_022702705.1. Taxonomy (NCBI): domain Eukaryota; kingdom Viridiplantae; phylum Streptophyta; class Magnoliopsida; order Asparagales; family Orchidaceae; genus Papilionanthe; species Papilionanthe hookeriana x Papilionanthe teres. The sequence goes on from CM040424.1 coordinate 169,774,151, forward strand.
ATGGGTGTGATTTTAGGAGGTGTGTGAAAGTGTAGTGTGTAAATGTAGTGTGTGTGTAAGTCAGCCCCCTTCACCAGATCAGGCCACCCAGGGCAGTCTTAAGGCCAAAGAGTCCTATAGGAACCCATCCTTTAAACTTCCACACTTGATTTCAACCCTCTAGGTGATTAGGGGTCTATAGTCAAGTTTGTGGAGTTTGCAGGGAGTTAAGAAGTGGTTTGAATTTCTAAGTGGTGGGTCCCAATGCTAATCCTCTAAGATAGTCAAAGAAAAATCCTAAGGCTAGATCCTAAGTACTAAAGAGAAGACCTCATCAAAAATGAGGTCAACGGGGCTTAATTTGCATAACATGATTATGCAAATGCCTAACGAAAAGTTGAGGACTTATGTTTGAACTAGGCAAACTACCTCGAAATCCTATGACTTTGTTGTTTAATTCTAAGAAAGTTTTGCTGATGACGATGGCCGAGCTGCCCACCGTGCTCCGAGCTACTTGCTGTTGTAGAGGTTTAGTTTTAGAAGTCATAAATCAGAAGATGAGAGAAGTTTTTTGGTTTAGAGAAAATCTTAAAATTCAAGTATTTTTAATATTTTAATTAAAACAAATCTTAAAGTTATTTAAACAGAACCGATTAAGATCCCACGATTTTGTCATCCCGACACCGTTATTTTCATCGAATTCACTTAGTCCAGATGAATTTGCTAAACTCAACTGAATGAGTTCCACTCTTTCATTTAGACTGTGGGAAATCCTGTTAGCAACACGTGGGTTACATCATCCGAGGTATTCCCGATCATTCAATGAGACGTTTTATTTAGTTGTAATTGTAGTTTTGTTATTCTGTTTATTATTAAATTTTGAGTTGTTTTATATTTTGGAATGTTGTTGCGGTGAATTTTATCTTGCAATGACTTTTAATTTAGTTTGGTTGCAGTTTAGGGACTATCCTAAAGGTTTTGGTTTTCGTGCAACAGTTTTATTTATCATGAAAGAAAAGTAAAGTACAGTGCATGTAAGTAAATTGCAATAAAATAAAAGCGTACCTAGAGGGTCTTCCCGTCATCCCAAGCTGCACTTAAAACACATGTTAAGTCATTTAAATATTTCAACAGATACCTAAGTAAAGCTAAGGGAAGGGTTTTGGTTGTCTACCAAATTCCTAATCCTATAACTAGTCTTCTCCTATGACGTCTAGGTTCTTGGTTTGGTTTAAGGATGATTTTTCTTCATCAAAGAAAAATTAAATTTAATTGTTCTTCTAAAGCATCTCGTCATATTGAGGAAGTGCTTAGGACAAGTCCTAAACATCTTTTCAATATTTCTGGGATTATTTTGAGTCCAAGTTAATTTAGTTGCACAGGTGAATTAATCATCCAGGAGTTTCGTTAAACTTTGTCTCTTGCTCAGTGAACTTAGGTATTTGATTACCTAATGAATCAAGTGACATCTCACTTAAAACTCTATTTAAGAGTTATAATAATTAAAGCCTTTAAGGGCAAGTTAATTTATCGAGAATTTTAACCATTCTTAATTTAAAGTTTGAGGTAATGATTTAAAGTGCTGTAATTTATTTATGAGGTTTTAATTAATAATTTTAAGTTTGGAATAGGGTTCAATTTATTTTAGATTTGTTTCAAATTATTACATTTTCAATTATCTTGGTATTTCAAGTTGATGTTCATGTTTTAAATTTACTTAGATAGAAAGAGGTGTTGAAAAGTTATTTTAGATTTGTTTCAAATCTTTACATTTTCAATTATCTTAGTATTTCAAGTTGATGTTCATGTTTTAAATTTACTTAGATAGAAAGAGGTGTTGAGATTATTGATATGTTTTCATTTAACTTTTAATGATTTCATTTAAGTTTGTTGTTAAATGATTTTAATTTAATTTAATTCAATTTGATTTTAATTTAATTTAAATTTAATTTTATTTAATTTTTAATTTACTTTTAATTTAAATTTTAATTTAATTTATTTTAGATTTTTCAAATCTTTACATTTTCAATTATCTTAGTATTTCAAGTTGATGTTCATGTTTTAAATTTACTTAGATAGAAAGAGGTGTTGAAATTATTGATATGTTTTGATTTAACTTTTAATGATTTCATTTAAGTTTGCTGTTAAATGATTTTAATTTAATTTAATTCAATTTGATTTTAATTTAATTTAAATTTAATTTTATTTAATTTTATTTAATTTTTAATTTACTTTTAATTTAAGTTATTTTAGATTTGTTTCAAATCTTTACATTTTCAATTATCTTAGTATTTCAAGTTGATGTTCATGTTTTAAATTTACTTAGATAGAAAGAGGTGTTGAAATTATTGATATGTTTTGATTTAACTTTTAATGATTTCATTTAAGTTTGTTGTTAAACGATTTTAATTTAATTTAATTCAATTTGATTTTAATTTAATTTAAATTTAATTTTATCTAATTTTTAATTTACTTTTAATTTAAATTTTAATTTAATTTAATTTAATTTAATTTAGTTTTAGTTTAATTTAAATTTAATTTAGTTTATTTTTATTTAATTTTAATTTTAATTCTTAATTTTAGTTCAACTTTAATTTTAATTTAATTTTAATTTAATTTAATTTAATTTTAATTTTAATTTTAGTTTGGATTGTTATTTTAATTTTTAATTAAGAACTAAATATTGTTAAAGTGATTTATTTAGGGAATTTTAAATTAAAGAATAAATATCCTTTTAATAATATCCCTATTTTAATAATCCAAATTTTAAATATATCCTTTCCAAAATTTAAATCATTTAACAAACTAAAGTTTCATTTTGATATTTTCAAAGTGTTTCGTGGGTTTCTACCCCTCAATTTCCCTATGTTTCAATCATCCAAGAGAAAGTTAGAAACAAATATTTTACCCCCCCCCCCATCACATTTTGATTAAACCTAAAGTTTTAATTAAGGGTTAAAATTTTTAATTACCTTTATGCCCTTTTAAGCTTATTTATTTCATAACTCACTAAATTGAGCTCAAATGAATTTGAAATTTTTATGTCACTTCACTCACATGTCAATTAAGACATTAGAGGAGAAAATGTGATTTTTCTGAATTTAATTTATTTATATAATTATTTTTAGAAGAAAATAGGGGTTTTCCAAGAAAATTCAACAACATGACAATGGAAAGGTTTTTGGCCTTCAAAAAATTATGAGATGTTCTTAATGACCAGAGGACCACTTGGACCAATTTTTGTGATTTTTTGAATTATATTTTATTTATAATAATTATTTTGATTTTTTAAGTATTACATAATTTTAAAATACAATAAAAGTTGAAAAATAGATTTTATATTTTTCTTAAATTCCTCTAACCTCAAAGCGTTCAGAGAAAAAAGTTTTTAATTTTATGATTTTTCTTTGATTTATTAGAATTATTTTAGTGAAGAAGGTTGAAAATTTATTTTTTAATATTAAAAATTACATTATGCCTTTAAAATTCAATATCTTATCCTAGGGACTTGGGAAAAATATTTGGTTTATTTCTAAATAATCAGGAGTCAAAATGTAACATTTTTATGATTCTTAATATTTTTATGATTTTTATTATTTTTTAATTATTAAAATATTAAAATATTATGAAAAATCAACTTTTTTAGAAAATTCCAATTTTAATTTTCCTAAACTCCCCTGATATCAGAGAAGCTCAAAAATCATTTTTGTAAATTTTTGAAAAGTATTTTTGGACTTATGAATTTTTAAAGTTCCATTTTGCTTATGAGGCTTAATCAATCCATTTGGTGGGGTTAATCAAGTCCAATTGATTTCAAAATTATATGTAAGGTTCCTCTGACCCTAAAGAGTAATGTAGAATTGTTTTCAAGTCAATTTTGTTTGTGGTTAATCCTAATTAATTCAAATTCAATTTTAGGATTTTAGGCCAATTAAGGTTATTATAAATGAATTAACTCAAAATATATTTTTCATAGGGTCCCTTGGTTCTAATAAACATCACCAAATTTTCCTAGAATTTATTTTATAACATGCTAATTATTGGAATTAAAATACCTAAAACAGTGACATGAACTTGAAAAATCAATAACTTTACACAAAGATGGCCTCTGACCTTGAAAAATTCAGGGAATGTTCCCAAGATCAGAGGCTTCAAAAGCCCTATGGTCTCATGCCATGGTGAATTATCTATTCAAATGGAGAATCAAAACATTGAAAACAGTAAATAAATTATTAAATATAAAATACTCATCCAATTAACTTAATTTCTTTTCTACATTATTCTCTTCTGTTCATTGAGCAAGAAGGTATTTTTATTTTATTTTTGTGATTTTTCTATGCAAAGATTTGAATTTTTGAAGTTCAGGGCATTTAAATAATTCAAAAATACCCTAATTTTTTACTTAACCAAGCGGCGCCGCGTCAACCTCGGCAGCTCCGAAAGCCCACGCGTCGCGCTGTGATTTGGCGCCGCCATCTGACTCAGCTCTCCAGGGGCCCGCGGTTCATGTACTATTGCGGTGTCCAACTTGATCTCGACCGTCCGCTCGATACACACGTGATCCAACAGCTCCTGGTCATCATCTATGACTGGTGTGCACCCGTGACCGTCCACACTCAAACCCTAATATCTCTCTCTATTCTCAATGGATTTTCGTGTTCTTATGCTCTATGGATTCTTCTTGAAGAGACGAACACATCCATTTGGTTTATAGGCTATGAAATTAACCCAAACAAAATGGAGAATTGCTGGAAGCTCGAGAGGAGGAATGATTCATACCTTTACTTAGAGAAGTGAAGCTTCGATCTGAGAGTTGTGTCACCTTAGATTGAGTCCAGGCAAACTCCAGATAAAGTCTCTGGCTCTAGGGAATTGTCTAAGTATGAAAGTGACCAAGGCCGATCACAAAGCTTGGAGGCTGGAAGCAATGGCTGGCCTAGTGAGGGGCTTTTACTGGGGAACTTATCCTCTTGGTTTGGTGAAGGTGTAGGGTCAATCAATTTGGAGATTGACTCACTGTGGTGAACTATCCTATTTTTTGGGTTGATTTTCAACTCAGAAATTGAGCTCACAGAGAGGGTTTCAGTGCTGGATTTCAGTGGGGATCAAGTTCTTTATGTCTGGAGAGGGATCTGGAATGATTTTGGCAGAGTTTTGGTAAGGTTTGGTTCAACTCTTTTTTTGGCCGAGAGGTGGTGGTGTTTAAATAGAGGTGGCTGGAGGGCTTCCCAGGGGGGTTTAGTGGCTTGGATCAACTGCTCTGGTGAGGAGAAGAACAACCATGGTGGCCATTAGTCATGGGACAAGTCAGCAAGACAGAATTGAAAAAATTGGCTCACATGGGTGCTCTCGACCTGGTGGTTTCCGGCGGCTGTGGTGGCTGGCCGGCTAGGGTTAAGTCACCCTCAAGGTCAAGGAGGTCAGGGATGGGGTTTAGTGCAGTCAATTGGCCATGGACATGTGTAAAGGAGTTAAATTGAAATGGAATTGGGGAAGGCTATTTTGGGTTCAAATGAGTCAACCCATGGTTTTGGGCTAGGTTCACCACCCAAGCCCTGGTTTTGGGCTGAAAAGAATCACTTGGGTCAGCCAAGAGAAAATGGTGTGGTCTCCATCCATGGTGAGGTGGCTAAACTTGGTTTAGTGTATATCATGGATGGGGTTAAAAAGGCTTAAGGAAGGCTTAAGAAAGGAGCTCCTCTGTTTGTCATTTATGGGATGGTCACATGTCAAACTTCTCATGGCTTTACATGGGGCTTAAGGATGGTTTCATGGCTTCATGTGGCTTGGTAATGGCTTAGCCAAGTTTCATGAAAATGGGTTTTAGGGATTTTTGGCATTTAGGGGTGGTTTGGCATGAGGTTTGATTTGGAAACATTTGATCATGGATTTAAAACCTAGGGGTTGATTTTGGTTAAAAGGATGACAAATGAAAATATCAAGTGGGCTTTAGGATAGATTTTGGGCTTTTGAAATGGTTTTGGGATGGGCTTTTAAAGTGGTTTAAGGAAGTGGGCTTTTGGATTTTAAAATGGGCTTTTGGATGAAAGTTTTGTGAAGGACCATGCCAAATAAATGTTGCAATTGGTTTAGGCATGTGTCATGAGTGGTTTGGAACAAGTTTAGAGTGATTTTGAATTGTATTGGGTTGAATTTGGGATTTTTTGGTAAAGGGGCCAAGGTGGGCCAAATTGCGCTAGCTTGGGCTAAGGTTGGGCTAAGGTTGGATTTGATGTAAAATTAATATTGAGAAATGTTCATGGGAGTGTCACAAAGAGTTTTCAACTTTGGTTGGGCTTTGATTTTGGGATTTGGGCCCATTTGGGTTAGGTTTGGGCTTAAGTCAATTTAAAGGATTTTGGTTTTGGGTTAGGTTTGGGTGGAGTTTATGTTCAAATTTTGGGTAAATCAGGTTAGTGTTTTGTTTATGTGGGTGTTATGAAGGCTTTAGAAAAGATTTGGGGCCAATTGGAGTTGAATTGGATTGGTTTGAGCTAGGTTTATGTCATGAGCCAAAATTGAGCCTTAGGCTTCAAATTGAAATTGGGCTCAAATGTCAATCAAATTGGACTTGGATTTGGTCTAAATTGATGTTGGAGTGTTGAATTGAAGTTTAGAATTGAATTGGACCAGAATTTAGGTCAATTGGGGTGGCTTAGTTTGACATTGGGTTCACTTGGGTTAAAAATGGGTCAAATTAGGGTTTTGGTAAAAGTGGGGTAAATTGGAAAGATTAGCCCATGGTGTAGATGAACAAAATGAAATTAGGAATATTTGAGATTTTCTGAAATTTTTTTGGAATTTTATGAATTTTTGGATTTTTTGGGATAAGAAGGGCATTTTGGGTATTTTTGGAAATTTCGGGGTATTTTTGAAAACTTTGATATATTTGGCTATGGATGATCAATTTGAGTGGGGGGAAATTTTTAGGATTGATTTTGCTGAATTTTGGGTAATTTAGGCAATTTTGCAAATTTTGGGTCACTTCAAGGGTATTTGGTAGGTTTGGTAGGTCCGGGGCCCCGAGGGTCAAAAATTGAAATTTTGAAGAAAAAGAAGATTGATCAAGTGAGATTGAAATTGAATCATTTTGGTTGAGCCATGAAGCCATATTAAGCCAATATGAGCCATGAGAGGACTCATTTGAGGCATTCACTATGTTGTTCCTAACCCTGTTAGCTAGGGGCTTAGGGGTTAAGGATCATCCATATGAATTACCTACATGAGTCAGGAAGTCAAGCTAGGTATGAATGGTTTTAGGATTTGGAATGTGTGTGAAAGTGTAATGTGTGCAAGTCAACCCTCACCAGACCAGGCCATCCGGGGTAGTCCTAAGGCCAAAGAGTCCTATAGGGAACTCATCCTTTAAACCTCCACATTTGACTTCAACCCTCTAGGTGATTAGGGGTCTACAATCAAGCTTGTGGGGTTTGTAAGGAGTCAAGAGGTGTTTGAACTTCTAAAGGGTAGGTTCCATTTTAGTCCTCTAAGATTAGTCAGAGGAAAAGCCTAAGGCTAGATCCTAAGTACTAAAGAGAGAAGCAAAAGACCTCATAAAAAATGAGGTCAACATATGGACCCCCAATAGGTGTGCTGTCCTAACCAAGCACACTGCGCGTATTGGCGTTGACCGAAGAGATCAACAAAACCAACACAGATATCCAAGTGACAATCTTAGGATGAAGTAGAAGGATTTCTACTGGGGAGTATCAGGTATATTTCCAAGATTGGAGATTCCTGAACTATCGCTGGGGAATGGAAAAAGAGGTGAACTCCAAATCACAAGATCTGGGGAATTCGATTTAGATTTCATTTTACTTTTAAATTTCAAGTTTCAATGTGTGAGTTTGGATTTCGATTGAAGTTTAATTTGAAATCGATTTAAGGAAATTTTGAATTTGAAATTTGGATCTGAAATGAGGATTGAAACCTAGATTTCAACCTCGAGATTGCGAAGAGAACTGGAAATTAGGTAAAAGCCTCGGAGTGAGAATCAGAGTTTAAGTATCGACGGAAAAGGATGAGAATCAAAATTTAGGTACTGATCTCGAGAGAGTGAGATTTGAAATTTAAGTATCAAACCTGAAAGAGAATCGAAATTTAGGTATCGATCTCGGATGAGAGTCAGAATTTAGGTACCTACCTCGAAGGAAGAGAACTGGAATTTAGGAACCAGTCTCGGAATTTAGAATTGAAATTTAGGTATCAATTCGAGTGAGAGTCAGAATTTTGGTACCGACCTCGAATGAGAGTCGGAATTTAGGTACCGACCTCGAAGGGAGAGAACTGGAATTTAGGTACCAGTCTCAAAAATTTAGAATTGAAATTTAGGTATCAATTCGAGTGAGAGTTAGAATTTAGGTACCGACCTCGAATGATAGTCGGAATTTAGGTACCGACCTCGAAGGGAGAGAACTAGAATTTAGGTACCAGTCTCAGAATTTAGAATTGAAATTTAGGTATCAATTCAAAAGAGAATCAAAATTTAGGTATCGATCTCGAATGAGAGTCGGAATTTAGGTACCGACCTCGAAGGAACAGAACTGGAATTTAGGTACCAGTCTCAGAAATTTAGAATTGAAATTTTGGTATCAATTTGAAAGAGAATCGAAATTTAAGTATCGATCTCGAATGAGAGTCGGAATTTAGGTACCGACCTCGAAGGAAGAGAACTGGAATTTAGGTACCAGTCTCGGAATTTAGAATTGAAATTTAGGTATCAATTCGAAAGAGAATCGAAATTTAGGTAACGATCTTGAATGAGAGTTGAAAATTAGGTACCCACCTCGAAGGAAGAGAATTGGAATTTAGGTACCAGTCTCGAAAATTTAAAATTGAAATTTAGGTATCAATTTGAAGGAGAATCGAAATTTAAGTATCGATCTCGAATGAGAGTCGGAATTTAGGCACCGACTTTGAAGGAAGAGAACTGGAATTTAGGTACCAGTCTCGGAAATTTAGAATTGAAATTTAGGTATCATTCGAAAGAGAATCAAAATTTTGGTATCGATCTCGAATGAGAGTCAGAACTTAGGTACCGACCACGAAGGAAGAGAACTGGAATTTAGGTACCAGTCTCGGAATTTAGAATTGAAATTTAGGTATCAATTCGAAAGAGAATCGAAATTTAGGTATCGATCTCGAATGAGAGTCGGAATTTAGGCACCGACCTCAAAGGAAGAGAACTGGAATTTAGGTACCAGTCTCGGAAATTTAGAATTGAAATTGAGGTATCATTCGAAAGAGAATCGAAATTTTGGTATTGATCTCAAATGAGAGTCAGAATTTAGGTACCAACCTCGAAGGAAGAGAACTGGAATTTAGGTACCAGTCTCGGAATTTAGAATTGAAATTTAGGTATCAATTCAAAAGAGAATCAAAATTTAGGTATCGATCTCGAATGAGAGTCGGAATTTAGGTACCGACCTCGAAGGAAGAGAACTGGAATTTAGGTACTAGTCTCGGAAATTTAGAATTGAAATTTAGGTATCAATTTGAAAGAGAATCAAAATTTAAGTATCGATCTCAAATGAGAGTCGGAATTTAGGTACCGACCTCGAAGGAAGAGAACTAGAATTTAGGTACCAGTCTCGGAATTTAGGATTGAAATTTAGGTATCAATTCGAAAGAGACTCGAAATTTAGGTATCGATCTCGAATGAGAGTCGGAATTTAGGTACCGACCTCGAAGGAAGAGAACTGGAATTTAGGTACCAGTCTCAGAATTTAGAATTGAAATTTAGGTATCAATTTAAAAGAGAATCGAAATTTAGGTATCAATCTCGAATTAGAGTCAGAATTTAGGTACCGACCTCGAAGGAAGAGAACTAGAATTTAGGTACCAGTCTCGGAAGATTAGAATTAAAATTTAGGTTTCAATTCGAAAGAGAATCGAACTTTAGGTATCGATCTTGAATAAGAGTCGGAATTTAGGTACCGACCTCAAAGGAAGAGAACTGGAATTTAGGTACCAGTCTCGGAATTTAGAATTGAAATTTAGGTATCAATTCGAAAGAGAATCGAAATTTAGGTATCGATCTCGAATGAGAGTTGGAATTTAGGTACCGACCTCGAATGAAGAGAACTGGAATTTAGGTACCAGTCTCGGAAATTTAGAATTCAAAATTTAGGTATCAATTCAAAAGAGAATCGAAATTTAAGTATTGATCTCGAATGAGAGTCGGAATTTAGGTACCGACCTCGAAGGAAGAGAACTGGAATTTAGGTACCTGTCTCGGAATTTAGAATTGAAATTTAGGTATCAATTCGAAAAAGAATCGAAATTTAAGTATGGATCTCGAATGAGAGTCGGAATTTAGGTACCAACCTCGAAGGAAGAGAACTGAATTTAGGTACCAGTCTCGGAATTTAATGAGAAATGGAAACTAGTTCCAATCTCGAAGATTTATCTGTATGAAGAGGGAACCAGTCTCATGCCATCAGAACCAAATCGAACAAAGTTCGTGGCTCCGTGTCAATAGAACTAGTCAATGCTCTAAGACACATAAGAGAGACATATGAAAGGAGCTGGTAAGTGTACCAAGCTGAAAAGACTTGACTTAGCAATGAGTCAAGAAAAATATTCAAATTTCAAAAGAGTTTCAAACAGATTTCAATTGAGAGAATAACTAAAAGGTTTGAATCAGAGGATTCAGGTCGGAATTCAACTCGAGATTTAGATTCATTTTGTTTATCCTTTAACGATCTCAATTTTTTTATTTTTGTTGTTTATTTATTGTTCATGTGAGTTTGAAGTTCATTTTTATTTAATATTCAAATTTTTAGGAAAAATTTCTCATTTATTTTCTTTTTTTTTTGTTCTTCGTTCAAAGTTCATTTAACTCTAATGGCATTTCCCAGTCAATTTGCACAAAAAGAGGTGAAGGCAAAATATGACGTAGTCATTTTCATTCCAACTTGCTGAAAGTACATCATACAACTTGATCTAGTCATGACGACATTTTTCTCAGAAATTTAATGTCTTATACAATCCATGTAAATTCAAAACGGATTGTGCAAGATTCTTGTTGATCCATCCAAAAGTGTTTGTCAAAAATCTATGTCTGAATAGTAAGAAACATGGGCAATAACATCAACTTCCAAGCCATCCTTAGCAGGAATGCCGCATGGATGTGCATTGAAGGTGTGCTATTTCCCATGTAACTCACAGCTCGTAGGGCTAGAGACTCTCCAATTCTAGATCTAGCTGAAAGTGATAAGGCATTTTTCTGTCGTCCATTCTTCTAAAAGTAACTAAGATCCGCTCCACAGGCACTCCTGGAATGCAATGCTTCACAACGTTTGCTCCGTTTCCTTTTAACACCAGGACGGAACCTACCGGTAGTCGTATCTCCATCGACCCTCAGAACTCACCGGGGCGTGCAATCCTGAGGTCAGATCCGAACATGATGTTGCACTAGTTGATGAATGACACTGTGCAAAAGGGTCTAACAAAATCATGATGGTCTATATGCGGAGGTATGCAGTCGCCTTCCTTATAGATGTTGATAATGCAGCTGTTAGGTATGCAATCTGCAGGAAATACCCTCCATGTTATCATCCTTTTCACCATTCTCTTGATGATTCTTGACATCAGATCTACCTCACTGCGACGGAGTATCCCTGGTGGATTACCTTTTCTGTCTGTGGCAAAATTGTAGCAACATCCGCATTGGATTGTAACTCTTCCCTTTCTTGGCATCCATCTTCGGGGTTCTGAATATGTCTTTTCTCTCAGGTGGCCAGCTCGATCCATTTTCTGCAATTCAAGGATGCAATCTACAATTTGTTGTTTCTCATAATTTGAGAAAACATCTGTATGTAGCTCGAGGCCTTCCAAGATGTTGACTCTCTTGTTTCCAATTCTTTAAAAGTATTCAAATGTTTTCTTCTCAACTAGTTGCATTTTGTCCAGCTCATATTCCGGGATTATCTGAAGTCCTCGGTGTCTAGTAACATACTGCAGGATATATGGCTCAACCCCAGCACGTTCTTCTGCATGTCTCGGCTCATCGGGGATAGTCTCCGTAGGGACATCCTCCGGGGTTACTTTCGCAACAAGACTCTTCGGATCTGGTACATATGCTCGGCGTCAAGGTATCGACTCTATTTCTGCTTTTCTTGGTATTTCTTTTATTTTTTCCGACCTTCTTGGAATTGACTTTTTTCTTTCTTGTTCCTGACGAACCAGTGTCCTTGGAGCATTTGCACTAACGGTATCCACTGTCTGTTTATATTGATCTTATGCTAACTTGGTCAACATATTGCGAATGCGACGATTCTTATTTCTTCACTGGGTAGCAGTGAGAGTAGCTCTCCTTACTCATTGAATTTCTGCGGGTGCGGCGCTGACAAGCCTACCCTCTACTGTGGCAACCACGGACTTAATTTTCCTATCTTCTCTGGTTGCATGTGCGGCGTTTGCTTTTCTTTTCTTGTTGCTGGATTGGTGGCTCGGGCCACCCATTTTCATCACTATCCGGTCGTGAAGTTCTTCTCGATCAATCGGGATCCAATCATCTTCTTTGTATTGTAAGCCGGCCGGTGTGAAGTCTAAGTCAATCTCTATCACTGCTCCATCCCTCACCCTCTTTTCATCAAGTGCTAGACTCACGCCATTTCTAAAGTTTAGAACCAACCGCCCGTTCGGCATTTCCCTGCAAAAAAAACAAGGAAAGGATTAGGGGTTTTACTAAGAACAAAAACAATAAGAAAAAACACTTAAAAATTCTTATTCACTTCTTTTAAATTTAAAGGAAGAAGGAAGGGATGAGAAAATATCAGGAATGAATGAATTTAAAAGGAAAGATTGACATTTTATTATTATGATTTCCCATGTTTTCTTTTTAACATTTTCTGTTGAAAAATTTTTTTTATCATCCATTTTATTTGTTTTGGGTTCGGACCCAGTCACAAAGTGATTACTTCACCCGTGTTTCTAGGGATAACATTCTACTTTAGAGGTCACCCTTCGAAACATCAGGTTGCGTAATACTTCTTTAAATACCGTCCATTGATTGAAAGCATGGGTTGTTCTCCATGGCAATTCACCAGTTGGTAGGAACCTCCTGAGTAGACTGTCCCGACCACGAACGACCCTTCCCATGTTGGTTCAAATTTACTTTCTATCTTGCGATGTGCTAGAATAGGTCTTCTGAGAACAAAAACTAAGTCACCGACTTTGAAAGTTCTTGGGCGGACCAGTTTAACATGGGCCTGGATCATCTTGGCTTGATACAGTTCCAAATTCTGCTGTGCAGAAAGTCTTTTCCCTTATCAGGTTGCATTTTCTTCTATAGTAATCTTTTCTGCTACTGCAATTCGGAGTGACGGAAGTTGAACTTCCAGGGGCAAGATGGCCTCGGACCCGTACACTAAAGCGTAAGGCGTAGACTGAGAGGAGTCCTAAAAGTCGTCCTGTAGGCCCATAAGGCTTCTAACAACTTCTCGTGCCAATTTCTCTTGTTGTTGTCCAAAATTTTCTTTAAAATTTGAACGAGAATTTTATTAAAAGCCTCGGCCAAGCCGTTTTCTCTTGGGTAGTAGATCGCTGAGTATCGCCAATGGATCCCGTGTCTTCTGACAAAATTGTTGATCTTTGTACTTTTGAATGTAGACCCATTATCTGAAATGATTCTGCACGGTACCCCAAAACGGTAGACAACTTGGTTCTTGAAAAACTGTAGCACGTGGTGTGCCTTCACTTCTCTGAGTGGTATAGCTTCTGCCCATTTAGAAAAGTAGTCTGTAGCTGCTAGAATGAAGCGATGTCCTCTTGAAGAAAGTGGTTCTAACGGACCCACTATATCTGTGCCCCAACACATAAATGGCCACGACGCGATTGTCGAATGTAGCACATTTGGAGGTTGGTGTAGAACCTCTCTGTGCACTTGGCACTGGTGACAACTTTTGGCAACTTTCATACTGTCGGTCATCATTGAGAGCCAGTAGTACCCTAGTCTTTTAATCTTCATTTTCATTTTCGGACCCGACTGATGAGCGCCACAAAGTCCTGAATGTACTTCTTTAATAATTGCACGAGACTCAGACCCGCTCAGGCATCTTAGCCACATCTGATCAAAAGATCTTCTGTATAATGTATTGTTTATTAATGCATAAGACAGAGTTCTTTTCTTTATTTGATAGGCTAATGACTTATCGTCAGGCAGGTTTCCTGTCTGCAAGTAGTCTATTAATGGTTGCCGCCAATCTTCTATATTTTCTGTCACTGCTGCAATTGTTTCTTCTACTCTTTCTGATTTGTGCATTGTGTCCATGTCGAGCTGTGATAGGACCTATCGTCCTTGAACTGACACTTCAACTGACTCATCTTGCAAGCAGGCAAATTCCTTTGCAAGGCGGGCTAACGCATCGGCGAGAGCAATTTACTTTCTGGGAATCTTGTAGATTGTTACGTTTGGAATTTGTTCCAACAATTTCATGCCGTACTGAAAGTACTGCTCGATTCTTGGCTTTAAAATTTTGTACTGTCCGGTGACCTGTTGAATGATCAACTGAGAATCTCCGTAGATGTTGATGTCCAATATTCCCATTTGAATGGTTAATTCCAATCCTGTTATGAGGGCTTCGTATTTTGCCTCGTTGTTTGTACATGGTTCTGTTAAGTGGTAGGAGTATTTTAATATCCCCCGCTCCGGTGTTATAAAGATTAGTCTGGTTCCTGCCTTACCGGGCACTATCATTTACAATTCTTTATTCTTCTGTGCTGAGGACGCACCGTCGAAGTACAGTTCCCAATGTTAATCATCAGGGTCTTCTAGGCTAATTATCTGCTCGTCAGGCAAATCATCATCGAGAGGCGAATCTGCCGGTAAAGGGTGTGCTACAAGGAAGTTTGCTAGGACTAGTCCCTTTACGGCGCAAAGAGGGATGAAAGTTATGTTGAATTGCAACAGTATCATCGACCACCTGGCAGGTCTGCCAGAAAGCGTTGGTCGGGTCATCAAGTATTGCAATGGATTAACTCTCGAAATAAGATTGACTTTATGAGAAAGCATGTAATGCCTGAGCTTTTGAGCGGCGAAGATCAGGGCCAAACAATGCTTCTCAATCGGCGGATATTTTACTTCCGTTGGAATTAGACGACGACTTAAGTAGTAGAGAGTGTTTTTTTTCCCTCGTCATTGACCTGTGCTAGCAGGGCTCCAAGGGAGTCGTCTAAAGCAGCGGTATAAGTATCAACGGTCTACCTGAGACTGGGGCTGCAAAGACAGGAGGTGTCATTAAATATTGCTTAATGTCCTTGAAAGCCCGCTGGCATTTCTCATCCTAAACGAATGTGGCATCCTTTTTGACTAATGTCGAGAAGGGCTGACACCTACCTGACAAGTTCGAGATAAAACGTCGAAGATATGCCAACTTCCCTTGAAAGGATCATAGTTGTTTCAAAGTTTTGGCAGGAGGCATTTCTAAAATAGCTTTAATCTTCTCCGGATCAATTTCAATCCCGCGATATTGGACAACAAATCCTAAGAATTTCCCAGAGGTGACGCCGAAAGCGCATTTTAAGGGATTCATCTTAAGGTTAAATTGTCTTAGTCGTTCGAAAATAATTCTCAAAACATACATGTGATCTTCCTTCAGTTTGCTTTTGATGACCACATCATCTACGTAGCACTCGACTTATTTGGGAATGAGATCATCAAAAATCTTCGTCATCGCTCTTTGGTATGTTGCTCCTGCGTTCTTTAGTCCGAATGGCATTACTGTGTAGCAATACACTCCAATCGGAGTTCTGAATGCCGTGAGCTATTCTTTTTCTGGTGCCATCTTTATCTGGTTGTATTCTGATGATCCATCCATGAAAGAGAAGATTTCATGTGTTGAAGCAATGTCGATCATCAATTCTGGGATTGGTAGTGGAAATTCATCCTTTGGACATGCTTTATTCAAATCTCTGAAATCCACGCAGATTCTGATCTGACCATTCTTCTTTCTGACTGGTACCACGTTGACTAACCAAGTTGAATATTGTTCTTCACGGACAAATTTAGCGTCTATTAGCTTCTTAACTTCGGCTATCACTTGTTGCTCAATTTCTAGATGCATTCTTCTGGGAGCTTGTCTGACTGGAACGGAAGTAGAATCCACTCCTAGCTTGTGAACTGCAACTTCTGGAGCTAATCTTGGCATTTCGTCGTAACTCCAAGCAAAACAGTCCTTGAATTCCATTAGTAGCTTGATTATTTCCTCGGCGTCTTCTTTATTGAGTAAGGAGCTAACAAAGGTAGGCCTAGGCTCTTCTCTAGTACCTAAGTTAACTTCCATTAGCTCGTCTATTGTAGATTTGATCTCTTCTTCGAATTCTGGTGGAGCGTCTCCGATTGGTAGATGTTCGAGGTCTTCTGAAGCTTCCAAGCAGTCTTTATTAGGTTCGCAAGTGACAGCCAAGCAAAATCCCGTATCATCAACTGATCCTACTGTGCCGAATCCGAGACCATGTTTTGAATTGGGAGGCCGACCAGCATTATTCCATAACTTTTCAAAGTGTTGTGATCGGCCTTTTGTCCATTGTCGAGGTAAGACACCACGTTGAATTAAATTTTTAACATAGGGGGAGTACCACTCAAAAGGTAATTCCATTAATTCGAAAGAGGTAACATCTTCAAATTGTACATCTTTTTCAGTATTGGAAGAAGAAGCACCACGGTAAAACTTGATTGGCTTAGCACCACCACCATGCACTTCCTTGACCACCATACCCTCGATCTTATTAGAACGGATCGGGGTCAGGGTCATAGTATGTACATAATGGTTAATCTTCTCGTACATTGATTTGTATTCTTCATTCTTTTCATCTTCGAGAGATATCTTGAACTGGGGTTTCTTTTGATTTATTGTCGCTGCTTCTTTCTCAATTTCTTCTTCTTCTTTAGAACTGTTCTCCCAATCAACATCGATGACTGGTTTCCTCTGTCTAACTATTCCAACGTTTCTTCCACGTCCTCGTCCCCGGCCTCGACCTCGGGTGCGAGTTCTGGAGAAATCTTCACCAGCTCGCCGTAAGGGAGTGGTGAGTAACTATTGGACTAGAACTTTAGGTTCTTCATCGTCTCAAATTTCTTTTGCTTCATTTAGTATGGTATTTCTGGAAAAGATTGTTTCCTGTGGGGGCGCGTAGTAGGCTGCATCTTCATGAATTCCAGTCTCGTGTACGAAGAACGGTTGCAAATCACCTTTGATACACTGTTCCCATCCTTTGTAATACATTATGCACTGGTGCAGAGACGACAGTACCATCCAGTTTTGATGGATCCACGGCCAACCCAGTAGAGCGTTGAACGATGTCTCAGAATCAATTATGTGGAATTTTGCGGTTGTCTTTGCTAAATCACCGGTCTTCATTAGTAGTGTTATCGATCCAAGAGCACTTTCCCCTATTTGATTAAAGCCTCTTAATAGCATCTTGTATGCTTCAAGCTCGCGAGCATCAATTTCCAAATATACTAGCATCTGAAGATTCATTATGTTGATTGATGCTCCCGGATCAACCAACACTCTAGAGAGCGTAAACTTTCCAATAGTGACTGAAATGTATAATGGTCAGTTGTGATCAGCTATTCCAAATAACAAATCATTGTCCGTGAAGGTAACACCTCACTGTTCTCTTAACAAGCAAACCTCGTCGAAGGAATTATTGGCTATTTGGGCTAAACAAATCTCTGGATCAAGTAAAGCTTTGATTAGAGCCTCCCTCATCTCCTTTGATAGGATCAGAGCATCGTATATGCTTAGTTTGGCTGGTAGCTTCCTATGATGGGCTTGCACATTGTAGTCTACTTTATTACCATGTTCCTCGGTTTCTTCCCGAATGGGCAGTTCCTCTACTGGGGTTGGCTCTTCCTGAGCAACCACCTGCTTTCCTTTATCCTTTGGACCCATTCTCGGGGGTAGAACTTTTTTGCTTCTTAGATTGACCTCTTTTATCTCTACTAAATTTACTGGTGTCTCCTCTTGAATCGGAGAAACTAGCTCTTCTGAAGTTGCTTCGATGTCTGATGGTCCTAATTCTATAGTGATCGGAGCCCCTCAGAATTCACAAATAGACTCGTTGCTTGTCGAGCTTTCGCAACCTCCTTTGTGAACATCTTCTTCGTCGTGGTCATCGAGGTTGTGTATGATTTGAGAATAGTTATTTGTATCGGAATTGAGAACCGGATTAAGACAGTTGTCATTAGTTACGTAATCGTTAGAAACAGTCAAACGTAGCCAACGCCATAACCCTTATCATTATAAGACCCCGCTGGAGCGAGCAGATAATCATACAGAGTCAGGAGTTCGAGGGATTTCACCCTCGAATCGGAAACAACCATCCTAGGATAAGCAACCCTTAGTCTACCCTTCGGAGCCTCTGTCTTCTTTACTTCCACGATCTTCTCCTCCTTCTGGGGCGGTTCTTCAATAGCAAGTGATAATGCTGGCTCGACAGGTTTTAAACTCTGAGTTGAAGCGCTTACCGAAGCGGTCTGGATGTGATCCAAAATTTTCATCAATGATCTTGTCTAGACAGTACTCCATCCATCATCAGTCGTGTACGGGTTTATCGAAAAAATGGGATCCGTTGAAATAACATTGACGGAACCTCCTTTCTAGGGTTCCTTTATGTATTCCTTTGGGATCATTATGTTCCCTCTCCGGAGATTGTCATCAAGCCAACTCTTGAAAGTGATGCAATCCTCTATCTTGTGTCCGAGCACCTGGTGGTAAGGGCGATAGTTCGGATGATCTTTCTTATTGACTTCCTTTGGCTTCTTAGGCTCTAGCAGCTGAAAATCCGGTGTCTTCACTAAGCTGCATAACATTTTTGCTACTGCTTCAGTTTTGAATGGATATTCTTTATTTAGAAGTTCTCTTAAGGTACGCGATGAATGAAGTGGTTGTTCATAATGCTGAGGCGACTGATAGCTCGGACGAGATTGCTAATAGCCCTGCTGAGGTTGCTAATAGCCCTGCTGAGGTTGCTGATAAGTCCGTTGTGGTGGTTGATAACTAGGCTGTGGCCGCTCTGACTGTATCTGAACCGGCTGCTTGCCCTTATCTACTGCTGCGACGATTCTGGATTTCTTTTTGAATGTTTTCACGAGCTTCTGCTTATCGTTCTTGTCCACGAAACATAACTGATTTGCCTCTTCTTTCAAGTTCCCGGCCTTGCTAAGCAACTTCTCGAAAGTCTTGATTGTAAATCCTTTAAGTAGAAGTGCTATCGAGCCATGGATACTTTTAAGTAGGATGTCGACTGCATGTTGTTCTTGAAGCTATGGTTCACACTTCATGCTTAAGTTTCTCCATCGAAGTATGTAATCCACTGAAGTCTCGTTCGGCTTCTGTTGCTCCACCACTAGATCACCGATAGTGATGTGGTGTTGAGTCCTGTTAAACTTCTTAACAAAGAGATTCTCTAGTTCTGAAAAGGTCTTTACTGAACCATTTGGCAATTCTGAGTACCAGCCGAAGGCAATCCCTGATAAACTGCTGATGAACTGGTGGAAGAGTAGAGCGTCACTCCCACCGGCGTTGCAGTGACATGCTGTCGGGGGTTTCCCGTTCCATCAAAAGTCTTAAACAGAGATGGTACGAAGCCTTTCGGGTATTGGACCGCATCGAACTCTTCGGGGTAAGGTCTACCCTTCTAAATAGATGCTCCACTCTTAGATTGTGTTAGGGCTTCTCGCACCTGCTGTTCTACCATGCTCTTAATGTCCTTTTCTGGAATCATGCTTTGTGCAGGATCTTTCTTTGTGATCTCTTTTCCTCCATCTGCAATATGGATAATTTCTGGGGGTGTCTCTTTCTGAGGTTGTACCTGACTCTGGAGAATGGCCAAGGCAGCAACCATCTCTTCCATCCTCTTTGCCATCTGGGAAATTGTGTCATCTCTTTCACGAAGTTGTGCCCTCATCACTTCTGGTTTATCTCTTTCTGCAGCTACTGGAGCACCTTGTGAAGCTGATGATGCTCGCGTCTCAACCATGTTGATTTCAGCATACTCCTCATCCATGAATTCTGATGAGTCAACTTCATCTCCTAGTTCTTCTTCTCTTTCTTTTGCTAACAGTCGGATATCGGTCTTTAATTTGCCCATGGCATCCTCTAATGGCCTTTTCCGCATGCTCTCGCAGTTGTCTCGTGACAGTTTTTGAACTTCCTTCCCGGGAGTCCCCTTTATTGCAGTAGCACTCTCTTCTGATCCAAGTCTCCTGACGAGAATTTTCTTCTCAGGACATTGTTTTGGTCTTAGCTCTCCAGTAGTAGGTCACCATACCATCCTTCTTGCAGCCGGAAGCCTAGGACTGGATGATCTGTCGGCTATATGCTGGAAGGTCGTATCCTCCCTAATTTGTAGACCCGATACAACAACGGGTGAACTGGCTTTTATTTTCTTCTTTGGTTTCTCTGTGGCAACAACAGGCTCTATTCGCAGTCTGAGGCGGGATTTAGCTGGCACCCGTCCTATCCTTCTTAAGATTTCTGACACAGGGCATCATTCTTTCTTTGTCAATCTTTCTATCACAGCTTCTAGTCGAGCAAATGGCGTAGTCTTATCCCTTTTCCTCTTGTAATTGTTGTAGTATGCAGGTTGGGGTAATGCAGCGGCAATCCTAGGGACGTTCTCTTCATCTCATCATAGACTTGGATTTCCTTCCCCTTTAGTTTGGCAGTAGTCGGGGTAGGTGCAGAGATGACTAGACCGGTGGGGGTAGAGACAACAGTCCTCCTACGAACAGTAGTACTCCATTTAGCTGAAACACTTTACAGGGGAGGGAATTCTTGAGTCAATTTCAGGTTGAACTCAATCACGGGCTCTTCAGTTTCTGACACTTTGTCTGTTAGTGTGAAGAGAGTGACATCAGAAAACTTGATATATGTGTTGCCGAATCCTTGTCCTAAACGGATGATTCCATTGTCGGGCAACTCATCCTTGTAAACGGTGAAGTCCATTCCATTGGTGAAGGAGAGAATTAACTTTGGCGTAGTCATTTTCTGCAGTGGTAGATTATGGGTATTAGTCCCGAATTACAATTCCTTTTGTCGCAAAACTTAGGACAAAAAAAAGAAAGAGTCCGAACACATTTCGTTCATCTTAGTGTATTTGTGATTTTTTTTAAAAGAGATTGCTTATTAGGAGGTTCGTTTGTTAGAAACAAAACGATTAAAGGAAAAAGGGTTATAGAAAAGGTAAAGGGCCCGATTTAGAATTGGAAAGGAAGAGAAAGTCTTATGCAAGACTTCTCGACTCGAAGGACCGCTCCTAAACTAACACCTATTGGGGGCCTACCCCAGCTCATAAAAGAGGTGAAAGGATCTCGGAACCTCTCCGTTTAGGGGTGTTTAAATAGTGGCTCCTAAATCCGAGAGGAGTTGGTTATACTCGTTCAAGACAGAAATGAACGATGTATCCCAACGGAAGAATGGTAGTGACCCGACTCGCAATAACGCAGTAAATTAACTTCCAAAAGATGGCCAAAAACTTGACCCGATTTCTAAATAGCGGCTAGTGTGCAAAATCTTAAATGATATAAAAATTAAAAAATATTTTACACACTAGGGGTACTACGCAAGTATACGTATCGTTTCAAGTAATATAGAGTTTTCTTTAAAAACCCCAGTATCGATCCCACGAGGAACTGAAGTAAGAGGTCTTTAGTCAAATTCTAGTCTGCTACTAATAGTCCCTAGTTTGGAATGTCGATTAAAATTGTGTTTTATCTAAAAACTACTCCTAAATGCAAGTGTTAAATGTAATAGTAATTGTAACTAAGTGCAAATAATAATTTTAAAGATAACCCTTTTTGGATGAATTGGTTTGGAGAATTTTGAGATATTAAAAACTACTATTCTTATGTAATGAAAGAGATAATGTATAGGATTGAGATGCATTAAATATTGTATGTGCCAAATAGGAGCAATCCTATTCTTTACCCTTTGGTCCGGGCATAAAGAACATTGACTAATCCTATGCTTGGTTACCGAATCCGCGGCTGATTCGGGAGGATACGGGCTGCCACTTCGGAGCTCCCACGTTCCCCTCGCTCGCTGAGCTAACATCTACACTTCAGCACCCAAACGATAGGACCGAATTAAGGATTTTAGCCTGTCACTCTAAAATCTCCAATTCTGCGCCCGATTAATATTATTTCCCTATTTATTTGCATTCAACTTCTATGAACTTCACCATTCATGGAATTTGAATGTGGTTCGTACTTAGTTGTAGAAAGCATAGCCCTCTCGGATCGTATGTTTTCACAACAAATTTTAACATTACAACAGGCCTTAATTGCAATGTAAATGAAGTGCAAGTAAAAGCCATCACATTTATATCTAAATTAACTTCTAACATGCATCACAAAATCCTAAGCATGAATTCTACTCATTAGAAAATAAAAGTAAATTGAAAACAATGGCATAATCATCTCATGCCACTATTTCCAAAGAAGAAGAAAGAGTAAGAGAGGTACGTCACAAAGCACGATGAAAACGCAAAGGAAACTTCATTTAAACAAAGCCGATCCACTACATAAATGTTTACAAAATCATAAGATAATGAAGTACAATACTTAGCTTTTTCCCTTTGAAAGAAAGAGGAAGATCTCTCCCACAAAGTCTCCAGTCGATCCAAGCAATGCTCGTACAATCCCTTACAAATTCTCTCAAAAATCTCCTCTCCAATCTCTCCAAAAGGGTAGAAATCTACATTTCTACTCTTAATCTAAGAATCCTAAACATTCCTCTAAGATTTTCTCCAATTTTTTCCCTCTATTCTTCTCTTAATCTCTCCTTTTTCTAACCTATATTCACCATTTTTAAAGAGTTTTGACGAATTCCTAAGAGTTTCCTTACGCACCCCTTCGAAAAAGCGTCCAAATCTTAAAGTTATTTAAACAGAATCGATTAAGATCCCACGGTTCTGTCATCCCAGCACCGTTATTTTCATAAAATTCTCTTAGTCCAGATGAATTTGCTAAACTCAACTGAATGAGTTCCACACTTTCATTTAGACCGTGGGAAATCCCGTTAGCAACACGTGGGTTACATCATCCGAGGTATTCCCGATCATTCAATGAGATGTTTTAATTTAGTTGCAATTGTAGTTTTGTTATTCTGTTTGTGATTAAATTTTGAGTTGTTTTATATTTTGGAATGTTGTGGTGGTGAATTTTATCTTGCAATGACTTTTAATTTAGTTTGGTTGCAGTTTAGGGACTATCCTAAAGGTTTTGGTTTTCATGCAACAGTTTTATTTATCATGCAAGAAAAGTAAAGTACAGTGCATGTAAGTAAATTGTAATAAAGTAAATCTCAATAAAATAAAAGCGTACCTTGCGGGTCTTCCCGTCATCCCAAGCTGCACTTAAAACACATGTTAAGTCATTTAAATATTTCAACAGATACCTAGGTAAAGCTAAGGGAAGGGTTTTGGTTGTCTACCAAATTCCGAATCCTATAACTAGTCATCTTCTATGACGTCTAGGTTCTTGGTTTGGTTTAAGGATGATTTTTCTTCATTAAAGAACAATTAAATTTAATTGTTCTTCTAAAACATTCCGTCATATTGAGGAAGTGCTTAGGACGAGTCCTAAACATCTTTTCAATATTTCTGGGATTATTTTGAGTCCAAGTAAATTTAGTTGCACAGGGGAATTAATCATCTAGGAGTTTCGTTAAACGTTGTCGCTTGCTCAGTAAACTTGGGTCTTTGATTACCTAAAGAATGAAATGACATCTCACTTAATACTCTATTTAAGAGTTATAATAATTAAAGCTTTTAAGGGCAAGTGAATTTATCGAGAAGTTTGAGGTAATAATTTAAAGTTTGAGGTAATAATTTAAAGTGTTTTAATTTAATTATGAGGTTTTAATTAATAATTTTAAGTTTGGAATAGTGTTCAAGTTATTTTAGATTTGATTCAAATCTTTACAGTTTCAATTATCTTAGTATTTCAAGTTGATGTTCATGTTTTAAATTTACTTAGATAGAAAGAGGTGTCGAAATTATTGATATGTTTTGATTTAACTCTTAATGATTTCATTTAAGTTTGTTGTTAAATGATTTTAATTTAATTTAATTCAATTTGATTTTAATTTAATCTAAATTTAATTTATTTTAATTTAATTTAATTTTAATTTTTATTTTAATTTTAATTTTAATTTAATTAAATTTTAATTTTAATTTAATTTAATTTTAGTTTAATTTAAATTTAATTTATTTTAATTTTATTTAATTTTAATTTAATTTTAATTTTAATTTTAATTGTTAATATTAGTTCAACTTTAATTTTAATTTAATTTAATTTTAGTTTTAATTTTAGTTTGGATTGTTATTTTAATTTTTAATTAAGAACTAAATATTGTTAAAGTGATTTATTTAGGGATTTTTAAATTAAAGAATAAATATCCTTTTAATAATATCCTTATTTTAATAATCCAAATTTTAAATATATTCTTTCCAAAATTTAAATTATTTAACTAACTAAAGTTTCATTTTGATATTTTCAAAGTGTTTAGTGGGTTTCTACCCCTAAATTTCCCCAAGTTTCAATCATCCAAGAGAAAGCTAGAATCAAATATTATACCCCCCCATTTTGATTAAACCTAAAGTTTTAATTAAGGGTTAAAATTTTTAATTACCTTTATGCCCTTTTAAGCTTATTTATTTCATAACTCACTAAATTGAGCTCAAATGAATTGGAAATTTTTATGTCACCTCACTCACATGTCAATTAAGACATTAGAGGAGAAAATGTGATTTTTCAGAATTTAATTTATTTATATAATGATTTTTAGTAGAAAATAGGGGTTTTCCAAGAAAATTCACCAACATGACCAAGGAAAGGTTTCTATACTTAAGAAAATTATGGCATGTTCCTAATGATAAGAGGACCACTTGGACCAATTTTGGTGATTTTTTGAATTTTATTTTATTTATTATATTTATTTTGAATTTTAGAGTATTAATTAATTATAAAATAAAATAAAAGTTGAAAAATTGATTTTATATTTTTCATAAACTTCTTTAACCTCAAGGAGTCCAAAGAAATAAATTTTTTAATTTTTTAATTTTTCTTTGATTTATTAGAATTATTTTAGTGAAGAAGGTTGAAAATTCATTTTTTAATATTAAAAATTACATTAAGCCTTTAAAATTCAATATCTTATTCTAGGGACTTGGGAAAAATATTTGGTTTGTACCTTGTTCCTAAATGATTAGGAGTCAAAATGTGACATTTTTATGATTTTTAATATTTTTATGATTCTTATTATTTTTTAATTTTTAAAATATTAAAATATTGTGAAAAATCAACTTTTTTAGAAAATTCTAATTTTAATTTTCCTGAACTCCCTTAATATCAGAGAAGCTCCAAAATCATTTTTGTGAATTTTTGAAAAGTATTTTTGGAGTTATGAATTGTTAAAATTCCATTTTGCTTATGATGCTTAATCAATCCATTTGGTGGGGTTAATCAAGTCCAATTAATTTCAAAATTTTGTATAAGGTTCCTCTGACCCTAAAGTGTAATGGAGAATTCTTTTCAAGTCAATTTGGTGTGTGGTTAATCCTAATTAATTCAAATTCAATTTTAGGGGTTTAGGCCAATTAAAGTTTTTATAAATGAATTAACTCAAAATATATTTTTCATAGGTCCTCTGGTCCTAAGAAACATCACCAAATTTTCCTAGAATTTATTTTACAACATGCTAATTATTGGAATTAAAATACCTAAAACAGTGACATGAACTTGAAAAATCAATAACTTTTCAATGAGATGGCCTCTGACCTTGAAAAATTTAGGGAATGTTCCCAAGATCAGAGGCTTCAAAAGCCCTATGGTATTATGCCATGGTGAATTATCTATGCAAATGGAGAATCAAAATATTAAAAATAGTAAATAAATTATTAAAAACAAAGTACTCATCCAATTAACTTAATTTCTTTTCCACATTATTCTTCTCTATTCACTGAGCAAGAGGGTATTTTTATTTTATTTTTGTGATTTTTCTATGCAAAGATATGAATTTTTGAAGTTCAGGGCATTTAAATAATTTAAAAATACCCTAATTTTCTACTTATCCACGCTGCGCCGCGTCAATCTCGGCAGCTCCGAAAGCCCACGTGTCGCACTGTGATTCGGCGCCGCCATCTGACTCAGCTCTCCAGGGGCCTGAGGTTCACATACCATTACGCTGTCCAACTTGATCTCGACCGTCAGCTCAATACACGCGCGATCCAACGGCTCCTGGTCATCGTCTATGACTGGTGTGCACCTGTGACCGTCCACACTCAAACCCTAATATCTCTCTCGATTATCAATGGATTTTCGTGTTCTTATGCTCTATGGATTCGTCTTGAAGAGACAAACACATCCATACAGTTTATAGGCTATGAAATTAACCCAAACAAAATGGAGAATTGCTGGAAGCTCAGGAGGAGGAATGAGTTCATACCTTTGCTCAGAGAAGTGAAGCTTCAATCTAAGAGTTGTGTCACCTTTGATTGAGTCCAGGCAAGCTCCAGATGAAGTCTCTGGCTCTAGGGAACTGTCTAAGTATGAAAGTGACCAAGGCCAATCACAAAGCTTGGAGGTCCGGAAGCAATGGCCGGCTTGGTGAGGGGGCTTTTTGCTGGGAACTTCTCCTCTTGGTCCGAGTGAAGGTGTAGGGTCAATCAATTTGGAGATTGGCTCACTGTGGTGAAGTGTCCTGTTTTTGGGTGGATTTTCAACTCGAAATTGAGCTCACGAGAGAGGGTTTTGGGGCTGGATTTCAGTGGGGATCAAGTTCTTTATGTCTTGAGAGGGATCTGGAATGATTTTGGCAGAGTTTTGGTAAGGTTTAGTTCAACTCTCTTTTTGGCTGAGAGGTGGTGGTGTTTAAATAGAGGTGGCTGGAGGGCTTCCCAGGGGGGTTTAGTGGCTTAGATTAGCTGCTCCAGTGAGGAGAAGAACAACCATGGTGGCCATTAGTCATGGGACAAGTCAGCAAGGCAGAATTCAAAAATTGGCTCACATGGGTGCTCTCGGCCTGGTGGTTTCCAGCGGCTGTGGTGGCTGGCCGGCCAGGGTCAGGTTACCCTCAAGGTCAGGGAGGTCAGGGCTAGGGTTTAGTGCAGTCAATTGGCCAAGGACATGTGTAAAGAAGTTGAATTGAAATGGAATGGGGGGAAGGCTATTTTGGGTTTAAATGAGTCAACCCATGGTTTTGGGCTAGGTTCACCACCCGAGGCACTGGTTTTGGATCGAAAAGAATCACTTGGGTTAGCCAAGAGAAAATGGTGTGGTCGCCATCCATGGTGAGGTGGCTAAACTTGGTTTAGTGTGTATCATGGATGGGGTTGAAAAGGCATGTCGGTGAATTTTAGATTTTAAATTTAATTTAAATATATATATAATTTAGAAAGTAGTATTTGATTGTGAAAATGATTTTATATTTGAAAGTTTTAAGATATGAAATCAAACTGATCTCACATCCCGAATAGTTTATACAAACGAGCATCGCATCACAAACCGTGTATCTATCCCGAAGAGTAGATACACTGCTTGATAATAGGGCTCGATTAAATAAACTAGAAGATTTGTGACATCTGTTTGGTCTGTGAACCAATTTTATAAGCCGATAAGTTCCCCTGCTTAATAAAAAGAAATTAAGCAGGGTTTATATTACATGGGTTCTTAAAGTTCCCTATAAGGGCAAGCCCCTATAGTTAAATATATCTTAAATGACGGGAATCATTTAAGAAAACACTCGATAAAGATCAGTGGTTTTGCTCTCAAGAATTTCAAAGTTTAAGGTTTCAAAGGATTGAATTTTGGAATTTCAATAGGGAATGGATCAAATTTGGAACAGTTTGTTTCAAGAATCCAAAGGAAGAGAAGTAGGAGGAGCTGAGGATCCACGAAGAATCATGGCAACTTCCCAAACTATCCTATTGTTTGGCTTCGAGTTTAAGAAAATTATTTAATGTCGCAATCCTGCCAATTTTATTTATTTAAGTCTTATATTTGTATGATATAATCACACAAATAGCCTCGAAGATGTGAGGGTTTATGTCGTACCAAACGACTACCTCGGAGTCCTAAGACTAGTTAGGGCTTAATTTGAATAACATGATTATGCAAATGGCTAATGAAAAAATTAGGATTTATATTGCAGTAGACAAACTACCTCGAAATCCTAAGGCTTGGTTATTTAAAACTAAAGAATAGTTTAGCTGGAGTAGATCCGAGTTTTGCTGATGACGATGGCCGGGCTGCCCACCATGCTCCGAGCTCCTTGTTGTTGCAGAGGTTTAGTTTTAGAAGTCATAAATCAGGAGATGAGAGAAGTGTTTTAGTTTAGAGAAAATCTTTAAATCCATGTGTTTTTAGTATTTTAATTAAAACAAATCTTAAAGTTATTTAAACAGAACCGATTAAGATCCCACGGTTCGGTCATCCCGACACCATTATTTTCATTGAATTCACTTAATATAGATGAATTTGCTAAACTCAACTGAATGAGTTCCACACTTTCATTTAGACCGTGGGAAATCCCGTTAGCAACACGTGGGTTACATCATCCGAGGTATTCCCTATCATTGAATGAGACATTTTAATTTAGTTGCAATTGTAGTTTTGCTGTTCTTTTTGTGATTAAATTTTGAGTTGTTTTATATTTTAGAATGTTGTGGCGGTGAATTTTATCTTGCAATGACTTTAAATTTAGTTTTGGTTCCAGTTTAGGGACTATCCTAAAGGTTTTGGTTTTCATGCAACATTATTGTTTAACATGCAAGAAAAGTAAAGTGTAGTGCATGTAAGTAAATTGCAATAAAGTAAATTGCACTTAAATAAAAGTGTACCTGGAGGGTCTTCCCATCATCCTAAGCTGCACTTAAAACACATGTCAAGGCATTTAAATATTTCAACAAGTGCCTAGGTAAAGCTAAGGGAAGAGTTTTGGTTATCTACCAATCTCCTAATCCTATAACTAGTCATCTCCTATGACGTCTAGGTTCTTATGTTTTGTTTAAGGATGATTTTATTCATCAAAGAACAATTAAATTTAGTTGTTCTTCTAAAACATCCCGTCATATTGAGGAAGTTCTTAGGACAAGTCCTAAACATCTTTTCAATATTTCTGGGATTATTTTGAGTCCAAGTAAATTTAGTTGCACATGTGAATTAATCATCTAGGAATTTAGTTAAACTTTGTTTCTTACTCTATGAACTTAGGTATTTGATTACCTGATGAATGAAGTGACATCTCACTTGATACTCTATTTAAGAGTTATAATAATTAAAGCCTTTAAGGGCAAGTTGGTTTATCGGGAATTTTAATCATTCTTAATTAAATGTTTGAGTTAATGTTTTAAAGTGTTTTAATTTAATAATGAGGTTTTAATTAGTAATTTTAAGTTTAGAATAGTGCTCAACTTATTTTAGATTTAATTCTTAATGATTTCATTTAGTTTTGTTGTCAAATGATTTTAATTCAATTTGATTTTAATTTAATTTTAATTTAATTTAATTTTAACTTAATTTAATTTAATTTAATTTAATTTAAATTTATTAAGTTTTTTAATTCAATTAAATTTTAATATAATTTAATTTTAATTTAATTTAATTTAATTTAATTTTAATTTAATGTTAATTTAATTTAATTTAATTTAATTTAATTTAATTTAATTTTAGTTTTAGTTTTAATTTAATTTAATTTAATTTGGTTTTAGTTTTAATTGTTAATTTAATTGTTAATTTTAATTATCAATTTGGATTATTACTTTAATGTTTAATTAAGAATTAAGTATTGTTAAAGTGAATTATTTAGGGATTTTTAAATTAAAGAATAAATATCCTCTTAATAATATCCCTATTTTAATGATCCAAATTTAAATATATTCTTTCCAAAATTTAAATTAGTTAATTAATTAAAGTTTCATTTTTGATATTTTCAAAATGTTTTGTGGGTTTCTACCTCTTAATTTTCCTAAGTTTCAATCATCCAAGAGAAAGTTAAAATCAAATATTTTACCCCCCCCCCCATTTTGAGTAAACCTAAAGTTTTAATTAAGGGTTAAAATTTTTAATTACTCTTATGCCCTTTTAAGCTTATTTATTTCATAACTCACTAAATTGAGCTCAAATAAATTTAAAATTTTTATGTCACCTCACTCACATGTCAATTAAGATATTAGAGGAGAAAATGTGATTTTTTTTAATTTAATTTATTTATATAATTATTTTTAGTAGAAAATAGGGGTTTTTTAAAGAAAATTCAACAACATGACCAAGGAAAGGTTTCTATCCTTAAGAAACTTATGGCATGTTCCTAATGACCAAAGGACCACTTGGACCAATTTTGGTGATTTTTTGAACTATATTTTATTTATTATAATTATTATTAGTTTTAGAGTATTAATTAATTATAAAATAAAATTAAAGTTGAAAAGTAGATTTTATATTTTTCATAAATCTCTCTGACCTCAAGGAGTTCAGTGAAATAAATTTTATAATTTTCTGATTTTTTTTTTATTTATTAGAATTATTTTAGTGAAAAAAGGTTAAAAACTCATTTTTCAATATTAAAAATTACATTAAGCCTTTAAAATTCAATATCTTACCCTAGGGACTTAGGAAAAATATTTGGTTTATTTCTATGTTATTAGGAATCAAAAAGTGACTTTTTTATGATTTTTAATATTTTTAGGATTTTTATTATTTTTTAATTATTAAAATATTAAAATAATATGAAAAATTAACTTTTTTAGAAAATTCCAATTTTAATTTTCCTAAACTCCCCTAATATCAGAGAAGCCCCAAAACCATTTTTGTGAAATTTTGAAAAGTATTTTTGGAGTTATGAATTTTTAAAGTTCCATTTTTCTTGTGAGGCTTAATCAAGTCAAAATGATCTCAAATTTTTATGTGAGGTCTCTCTGATCCTAAAGATCAGCGGAGAATTGTTTACAAGTCAATTTGATGTATGGTTAACCCTAATTAATTCAAATTCAATTTTGGGAGTTTAGGCCAATTAGGTTTATTATGAATTAATTAACTCAAAATATATTTTTCATAAGGTCCTCTGGTCCTAAGAAACACCACTAAATTTTCCCAGAATTTATTTTACAACATGCTAATTATTGGAATTAGAATACCTAAAACAGTGACATGAACTTGAAAAATCAATAACTTTTCACAGAGATGGCCTCTGACCTTGAAAAATTCAGGGAATGTTCCCATAAACAGAGGCTTCAAAAGCCTTATGGTCTCATGCCATGGTAAACTGTCTATGCAAATAAAGAATCAAAATACTGAAATCAGTAAATAAATTGATTTCTTTTCCACATTATTCTCCTCTATTTACTGAGCAAGTGGGTATTTTTAATTTATTTTTGTGATTTTTCTACGCAAAGATATGAATTTTTGAATATTTAAATAAATAGAAAATAACCCTATTTTTCTACTTATCCACGCGGCGCCACGCAATCCTCGGCAGCTCTGAAATCCCATGCGGCGTACTCCTATTCGACGCCGCCATCTGACTCAGCGCTCCAGGGGCCCGCGGTTCATGTACCATTGTGCTGTCCGGCTTGATCTCCACCATCCGCTCGATACACGCGCGATCCAACGGCTCCTGGTCATCGTCTACGACTGGTGTGCACCCGTGATCGTCCACACTAAAACCCTAAGAACTCACTCGATTCTCAACGGATTTTTGTGTTCTTATGTTCAATGGATTCTTCTTGAAGAGACAAACACATCCATACGATAAACATGCATTGAAATCGACTCAAACAAAATGGAGAATCACCAGAATCTCGAGAGGAAGAGTGAAGAGTGAGTTCATACCTTTGCTCAGAGAAGTGAAGCTTCAATCTGGGGGTTGTGTCACCTTCGATTGAGTCCAAGAAAGCTCCAGATGAAGTCGCTTGCTCTAGGGCAATGCCTAGGTACAAAAGTGATCAAGGCCGATCACAAAGCTTGGAGGCTGGAAGCAATGGCTGGCCTGGTGAGGGGTCTTTGTTCGGGAACTTCTCCTCTTGGTCGCAGTGAAGGTGTAGAGTCAATCAATTTCAGGATTGGCTCACTATGGTGAAGTGTTTTGGTTTTTGGGTAGATTTTTAACTGAGAAATTGGGCTCTGTTATTGGGGATTAGGGCAAATGGACTCTGGGGATCGATTGCTCTAGGTTGGGAGAAGGTCCTGGAGCAATTTTGGCAGAGTTTTGTTAAGTTTTTGTTCATCACCGTCCATGGCCGAGAGGAGGTGGTGATTAAATAGGCATGGCTGGAGGGCCTCACAGGGGGAGTTAGGGCTTGGGATCAGCTGCTCCATGCAAGAGAAGAACAGCCATGGTGTTCAATTGGGCTAGGACAACTCAACAAGGCAGAATTGAAAAGTTTGGCTCACATCGAGCTCTCGGCCATGGTGTTTTCCGGCATCCTGGTGGCTGGCAGGCTAGGGTCAGGTCACTGTTGTCATCAGGTAGGTCTGTGCTTGAGGTTTGTGTGTTTAATTGGCAAATGCCAAGTGTAAAGGAGTTGAATCAAAGTGGAAGGGGTATGGGCTCATTTTGGGTTCAATTTGGTCAACCCATGTATTTGGGCTTGGTTCACCTTCCCATGGTCTGATTTTAGGCCAGGGGGATCAGTTGGTTCAGCTCCCATGGAGTGGTGAAATCCCCATCCATGGTGAGGTGGCTAAACTTGGTTTAGTGTGTGACATGGTTATGGTTAAAAAGGCTTAATGAAGGATTAAGAAAGGGGGCCCTCCTTTTGCCATTAATGGCTTGGTCACATGGCAAACCTTCCATGGCTTCATATGGCTTGTAAATGTCTTGCTCATGGCTCCATGTGGCTTGGGACAAAGCTTGGTCATTTACATGAAAGAAGGTTTTGAATTTTTCGGATTTATGGGTGATTTTGGCATGAGGCCTAATTTAGGATTATTTGATGATTGATTTAGGACTTAAGGGATGATATCAATAAATGGGGTGATGAAAAGAATTCCATATGGGCTTTATCATGAAGTTTGGGCCTTTGAAATTTAGTGAAGATGGGCTTTTAAAATGGTTTAGGGAAGTGGGCTTTTGGATTTTAGGATGGGCTTTTGGGTTGAAAGTTTGGTAAAGGCTTGGGCCAAACAAGTGTTGGGTTTAGTTTAGGGATGTGCCATGGATGATTTAGAATTGGTTTGGAATAATTTGGAGTTGAATTGGGTTTAATTTGGGACTTTTGGTAAAGGGGCCAAAGTGGGTCAAATTGGGTTAACTTGGGCTAAGGTTGGGCTAAAGTTGGATTTGATGTAAAATTATTGTTGAGAAATGTTTATGGGAATGCCACAGAGAGTTTTCAACTTTGGTTGGGCTTTGATTTTGGGATTTGGTCCCATTTGGGTTAGGTTTGGGCTTAGATCAATTTAAGGGATTTTAGTTTTAGGTTAAGTTTGGGTGGAGTTTAGGTTAAAATTTTGGGCAAATCAAGTTAGTGTTTTGTTTATGGGGGTGTGAGAAAGTCTTTAGAAAAGATTTGGGGCCAGTTAGGGTTGAATTGGATTGGTTTGGGTTAGGTTTAGGTCATGGGCCAAAATTGGGCCTTAGGCTTCAAATTGAAATTGGGCCCAAATGTCAATCAAATTGGACTTGGATTTAGTCTAAATTGATATTGGGGATGTTGATTTGAATTTTGGAAAAGAATTGGACCAAAATTGAGGTCAATTTGGGTGGTTTGATTTGACATTGGGTTCACTTGAGTTTAAAAAGGGTCAAATTAGGTGTCTTGGTAAAAATGGGGTAAATTGGCGAAATGAGCCCATGGTATAGTTGAACAAAATGAAAGTGGGAATATTTGGGATTTTTTGGAATTTTTTGGGAGTTTTCTGAATTTTTTAAATTTTGGGCTAAGAAGGGTATTTTGGGTATTTGGAGGGTATTGGGGGGGTACTTTTGGAATTTTTGGTATTTTTGGCTATGGATGCTCAATTTGAGTGGGGGGAAATGTTTAGGATTGATTTTGTGGAATTTTGGGTAATTTAGGTGATTTTGTAGATTTTAGGTAGTTCTAAGGGCTTTTGGTAGGTTTAGTAGGTGTAGGGCCCCGGGGGTCAAAAATTGAAATTTTGGAAAAGTGAAGATTGATTAAATTTGAGCTAAATGGAATCACTTCGGTTGAGCCATGAAGCCATATTAAACCCATATAAGCCATGAGAGGAGTCATTTGAGGCATTCAGTATGTTGTTCTTAAAGCTCTTAGCCAGGGGCTTAGGGGTTAAGGACCATCCATTTGAATTACCTACATGAGTCAGGAAGTCAAGTTGGGTGAGAGTGTGGTTTTGGGACTTGGAATGTGTGTGAGTGTGTAGTGTATGTGCAAGTCAACCCTCACCTGACCAGGCCACCCAGGGTATTCATAAGGCCAAGAAGTCTTGTAGGGAACTCATCTTTTAAACCTTCACAATTGATTTCAACCCTCTAGGTGATTAGGGGTCCACAATCAAGCTTGTGGGGTTTGCAGTGAGTCAAGAGGTGTTTGAATTTCTAAAGGGTGGGTTCCACTTCTATTCCTCTAAGATTAGTCAAAGGAAAAGCCTAAGGCTAGATCCTGAGTACTAAGGAGAGAGAAGAGAAAAGACCTCATAAAAAATGAGGTCAACAAATGGACCCCCAATAGGTGTGGTGTGCTAACCAAACACACCGCGCGTATTGGCGTTGACCGAAGAGATCAACAAAACCAACATAGATGTCTAAGTGACACACTTAGAACAGAGTAGAAGAATTTCTGCTGGGGAGTATCAGGTATATTTCCAAGACTGGAGATTCCTAAACTCTCGTTGGGGAATGGAAAAGGAGGTGAACTCCAAATCGCAAGATCTGGGGAATTCGACTTAGATTTCAGTTTACTTTTAAATTTCAAGTTTCAGTGTGTGAGTTTGGATTTCGATTGAAGTTTAATTTAAAATCAATTTAAGGAAATTTTGAATTTGAAATTTAGATTTGAAATGAGAATTGAAACCTGGATTTCAAACTCGGGATCTGCGAAGAGAACTGGAATTTAGGTACCAGCCTCAGAGTGAGAATCGAAGTTTGAGTATCGACGGAAAAAGGATGAGAATCAGAATTTAGGTATTTATCTCGAAAGGGATGAGAATTGAAATTTAAGTATCAATCTCGAAAGAGAGTCGAAATTTAGGTATCGACCTCGAAAAGAATGAGAATCAGAATTTAGGAACTGATCTCGGAATGAGAACTGGAATTTAGGTACCAGTCTCGAAAATGAGAATTGAAATTTAGGTATCAATCTCAGAAGACAGTCAAAATTTAGGTATCGACCTCGAACAGGATGAGAATCAGAATTTAGGTACTGATCTCGGAATGAGAACTAGAATTTAGGTACTAGTCTCGAAATGAAATTTACGTATCAATTCGAAAGAGAATCAAAATTTAGGTATCGATCTCGAATGAGAGTCGAAATTTAAGTACCGACCTCGAAGTGAGAGCTGGAATTTAGGTACCAGTCTCGGAAGTTTAGAATTGAAATTTAGGTATCAATTCGAAAGAGAATCAAAATTTAGGTATCGATCTCGAATGAGAGTCGGAATTTAGGTACCGACCTCGAAATGAGAACTGGAATTTAGGTATCAGTCTCGAAAGTTTAGAACTGAAATTTAGGTATCAATTCGAAAGAGAATCGAAATTTAGGTATTGATCTCGAAATGAGAATCGGAATTTAGGTACCGGCCTCAAAATGAGAACTGGAATTTAGGTACCAGTCTTAGAAGTTTAGAATTGAAATTTAAGTATCAATTCAAAAGGGAATCAAAATTTAGGTATCGATCTTGAAATGAGAATCGGAATTTAGGTACCGACCTCGAAATGAGAACTGGAATTTAGGTACCAGTCTCAGAAGTTTAGAATTGAAATTTAGGTATCAATTCGAAAGAGAATCGAAATTTAGGTATCGATCTCGAAATGAGAATAAGAATTTAGGTACCGATCTCTAAATGAGAATTGGAATTTAGGTACTAGTCTCGGAAGTTTGAAGGAGGACTAGAAGTTAGGCTCTAGTCTCGAGGATTTATCTGTTTGAAGAGGAACCCAGTCTCATGCCATCAGAACCAAATCGAACAAAGTTCGTGGCTCCGTGTCAATAGAACTAGTCGATCCTCTAAGACACAGAAGAAAAAGAATTGAAAGGAGCTGGTAAGTGTACCAAGCTAAAATGAATTGACTTAACGACAAGTCGAAGAGAATATTCAAATTTCAAAAGAGTTTCAAACTGATTTCGATTGAGAGAAGAACTGAAAGGTTCGAATCATTGGATTTAGATCGGAATTCAATTTGAGACTTAGATTCATTTTGTTTGTTCTTTAACGATTCCATTTTTTCTATTTTTGTTATTTATTTAGTGTTCGTGTGAATTTGAAGTTGATTTTAATATTCAGATTTTTTAGGAAAAATTCTCATTTATTTTCTTTTCTTTATTGTTCTTCGTTAAAAGTTCATTTAACTCTAATGGCGTTTCCCAGTTAATTTGCACAAAAAGAGGTGAAGGCAAAATATGACGTAGTCATTTTCATTCCAATTTGCTGAAAGTACATCATACAACTTGATCTAGTTATGATGATATTTTCCTTAGAAATTTTATGTCTCATACAATCCAGGTAAATCCAAAAAGGATTGTGTAAGATT
This sequence comes from Papilionanthe hookeriana x Papilionanthe teres, assembly GCA_022702705.1. Lineage (NCBI taxonomy): Eukaryota > Viridiplantae > Streptophyta > Magnoliopsida > Asparagales > Orchidaceae > Papilionanthe > Papilionanthe hookeriana x Papilionanthe teres. Next base: position 169,810,807 of record CM040424.1, read on the forward strand.
CTTGTTGATCCATCCAAAAGCGTCTGTCAAAAATCCATTTCTGAATAGTAAGAAACATGGGCAATAACATCACCTTCCAAGCCACCCTTGGCAGGAATGTCGCATGGATCGCATGGATGTGCATTGGAGGTGTGCTATTTCCCATGTAACTCACAGCTCGTAGGGCCGGAGACTCTCCAATTCTAGATCTGGCTGCAAGTGGTAAGGCATCTTTCTGTCGTCCATTCTTCTAAAAGTAATTGAGATTCGCTCCACAGGCACTCCTGGAATGCAACGCTTTAGATTGTCTGCTCCGTTTCCTTTTAACACCAGGACGGAACCTACCGGTAGTGGTATCTCCACCGGCCCTCAGAACTCACCGGGGCTTGCAATGCGGAGGTCAGATCCGAACATAATGTTGCACTGGCTGAGGAATGACACCGTGCAGAAGGGTCTAACAAAGTCATGATGGTCTATATGTGGCGGTTGTTGGCATATTTTTAGGTTGTGTGTTTTATTTTGAAAAGGTGGTCGCCTAACAGAAGTTGTCGGCGAATTTTAATTTAATTTAAATAAATACTTTTGAAAAGTAATATTTGACTTTGAAAATAATTTTAAATTTGAAGGTTTTAAGATATGAGATTAAACCGATCTCACATCCCAAATAGTTTATATAAACGAGCACCGCATCACAAACCGTGTATCTATCCCTAAGGATAGACACACTCGCTCGATCGGTGGGGCTCGATTAAATAAACTAGAAGATTTGTGACATTCGTTCGGTCTCGCGAACCAATTTTATAAGCCGACAAATTCCCCGCTTAATATGAAAGCATTAAACGGGGTTTATATTACCCAGGTTCTTTAAAATTCCCTATAAGGGCAAGCCCCTATAGTTAATTACATCTTAAGTGATGGGAATCACCTAAGAAAACTCTCGATAATAATCAATAATTCTCGCTCTCAAGGATTTCAAAATTTAAGTTTTCAAGGGATTGAATTTTGGAATTTCAATAGGGAATGGATCAAATTTAGAACATTTTGTTTTGGGAATCCAAAGGAAGAAAAGTAGGAGAAATCACAGATTCGAAGCGAACTTCGGTAATTTCCCGACTATACTATTGTTTGGCTTGAGTTTAGGAAAGTCCCAATATTTATTTAAATGTTTTAATCTCGCCAATTTTAATTAATTAGGGCTTATATTTATATGACAGAATCATACAAATAGCCTCTAAGATATGAGGGTTTATGTCGTATCAGACGACTACCTCGGAATCCTAAGACCGGTTAGGGCTTAATTTGCTATGCAAATGCCTAACGAAGGGTTGAGGATTTATGTTGCACTAGGAAAACTACCTCGAAGTCCTATGGCTTTGTTATTTAATTCTAGGAAAGTTTTGCTGAAGTAGACTCGAGTTTTCTCGATGACGATGGCCGTGCCGCCCATCATGCTCCGAGCTCCTTGTTGTTGCAGAGTTTTAGTTTTATAAGTCATAAATCGGGGGATGAGAAAAGTGTTTTGGTTTAGAGAAAATCTTAATTTCCAAGTGTTTTCAGTATTTTAATTAAAACAAATCTTAAAGTTGATTATAACGACACCGGTTAAGATCCCACGGTTCCATCCTTCCGGTATCATTATTTTTATCGAATTCACTTAGTCCGTATGAATTTGCTAAACTCAACCGAATGAGTTCCACACTTTCATTTAGACCGTAGGAAATCCCGTTAGCAACACGTAGGTTACATCATCCGAGGTATTCCCGATCATCCAACAGGACATTTTAATTTAGTTGTAATTGTAGTTTTGTGTTCTGTTTGTGATTAAATTTTGAGTTGTTTTATATTTTGAAATGTTGTGGCTGTGAATTTTATCTTGCAATAACTTTTAACTTAGTTTTGGTTTCGGTTTTAGGGACTATCTTAAAGGTGTGGGTTTTCATGCAACAGTTATTTATCATGCAAGAAAAGTAAGTGCGATGCGATTAATGAAATTGTAATAATGTAAATTGCAAGAAAGTAAATTGCAATAAAATAAAAGCGTACCTGAAGGGTCTTCCCATCATCCCAAGCTGCACTTAAAACACAATTAGAATATTTAAGCAAGTTCCTAGGTAAAGCTAAGGTAAGGGTTATGGTTTTCGACCAAATTCCTAATCCTATAGCTAGTCATTTCCTATGACGTCTAGATTCCTCGTGTTTTTGTTTCAAGACGATTTTCTTCATCAAAGAACAATTAAATTCAATTGTTCTTATAAACATCCTATCATATTGAGAAAGTGTTTAAGAAGAATCTTAAAAATCTTTTCAATATTGCTAGAATTGTTTTAAGTCCAAATGAATTTAATTATACAAATGAATTAATCGTCCAAGAATCTCAAGTTTTGTTATCTTGCTCAGTGAACTAGGATATTTGAATGTCCTATAAGTGAAGTAACATTTCATTTAATATTCGTTTAGGAGTTATGATAACTAAAGCTTTTGAGGGTAAATTGGTGTTCAAATGGTTTGTGATTTAGTTTCATTTCAATTAATGGGTTTAAATTTGGAATAGTGTTCAAGATGCTTTAGATTTATTTTGAATTCTTTATGTCTTTGGTGATGTTATATTTTATTCAACTTAATTTAATTTAATTTAATTTAATCTTTAATTTAATTTAATTCAATTTAATTCAATTTAGTTTGATTTGATGTTAAATTAAATTAATTTGATTTGATTTAATTTTAATTTAATTTGATTTAATTTAATTTAATTTAATTTAATTAGATTTAATTTAATTCAATTTAATTTAATTTTTAATTTGGTTTAACTTAATTTAATTTGGTTTTATTTATTTAATTTAATTTAATTTAATTCATTTAATTTAATTTAATTTGTTTATTTAATTTAATTTAATTTAATTTAATCTTTAATTTAATTTAATTCAATTTAATTTAATTTAATTTGTTTATTTAATTTAATTTAATTTAATTTAATTTAATTCAACTTTTAATTTTAATTTAATTTAATTTACTTAATTTAATTTAATTTTTAATTTAATTTTAAATTTAATTGTATTTTTTTTATTTTAATTGAAATTTTAAAAGAGTTTAATAATTTAATTTTAGTTTAATGATTAAGTCTTTTAATATTTTGAATCTGAGTTATCATTTTAATTATGAATTGAATATTAATGAGATAATTAATTTAGGGATTTTTAAATTAAAGAATAAATCTCTTCCTAATAATATCCCTATTTTAATAATTCCAATTTTATTATTCTTCCAAATTTAATCAATTATTTAATTAAGGTTTAATTATTTTAAATTACTTATTGGGTTTCTACCCTTTAATTATTTAAATTTCAATCATCCAAATCAGATTAGGATCAAATATTTTACTTATTAATTTTTTTATTAAACCTAAAGTTTTAATTAAGGGTTAAAATTTTAATTACCATTTTTACCCTTTGAGCTTAATAATTTTATAACTCACTAAATTGAACTCAAATGAACTTGAAATTTTTATGTGACTTCACTCATATGTCAATAAAGACATGAGAGGAGAAAATGTGATTTTTCCGTATTTAATTTATTTATATAATTATTTTTTGTAGAAAATAGAGATTTCCAAGGAAAATTTAATAACATGACCAAGGAAAAGTTTCTGTCCTTAAGAAAATTAGGGGACATTCCTAATGACCAGAGGACTACTTGGAACAATTTTGGTGATTTTTTGAATTATATTACTTTTATTATAATTATTTTAAGTTTTGGAGTGTTAATTAATTTAAAAATAAAGTAAATGTTGAAAAATGAATTTTATATTTTTCAAAAATCTCTCTGATATCAAGGAAATCATAGAATCAAATTTTACAATTTTCTGATTTTTCTATGATTTATTATAATTATTTTAGTGAAAATGCTAGAAAATACATTTTTTTTAATTTTAAAATTACCCTAGGGCTTTAAAATTTAATATCTCATAAAATATACCAAAGAAAAATATGGGGTTTGTTCCTAAGTGATTAAAATTCAAAATGTGACATTTTGGTGAATTTTATTATTTTTGTGATTTTTATTATTTTTTAATTATTAAAAATATTAAAATAATATTAAAAATCAACTTTTTTAGAAAATTGAAATTTTAATTTTCTTAAATTCCCCTAATATCAAAGAGACTCCAAAACCAATTTGGTGAATTTTTGAAAGATATTTTGAAAGTTATGAATTTTTAAAGTTCAAAATGACTAAGTAGCATTAATCAACCTATTTAAGTAGGCTAACCAAGTCCAATTGACCTCAAATTTTTATGGTGGGTTCATCTGATCCTAAAGGTTAGTGGAGAATTGATTTCAAGTCAATTTTATGTATGGTTAGCTCTAATTAATTAGAGATCCATTTTGGGTGTTTAAGCCAATTAGGGTTGTTTTAAATGAACTAACTCAAAACCTATTTTTCCTAGGGTCCTTTGGTCATAAGGAACATCACTAAATTTTCCTAGAATTTATTTCACAACATGCTATTTATTAGAATTAAAATACTCAAAACAGTAACATGAATTTAAAAAATCAATAACTCTTCATAGGGATGGCCTCTGACTTTGGAAAATTCAGGGAATGTTCCCAAATTCAGAGGCTTCAAAAGCCCTATGGTCTCATGCCATGGTGAATTGTATACATAAATGGAGAATTAAAAATAGGAAGAGAGTAAATAAATTATTAAAAATAAAATACTTAATGAAATTAAATGATTTCTTTTCCACATTATTCTCCTGTGTTCACTGAGCAAGTGGGTATTTTTATTTTATTTTTCTGATTTTTCTACACAAAGTTTTGAATTTTTGAAGTTTAGGGAATTAAATAAATCAGAAAAAACCCTAATTTTCAATTTATCCACGCGGCGTCGCGTCAACCTCGGCAGCTCCGAACGCACACGCGTCGCGCTCCCATTCGACGCCGCCATCTGAGTCAGCAGCCCGGGCCCCGCGGTTCTCGTACCGTCTCCTGATCCGACACGATCCTGGCCGTCCGTCCGCGCGTGTATTGAATGGACGGCATCCGTTCATCGTCCCCAAGTGTCCTCACCCGAGAGCCGTCCACACTAAATCCCTAATATCTCACTCGATACTCAATGGATTTTCATGTTCTTATGCTCTATGGATTTGTCTTGAAGAGACGAACACATCTATACGGTGATCATGCATTGAAATTAAATCATTGGAAATGGAGAATCTCCAGAAGCTCGGGATGAAGAATTAGCTCATACCTTTGCTCGCAGAAGTGTGGCTTCGATCCGAGGGTTGTTGCACCTTCGATCGGATCCCGGCAAGCTCCGGATGAAGTCTCCCGGTCCGGTGAATTGTCTGGTGGGATTTCGACCAAGCCCGATCACAAAGCTTGGAGGCCGGAGCAACCGGGTGGCCTCGGAGATGGGGCTTTTGCTGGTGGACACCTTCCTTGGTCCGGTGAAGGTGTAGAATCAATCAATTTGGGGATTGGCTCACCGTGGAGAAGTGTCCTGGTTTTGGGCCTAGATTTCAACTCGAAATCGAGCTCGCAGAGAAGAAATGGCAGGGGGATCTCGATGGGGATCAAGTGCTCGTGTATGGGGAGGAGTCCGGAATAATTTTGGTAGAGTTTCCTTAAGGTTTGTTTCAGCACCTCAAATGGCCGAGAGGGGTGTTGTTTAAATAGAGAGGGTGGAGGGCCTCCCGTGGAGAGTTAGGGCTTGTGATCACCGCTCTCGGCAAGAGAAGAACAGCTCCAATGGCCACCGAGGATGGGGCAGCTCAGCAGGTGAAAATTCCAAGTCGGGCTCACATGTGAGCTCTCGGCCATGGTGTTTTCCGGCGACCCGTGCGGCCGGCCGGCAGGCATGGGTCACCCTCGAGTCCAGTGGGTCGGACTCAGAGGTTTGTGCGACCAATCGGCCATGGACATGTGTAAAGGGTTCGAATCAAAATGGAATGGGAAAGGGCTAGTTTTGGGTCTAAATGGGTCAACCCTTGGTTTTGGGTTAGGTTCACCCTCCAAGGTCAATTTGGGCTGAAGGGAAAGTCACTTGGATCAGCTTGATTAGTGGGGTCAAGTCACAATCTAAGTACAATTAAGTCTAAGCATGGTTTAGTGGAGTCATGGAAGTGGTTAATCACTCTTAAGAGAATATGGAAAGGGCCTCCTCCTATTGCCATCTTGGGTATGGTGAGGTGGAAAGAAGATTCCATGGCTCTCATGGCTCCCATGTGGCTCATGCATGGCATCATGGCTCACCTTTGGCTTGGGAAAAGTGAAGTCAATTTCATGGAAATGGATTTAAGGAAAATTTTGGTATTTAGGGGTGATTTGGCATGAGGCTTGATTTGGAATTATTTGATGATGAATTTAGTACTTAGGTAATGGCTTTAATTAAGTGGATGGCAAATGGAGATGTCATGTGGGCTTTAGGGTGGATTTTGGGCTTTTTGAAATGGTTTTAGATGGGCTTTTAAGATGGTTTAGGAAAGTGGGCTTTTGAATTTTAAAATGGATTTTGGGATGAAATTTTGTAAAGATATTGGGCCAAATAATTGTTGGGTTTAGCTCATGGATGTATCATGAGTGACTTGAAGCAAATTGGGGGTGATTTGGGTTTGAATTGGGTTGAATTTGGGCTCTTTTGGTGAATGGGCCAATATAGGTCCAAGTGGGCCAAGTTGGGCCAATGTTGGCTAGGGTTGAAATTGATGTAAAATTAATGTTGAGAAATTTCTATGGGAGTGTTTCAAATAGGTTTTGACTTTGGTTGGGCTTTGATTTTGGGGTTTGGGCTCATTTGGGTTAGGTTTGGGTTTAGGTCAAAATTGGGCCTTTTAGCTCTGGGTTGAATTTGAGTGGGGTTTGGGTCTAAATTTTGGGTAAATCATGTTAGTGTTTTGCTTGTGGGGATGCTAAGGAAGATTTAGAAAAGATTTGGGGTTAATTGGAGTTGAATTGGGTGAGTTTGGGTTAGGTTCGGGTCATGGGTCCAAATCGGGCTTTAAGGCCAAAAGTGAAATTAGATCCAAATGTCAATCAAATTGGACTTGGATTTGGTCAAGATTGGTATTGGGAATGTTGAATTGAAGTTTAGAATTGAATTGGACCAGAATTTGGGTAAATTGGGTAGGCTTGGTTTGACATTGGGTTCACTTTGGGTTAAAATGGGTCAAATTGGGGGTTTTGACAAAAGTAGGGTAAATTAAAAAAATTGGCCCATGGTGTAGTTGGAAAAAATGAAATTGGGAATATTTGGGATTTTCTGGAATTTTTTGGGAATTTTCTGAATTTTTGGATTTTTGGGTCAAGGGGGGTATTTTGGGTATTTGGAGGGTATTGGGAGGTATTTTTGGAATTTTTGATATTTTTGGGTATGGATGATCAATTTGAGTGGTGTGGAAATGTTTGGGATTGATTTTGGGGAATCTTCGGTAATTTAGGTGATTTTGAAAAATTTGGGTAATTTCAAGGGCTTTGGGTAGGTTAGGCGGGTGTAGGGTCCCGGGGGTCAAAAATTGAAAAATTTGAAAAATTGAAGATTGGGTAAATTTGAGTGGAATGAAATCATTTTGGTTGAGCCATGAAGCCACATCAAGCCCACATGAGCCATGAAGGGACTCATTTGAGGCATCCACTATGTTGTTCCAAACCCTCTTAGCCAAGGGCTTAGGGGTTAAGGACCATCCATGTGAATCACCTACATGAGTCAGGAGGTCAAGTTAGGTATAGGTGTGTGAAAGTGTAGTGTATAGGTGTAGTGTGTGTGTAAGTCAGCCCCTTCACTAGACCAGGCCACCCAGGGCAGTCCTAAGGCCAAAGAGTCCTATAGTAACTCATCCTTTAAACTTCCACATTTGATTTCAACCCTCTAGGTGATTAGGGGTCTACAGTCAAGTTTGTGAAGTTTGTAGGGAGTTAAGAAGTGGTTTGAATTTCTAAAAGGTGGGTCCCAATTCTAGTCCTCTAAGATAGTCAAAGGAAAAGCCTAAGGCTAGATCCTATGTACTAAAGGGAAGAAGAGAAGACCTCATCAAAAATGAGGTCAACAAATGGACCCCCAATAGGTGTGGTGAGCTGACGGAGCACACCGCGTGTTTTGGTGTTGACCGAAGCGATCAGCAAAACCAACATAGATGTCCAAGTGACAAACTTAGGACGATGTAGAAGAGTTTCACGTGGGGAGTGTCAAGCATATCTCTGAAACCGGAGATTCCTGAACTCTTGCTGGGGAAAGGAAAAGGAGGTGAATCCCAAATCACATGATCTGGGGGAATTTCAATTTAGATTTTATTTTGTTTCAATTTAAGTTTCGATGTGCGAGTTTAGATTTTGAGTTTTAATTTAGATTTAAGTTTGTCAAAATTAATTTGAAGGGATTTGATTTGAAATGAAAATTGGAATTTTGAGGTTTTAGATGTAACATCTTCAACCCCAAAAGAAGATCGAATCGATTGGATTGGATCATTACAACGAGGAAAGATCTCAGAGTAATGCGGTATTGGATGTAAAATCCTTAACCCTAAGAGTTTGATTTTGATGTATTTCATTGTCGTAGGGAAAGAATCCTAAAGCGATGCAGATCTCGGATGTAAAATCCTTAACCCCGTGAATTTGATTTGATGTATTTCATTGCGATAGGGAAAGAATCCTAAAGCAATGCAGTCTTGGATGTAAAATCCTCGACCCAAAAGTTTGAATTTGATGTACTTCATTGCGATAGGGAAAGGATCCTAAAGCGATGCAGTCTCGGATGTAAAATCCTCAACCCCAAAAATTTGATTTGGATGTATTTCATTGCGATAGGGAAAGGATCCTAAAGCAATTCAGTCTTGGATGTAAAATCCTTGACCCAAAAGTTTGAATTTGATGTACTTCATTGCGATAGGGAAAGGATCCTAAAGCGATGCAGTCTCGGATGTAAAATCCTCAACCCCAAAAATTTGATTTGGATGTATTTCATTGCGATAGGGAAAGGATCCTAAAGCAATGCAGTTTTGTATGTAAAATCCTCGACCCAAAAGTTTGAATTTGATGTATTTCATTGCGATAGGGAAATGATCCTAAAGCAATGCAGTCTTGGATATAAAATCCTCGACCCAAAAGTTTGAATTTGATGTACTTCATTGCGATAGGGAAAGGATCCTAAGGCAATGCAGTCTTGGATGTAAAATCCTCGACCCAAAAGATTGAATTTGATGTACTTCATTGCAATGAGGAAAGGATCCTAAAGCAATGCAGTCTTGGATGTAAAATCCTCGACCCAAAAGATTGAATTTGATGTACTTCATTGCGATAGGGAAATGAACCTAAAGCAATGCAGTCTTGGATGTAAAATCCTTGACCCAAAGGCTTGAATTTGATGTACTTCATTACGATAGGGAAATAATCCTAAAGCAATGCAGTCTTGGAAATAAAATCCTCGACCCAAAAGTTTGAATTTGATGTACTTCATTGCGATAGGGAAATGATCCTAAAGCAATGCAGTCTTGGATGTAAAATCCACGACCCAAAGGTTTGAATTTGATGTACTTCATTGCGATAGGGAAGGAATCCTAAAGCAATGCAGTCTTGGATATAAAATCCTCGACCCAAAAGATTGAATTTGATGTACTTCATTGCGATAGGGAAATGATCCTAAAGCAATGCAGTCTTGGATATAAAATCCCCCAAAAGTTTGAATTTTGATTGAGATTTGATTTGAGATCTGGAAGATCGAATTTGAAATTTGATTGAGATTTGAAATCTGGAAAGATTGAATTTGAGATTTGATTTAGATTTGAAATCTGGAAAGATTGAATTTGAGATTTGATTTAGATTTGATTTGATTTGAAATTTATGTTCATTTCGTTTGTCTTTTAATGATTCAAATTTTATTTTATCGTTTGTTTAATGTTCATGTGAATTTGGTGTTCGTCATTTTTAGATTTTTAAAGAATGTTTTCTTTTATTCTTTTTTTTTTATTTCTCTTCTGTTCTTTGTTCGAAGTTCATTTAACTTTAATGGCGTTTCCCAGTAAATTTGCACAAAAGAGGTGAAGGCAAAAAATGTGACATGGTCACTTTCATTCCAATCATGTTGAAGATACATCATACAACTCGATCCGGAATACATCTCATACAATCCATGTAGACTCAAAACGTACTATGTATGATCTTTGTTGACCCATCCAAAGAAGCATCCGTCAAAAATCCATGTCCGAATAGTGGGGTACATGGTCAATAACATCACCTTCCAAGCCATCCTTGGCAAGGATGCCGTATGGATGTACATCGGAGGTGTGATATTTTCCATGTAACTCACAGCTCGTAAGGCCGGAGGCTCTCTAGCTCCGGATCCGGCCGGAAATGGTAGGGTGTCTTCCCGTCGTCCATCCTCCCGAAAGTAAATGAGATCCGCTTCACTCGGTACTCCGGTATGCAATGCTTAGCGATATCTCGCTCCGTTGCCCTTCGGCATCATGACCGAACCTACCGGTAATGGTATTTTCACCGGCCCGCGGAACTCACCCGGGCCCGCTATCCGGAGGTCGGATCCGAACATGATGTTACACTCATTCGGAAAGAGACCGTGCGAGAAGTGTCCGACAAAGTCGTGGTGATCTATGTGTGGGGGTATGCAGTACCCCGCTCGTAGATGTTAATAATGCAGCTATTGGGTATGCAATCCGCCGGTAGTACCCTCCACGTTATCAATCTCTTTACCATTCTCTTGATGACTAATGCATCGGATCCACTCGCCCATGACGGAGTATCCCCGTGGGTTTCCCTTCCCGTCTTCCGCAAAGTTGTAACGAAGCATCCGCATTGTATCAGTAATTCTACCTTTCCCTGGCATCCATCTCCGGGGTTCTGAGTAGGTGTTTTCCCTTAGGCGGCCCGCTCGGCCCATTCTTTTCAAATCCCGGATGCAATCCACGATTTGCTGTTGTTCATACTCTGAGAATACGTCTGTATGTAGCTCGAGGCCCTCTAAGTATATTGATCCTTCCGCCTCGATTCTCTCGAAGTATTCAAAGGTTTTCTTTTCAACATTCCGCATTCTCTCCGGCTCGTATTTCGGAATGATCCGCGGATGGCGAGGCCTGGTGACATATTGTGGGATATACGGTTCAATCCCTTCACGTTCTCCTGCATACCTCGGCTCCTCGGGGATGATGTCCGTCGGGACATCCCCCGGGGTTGCTTCTGCAACAAGGTCATGCATTACCGGTGGTTCTATCTGGTAGTGTGGTAGCCTTCTTTCTTCTGATCTTCGTGAGATTTCCCTGGTCCTTTCTGTTATCCTAGGAGCTGGCCTCCTTTCTTCGGGTTCCCGGTGAACCGGTGTCCTCGAAGTGTATGTACCGGCATTAGCAATTGTCTCGTCGCGCCGGTCCGCGGCTAGTTTTGTTAACATCTTACGGATACGGCGATTCTTATTTCTTCGTTGCGTTGTCGTGAGAGTAGCTCTCCGAACTTCTTGAATCTTTGTGGGCGCGGCGTTGACAAGCTCTGCCCTTCCGCCGTAGCGACTACGTACTTCATTTTCTTATCTTCTTCAGTGTTCGCCTTTCTTTTCTTGCCGCTCGGATTGGTGGCTCGGGCCACCCACTTTCATCACCGTGTCGCCCGGGCAGTTCTTCTCGGTCAACTGGGACCCAGTTACTTTCCTCGTACTGTAGGCCTGCTTGTGCGAAATCCGAGTCAATCTCAATTATCGCTCCATCTTTCACCCTTTTTTCATCGAGTGCAAGGCTCACGCCATTCTTAAAGTTCGGGACCAACCGCCCGTTCGACATTTCCCTGCGAAAAGATAAGGAAAAGGATCAGGGGTTGTACTAAGAACAAGAACATTAAGAAAATGTTTATTAAAGACATTTTTTTTATTTCTCTTATATTTTAAAATTTAACGTGAATGAAGCGAGATAAGATCGTGAAAGAGATTTTGATTTGGAAAAGAAAACAAGGAAAACTTTATTATCATGATTTTATTTATTTTAGCACATTTTATTATTTTTGGGTTCGGACCCAATCATAAGTAATTACTTCGCTCGTGTTTCTTAGGGATGAAGAATTCATTCCTTCGAAACATCAGGTAGCGTAATACTTTTTCAAGTATCGTCCGTTGATCGGAAGCATATGTCGTTCTCCCTGGCAATTCACTAGCCGGTAGGAACCTCCCGAGTATACCGCTTCAACCACAAACGGTCCTTCCCAAGTGGGTTCAAATTTTCCTCCTATCTTGCGATGTGCAAGAATAGGTCTCTTGAGAACAAGAACTAAGTCACCAACTTTGAAGGTTCTTGAGCGGACCCGCTTGTCATGGGCTCGAACCATCTTAGCTCGGTATAGTTCTAAATTCTGTTGCGCTCGCAAGCCTTTTCCCTTCCGGGCTTTCTAATTCTTCGAGTCGTAATTTGGCGTTCTCTTCTCGTCTTGATCTTATTTGCAACTCGCAATTCGAGTGAAGGAAGTCGAACCTCTAAAGGTAACATTGCCTCGGACCCATACACCGCGAGCGTAAGGTGTAGCTTCGAGTAGGAGTTCGAAGGTTGTCCAGTAGGCCCATAAGGCTTCTAACAACTTCTCGTGCCAATTTCTCTTATTATCATCCAAGGTTTTCTTTAAGATTTGAACGAGAGTTTTATTAAAAGCCTCGCCGAGGCCGTTTGTTCTGGGTAGTAAATTGTTGAGTATCGCCAGCCGATTCCGTGTCTCCCGACAAAATTGTTAATTTGCGTGCTTCGAATGCCGACCCATTATCCGAGATGATCCCGCGCGGCACTCCGAAACGGTAGACAACTTGGTTCTCGAAAACTCGTAGCACGTGGTGTGCTTTCACTTCTCTAAGTGGAACCGCCTCGCCCACTCGGAAAAGTAATCTGTAGCCGCAAGAATGAAGCGATGTCCTTTTGAAGATGGTGGTTCTATCGGACCCACTATATCCGTGCCCCAACATTCAAATGGCCATGACGTAATTGTCTGATGTAGCACATTTGGAGGTTGGTGTAGAACCACTCCGCGCACTCGGCATTGGTGACGGCTCTTGGTGATTTTCATGCAGTCGGTCATCATCGAGGGCCGTAGTACCCTAGTCTTTTAATTTTCATTTTCATCTTCGGACCCGATCGGTGAGCGCCACGTAGTCCCGAATGCACCTCCTTAACAATTTCACCGGCCTCGACCCGCTTAGGCACCTTAGCCACATTCGATCAAAAGACCTTCGTACAATGTGTTGTTTATTAATGCGTAGGACGCAGTTCTTTTCGATCCGATGGGCTAGCAACCTATCGTCCGGTAGCTTTCCTGTTTGCGGGTAGTCCATCAATGGTTGTCGCCAATCTTCCGTGTTTTCCGTCACCGCCGCAACCGATTCTTTTTCTTTTTCCGATTTGTGTATTGTGTCTATGTCGAGCCGTGATAGGACCCGACGTCCGTGAACCGACACTTCTACCGATTCATCTTGCAAACGTGCAAATTCTTTTGCGAGCGGGCTAAAGCATCCGCTAAAGCATTTTCTTTTCCGGGAATTTTGTAGATCGTCACATTTCGGAATCTGTTCCAACAATCGTATGGCATACTCGGAAGTATTGTTCGAGTCTCGGCTTTAAAATTTTGTACTCGTCCGACGATCCGTTGAATGATTAACCGTGAATCCCCGTAGATGTTGATGTCTCGTTATCCCCATTTAAATGGTTAATTACAGCTCCGTTATGAGGGCTTCATATTCTCGCTTCATTATTCGTACACGGCTCCGTCAAGTGGTAGGAGTATCTTAACATCCCCGCTCCGGTGTTATAAAGATTAGCCCGATTCCCGCCTTACCGGCACCATCACTTGCGATTCTTCGTCTTTGTGCGTCGAAGATGCTCCGTCGAAATATAATTCCTAACGTCGATCATCAAGGTCTTCTAGATTCATTATTTGTTCATCCGGAAGATCGTCATCGAGAGGAGATTCGGCCCGCAAAGGGTGTGCCGCGAGGAAGTCCGCTAAGACTTGTCCCTTTACCGCACGAAGAGGCACGAAAGTTATATCGAATTGCAATAATATCATCGACCATCCGACAAGTCCGCCGTAAAGCGTTGGACGAGTCATCAAGTATCGCAATGGATTAAACTTCGAGATCAGGTCGACCTTATGAGAAAGCATGTAGTGCCCGAGCTTTGAGCGGCGAAGATCGGGGCCAAACAATGCTTTTCAATTGCGGGATACCTTACTTCCGTTGGAAGTAAACGACGGCTTAAGTAGTAAAGAGTATTTTCTTTACCCTCATCATCGACCCGGCCAACGAGGCTCCGAGAGAGTCGTCTAAAGCCGCGGTGTAAAGTATCGCGGTCTACCCGAGACTCGGGTCGCTAAGACAGTGAGGTGTCATTAAATATTATTTAATGTCCTCGAAGGCCTTCTAGCATTTCTCTTCCCAAATAAATTTGGCATCCTTTTTAACTAGTGCCGAGAAAGGCCGAAACCTACTCGACAGGTTCGAGATAAAGCGTCGAAGATATGCCGCCTTCCCTTGAAAAGATCGTAGTTGTTTTAAGGTTTTGGGAGGCGGCATTTCTAAGATAGCTTTAATCTTTTCCGGGTCGATTTCAATTCCACGATTTCGGACAACGAATCCTAAGAATTTCCCGGAGGTGACGCCGAAGGCGCATTTTAAGGGATTCATCTTAAGGTTAAATTGCCTTAATCGTTCGAAAACAATTCTCAAATCATACAGGTGGTTTTCCTTTACTTTGCTTTTGATGACCACATCGTCCACGTAGCATTCGACTTGATTGTGGATGAGGTCATCAAAAATTCTTGTCATCGCTCTTCGGTATGTCGCTCCTGCGTTCTTCAGTCCAAATGGCATCACTGTGTAGCAAAATACTCCGATCGGCTTTCTGAATGCTGTAAGCTTTTCATCTTCTGGAGCCATTTTTATCTGGTTGTATCCTGAAGATCCATCCATGAATGAAAATATCTCATGTGTCGAAGCAATGTCGATCATTAGTTCTGGGATCGGTAGAGGAATTCATCTTTTGGACATGCCTCGTTTAAATCTCCGAAGTCCACACAAATTCCGATCCGACCATTCTTCTTCTCGACCGGCACCACATTGGCTAACCAAGTCGGGTATTGTTCTTCACGGACAAATTTGGCGTCAATTAGCTTTTTAACTTCGGCTATGACTTGTTGTTCGATTTCTAGACGCATTCTTCTGGGACCTTGTCTGACTGGGACAGAAGTAGGATCCACTCCTAGCTTATGGACTACGACCTCTGGAGCTGATCCTGGCATCTCATCATAGTTCCAAGCAAAACAGTCTTTAAATTCCATTAATAACTTGATTATTTCTTCGGAGTCTTCTTTATTGAGTAAGGAGCTAACAAAGGTAGGTCTAGACTCTTCTCTAGTACCTAAGTTAACTTCCGTTAGTTCATCTATTGTAGATTTAATCTCTTCTTCGAATTCCGGTGGAGCGTCTCCAATTTGTAAATCTTCGAGTTCGTCCGTAGTTTCCATGCAGCTTTCATTAGATTCGCAAGTGACAACCAAGCAAAATTCAGCATCGTCAACCGATCCTACCGTACCAAATCCGAGTCCATGCTTTGAATCGGGTGGACGACCGGAATTATTCCATAATTTTTCAAAATGTCGAGATCGACCTTTTGTCCATTGTCGAGGTAAGAAACCACGTTGAATTAAATTTCGAACACGTGGAGAGTACCACTCAAAAGGTAATTCCATTAATTCGATGAAGTGACATCTTCAAATTGTACATTATTTTCGCTTTGGAGGAAGGAGCACCACGGTAGAATTCGATTGGCTTTCGCACCGCCGCTACGTACCTCTTTCGACCACCATACCCTCGATCTTATTCGAATGAATCGGGGTCGTGGTCATAGTATGTACATAGTGGTTAATCTTCTCGTACATCGATTTGTATTCTTCGTTATTCTCATCTTCGAGAGAGATTTTGAATTGCGGCTTCTTCCGACTTATTATCGCCGCTTCATGTTTGATTTCTTTTTCTTCTTCGTAACTATCTTCCCAATCAACATTGATGGCCGGTTTCCTCCGTCTAACCGTCCTAGCGTCTCTACCACGGCCTCGTCCCCGCCTCGACCTCGGATGCGAGTCGTGGAGAAACCTTCACCATCTCGCCGGAAGGGAGTGGTGAGTGATCGTTGGACTAGAACTTCGTGTTCTTCGTTGTCCCGAACTTTCTTTGCTTCATTTGTTACGGTATATCTCGGAGAAGATTGTTTTCTTCGGCGATGCGTAATAAGTCGCGTCTTCATGGATTCCAATCTCATGTACGGAGAATGGTCGCAAGTCACCTTTGATGCACTATTCCCTCCATCGTAATATTCGATGCACCGATGCGTAGATGATAGTACCATCCCGTTTTCATGTATCCACGGTCGGCCCAGAGAGCGTCGAACGATGTTTCGAATCAATTATGTGAAATTTCGCGGTTGTCTTTGCTAAGTCACCGGTCTTCATCGCTAGCGTTATCGACCCGAGGGCTCTTTCTCCTTTCTCGGTCGAATCCTCTTAATAACATTTTGTCGGCCTCGAGCTCACGAGCATCAATTTCCAAGTACGCTAGTGTTCGAAGACTCATTATATCGATCGACGCTCCCGGATCCACCAATACTCCGAGAGTGTAAACTTCCCAATTGTAACTCGAAATGTACAATGGTCGGTCATGATCTCGCTGTCCTAAGTAGTAGGTCATTGTCCGTGAAGGTAACACCTCGTCGTTCCTTTAACGAACAAACCTCATCTAAGGAATCTCCAGCCATTCGAGCTAAGCAAATTTCCGGATCAAGCAAGGCTTCGATCGAGCTTCTCTCATCTCCTTTGATAAGATGAGAGCATCGTAAATGCTCGCTCGGCCGGTAGTTTCCTAAGATGGGCTAGCACGTTGTAGTCCACTTTATTTTCATGCGTCTCGGCTTCTTCTCGAATGGGTATTTCTTCTCGCTGGGTTGGTTCTTCTTGAACAACCACCCGCTTTCCTTTGTCTTTTGGACCCATTCTCGGAGGTAGAACTCTTCCACTTCTTAATTCGACTTCGTAATTTCTTTTGAATCTAGTGTCGAGCTTGCTCGTGTCTTCTCCCGAATCGGAATGACAGCTCTTCCGGATTATCCTCGAATCCGAAGGCTCTAACTCTATCGCGACCGGAGCTCCTCGAAACTCGCAGATAGATTCGTTGCTTGTTGAACTCTCGTAGCCTCCTTTATGGATGCCTTCTTCGTTATTTTGCTCGTCGAGATCGTGTATGATTTGAGAATTGTCGTTGATGTCGAAATCGATATCCGGATTGTCGCTAGTTACGTAATCATTAGAAACAGTCAAAACGTAGCCAACGCCATCACCCTTATCATTATATGATCCCACCGAAGTGAGCATATAATCATACAAAATCAGAGGTTCGAGGGATTTCTCCCCCGAATCGGAAACAACTATCCTAGGATAAGCAGCCCCTAGTCTAGCCTTAGGAGCCTCGGTCCTCTCTTCTTCGTCGATTTTCTTCTTCTCTTCAATCATCTCTTGTTGAGGTGGTTCTTCTAGCGCAAGTGATAGTCCCGGCTTAACTGTGTCTCGAACTCGAATTGAAGCTCGCACCGAGGCCGTTTGGAAGCCGTCTAAAATCTTTTTCGAAGACCTCGTCCGTGCGGTAGTCCATCCATCGTCGACCGTATAGGGATCTATCGAATGATGGGATCGACTGAGATAACATCGACGGAACCTCCTTTCGGGGTACCTTCATGTACTCCTTTGGGATTGTTATATTCCCTTTCCGAAGGTTGTCGTTGAGCCAACTTTTGAATGTAATGCAATCTTCTATCTTGTGCCCAAGCATCCGGTGGTAGGGGCAAAAGTTGGGATCACCTTTCTTGTTGATATCCTCTGGTCTTTTAGGCTCCGGCACTGGAAATCCGGAGTCTTCATCGACTACGGAACATTTTCGACATCTGCTTCATTCTTGAACCGGTATTCCTCGCTCGAAGCTCCCTTAATGTACATCGCGGACGAGGCGGTTGTTCATACCGCTGGAGATGACCGATAGCCGGGCCGGGGTTGCTAGTAATTCCGTTGTGGTTGCTCGCGGCCGTTCGCGTGGTATTTCAGCATCGGCTGCTTGCCTTTGTCAACCGCCGCAATGATCCCGCATTTGTTTTCAAAAGTCTTCACGAGCTTTTGCTTGTCCGTCTTGTCGGCGAAACTTAATTGCTTCGCCTCTTCTTGCAAGCTTCCGGCTTGCTTAACAACTTCTCGAAAGTCTTAATAGTGAATCCTTCGAGGAGAAGTGCTATCGGCCGTGAATGCTTTTAAGTAAGATGCCGACCGCATGTTGTTCTTGTAGTTGTGGTTCACACTTCATGCTTAAGTTCCTCCATCGAAGTATGTAATCCACCAAAGTTTCGTTCGGCCTTTGTTTCTCTACCACTAAATCACCTATAGTGATGTGGTGCCGAGCTCCGGCGAATCGCTCGATGAAGAGGTTCTCTAGTTCCGAGAACTTCTTCACCGAACCATTTGGTACTCCCGCATACCCGCCGAAGGCGATTCCCGACGGATCGCCGATGAACCGTCGGAAGAGTAATGCATCGCTCCCGCCGCATTGCAACAACTAAGCACGAAAGTGTGCAACATGCCGTCTGGGGTTCCCGGTTCCGTTGAAGGTCTCGAACGCAGGTGGTACGAAGCCTTTCGGGTATCGGATGGCCGTCGAATTCTTCCGGGTAAGGTCTACCCTTCCGAATGGATGTCCAGCTCTTCGATTGTGCTAAGGCTTCTCGCACTCGCTGTTCCACCAAGTTCTCGATATCCTTTTCGTGGATCATACTTTGTGTTGTATCCTTTTCACCGATCATCCCCATTGATGGATGTAATCTCCTTTCCTCCGTCTACAATGTGAATGACCTCCGGGGTGTCTCTCTTCGTGGTCGCACTCGACTCCGGAGAGTGGCCGGAGCTACGCCCATCTCTTCCATCCTTTTCGCCATTCGAGCGATCGTGTCGTCTTTCTCCCGAAGCCGCCTTCTCATCGCCCGGGTCCTCTCTTCCGCGGCCGCAGGAGCACCTCGCGAAGCCGTTGAAGCTCATGTTTCGACCATGTTGATTTCTCGCATATTCGTCGTCCATGAATTCCGATGAATCAATCTCGTCTCCTAACTTTTCTTCTCTTCTTTTGCCAATCGTCTGGATATCGGTTCTCAACTTTTCCATGGCATCTTCTAGCGGGGCTTTCCGTGTGTCTTCGCGGTTGTCATGCGATAGCTGCCGGTCCCCTTTATCGCAAGAAGACTTTCTTCAAATTCAAGTCTCCCGGCGAGACTTTCTTTCTGGGCCGTTGTTTCAATCTCAATCGCCCAGAGATGGGACGCCATACCATCCTTCTAGCAGCAGAAGGTCTAGGACCAGATGGTCTGTCAGCCAAATGCTGGAAGGTGGTATCCTCCCTAATCTGTAATCCTGAGATGACAACAAGCGGACTAGCCTTTATTCTTTTACTTGTCCTTTCTATCATGATGGCGGGTTCTACTCGGGGCCCAAGACGGGATTTGACTGGCACCCGCCCTATCCTTCGTAGAATCTCCGATACGGGCGCTTTTCCTTCTTTGCTAACTTTTCTACCAAAGCTCATGGCCGAGCAAACGGCGTAGTTCTAGTCCTTTTCTTGCGGCTATCGTTGTAGTATGCGGGCCGAGGCAATGCGGCAAAGAATCTTGCGAACATTTTCCTCGTCCTCTCGCGGCGAAGAGGGGATGGAACCCGCTTCCTCCCAAAAGTGGTATGTATTCGAGCAACGGTGTATATTCCGGCAGCGGTGTATATTCAGCAGCTTCTAGGATTTCCTCCAGAAAGCAATTTCGGCGCTCTCGGCTTCTCTAGCGATCCTTCTACTGCTTTCTTCTTCGGGTCCTCGTCGCTGATGGAATCCTCGAGCCGGACCCAATTTCGAAAACGAAGGTCTCACAGAAGATCTCGTACCCTCCACGTGCAACAGTGTTTACCATAATTCCGGATTTCTTTCCCTTTGATTTGGCGTAAGTCGGGTAGGTGCGGAAACAACTAGACCAGCAGGGGTAGTAAGAACAGTCCTCCCGCGGACAAGCAGATTCCTCTCACGGATCCTTCAGTGGGAGGAAACTCTGGGTCGACCTAAGGTCGAACTCGCGGCCGGCTTCTCAGCTTCGGATACCTTGTTCGTCAATGCAAAGAGGGAGACGTCGGTGATCTTGACATTCGTGTTTTCAAATCCTTGTCCAAATCGGATGATCCCATTGTCGGGCAAGCTCATCCTTATGACAGCGAAGTCCAAATCCGTTGGTGAAGGAGAAAATCAGCTTTGGGGCTTCCATTTCGGCAGGTAGATTCTGGTTGTCAGTCCCAAGTTATGCTTCTTTTCTTTAGGATGAAAAGAAAGGAATTGAAAAAGAGTCCGAACTCATTCTTGTTCATGTATTTATAAGAAGGAATCATTTGTTAAAAGAATCATTTATTAGAGGGTTCGTTTATTTAGAACGAAATGTTCAAAGGTGTAGAGAAGGTAAGGAATCCGATTCGGAGTTGGAAAGGAAAAGAAAGTCTTATGCAAGACTTCTCGACTCGAAGGATCACTCCTAAACTAACACCTATTAGGGGTCCACCCTACCTCAAAAATGAGGTAAAGGATCTCGTAACCTCTCTGTTTAAGGGTGTCTAAACAGTGGCTCCTAAATCCGAGAGAATGTTGGCTATACTTGTCCACGGTAGAAATGAACATAGTATTCCAACGGAAAGAAGGGTAGTTTGACCCATTAAGGACATGGATACACTACCGATTTTTTTTGAAAGCGTAATTATCCGATTATAATGGAGAGAGGAATTGTCCCCGACGGAGTCGCCAGAAGTTGTCGGCATATTTTTAGGTTGTGTGTTTTATTTTGAAAAGGGGGTCGCTTAACAGAAGTTGTCGGCGAATTTTAATTTAATTTAAATAAATAATTTTGAAAAGTAATATTTGACTTTGAAAATAATTTTAAATTTGAAGGTTTTAAGATATGAGATTAAACCGATCTCACATCCCAAATAGTTTATATAAATGAGCACCGCACCACAAACCGTGTATCTATCCCTAAGGATAGAAACACCGCTCGATCGGTGGGGCTCGATTAAATAAACTAGAAGATTTGTGACATCCGTTTGGTCTCGCGAACCAATTTTATAAGCCGACAAATTCCCCGCTTAATATGAAAGCATTAAACAATGGTTTATATTACCTGGGTTCTTTAAAATTCCCTATAAGGGCAAGCCCCTATAGTTAATTACATCTTAAGTGATGGGAATCACCTAAGAAAACTCTCGATAATAATCAATAATTCTGCTCTCAAGGATTTCAAAATTTAAGTTTTCAAGGGATTGAATTTTGGAATTTCAATAGGGAATGGATCAAATTTAGAACATTTTGTTTTGGGAATCCAAAGGAAGAAAAGTAGGAGAAATCACGCATTCGAAGCGAACTTCGGTAATTTCCCGACTATCCTATTGTTTGGCTTGAGTTTAGGAAAGTCCTAATATTTATTTAAATGTTTTAATCTTGCCAATTTTAATTAATTAGGGCTTATATTTATATGACAGAATCATACAAATAGCCTCGAAGATATGAGGGTTTATGTCGTATCAGACGACTACCTCGGAATCCTATGACCTAGTTAGGGCTTAATTTGCTATGCAAATGCCTAACGAAGGGTCGAGGATTTATGTTGCACTAGGAAAACTACCTCGAAGTCCTATGGCTTTGTTATTTAATTCTAGGAAAGTTTTGCTGAAGTAGACTCAGGTTTTGCTGATGACGATGGCCGTGCTGCCCATCATGCTCCGAGCTCCTTGTTGTTGCAGAGTTTTAGTTTTATAAGTCATAAATCAGGGGATGAGAAAAGTGTTTTGGTTTAGAGAAAATCTTAATTTCCAAGTGTTTTCAGTATTTTAATTAAAACAAATCTTAAAGTTGATTATAACGACACCGGTTAAGATCCCACGGTTCCATCCTTCCGGTATCATTATTTTTATCGGATTCACTTAGTCCTGATGAATTTGCTAAACTCAACCGAATGAGTTCCACACTTTCATTTAGACCGTGGGAAATCCCGTTAGCAACACGTAGGTTACATCATCCGAGGTATTCCCGATCATCCAACAGACGTTTTAATTTAGTTGTAATTGTAGTTTTGTGTTCGTTTGTGATTAAATTTCGAGTTGTTTTATATTTTGAAATGTAGTGGCGGTGAATTTTATCTTGCAATAACTTTTAACTTAGTTTTGGTTTCGGTTTTAGGGACTATCTTAAAGGTGTGGGTTTTCATGCAACGATTGTTTATCATGCAAGAAAAGTAAGTGCGATGCGATTAATGAAATTGCAATAATGTAAATTGCAAGAAAGTAAATCGCAATAAAATAAAAGCGTACCTGGAGGGTCTTCCCGTCATCCCAAGCTGCACTTAAAACACAATTAGAATATTTAAGCAAGTTCCTAGATAAAGCTAAGGTAAGGGTTATGGTTTTCTACCAAATTCTTAATCCTATAGCTAGTCATTTCCTATGACGTCTAGATTCCTCGTGTTTTGTTTCGAAGACGATTTTCTTCATCAAAGAAAAATTAAATTCAATTGTTCTTGTAAACATCCTATCATATTGAGAAAGTGTTTAAGAAGAATCTTAAACATCTTTTCAATATTGCTAGAATTGTTTTAAGTCCAAATGAATTTAATTATACAAATGAATTAATCGTCCAAGAATCTCAAGTTTTTTTATCTTCGTTTCAGATGAACTAGGATATTTGAATGTCCTATAAGTGAAGTAACATTTCATTTAATATTCTGTTTAGGAGTTATGATAACTAAAGCTTTTGAGGGTAAATTGGTGTTCAAATGGTTTGTGATTTAGTTTCATTTTAATTAATGGGTTTAAATTTGGAATAGTGTTCAAGTTGCTTTAGATTTATTTTGAATTCTTTATGTCTTTGGTGATGTTATATTTAATTCAACTTAATTTAATTTAATTTAATTTAATCTTTAATTTAATTTAATTCAATTTAATTCAATTTAGTTTGATTTGATGTTAAATTAAATTGATTTGATTTGATTTAATTTTAATTTAATTTGATTTAATTTAATTTAATTTAATTTAATTTGATTTAATTTAATTCAATTTAATTTAATTTTTAATTTGTTTTAACTTAATTTAATTTGGTTTTATTTATTTAATTTAATTTAATTTAATTCATTTAATTTAGTTTAATTTGTTTATTTAATTTAATTTAATTTAATTTAATCTTTAATTTAATTTAATTTAATTTATTTTAATTTAATTTGTTTATTTAATTTAATTTAATTTAAATTAATTTAATTCAACTTTTAATTTTAATTTAATTTAATTTAATTTAATTTAATTTAATTTACTTAATTTAATTTAATTTTTAATTTAATTTTAAATTTAATTGTATTTTTTTTTAATTGAAATTTTAAAAGAGTTTAATAATTTAATTTTAGTTTAATGATTAAGTCTTTTAATATTTTGAATCTGAGTTATCATTTTAATTAAGAATTGAATATTATTTGAGATAATTAATTTAGGGATTTTTAAATTAAAGAATAAATCTCTTCCTAATAATATCCCTATTTTAATAATTCCAATTTTATTATTCTTCCAAATTTAATCAATTATTTCATTAAGGTTTAATTATTTTAAATTACTTAATGGGTTTCTTCCCTTTAATTATTTAAATTTCAATCATCCAAATCAGATTAGGATCAAATATTTTACTTATTAATTTTTTTATTAAACATAAAGTTTTAATTAAGGGTTAAAATTTTAATTACCATTTTTACCCTTTGAGCTTAATAATTTCATAACTCACTAAATTGAACTCAAATGAACTTGAAATTTTTATGTGACTTCACTCATATGTCAATAAAGACATGAGAGGAGAAAATGTGATTTTTCTGTATTTAATTTATTTATATAATTATTTTTGGTAGAAAATAGAGATTTCCAAGGAAAATTTAATTACTTGACCAAGGGAAAGTTTCTGTCCTTAAAAAAATTAGGGGACATTCCTAATGACCAGAGGACTACTTGGACCAATTTTGGTGATTTTTTGATTTATATTATTTTTATTATAATTATTTTAAATTTTGGAGTGTTAATTAATTTAAAAATAAAGTGAATGTTGAAAAATGAATTTTATATTTTTCAAAAATCTCTCTAATATCAAGGAAATCAAAGAATCAAATTTTACAATTTTCTGATTTTTCTATGATTTATTATAATTATTTTAGTGAAAATGCTAGAAAATACATTTTTTTTAATTTTAAAATTACCCTAGGGCTTTAAAATTTAATATCTCATAAAATATACCTAAGAAAAATATGGGGTTTGTTCCTAAGTGATTAAAATTCAAAAGGTGACATTTTGGTGAATTTTATTATTTTTGTGATTTTTATTATTTTTTAATTATTAAAAATATTAAAATAATATTAAAAATCAACTTTTTTAGAAAATTGAAATTTTAATTTTCTTAAATTCCCCTAATATCAGAGAGACTCCAAAACCAATTTGGTGAATTTTTGAAAGATATTTTGAAAGTTATGAATTTTTAAAGTTCAAAATGACTAAGTAGCTTAATCAACCCATTTAAGTAGGCTAACCAAGTCCAATCGACCTCAAATTTTTATGTTGGGTTCCTCTAATCCTAAAGGTTAGTGGAGAATTGATTTCAAGTCAATTTGATGTATGGTTAGCTCTAATTAATTAGAGATCCATTTTGGGTGTTTAAGCCAATTAGGGTTGTTTTAAATGAACTAACTCAAAACCTATTTTTCCTAGGGTCCTATGGTCATAAGGAACATCACCAAATTTTCCTAGAATTTATTTCACAACATGCTATTTATTAGAATTAAAATACTCAAAACAGTAACATGAATTTGAAAAATCAATAACTCTTCATAGGATGGCCTCCGACTTTGGAAAATTCAGGGAATGTTCCCAAATTCAGAGGCTTCAAAAGCCCTATGGTCTCATGCCATGGTGAATTGTATACATGCATGGAGAATTAAAAATAGGCAGAGAGTAAATAAATTATTAAAAATAAAATACTTGATGAAACTAAATGATTTCTTTTCCACATTATTCTCCTCTGTTCACTGAGCAAGAAGGTATTTTTATTTTATTTTTCTGATTTTTCTACACAAAGTTATGAATTTTTGAAGTTTAGGGAATTAAATAAATCAGAAAAAACCATAATTTTCTATTTATCCACGCGGCGCCGCGTCAACCTCGGCAGCTCCGAACGCACACGCGTCGCGCTCCCATTCGACGCCGCCATCTGAGTCAGCAACCTGGGCCCCGCGGTTCTCGTACCGTCTCCTGATCCGACGCGATCCAAGGTCAATTTGGGCTGAAGGGAAAGTCACTTGGATCAGCTTGATTAGTGGGGTCAAGTCACAATCCAAGTTCAATTAAGTCTAAGCATGGTTTAGTGGAGTCATGGAAGTGGTTAATCACTCTTAAGAGAATATGGAAAGGGCCTCCTCCTCTTGCCATCTTGTGTATGGTGAGGTGGAAAGTAGATTCCATGGCTCTCATGGCTCCCATGTGGCTCATGCATGGCTTCATGGCTCACCTTTGGCTTGGGAAAAGTGAAGTCAATTTCATGGAAATGGATTTAAGGAAAATTTTGGTATTTAGGGGTGATTTGGCGTTAGGCTTGATTTGAAATTATTTGATGATGAATTTAGGACTTAGGTAATGGCTTTAATTAAGTGGATGGCAAATGGAGATGTCATGTGGGCTTTAGGGTGGATTTTGGGCTTTTTGAAATGGTTTTAGATGGGCTTTTAAGATGGTTTAGGAAAGTGGGCTTTTGAATTTTAAAATGGATTTTGGGATGAAATTTTGTAAAGAGATTGGGCCAAATAATAATTGGGTTTAGCTCATGGATGTATCATGAGTGACTTGAAGCAAATCGGGGGTGATTTGGGTTTGAATTGGGTCGAATTTGGGCTCTTTTGGTGAATGGGCCAATATAGGTCCAAGTGGGCCAAGTTGGGCCAATGTTGGGCTAGGGTTGAAATTGATGTAAAATTAATGTTGAGAAATGTTTATGGGAGTGTTTCAAAGAGGTTTTGACTTTGGTTGGGCTTTGATTTTGGGGTTTGGGCTCATTTGGGTTAGGTTTGGGTTTAGGTCAAAATTGGGCCTTTTAGCTTTGGGTTGAATTTGAGTGGGGTTTGGGTCTAAATTTTGGGTAAATCATGTTAGTTTTTTTCTTGTGGGGATTCTAAGGAAGATTTAGAAAAGATTTGGGGTTAATTGGAGTTGAATTGGGTGAGTTTGGGTTAGGTTTGGGTCATGGGTCCAAATTGGGCTTTAAGGCCAAAAGTGAAATTGGATCCAAATTTCAATCAAATTGGACTTGGATTTGGTCTAGATTGGTATTGGGAATGTTGAATTGAAGTTTAGAATTGAATTGGACCAGAATTTGGGTCAATTAGGTAGGCTTGGTTTGACATTGGGTTCACTTTGGGTTAAAATGGGTCAAATTGGGGATTTTGACAAAGGTAGGGTAAATTGACAAAACTGGCCCATGGTGTAGTTGGACAAAATGAAATTGGGAATATTTGGGATTTTCTGGAATTTTCTGGGAATTTTCTGAATTTTTGGATTTTTGGGTCAAGGGGGTATTTTGGGTATTTGGAGGGTATTGGGAGGTATTTTTGGAATTTTTGATATTTTTGGGTATGGATGATCAATTTGAGTGGTGTGGAAATATTTGGGATTGATTTTGGGGAATCTTGGGTAATTTAGGTGATTTTGAAAAATTTGGGTAATTTCGAGGGCTTTGGGTAGGTTAGGCGGGTGTAGGGTCCCGGGGTCAAAATTGAAAATTTGGAAAATTGAAGATTGGGTAAATTTGAGTGGAATGAAATCATTTTGGTTGAGCCATGAAGCCACATCAAGCCCACATGAGCCATGAAGGGACTCATTTGAGGCATCCACTATGTTGTTCCTAACCCTCTTAGCCAAGGGCTTAGGGGTTAAGGACCATCCATGTGAATCGCCTACATGAGTCAGGAGGTTAAGTTAGGTATAGGAGTGTGAAAGTGTAGTGTATAGGTGTAGTGTGTGTGTAAGTCAGCCCCTTCACCAGACCCAGGCCACCCAGGGCAGTCCTAAGGCCAAAGAGTCCTATAGGAACTCATCCTTTAAACTTCCACATTTGATTTCAACCCTCTAGGTGATTAGGGGTCTACAATCAAGTTTGTGGAGTTTGCAGGGAGTTAAGAAGTGGTTTGAATTTCTAAAAGGTGGGTCCCAATTCTATTCCTCTAAGATAGTCAAAGGAAAAGCCTAAGGCTAGATCCTAAGTACTAAATGGAAGAAGAGAAGACCTCATCAAAAATGAGGTCAACAGCGGTATGCAGTCGCCTTCCTTGTAGATGTTGATAATGCAGCTGTTGGGTATGCAATCTGCAGGTAGTACCCTCCATGTTATCAACCATTTCACCATTCTCTTGATGACTCTTGGCATTGGATCCACCTCACTGCGACGAAGTATCTCTGGTGGATTTCCTTTTCTGTCTATGGCAAAATTGTAGCAACATCCGCATTGGATTGTAACTCTTCCCTTCCCTGGAATCCATCTTCGGGGTTCTGAATATGTCTTTTCTCTCAGGCGGCCAGCTCGACCCATTTTTTGCAATTCCAGGATGCAGTCCACAATTTGTTGTTGCTCATAATCTGAGAAAACATCTGTATGTAGCTCGAGGCCTTCCAAGATGTTGACCCTCTTGTTTCCAATTCTTTCAAAGTATTCAAAGGTTTTCTTCTCAACTAGTTGTATTTTCTCCAGCTCGTATTCCAGGATTATTTGAAGTCCTCGGTGTCTAGTAACATACTGCGGGATGTATGGTTCAACCCTAGCACGTTCTTCTGCATGTCTCAGCTCCTCGGGGATAGTCTTTGCAGGGACATCCTCCGGGGTTGCTTTCGCAACAAGACTCTTCGGATCTGGTACATATGCTCGGAGTCGAGGTACTGACTCTATTTCTGCTTTTTTTGGTATTTCTTTTATCTGTTCCGACCTTCTTGGAATTGACTTTCTTCTCTCTGGTTCCTGACGAACCGGTCTTCTTAAAGCATTTGTATTAACAGTATCCACTGTCTGTTCATATTGATCTTCTGCTAACTTGGTTAGCATTTTGTGAATGCGACGATTCTTATTTCTTCGCTGGGTAGCAATGAGAGTAGCTCTCCTTACTCCTTCAATTTTTGTGGGTGCGGCGCTGACAAGCCTACCCTCTGCTATGGCAACCACGGACTTAATTTTTCTATCTTCTCTGGTTGCATGCGTGGCGTTTGTTTTTCTTTTTTTGTTGCTGGATTGGTAGCTCGAGCCACCCATTTTCATCACTGTCTGGCTATGAAGTTGTTCTCGATCAACTGGGATCCAATCATTTTCTTCGTATCGTAAGCCGGCTGGTGTGAAGTCTGAGTCAATCTATATCACTGCTCCATCCCTCACCCACTTTTCATCAAGTGCTAGACTCACGCCATTTCTAAAGTTTAGAACCAATAGCCCGTTCGACATTTCCCTGCAAAAAAAATAAGGAAAGGATTAGGAGCTGTACTAAGAACAAGAACAATAAGAAAAACACTTAAAAATTTTTATACACTTCTTTTAAATTTAAAGGAAGTAGGAAGGGATGAGGAAATATCAGGAATGAATGGATTTAAGAGGAAAAAATGACATTTAATTATTATGATTGCCCATGTTTTCTTTTTAAGATTTTCGTTGATGAGATTTTTTTTATCATCCATTTTATTCTATTTTGGGTTCGGACCCAGTCACAAAGTGATTACTTCACCCGTGTTTCTAGGGATAAGATTATATTTTAGAGGCCACCCTTCGAAACATCGGGTTGTGTAATACTTCTTTAAATACCATCCATTGATTGGAAGCATAGGTCGTTCTCCACGGCAATTCACCAATTGGTAGGAACCTCCAGAGTAGACTGTCTGGACAACGAATGGTCCTTCCCAGGTTGCTTCAAATTTACCACCTATCTTGCGATGTGCAAGAATAGGTCTTCTGAGAACAAGAACTAAGTCACCGATTTTGAATGTCCCGGGACGGACCAGTTTATCATGGGCCTGGATCATCTTGGCTTGATACAGTTCCAAATTCTGTTGCGCGGAAAGTCTTTTCCCTTCCAAGCATTCCAATTCTTCCAGTCGTAGTCTGGCATTTTCTTATGTAGTGATCTTGTTCGCAACTGCAATTCTGAGTGATGGGAGCTGAACTTCCAGAGGCAAGACGGCCTCGGACTCGTACACTAAAGCGTAAAGCGTAGACTGAGTAGGAGTCCTAAAAGTCATCCTGTAGGCCCATAAGGCTTCTAACAACTTCTCGTGCCAAATTCTCTTGTTGTCATCCAAAATTTTCTTTAAAATTTGAAAGAGAGTTTTATTAAAAACCTCGGCCAAGCAATTTGCTCATGGGTAGTAGATCGTTGAGTATCGCCAATCGATCCCGTGTCTTCTGACAAAATTGTTGATCTTTGTACTTTTGAATGCAGAACCATTATCTGAAATGATTCTGCGTGGTACCCAAAATGGTAGACGACTTGATTCTTGAAAAACTGTAACACGTGGTGTGCCTTCACTTCTCTGAGTGTTATAGCTTCTGCCCATTTAGAAAAGTAGTTTGTAGCTGCTAGAATAAAGCGATGTCCTCTTGAAGAAGGCGGTTCTATCGGACCCACAATATCTGTGCCCCAACACTCAAATGGCCATGATGCGATTGTTGGATGTAGCACATTTTGAGTTTGGTGTAGAACCACTCCACGCACTTGGCACTGGTGACAACTTTTGGCAGCTTTCATACAGTCGGTCATCATTGAGGGCCAGTAGTACCCTAGTCTTTTAATCTTCATTTTCATTTTAGGACCCGATTGATGAGCGCCACAAAGTCCTCAATGTACTTCTTCAACGATTTCACGAGCATCAGACCCGCTCAGGCATCTTAGCCACATCTGATCAAAAGACCTTCTTTATAATGTATTGTTTATTAATGCGTAAGACAGAGTTCTTTTCTTGATTTGATGGGCTAATGACTTATCGTCAGGCAGGTTTCCTGTCTGCAAGTAGTCTATTAATGGCTACGGCCAATCTTCTGTATTTTCTATCACTGCTGCAATTGTTTCTTCTGATTTTTCTGTTGATTTGTGTATTGTATCCAAGTCGAGCTGTGATAGGACCTGTCGTCCTTGAACTGAAACTTCAATTGATTCATCCTGCAAGCAGGCAAATTCCTTTGCAAGGCGGACTAGCGCATCTGCGAGAGCATTTTCTTTTCTGGGAATCTTGTAGATTGTTACATTTGGAATTTGTTCCAACAATTTCATGGCATACTGAAAGTACTGCTCGATTCTTGGCTTTAAAATTCTGTACTGTCTGGCCACCTGTTGAATGATCAACTGAGAATCTCCGTAGATGTTGATGTCCGTTATTCCCATCTAAATGGTTAATTCCAGTCCTGTTATAAGGGCTTTGTATTCTGCCTCGTTGTTCGTACATGGTTCTGTTAAGTGGTAGGAGTATTTTAACATCCCCCGCTCCGGTGTTATAAAGATTAGTCTGATTCCTGCCTTATCGGGCACTATCATTTGCAATTCTTTATTCTTTTGTGCTGAGGATGCTCCGTCGAAGTATAGTTCCCAACGTCGATCATCAGGGTCCTCTAGGCTCAATATCTGCTCATCAAGCAAATCGTAGTCGAGAGGTGAATCTGCCGGTAAAGGGTGTGCTGCTAGGAAGTCAGCTAGGACTTGTCCCTTTACAACGCAAAGAGGAATGAAAGTTATGTCGAATTGCAATAGTATCATCGACCACCTGGCAAGTCTGCCAGAAAGCGTCGGTCAGGTCATCAAGTATTGCAATGGATTAACTCTCAAAATAAGGTTGACTTTATGAGAAAGCATGTAATGCCTGAGCTTTTGAGCAACAAAGATCAGGGCCAAACAATGTTTCTCAATCGGAGGATACTTTACTTCCGTCGGGATTAGACGACGGCTTAAGTAGTAGAGAGCATTTTCTTTTCCCTCATCATTGACCTGGGCTAGTAGGGCTCCAAGGGAGTCATCTAAAGCTGCGGTATAAAGTATCATAGCTCTACCTGAGACTGAGGCTGCTAAGACAGGAGGTGTCATTAAATATTTCTTAACGTCCTTGAAAGCCCGCTGGCATTTCTCATCCCAAACGAATTTGGCATCCTTTTTAACTAATGCCTAGAAGGGTTGACACCTACCTGACAAGTTCGAGATAAAGCGTCAAAGATATGCTAACTTCCCTTGAAAGGATCGTAGTTGTTTCAAAGTTTTGGGAGGAGGCATTTCTAAAATAGCTTTAATCTTTTCCTGATCGATTTCAATTTTGCGGTGTCGGACAACAAATCCTAAGAATTTCCCGGAGGTAACGCCGAAGGTGCATTTTAACGGATTCATCTTATGATTGTATCCTCTTAGTCGCTCGAAAACAATTCTCAAATCATACAGGTGATCTTCTTTCATTTTGCTTTTGATGACCACATCATCCATGTAGCACTCGACTTGGTTGTGAATGAGATCATCAAAAATCTTCGTCATCGCTCTTTGGTATGTTGCTTGACCCACTTTTTAATGTTTACAAAAATAGCAACGACACTAAAAACTTGATCCCGCTTAATATATATTTAATTTTATGATGGAATGTATAATGTGGATTCTACGCAAGTATACGTATCGTATCAAGTAATACATGGCTCTAGTGGATTTCTGGTTATCGATCCCATAGGGAAGTTTTAAAAGATTTGTAACAGCTAAATTAAAAGGATTTACTTAGTAAGATAGTATACAGAATTTCGAATACTTAACTAAAGCGATCTAAAGTAAACTAATGTTTTAAATAAAGTTGATTTAAAGATTTTAGAAGAAGTATCCTTCCCCTTGCTTTTAGAAACTTAAGTGAATGATGAATTCAAATAGATTTTTTTATTGTATTGTGACAAATAGGAGCATTCCTATTCTTTACCCTTTGGTCCAGGTGCAAAGAACATTGACTAGTCCTATGCTTGATTACTGAATCTGTGACTAGGCTAGGAGGATACTGGCTGCCACTTCAGAGCTCCCACGTTCCCCTCACCTGAGGGCTAACATCTACACTTCAGCTCTCAAACAAAAGGACCAAATTGAATATTTTAGTCTGTCACACTAAAATGTCCAATTCTACGTCCGATAAATAATATTTCCCTATTTATTTGCACCCCCTCCAAGGCTTTTGACTTCCCTGAATATTGGATGTAATCTTTACTATAGATGATAATTTAATATATTTTAACAATTTAATTCGCCAGACTGAAAGTAAATTAAGTTTTAAGTAAAAGATTATCACAATTTATTTTAATATATTAGGCACTTCTATTTAATTTCATCAATTCACATAATTTCACAAACAAGGAGAAAGACTAAGAAAACTACTCGGAATGCATGGGAATTAAACAAAGCATGGATTTCATTTAAAGTTAACAACAATAAACAATGATACTTATCTCAATTTCCTCCCCAAGCAGACTCCTTGAAGTTCCTTTGACTTTTCCTTCTAGTACAGCACACTTCTTAACTCACTACTTACACTTACTCACACTAAATTCAACTTAGACTCAAAAGCACACTAATAGAATACTCTAAGACTCCTCAAATAGACACACCACATATTAAAATTCGTCCTCTATTTATATAGGTAGACAAAGGTCCAAGGGGTACTTAAGAACCTCTTCAAAAAGCATCCAGGTTCAATGTATCTGGCATTTTGAACTGTCTCGCCGTCGGCGAGAAACGACCTCACCGTCAGCGGGGCTTCTAGAAGGTCTTCAAACCGCGCGATCTCACTGTCGGCGGGCTCGGGCTCGCTGTCGGCGAGGTAGTTGCAAACCTTTAAGAAATTCTCTTTATAATCTCGCCGTCGGGGGCTCGATTTCGTCGTCGGCGACTTAGTTTATTTTGCATGTTTTTCTTCCTTTTTGATCCAAATTTGCTCTATTTTATGCTTTTTTTTCTTCCATCACTTATAAATCTTCGTTCTTGCAATAAAATAAAGAAAATACCTTTCTTTAAAGTGCAATTTCATAAAAAATAAGTATGAATTTCTTAACATATTTTTCTGTGATCATTACTCCTACGTTCTTTAGTCCGAACGGCATTACAGTGTAACAATACACCCCGATCGGCGTTCTGAATGTCGTGAGCTTTTCATCTTCTGGTGCCATATTTATCTGGTTGTATCCTGATGATCCATCCATGAAAGAGAAGATTTCTTATGTTGAAGCAATGTCGATCATCAGTTCTCGGATTGGTAGTAGAAATTCATCCTTTGGACATGCTTTATTTAAATCTCTGAAATCTACGCAGATTCTGATTTGTCCATTCTTCTTTCTGACAGGTACCACGTTGGCTAACCAAGTAGGGTATTGTTCTTCACGGACAAATTTAGCGTCTATTAGCTTCTTAACTTAGGTGATTACTTGTTGCTTAAATTCTAGACGCATTCTCCTGGGGGCTTGTCTGACTAGAACGGAAGTAGGATCCACTCCTAATTTATGAACTGCGACCTCTGGAGCTAATCCTGGCATTTCGTCGTAACTCCAAGCAAAAGATTTTTTAAATTCCATTAATAGCTTGATTATGTTTTTGGAGTCTTCTTTATTGAGTAAGGAGCTAACAAAGGTAGGCCTAGGCTCTTCACTAGTACCTAAGTTAACTTCCGTTAACTTGTCTATTGTAGACTTGATTTCTTCTTCGAATTCTAGTGGAGCATTGCCGATTGGTAGATCTTCAAGATCTTCTGAGGCTTCCAAGCAGTCTTTATTAGGTTCACAAGTGAAAACAAAGCAAAATCTCGTATCTTCCACTGATCCTACTGTGCCGAATCCGAGACCATGTTTTGAATTGGGAGGCCGACCGGCATTATTCCATAATTTTTCAAAGTGTTGTGATCGGCCTTTTGTCCATTGTAGAGGTAAGACACCATGTTGCATTAAATTTTGAACACAGGGAGAGTACCACTTAAAACGGTAACTCCATTAATTCAGATGAAGTAACATCTTCAAATTGTACATCATTTTCAGTATTGGAAGAAGAAGCACCACGGTAAAACTTGATTGGTTTAGTACCACCACCATGTACTTCCTTGATCACCAAACCCTCGATCATATTAGAATGGATTGGGGTCAGGGTCATAGTATGTACATAATGGTTAATCTTCTCATACAATGATTTGTATTCTTCATTCCTTTCATCTTCGAGAGAGATCTTGAACTGTGGTTTCTTCTGATTTATTGTTGCTGCTTCTTTCTTAATTTATTCTTCTTCTTCGGAACTGTTCTCCCAATCAACATCGATGACTGATTTCTTTTGTCCAACTGTTCCAACATTTCTTCCACGTCCTCGTCCCCGACCTCGACCTCGGGTGCGAGTTCTGGAGAAATCTTCACCATCTCACCGTAAGGGAGTGGTGAGTAACTGTTGGACTAGAACTTCAGGTTCTTGATCGTCTCGAATCTCTTTTGCTTCATTTGGTATGGTATTTCTGGAAAAGATTCACGTAGTAGGCCACATCTTCATGAATTCCAATCTCGTGTAAGGAGAATGATTGCAAGTCACCTTTGATACACTGTTCCCCTCCTTCGTAATACTTTATGCACTGGTGCAAAGAGGACGGTACCATCTAGTTTTCATGGATCCATGGCCAACCCAGTAGAGCGTTGAACGATGTTTCAGAATTAATTATGTGGAATTTTGCGGTTGTCTTTGCTAAATCACCGGTCTTCATTAGTAGTGTTATCGATCCAAGAGCTCTTTCTCCTTTTTGATTGAAGCCTCTTAATAGCATCTTGTCTGCTTTAAGCTCACGAGCATCAATTTCCAAATATGCTAGCATCCGAAGATTCATTATGTTGATTGATGCTCCCGGATCAACCAACACTCTGGAGAGCGTAAACTTTCCAATAGTGACTGAAATGTATAATGGTCGGTTGTGATCTGCTGTTCCCAGTAATAGATCATTGTCCGTGAAGGTAACACCTTGCTGCTCTCTTAACGAGCAAACCTCGTCGAAGAAATTACTGGCCATTTGGGCTAAACAAATCTCTGGATCAAGTAAAGCCTTGATCAGAGCCTCTCTCATCTCCTTTGACAGGATCAGAGCGTCATATATACTTAGTTTGGCTGGTGATTTCCTAAGGTGGGCTAGCACATTGTTGTCCACTTTATTACCATGTTCCTCAGTTTCTTCCTAAATGGGCAGTTCTTCTGCTGGGTTGGCTCTTCCTGAGCAACCACCTGCTTTCCTTTATCCTTTGGACCCATTCTCGGGGGTAGAACTTTTTCACTTCTTAAATTTACTTCAGTTATTTCTTCTGAATTTGGTGTTTCCTTTTGAATCAGAACAACTAGTTGTTCTGAAGTCACTTCGGTGTCTGATGGTTCTAATTCTATCGTGATCGGAGCTCCTCAGAATTCACAAATGGATTTGTTGCTTATCGAGCTTTCGTAGCCTCGTTGGTGAACATCTTCTTCATTGTGGTCATCGAGGTTATGTATGACTTGAGAATCGTTATTTGTATTGGAATCGAGATCTGGATTATGTCTGTTGTCGCTAGTTACGTAATCGTTAGAAACAGTCAAAACGTAGCCAACGCCATAACCCTTATCATTATAAGATCCCACCGGGGCGAGCAGATAATCATACAGAGTCAGGAGTTCGAGGGATTTCTCCCCCAAATCAGAAACAACCATCCAAGGATAAGCAGCCCCTAGTCTACTCTTCGGAGCCTTGGTCTTCTTTTCTTCCACGATCTTCTCCTCCTTCTGGGGCGGTTCTTCAATCGTAAGTGATAGTGCCGGCTCGACAGGTTTCAAACTTTGAGCTGAAGCGTGTTCCGAAGCGGTTTGGATGTGATCCAAAATTTTCTTTGATGACTTCGTCCAGACGGTACTCCATCCATCATCGATCATGTAAGGGTTTATCGGAACAATGGGGTCCGTTGAAATAACATTGACAGAACCTCCTTTCTGGGGTTCCTTCATGTATTCCTTTGGGATCGTTATGTTCCCTTTCCGGAGATTGTCATCAAGCCAACTCTTGAAAGTGACGCAATCCTCTATCTTATGTCCGAGCATCTGGTGGAAAGGGCAATAGTTCATATGATCTTTCTTATTGACTTCCTCCGGCCTCTTGGGCTCTGGCAGCTGAAAATCCGGTGTCTTCATTAAGTTGCGGAACATCTTCGCTACTGCTTCGGTTTCAAATGGATATTCTTTATTTAGGAGTTCTCTTAAGGTATGCGATGAACGAGGCAGTTGTTCATAATGCTGAGGCAACTGATAGCTCGGACGAGGTTGCTGATAGCCTTGCTGAGGTTGCTGATAGCCCTGCTGAGGTCGTTAATAAGTCTGTTGTGGTGGTTGATAACTAGGCTGTAGCTGCTCTGACTATATTTGAACCGGCTGCTCGCCCTTATCTACTGCCACGACGATTCCATATTTCTTTTCAAATGTTTTCACAAGCTTCTATGTATCAGTCTTGTCTACGAAACTTAATTGCTTTGCCTCTTCTTGCAAGCTCCCGGCCTTGCTAAGCAGCTTCTCGAAAGTCTTGATTATAAACCCTTTAAGGAGAAGTGCTATCGAGCCATGGATACTTTTAAGTAGGATGTCGATTGCATGTTGTTCTTGAAGTTGTGGTTCACACTTCATGCTTAAGAGTCTCCATCGAAGTAAGTAATCCACTAAAGTGTCGTTCGGCTTTTGTTGCTCCACCACTAGATCGCTGATAGTGATGTGGTGTTGAGCTCCGGCAAATCGTTTAACGAAGAGATTTTCTAGTTCTGAAAAGGTCTTTACTGAACCGTTCGACAATTCTACGTACCAGTCGAAGGCAATCCCTGATAAGCTGCTGACGAACTGTCGGAAGAGTAAAGCGTCGCTCCCACCGGCATTGCAGCAACTAGCATGAAAATGTGCAACATGTTGCCGGAGGTTTCCCGTTCCATCAAAAGTTTTAAACAGAGGTGGTACGAAGCCTTTTGGGTATTGGATCGCTTCGAACTCTTCAGGGTAAGGTCTACCCGTTTGAATAGATGCTCCATTCTTAAATTGTGCTAGGATCTCTCGCACATGTTGTTCTACCATGCTCTTAGATGCTCCACTCTTCGGGGTAAGCTCTACCCGTTTGAATGGATGCTCCATTTCTGGGGGTGTCTCTTTCTGAGGTTGTACCTGACTCTAGAGAGTGGCTAAGGCAGCAGCCATCTCTTCCATCCTCTTTGCCATTTGGGAAATTGTGTCATCTCTTTCCCGAATCTGTGCTCTTAACACCTCTGGTTCATCTGCTTCCACAGCTACCGGAGCACCTTGTGAAGCCGACGATGCTCGTGTCTCAACCATGTTGATCTAGGCATACTCCTCATCCATGAACTCGGATGAGTCAACTTCATCTCCTAATTCTTCTTCTCTTTCTTTTGCTAACCATCGGATGTCAGTTCTTAACTTGTCCATGGCATCCTCTAGTGGCCCTTTTCGTACGGTCTCGCAGTTTTCTCGCGACGGTTGTTGAACTTCCTTCCCGGGAGTCCCCTTTATTGCAGTAGCACTTTCTTCTGATTCAAGTCTCCTGACGAGACTTTTCTTCTTAGGGCTTTTTTTTGGTCTTAACTCGCCAGTCGTAGGTCGCCATACCATCCTTCTTGCAGCCGGAAGCCTAGGACTGGATGGTCTGTCGGCTATATGCTGGAAGGTGGTATCCTCCCTAATTTGTAGACCCGATACAACAACGGGTGGACTTACTTTTATCTTCTTCTTTGCTTTCTCAGTGGCAGCAGCAGGCTCTATTCACGGTCCGAGGCGGGATTTAGCTGACACCCATCCTATCCTTCTTAAGATTTCTGACACAGGGCATCTTTCTTTCTTTGCCAATCTTTCTATTACAACTTGCAGCCCAGTCAATGGTGTAGTCTTATCCCTTTTCCTTTTGTAATTGTTGTAGTACGCAGATCGGTGTAATGCAGCAGCGATCCTACGGACACTCTCTTCATCTAATGCGGCAGAGAGTGGGTGAAACCTGCTCCCTTCCAATAGAGGTATATACTCAGGCAGTTCTTCTCTTTCCTCGGGAATTTCTTCTAGAAAAGCAACTTCAGCAGCTCTGGCTTTCTTGGCGATCTTTCTACTTCTATTTCTCCTTTAAGTCCGAGTAAGGGGTGCAATTCTTGAACTGGACCCAATCTCCAAAATAGATGGTATTGTAGCAAAATCTGTACCCTCCACGGTGACAGGCTCATCACAAACTTGGATTTCCTTCCCCTTCAGTTTGGCGGAAGTCGGGGTAGGTACAGAGATGACTAGACTAGTGGGGGTAGAGACGACAGTCCTCCTATGAACAGTAGTATTCTTCTCAGCTGGAATCCTTTGCAGGGGAGGGAATTCTTGAGTAGATTTCAGATTGAACTCAATCACAGGCTCTTCAGTTTCTGACACTTTGTCCATTAATGTGAAGAGAGTGACATCAGCAAACTTAATATCTGTGTTGCCGAACCCTTGTCCAAAATGGATGATCCCATTATCGGGCAGCTCATCCTTGTAAACGACAAAGTCCATTCCATTGGTGAAGGAGAAGATTAGCTTTGGGGCAGTCATTTTCTGCAGGGCAGATTACGAATGTCATTCCCGAATTATGCTTCTTCTCGTCATAAATTTTAGGACGGAAAAGAAAGAGTCCGAACACATTTTCGTTTATCTTAGTGTATTTGTGATTTTTAAAAGAGATTGTTTATTAGGAGGTTCGTTTGTTTAGAAACAGAACGATTGAAGGAAAGAAAAGTTTATAGAAAAGGTAAAGGGTCCGATTTAGAATTGAAAAGGAAGAGAAAGTCTTATGTAGGACTTCTCAACTCGAAGGACCGCTCATAAACTAACACCTATTGGGGGTCCACCCCACCTCAGAAAAGAGGTAAAAGGATCTCGGAACCTCTCTGTTTAGGGGTGTCTAAACAGTGGCTCCTAAATTTGAGAGGAGTTGGTTACACTCGTTCAAGACAGAATTGAACGGGGTATTCCAACGGAAGAACAGTAGTTTGGTCCACTAGGGACATGGACTCACTATCGATTTATGAAAGCAAAACCATCCGATCAAAATGGAGAGAGGAACTAATCCTCAGCGGAGTCGCTAGAAATTGTCGGCGAATTTTAGATTTTAAATTTAATTTAAATATATATATATATATATATATATGTATATATATATGTATATATATATATATATTAGAAAGTAGTATTTCATTTTGAAAATGATTTTAAATTTGAAAGTTTTAAGATATCAAAATCAAACCGATCTCACATCCTGAATAGTTTATATAAACGAGCACCGCATCACAAATCGTGTATCTATCCCGAAGAAAAGACACACTACTTGATAAAAGGGCTCAATTAAATAAACTAGAAGATTTGTGACATCCGTTTGGTCTGTGAACCAATTTTATAAGCCGACAAGTTCCCCTACATAATACAAAGAAATTAAGCAGTGTTTATATTACCTGGGTTCTTAAAGTTCCCTATAAGGGCAAGCCCCTATAGCATCTTAAATGACGGGAATCATTTAAGAAAACTCTCGATAATGATCAGTGGTTTTGCTCTCAAGAATTTCAAAGTTTAAGGTTTCAAAGGATTGAATTTTGGAATTTCAATAGGGAATGGATCAAAATTGGAACAGTTTGCCTCAAGATTCCGAAGGAAGAGAAGTAGGAGAAGCTGAGGATCCAAGAAGAATCTTGGCAACTTCCCAAACTATCCTATTGTTTGGCTTCGAGTTTAATAAAATTATTTAATGTTGCAATCCTGCCAATTTTATTTATTTAGGTCTTATAGTTGTATGATATAATCACACAAATAGCCTCGAAGATGTGAGGGTTTATGTCATACCAAACGACTACCTCGGAGTCCTAAGACCGGTTAGGGCTTAATTTGCATAACATGATTATGTAAATGCCTAACGAAAAGTTGAGGATTTATGTTGCACTAGGCAAACTACCTCGAAATCTTATGGCTTGGTTACTTAAAACTAAATAATAGTTGAGCTGGAGTAGATCCGAGTTTTGCTGATGACGATTGCCGTGCTGCCCACCATGCTCCGAGCTCCTTGTTGTTGCAGAGGTTTAGTTTTAGAAGTCATAAATCAGGAGATGAGAGAAGTGTTTTGGTTTAGAGAAAATCTTAAAATCCAAGTATTTTTAATATTTTAATTAAAACAAATCTTAAAGTTATTTAAACAGAACCGATTAAGATCTCACGGTTCCATCATCCCGGCACTGTTATTTTCATTGAATTCACTTAGTCCAGATGAATTTTCTTAACTCAACTGAATGAGTTCCACACTTTCATTTAGACCGTGGGAAATCCCGTTAGCAACAGGTGGGTTACATCTGAGGTATTCCCGATCATTCAATGAGACGTTTTAATTTAGTTGCAATTGTAGCTTTGTTGTTCTGTTTGTGATTAAATTTTGAGTTGTTTTATATTTTAGAATATTGTGGCGGTGAATTTTATCTTGCAATGACTTTTAATTTAGTTTTAGTTACAGTTAGGGACTATCCTAAAGGTTTTGGTTTTCATGCAACAGTTTTGTTTAACATGCAAGAAAAGTAAAGTATAGTGCATGTAAGTAAATTGCAATAAAGTAAATTGCACTTAAATAAAAGCGTACCTGGAGGGTCTTACCGTCATCCCAAGCTGCACTTAAAACACATATCAAGGCATTTAAATATTTTAACAGGTGCCTAGGTAAAGCTAAGGGAAGGGTTTTGGTTGTCTACCAAATGCCTAATCTTATAACTAGTCATCTCCTATGACGTCTAGGTTCTTGTGTTTTGTTTAAGGATGAATTTATTCATCAAAGAACAGCTAAATTTAGTTGTTCTTCTAAAATATCCCGTCATATTGAGGAAGTGCTTAGGACAAGTCCTAAACATCTTTTCAATATTTCTGAGATTGTTTTGAGTCCAAGTAAATTTAGTTACACAAGTGAGTTAATCATCCAGGAGTTTAGTTAAATTTTGTTTCTTGCTCAGTGAACGTAGGTATTTCATTACCTGATGAATGAAGTGACATCTCACTTGATACTTTATTTAAGAGTTATAATAGTTAAAGCCTATAAGGGCAAGTTGGTTTATCGGGAATTTTAATCATTCTTAATTAAAAGTTTGAGTTAATGGTTTAAAGTGTTTTAATTTAATAATGAGGTTTTAATTAGTAATTTTAAGTTCGGAATAGTGTTCAAATTATTTTAGATTTAATTCTTAATGATTTCATTTAGGTTTGTTATCAAATGATTTTAATTTAATTTGATTTTAATTTAATTTTAATTTAATTTAATTTTAACTTAATTTAATTTAATTTAATTTAATTTAATCTATTTTTTTAATTCAATTAAATTTTAATTTAATTTAATTTTAATTTAATTTAATTTAATTTAATTTTAATTTAATTTTAATTTAATTTATTTAATTTTAATTTAATTTAATTTAATTTAATTTAATTTAATTTTAGTTTTAATTTTAATTTAACTTAATTTAATTTGGTTTTAGTTTTAATAGTTAATTTAATTGTTAATTTTAATTATCAATTTGGATTATTACTTTAATTTCTAATTAAGAATTAAGTATTGTTAATGTGACTTATTTAGGGATTTTTAAATTAAAGAATGAATATCCTCTTAATAATATCCCTATTTTAATGATCCAAATTTAAATATATTCTTTCCAAAATTTAAATTATTTAATTAATTAAATTTTCATTTTTGATATTTTCAAAATG
Source organism: Papilionanthe hookeriana x Papilionanthe teres (assembly GCA_022702705.1). Lineage (NCBI taxonomy): Eukaryota > Viridiplantae > Streptophyta > Magnoliopsida > Asparagales > Orchidaceae > Papilionanthe > Papilionanthe hookeriana x Papilionanthe teres. Next base: position 169,852,703 of record CM040424.1, read on the forward strand.
TTTAGTGGGTTTCTACCCCTTAATTTTCCTAAGTTTCAATCATCCAAGAGAAAGTTAAAATCAAATATTTTACCCCCCCCAATTTGATTAAACCTAAAGTTTTAATTAAGGGTTAAAATTTTTAATTACTCTTATGCCCTTTTAACCTTATTTATTTCATAACTCACTAAATTAAGCTCAAATAAATTTGAAATTTTTATGTCACCTCATTCACATGTCAATTAAGACATTAGATGAGAAAATGTGATTTTTCTAAATTTAATTTATTTATATAATTATTTTTAGTAGAAAATAGGGTTTTTTAAAGAAAATTCAATAACATGACCAAGGAAAGGTTTCTATTCTTAAGAAAATTATGAGATGTTCCTAATGACCAGATGACCACTTGGACCTATTTTCGTGATTTTGTGAATTATATTTTATTTATTATAATTATTTTTAATTTTAGAGTATTAATTAATTATAAAATAAAATTAAAGTTGAAAAATAGATTTTATATTTTTCCTAAATCTCTCTGACCTCAAGGAGTTGAGAGAAATAAATTTTATAATTTTCTGATTTTTTTTATTTATTCGAATTATTTTAGTGAAAAAGGTTAAAAACTCATTTTTTAATATTAAAAATTACATTAAGCCTTTAAAATTCAATATCTTACCCTAGGGACTTAGGAAAAATATTTGGTTTGTTTCTAAGTGATTTGGAATCAAAATGTGACATTTTTATGATTTTTAATATTTTTATGATTTTTATTATTTTTTAATTATTAAAATATTAAAATAATATGAAAAATCAACTTTTTTAGAAAATTCCAATTTTAATTTTACTAAACTCCCCTGATATCAGAGAAGCCCCAAAACCATTTTTGTTAATTTTTAAAAAATATTTTTAGAGTTATGAATTTTCAAAGTTCCATTTTGCTTATGAGGCTTAATTAATCCATTTGATAGGGTTAATCAAGTCCAAAGATCTCAAATTTTTATGTGAGGTCTCTTTGATTCGAAAGATTAGTGGATAATTATTTTCAAGTTAATTTGATGTGTGGTAAACCCTAATTAATTCAAATTCAATTTTGGGAATTTAGGCCAATTAGGTTTATTATGAATGAATTAACTCAAAATATATTTTTCATAGGGTCCCCTTGTCCTAAGAAACACCACCAAATTTTCCTAGAATTTATTTTACAACATGCTAATTATTGGAATTAGAATACCTAAAATAGTGACATGAATTTAAAAAATCAATAACTTCTCATAGAGATGGCCTCTGACCTTGAGAAATTCAGGGAATGTTCCCAAGATCAGAGGCTTCAAAAGCCCTATGGTCTCATGCCATGGTGAACTGTCTATGCAAATGAAGATTCAAAATACTAAAATCAGTAAATAAATTATTAAAAATAAAATACTCATCCAATTAATTTGATTTCTTTTCCACATTATTCTCCTCTGTTCACTGAGCGAGAGGGTATTTTTATTTTATTTTTGTGATTTTTCCATGCAAAGATATGGATTTTTGAAGTTCTGGCATTTAAATAAATAGAAAATAACCCTATTTTTCTACTTATCCACGCGACGCCAAGCAATCCTTGACAGCTCTGAAAGCTCACGCGGCACATTCCTATTCGACGCCGCCATCTGACTCAGCGCTCTAGGAGCCCGTTGGTCATGTACCATTGCGCTGTCCGGCTTGATCTCGACCATCCGCTTGATACACGCGCGATCCAATGACTCCTGGTCATCGTCTACGCCTGGTGTGCACCCGTGACCGTCCACACTAAAACCCTAAGAACTCACTCGATTCTCAACGGATTTTCGTGTTCTTATGTTCTATGGATTCATCTTGAAGAGACGAACACATCCATACGGTAAACATGCATTGAAATTGACCCAAAGTAAATGGATAATCTCTAGAAGCTCGGGAGGAAGAGTGAATCCATACCTTTGCTCGCGAGAAGTGAGGCTTCGATCTGAGAGTTGTGTCACGTTCGATTGGGTCCAAGCAAGCTCCAGATGAAGTCCCTTGGCCTGGTGAATTGTCTAGGTATGATTTCGACCAAGCCCGATCACAAAGCTTGGAGGCTGGAAGCAATGGCTGGCCTGGTGAGGGGGCTTTTGTTGGGAAACTTCTCTTCTTGGTCTGGTGAAGGTTTAGGACCAATCAATTGGAGATTGGCTCACTGTGGTGAAGTGTCCTAGTTTTGGGCTTGAATTTGAACTCTGAAATTGAGCTCACAGAGAGGAAATAACAAGGGGATTTCAGTGGGGATCAAGTTCTCTATGTGTAGAGAGTGGTCTGGGATGATTTTGGCAGGGTTTTAGAAAGGTTTGGTTCAGCACCTCTCATGGCCGAGAGGAGGTGGTGTTTAAATAGGAGAGGCTGAAGGTCCTCCCAGGGGGTTTAAGGGTTGGGATCAGCTGCTCTGGTGAGGAGAAGAACAGCTGCAATGGCCATTTGGAGTGAGGCAGCTCAGCAAGGTGGAATTCCAAAATTTGGCTCCTCCCAAGGTCTCGGCCATGGTGTTTTTCGGTGATCCTGGCGGCTGGCCGGCAGGCATGGGTCACACTCAGGTCCAGGTGAGTCAGGGCTGGAGGTTTGTGCAAGCAATTGGCCCATGCCATGTGTAAAGGGGTAAGATCAAAAATAGAATGGGGGCATGGCTATTTTGGCTTGGTTTGGGTCAACCCATGTGTTTGGGTGGGGTTCACCTCCCCATGACCTGGTTTTGGGCTGAGAGGATCATGTGAGTCATCCTACCAAAGGTAGTGAAGTCCACATCAAGGATTAGGTGGCAAAGTATGGTTTAGAGTGTATAATATTTAAGGTAAAAAAGGTTTTAAAAAGTTTAAGAAAGAGATCCCCTCTCTTTCCATTAATGGCTTGGTCACAGGTCAAACCTTTCATGGCTTCATATGGCTTGTACATGGCTTGTCTTTGGCTCACCTATGGCTTGGCAAGAGCTTGGTCAATTTCATGAAAAAGGGTTTTAGAAATTTTGGTAATTTAGGGGGGATTTGATGGGATTTGGCATATGGCTTGACTTGGAATCATTTCATTATGGATTTAGAACTTAGGGGATGGTTTTATCAAATGGATGATGATAGAGGATTGTCATGTGGGCTTTGTCATGGACGTTGGGCCTTTGAAATTTAGTGAAGATGGGCTTTTGAAATGGTTTAGGGATGGGCTTTTAAATTAAAAAAAAACAAATTGGTAAGTGGAAATTTTGTAAAGGGCCATGCCAAAAAAATGTTGGGTTTAGTTTAGGGATGTGATTCAAAGAGGTTTTAACTTTGGTTGGGTTTTGGTTTTGGGACTTGGGCTCATTTGGGTTAGGTTTGGGTTTAGGTCAAAATTGGGCTTTTTGGTTTTGGGTTGAATTTGAGTAGGGCATAGGTCCAAATTTTGGGAAAATCATGTTAGTATTTTGTTTGTGGGGATGTTAGGGAAGGTTTAGAAAAGGTTTGGGGTCAATTGGAGTTGAATTGGTTTGGTTTGGGCTAAGCTTGGGTTATGGGTCCAAATTGGGCTTTAAGCTCAAAAGTGAAATTGGACCCAAATGTCAATCAAATTAGACTTGAATTTGGTCTAGATTGATATTTTTGATATTAATTTGAAGTTTAGAATTCAATTGGACCAAAATTGGGGTCAATTGGGTAGATTTGGTTTGACATTGGGTTCATTTGGGTTAAGAATGGGCTAAATTGGGGGTTTTGGTAAAAGTGGGGTAAATTGACAAAAGTGGACCATGGTGTAGTTAGACAAAATGAAATTGGGAATATTTTGGATTTTCTAGAATTTTTTGGAAATTTTCTGAATTTTTGGATTTTTGGGTCAAGAAGGGTATTTTGGGTATTTAGAGGGTATTGGGGGGTACTTTTGGAATTTTTGGTATTTTTGGCTATGGATGATAAATTTGAGTGGAGGGAAATGTTTAGCAATGGTTTTGGGGAATTTTGGGTAATTTAGGTGATTTTCCAAATTTTGGGTAGTTGCAAAGGCATTTGGTAGGTTTGGTGGGGCCTGGGCCCCGGGGCCAAAATTTGTAATTTTGGAAGAATGAAGATTGATCAAATTTGAGCAAAATAGAATCACTTTGGTTGAGCCATGAAGTCATATTAAGCTTATATGAGCCATGAGTGGACTCATTTGAGGCATTCACTATGTTGTTCCTAACCCTCTTAGCTAGGGGCTGAGGGGTTAAGGTCCATCCATATGAATTACCTACATGAGTCCAGGAGTCAAGTTGGGTATGGGTGTGGTTTTAGGATTTGGATTGTGTGTGTGAGAGTGTAGAGTGTGAGTGTAATGAGTGTGTAAGTCAACCCTCACTCGGACCAAGCCACCTGGGGTTAGTTCTAAAGCCAAAGAGTCCTATAGGGAACTCATCCTTTAAACCTTCACATTTGATTTCAACCCTCTAGGTGATTAGGGGTCTACAATCAAGCTTGTGGTGTTTGTAGGGAGGCAAGAAGTGGTTCAAATTTCTAAGTGGTGGGTCCCACTTCTAGTCCTCTAGGATGGTCAAAGGAAAAGCCTAAGGCTAGATCCTAAGCACAAAAGAAGGAAGAGAAGACCTCATCAAAAATGAGGTCAACAAATGGACCCCCAATAGGTGTGGTGTGCTAACCAAGCACACCGAGCGTATTAGCGTTGACCGAAGAGATCAACAAAACCAACACAGATGTCCAAGTGACAAACTTAGGACGAAGTAGAAGAATTTCCGCTGGGGAGTATCAGGTAAATCTCCAAGACTGAAGATTCCAGAACTCTCGCTGGGGAAAAAGGCGGTGAATTTCAGATCACAAGATTTCAAGAGATTGGATATTAGATTCGTTTCATTTTTTTTTACTTTAAGTTTTAATTTTGAGTTTGAATTTCGATTCAGGTTTCAATTTTGATTTTATGCGGAGAAAAGAGTAGGGCTAAGGCCCACCCGAATGCATTTGTATGCTGAGAAGGAAGTAGGACTGAACCTATTCCAAATGCTGAGGAAGAATAAGACAAAGCCTATCCGAAATGCAGAGTGTTTTAATTTCAATTTCTTGCTGAGAGGGTCAAATTTTGAGATTGCTGAGAATGGAGTAGGACTTTGCCTATCCCGAGTGCTGAGAATTGCTGAGCAGGGAGTAGAGCGGAAGCCTATCACGAGTGCTGAGATTACTGAGATGGGAGTAGGGCGGAAGCCTATCCCGAAGGCTGATATTGCTGAGATGGGAGTAGGGCGGAAGCCTATCCCGAATGCTGAGATTGCTGAGATGGGAGTACGGCAGAAGCCTATCCCGAATGCTGAGATTGCTGAGATGGGAGTACGGCGGAAGACTATCCCGATTGCTGAGATTGCTGAGATGGGAGTACGACGAAAGCCTATCCCGAATGCTGAGATTGCTGAGATGGGAGTACGGCGAAAGCCTATCCCGAATCCTGAGATTGATGGATTTTGTTAAAATTTATTTATGCGGAGATTGAGGGAAATTTTGTTGAGGTCCAGTTTATGCAGTGGTTGTGAAAGATTTTGTTGATATTTGGGAATGTAGAGTTTTATGAAGGTAGAGACTGAACATATTGCTGGGATTTATGAATGCAGAGATTGTGAAAACATATTTTAAAGTGCAGAGAATGTTTGTAGAAGTTCATGTGGATTTGAAGTTCTTTTTAATGTTTGGATTTTTATGAAAGAGAGTTTCTTATTTATTCTCCTTTTCTTTTCTGTTCTTTGTTCGAAGTTCATTTAACATTAATGGCGTTTCCCAGTCATGTTGACCTCATTTTTGATGAGGTCTTCTCTTCTTCTTTTTAGTACTTAGGATCTAGCCTTAGGCTTTTCCTTTGACTATCTTAGAGGATTAGAATTGGGACCCACCACTTAGAAATTCAAACCACTTCTTAACTCCCTGCAAACTCCACAAACTTGACTATAGACCCCTAATCACCTAGAGGGTTGAAATCAAATGTGGAAGTTTAAAGGATGGGTTCCTATAGGACTCTTTGGCCTTAGGTCTGCCCTGGGTGGCTTGGTCTGGTGAAGGGCTGACTTACACACACACTACACTCATACACTACACTTGGACACACCTCCTAAAACCACACCCATACCTAACTTGACCTTTTGACTCATGTAGGTGATTCACATGGATGGTCCTTAACCCCTAAGCCCTCGGGCAAGAGGGTTGGGAACAACATAGTGAATGCCTCAAATGAGTCCCTTCATGGCTCATGTGGGCTTGATATGGCTTCATAGCTCAACCAAAATGATTCCATTCCACTTACATTCACCCAATCCTCAATTTTCCAAATTTTCCATTTTTGACCCCCGGGACCCTACACCCGCCTAACCTACCCAAAACCCTTGAAACTGCCCAAAATTTGCAAAATCACCTAAATTACCCAAAATTCCTCAAAATTATTACCAAACATTCCCACATTACTCAAATTGATCATTCATATCCAAAAATACCAAAAATTCAAAACTACCTCCCAATACCCTCCAAATACCCAAAATACCCCTCTTGACCCAAAAATTCAAAAATTCAAAAAATTCCTAGAAAATTCCTGAAAATCCCAAATATTCCCAATTTCATTTTGTTCAACTACACCATGGGCCAATTTTGTAAATTTACCCCACTTTTATCAAAACCCCCAATTTGACCCATTTTAACCCAAAGTGAACCCAATGTCAAACCAAGCCTACCCAATTGACCCAAATTCTGGTCCAATTCAATTCTAAACTTCAATTCAACATTCCCAACACCAATCTAGACCAAACCCAAGTCCAATTTGATTGACATTTGGATCCAATTTTACTTTTGGCCTTAAAGCCCAATTTGGACCCATGACCCAAACCTAACCCAAACTCACCCAATTCAACTCCAATTAACCCCAAATCTTTAATAAACCTTCCATAGCATCCCTACAAACAAAACACTAACATGATTTGCCCAACATTTAGACCCAAACCCCACTTAAATTCAACCCAAAACCAAAAAGTCCAATTTTGACCTAAACCCAAACCTAACCCAAATAAGCCCAAACCCCAAAATCAAAGCCCAAGCAAAGCCAAAACCTCTTTGAAACACTCCCATAAACATTTCGCAACATTCATTTTACATCAATTTCATCCCTAGCCCAACATTGGCCCAAGTTAGCCCAATTTGACCTATATTGGCCCATTCACCAAAGAAGCCCAAATTCAACCCAATTCAAACCCAAATCACTCCCAATTTGCTTCAAATCACTCATGACACATCCATGAGCTAAACCCAACAATTATTTGGCCCAAACTTCTACAAAATTCCCATCCATAAATCTATTTTTAAACCAAAAGCCCACTTACATGAAACCTTCCTAAAAGCCCAAATTTCATGCTAAAGCCCATATGACAAATTCTTCTCATCATACCCTTGATTAAAATCAATCCCTAAGTTTGAAAATTCATCATGAAGCCATTCCAAATTAAGCCCCGTACAAATTCCCATCAAAATACCAAAATTTTTCTTAAATCCATTTCCATGAAATTGACTTAACTTTTCCCAAGCCAAAGGTGAGCCATGAAGCCATGCATGAGCCACATGGGAGCCATGAGAGCCATGGAATCTACTTTCCACCTCACCATACCCAAGATGGAAAGAGGAGGAGGCCCTTTCCATATTCTCTTAAGGGGGATTAGCCACTTCCATGACTCCACTAAACCCTACTTAAACTTAATTGTATTTGGATTGTGACTTGACCCCACTAATCAAGCTGATCCAAGTGACTTTCCTTCGACCCAAATCGTCTTGGAGGGTGGACTTAACCCAAAACCAAGGGTCGACCCATTTAGACCCAAAACTAGCCCTTTCCCATTCCACTTCGATTCAAACCCTTTACACATGTCCATGGCCAATTGACTGCACAAACCTCCAGCCTCGACCCACCCGGACTCGAGGGTGACCCATGCTCGCCGGCCACTCGCCCGGGTCTCTGGAAAACACCATGGCCGAGACCTCGGGGGAGCCAAACTTTGGAATTCCACCTTCGCCGAGCCGCCCCATGCCCAATGGCCACCATGGCTGTTCTTCCCATGCCCAGAGCAGCTCGATCCCAACCCTCGGTCATCCCCGCGAGGCCCTCCAGCCCACCTCTATTTAAACCCGACCCCCTCACGGCCATGAAGGAGAGTTGCACAAACCTTGCCGAAACTCGCCAAAATTGTTCCAAACCCTACTCCATACTTAGAGCGAGCTTGATCCCCAGGTGTCAATTTGCCATAATCCCCACCAACGGAATCCAATTTCTCAACTAAAATTTCACCCAAAACCGGGACACTTTGCCACAGCTGAGCAAATCCTCAAATTGACCGGTCCTACACCTTCACCGGACCAAGAGGAGAAGTTTCCCACCGAAAGCCCCATCTCTAGGCCACCCAGCTTGTTCCGGCCTCCAAGCTTTGTGATCGGCCGTGGTCACTTTCTTAGCTAGGCAATTCACTGCACCGGGTGACTTCATCCGGAGCTTCGCTGGGACGCAATCGAAGGTGACACAACCCTCGCATCGAAGCCACACTTCTCCGAGCAAAGGTATGGCCTCACTATTCTTCCCGAGCTTCTGAACATTCTCCATTTTTATTGAGTCTATTTCATGCCACATAAACCGTATGGATGTGTTCGTCTTCTCGAGACGAATCCATAGAGCATAAGAACGTTCAATTTTGTCAAGTATCGAGTGAGATCTTAGGCCTAGAAGACGGACGGTTCTCGGGCTAGGAGGCTTGGGGACGATGAACGGATGCCGTTCATTTAATACACACGCGGACGGACGGCCAGGATCGCGCCGGATCAGGAGACGGAACGACACAGCGGGTCCTTGGAGCGCTGAGTCGGATGGCGGCGCCGAATCAGAAGGCTACGCGTGTGCGTTCGGAGCTTCCGAGGTTGACGCGGCGCCGCGTGGATAAATAGAAAATTAGGGTATTTTCTGATTTATTTAATTCCCTAAACATCAAAAATCCATAACTTTGTGTAGAAAAATCAGAAAAATAAAATAAAAATACCCTATTGCTCTGTGAACAGAGGACAATAATGTGGAAGAGAAATCATTTAATTTCATCAAGTATTTTATTTTTAATGATTTATTTCCCTTCTGCATTATTTTAATTCTCCATGCATATAGGAAATTCACCATGGCATGAGACCATAGGGTTTTTGAAGCCTCTGAATTTGGGAACATTCGCTGAATTTTCCAAAGTCAGGGGCCATCCCTATGAGAAGTTATTGATTTTTCAAATTCATGTTGTTGTTTTGAGTATTTTAATTCCAATAATTAGCTTGTTGTGAAATAAATTCTAGGAGAATTTGGTGATGTCTCTTATGACCAGAGGACCCTAGGAAAAATAGGTTTTGAGTTCATTCATTTAAAATAACCCTAATTGGCTTAAACACCCAAAATAGATCCCTAATTAATTAGAGTTAACCATAAATCAAATTGACTTGAAATCAATCCTCCACTGACCTTTAGGATCAGAGGAGCTCATAATAAAAATTTGAGGTCAATTGGACTTGGTTAGCCCTACCAAATGGGTTGATTAAGCCATTTAGTCAATTTGAACTTTAAAAATTCATAACTTTCAAAATGCTTTTCAAAAATTCACCAAATTGGTTTTGGAGCCTCTCTGATATCAGGGGAATTTAAGAAAATTAAAATTTCAATTTTCTAAAAAAGTTGATTTTTTGGTATTATTTTAATATTTTAATAATTAAAAAATAATAAAAATCACTAAAAAAATAAAATTCACCAAAATGTCACATTTTGAATTCTAATCACTTAGGAACAAAACCCATATTTTTCTTAGGTCTATTTAATGAGATATTAAATTTTAAAGCCCTATGGTAATTTTAAAATTAAAAAATGTATTTTTTTTAGCATTTTCACTAAAATAATTCTATTAAATCAAAGAAAAATCAGAAAATTGTAAAAATTGATTCTCTAATTTCCTTGATATTAGAGAGATTTTTGAAAAATATAAAATTAGTTTTTTCAACCTTTATTTTATTTTTAAATTAATTAATACTCCAAAACTTAAAATAATTATAATAAAAATAATATAATTCAAAAAATCACCAAAATTGGCCCAAGTGGTCCTCTGGTCATTAGGAATGTCTCATAATTTTCTTAAGGACAAAAACTTTCCCTTGGTCATATTATTAAATTTTCCTTAGGAATTCCTATTTTTCCACCAAAAATAATTACATAAATAAATTAAATACAGAAAAATCACATTTTCTCCTCTCATGTCTTTATTGGCATATGAGTGAAGTCACATAAAAATTTCAAGTTCATTTAAGTTCAATTTAGTGATTTATGAAATTATTAAGCTTGAAGGGCAAAGTGGTAATTAAAATTTTAACCCTTAAATTAAAACTTTAGGCTTAATAAAATTAACAAGTAAAATATTTAATCTTAATCTGATTTGGATGATTGAAATTTAAATAATTAAAGGGTAGAAACCTATTAAACAATTTAAAAAATAATTAAAATAAACTTTAATTAAATAATTGATTAAGTTTGGAAGAATAATAAAGTTGGAATTATTAAATAGGGATATTATTAGGAAGAGATTTTTTCTTTAATTTAAAAATCCCTAAATTAGTCATCTCAATAATATTTAATTCCTAATTAAAATGATAATTCAAATGTAAGTTTTAAAATGTTAAAAGACTTAATCATTAAATTAAATTAAAAGTTAAATTATTAAACTTTTCTTTAAATTTTCAATTAAATTAAAATTAAAAATAAAATTAAATTAAAGATTAAATTAAATCAAACAAATTAAATTAATTTAAATTAAATTAAATCAATAAAATTAAATTAAATTACATTGAATAAATTAAATTAAATTGAATTAAATTTTATTAAAGTTAAATTAAATTAATTAAATAAAATTAAATCAAAACAATGGTTAAATTAAATTAAATTAAATTAAATTAAATTAAAACATATTAAATTAAATTAAATTAAATTAAATTAAATTAAAAATAAATAAATAAATAAAAAATCAAATTAAAATAAAATAAAATTAAAATTAAAATTAAAATTAAAATTAAAATTAAAAATTAAAATTAAATTAAAATTAAAACTAAACCAAATTAAATTACATTAAAGTTAAATTAAATTGAATTAAATAACATCACCTAAGACATAAATAATTTAAAGAAATTCAAAATGAAGTAACTTGAACACTATTCCAAATTTAAACCCATTAACTTAAATTAAATCATTTGAACACCAATTCGCCTCGAAAGCTTTGGTTGTCATAACTCCTAAATAGAACGTTAAATGAAATGTTACTTCACCTATAGGATATTCAAATGTCCTAGTTCACTGAGCAAGATAATAGCAAAACTTGAATCCTAGGACGATTACTTCACCTGATCAATTAAATTCATTTGGACTTAAAACAATCCTAGCAGTATTGAAAAGATGTTTAAGATTCTTCTTAAGCACTTTCTCAATATGATAGGGTACTTATAAGAACAATTGAACTTAATTGTTCTTTGATGAAGAAGATTGTCCTCAAACAAAAACACAAGAACCTAGACGTCATAGGAAATGACTAGCTATAGGATTAGGAATTTGGTAGAAAACCATAACCCTTCCCTTAGCTTTACCTAGGAACTTGCTTAAATATTCTAATTGTGTTTTAAGTGCAGCTTGGGATGACGGGAAGACCCTCCGAGTACGCTTTTATTTTATTGCAACTTACCTTATTGCAATTTATTTAATCGCATCGCACTTACTTTTCTTACATGATAAACAACTGTTGCATGAAAACCCACACCTTTAGGATAGTCCCTAAAACTGAAACCAAAACTAAATTAAAAGTCATTGCAAGATAAAATTCACCGCCACAACATTTCAAAATATAAAACAACTCAAAATTTAATCACAAACAGAATACAAAACTGCAATTACAACTAAATTAAAACGTTCTGTTGGATGATTGGGAATACCTCGGATGATGTAACCTACGTGTTGCTAACGGGATTTCCCACGGTCTAAATGAAAGTGTGGAACTCATTCAGTTGAGTTTAACAAATTCATCTGGACTAGGTGAATCCGATAAAAATAACGATGCCGGAAGGATGGAACCGTGGGATCTTAACCGGTGTTGTTATAATCAACTTTAAGATTTGTTTTAAATAAAACATAAAAAACACTTGGAAATTAAGACTTCTCTAAACCAAAACACCTTTCTCATCTCCTGACTTATGATTTCTAAAACTAAACCTCCGCAACAACAAGGAGCTTGGAGCACGGTGGGCGGCACGGCCATCTTCGTCGACAGAAACAACTCTACATCAACTAAACATTCCTAGAATTAAACAACAAAGCCATAGGACTTCGAGGTAGTTTGCCTAGTGCAACATAAATGCTCAACCTTTTTTTAGGCATTTGCATTGCAAATTAAGCCCTAACCGGTCTTAGGATTCCGAGGTAGTCGTCCGATACGACATAAACCCTCACATCTTTAAGGCTACTTGTATGATTTTACCATACAAATATAAGTCCTAATTAATTAAAATTGGCAAGATCAAAACATTAAATAAATATTAGGACTTTCCTAAATTCAAGCCAAACAATAGGATAGTCGGGAAATTACCGAAGTTCGCTTCGAATCTGTGATTTCTCCTACCTTTCTTCCTTTGAATTCCCAAAATAAAATCTTCCAAATTTGATCCATTCCCTATTGAAATTCCAAAATTCAATCCCTTGAAAACTTAAACTTTGAAATTCTTGAGAGCGAATTATCGATTATTATCGAGAGTTTTCTTAGGTGAATCCTGTCACCTAAGATGTAATTAACTATAGGGGCTTGCCCTTATAGGGAATTTTAAAGAACCCAGGTAATATAAACCCTGTTTAATGCTTTCATATTAAGCAGGGGAACTTGTCGGCTTATAAAATTGGTTCGCAGCCCAAACGGATGTCACAAATCTTCTAGTTTATTTAATCGAGCCCCATCGTCAAGCAACGGTGCCTATTCTTCGGGATAGATACACGGTTTGTGGTATGGTGCTCGTTTATATAAACTATTTGGGATGTGAGGTCGGTTTGATTTCATATCTTAAAATCTTCAAATTTAAAAAAAAATTATTTTTAAAATCAAATACTACTTTTCAAATTATATATATTTAAACTAAATTCGCCGTACAATTTCTTTTTGGCGACCCCTTTTTCAAAAATACAACACATAACCTAAAAATATGCCGACAAGTCAATTTGCACAAAAAGAGGTGAAGGCAAAATGTGACATGGTCACTTTCATTCCAATCTTGATGAAGATACATCATACAACTCAATCTGAAATATTTCTCATACAATCCATGACTCAAAACAGACTATGTATGATTCTTGTTGATCCATCCAAAAAGTATCTGTTAGAAATCCATGTCTGAGTAATGAGATATACGATCAATAACACCACCTTCCAAGCCATCCTTGGCAGGAATGCCACATGGATGTGTATTGGAGGTGTGCTATTTCCCGTGTAACTCACAGCTCGTAGGGCTGGAGACTCTCCAATTATGGATCTAGCTGGAAGTGGTAAGGCGCCTTTCTGTCGTCCATCCTTCTAAAATTGATGGAGATCTGCTCCACTGTACTCCCGGTATACAATGTTTTGCGATGTCTGCTCCATTTCCTTGTAATATCATGACGGAACCTACCGGAAGTGGTATTTCTACCGGCCCTCGGAACTTACCTAGGCCTGCTATCCGGAGGTCAGATCCGAACATGATATTGTATTGGTTGACGAACAAAACTGTGTAGAAAGGTCTGACAAAGTCATGGTGGTCTATGTGTGGAGGTATGCAGTCGCCCTTCTGATAAATGTTGATGATGCAACTATTGGGTATGCAGTCTACTGGCAGTACCCTCCACATTGTCATTATTTTCACCATTCTTTAATTATTCTCGGCATTGGATCCACCTCACCGTGATGGAGTATCCCTGGTGGATTTCCTTTTCTGTCCTCTGTGAAGTTATAGCAACATCAGCATTGTATTATGAGTCTTCCTTTCCCTGGCATCCATTTCCGGGGTTCCGAATAAGTCTTTTCTCTCAGACGACCTGCTCGACCCATCTTCTGAGGTTCTAAAATGCAATCCACAACCTTTTGTTGCTCGTACTCTGAGAATACACCTGTGTGTAACTCGAGGCCTTCCAAAATGTTGATTCTTTTGCCTCTAATCCTTTCAAAGTATTTGAAGGTTTTCTTCTCAACATTTTGCATTCTTTCTAGTTCATATTCCGAGATGAACTGCAAGTGACGAGGCCTAGTAACGTATTGCGGGATGTATGGCTCAATCCCGTCACATTCTCCTGCATACCTTGGCTCCTCGGGGATTGTCTCTGTCGGGACATCATCCGGGGTTGCTCTCGCAACAAGGTTTCTTACCACTGATGGCTCTGTCTGGCGTCGCGGTAATCTCTCTACCTCTGGTCTTCTTAGAGTTTCGTTTATCCTTTCTGTTGTTCTTGGAACTTGTTCTCTCTTTTCAGGTTCTTGATGAACTGACATCTTTGAAATGTGTGTGTTGGCGAAGATGGTTGTTTCCTCGTGTTGATCTGCTGCTGGTTTAGTCAACATCTTGTGGATACGGCGATTTTTATTTCTTCTTTGAGTAGCAGTGAGTGTAGCTCTCCTCACTTCTTGAATTTCTGCGGGCGCGGCGCTGACGAGCTTGCCCTCTACCGTGGCAACTACTGACTTGATTTTCTTGCTTTCCTCGGTATTTGTCTTTCTTTTCTTGTTGCTGGATTGGTGGCTTGGGCCACCCATCTTCATCACTGTCTGGCTATGAAGCTCCTCTCGGTCCACAGGGACCCAATCATTTTCTTCGTACTGTAGGCTGGCTGGTGTGAAGTCAGAATCAATTTATACCACTGCTCCATCCTTCACCCTCTTTTCATCGAGTGCGAGTCTCACGCCATTTTTAAAGTTTAGGACTAACCACCTGTTCGACATTTCCCTGCAAAGAAGACAAGGAAAGGATCAGGGGCTGTACTAAGAACAAGAACATTAAGAAAGTATTTATCACTGAAGATTCTTATTCACTTATTCCAAATTTAATTTTTAAGGAAAGTAGGAAAAGATGAAGAAAGATCAGGAACAATATTTAATTTGAAAGGAAGGGTAAAACTTTATTATTATGATTTTCACATATTTTATTTTTATCACATATATTTTTTATCCATTTTTTATGTTTTTGGGTTCGGACCCTGTCACAAAGTGATTACTTTACCCGTGTTTCTAGGGATAAGTCTCTGTTTTAGAGGCCACCCTTCGAAACATCAGGTTGCGTAATACTTCTTCAAATCTCATCAGTTGATTGGAAGCATTTGTCGTTCTCCTTGGCAATTCACAAGTTGGTAGGAGCCTCCTGAGTAGACTGCCTCAACTACAAACGGCCCTTCCCAAGTTGGTTCAAATTTGCCTCCTATCTTGCGATGTGCAAGAATAGGTCTTCTGAGAACAAGAACTAAGTCACCAACTTTGAAAGTTCTTGGGCGGACCAGTTTATCATAGGCCTGGATCATCTTAGCTTGGTACAGATCCAAATTTTGTTGTGCTGCAAGTCTTTTTCCTTCCAATTTTTCCAGTTCTTCCAGTCGTAATCTAGTATTTTTTTCTGTAGTAATTTTATTTGCAACTGCAATCCTGAGTGATGGAAGTTGAACCTCTAAAGGTAAAACTGCCTCGGACCCGTACACCAAAGTGTAAGGTGTAGACTGAGTAGGAGTCCTAAAAGTCGTCCTGTAGGCCCATAAGGCTTCTAACAACTTCTCGTGCCAATTTCTCTTGTTGTCATCCAAAGTTTTCTTTAAAATTTGAACGAGAGTTTTATTAAAAGCCTCGGCCAAGCCGTTTCCTCTTGGGTAGTAGATTGTTGAATATCGCCAATCGATTCCATGTCTTCTGACAAAATTATTGATTTTTGTGCTTTTGAATGCAGACCCATTATCTGAAATGATTCTGCGCGGTACTCCGAAACGGTATACAACTTGATTCTTGAAAAATTGTAGCACGTGTTGTGCCTATACTTCTCTGAGTGGAACTGCTTCTGCCCATTTAGAAAAGTAGTCTGTAGCTGCAAGGATGAAGCGATGTCTTCTTGAAGAAGGTGGTTCTATCGGACCCACTATATCTGTGCCCCAACACTCAAATGGCCATGACGCAATTGTCGGATGTAGCACGTTTGGAGGTTGGTGTAAAACCACTCCGTGAACTTGACACTGGTGACAACTTTTGGCAATCTTCATGCAATCGGTCATCATCGAGGGCCAATAATACCCTAGTCTTTTAATTTTCATTTTCATTTTCGGACCCGACTGATGAGCGCCACAAAGTCTTGAATGCACTTCTTTGACAATTTCACGAGCCTCGGACCCTCTCAGGCATCTTAACCACTTCTGATCAAAAGACCTTCTGTATAATGTATTGTTTATTAATGCGTAAGACAGAGTTCTTTTCTTGATTTGATGTGCTAATGACTTATCGTCTGGTAATCTCCCTGTTTGCAGGTAGTCTATTAACGGTTGACGCCAATCTTCTGTGTTTTCTATCACTGCTGCAACTGATTCCCCTACTTTTCTTGATTTACGTATCATATCCATGTCGAGCCGTGATAGGACTCGTCGTCCTTGAACTAACATTTCAACCGACTCATCTTGTAAGCGATGCAAATTCTTTTGCAAGGCGAGCTAGCGCATCCGCGAGAGCATTTTCTCTTCCGGGGATCTTGTAGATTGTTACATTCGAAATTTGTTCCAACAGTTTCATGGCATACTGAAAGTATTGCTCGAGTCTTGGTTTTAAAATTCTGTATTGTCCTTCGACCTGTTGAATGATCAACTGAGAATCTCCGTATATGTTGATATCTGTTATTCCCATTTGAATGGTCAGTTCTAGTCCTGTTATGAGGGCTTCATCTTCTGCCTCGTTGTTTGTGCACAGCTCTGTTAAGTGGTAGGAGTATCTTAACATCCCCCGCTCCGGTGTTATAAAGATTAGTCTGATTCCTGCTTTACCGGGCACTATCATTTGCAATTCTTTGTCTTTCTATACTGATCATGCTCCGTCGAAGTATAGTTCCGAACGTCGATCATCGGTGTCTTCTAGGCTCATTATCTGTTCGTCAGGCAAATCGTCGTCGAGAGGTGAATCTGCCGGTAGAGGGTGTGCTGCAAGGAAATCAGCTAGCATTTGTCCCTTTATGGCACGGAGAGGAACGAAAGTTATGTCGAATTGCAATAGTATCATCGACCACCTGGCAAGTCTGCCAGAAAGTGTTGGACGGGTCATCAAATATTGCAACGGATTAACTTTTGAGATAAGGTTGACCTTATGAGAGAGCATGTAATGCCTGAGCTTTTGAGCGGCGAAGATCAGGGCCAAACAATGCTTCTCAATTGGAGGATACTTTACTTCCATCGGAATCAAAGGACAGCTTAAGTAGTAGAGAGCATTTTCTTTTCCCTCATCATCGACTCCGGGCAGCGGGGCTCCAAGGGAGTCGTCTAGAGCCGTGGTATAAAGTATCAACGGTCTCACTCGAGACTCGGGGCCGCTAAGACAGGAGGTATCATTAAGTATTGTTTAATGTCCTCAAAGGCCCGTTGGCATTTTTCTTCCCAAACGAATTTGGCGTCCTTTTTAACTAATGCCGAGAAGGGCTGACACCTACCTGACAAGTTCGAAATAAAGCGTCGAAGATATGCCAGATTCCCTTGAAAGGATCGTAGCTATTTTAAGGTTTTGGGAGGCGGCATTTCTAAGATAGCTTTAATCTTTTCCGGATCAATTTCAATCCCGCGATGTCGGACAAAAAATCCTAAGAATTTCCTGGAGGTGACGCCGAAGGCGCATTTTAAGGGATTCATCTTAAGGTTGTATTGCCTTAGTCGCTCGAAGGCAATTCTCAAATCATACAGGTGATCTTCTTTCAGTTTGCTTTTGATGACCACATCATCCACATAGCACTCAACTTGGTTGTGAATGAGCTCATCAAAAATCTTTGTCATTACTCTTTGGTATGTTGCTCCTGCGTTCTTTAGTCCGAATGGCATTACTATGTAGCAATACACTCCGATTGGTGTTCTGAATGTTGTGAGCTTTTCGTCTTCTGGTGCCATCTTTATCTGGTTGTATCCTGAAGATCCATCCATGAATGAAAATATTTCATGTGTTTAAGCAATGTCGATCATCGGCTTCGGGATTGGCGATGGAAATTCATCCTTCGGACATGCTTTGTTCAAGTCTCCGAAATCCACGCAGATTCCGATCTAACCATTCTTCTTCCTGACTGGTACCACATTAGCTAGCTAAGTAGGGTATTATTCTTCACGAACAAATTTAGCGTCGATTAGCTTCTTAACTTCAGCTATTACTTGTGTTCAATTTCTAGACGCATTCTTCTGGAAGCTTGTCTGACTGGAACGGAAGTAGGATCCACTCCTAGCCTGTGAGCTGCGACTTCTGGAGCGAATCCTTGCATTTCATCGTAACTCCAAGCAAAACAGTCCTTGAATTCTATTAATAGCTTGATCACTTCCTCGGAATCTTCTTTATTGAGTAAGGAGCTAACAAAGGTTGGTCTAGGCTTTTCGCTAGTACCTAAGTTAACTTCCATTAACTCATATATTGTAGATTTGATTTCTTCTTCGAATTCTGGTGGAGCGTCTCCAATTTGTAGATCTTCAAGATCTTCTGTAGTTTCCAAATAGTCTTCATTAGGTTTGCAAGTGACAACCAAACAAAATTCTGTATCGTCAACTGAACCTACTGTGCCGAATCCGAGACCATGTTTTGAATTTGGAGGCCGACCGGCATTATTCCATAATTTTTTGAAGTGTTGTGATCGACCTTTTGTCCATTATTGAGGTAAGACACCACGCTGAATTAAATTTTGAACACAGGGAGAGTACCACTCAAAAGGTAATTCCATTAATTCGGAAGAAGTGATATCTTCAAATTGTACATTGCTTTTGGTATTGGAAGAAGAAGTGCCACAGAAAATTTTGATTGGCTTTGCACCGCTGCTATGTACTTCTTTGACCACCATACCCTCGATTTTATCAGAATGGATCGGGGTCAGGGTCATAGTGTGTACATAGTGGTTAATCTTCTCTTACATTGATTTGTATTCTTCGTTCCTTTCATCTTCGAGAGAAATCTTGAATTGTGGTTTCTTCTGGTTTATTGTAGCTACTTCTTTCTTGACTTCTTCTTCTTCCTCAGAGCTGTTCTCCCAATCAACGTTGATCACCGGCTTTTTCTGTCCAACTATCCTAGTGTCTCTTCCACGACCTCGTCCTCGGCCTCAACCTCGGATGAGAGTTTTGGAGAAACCTTCACCATCTCGTCGTAAGGGAGTGGTGAGTGACTGTTTGACTAGAAATTCAGGTTCTTCATCGTCTCGAACTTCTTTTGCTTCATTTGGCACGGTGTTTCTGGAGAAGATTGTTTTCTTCGGAGGTGCGTAATAAGCTGCATCTTCATGGATTCCAATCTCATGTATGGAGAAAGGTTGCAAATCACCTTTAATGCACTGTTCTCCTCCTTCGTAGTATTTTATACACTGATGCAGAGATGATGGTACCATCCAGTTTTCATGGATCCATGGTCGGCCCAGTAGTGCGTTGAACGATGTCTCAGAGTCAATTATGTGGAATTTTGCGGTTGTCTTTGCTAAGTCACCGGTCTTCATCAACAGTGTTATTGATCCAAGGGCTCTTTCTCCTTTCTGGTTGAATCCTCTTAGTAACATCTTATCCGCTTCAAGCTCGTGAGCATCAGTTTCCAGGTATGCTAGCGTCCGAAGATTCATTATGTTGATGGATGCTCCTGGATCTACCAATACCCTGGAGAGCGTAAATTTTCCGATTGTAACTGAAATGTACAACGGTCGGTTGTGATCGGCTGTCCCGAGTAGTAGATCACTGACCGTGAAGGTAACACCCCGTTGTTCCTTTAACGAGCAAACCACATCTAAGGAATCTCCGACCATCTGAGCTAAACAAATCTCTGGATCAAGTAAGGCTTTGGCCAAAGCTTCCCTCATCTCTTTTGATAAGATGAGAGCGTCGTAGATACTCAGTTTGGCTGGTAGTTTCCTAAGATGGGCTAGCAATTTATAGTCCACTTTGTTATCATGTGTCTCAGTTTCTTCTAGAATGGGCAATTCTTCTGCTGGGGTTGATTCTTCCTGAATAACCACCTGCTTTCCTTTGTCTTTTGGACCCATTCTTGGAGGTAGAACCCTTCCGCTCTTTAAGTTGACTTCTGTGATTTCTTCTGAATCTGGTACTGAGTTTACTGGTGTCTCCTTTTGAATCGGCATGACAGGTTCTTCTGGAGTTGCTTCGGAATTTGAAAGCTCTAACTCTATTGTGATTGGAGTTCCATGGAATTCACATATAGATTTATTGCTTGTTGAACTTTCATAGCCTTCTTGGTGAATGTCTTCTTTGTTATCATGATTGTCGAGGTTGTGTATGATTTGAGAATTGTTATTGGTATCGAAATCGAGATCCGGATTAGATTGGTTGTCGTTAGTTATGTAATCGTTAGAAACAGTCAAAACGTAGCCAACACCATAACTCTTATCATTATAAGATCCCGCCAGAGCGAGCAAATAATCATACAGAATCAGAGGTTCGAGGAATTTTTCCCCCGATTCGGAAATAACCATCCTAGGATAAGCAGCCCCTAGTCTAGCCTTAGGAGCCTCTGTCCTTTCTTCTTCTACAATCTCTTTCTTTTCTATGATCTTTTCTTCATGGGGTGTTTCTTCAATTGCAAGCGATAGCGCCGGCTTGACAGGTTTCAAACTCTGAGTTGAAGAACGTGCCGAAGCGGTTTGGATGCGATCCAAAATTTTCTTCGATGAATTCGTCCAAGCGGTGCTCCATCCATCATCAGTTGTGTAAGGGTCTATCGGAACAATGGGATCCGTTGAAATAACATTAACAGAACCTCCTTTCTGGGGTTCTTTCATGTATTCCTTCGGGATCGTTATGTTCCCCTTTCAGAGATTGTTGTCGAGCCAACTCTTGAAGGTGATGCAATCCTCTATCTTATGTCCAAGCATCTGGTGGTAAGGGCAGTAGTTGGGATGGTCCTTCTTATTAACTTCTTCTGGCTTCTTGGTTCTGGCAGTCGAAAATCCGAAGTCTTCATCAAACTGCGGGGCATCTTTGGTAATGCCTCATCCTTGAATGGATATTCTCTATTTATAAGCTCCTTTAACGTGCGCTGTGGGCTAGGTTGTTGCTCATATTGTTGAGTTGGTTGATAACCGTGTTGAGGTTGTTGGTAGTTCTGTTGAGGTTGTTGATAGCTGGGTTGCGGCTGCTCTGGCTGTATTTGCATTGGATGTTTGCCCTTATCGACTGCCTCGACGATCCCGGATTTCTTTTCAAATGTCTGTCGGCATTATTTTTAGGGTGTGTTGTATTTAGAAAAGGGGTCGCCTAATAGAAATTGTCGGCGAATTTTAAGATTTTAAATTTAGTTTAAATATATATAATTTGAAAAGTAGCATTTGATTTTGAAAATAATTTTAAATTTGAAAATTTTAAGATATGAAATCAAACTGATCTCACATCACAAATAGTTTATATAAACGAGCACCGCACTACAAACCGTGTATCTATCCCTAAGGATAGACACACTCGCTTGATGGTGGGGCTCGATTAAATAAACTAAAAGATTTGTGACATCCGTTCGGTCCGCGAACCAATTTTATGTGCCGACAAATTCCCTACTTAATATGAAAAACATTAAACAGGGTTTATATTACCCGGGTTCTTTAAAATTCCTATAAGGGCAAGCCCCTATAGTTAATTACATCTTAAGTGACGGGAATCACCTAAGAAAACTCTCGATAATAATCGATAGTTCCGCTCTCAAGAATTTCAAAGTTTAAGTTTTCAAAGGATTGAATATTGGAATTTCAACAGGGAATGGATCAAGTTTGGAACATTTTGTTTTGGGAATTCAAAGGAAGAAAAGTAGGAGAAATTACAGATTCGAAGCGAACTTCGGTAATTTCCCGACTATCCTATTGTTTGGCTTGGATTTAGGAAAGTCCTAATGTTTATTTAATGTTTTGATCTTGCCAGTTTTAGTTAATTAGGACTTATATTCGTATGACATGATGATACAAATGGCCTGGAAGATGTGAGGGTTTATGTCGTATCGGACGACTACCTCGGAATCCTAAGACCGGTTAGGGCTTAATTTGCAATGCAAATGCCTAACAAAAGGTTGAGGATTTATGTTGCACTAGGCAAACTACCTCGAAGTCCTATGGCTTTGTTGTTTAATTCTAGGAAAGTTTTGTTGATGTAGATTCAAGTTTTGCTGACGACGATGGCCGTGCTGCCCACCATGCTCCAAGCTCCTTGTTGTTGCAGAGGTTTAATTTTAGAAGTCATAAATCAAGAGATGAGAGAAGTGTTTTGGTTTAGAGAAGTCTTAATTTCCAAGTGTTTTTGTGTTTTAATTAAAACAAATCTTAAAGTTGATTATAACGACAGCGGTTAAGATCTCACGGTTCCATCCTTCCGGCATCGTTATTTTTATCGGATTCACTTAGTCCAGATGAATTTGCTAAACTCAACCGAATGAGTTCCACACTTTCATTTAGACCGTGGGAAATCCCGTTAGCAACACGTAGGTTACATCATCCGAGGTATTCCCGATCATCCAACAGGACGTTTTAATTTAGTTGTAATTGCAATTTTGTGTTTTGTTTGTGATTAAATTTTGAGTTGTTTTATATTTTGAAATGTTGTGGCGGTGAATTTTATCTTGTAATGATTTTTAACTTAGTTTTGGTTTCAGTTTTAGGGACTATCCTAAAGGTGTGGGTTTTCATGCAACAGTTGTTTATCATGCAAGAAAAAGTAAGTGTGATGCAATTAAAGGAATTGTAATAATGTAAATTGCAATAAAATAAAAGCGTACCTGGAGGGTCTTCCCGTCATCCCAAGCTGCACTTAAAACACTATTAGGATATTTAAGCAAGTTCCTAGGTAGAGCTAAGGGAAGGGTTATGGTTTTCTACCAAGTTCCTAATCCTATAGCTAGTCATTTCCTATGACGTCCAGGTTCTTGTGTTTTGGTTTGAGGACGATTTTCTTCATCAAAGAATAATTAAGTTCAATTGTTCTTATGAACATCCTATCATATCGAGGAAGTGCTTAAGACAAATCTTAAACATCTTTTCAATATTTCTAGGATTGTTTTAAGTCCAAATGAATTTAATTATATAAATGAATTAATCGTCCGGGGATTCAAGTTTTGTCATCTTGCTCAGTGAACTAGGACATTTGAATATCCTTTAAGTGAAGTAACATTTCATTTAACGTTTTGTTTAGGAGTTATGATAACCAAAGCTCTGAGGGCAAATTGGTGTTCAAATGGTTTATGATTTAGTTTAACTTCAGTTAAAGGGTTTAAATTTGGAATAGTGTTCAAGTTGCTTTATATTTAATTTTTTTATGTCTTAGGTAAAGTTATTTAATTCAATTTCATTTAACTTTAATTTAATTTAATTTAATTTTAATTTTAATTTAATTTAATTTAATTCAATTTAGTTTGATTTGATGTTAAATTAATTTAGTTTAATTTGATTTAATTTCCTTTAATATAATTTAATTTGATTTAATTTTAATTTAATTTAATTTAATCTAATTTAATTTAATTTAATTTGTTTTAATTTAATTTAAATTAATTTAATTTGTTTTAATTTAATTTAGTTTAATTTAATTTAACTTAATTTATTTATTTAATTTGATTTAATTTAATTTGATTTAATTTAATTTAATTTAATTTAATTTAATTTGATTTAATTTGTTTGATTTAATTTAATTTAATCTTTAATTTAATATTTTTTAATTTAATTTAGTTTAATTTAATTTAATTTAATTAATTTATTTAATTTAATTTAATTTAATTTAATTTAATTTATTTGATTTAATTTAATTTAATCTTTAATTTAATTATATTTTTAATTTTAATTTAATTGAAAATTTAAAAAGAGTTTAACAATTTAACTTTCTAATTTAATTTAATGATTAGTCCTTTAACATTTTAAAATTTAAATTTGAGTTATCATTTTTAATTAGGAATTAAATATTATTGAAATGATTAATTTAGGGATTTTTTAAATTAAAGAATAAATCTCTTCCTAATAATAATATCCCTATTTAATAATTCCAATTTTATTATTCTTCCAAATTTAATCAATTATTTAATTAAGGTTTATTTCAATTATTTTAAATTGTTTAATGGGTTTCTTACCCTTTAATTATTTAAATTTCAATCATCCAAATCATATTAGGATCAAATATTTTACTTGTTAATTTTTATTAAACCTAAAGTTTTAATTAGGGGTTAAAGTTTTTAATTACCATTTTACCCTTCAAGTTTAATAATTTCATAACTCACTAAATTGAGCTCAAATGAACTTGAAATTTTTTTGTGACTTCACTCATATGCCAATAAAGACATGAGAGGAGAAAATGTGATTTTTCTGTATTTAATTTATTTATGTAATTATTTTTGGTGGAAAATAGGAATTTCCAAGGAAAATTTAATAATATGACTAAGGGAAAGTTTCTGTCCTTAAGAAAATTATGGGACATTCCTAATGACCAGAGGACCACTTGGACAAATTTTGGTGATTTTTTAAATTATATTATTTTTATTATAATTATTTTAAATTTTGGAGTATTAATTAATTTAAAAAATAAAATAAAGGTTGAAAAATGAAATTTATATTTTTTTTAAAAATCTCTCTGATATCAAGGAAATTAGAGAATCAATTTTTGCAATTTTCTGATTTTTCTATGATTTATTATAATTATTTTAGTGAAAATGCCAAAAAAATGTATTTTTTAATTTTTAAATTACCTTAGGGCTTTAAAATTTAATATCTCATTAAATAAACCTAAGAAAAATATGAGGTTTGTTCCTAAGTGATTAAAATTCAAAATGTGACATTTTGGTGAATTTTATTATTTTTATGATTTTTATTATTATTTTTTAATTATTAAAATATTAAAATAATACAAAAAATCAACTTTTTTAGAAAATTGAAATTTTAATTTTCTTAAATTCCCCTGATATCAGAGAGGCTCCAAAACCAATTTGGTGAATTTTTAAAAAGTATTTTGAAAGTTATGAATTTTTAAAGTTCAAATTGCCTAAATGGCTTAATCAACCCATTTAGTAGGGCTAACCAAGTCCAATTGACTTCAAATTTTTATGGTCGGTTCCTCTGATCCTAAAGGTCAGTGGAGAATTGATTTCAAGTCAATTTGATGTATGGTTAGCTCTAATTAATTAGGGATCTATTTTGGGTGTTTAAGCCAATTAGGGTTATTTTAAATGAGTTAACTCAAAACCTATTTTTCCTAGGGTCCTCTGGTCATAAGAGACATCACCAAATTTTCCTAGAATTTATTTCACAACATGCTAATTATTGGAATTAAAATACTCAAAACAGTAACATGAATTTGAAAAATCAATAACTTCTCATAGGGATGGCCTCTGACTTTGGAAAATTCAGGAAATGTTCCCAAATTCAGAGGCTTCAAAAGCTCTATGGTCACATGCCATGGTGAATTTCCTATATGCATGGAGAATTAAAATAATCCAGACAGTAAATAAATCATTAAAAATAAAATACTTGATGAAATTAAATGATTTCTTTTCCACATTATTCTCCTCTGTTCACTGAGCAAGAGAGTATTTTTACTTTATTTTTCTGATTTTCCTACACAAAGTTATGGATTTTTGAAGTTTAGGGAATTAAATAAATAAGAAAATCCCTAATTTTCTATTTATCCGAGTCGGCGCCGCGTCAACCTTAGCATCTCCGAAGTGCCGCGTGGCGCGCTCCCATTCGACGCCGCCGCTTGAGTCAGCAGCCCGGGTCCCGCCTTCCGCGTATCATCTGCCGATCCGACCTAATCTGAGTCGTCCGTCCGTGCGTGTATTAAATGGACTGCATCCATTCATCGTCCCCAAGCGTCCTCACCCGAGAGCCGTCCACACTAAATCCCTAATATCTCACTCGATACTCAATGGATTTTCATGTTCTTATGCTCTATGGATTCGTCTTGAAGAGACAAATACATCTATATGGTGATCATGCATTGACATTAAAGCATTTGAAATGGAGAATCTCCAGAAGCTCGGGATGAAGAATTAGCTCATACCTTTGCTCGGAGAAGTGTGGCTTCAATCCGAGGGTCGTGTCACCTTCGATTGCGTCCCAGCAAGCTCCGGATGAAGTCTCCCGGTCTCGGTGAATCGCCTAGGTAGGATTTCGACCACGGCCCGATCACAAAGCATGGAGGCCGGAGCAACCGGGTGGCTCCGGAGATGGGGCTTTTGCTGGTGGACACCTTCTCTTGGTCCGGTGAAGGTGTAGGACCAATCAATTTGAGGATTGATCCACCTTGGAGAAGTGTCCTGGTTTTGGGTGGAATTTCGGCCGAGAAATCGGATTTTGTCGATGGGGATTAGGGCAAATTGACACCGGGAATCAACCGCTCTAAGGGTGGAGAAGGGTTTGGAAAAATTTTGCGCAGTTTCGGCAAGGTTTGTGCAACTCTCCTCTCATGGCCGCGAGGGGGTGGTGTTTAAATAGGAGAGGGTGGAGGGCCTCCCGTGGAGAGTTAGGGCTTGGGATCAACTGCTCTGGCATGGGAAGAACAGCCATGGTGGCCATTGGGCATGGGGCAGCTCAGCAAGGGAGAATTCCAAAGTTGGCTCACATGTGAGCTCTCGGCCATGGTGTTTTCCGATGACCCGGTGGCCGGCCGGCTGTGCATTGGTCACCATCTTGTTCGGTGGGTCGTGGCTGGGGTTTAGTGTAGGCAATTGGCAAATGCCATGTGTAAAAGGCTTGGATTAGAATGGAATGGGAGAGGGCTCATTTTGGCTCAAATTGGTCAACCCCTCCATTTAGGCTAGGTGCACCACCCATGGCTTGGTTTAGGCTGAATAGAAAGTGATTTAGGTCAGCTTAATCAGTGGGGAATGGTCACCATCCAAGTACAATTAAGCTTAAACAAGATTTAGTGGAATCATGGGAGTGGTTAATCACCTTTAGGAATTAAGGAAAGAGTCTCCTCCTTTTGCCCAAAATGGCATGGTGACATGTAAAGAGGCTCTCATGGCTTCCATGTGGCTCATGCATGGCTTCATGGCTCACCTTTGGCTTGGGAAAAGTCAAGTCAATTTCATGGAAATAGATTTAAGAAAAATTTTGGTATTTAGGGGTGATTTGGCATGAGGCTTGATTTGGAATTATTTGATGATGGGATTATAACTTAAAGAATGGCTTTGATTAAATGGATGGCAAATGGAAATGTCATGTGGGCTTTAGGGCCAATTTTGGGCTTTTGTATTTGGTGGAAATGTGCTTTTAGGAAGGTTTAGGGAAGTGGGCTTTGGATTTTAAAATGGATTTTAGGATGGAATTTTAGTAAAGGCTTGGGCCAAATAATTGTTGGGTTTAGCTCATGGATGTGTCATGAGTGACTTGGAGCAAATCGGGAGTGATTTGGATTTGAATTGGGTTGAATTTGGGCTTCTTTGGTGAATGAGCCAATATAGGTCAAATTGGGCTAACTTGGGCCAATGTTGGGCTAGGGTTGAAATTGATGTAAAATTAATATTGGGAAATGTTTATGGGAGTGTTTCAAAGAGGTTTTGACTTTGGTTGGGCTTTGATTTTGGGGTTTGGGCTTATTCGGGTTAGGTTTGGGTTTAGGTCAAAATTGGGCTTTTTGGTTTTGGGTTGAATTTAAGTGGGGTTTGGGCTTAAATATTGGGCAAATCATGTTAGTGTTTTGTTTGTATGGATGTTAAGGAAGGTTTAGAAAAGATTTGGGGTTAATTGGAGTTGAATTGGGTGAGTTTGGGTTAGGTTTGGGTCATGGGTCCAAATTGGGCTTTAAGGCCAAAAGTAAAATTGGATCCAAATGTCAATCAAATTGAACTTGAATTTGGTCTAGATTGGTGTTGGGAATATTGAACTGAAGTTTAGAATTGAATTGGACCAGAATTTCGGTCAATTGGGTAGGCTTGGTTTGACATTGGGTTCACTTTGGGTTAAAATGGGTCAAATTGGGGGTTTTGATAAAAGTTGGGTAAATTGACAAAATTGGCCCATGGTGTAGTTGAACAAAATGAAATTGGGAATAGTTGGGATTTACTGGAATTTTCTGGGAATTTTCTGAATTTTTGGATTTTTGGGTCAAGAGGGGTATTTTGGGTATTTGGAGGGTATTGGGAGGTATTTTTGGAATTTTTGATATTTTTGGGTATGGATGGTCAATTTGAGTGGAGAGAAATGTTTAGGAATGATTTTGGAGAATTTTGGGTGATTTGGAAATTTTTGAGAAATTTGGGTAGTTTCAAGGGTTTTGGGTAGGCTAAGCGGGTGTAGGGTCACGAGGGTCAAAAATTGAAAATTTGGAAAATTGAAGATTGGGTGAATATAAGTGGAATAAAATCATTTTGGTTGAGCCATGAAGCCATATCAAGCGCACATGAGCCATGAAGGGACTCATTTGAGGCATTCACTATGTTATTCCCAACCCTCTTAGCCAAGGGCTGAGGGGTTAAGGACCATCCATGTGAATCACCTACATGAGTCAGGAGGTCAAGTTAGGTATGGGTGTGGTTTTAGGAGGTGTGTGCAAGTGTAGTGTATGAGTGTAGTGTGTGTGTAAGTCAGCCCCTTCACTGCACCGTGCCACCTGTGGCGGTCCTAACGCCAAAGAGTCCTATAGAACCCATCCTTTAAACTTCCACATTCGATTTCAACCCTCTAGGTGATTAGGGGTTTACGGTCAAGTTTGTGGAGTTTGCAGGAGTTAAGAAGTGGTTTGAATTTCTAAAAGGTGGTGGATCCCAATTCTAGTCCTCTAAGATAGTCAAAGGAAAAGCCTAAGGCTAGATCCTAAGTACTAAAAGAAGAAGAGAAGTCCTCATCAAAAATGAGGTCAACAAATGGACCCCCAATAGGTGTGGTGAGCTGATGGAGCACACCACGCATATTGGTGTTGACCGAAGCGATCAACAAAACGAACACAAATGTCCATGTGACAAACTTAGGACAAAGTAGAAGAGTTTCCGCTGGGGAGTGTCAAGTATATCTTTGAAACTGGAGATTCCTGAACTCTCGCTTGGGAAAGGGAAAAGGAGGTGAATCCCAAATCACATGATCTGGGTGAATTTCAACTTAGATTTTATTTTGTTTTAGTTTAATTTTTTGATGTGTGAGCTTAGATTTTAGTTTGGAGTTTCAATTTAGATTGAAATTTTGTCAAAAGGGATTTGAAGTTGAAATGAAAATTGGAATTTTGTGGTCTTAGATGTAACCTCTTCAACCTCAAAAGAGAATTGAATTTATTGGATTGAATCATTACAATGAGGAGAGATCTCAGAGAAATAAGGTATTGGATGTAAAATCCTTAACCTTAAGAGTTTAATTTTGATGTATTTCATCGCAATAGGGAAAGAACCTAAAGCAGTGCAGTCTCGGATGTAAAATCCTTAACCCCAAGAATTTGATTTGATGTATTTCATTGCGATAGAGAAAGAATCCTAAAGCAATGCAGTCTCGGATGTAAAATCCTCAACTCCAAAAGTTTGATTTTTTTTTTGATGTATTTCATTGCGATAGGGAAAGAATCCTAAAGCAATACAATTTCGGATGTAAAATCCTCAACTCCAAAAGTTTGAATTTGATGTATTTCATTGCGATGGGGACAGAATCCTAAAGCAATGCAGTCTCGGATGTAAAATCCTCGACGCAAAAAGTTTGAATTTGATGTATTTCATTGCGATAGGGACAGAATCCTAAAGCAATGCAGTCTCGGATGTAAAATCCTCAACTCCAAAAGTTTGAATTTTGATGTATTTCATTGCGATAGGGCAAGAATCCTAAAGCAATGTAGTCTTGGATGTAAAATCCTCGACTCCAAAAGTTTGAATTTGATGTATTTCATTGCGATAGGGACAGAATCCTAAGCAATGCAGTCTCGAATGTAAAATCCTCGACTCCAAAAAGTTTGAATTTAATGTATTTCATTGCGATAGGAAAGAATCCTAAAGCAATGCAGCTTCGGATGTAAAATCCTCAACTCCAAAAGTTTGAATTTGATGTATTTCATTGCGATAGGGACAGAATCCTAAAGCAATGCGGTCTCGGATGTAAAATCCTCGACTCCAAAAGTTCGATTTTCGATGTATTTCATTGCGATAGGGAAAGAATCCTAAAACAATCCAAGCTTCGGATGTAAAATCCTCAACTCCAAAAGTTTGAATTTGATGTATTTCATTGCGATAGGGACAAAATCCTAAAGCAATGCAGTCTCGGATGTAAAATCCTCGACTCCAAAAGTTTGAATTTGATGTATTTCATTGTGATAGGGAAAGAATCCTAAAGCAATGCAGTTTCGGATGTAAAATCCTCAACTCCAAAAGTTTGAATTTGAATAGTCATTGGCTTTGCAAAGATTTGTAGTGTTGATTTGAAAAGTGTAGAATTTTGGTGTTCCGAAAATTTCATGAAAGTTGTAGAAGACTTTCATAGAAGGAAATAGATTGAGAGGGAATATGTAGATGTCACATACCCCGTTCAAAAGAGTTAATCGAAAGTTGCTAGTTTGGATTGGGTATAATTCCTCGCCATCAGATTCGATCCGTGTCAGTGGAATCAACCGCTTCCATCCCAGATAAGGGAAAGAGTAGAACGGATTGGATTTCAGATTTGGGAGATTGAATTTGAGATTTGATTTGAAATCTGGAATCTGGAAAGATTGAATCTGAATTTGATTTAGATTTGATTTGAAATCTATGTTCATTTTGTTTGTCCTTTAACGATTCAAATTTATTTTATCGTTAATTTGGAGTTCATCATTTTTAGATTTTTAAGGAAAGTTTTCTTTTATTCCTTTTTTTTATTTCTTTTCTGTTCTTTGTTCGAAGTTCATTTAACTTTAATGGCGTTTCCCGATTAATTTGCACAAAAGAGGTGAAGGCCAAAAATGTGACATGGTCACTTTCATTCCAATCATGTCGAAGATACATCATATAACTCGATCTGGAATACATCTCATACAATCCATGTAGACTCAAAACGGACTATGTATGATCTTTGTCGATCCATCCAAAGAAGCATCTATCAAAATCCATGTCTGAATAGTGGGGTGCATGGTCAATAACATCACCTTCCAAGCCATGCTTGGCAAGGATGCCGTATGGATGTACATTGGAGGTGTGATATTTTCCATGTAGCTCACAGCTCGTAAGGCCGGAGGCTCTCTAGCTCCCGGTCCGGTCGAAAATGGTAAGGTGTCTTCCCGTCATCCATCCTCCCGAAAGTAACCGAGATCCGCTTCACCGGTACTCATGGTATGCAATGCTTAGTGATATCCGGTCCGTTGCCCTTCGCATCATGACGGAACCTACCGGTAAAGGTATCTTCACCGGCCCTCGGAACTCACCCGGGCCTCCTATCCGGAGGTCGCATCCGAACATGATGTTACACTCATTCAAGAAAGAGACTGTGTAGAAAGGTCTGACAAAATCGTGGTGATCTATGTGCGGGGGTATGCAGTCACCCTGCTTGTAGATTTTAATAATGCAGCTATTGGGTATGCAATCTGCTGGCAGTACCCTCCATGTCATCAATCTCTTTACCATTCTCTTGATGACTAATGGCATTGGATCCACTTGCCCATGACGGAGTATTCCCGGTGGGTTTCCCTTCCCGTCCTCCGCAAAGTTAGAATAAAGCATCCACATTGTATTGTAATTCTACCTTTCCCTGGCATCCATCTCCGGGTTCTGAGTAGGTGTTTTCTCTTAGGCGGCCTGCTCGGCCCATTCTTTTCAAATCCCGGATGCAATCCACGATTTTTTGTTGTTCATATTCTGAGAATACGTCTGTATGTAGCTCGAGGCCTTCTAAGTATATCGATCCTTCGTCTCCGATTCTCTCGAAGTATTCAAAGGTTTTCTTTTCGACATTCCGCATTCTTTCCAGCTCGTACTCGGAATAATCCGCAAATGGCGAGGCCTCGGTGACGTATTGTGGGACATACGGCTCAATTCCTTCACATTCTCCTGCATACCTCGGCTCCTCGGGGATGATGTCTGTCGGGACATCCCCCGGGGTTGCTTCTGCAACAAGGTCATGCATTACTGGTGGTTCTATCTGGTGGCGTGGTAGCCTTCTTTCTTCTGATCTTCGTGAGATTTCCCCGGTCCTTTCTGCTATCCTAGGAGCCGGCCTCCTTTCTTCGAGTTCCCGGTGAACCGGTGTCCTTGAAGTGTATGTGCTGGCAGTAGCAACTGTCTCGTCGCGCTGGTCCGCAGCTAGTTTGGTTAACATCTTACGGATAAGGCGATTCTTATTTCTTCATTGCGTTGCTATGAGAGTAGCTCTTCAAACTTCTTGAATCTCTCTGGGCGCGGCGCTGACAAGACTGCCCTCTGCTGTAGCGACTACAGACTTCATTTTCTTATCTTCTTCAGTGTTTGCCTTTCTTTTCTTGCTGCTCGGATTGGTGGCTTGGGCCACCCACTTTCATCACTATCCGCTCGGCGGCTCTTCTCGGTCAACTAGGATCCGAGTCACTTTCCTCGTACTCGTAGGCTCCGCTCGGTGCGAAGTCCGAGTCAATCTCGATTATCGCTCCATCTTTCACCCTCTTTTCATCGAGTACAAGGCTTACGCCATTTCTAAAGTTCAGGACCAACCGCCCGTTCGACATTTCCCTGCGAAAAGACGAGGAAAAGGATCAGGGGCTGTACTAAGAACAAGAATATTAAGAAAATGTTTATTAAAGACATTTTTTTTATTATATTATTATTTATATATATATATATATATATATTTTTTTAACATGAATGAAATGGGATAAGATCAGGAAAGAGATCTTGATATGGAGGAGAAAACAAGGAAAACTTTTATTATCATGATTTTATTTATCTTAGCACATTTTTTATTATTTTTGGGTTCGGATCCAGTCATAAGTAATTACTTCGCCCGTGCTTCTAAGGATAAAGAATTCATTCCTTCGAAACATCAGGTAGCGTAATACTTTTTCAAGTATCGTCCATTGATCGGAAGCATATGTCGTTCTCCCTGGCAATTCACTAGCTGGTAGGAGCCTCCTGAGTAGACTGCCTAAACCATGAACGGCCCTTCCCAAGTGGATTCAAATTTTCCTCCTATCTTGCGGTGTACAAGGATAGGTCTCTTAAGAACAAGAACTAAGTCACCAACTTTGAAGGTTCTTGGGCGGACCAGTTTGTCATGGGCTTAAACCATCTTAGCTTGGTATAATTCTAAATTCTGCTGCGCTGCAAGTCTTTTACCTTCCAGGCTTTCTAATTCCTCTAGTCATAATTTGGCATTCTCTTCTGTCGTGATCTTATTTGCAACTGCAATTCTGAGTGAAGGAAGCTGAACCTCTAAAGGTAACACTGCCTCGGACCCATACACCAGAGCGTAAGGTATAGCTTGAGTAGGAGTTCTGAAGGTTGTCTGGTAGGCCCATAAGGCTTCTAATAACTTCACATGCCAATTTCCCTTATTATCATCCAAGGTTTTCTTTAAGATTTGAACGAGAGTTTTATTAAAAGCCTCAGCGAGGTCGTTTGCCCTTGGATAGTAAATTGTTGAGTATCGCCAGTCGATTCCGTGTCTCCTGACAAAATTATTGATTTGTGTGCTTCCGAATGCCGACCCATTATCCGAGATGATCTCGCGCGGCACTCCGAAACGGTTGACAACTTGGTTCTTGAAAACCGTAGCACGTGGTGTGCTTTCACTTCTCTAAGTGGAACTGCCTCGCCCACTCGGAAAAGTAATCTGTAGCCGCAAGAATGAAGTGGTGTCCTTTTGAAGATGGTGGTTCTATTGGACCCACTATATCTGTGCCCCAACATTCAAATGGCCACGATGCAATTGTCGGATGTAACACATTTGGAGGTTGGTGTAGAACCACTCCGTGCACTTGGCATTGGTGACAGCTCTTGGCGATTTTCATGCAGTCGGTCATCATCGAGGGCCGGTAGTACCCTAATCTTTTAATTTTCATTTTCATCTTCGGACCCGACTGGTGAGCGCCACAGAGTCTTGAATGCACCTCTTTAACAATTTCAAGGGCCTCGGACCCGCTTAGGCACCTTAGCCACATTTGATCGAAAGACCTTCTGTACAAGGTGTTGTTTATTAATGCGTAGGACAGAGTTCTTTTCTTGATTTGATGGGCTAGCGACCTATCGTCTGGTAGCTTTCTCGTTTGCGAGGTAGTTCTATCAATGTCCGTCGCCAATCTTCCGTGTTTTCTACGTCACCGTTACAGCCGATTCTTCTTCTTTTTCTGATTTGTGTATTGTGTCTATGTCAAGCTGTGATAGGACCTGACGTCCGTGAACTGACACTTTTACTGACTCTCCTTGCAGACAGGCAAATTCTTTTGCGAGCAGAGCTAACACATCTGCTAAGGCATTTTCTTTTCTGGGAATTTTGTAGATTGTCACATACGGAATTTGTTCCAACAATTGTATGGCATACTGGAAGTATTGCTCGAGTCTTGGTTTAAAAATTTTGTACTGTCCGGCGATCTGCTAAATGATTAACTGCGAATCCCCGTAGATGTTGATGTCTGCTATCCCCATTTGAATAGCTAATTCCAGTCCTGTTATGAGGGCTTCGTATTCCGCTTCGTTGTTTGTACACGGTTCTCGTCAAGTGGTAGGAGTATCTTAACATCCCCCGCTCCGGTGTTATAAAGATTAGCCCGATTCCTGCCTTACCGGGCACTATCACTTGCGATTCTTCGTCTTTGTGTGCTGAAGATGCCCCGTCGAAATATAATTCCCAACGTCGATCATCAGGGTCTTCTAGGTTCATTATTTGTTCATCTGACAGATCGTCATTGAGAGGAGATTCTGCTGGCAAAGGGTGTGCTGCGAGGAAGTCTGCTAAGACTTGTCCCTTTACGGCACGAAAGTTATATCGAATTGCAATAATATCATTGACCATCCGGCAAGTCCGCTCGAAAGTGTTGGACGAGTCATCAAGTATTGCAATGGATTAAACTTCGAGATTAGGTTGACCTTATGAGAAAGCATGTAGTGCCCGAGCTTTGAGCGGCGAAGATCGGGGCCAAACAATGCTTTTCAATTGCGGGATACCTTATTTCCGTCGGAAGTAAATGACGGCTTAGGTAGTAAAGAGCATTTTCTTTACCCTCATCATTGACCTGGGCTAACAGGGCTCCGAGAGAGTCGTCTAAAGCCGCGGTATAAAGTATCAGCTATCTACTTGAGACTGGGGCTGCTAAGACAGGAGGTGTCATTAAATATTGTTTAATATCTTCGAAGGCCCTCTGGCATTTCTCTTCCCAAATAAATTTGGCGTCCTTTTTAACTAGTGTCGAGAAAGGCTGACACCTACCTGACAAGTTCGAGATAAAGCATCGAAAATATGCCAACTTCCCTTGAAAAGATCGTAGTTGTTTTAACGTTTTGGGAGGCGGAATTTCTAAGATAGCTTTAATCTTTTCCGGGTCGATTTCAATTCCACGATGTTGGACAAAGAATCCTAAGAATTTCCCGGAGGTGACGCCGAAGGCGCATTTTAAGGGATTCATCTTAAGGTTAAATTGTCTTAATCGTTTGAAAACAATTCTCAAATCATACAAGTGGTTTTCCTTTACTTTGCTTTTAATGACCACATCGTCCACGTAGCATTCGACTTGATTGTGGATGAGATCATCAAAAATTCTTGTCATCACTCTCTAGTAGGTTGCTCCTGCGTTCTTCAGTCCGAACGACATCACTGTGTAACAATATACTCCGATCGGCGTTCTGAATGCTGTAAGTTTTTCATCTTCTGGAGCCATTTTTATCTGGTTGTATCCTAAAGATCCATCCATGAATGAGAATATTTCATGCGTCGAAGCAATGTCGATCATTAATTCTGGGATCGGTAGAGGGAATTCGTCTTTTGGACATGCCTTGTTTAAATCTCTGAAGTCCACACAAATTCTGGATCCGACCATTCTTCTTTCGACTGGCACCACATTGGCTAACAAAGTCGGGTATTGTTCTTCACGGATAAATTTGGCGTCTATTAGCTTTCTAACTTCGGCTATGACTTGTTGTTCAATTTCTAGACTCATTCTTCTGGGACCTTGTCTGACTGGGACAGAAGTAGGATCCACTCCTAGCTTATGGACTGCGACCTCCGGAGCTAATCCTGGCATCTCATCGTAGTTCCAAGCAAAACAGCCTTTAAATTCCATTAATAACTCGATTATTTCTTCGGAGTCTTCTTTATTGAGAAAGGAGCTAACAAAGGTAGGTCTAGGCTCTTCGCTAGTACCTAAGTTAACTTCCGTTAACTCATCTATTGTAGATTTAATCTCTTCTTCGAATTCTGGTGGAGCGTCTCCAATTTGTAAATCTTCAAGTTCTTCTGTAGTTTCCATGCAGTTTTCATTAGATTCACAAGTGACAACCAAGCAAAATTCAGTATCGTCAACTGATCCTACTGTGCCGAATCCGAGTCCATGCTTTGAATTGGGTGGACGACCGGAGTTATTCCATAACTTTTCAAAATGTTGTGATTGGACTTTTGTCCATTGTCGAGGTAAGAAACCACGCTCGAATTAAATTTTGAACACAGGGAGAATACCACTCAAAAGGTAATTCCATTAATTCTGATGAAGTGACATCTTCAAATTGTACATTATTCTCAGTTTTGGAGGAAGTAGCACCATGATAGTGTCGGCATATTTTTAGGTTGTGTGTTTTATTTTGAAAAGAGGTCGCCTAACAGAAGTTGTTGGCGAATTTAAATTATAAATTTAATTTAAATATATATATAATTTACAAAGTAGTATTTGATTTTGAAAATAATTTTAAATTTGAAAATTTTAAGATATGAAATCAAACCGATCTCACATCCCAAATAGTTTATATAAACGAGCACCGCACCACAAACCGTGTATCTATCCCTAAGGATAGACACACTACTCGATGGTGGGGCTCGATTAAATAAACTAGAAGATTCGTGCCATCCGTTTGGTCCGCGAACCAATTTTATAAGCCGACAAATTCCCCGCTTAATATGAAAGCATTAAACAGGGTTTATATTACACCAGGTTCTTTAAAATTCCCTATAAGGGCAAGCCCCTATAGTTAATTACATCTTAAGTGACGAGAATCACCTAAGAAAACTCTCGATAATAATCAATAATTCTGCTCTAAAGAATTTCAAAGTTTAAGTTCTCAAAGGATTGAAGTTTGGAATTTCAATAGGGAATGGATCAAATTTGGAACTTTTTGTTTTGGGAATTCAAAAGAAGAAAAGTAGGAGAAATCACAGATTCGAAGTGAACTTCGGTAATTTCCCGACTATCCTATTGTTTGGCTTGAGTTTAGGAAAGTCCTAATATTTATCTAAATGTTTTGATCTTGCCGATTTTAATTAATTAGGGCTTATATTCGTATGACACAATCATACAAATAGCCTCGAAGATGTGAGGGTTTATGTCATATCGGACGACTACCTCGGAATCCTAAAAACCGGTTAGGGCTTAATTTGCAGTGCAAATGCCTAACAAAAGGTCGAGGATTTATGTTGCACTAGGCAAACTACCTCGAAGTCCTATGGCTTGGTTGTTTAATTCTAAGAAAGTTTTGCTGATGTAGATTCAAGTTTTGCTGACGATGATGGCCGTGCTACCCACCATGCTCCAAGCTCCTTGTTGTTGAAGAGGTTTAGTTTTAGAAGTCATAAATCAGAGGATGAGAAAAGTGTTTTGGTTTAGAGAAAATCTTAATTTCCAAGTGTTTTCAATATTTTAATTAAAACAAATCTTAAAGTTGATTATAACGACACCGGTTAAGATCCCACGGTTCCATCCTTCCGGCATCATTATTTTTATCGGATTCACTTAGTCCGGATGAATTTGCTAAACTCAACTGAATGAGTTCCACACTTTCATTTAGACCGTGGGAAATCCCGTTAGCAACACGTAGGTTACATCATCCGAGGTATTCCCGATCATCCAACAGGACGTTTTAATTTAGTTGTAATTGTAGTTTTGTGTTCCGTTTGTGATTAAATTTTGAGTTGTTTTATATTTTGAAATGTTGTGGCGGTGAATTTTATCTTGCAATGACTTTTAACTTAGTTTTGGTTTCAGTTTTAGGGACTATCCTAAAGGTGTGGGTTTTCATGCAACGAGTTGTTTATCATGCAAGAAAAGTAAGTGCGATGAGATTAATGAAATCGCAATAATGTAAATTGCAAGAAAGTAAATTGCAATAAAATAAAAGCGTACCTGGAGGGTCTTCCCGTCACTTCAAGCTGCACTTGAAACACAATTAGAATATTTAAGCAAGTTCCTAGGTAAAGCTAAGGTAAGGGTTATGGTTTTCTACCAAATTCCTAATCCTATAGCTAATCATTTCCTATGACGTCTAGGTTCTTGTGTTTTGTTTTGAGGACGATTTTCTTCATCAAAGAATAATTAAATTTAGTTGTTCTTATAAACATCCTATCATATCGAGGAAGTGCTTAAGACAAATCTTAAACATCTTTTCAATATTTCTAGGATTGTTTTAAGTCCAAATGAATTTAATTATATAAATGAATTAATCGTCCAGGGATTCAAATTTTGTTTCCTTGCTAGTGAACTAGGACATTTGAATATCCTATAGGTGAAGTAACATTTCATTTAATATTCTGTTTAGGAGTTATGACAACTAAAGCTTTCGAGGGTAAATTTATGATTTAGTTTGAATTCAATTAATGGGTTTAAATTTGGAATAGTGTTCAAGTTGCTTTAGATTTATTTTGAATTTTTTGTGTCTTTGGTGATGTTATATTTAATTCAACTTAATTTAATTTAATTTAATTTAATCTTTAATTTAATTTAATTCAATTTAATTTGGTTTAACTTAATTTAGTTTAATTTGATGTTAAATTAATTTAATTTGATTTGATTTAATTTTAATTTAATTTGATTTAATTTAATTTAATTTAATTTATTCATTTAATTTAATTTATTTTAATTTAATTTAATTTTAATTCTAATTTTAATTTGTTTTAACTTAATTTAATTTAAATTTGATTTTATTTATTTAATTTAATTTAATTTAATTTAATTTATTCATTTAATTTAATTTAATTTGTAATTTGTTTATTTAACTTAATTTAATTCTTTAATTTAATTCAACTTTTCATTTTAATTTAATTTAATTTAATTTAATTCAATTTAATTAATCTTTAATTTAATTTGATTTGATTTAATTCAATTTAATTCAATTTAATTTACTTAATTTAATTTAATTTTTAATTTAATTTTATTTTTAATTTTAATTGAAATTTTTAAAAAAGTTTAATAATTTGATTTTAGTTTAATGATTAAGTCTTTTAATACTTTGAATTTGAGTTATCATTTTAATTAAGAATTGAATATTAATGAGATAATTAATTTAGGGATTTTTAAATTAAAGAATAAATCTCATCCTAATAATATCCCTATTTTAGGAAGGTTTAAGAAAGTGGGCTTTTGGTTTGGAAATAAATTTATGGATGGGGAATTTGTGAAGGATTGGGCCAAACAAATGTTGTTTTTAGCTCATGGATGAGTCATGAGTGACTTGAAGCAAATTGGGAGTGATTTGGGTTTGAATTGGGTTGAATTTGGGTTCTTTTGGTGAATGGGCCAACATAGGCCCAAGTGGGCCAAGTTGGGCCAATGTTGGGCTAGGGTTGAAATTGATGTAAAATAAATGTTTGGAAATGTTTATGAGAGTGTTTCAAAGAGGTTTTGACTTTGGTTGGGCTTTTATTTTGGGGTTTGGGCTCATTTGGGTTAGGTTTGGCTTTAGGTCAAAATAGGGCCTTTTAGCTTTGAGTTGAAGTTGAGTGGGGTTTGGGTCTAAATGTTGGGCAAATCATGTTAATTTTTTGTTTGTGGGAATGTTGAGGAAGATTTGGAAAAGATTTGGGGTTAATTGGAGTTAAATTGGGTGAGTTTGGGTTAAGTTTGGGTCATGGGTCCAAATTGGGCTTTAAGGCCAAAAGTGAAATTGGATCCAAATGTCAATCAAATTGAACTTGGATTTGGTCTAGATTGGTATTGGGAATGTTGAATTGAAGTTTAGAATTGAATTGGACTAGAATTTGGGTCAATTGGGTAGGTTTGGTTTGACATTGGGTTCACTTTGGGTTAAAATGGGTCAAATTGGGGGTTTTGACAAAAGTATGGTAAATTGACAAAATTGACCCATGCTGTAGTTGGACAAAATGAAATTGGGAATATTTGGGATTTTCTGGAATTTTATGAGAATTTTCTGAATTTTTGGATTTTTTGGGTCAAGGGGGGTATTTTGGGTATTTGGAGGGTATTGGGAGGTATTTTTGGAATTTTTGGTATTTTTGGGTATGGATGATAAATTTGAGTGGAGAGAAATGTTTGGGATTGATTTTGGGGAATTTTGAGCAATTTAGGTGATTTTGCAAATTTTGGGTAGTTTCAAGGGTTTTGGGTAGGCTAGACGGGTGTAGGGTCCCGGGGGTCAAAAATTGAAAATTTGGAAAATTGAAGATTGGGTGAATTTGAGTGGAATGAAGTCATTTTGGTTGAGCCATGAAGTCACATCAAGCTCACATGAGCCATGAAGTCACATCAAGCTCACATGAGCCATGAAGTCACTCATTTGAGGCATCCACTATGTTGTTCCTAACCCTCTTAGCCAAGGGCTTAGGGGTTAAAGACCATCCATGTGAATCACCTACATGAGTCAGGAGGTCAAGTTGGGTATGGGTGTGGTTTTAGGAGGTGTGTGGAAGTGTAGTGTGTAGGTGTAGTGTATAGTGTAGTGTGTGTGTAAGTCGGCCCCTTCACCGGACCGGGCCACCTGGGGGCGGTCCTAAGGCCAAAGAGTCCTATAGGAACTTATCCTTTAAACTTCCACATTTGATTTCAACCCTCTAGGTGATTAGGGGTCTACAGTCAAGTTTGTGGAATTTGCAGGGAGTTTAGAAGTGGTTTGAATTTCTAAAAGGT
Organism: Papilionanthe hookeriana x Papilionanthe teres; assembly: GCA_022702705.1. Taxonomy (NCBI): domain Eukaryota; kingdom Viridiplantae; phylum Streptophyta; class Magnoliopsida; order Asparagales; family Orchidaceae; genus Papilionanthe; species Papilionanthe hookeriana x Papilionanthe teres. Next base: position 169,893,869 of record CM040424.1, read on the forward strand.
GGGTCCTAATTCTAGTCCTCTAAGATAGTCAAATGAAAAGCCTAAGGCTAGATCCTAAGCACTAAAAAGAAGAAGAGAAGACCTCATCAAAAATGAGGTCAACAGATAGAATTTGATTGGCTTTGCACTGCCGCTACGTACCTCTTTGACCACCATACCCTCGATCTTATTAGAATGGATCGGGGTCAGGGTCATAGTATGTACATAGTGGTTAATCTTCTCGTACATCGATTTATATTCTTCATTCTTCTCATCTTCGAGAGAGATCTTGAATTGCGGCTTTTTCCAACTTATTCTCGCTGCTTCTTGTTTGATTTCTTTTTCTTCTTCAGAACTGTCTTCCCAATCAACATTGATGGCTGGTTTCCTCTGTCCAACTACCCTAACGTCTCTACCACGACCTCGTCCCCAGCCTCGACCTCGGATGCGAGTTGTGGAGAAACCTTCACCATCTCGCCGTGAGGGAGTGGTGAGTGACTGTTGGACTAGAACTTCAGGTTCTTCGTTGTCTCGAACTTTCTTTGCTTCATTTGTCATGGTATCTCTAGAGAAAATTGTTTTCTTCGGTGGTGCATAATAAGCTGCATCTTCATGGATTCCAATTTCATGTACAGAGAATGGTTGTAAGTCACCTTTGATGCACTGTTCCCCTCCATCGTAGTATTTGATGCACTGGTGTAGAGATGATGGTACCATCCTATTTTCATGTATCCATGGTCGGCCCAAGAGAGCGTTGAACGATGTTTCGAATCAATTATGTGAAATTTTGCGGTTGTCTTTGCTAAGTCACGAGTCTTCATTAGTAGTGTTATCGATCCGAGGGCTCTTTCTCCTTTCGGTTGAATCCTCTTAATAACATTTTGTCGGCTTCGAGCTCGCGGGCATCAATTTCCAAATATGCTAGTGTTCGAAGACTCATTATATTGATCGATGCTCCCGGATCCACCAATACTCCGGAGAGCGTAAACTTCCCAATTGTAATCGAAATGTACAACGGTCGGCTGTGGTCTCATTGTCCCAAGTAGTAGGTCATTGTCCGCGAAGGTAACACCTCGTCGTTCCTTTAACGAGCAAACCTCATCTAAGGAATCTCCGGCCATTTGAGCCAAGCAAATTTCTCGGATCAAGTAAGGCCTTGATCGAGCTTCTCTCATCTCCTTTGATAAGATGAGAGCGTCGTAGATGCTCGGTTGGTCGGTAGATTCCTAAGATGGGCTAGCACGTTGTAGTCCACTTTATTTCCATGTATCTCAGCTTCTTCTTGAATGGGTATTTCTTCGTCGGGTTGGTTCTTCTTGAACAAACACTCGCTTTCCTTTGTCCTTTGGACCCATTCTCGGAGGTAGGACTCTTCCACTTCTTAAGTTAACTTCGTAATTTCCTCCGAATCTAGTGTCGAGCTTGCCGGTCTTTCTTCCCGAATCGGAATGACAGGTTCTTCCGGATTAGCTTCGGAGTCTGAAGGCTCTAACTCTATTGTGACTGGAGCTCCTCGAAACTCGCAAATGGATTCATTGCTTATTGAACTCTCGTAACCTCCTTGATGGATGTCTTCTTTGTCATCGTGATCGTCGAGATTGTGTATGATTTGAGAATTGTCATTGGTATCGAAATCGATGTCCGGATTGTCGCTAGTTACGTAATCGTTAGAAACAGTCGAAACGTAGCCAACGCCATCACCCTTATCATTATAAGATCCCACCGGAGTGAGCAAATAATCATACAGAGTCAGAGGTTCGAGGGAATTCTCCCCCGAATCGGAAACAACTATCGGAAACAATTTTCTTCTTCTCTTCAATCGTCTCATGTTGAGGTGGTTCTTCTATCGCAAGTGACAGTGTCGGCTTAGCAGGTTTCGAACTTTGAATTGAAGCTCGCACTGAAGTGGTTTGGATGCTGTCTAAAATCTTTTTTGAAGACCTCATCCAAGTGGTAGTCCATCCATCGTCGCTTGTATAGGGATCTATCGGAATGATGGGATCGACCGAGACAACATCGACGGAACCTCCTTTCCGGGGTTCCTTCATGTACTCCTTCGGGATTGTTATATTCCCTTTCCGAAGGTCGTCATTGAGCCAACTTTCGAAGGTAATGCAATCTTCTATCTTGTGTCCAAGCATCCGGTGATAAGGGCAAAAGTTGGGATCACCTTTCTTGTTGACTTCTTCTCGGTCTCTTAGCTCCTGCAGACTGGAAATCCGGAGTCTTCATCGACTACGGAACATTTTCGACATCGCTTCATTCTCGAATGGATATTCCCTCGCTCGAAGCTCCCTTAATGTACGTTGCGGACGAGGCGGTTCTTCATACCGTGGAGATGACCGATAGCCGGGTCGAGGTTGCCGGTAATTCCGTCGAGGTTGTCGCGGCCGTTCGGACGATATTTGTATCGGCTGCTCGCCTTCGTCGACCGCCGCAACGATCCCGGATTTCTTTTCAAAAGTCTTCATAGTGCTTTTGCTTGTCCGTCTTGTCGGCGAAACCTAATTGCTTCGCCTCCTCTCGCAAGCTCCCGCCTTGCTTAACAACTTCTCGAAAGTCTTAATAGTGAATCCTTCGAGGAGAAGTGCTATCGGGCCGTGAATGCTTTTAAGTAAGATGCCGATCGCATGTTTTTCTTATAGTTGTGGTTCACACTTCATGCTTAAGTTCCTCCATCGAAGTATGTAATCCACCAAAGTTTCGTTCGGCTTCGCTTCTCTACCACTAAATCACCTATAGTGATGTGGTGCCGAGCTCCGCGAATCGCTCGATGAAAAGGTTTTCTAGTTCTGAGAACGTCTTCACTGAACCATTCGGTAATTCTGCGTACCAATCAAAGGCGATCCCTAACAGGCTGCTAACGAACTGTCGGAAGAGTAATGCATCGCTCCCGCCGGCATTGCAACAACTGGCACGAAAGTGTGCAACATGCCGTCTGGGGTTCCTGGCTCCATCAAAGGTCTCGAACGAGAGGTGGTACGAAGCCTTTGGGTATCGGACAGCGTCGAATTCTTCCGGGTAAGGTCTACCCGTCCGAATGGATGTCCCGCTCTTTGATTGTGCTAAGGCTTCTCGCACTCCGTCGTTCCGCCAAGCTTTTGATATCCTTTTCGGAATCATACTTCGTGTTGTATCTTTCTTTAGCCGATCATCCACGTCGACTGATGTAATCTCCTTTCCTCCGTCCACAATGTGAATGACCTCCGGGGGTGTTTCTCTGGGGTTGCACTCGACTTTGGAGAGTGGCTAGGGCCACGCCCATCTCTTCCATCCTCTTCGCCATTCGGGCGATCATATCGTCTTCTCTCGAAGCCGTCTTCTCATCACTTCGGCTCCTCTCTTCGCGGCCGCAGGAGCACCTTGTGAAGCTGACGAAGCTCGTGTTTCGACCATGTTGATTTCTGCATACTCATCATCCATGAATTCCGATGAATCAATCTCATCTCCAAATATCTCTTCCCTTTCTTTTGCTAGTCGTCGAATATCAGTCCTCAACTTTTCCATAGCGTCCTCTAGATGTCTTTTCTGTGCATCTTCGCAGTTGTCGTGCGATAGCTGCCGGGTTCCCTTCTCACGAGTCCCCTTTACTGCAGTAGCACTTTCTTCGGATTCAAGTCTCCTGACGAGACTTTCCTTCTCGAGCCGTTGTTTCAATCTTAACTCGTCCAGTAGTGGGACGCCATACCATCCTTCTAGCAGCAGAAGGTCTAGGACCCGATGGTCCGTCACCAAATGCCGGAAGGTGGTATCCTCCCTAATCTGTAATCCCGAAACGACGACAGCGGACTAGCCTTCATCCTTTTATTCGGCTTTTCCGTAACGATGGAGGGTTCTACTCGGGCCCAAGATGGGATTCGATCGACACCCGCCCTATCCTTCTTAGAAACTCCGATACGGGCATTTCTCTTTCTTTGCTAGCTTCTCGATCACAGTCCGTAGTCGGGTAAATGGCGTGATCCTAGCCCTTTTCTTTTCGTTGTCGTCGTAGTATGCTCGGTCGAGGTAATGTAGAAACAATCCGCGTGACATTTTCCTCATCAGCTGCGGTCGAAAGGGGATGGAATCTACTTCCTTCCAAAAAGGGTGTATCTTCAGGCAATGGTATGTATTCAGGTAGTGGTATGTACTCAGGGATTTCTGGGATTTCCTCCAGGAAAGCGACTTCAGCAGCTCTGGCCTTCCTGGCAATCATCCTACTTCTGTTCCTTCTTTGGGTCCGTGTTAGTGATGGAATTCTTGAGCTGGACCCGATTTCAAAAACAAGGTCCCACAGAAAGTCCGTACCCTCCACGGTAGCAGGTTCACCATAGTTCCGGATTTCCTTCCCTTTAATCCGGCAAAGCCGGGTAGGTGCAGAGACAACTAGACCAGCTGGGGTAGCAAGAACGATCCTCCTTCGGACAAGAAGATTCTCTCACGGATCTTTGCAGGGAGGAAACTCTCGGGTCGTCCTAAGGTCGAACTCGATCAGCGGCTTCTTAGCTTCGTATACCTTGTTTGTCAGCGCGAAAAGGGAAACGTCGGTGATCTTGACATTCGTGTTCTCGAATCCTTGTCCAAACCGGATGATCCCATCGTCTGGCAACTCGTCCTTGTAAACAAGAAAGTCGAGTCCATCGGTGAAGGAGAAAATCAGCTTTAGGGCCTCCATTTCGCAGTGCGCATCCTAATTGTCGGTCCCAAGTTATGCTTCTTTTCATCAGGACGAAAAGAAAGGAATCGAAAAGAGTCCGAACACATTCTTGTTCATGTATTTATAAGAAGGAGTTATTTGTTAAAAGAGTCATTCATTAAAGGGTTTGTTTGTTTAGAACGAAATGTTCAAAGGTGTAGAGAAGGTAGGGAATCCGATTCGAGTTGGAAAGGAAAAGAAAGTCTTATGCAAGACTTCTCGACTCGAAGGATTACTCCTAAACTAACACCTATCGGGGGTCCACCCCACCTCGAAATGAGGTAGAAGGATCTCGAACCTCTCCGTTTGTGGGTGTCTAAACAAAGGCTCCTAAATCCGAGAGAATGTCGGCTATACTCGTTCAAGGTAGAAATGAACATAGTATTCCAACTGAAAGAAGGATAGCTTCGATCCACAAGGGACATGGATACACTACCGATTTTTGAAAGCAAACTGTATCGATTACAAAATGGAGAGAGGAATTTTTCCCCAGCGGAGTCGCTGTAAATATGCTCGCATTATTTTTAGGGTGTGTTGTATTTATAAAAGGGGTCGCCTAACGTAAATTGTCGGTGAATTTTAAGATTTTAAATTTAGTTTAAATATATATAATTTGAAAAGTAGTATTTGATTTTGAAAATAATTTTAAATTTGAAAATTTTAAGATATGAAATCAAACTGATCTCACATCCCAAATAGTTTATATAAACGAGCACCGCACTACAAACCGTGTATCTATCCCTAAGGATGTACTACACCGCTTCGATGGTGGGGCTCGATTAAATAAACTAAAAGATTTGTGACATCCGTTCGTCCGCGAACCAATTTTATGTGCCGACAAATTCCCCGCTTAATATGAAAAACATTAAACAAGGTTTATATTACTCGGGTTCTTTAAAATTCCCTATAAGGGCAAGCCCCTATAGCTTAATTACATCTTAAGTGACGGAATCACCTAAGAAAACTCTCGATAATAATCAGTAGTTCGCTCTCAAGAATTTCAAAGTTTAAGTTTTCAAAGGATTGAATTTCGAATTTCAATGAGGAATGGATCAAGTTTGGAACATTTTGTTTTGGGAATTCAAAGGAAGAAAAGTAGGAGAAATTACGCATTCGAAGCGAACTTCGGTAATTTCCCGACTATCCTATTGTTTCGGCTTGGATTTAGGAAAGTCCTAATGTTTATTTAATGTTTTGATCTCGCCAGCTTTAGTTAATTAGGACTTATATCCGTATGACATGATCATACAAATGGCTTCGGAAGATGTGAGGGTTTATGTCGTATCGAACGACTACCTCGTAATCCTAAGACCTACTAGGGCTTAATTTGCAATGCAAATGCCTAACAAAAGGTCGAGGATTTATGTTGCACTGTGCAAACTACCTCGAAGTCCTATGGCTTTCGTTGTTTAATTCTAGGAAAGTTTTGCTGATGTAGATTCAAGTTTTGTCGACGACGATGGCCGTGCCGCCCACCATGCTCCAAGCTCCTTGTCGTTGCAGCAGGTTTAGTTTTAGAAGTCATAAATCAGAGAGATGAGAGAAGTGTTTTGGTTTAGAGAAGTCTTAATTTCCAAGTGTTTTTGTGTTTTAATTAAAACAAATCTTAAAGTTGATTATAACGACACCGGCTAAGATCCCACTGGCTCCATCCTTCCGCATCGTTATTTTTATCGGATTCACTTAGTCCGTATGAATTTGCTAAACTCAACCGAATGAGTTCCACACTTTCATTTAGACCGCGGGAAATCCCGCTAGCAACACGTAGGTTACATCATCCGAGGTATTCCCGATCATCCAACAGACGTTTTAATTTAGTTGTAATCGTAGTTTTGTGTTTCGTTTGTGATTAAATTTCGAGTTGTTTTATATTTTCGAAATGTCGTGGCGGTGAATTTTATCTTGTAATGACTTTTTAACTTAGTTTTGGTTTCCGTTTTATGGACTATCCTAAAGGTGTGGGTTTTCATGCAACAAGTTGTTTATCATGCAAGAAAAGTAAGTGCGATGCGATTAAATAAATTGCAATAAGAAATCGCAATAAAATAAAAGCGTACCCGGAGGGTCTTCCCGTCATCCCAAGCCGCACTTAAAACACAATTAGAATATTTAAGCAAGTTCCTGGTAAAGCTAAGGGAAGGGTTATGGTTTTCTACCAAGTTCCTAATCCTATAGCTAGTCATTTCCTATGACGTCTAGGTTCTCGTGTTTTAGTTTCGAGGACGATTTTCTTCATCAAAGAATAATTAAGTTCAATTGTTTTACGAACATCCTATCATATCGAGGAAGTGCTTAAGACAAATCTTAAACATCTTTTCAATATTTCTAGGATTGTTTTAAGTCCAAATGAATTTAATTATATAAATGAATTAATCGTCCTGGATTCAAGTTTTGTTGCATCTCGCTCAAATGAACTAGACATTCGAATATCCTATAAGTGAAGTAACATTTCATTTAACGTTCTGTTTAGTGAGTTATGATAACCAAAGCTCTCGAGGGCAAATTGTTGTTCAAATGGTTTATGATTTAGTTTAACTTCGCTTAAAGGGTTTAATTTCGAATAAGTGTTCAAGTCGTTTTATATTTAAATTCTTTATGTCTTAAGTAATGTTATTTAATTCAATTTCATTTAACTTTAATTTAATTTAATTTAATTTTAATTTTAATTTCATTTAATTTAATTCAATTTAGTTTCGATTTGATGTTAAATTAATTTAGTTTAATTTGATTTAATTTCCTTTAATTTAATTTAATTTGATTTAATTTTAATTTAATTTAATTTAATCTAATTTCATTTAATTTAATTTTTTTTAATTTAATTTAATTTAATTTGTTTTAATTTAATTTAGTTTAATTTAATTTAACTTAATTTATTTATTTAATTTGATTTAATTTAATTTAATTTAATTTAATCTAATTTAATTTAATTTAATTTGATTTAATTTGTTTGATTTAATTTAATTTAATCTTTAATTTAATATTTTTTAATTTAATTTAGTTTAATTTAATTTAATTTAATTTATTTATTTAATTTAATTTAATTTAATTTAATTTAATTTAATTTAATATATTTGATTTAATTTAACTTAATCTTTAATTTAATTTTATTTTTAATTTTAATTTAATTGAAAATTTAAAAAGAGTTTAATAATTTAACTTTCTAATTTAATTTAATGATTAGTCCTTTAACATTTTAAAATTTAAATTTGAGTTATCATTTTTAATTAGGAATTAAATATTATTGAAATGATTAATTTAGGGATTTTTTAAATTAAAGAATAAATCTCTTCCGAATAATAATATCCCTATTTAATAATTCCAATTTTATTATTCTTCCAAATTTAATCAATTATTTAATTAAGGTTTATTTCAATTATTTTAAATTGTTTAATGGGTTTCTACCATTTAATTATTTAAATTTCAATCATCCAAATCATATTAGGATCAAATATTTTACTTGTTAATTTTTATTAAACCTAAAGTTTTAATTAAGGGTTAAAGTTTTTAATTATCATTTTACCCTTCAAGCTTAATAATTTCATAACTCTCTAAATTGAGCTCAAATGAACTTGAAATTTTTATGTGACTTCACTCATATGCCAATAAAGACATGAGAGGAGAAAATGTGATTTTTCTGTATTTAATTTATTTATGTAATTATTTTTGGTGGAAAATAGGAATTTCCAAGGAAAATTTAATAATATGACCAAGGGAAAGTTTCTGTCCTTAAGAAAATTATGGGACATTCCTAATGACCAGAGGACCACTTGGACCAATTTTGGTGATTTTTTGAATTATATTATTTTTATTATAATTATTTTAAGTTTTGGAGTATTAATTAATTTAAAAAATAAAATAAAGGTTGAAAAATGAAATTTATATTTTTTAAAAATCTCTCTGATATCAAGGAAATCAGAGAATCAATTTTTGCAATTTTCTGATTTTTCTATGATTTATTATAATTATTTTAGTGAAAATGCCAAAAAATGTATTTTTTAATTTTTAAATTACCTTGTGGCTTTAAAATTTAATATCTCATTAAATAAACCTAAGAAAAATATGGGGTTTGTTCCTAAGTGATTAAAATTCAAAATGTGACATTTTGGTGAATTTTATTATTTTTATGATTTTTATTATTTTTTTAATTATTAAAATATTAAAATAATACAAAAAATCAACTTTTTTAGAAAATCGAAATTTTAATTTTCTTAAATTCCCTGATATCAGAGAGGCTCCAAAACCAATTTGGTGAATTTTTAAAAAGTATTTTGAAAGTTATGAATTTTTAAAGTTCAAATTGCCTAAATGGCTTAATCAACCCATTTAGTAGGGCTAACCAAGTCCAATTGACTTCAAATTTTTATGGTCGGTTCCTCTGATCCTAAAGGGCAGTGGAGAATTGATTTCAAGTTAATTTGATATATGGTTAGCTCTAATTAATTAGGGATCTATTTTGGGTGTTTAAGCCAATTAGTGGTTATTTTAAATGAGTTAACTCAAAACCTATTTTTCCTGGGTCCTCTGGTCATAAGAGACATCACCAAATTTTCCTAGAATTTATTTCACAACATGCTAATTATTGGAATTAAAATACTCAAAACAAGAATATGAATTTGAAAAATCAATAACTTCTCATATGGATGGCCTCTCGACTTTGGAAAATTCAGAAATGTTCCCAAATTCGTAGGCTTCAAAAGCCCTATGGTCACATGCCATGGTGAATTTCCTATAAGCATGGAGAATTAAAATAATGCAAACAATAAATAAATTATTAAAAATAAAATACTTGATGAAATTAAATGATTTCTTTTCCACATTATTCTCCTATGTTCACTGAGCAAGACGGTATTTTTATTTTATTTTTCTGATTTTCCTACACAAAGTTATGGATTTTCAAGTTTAGTGGAATTAAATAAATCGAAAATCCCTAATTTTCTATTTATCCGAGCTCGGCGTCACGTCAACCTTAGCATCTCCGAAGTGCCGCGTGGCGCGCTCCCATTCGACGCCGCCGCTCGAGTCGCCAGCCCGGGTCCCGCCTTCCGCGTATCATCCGCCGATCCGACCTAATCCGAGCCGTCCGTCCGCGCGTGTATTAAATGGACGCGCATCCATTCATCGTCCCCAAGCGTCCTCACCCGAGAGCCGTCCACACTAAATCCCTAATATCTCACTCGATACTCAATGGATTTTCGTCGTTCTTATGCTCTACGGATTCGTCTTCGAAGAGACGAATACATCTATACGGTGATCATGCATCGAAATTAAAGCATTTGAAATGGAGAATCTCCAGTAGCTCGGGATGAAGAATTAGCTCATACCTTTCGCTCGTAGAAGTGTGGCTTCAATCCGAGGGTCGTGTCACCTTCGATTGCGTCCCAACAAGCTCCGGATGAAGTCTCCCGTCCGGTGAATTGCTCAGGTAGGATTTCGACCACGCCCGATCACAAAGCTCGGAGGCCGGAGCAACCGGGTGGCCCGGAGATGGGGCTTTTGCTGCGTGGACACCTTCTTAGTCCGGTGAAGGTGTAGGACCAATCAATTCGAGGATCGATCCACCGCGGAGAAGTGTCCTCGGTTTCGGTGGAATTTCGCTCGAGAAATCGGATTTCGTCAGTGGGGATTAGTGGCAAATCGACACCGGAGATCAACTCGCTCTAAGGGTGGAGAAGGGTTTGGAACAATTTTGGCAGCAGTTTCGGCAAGGTTTGTGCAACTCTCCTCTCATGGCCGCGAGGGGTGGTGTTTAAATAGGAGAGGGTGCGAGGGCCTCCTGTGGAGAGTTAGGGCTTGGGATCACTGCTTCGGGCATGGGAAGAACAGCCATGGTGGCCATCGGGCACTGGGGCGCTCAACAAGGGAGAATTCCAAAGTCGGCTCACATGCGAGCTCTCGGCCATGGTGTTTTCCGCGACCTGGTGGCCGGCCGGCCGTGCATCGGTCACCATCTTGTTCAGTGGGTCGTGGCCGGGGTTTAGTGTAGCAATCGGCAAATGCCATGTGTAAAAGGCTTCGGATTAGAATGGAATGGGAGAGGGCTCATTTTGGCTCAAATTGGTCAACCCCTCCATTTGGGCTAGGTGCACCACCCAAGGCTTGGTTTAGGCCGAATAGAAAGTGATTTAGGTCGCCTTAATCAGCGGGGAATGGTCACCATCCAAGTACAATTAAGCTTAAGCAAGATTTAGTGGAATCATGGGAGTGGTTAATCACCTTTAGGAATTAAGGAAAGAGTCTCCTCCTTTTGCCCAAAATGGCATGGTGACATGTAAAGAGGCTCTCATGGCTTCCATGTGGCTCATGCATGGCTTCATGGCTCACCTTCGTTCGGGAAAAGTCAAGTCAATTTCATGGAAATGGATTTAAGAAAAATTTTGGTATTTAGGGGTGATTTGGCATGAGGCTTGATTTGGAATTATTTGATGATGGGATTATAACTTAGGGAATGGATTTGATTAAATGGATGGCAAATGGAAATGTCATGTGGGCTTTAGGGCCAATTTTTGGGCTTTTGTATTCGGTGGAAATGGCTTTTTAGGAAGGTTTAGTGAAGTGGGCTTTTGGATTTTAAAATGGATTTTAGGATGGAATTTTAGTAAAGGCTTGGGCCAAATAATTGTTGGGTTTAGCTCATGGATGTGTCATGAGTGACTTGGAGCAAATTGGGAGTGATTTGGGTTCGAATCGGGTCGAATCTGGCTTTTTTGGTGAATGAGCCAATATAGGTCAAATTAGGCTAACTTGGGCCAATGTTGGGCTAGGGTTGAAGTTGATGTAAAATTAATGTTGTGAAATGTTTATGGGAGTGTTTCAAAGAGGTTTTCGACTTTGGTTGGGTTTTGATTTTGGGATTTGGGCTTATTTGGGTTAGGTTTGGGTTTAGGTCAAAATTGGGCTTTTTGGTTTTGGGTTGAATTTAAGTGTGGTTTGAGCTTAAATTTTGGGCAAATCATGTTAGTGTTTTGTTTGTAGGGATGTTAAGGAAGGTTTAGAAAAGATTTGGGGTTAATTGGAGTTGAATTGGGTGAGTTTGGGTTAGGTTTGGGTCATGGGTCCAAATTGGGCTTTAAGGCCAAAAGTAAAATCGATCCAAATGTCAATCAAATTGAACTTGGATTTGGTCTAGATTGGTATTGGGAATGTTGAACTGAAGTTTAGAATTTAATTGGACCAGAATTTGGGTCAATCGGGTAGCTTGGTTCGACATCGGGTTCACTTTGGGTTAAAACGGTCAAATCGGGGGTTTTGATAAAAGTGGGGTAAATTGACAAAATTGGCCCATGGTGTAGTTGAACAAAATGAAATTGGGAATAGTTTGGATTTTTTGGAATTTTCTCGGAAATTTTCTGAATTTTTGGATTTTTGGGTCAAGAGGGGTATTTTGGGTATTTCGAGGGTATCGGGAGGTATTTTTGGAATTTTTGATATTTTTGGGTATGGATGGTCAATTTGAGTGGAGAGAAATGTTTAGGAATGATTTTGGAGAATTTTGGGTGATTTGGAAATTTTTGAGAAATTTGGGTAGTTTCAAGGTTTCGTAGAGCTAAGTGTGTGGTCCCGGGTCAAGAATCGAAAATTTGGAAAATTAAAGATCGGGTGAATATAAGTGGAATAAAATCATTTTGGTTGAGCCATGAAGCCATATCAAGCCCACATGAGCCATGAAGGGACTCATTCGAGGCATTCACTATGTTGTTCCTAACCCTCTTAGCCAAGGGCTTAGTGGGTTAAGGACCATCCATGTAAATCACCTACATGAGTCAGAGGTCAAGTTAGGTATGGGTGTGGTTTTAGGAGGTGTGTGCAAGTGTAGTGTATGAGTGTAGTGTGTGTGTAAGTCAGCCCCTTCACTGCACTAGGTCACCTGTAGGCGCTCCTAAGGCCAAAGAGTCCTATAGAAACCCATCCTTTAAACTTCCACATTTGATTTCAACCCTCTAGGTGATTAGGGGTCTACAACCAAGTTTGTGGAGTTTGCAGGGAGTTAAGAAGTGGTTTGAATTTCTAAAAGGTGGTGGATCCCAATTCTAGTCCTCTAAGATAGTCAAAGGAAAAGCCTAAGGCTAGATCCTAAGTACTAAAATGAAGAAGAGAAGACCTCATCAAAAATGAGGTCAACAATGTCTTCATAGGCTTTTGTTTGTCTGTCTTGTCGACGAAACTTAGTTGCTTTGCTTCCTCTTGGAAGCTTCCGGCCTTGCTTAACAACTTCTCTAAAGTCTTAATTGTAAATCCCTTAAGGAGAAGTGCTATCGGGCCGTGAATGCTTTTAAGCAAGATACCGACTGCATGTTGTTCTTGTAGCTATGGCTCACACTTCATGCTTAGATTTCTCCATCGAAGTATGTAGTCCACTAAAGTCTCGTTCTGTTTCTGTTTCTCCACCACTAAGTCACCGATGGTGATATGGTGCTGAGCTCTGGCAAATCGTTTCACGAAGAGGTTTTCTAATTCTGCAAATGTCTTTACCGAACCGTTCGGTAACTCTGCATACCAATCGAAGGCGATCCCTGACAGGCTGCTGATGAATTGTCGGAAGAGTAAGGCGTCACTTCCACCGGTGTTGCAACAACTAGCACGAATATGTGCAACATGTTGTCGAGGATTTTCGGTACCATCAAAAGTCTTGAACAGAGGTGGTACAAAGCCTTTTGGGTATTGTACTGCATCAAATTCTTCGGGGTAAGGCCTACCCGTCCGAATAGATGCTCCGCTCTTAGAGTGTGCTAAGGCTTCTCGCACCTGCTGTTCTACCATGTTCTTAATGTCCTTCTCTGGAATCATATTCTGAGTAGAATCTTTCTTTCGTCGATCATCTCCGTTAACGGATGTAATCTCTTTTCCTCGCATCCGTAATATGAATAACTTCGGAGGCGTTTCCTTGGGGGTTGAGCCCGACTCCGAAGAGTGGCTGAGGCCGCAGCCATCTCTTCCATCCTTTTTTCCATTTGAGAGATTGTATCATCTTTTTCTCGAATTTGTGCTCTTAATGCTTCCGGTTCATCTCTCTTCGCAGCTGCCGGAGCACCTTGCGAAGCTGACGATGCTCGTGTTTCGACCATGTTGATCTCCACATATTCGTCATCCAAGAACTCCGACGAGTCAACTTCATCTCCAAACTTTTCTTCTCTTTCTCTTGCTAATCATTGAATGTTGGTTCTTAGCTTTTCCATAGCGTCCTCCAATGGTCTTTTTTGTATGGTTTCGCGGTTATCATGCGATGGTCGTTGGATTTCTTTCTTGGGAGTCCCCTTCATTGCAGTGGTGCTCTCTTCGGATTCGAGTCTCCTGACTAGACTTTCCTTTTCTGGTCGTTGTTTCGGTCTAAATTGGCCAGTAGTAAGACGCCACACCATCCTTCTAGCAGCAGAAGGCCTAGGACCGGATGGTCTATCGGCTGAATGCTGGAAGGTGGTATCCTCCCTGATCTGTAAACCTGAAACAACAATAGGTGGACTAGCTTTCATCTTCTTACTTGGCTTTTCTGTGGCGCTAACGGGTTCTATTCGCGGCCCAAGACTAGACTTGGCTGGCACCCGCCCTATTCTTCTTAAAATCTCGGATACAGGACATTTCTCTTTCTTTGCTAGCTTCTCTATCACAGTCTGTAGTCGGGCAAATGGTGTAGTCCTAGCCCTTTTCTTTCGGCTGTCGCTATAGTATGCGGGTTGAGGTAGTGACGAAGCAATCTTGCGGACATTTTCCTCGTCAGCTGTGGCGGAAAGGGGATGGAATCTACTTCCTTCCAAAAGCGGTGTATACTCAGGCAATGGTATGTACTCAGGTAGTGGTGTGTACTCAGGGATTTCTTCCAAGAAAGCAACTTCAGCAGCTCTGGCCTTCCTGGCAATCTTTCTACCTCAATTTCTTCTCAGAGTCCGTGTTAGGGGTGCAACTCTTGAGCTGGACCCAATTTCGAAAATAGAAGGTCTCGCACGGAGATCTGTACCCTCCACGATAACTTGCTCGTTACAAATTTGAATTTCCTTCCCTTTCTGTTTGGCGGAAGCCGGGGTAGGTGCAGCGACGACTAGACCGGTTGGGGTAGAGATAACAGTTCTCTTAAGGACAGTAGTATTCCTCTCAGCTGGAACCCTTTGCAGGGGAGGGAACTCTTGAGTTGATTTGAGGTTGAACTCGATTAAAGGTCTTTCAGTTTCAGGTACTTTGTCTGTAAGTGTGAAAAGGGTAACGTCAGTGATCTTGACATTTGTATTCTCGAATCCTTGCCCGAAACGGATGATCCCATTGTCGGGCAGCTCATCCTTGTACACAGCGAAGTCCAGTCCATTGGTGAAGGAGAAAATCAGCTTCGGGGCAGACATTTTTTGCCAGGTAGATTCTGATTGTCAGTCCCAAGTTATGCTTCTTCTCATCAGGACGAAAAGAAAGGAATAGAAAAGAGTCCGAACACATTTTTGTTCATGTATTTAAAAAAAGGAGTTATTTGTTTAAAAAGTCATTCATTAGAGGGTTTGTTTATTAGGAACGAAATGTTCAAAGATGTAGAAAAGGTAAGGAATCCTATTCAGAATTGGAAAGGATGAGAAAGTCTTATGCAAGACTTCTCGACTCGAAGGACCGTTCCTAAACTAACACCTATTGGGGGTCTACCTCGCCTTAGAAAAGATGCAAAAGGATCTCGGAACCTCTCCGTTTAGGGGTGTCTAAACAGTGGCTCCTAAACCTGAGAGGAGTTGGCTATACTCGTTCGAGACAGAAATGAACGGGGTTTTCCAACGGAAGAATGGTAGTTTGGTCCACTAGGGGCATGGAATCACTACCGATTTATGAAAGCAAAACCATCTGATCAAAATGGAGAGAGGAACTATTTCCCCAGCGGAGTCGCCAGAAGTTGTCGGCATATTTTTAGGTTTGTGTGTTGTGTTTTAAAAAAGGAGTCGCCTACAGAAATTGTCGGCGAATTTTATATTTTAAATTAAATTTAAATATATATATATATATATAATATAGAAAAATAGTATTTGATTTTGAAAATAATTTTAAATTTGAAAATTTTAAGATATGAAAAATAGAACAGATCTCACATCCCAAATAGTTTATATAAACGAGCACCGCATCACAAACTGTGTATGTATCCCAAAGAATAGACACTGCTTGATGATGGGGCTCGGTTAAATAAACTAGAAGATTTGTGACATCCGTTTGGTCTACGAACCAATTTTATATGCCGACAAGTTCCCTTGCTTAATATAAAGGAATTAAGCAGGGTTTATATTACCTGGGTTCTTAAAGTTCCCTATAAGGGCAAGCCCCTATAGTTAATTACATCCTAAGTGACGGGAATCACTTAAGAAAACTCTCGATAATGATCAGTGGTTTTGCTCTAAAGAATTTCAAAGTTTAAGGTTTTCAAACAATTGGATTTTGGAAATTTCAATAGGGAATAGCTCAGATTTGGAACAGTTTATTTTAGGAGTCCAAAGGAAGAGGAGTAGGGAAGTTGAGGATCCAAGAAGAATCTTGGCACTTCCCAAACTATCCTATGGTTTGGCTTCAATTTGGAAAAATCCTAATATTATCTTTGTATTTCAATCTTGCCAATTTTAGTTAATTAGGACTTATATTCATATGACATAATCATACAAATAGCCTCGAAGATGTGAGGGTTTATGTCGTACCGAACGACTACCTAAGAGTCCTAAGACTTGTTAGGGCTTAATTTGCATAACATGATTATACAAATGCCTAACGAATAGTTGAGGATTTATGTTTCACTAAGCAAACTACCTCGAAATCCTATGGCTTGGTTATTTAATTCTAGGAAATGTTTTGCTGAAGTAGACCCGAGTTTTGTTGATGACGATGGCCGTGCTGCCCACCATGCTCCGAGCTCCTTGTTTTTGCAGAGGTATAGTTTTAGAAGTCATAAATTAGGAGATGAGAGAAGTATTTTGGTTTAGAAATCTTAAAATCCAAGTGTTTTTAATATTTTAATTAAAACAAATCTTAAAGTTGATTATAATAGAACCGATTAAAATCCCACGGTTCCGTCATCCCGACACCGTTATTTTCTTTAAATTCACTTAGTCCAGATGAATTTTCTAAACTCAACTGAGTGAGTTCCACACTTTCATTTAGACCGTGGAAAATCCCGTTAGCAACAAGTGGGTTACATCATCCGAGATATTCCCGATCATTCAACGAGACGTTTTAATTTAGTTGCAATTGTAGTTTTGTTGTTCTGTTTGTGATTAAATTTTGAGTTGTTTTATATTTTAAAATGTTGTGGCGATGAATTTTATCTTGCAGTGATTTTTAATTTAGTTTTGGTTTCAGTTTAGGGACTATCCTAAAGGTTTTGGTTCTCATGCAACTGTTGTTTATCATGCAAGAAAAGAAAGTGCAATGCGATTAATTACAAGAAGGTAAATTGCAATAAAATAAAAGCGTACCTGGAGGGTCTTCCCGTCATTCCAAGCTGCACTTGAAAACACATGTTAGAGCATTTTAAGTATTTGTAGCAATTACCTGAGTAAAGCTAAGGGCAAGGTTTCTGGTTTTCTACCAAGATCCTAATCCTATAGCTAGTCATTCCTATGACGTCTAGGTTTCCAATTTTGTTTTATGGATGATTTTCCGCACCAAAGAATAATTAAGTTCAATTGTTCTTATGAAATACCCCGTCATATTGAGGAAGTGCTTAAGACGAATCTTAAAGATCTTTTCAATATTGCGGGAATTGTTCTAAGTCAAAATGGATTTAATTAATCAAGTGGATTAATTATCCGCGGTTTAATTAAGTTTTGTTCTTTTGCTCAGTGAACTAGGATGTTTGAATATCCTATGAATGAAGTGACACTTCACTTAATACTCCATTTAGGAGTTATGATAACATGAGCTTTTGAGGGTAAATTGATGTTCTAGTGATTTGTGTTTTAATTTAATTTTAATTAATGGATTTAAGTTTGGAATAGTGTTCAAGTTGTTTTAGATTTATTTTGAATTCTTTATGTCTTAAGTGATGTCATGTTTAATTTAATTTTATTTAATTCAATTTAACTTAATTTAATTTAATTTAATTTAATTTGATTTAATTTTAATTTTAATTTTAATTTAGTTTTGATTTTTATTTTAATTTAATTTTTTTTAATTTAATTTAATATGTTTTAATTTAAATTAATTTAACATGAATTTACTTTGATTTAATTGTGATTTAATTTAATTTTAATTTGATTTAATTTTTCTTATCTTTAATGTTTTGAAGATGCTTTAATTTAATTGTTAAAGTATTAATTTAATTGAAGTTTTGATTTAATTTAGTTAAAATATTTTAATTTTTTTAATTTAATTTAATGATTAAGTATTTTAGTATCTTAAATCTTGAGTTTGGATTATATTTTTAATTGGGAATTAAATATTATTGAAGCGATTAATTTAGGGACTCTTAAATTAAAGAATAAATGTCTTCTAAATAATATCCTTATTTTAATAATTTCAATTTTTATTAATCTTCCAAATTTAATTAATTAATTGATTAAGGTTTATTCTTAAAAATGATTGATGGGTTTCTACCCTTTAATTATTTAAATTTCAATCATCCAAATCAGATTAGGATCAAATATTTTACTCTTTCATTTTATTAAGCCTAAAGTTTTAATTAAGGGTTAAAATTTTAATTACCATTTTGCCCTTCAAGCTTAATAATTCCATAACTCACTAAATTGAGCTTAAATAACTTTGAAATTTTTATGTGACTTCACTCACATGTCAATTAAGACTTCAGAGGAGAAAATGTGATTTTTCTGTATTTAATTTATTTATATAATTATTTTTTTGTGGAAAATAGGGATTTTGAAGGAAAATTCAATAAGATGACCAAGGAAAATTTTCTATTCTTAAGAAAATTATGGGGCATTCCTAATGACCAGAAGACCATTTGGACAAATCTTGGTGATTTTTTTAATTTTATTTTATTTATTATAATTATTTTGATTTTTGGAGTATTATTAATTTTAAAATAAAATAAAGGTTCAAAAATGAATATTATATTTTTCAAAAATCTCTCTGATACCAGAGAAACCAGAAAACCAATTTTTATAATTTTCTGATTTTTCATTGTTTTATTAGAATTATTTTAGTGAAAAGGTTGAAAAATACATTTTAATATTAAAAATTACAATAAACCTTTAAAATTCAATATCTTATCCTAGGGACTTAAGAAAAAGATTTGGTTTTTGCTAGTGTTTAGAATTCAAAATATGAAATTTTGGTGATTTTTAATATTTTTGTGATTTTTATTATTTTTTTAATTATTAAAAATATTAAAATAATGATAAAAATCAACTTTTTTTAGAAAATTATAATTATAATTTTCCTAAGTTCCTCTGATATCAGAGAAGCTCTAAAACCATTTTTGTGAATTTTTGAAAAGTATTTTGTTAGTTATGAATTTTTAAAGTTTTATTTCATTCATGGGGCTTAATTAACCCATTTGGTGGGGCTAACCAAGTCCAATTGATCTCAAATTTTTATGTGGTGTTCTCCTATCCCTAGAGAACAGTGGAGAATTGTTTTTAAGTTAATTTGATGAATGGTTAACCCTAATTAATTAAAGTTCAATTTTGGGTGTTTAGGCCAATTAGGGTTGTTCAAAGTGAATTAGCTCAAAAATTATTTTTCCTAGGTACCTCTGGTCATAAGAAACATCACCAAATTTTCCTAGAATTTATTTCTCAACATGCTAATTATTGGAATTAAAACACTCAAAACTGTAACATGCAGTTGAAAAATCAATAACTTCTCATAGGGATGGCCTCTGACCTTGGAAAATTCAGGAATGTTCCCAAGTTCAGAGGCTTCAAAAGCCCTATGGTCTCATTCCATGGTGAATTTCCTATATGCATGGAGGATTGAAATAGTGCAGAGAGTAAATAAATCATTAAGAATAAAATACTTAATGAAATTACTTGATTTCTTTTCCACATTATTCTCCTCTCGTTCACCGAGCAAGAGGGTATTTTTATTTTATTTTTAGGATTTTTCTACACAAAGTTATGAATTTTTGAAGTTCTGGGAATTAAATAAATAGAAAAATAGCCTATTTTTCTACTTATCCACACGGCGCCACGCTATCCTCAGCAGCTCCGAAAGGCCACGCGGCGCGCTCTGATTAGGCGCCGCCATTCGACTCAGCGCTCCAGGGGCCCGCAGTTCATGTCCCATTGCTCCATCCGGCGCGATCCTGGTCTTCCACTCAATACACGCGCGATCCAACGGTTCCTAGTCATCGTCTACGACTGGTGTGAACCCATGACCGTCAACCTTCTAACTCTAATTTCTCACTCAATTCTCAACGGATTTTTTAGTTCTTATGCTCTATGGATTTGTCTTGAAGAGATGAACACATCCATACGGTAAACATGCATTGAAATTGACCCAAACTAAATGGAGAATCTCTGGAAGCTCGGGAGGAAGAGTGAGTCCATACCTTTGCTCAGAGAAGTGAAGCTTCGATCTGAGAGTTGTGTCACATTCGATTGGGTCCAAGCAAGCACCAAATGAGGTTTGTGCAAGCAATTGGCCCATGCCATGTGTAAACGGGTTAGATCAAAAATGGAATGGGGGCATGGCTATTTTGGCTTGGTTTGGGTCAACCCATATGTTTGGGTGGGGTTCACCTCCCCATGACCTGGTTTTGGGCTGAGAGGATCATGTGAGTCATCCTACCAAAGGTAGTGAAGTCCACATCAAGGATTAGGTGGCAAAGTATGGTTTAGAGTGTATCATGTTTAAGGTAAAAAGGTTTAAAAAGGTTTAAGAAAGAGATCCCCTCTCTTTCCATTAATGGCTTGGTCACATGTCAAACCTTTCATGGCTTCATATGGCTTTTACATGGCTTGTCTTTGGCTCACCTATGGCTTGGCAAGAGCTTGGTCAATTTCAAGAAAAAGGGTTTTAGAAATTTTGGTAATTCAGGGGGATTTGATGGGATTTGGCATATGGCTTGATTTGGAATCATTTAATTATGGATTTAGAACTTAGGGGATGGTTTTATAAATTGGATGATGATAGAGGATTGCCATGTGGGCTTTGTCATGGACTTTGGGCCTTTGAAATTTAGTGAAGATGAGCTTTTGAAATGGTTTAGGGATGGGCTTTTAAATTAAAAAAAAAAACAAATTGGTAAGTGGAAATTTTCTAAAGGGCCATGCCAAAAAAATGTTGGGTTTAGTTTAGGGATGTGATTCAAAGAGGTTTTAACTTTGGTTGGGTTTTGGTTTTGGGACTTGGGCTCATTTGGGTTAGGTTTGCGTTTAGGTCAAAATTGGGCTTTTTGGTTTTGGGTTGAATTTGAGTAGGGTTTGGGTCCAAATTTTGGGCAAATCATGTTATTATTTTGTTTGTGGGGATGTTAGGGAAGGTTTAGAAAAGGTTTGGGGTCAATTGGAGTTGAATTGGTTTGGTTTGGGCTAAGCTTGGGTTATGGGTACAAATTGGGCTTTAAGCTCAATAGTGAAATTGGACCCAAATGTCAATCAAATTGGACTTGGATTTGGTCTAGATTGATATTGTGGATATTAATCTGAAGTTTAGAATTGAATTGGACCAAAATTGGGGTCAATTGGGTAGATTTGGTTTGACATTGGGTTCATTTGGGTTAAGAATGAGCTAAATTGGGGGTTTTGGAATAAGTGGGATAAATTGACAAAATTGGACCATGGTCTAGTTGAACAAAATGAAATTGGGAATATTTGGGATTTTTTTGAATTTTCTGGGAATTTTCTGAATTTTTGGATTTTTGGGTCAAGAGGGGTATTTTGGGTATTTGGAGGGTATTGGGGGGTACTTTTGAAATATTTGGTATTTTTGGCTGCGGATGATCAATTTGAGTGGAGGGAAATGTTTAGGAATGGTTTTGGGGAATTTTGTGTAATTTAGGTGATTTTGCAAATTTTGGGTAGTTCCAAGGGCATTTGGTAGGTTTGGTGGGGCCGGGGCCCTAGGACCAAAAATTAAAATTTTGGAAGAATGAAGATTGATCAAATTTGAGCAAAATGGAATCACTTTGGTTGAGCCATGAAGTCGTATTAAGACTATATGAGCCATGAGGGGACTCATTTGAGGCATTCACTATGTTGTGCCTAACCCTCTTAGCCAGGGGCTTAGGGGTTAAGGTCCATCCATATGAATTACCTACATGAGTCAAGAGTCAAGTTGGGTATGGGTGTGGTTTTAGGATTTGGATTGTGTGTGTGAGAGTGTAGAGTTTGAGTGTAGTGAGTGTGTAAGTTGACCCTCACGAGACCAAGCCACCCAGGGTGGTCCTAAAGCCAAAGAGTCCTATAGGGAACTCATCCTTTAAACCTTCACATTTGATTTCAACCCTATAGGTGATTAGGGGTCTACAATCAAGCTTGTGGGGTTTGTAGGGAAGCAAGAAGTGGTTCAAATTTCTAAGGGGAGTCCTCTAGGATGGTCAAAGGAAAAGCCTAAGGCTAGATCCTAAGACTAAAGAAGGAAGAGAAGACCTCATCAAAAATGAGGTAAACAAAGGGATGATATCAATTAATGGGTGATGAAAAGAATGTCATATGGGCTTTAGCATGAAGGTTGGGCCTTTGAAATTTAGTGAAGACGGGCTTTTAAAATGGTTTAGGGAAGTGGGCTTTTGGATTTTAGGATGGGCTTCTAGGATGAAAGTTTGGTAAAGGCTTGGGCCAAACAAGTGTTGGGTTTAGTTTAGGGATGTGTCATGGATGATTTAGAATTGGTTGGGAATAATTTGGAGTTGAATTGGGTTTAATTTGGGACTTTTGTTAAAGGGGCCAAAGTGGGTCAAATTGGGTTAACTTGGGTTAAGGTTGGGCTAAAGTTGGATTTGATGTAAAATTAATGTTGAGAAATATTTATGGGAATGTTACAAAGAGTTTTCAACTTTGGTTGGGCTTTGATTTTGGGATTTGGGCCCATTAGGGAGTTCTCTTAAGGTACGCGATGAACGAGGTGGTTATTCATAATGCTGAGGCGACTGATAGCTCGGACGAGGTTGCTGATAGCCTCGCTGAGGTTGCTGATAGCCCTGATGAGGTCGTTGATAAGTCCATTGTGGTGGTTGATAACTAGGCTTTGACAGCTCTGACAGTATCTGAACCGGTTGCTTGCCCTTATCTACTGCCACGGCGATTCCAGATTTCTTTTCAAATATTTTCACAGGCTTCTGCTTATCAGTCTTGTTTACACAACTTAATTGCTTTGCCTCTTCTTGCAAGCTCCCAGCCTTGCTAAGTAACTTCTCAAAAGTCTTGATTGTAAAGCCTTTAAGGAGAAGTGCTATCGGGCCATGGATACTTTTAAGTAGGATGCCAACTGCATGTTGTTCTTGAAGCTGTGGTTCACACTTCAGGCTTAAGTTTCTCCATCGAAGTTGTTGACCTCATTTTTGATGAGGTCTTCTCTTCTTCCCTTTAGTACTTAGGATCTAGCCTTAGGCTTTTCCTTTGACTATCTTAGAGGACTAGAATTGGGACCCACCTTTTAGAAATTCAAACCACTTATTAACTCCACGCAAATTCCACAAACTTGATCGTAGACCCCTAATCACCTAGAGGGTTGAAATCGAATGTGGAAGTTTAAAGGATGAGTTCCTATAGGACTCTTTGGCACTTAGGACCGCTCACAGGTGGCTCGGTGCAGTGAAGGGGCGACTTACACATACACTTACACATACACTACACTTTCACACACCTCCTAAAACCACACCCATACCCAACTTGGCCTACTGACTCATGTAGGTGATTCACATGGATTGTCCTTAACCCCTAAGCCCTTGGCTAAGAGGGTTAGGAACAACATAGTGGATGCCTCAAATGAGTCCCTTCATGGCTCATGTGGGCTTGATGTGGCTTCATGGCTCAACCAAAATGATTTCATTCCACTCAAATTTACCCGATCTTCAATTTTCCAAATTTTCAATTTTCCAAATTTTCGATTTTTGACCCCGGGACCCTACACACGCTAGCTCTCATAAACCCTTAAAATTACCCAAATTTCTCAAAAATTTCCAAATAACCCAAGATTCCTCAAAATCAATCCCAAACATTTCCACATCACTCAAATTGATCATCCATACCCAAAAATATCCAAAAATTCCAAGAATACCTCCCAATACCCTCCAAATACCCAAAATACCCCTCGTGACCCAAAAATTCAAAAAATTCAGAAAATTCCCAGAAAATTCCAGAAAATCCCAAATATTCCCAATTTTATTTTGTTCAACTACACCATGAGCCAATTTTGTCAATTTACCCTACTTTTGTCAAAACCCCCAATTTGACCCATTTTAACCCAAAGTGAACCCAATGTCAAACCAAACCTATCCAATTGACCCAAATTCTGGTCCAACTCAATTTTAAACTTCAATTCAACATTCCCAACACCAATCTAGACCAAATACAAGTCCAATTTGATTGACATTTGGATTCAATTTCACTTTTGTCCTTAAAGCCCAATTTGGACCCATGACCCAAACCTAACCCAAACTCACCCAATTCAACTCCAATTAACCTCAAATCTTTTCTAAATCTTCCTTAGCATCCCCACAAGCATAAAACTAACATGATTTGCCCAAAATTCGGACCCAAACCCCACTCAAATTCAACCCAAAGCTAAAAGGCCCAATTTTGACCTAAACCCAAACCTAACCCAAATGGGCCCAAACCCCAAAATCAAAGCCCAACCAAAGTCAAAACCTCTTTGAAACACTCCCATAGACATTTCTCAACATTAATTTTACATCAATTTCAACCCTAGCCCAACATTGGCCCAACTTGGCCCACTTGGACCTTTATTGGCCCATTCACGAAAAGAGCCCAAATTCGACCCAATTCAAACCCAAATCACTCCCAATTTGCTTCAAGTCACTCATGATACATCCATGAGCTAAACCCAACAATTATTTGGCCCAACCTCTTTACCAAATTTCATCCCAAAATCCATTTTAAAATTCAAAAGCCCACTTTCCTAAACCATTTTAAAAGCCCATCCTTCACCACATCCAAAGGCCCAAAATTGGTCCCAAAGCCCACATGATATTTCTCTACATCATCCATTCAATTAAAATCATCCCTAAGTCCTAAATTCATCATCAAATCATTCCAAATCAAGTCTCATACAAATTTCCATCAAATTACCAAAAATTCCTAAAATCCATTTTTATGAAATTGACTCAACCTTTTCCCAAGCCAAATGGAGCCATGAAGCCATGCACAAGCCATATGCAAGCCATGGCGACCACTTTACACATCACCATGTCATTTTTGGCAAAAGGAGGGAGTCCTTTAATGATTCCCTTAAGGGTGATTTAGCCACTTACATGACTCCAGCTAAACCATGCTTAAACTTAATTGTACTTGGATGGTGACCCTTCCCACTAATTAAGCCGACCTAAACCACTTTATCTTCAGCCCAAACTAGCCATGGGAAGGTGCACCTAGCCCAATCCATGCATTTGACCAATTTGAGCCAAAATATACCCTTACCCGATTCTACTTTGATTCGAACACTTTATACATGTCCAAGCCCGATTGCCTTCACCAACTTGAAGCCACGGATCTCCGACCACGAGAGTGACCAATGCACGGCCGGCCGGCCACCGGGTCGCCGAAAAATACCATGGCCGAGAGCTCGCGTGTGAGCCCGACTTGGAATTCTCACTGTCGTGTGCCCCATCCCGGTGGCCATTGGAGCTGTTCTTCTCTTGCCGAGAGCAGGTCGATCCCAAGCCCTAACTCTCCACAGGAGGCCCTCCACCCTCTCTATTTAAACACCACCCCTCTCGGCCATTAGAGGTGCTTGAAACAAAACCTTAAGGAAACTCCGTCAAAATTGTTCCGGACTCCTCCCCATACACAGAGCACTTGATCCCCGCTGAGATCCCCTGCCATTTCTTCTCTGTGAGCTCGATTTCGAGTTGAAATCTAGGCCCAAAACCACGACACTTCTCCACGGTGAGCCAATCCCCAAATTGATTGGTTCTACACCTTCACCGGACCGAGGGAAGGTGTCCACCGACAAAAGCCCCATCTCCGGGCCACCCGGTTGCTCCGGCCTCCGAAGCTTTGTGATCGAGCTTGGTCGAAATCCCACTAGACAATTCACCGGACCGGGAGACTTCATGCGGAGCTTGCTGGGGTCCGATCGAAGGTGCAACAACCCTCGGATCGAAGCCGCACTTCTCCGAGCAAAGGTATGAGCTAATTCTTCATCCCGAGCTTCGGAGATTCTTCATTTCAAATGCTTTAATTTCAATGCATGATCACCGTATAGATGTGTTCGTCTCTTCGAGACGAATCCATGAGAGCATAAGAACATGAAAATCCATTGAGTATCGAGTGAGATATTAGGGATTTAGTGTGGACGGCTCTCGGGTGAGGACACTTGGGGACGATGAACGGATGCCGTCCATTCGATACACGCGCGGACGGACGGCCAGGATCGCGTCGGATCAGGAGACGGTACGAGAACCGCGGGGCTCGGGCTGCCGACTCAGATGGCGGCGTCGAATGGGAGCGCGACGCGTGTGCGTTCGGAGCTGCCGAGGTTGACGCGGCGCCGCGTGGATAAATAGAAAATTAGGGATTTTTTTGATTTATTTAATTCCCTAAACTTCAAAAATTCATAACTTTGTGTAGAAAAATCAGAAAAATAAAATAAAAATACCCTCTTGCTCAGTGAACAGAGGAGAATAATGTGGAAAATTAGGGATTTTATCAAGTATTTTATTTTTAATAATTTATTTACTCTCTGCATATTTTTAATTCTCCATGCATGTATACAATTCACCATGGCATGAGACCATAGTGCTTTTGAAGCCTATGAATTTGGGAACATTCCCTGAATTTTCCAAAGTCAGAGGCCATCCCTATGAAAAGTTATTGATTTTTCAAATTCATGTTACTTGTTTTGAGTATTTTAATTCCAATAAATAGCATGTTGTGAAATAAATTCTAGGAAAATTTGGTGATTTTCCTTATGACCAGAGGACCCTAGGAAAAATAGATTTTGAGTTAGTTCATTTAAAACAACCCTAATTGGCTTAAACACCCACAATGGATCTCTAATTAATTAGTGCTAACCATACATCAAATTGACTTGAAATCAATTCTCCACTGACCTTTAGGATTAGAGGAACCCACCTTAAAAATTTGAGGTCAATTGGACTTGGTTAGCCCTACTAATTGGGTTGATTAAGCCATTTAGTCATTTTATACTTTAAAAATTCATTACTTTCAAAATACTTTTTAAAAATTCACCAAATTGGTTTGGGAGCCTCTCTGATATCAGGGGAATTTAAGAAAATTAAAATTTCAATTTTCTAAAAAGTTGATTTTTAATATTATTTTAATATTTTAATAATTAAAAAATAATAAAAAATCACAAAAATAATAAAATTCACCAAAATGTCACATTTTGAATTTTAATCACTTAGGAACAAACCCCATATTTTTCTTAGGTCTATTTAGTGAGATATTAAATTTTAAAGCTCTAGGGTAATTTTAAAATTAAAAAAATGTATTTTCTAGCATTTTCACTAAAATAATTATAATAAATCATAGAAAAATCAGAAAATTGTAAAATTTGATTCTCTGATTTCCTTGATATCAGAGAGATTTTTGAAAAATATAAAATTCATTTTTCAACATTTATTTTATTTTTAAATTAATTAACACTCCAAAACTTAAAATAATTATAATAAAAATAATATAATTCAAAAAATCACCAAAATTGGTCCAAGTGGTCCTCTGGTCATTAGGAATGTCCCCTAATTTTCTTAAGGACAGAAACTTTCCCTTGGTCATGTTATTAAATTTTCCTTGGAAATCTCTATTTTCTACCAAAAATAATTATATAAATAAATTAAATACGAGAAAAATCACATTTTCTCCTCTCATGTCTTTATTGACATATGAGTGAAGTAACATAAAAATTTCAAGTTTATTTGAGTTCAATTTAGTGAGTTATGAAATTATTAAGCTTAAAGGGCAAAATGGTAATTAAAATTTTAACCTTTAATTAAAACTTTAGGTTTAATAAAAAAATTAATAAATAAAATATTTGATCCTAATCTGATTTGGATGATTGAAATTTAAATAATTAAAGGGTATAAACCCATTAAGCAATTTAAAATGGTTAAACCTTAATTAAATAGTTGATTAAATTTGGAAGAATAATAAAATTGGAATTATTAAAATAGGGATATTATTAGGAAGAGATTTATTCTTTAATTTAAAAATCCCTAAATTAATTATCTCATTAATATTCAATTCTTAATTAAAATGATAACTCAAATTCAAAATATTAAAAGACTTAATCATTAAACTAAAATTAAATTATTAAACTCTTTTAAAAAAAATTTTTAATTAAAATTAAAAAAATAAAATAAAATTAAAAATTAAATTAAATTAAGTAAATTAAATTGGATTAAATTAAATTAAATTAAATTAAAATTAAAAGTTGAATTAAATAAAATTAAATTAAATTAAATTAAATAAACAAATTAAATTAAATTAAATGAATTAAATTAAATTAAATTAAATAAACAAAACCAAATTAAATTAAGTTAAAACAAATTAAAAATTAAATTAAATGAATTAAAATTAAATTAAATTAAATTAAATTAAATTGAATCAAATTAAATTAAAATTAAATCAAATCAAATTAATTTAGTGTAACATCAAATCAAACTAAATTGAATTAAATTGTATTAAATTAAATTAAAAACTCAATTAAATTAAATTAAATTAAATTAAGTTGAATTAAATATAACATCACCAAAGACATAATGAATTCAAAATAAATCTAAAATAACTTGAACACTTTTCCAAATTAATTGAAATTAAACTAAATCACAAATCATTTGAATACCGATTTACCCTCGAAAGCTTTAGTTATCATAACTCCTAAACAGGATATTAAATGAAATGTTACTTCACTTATAGGACATTCAAATATCCTAGTTCACTGAGTAAGATAATAACAAAACTTAACTAAACCTCGGACGATTAATTCATTTGTGTAATTGAATCCATTTGGACTTAAAACAATTCTAGCAATATTGAAAAGATGTTTAAGATTCTTCTTAAGCACTTCCTCAATATGATAGGACATTTATAAGAACAATTGAACTCGATTGTTCTTTGATGAAGAAAATCGTCCTCGAACCAAAACACAAGGAACCTAGACGTCATAGGAAATGACTTAGCATAGGATTAGGAATTTGGTAGAAAACCATAACCCTTCCCTTAGCTTTACTTAGGAACTTGCTTAAATATTCTAATTGTGTTTTAAGTGCGGCTTGGGATGACGAGAAGACCCTCCGAGTACGCTTTTATTTTATTGCGATTTACTTTCTTGCAATTTACATTATTGCAATTTCATCAATCGCATCGCACTTACTTTTCTTGCATGATAAACAAGCTGTTGCATGAAAACCCACACCTTTAGGATAGTCCCTAAGCTGAAACCAAAACTAAGTTAAAAGTCATTGCAAGATAAAATTCACCGCCACGACATTTCGAAAATATAAAACAACTCGAAATTTAATCACAAACCGAACACAAAACTACAATTACAATTAAATTAAAACGTCTCGTTGGAAGATCGGGAATACCTCGGATGATGTAACCTACGTGTTGCTAACGGGATTTCCCGCGGTCTAAATGAAAGTGTGGAACTCATTCGAGTTGAGTTTAGCAAATTCATTCGGACTAAGTGAATCCGATAAAAATAATGATGCCGGAAGGATGGAGCCAGTGGGATCTTAACCGGTGTCGTTATAATCAACTTTAAGATTTGTTTTAATTAAAACATAAAAAACACTTGGAAATTAAGATTTTCTCTAAACCAAAACACTTTTCTCATCCCCGATTTATGATTTCTAAAACTAAACCTCTGCAATGACAAGGAGCTCGGAGCATGGTGGGCAGCACGGCCATCGTCATCGATGAAACTCGAGTCTACTTCAGCAAAACTTTCCTAGAATTAAATAACAAGGCCATATGACTTCGAGGAAGTTTGCCTAGTGCAACATAAACCCTCAACTCTTCATTAGGCATTTGCATTGCAAATTAAGCCCTAACTGGTCTTAGGATTCTGAGGTAGTTGTCTGATACGACATAAACCCTCACATCTTCAAGGCTATTTGTGTGATTTTATCATACAATATAAGCCCTAATTAATTAAAATTGGCAAGATCAAAACATTTAAATAAATATTAGGACTTTCCTAAACTCGAACCAAACAATAGGATAGTCGGGAAATTACCGAAGTTCACTTCGAATTTGTGATTTCTCCTACTTTTCTTCCTTTGAATTCCCAAAACAAAATGTTCCAAATTTGATCCATTCCCTATTGAAATTCCAAAATTCAATCCTTTGAAAACTTAAACTTTGAAATTCTTGAGAGCGAGAATTATTGATTATTATCGAGAGTTTTCTTAGGTGATTCCGTCACTTAAGATGTAATTAACTATAGGGGCTTGCCCTTATAGGGAATTTTAAAGAACCCGAGTAATATAAACCTCGTTTAATGCTTTCATATTAAGCGGGGAATTTGTCGGCTTATAAAATTGGTTCGCGGACCAAACGGATGTCACAAATCTTCTAGTTTATTTAATCGAGCCCCACGAGTCGAGCGAGTGTGTCTATCCTTAGGGATAGATGCACGGTTTGTGGTGCGGTGCTCGTTTATATAAACTATTTGGGATGTGAGATCGGTTTAATCTCATATCTTAAAACCTTCGAATTTAAAATTATTTTCAAAATCAAATACTACTTTTCAAAATTATTTATTTAAATTAAATTAAAAATTCGCCGACAACTTCTGTTAGGCGACCCCCTTTTCAAAATAAAACACACAACCTAAAAAATATGCCGACAACTTCTGGTGACTCCGCTGGGGAGAATTCCTCTCTCCATTATAATCAGATAATTCTGCTTTCAAAAATTGGTAGTGCATCCATGTCCTTAATGGATCAAACTACCCTTCTTTCCGTTGGAATACTATGTTCATTTCTACCTTGAACAAGTATAGCCGACATTCTCTCGGATTTAGGAGCCACTTGTTTAGACACCCATAAACGAGAGAGGTTCGAGATCCTTTTACCTCATTTTTGAGGTGTGGCGGACCCCCAATAGGTGTTAGTTTAGGAGTGATCCTTCGAGACGAGAAGTCTTGCATATGACCTTTTCCTTTCCAACTCTGAATCGGATTCCTTACCTTCTCTACACCTTTGAACATTCCATTCTAAATAAACGAACCCTCTAATAAATGATTCTTTTAACAAATGATTCCTTCTTATAAATACATGAACAAGAATGAGTTCGGACTCTTTCTCAATTCCTTTCTTTTCGTCCTAAAGAAAAGAAGCGTAACTTGGGACCGACAACCGAATCTACCTACGCGAAATGGAAGCCCCAAAGCTGATTTTCTCCTTCACCAACGGACTCGGACTTCGTCTGCTATAAGGATGAAGTTGCTCGACGATGGGATCATCCGATTTGGACGAGGATTTGAAAATATGAATGTCGAGATCACCGACATCTCCCTCTTTGCACCGACGAACAAGGTATCCGAAGCGAAAGCCGTCGCTTGAGTTCGACCTTAGGTCGACCCAGAAGTTTCCTCCCCTGCAAAGGATCCCGGCCGAGAGGAGTACTGCTTGTCCGCGGGAGGACTGTTCTTACTACCCCCAGCTGGTCTAGTTGTTTCCGCACCTACCCCGACTTTCGCCAAATTAAAGGGGAAAGAAATCCGGAATTATGGTGAACACGTTATCGTGGAGGGTACGGATCTTCTCGTAAGACCTTCGTTTTCGAAATCGGGTCCGGTTCAAAGATTCCATCAGCGACGAGGACCCGAAGAAGAAGCAAGCGAAGGATCGCTAGAGAAGCCGAGCGCTGAAATTGCTTTCCTGGAGGAAATCCCGGAGCTGCCAGAATATACACCGCTGCCGGAATATACACCGCTTCCTGAATACATACCGCTTTTGGGAGGAAGTAGGTTCCATCCCCTCTCCGCCGCAGAGGATGAGGAAAATGTTCGTAAGATTGCTGCCGCATTGCCTCAGCCCGCATACTGCAATGATAACCGCAAGAAAATGACTAGAACTACGCCGTTTGCTCGACTGCAAACTTTGGTAGAAAAGTTAGCAAAGAAGGAAAAGCGCCCGTATCGGAGATTCTACGAAGGATAGGGCGAGTGCCGGTCGAATCCCGTCTTGGGCCCCGAGTAGAACCCGCCATCATGACGGAAAAGCCAAGTAAAAGAATGAAGGCTAGTCGCGCTGTCGTCGTCTCGGGATTACGGATTAGGGAGGATACCACCTTCCGGCATTTGGTGACGAGACCATCCGGTCCTAGACCTTCTGCTGCTAGAAGGATGGTATGGCGTCCCACTCTCGGGCGATTGAGATTGAAACAACGGCCAAGGAAGAAAGTCTCGCCGGGAGACTTGAATGCGAAGAAAGTGCTCTTGCGATAAAGGGGACCCGGCGAGCTATCACATGACAACCGCGAGGACGCACGAAAGCCCCGCTAGAAGATGCCATGGAAAAGTTGAGAACCGATATCCGACGATTGGCAAAAGAAAGAGAAGAAAAGTTCGGAGACGAGATTGATTCATCGGAATTCATGGACGACGAATATGCGAGAAATCAACATGGTCGAAACACGAGCTTCATCGGCTTCGCAAGGTGCTCCTGCGGCCGCGAAGAGAGGAGCCGGGCGATGAGAAGGCGGCTTCGGGAGAAAGACGAAACGATCGCTCGAATGGCGAAAAGGATGGAAGAGATGGTCGTAGCTCCGGCCACTCTCCGAGTCGAGTGCGACCACAAGAGAGACACCCCAGAGGTCATTCACATTGTAGACGAAGGAAAGGAGATTACATCCATCAATGGGGATGATCGGTGAAAAAGGATACAACACAAAGTATGATCCACGAAAAGGATATCAAGAACTTGGTGGAACGGCGAGTGCGAGAAGCCTTAGCACAATCGAAGAGTGGGACATCCATTCGGATGGGTAGGCCTTACCCGGAAGAATTCGACGCCGTCCGATAGCCGAAAGGCTTCGTACCACCTCTGTTCGAGACCTTCGACGGAGCAGGAACCCCAGACGGCATGTTGCACACTTTCGTGCCGAGTTGGTGTATTGCGGCGGGAGCGATGCATTGCTCTTCCGACGGTTCGTCGGCGGTCTGTCGGGAATCGCCTTCGGCGGGTATGCGGAGTGCCAGATGGTTCGGTGAAGACGTTCTCGAGGCTAGAGAACCTCTTCATCGAGCGATTCGCCGGAGCTCGGCACCACATCACTATAGGTGATTTAGTGGTAGAGAAACAAAGCCGAATGAAACTTTGGTGGATTACATACTCCGATGGAGGAACTTAAGCATGAAATGTGGACCACAACTACAAGAACAACATGCGATCGGCATTTTACTTAAAAGCATTCACGGCCCGATAGCACTTCTCCTCGAAGGATTCACTATTAAGACTTTCGAGAAGTTATTAAGCAAGGCCGGAAGCTTGCAAGAAGAGGCGAAGCAATTAAGTTTCGCCGACAAGACGGACAAGCAAAAGCACGTGAAGACTTTTGAAAAGAAATCCGGGATCGTTGCGGCGGTTGAAAAGGCGAGCAGCCGATGCAAATACCACCGCGAACGGCGCGGCAACCACAACGAATTACCGGCAACCCCGACCCGGCTATCGGTCATCTCCACGAGTATGAACAACCGCCTCGTCCGCAACGAACATTAAGGGAGCTTCGAGCGAGAGAATATCCGTTCAAGAATGAAGCGATGCTCGAAAATGTTCCGTAGTCGATGAAGACTCCGATTTCCGACTGCCGGAGCCTAAAAGACCGGAGGAAGTCAACAAGAAAGGTGATCCCAACTTTTGCCCCTACCACCGGATGCTTGGGCACAAGATAGAAGATTGCATTACCTTCAAAAGTTGGCTCAACGACAACCTTCGGAAAGGGAATATAACGATCCGAAGGAGTACATGAAGGAACCCCGAGAAAGGAGGTTCCGTCGATGTTATCTCAGTCGATCCCTTCATTCGATAGATCCCTACACGGCCGACGATGGATGGACTACAGCTCTGGACGAGGTCTTCGAAAAAGATTTTAGACGGCATCCAAACCGCCTCGGTGCGAGCCTCGATTCAGAGTTTGAGACCTGTTAAGCCGGTACTATCACTTGCGATAGAAGAACCACCTCAACAGGAGATGATTGAAGAGAAGAAGAAAATCGACGAAGAAGAGAGGACCGAGACTCCTAAGGCTAGACTAGGGGCTGCTTATCCTAGGATAGTTGTTTCCGATTCGGGGGAGAAATCCCTCGAACCTCACGATTTTGTATGATTATCTGCTCACTTCGGTGGGATCATATAATGATAAGGGTGATGGCGTTGGCTACGTTTTGACTGTTTCTAACGATTACGTAACTAGCAACAATCCGGACATCGATTTCGACATCAACGACAATTCTCAAATCATACACGATCTCGACGAGCAAAATAACGAAGAAGGCATCCATAAAGGAGGCTATGAGAGTTCAACAAGCAACGAATCTATTTGCGAGTTTCGAGGAGCTCCAGTCACGATAGAGTTAGAGCCTTCAGATTCTGAGGATATTCTGGAAGAGCCTGTCATTCCGATTCGGGAGGAGACACCGACAAGCTCGACACTAGATTCGAAGAAATTACGAAGTCGACTTAAGAAGTGGAAGAGTTACTACCTCCGAGAATGGGTCCAAAAGACAAAGGAAAGCGGTGGTTGTTCAAGAAGAACCAACCCCGGCGGAAGAAATACCCATTCGAGAAGAAGCCGAGGCGCATGAAAATAAAGTGGACTACAACGTGCTAGCCCTTCTTAGGAAACTACCGACAAGGCGAGCATCTACGATGCCCTCATCTTATCGAAAGAGATGAGAGAAGCTGCGATCGAGGCCTTACTTGATCCGGAAATTTGCTTAGCTCGAATGGTCGGAGATTCCTTAGATGAGGTTTGTTCGTTAAAGGAACATCGAGGTGTTACCTTCACGGACGATGACCTACTACTTGGGACGACGAGATCACAACCGACCAGTTGTACATTTCGATTCTGATTGGGAAGTTTACACTCTCGGAGTATTGGTGGATCCGGGAGCATCAATCAATATAATGAGTCTTCGAACACTAGCATACTTGGAAATTGATGCTCGTGAGCTCGAAGCCGACAAAATGTTATTAAGAGGATTCGACGGAAAGGAGAAAGAGCCCTCGGATCAATAACGCTACTAATGAAGACCGGTGACTTAGCAAAGACAACCGCAAAATTTTACATAATTGATTCGAAACGTCGTTCAACGCTCTGTCGGGCCGATCATGGATACATGAAAACGAGGATGGTACCATCATCTCTACATCGGTGCATCAAATACTACGATGGAGGGGAACGGTGCATCAAAGGTGACTTACGACCATTCTCCGTACATGAGATTGGAATCCATGAAGACGCGGCTTATTATGCACCTCCAAAGAAAACAATTTTCTCCGGAGATACCATAACGAATGAAGCAAAGAAAGTTCGGGACAACGAAGAGCACGAAGTTCTAGTCCAACGGTCACTCACCACTCCCTTCCGGCGAGATGGTGAAGGTTTCTCCACAACTCGCATCCGAGGTCGAGGCGGGGACGAGGCCGTGGTAGAGACGCTAGGACGAGTTGGACGAGAGGAAACCAGCCATCGATGTTGATTGGGAAGATAGTTACGAAGAAGAAAAGGAAATCAAACAAGAAGCGAGCGACAATAAGTTAGAAGAAGCCGCAATTCGAAGATCTCTCTCGAAGATGAGAAGAACGAAGAATACAAATCAATGTACGAAAAGATTAACCACTACGTACATACTATGACCCTAACCCCGATCCGATCTAGCAAGATCGAGGGTATGGTGGTCAAAGAGGTACGTAGCGACGGTACAAAGCCAATCGAATTCTACCGTGGTGCTTCTTCCTCTAAAGTGAAAATAATGTACAATTCGAAGATGTCACTTCATCAGAATTAATGGAATTACCTTTTGAGTGGTACTCTCCCTGTGTTCAAAATTTAATTCAACGTGGTTTCTTACCTCGACAATGGACAAAAGGTCAATCACAACGTTTTGAAAAATTATGAAATAATTCCGGTCGTCCGCCCGATTGAAAGCATGGTCTCGGATTCGGCACGGTAGGATCGGTTGACGATGCTGAATTTTGCTTGGTTGTCACTTGCGAGTCTAATGAAAACTGCATGGAAACTATAGACGAACTCGAAGATTTACAAATTGAAGATGCTCCACCAGAATTCGAAGAAGAGATCAAATCTACAATAGATGAGTTAACGGAAGTTAACTTAGGTACTAGTGAAGAACCTAGACCTACCTTTGTTAGCTCCTTACTCAATAAAGAAGACTCCGAAGAAATAATCAAGTTATTAATGGAATTTAAAGACTGTTTTGCTTGGAACTATGATGAAATGCCAGGATTAGCTCCAGAGGTCGCAGTTCATAAGCTAGGAGTGGATCCTACTTCATTCCCGGTCGAACGAGGTCCCGGAAAAATGCGTCTAGAAATCGAACAACAAGTCATAAGCTGAAGTTAAAAAGCTAATAGACGCTAAATTTGTCCATGAAGAACAATACCCGACATGGCTAGCCAATGTGGTACCGATCGAAAGAAGAATGGTCGGATCGAATATGTGTGGACTTCGGAGATTTAAATAAGGCATGTCCAAAGGATGAATTCCCTCTACCGATCCGGAACGGATGATCGACATTGCTTCGACACATGAGATATTCTCATTCATGGATGGATCTTCGGGATACAACCGGATAAAAATGGCTCCGAGAAGATGAAAAGCTTACGGCATTCGAACGCCGATCGGAGTATTTTGCTACACGGTGATGCCATTCGGATCGAAGAACGCGGGAGCAACCTACCGAAGAGCAATGACAAGAATTTTTGATGATCTCATCCACAATCGAGTCGAATGCTACGTGGACGATGTGGTCATCAAAAGCGAGTAAAGGACAACCACTCGTATGATTTGAGAATTGTTTTCGAACGATTAAGACAATTTAACCTTAAGATGAATCCCTTAAAATGCGCCTTCGGCGTCACCTCCAGGAAATTCTTAGGATTCGTTGTCCGACATCGTGGAATTGAAATCGACCGGAAAAGATTAAAGCTATCTTAGAAATACCGCCTCCCAAAACATTAAAACAACTACGATCCTTTCAGGGAAGGCTGGCATATCTTCGACGCTTTATCTCGAACTTGTCGGGTAGGTGTCGGCCTTTCTCGGCACTAGTTAAAAAGGACGCCAAATTTATTTGGGAAGAGAAATGCTAGAAGGCCTTCGAGGACATTAAACAATATTTAATGACACCTCCTGTCTTAGCGGCCCCGAGTCTCGGAGTAGACCGTCGATACTTTACACCGCGGCTTTAGACGACTCTCTCGGAGCCCCGTTGGCCGGGTCGATGATGAGGGTAAAGAAAATGCTCTTTACTACTTAAGCCGTCGTTTACTTCCGACGGAAGTAAGGTATCCCGCAATTGAAAAGCATTGTTTGGCCACGATCTTCGCCGCTCAAAAGCTCGGGCACTACATGCTTTCTCATAAGGTCAACCCGATCTCGAAATTTAATCCATTACGATACTTGATGACTCGTCCGACACTTTCCGGCGGACTTGCCGGATGGTCGATGATATTATTGCAATTCGATATAACTTTCGTGCCTCTGCGTGTCGTAAAGGGACAAGTCTTAGCGGACTTTCTCGCAGCACACCCTTTGCGGCGAATCTCCCTCGATGACGATTTGCCGGATGAACAAATAATGAATCTAGAAGACCCTAATGATCGACGTTGGGAATTATATTTCGACGGAGCATCTTCGGCACACAAAGACGAAGAATCGCAAGTGATAGTGCCGGTAAGGCGGGAATCGGGCTAATCTTTATAACACCGGAGCGGGGGATGTTAAGATACTCCTACCACTTGACGAACCGTGTAAAAACAATGAAGTAGAATACGAAGCCCTCATAACGGGACTCGGAATTAACCATTCGAATGGGGATAACGGACATCAACATCTACGGGGATTCACGGTTAATCATTCAACGGATCGCCGGATAGTACGGAATTTTAAAGCCAAGACTCGAACAATACTTCCGGTATGCCATACGAGTTGTTGGAACGGATTCCAAATGTGACGATCTACAAAATTCCCGGAAAAGAAAATGCTTTAGCAGATGCTTTAACCCGTCTCGCAAAAGAATTTGCTCGTTTGCAAGATGAATCGAGTAGAAGTGTCGGTTCACGGACGTCGAGTCCTATCACGGCTCGACATAGACACAATACACAAATCGAAAAAGAAAAAGAATCGAGTTGCGGCGGTGACGAGAAAACACGAGAAGATTGGCGACGGCCATTGATAAACTACACGCAAACGGAAAGCTACCGGACGATAGGTCGCTAGCCCATCGGATCAAGAAAAGAACTCTGTCTTACGCATTAATAAACAACACATTGTACGAAGGTATTTTGATCAAATGTGGCTAAGGTGCCTAAGCGGGTCCGAGGCCCGTGAAATTGTTAAAGAGGTACATTCGGGACTCGTGGCGCTCACCGATCGGGTCCGAAGATGAAGATGAAAATTAAAAGACTAGGGTACTACGGCCCTCGATGATGACCGACCGCATGAAGATCGCCGAGAGCCGTCACCGATGCCAAGTGCACGGAGTGGTTCTACACCAACCTTCAAATGTGCTACACCCGACAATTGCGTCGTGGCCATTTGAATGTTGGGGCGCGGATATAGTGGGTCCGATAGAACCACCATCTTCGAAAGGACATCGCTTCATTCTTGCGACTACGGATTACTTTTCCGAGTGGGCGAGGCGGTTCCACTTAGAGAAGTGAAAGCACACCACGTGCTACGGTTTTCGAAAACCAAGTTGTCTACCGTTTCGGGTGCCGCGCGAGATCATCTCGGATAATGGATCGGCATTCGAAGCACGCAAATTAACAATTTTGTCGGGAGACACGGAATCGGTCGGTGATACTCAACAATTTACTACCCAAGAGCAAACGGCCTCGGCGAGGCTTTTAATAAAACTCTCGTTCAAATCTTAAAGAAAACCTTGGACGATAATAAGAGAAATTGGCACGAGAAGTTGTTATAAGCCTTATGGACCTACCGGACAACCTTCGAACTCCTACTCGAAGCTACACCTTACGCTCCGGTGTATGGGTCGAGGCGAGTGTTACCTTTAGAGGTTCGACTTCCTTCACTCGAATTGCGAGTTGCAAATAAGATCACGACGGAAGAGAACGCCAAATTACGACTCGAAGAATTAGAAAGCCCGGAAGGGAAAAGACTTGCGAGTGCAACAAAATTTAGAACTATACCAAGCTAAGATGGTTCGAGCCCATGACAAGCCGGGTCCGCCCAAGAACCTTCAAAGTTGGTGACTTAGTTCTCGTTCTCAAGAGACCTATTCTTGCACACCGCAAGATCGGAGGAAAATTTGAACCCACTTGGGATGGACCGTTTGTGGTTGAAGCGGTATACTCGGGGAGGTTCCTACCGGCTAGTGAATTGCCAGGGAGAACGGCATATGCTTCCAATCAACGGACGATACTTGAAAAAGTATTACGCTACCTGATGTTTCGAAGGAATGAATTCTTCATCCTTAGAAGCACGGGCGAAGTAATTATTTATGACTGGGTCCGAACCCAAAAATAATAAAAAATGTGCTAAGATAAATAAAATCATGATAATAAAGTTTTCCTTGTTTCCTTTTCCAAATCAAAATCTCTTTCCCGATCTTGTCCCACTTCATTCTCGTTAAATTTAAAAATATAAAAATAATAAAAAAGCTGTCTTTAATAAACATTTTCTTAATGATTCTTGTTCTTAGTACGGCCCACCGATCCTTTTCCTTGTCTTTTCGCAGGGAAATGTCGAACGGGCGGTTGGTCTCGAACTTTAAGAATGGTGTAAGCCTTGCACTCGATGAAATGAGGGTGAAAGATGGAGCGATAATCGAGATTGACTCGGATTTCGCACCGGCGGAGCCTCCGATACGAGGAAAGTGGCTGGGTCCCGGTTGACCGAGAAGAGCTGCCCGGGCGGACGAGTGATGAAAGTGGGTGGCCCAAGCCACCAATCCGACGACGAAGAAAAGAAAGGCAAACACCGAAGAAGATAAGAAAATGAAGTACGTAGTGGCTACGGTAGAGGGCGAGCTTGTCGGCGCCGCGCCCGCGGAGATTCAAGAAGTTCGAAGAGCTACTCTCACGACGAACGCAACGAAGAAATAAGAATCGCCGTATCCGTAAGATGTTAACAAAACTAGCTACGGACCAGCACGACGAGACAGTTGCTAATGCCAGTACATACACTTCAAGGACACCGGTTCACCAGGAACCTGAAGAAAGGAGGCCAGCTCCTAGGATAACAGAAAGGACCAGGGAAATCTCCAGAAGATCAGAAGAAAGAAGGCTACCACGCCACCGGATAGAACCACCGGTAATGCATGACCTTGTTGCGGAAGCAACCCCGGGGGATGTCCCGACGGGCATCATTCCTGAGGAGCCGAGGTATGCAGGAGAACGTGAAGGGATTGAGCCGTATATCCCACAATATGTCACCGAGCCTCGCCATCTGCAGATCATTCCGGAATACGAGTCGGAGAGAATGCGAATGTTGAAAAGAAATCCTTTGAATACTTCGAGAGAATTAGAGGCGGAAGAATCAATATACTTAGAGGGCCTCGAGCTACATACGGACGTATTCTCGGAGTATGAACAACGACAAATCGTGGATTGCATTCGGGATTTGACAAGAATGGGCCGAGCAGGCCGCTCGAGGGAAAACACATACTCGGAACCCCGGAGATGGATGCCGGGGAAGGGAAGAATCACAATACAATGCGGATGCTTGCTACAACTTTGCGGAAGACGGGAAGGAAACCCACCGGAATACTCCGTCATGGGCAAGTGGATCCGATGCCATTAGTCATCAAGAGAATGGTAAAGAGATTGATAACATGGAGGGTACTACCGGCGGACCGCATACCCGATAGCTGCATTATTAACATCTACAAGCGGGGTGATCGCATACCCCCACACATAGATCACCACGACTTTGTCGGACCTTTACGCACGATCTCTTTCCCGAACGAGTGTAACATCATGTTCGGATCCGACCTCCGAATAGCGAGGCCCGGGTGAGTTCCGAGGGCCGGTGAAGATACCTTTACTCGTAGGTTCCATCATGATGCGAAGAGCAACGGAGCGGATATCGCCAAGCATTGCATACCGGGAGTACCGAGTGAAGCGGATCTCGGTTACTTTCGGAAGGATGGACGACGGGAAGACACCTTACCATTTCCGGCACGGACCGGAGCTAGAGAGCCTCCGGCCTTACGAGCTCGTGAGTTACATGGAAAATATCACACCTCCGATGTACATCTATACGGCATCCTTGCCGAGGATGGCTTGGAAGGTGATGTTATTGACCATGTACCCCACTATTCAGACATGGATTTTTGACAGATGCTTCTTTGGATGGATCGACGAAGATCATATATAGTCCGTTTTGAGTCTACATGGATTGTATGAGATGTATTCCAGATCGAGTTGTATGATGTATCTTCGACATGATTGGAATGAAAGTGACCATGTCACATTTTTGGCCTTCACCTCTTTTGTGCAAATTGACTAGGAAACGCCATTAAAGTTAAATGAACTTCGAACAAAGAACGAAAAAGAAAAAAAGAAGAATAAAAGAAAACTTTCCTATAAAAAAAAATCTTAAAAATGACGAACACCAAATTCACATGAACATTAAATAAACGATAAAGTAAAATTTGAATCATTAAAAGATAAACAAAATCAACATAAGTGTTAAATCAAATCTCAAATCAAATTCTCAATCAATTTCAAATCCAATCTCGATCAAATTTCAAATTTGATCTTCCAAATTTCAAATCAAATCTTAAGTCAAATCTCAACCGAGTTCAAACTCATCCTTCCAAATTTTGAATTCAATCTTTCCAGATCTCAAATCTCAATCAAATTCAAACTTTTGGGTCGAGGATTTTACATCCAAGACAGCATTGCTTTAGGATTCTTTCCCTGTCGCAATGAAGTACATCAAATTCAAACTTTTGGGTCGAGGATTTTACATCCAAGATCGCATTGCTTTAGGATTCTTTCCCTATCGCAATGAAATACATCAAATTCAAACTTTTGGGTCGAGGATTTTACATCCAAGACTGCATTGCTACATCAAATTCAAACTTTTGGGTTGAGGATTTTACATCCAAGACTGCATTGCTTTAGGATTCTTTCCCTATCGCAATGAAGTACATCAAATTCAAACTTTTGGGTCGAGGATTTTACATCCAAGACTGCATTGCTTTAGGATCCTTTCCCTATCTCAATGAAGTACATCAAATTCAAACTTTTGGGTCGAGGATTTTACATCCAAGATCGCATTGCTTTAGGATCCTTTCCCTATCGCAATGAAGTACATCAAATTTAAACTTTTGGGTCGAGGATTTTACATCCAAGATCGCATTGCTTTAGGATTCTTTCCCTATCGCAATGAAGTACATCAAATTCAAACTTTTGGGTCGAGGATTTTACATCCAAGATCGCATTGCTTTAGGATCCTTTCCCTATCGCAATGAAGTACATCAAATTCAAACTTTTGGGTCGAGGATTTTACATCCAAGACTGCATTGCTAGGATTCTTTCCCTATCGCAATGAAATACATCAAATTCAAACTTTTGGGTCGAGGATTTTACATCCAAGACTGCATTGCTTTAGGATCCTTTCCCTATCGCAATGAAGT
Organism: Papilionanthe hookeriana x Papilionanthe teres; assembly: GCA_022702705.1. NCBI lineage: Eukaryota > Viridiplantae > Streptophyta > Magnoliopsida > Asparagales > Orchidaceae > Papilionanthe > Papilionanthe hookeriana x Papilionanthe teres. The sequence continues at coordinate 169,936,428 of CM040424.1, forward strand.
ACATCAAATTCAAACTTTTGGGTCGAGGATTTTACATCCAAGACTGCATTGCTTTAGGATTCTTTCCCTATCGCAATGAAATTCATCAAATCAAATTCTTGGGGTTGAGGATTTTATATCCTTGACTGGATTGCTTTAGGATTCTTTCCCTATCGCAATGAAATACATCAAATCAAATTCCTGGGGTTAAGGATTTTACATCCGAGACTGCACTGCTTTAGGATTCTTTCCCTACAGCAATAAAATACATCAAAATCAAACTCTTAAGGTTAAGGATTTTACATCCAATACCGCATTTCTCTGAGATCTCTCCTCATTGTAATGATTCAATCCAATTAATTCAATTTTCTTTTGAAGTTGAAGATGTTACATCTAAAACCACAAAATTCCAATTTTCATTTCAAATCAAATCCCTTCAAATTAATTTTGACAAACTTCAATCTAAATTAAAACTCAAAATCTAAACTCGCACATCGAAACTTAAATTGAAACAAAATAAAATCTAAATTGAATTTCCCGGATCATGTGATTTGGAATTCACCTCCTTTTCCTTTCCCCGGCGAGAGTTCGGGAATCTCCGGTTTCGGAGAAATGTTTGACACTCCCCAGCAGAAACTCTTACTTCGTCCTAAGTTTGTCACTTGGACATCCGTGTTGGTTTTGCTTGATCGCTTCGGTCAACACCAATACGCGCGGTGTGCTCCGTCGGCTCACCACACCTATTGGGGGTCCATTTGTTGACCTCATTTTCGATGAAGTCTTCTCTTCTTCCCTTTAAGTACTTAGGATCTAGCCTTAGGCTTTTCCTTTGACTATCTTAAAGGACTAGAATTGGGACCCACCTTTTAGAAATTCAAACCACTTCTTAACTCCCTGCAAATTCCACAAACTTGACTGTAGACCCCTATTCACCTAGAGGGTTGAAATCAAATGTGGAAGTTTAAAGGATGAGTTCCTATAGGACTCTTTGGCCTTAGGACTGCCCTGGGTGGCCTGGTCTGGTGAAGGGGCTGACTTACACATACACTTACACATACACTACACTTTCACACACCTCCTAAAACCACACCCATACCCAACTTGGCCTCCTGACTCATGTAGGTGATTCACATGGATGGTCCTTAACCCCTAAGCCCTTGGCTAAGAGGGTTAGGAACAACATAGTGGATGCCTCAAATGAGTCCCTTCATGGCTCATGTGGGCTTGATGTGGCTTCATGGCTCAACCAAAATGATTTCATTCCACTCAAATTTACCCAATCTTCAATTTTCCAAATTTTCAATTTTTGACCCCCGGACCCTACACCCGCTTAGCCTACCCAAAACCCTTAAAATTACCCAAATTTCTCAAAAATTTCCAAATAACCCAAGATTCCTCAAAATCAATCCCAAAAATTTCCACATCACTCAAATTGATCATCCATACCCAAAAATATCCAAAAATTCCAAGAATACCTCCCAATACCCTCCAAATACCCAAAATACCCTTCTTGACCCAAAAATTCAAAAAATTCAGAAAATTCCCAGAAAATTCCAAAAAATCCCAAATATTCCCAATTTCATTTTGTTCAACTACACCATGAGCCAATTTTGTCAATTTACCCTACTTTTGTCAAAACCCCCAATTTGACCCATTTTAACCCAGAAGTGAACCCAATGTCAAACCAAACCTATCCAATTGACCCAAATTCTGGTCCAACTCAATTCTAAACTTCAATTCAACATTCCCAACACCAATCTAGACCAAATCCTAGTCCAATTTGATTGACATTTGGATTCAATTTCACTTTTGGCCTTAAAGCCCAATTTGGACCCATGACCCAAACCTAACCCAAACTCACCCAATTCAACTCCAATTAACCCCAAATATTTTCTAAATCTTCCTTAGCATCCCCACAAGCATAACACTAACATGATTTGCCCAAAATTTGGACCCAAACCCCACTCAAATTCAACCCAAAGCTAAAAGGCCCAATTTTGACCTAAACCCAAACCTAACCCAAATGGGCCCAAACCCCAAAATCAAAGCCCAACCAAAGTCAAAACCTCTTTGAAACACTCCCATAGACATTTCTCAACATTAATTTTACATCAATTTCAACCCTAGCCCAACATTGGCCCAACTTGGCCCACTTGGACCTATATTGGCCCATTCACCAAAAGAGCCCAAATTCGACCCAATTCAAAGCCAAATCACTCCCAATTTGCTTCAAGTCACTCATGATACATCCATGAGCTAAACCCAACAATTATTTGGCCAAACCTCTTTACAAAATTTCATCCCAAAATCCATTTTAAAATTCAAAAGCCCACTTTCCTAAACCATTTTAAAAGCCCATCCTTCACCACATCCAAAGGCCCAAAATTGGTCCCAAAGCCCACATGATATTTCTCTACATCATCCATTCAATTAAAATCATCCCTAAGTCCTAAATTCATCATCAAATCATTCCAAATCAAGTCTCATACAAATTTCCATCAAATTACCAAAAATTCCTAAAATCCATTTTTATGAAATTGACCCAACCTTTTCCCAAGCCAAATGGAGCCATGAAGCCATGCACAAGCCATATGCAAGCCATGGCAGCCACTTTACACATCACCATGTTATTTTTGGCAAAAGGAGGGAGTCCTTTAATGATTCCCTTAAGGGTGATTTAGCCACTTCCATGACTCCACTAAACCATGCTTAAACTTAATTGTACTTGGATGGTGACCCTTCCCCACTAATTAAGCTGACCTAAACCACTTTATCTTCAGCCCAAACTAGCCATGGGAAGGTGCACCTAGCCCAATCCATGCATTTGACCAATTTGAGCCAAAATATACCCTTACCCCATTCTACTTTGATTCAAACACTTTACACATGTCCAAGCCCGATTGCCTTCACCAACTTCAAGCCCTGGATCTCCTGACCCTGAGAGTGACCAATGCCTGGCCGGCCAGCCACCAGGTCGCCGGAAAACACCATGGCCGAGAGCTCACATGTGAGCCCAACTTGGAATTCTCACCTGCTGAGCTGCCCCATCCCCAGTGGCCATTGGATCTGTTCTTCTCTTGCCAAGAGCAGCTGATCCCAAGCCCTAACTCTCCCTGGGAGGCCCTCCACCCTCTCCTATTTAAACACCACCCCTCTCGGCCATGAGAGGTGCTGAAACAAAACCTTAAGGAAACTCTGCCAAAATTGTTCCAGACTCCTCCCCATACACGAGCACTTGATCCCCACTGAGATCCCCCTACCATTTCTTCTCTGTGAGCTCAATTTCAGAGTTGAAATCTAGGCCCAAAACCAGGACACTTCTCCACAGTGAGCCAATCCCCAAATTGATTGGTTCTACACCTACACCAGACCAAGGTAAGGTGTCCACCAGCAAAAGCCCCATCTCCAGGCCACCCAGTTGCTCCAGCCTCCAAGCTTTGTGATCGGGCTTGGTCGAAATTCCACCTAGACAATTCACCAGACCAGGAGACTTCATCTGGAGCTTGCGGGGTCCAATCGAAGGTGCAACAACCCTCAGATCGAAGCCACACTTCTCTGAGCAAAGGTATGAGCTAATTCTTCATCCCGAGCTTCTGGAGATTCTCCATTTCAAATGCTTTAATTTCAATGCATGATCACCGTATAGATGTGTTCATCTCTTCAAGACGAATCCATAAAGCATAAGAACATGAAAATCCATTGAGTATCGAGTGAGATATTAGGGATTTAGTGTGGACGGCTCTCGGGTGAGGACACTTGGGGACGATGAACGGATGCCGTCCATTCAATACACGCGCGGACGGACGGCCAGGATCGCGTCGGATCAGGAAACGGTACGAGAACCGCGGGGCCCGGGCTGCTGACTCAGATGGCGACGTCGAATGGGAGCGCGACGCGTGTGCGTTCGGAGCTGCCGAGGTGGACGCGGCGCCGCGTGGATAAATAGAAAATTAGGGATTTTTTTGATTTATTTAATTCCCTAAACTTCAAAAATTCATAACTTTGTGTAGAAAAATCAGAAAAATAAAATAAAATTACCCTCTTGCTCGATGAACGAGAGGAGAATAATGTGGAAAAGAAATTATTTAATTTTATCAAGTATTTTATTTTTAATAATTTATTTACTCTCTGCATATTTTTAATTCTCCATGCATGTATACAATTCACCATGGCATGAGACCATAAGGCTTTTGAAGCCTCTGAATTTGGGAACATTCCCTGAATTTTCCAAAGTCAGAGGCCATCCCTATGAAAAGTTATTGATTTTTCAAATTCATGTTACTGTTTTGAGTATTTTAATTCCAAAAAATAGCATGTTGTGAAATAAATTCTAGGAAAATTTGGTGATTTTCCTTATAACCGAAGGACCCTAGGAAAAATAGGTTTTGAGTTAGTTCATTTAAAACAACCCTAATTGGCTTAAACACCCAAAATGGATCTCTAATTTATTAGAGCTAACCATACATCAAATTGACTTGAAATCAATTCTCCACTGACCTTTAGGATCAGAGGAACCCACCATAAAAATTTGAGGTCGATTGGACTTGGTTAGCCCTACTAATTGGGTTGATTAAGCCATTTAGTCATTTTAAACTTTAAAAATTCATAACTTTCAAAATACTTTTTAAAAATTCACCAAATTGGTTTTGGAGCCTCTCTGATATCAGGGGAATTTAAGAAAATTAAAATTTCAATTTTCTAAAAAGTTGATTTTTAATATTATTTTAATATTTTAATAATTAAAAAATAATAAAAAATCACAAAAATAATAAAATTCACCAAAATGTCACATTTTGGATTTTAATCACTTAGGAACAAACCCCATATTTTTCTTAGGTCTATTTAGTGAGATATTAAATTTTAAAGCTCTAGGGTAATTTTAAAATTAAAAAAAATGTATTTTCTAGCATTTTCACTAAAATAATTATAATAAATCATAGAAAAATTAGAAAATTGTAAAATTTGATTCTCTGATTTCCTTGATATCATAGAGATTTTTGAAAAATATAAAATTCATTTTTCAACATTTATTTTATTTTTAAATTAATTAACACTCCAAAAATTAAAATAATTATAATAAAAATAATATAATTCAAAAAATCACCAAAATTGGTCCAAGTGGTCCTCTGGTCATTAGGAATGTCCCCTAATTTTCTTAAGGATAGAAACTTTCCCTTGGTCATGTTATTAAATTTTCCTTGGAAATCTCTATTTTCTACCAAAAATAATTATATAAATAAATTAAATACAGAAAAATCACATTTTCTCCTCTCATGTCTTTATTGACATATGAGTGAAGTCACATAAAAATTTCAAGTTCATTTGAGTTCAATTTAGTGAGTTATGAAATTATTAAGCTTAAAGGGCAAAATGGTAATTAAAATTTTAACCTTTAATTAAAACTTTAGGTTTAATAAAAAAATTAATAAATAAAATATTTGATCCTAATCTGATTTGGATGATTGAAATTTAAATAATTAAAGGGTAGAAACCCATTAAGCAATTTAAAATGATTAAACCTTAATTAAATAGTTGATTAAATTTGGAAGAATAATAAAATTGGAATTATTAAAATAGGGATATTATTAGGAAGAGATTTATTCTTTAATTTAAAAATCCCTAAATTAATTTTCTCATTAATATTCAATTCTTAATTAAAATGATAACTCAAATTCAAAATATTAAAAGACTTAATCATTAAACTAAAATAAAATTATTAAACTCATTTAAAAAAAAAAATTTCAATTAAAATTAAAAAAATAAAATAAAATTAAAAATTAAATTAAATTAAGTAAATTAAATTGGATTAAATTAAATTAAATTAAATTAAAATTAAAAGTTGAATTAAATTAAATTAAATTAAATTAAATTAAATAAAAAAATTAAATTAAATTAAAAGAATTAAATTAAATTAAATTAAATAAATAAAACCAAATTAAATTAAGTTAAACCAAATTAAAAATTAAATTAAATGAATTAAAATTAAATTAAATTAAATTAAATTAAATTGAATCAAATTAAATTAAAATTAAATCAAATCAAATTAATTTAGTGTAACATCAAATCAAACTAAATAGAATTAAATTGAATTAAATTAAATTAAAAACTCAATTAAATTTAATTAAATTAAATTAAGTTGAATTAAATATAACATCACCAAAGACATAATGAATTCAAAATAAATCTAAAATAACTTGAACACTATTCCAAATTAATTGAAATTAAACTAAATCACAAATCATTTGAATACCAATTTACCCTCGAAAGCTTTAGTTATCATAACTCCTAAACAGGATATTAAATGAAATGTTACTTCACTTATAGGACATTCAAATATCCTAGTTCACTGAGTAAGATAATAACAAAACGTAACTAAACCTCAGATGATTAATTCATTTGTGTAATTGAATCCATTTGGACTTAAAACAATTCTAGCAATATTGAAAAGATGTTTAAGATTCTTCTTAAGCACTTCCTCAATATGATAGGACATTTATAAGAACAATTGAACTCAATTGTTCTTTGATGAAGAAAATCATCCTCAAACCAAAACACAAGGAACCTAGACGTCATAGGAAATGACTAGCTATAGGATTAGGAATTTGGTAGAAAACCATAACCCTTCCCTTAGCTTTACCTAGGAACTTGCTTAAATATTCTAATTGTGTTTTAAGTGCGGCTTGGGATGACGAGAAGACCCTCCAGGTACGCTTTTATTTTATTCCAATTTACTTTCTTGCAATTTACATTATTGCAATTTCATCGATCGCATCGCACTTACTTTTCTTGCATGATAAACAACTCGTTGCATGAAAACCCACACCTTTAGGATAGTCCCTAAAACTGAAACCAAAACTAAGTTAAAAGTCATTGCAAGATAAAATTCACCGCCACAACATTTCAAAATATAAAACAACTCAGAATTTAATCACAAACAGAACACAAAACTACAATTACAATTAAATTAAAACGTCCTGTTGGATGATCGGGAATACCTCGGATGATGTAACCTACGTGTTGCTAACGGGATTTCCCACGGTCTAAATGAAAGTGTGGAACTCATTCGGTTGAGTTTAGCAAATTCATACTGGACTAAGTGAATCCGATAAAAATAATGATGCCGGAAGGATGGAACCGTGGGATCTTAACCGGTGTCGTTATAATCAACTTTAAGATTTATTTTAATTAAAACATAAAAAACACTTGGAAATTAAAATTTTCTCTAAACCAAAACACTTTTCTCATCCCCTAATTTATGATTTCTAAAACTAAACCTCTGCAACAATAAGGAGCTCGGAGCATGGTGGGCAGCACGGCCATCGTCATCAGCAAAACCTGAGTCTACTTCAGCAAAACTTTCCTAGAATTAAATAACAAGGCCATAGGACTTCGAGGTAGTTTGCCGAGTGCAACATAAACTCTCAACTCTTTGTTAGGCATTTGCATTGCAAATTAAGCCATAACCGGTCTTAGGATTCTGAGGTAGTCGTCTGATACGACATAAACCCTCACATCTTCGAGGCTATTTGTGTGATTTTATCATACAAATATAAGCCCTAATTAATTAAAATTGGCAAGATCAAAACATTAAATAAATATTAGGACTTTCCTAAACTCAAACCAAACAATAGGATAGTCGGGAAATTACCGAAGTTCACTTAGAATTTGTGATTTCTCCTACTTTTCTTCCTTTGAATTCCCAAAACAAAATGTTCCAAATTTGATCCATTCCCTATTGGAATTCCAAAATTCAATCCTTTGAAAACTTAAACTTTGAAATTCTTGAGAGCAGAATTATTGATTATTATCGAGAGTTTTCTTAGGTGATTCCCATCACTTAAGATGTAATTAACTATAGGGGCTTGCCCTTATAGGGAATTTTAAAGAACCCGAGTAATATAAACCCCGTTTAATGCTTTCATATTAAGCAGGGGAATTTGTCGGCTTATAAAATTGGTTCGCGGACCAAACGGATGTCACAAATCTTCTAGTTTATTTAATCGAGCCCCACCGTCAGCCGGTGTGTCTATCCTTAGGGATAGATACACGGTTTGTGGTGCGGTGCTCGTTTATATAAACTATTTGGGATGTGAGATCGGTTTAATCTCATATCTTAAAACCTTCAAATTTAAAATTATTTTCAAAATCAAATACTACTTTTCAAAATTATTTATTTAAATTAAATTAAAAATTCGCCGACAACTTCTGTTAGGCGACCCCCTATTCAAAATAAAACACACAACCTAAAAAATATGCCGACAGAAGTATGTAATCCACTAAAGTCTCGTTCGGCTTTTGTTGCTCCACCACTAGATCATCGATAGTGATGTGGTGTTGAGCTCCGGCAAATCGTTTAACGAAGAGATTTTCTAGTTCTAAAAAGGTCTTTACTGAACCGCTCGGCAATTCTGCATACCAGTCCAAGGCAGTCCCTGATAAGCTGCTGACGAACTGTCGGAAGAGTAAAACGTCGCTCCCACCGGCATTGCAGCAACTAGCATAAAAATGTGCAACATGTTGCCGGAGATTTCCCATTCCATCAAAAGTTTTAAACAGAGGTGGTAAAAAACCCTTTTTGGTATTGTACCGCATCGAACTCTTCGGGGTAAGGTCTACCCATTTGAATAGATGCTCCATTCTTAGATTGTGCTAGGGTCTTTCGCACCTGCTGTTCTACCATGCTCTTAGATTCTCCACTCTTCGGGGTAAGGTCTACCCGTTTGAATAGATGCTCCATTTCTTGGGGTGTCTCTTTCTGAGGTTGTACCTGACTCTGGAGAGTGGCTAAGGCAGCAGCCATCTCTTCCATCCTCTTTGCCATTTGGGAAATTGTGTCATCTCTTTCCCGAATCTGTGCTCTTAACACCTCTGGTTCATCTCTTTCCGCAGCTTCCGGAGCACCTTGTGAAGCCGACGATGCTCGTGTCTCAACCATGTTGATCTCGGTATACTCCTCATCCACGAACTCGGATGAGTCAACTTCATCTCCTAATTCTTCTTCTCTTTCTTTTGCTAAGCGTTGGATATCAGTTCTTAACTTCTCCATGGCATCCTCTAGTGGCCCTTTTCGTACGGTCTCGCAGTTTTCTCGCGACCCTTGTTGAACTTCCTTCCCGGGAGTCCCCTTTATTGCAGTAGCACTTTCTTCTGATTCAAGTCTCCTGATGAGACTTTTCTTCTCAGGGCATTGTTTTGGTCTTAACTTGCTAGTAGTAGGTCGCCATACCATCCTTCTTGCAGCCAGAAGCCTAGGACTGGATGGTCTGCCGGCTATATGCTGGAAGGTGGTATCCTCCCTAATTTGTAGACCTGATACAACAACGGGTGGACTGGCTTTTGTCTTCTTCTTTGGTTTCTCAGTGGTAGCAACAGGCTCTATTCGCGGTCCGAGGCGGGATTTAGCTGGTAGCCGTCCTATCCTTATTAGGATTTCCGACACAGGGCATCTTTCTTTCTTTGCCAATCTTTCTATTACAGCTTGCAGCCGAGTCAATGGCATAGTCTTATCCCTTTTCCTTTTGTAATTATTGTACTACACAGGTCAGGGTAATGCAGCGGCGATCCTACGGACACTCTCTTCATCTAATGCGGCAGAGAGAGGGTGAAACCTGCTCCCTTCCAACAGAGGTATATACTCAGGCAGTTCTTCTCTTGCCTCGGGAATTTCTTCTAGAAAAGCAACTTCAGCAGCTCTAGCTTTCTTGGCGATCTTTCTGCTTCTATTTCTCCTTTGAGTCCGAGTTAGGGGTGCAATTCTTGAACTGGACCCAATCTAAAAAACAGATGGTATTGTAGCAAAATCTGTACCCTCTACGATGACAGGCTCATCACAAACTTGGATTTCCTTCCCCTTCAGTTTGGCAGAAGTCGGTGTAGGTGCAGAGATGACTAGACCGGTGGGGGTAGAGACGACAGTCCTCCTATGAACAGTAGTATTCTTCTCAGCTGGAATCCTTTGCAGGGGTGGGAATTCTTGAGTCGATTTCAGATTGAACTCAATCACAGGCTCTTCAGTTTCTGACACTTTGTCCATTAATGTGAAGAGAGTCACATCAGCAAACTTGATATCTGTGTTGCCGAACCGTTGTACGAAACGGATGATCCCATTGTCGGGCAGCTCATCCTTGTAAACGGCAAAGTCCATTCCATTGGTGAAGGAGAAGATTAGCTTTGGGGTAGTCATTTTCTACAGGGCAGATTCCGAATGTCATTCCCGAATTATGCTTCTTCTCGTCATAAAGTTTAGGACGAAAAAGAAAGAGTTCGAACACATTTTTGTTTATCTTAGTGTATTTGTGATTTTTAAAAGAGATTGTTTATTAGGTGGTTCGTTTGTTTAGAAAAAAAATGATTGAAGGAAAGAAAAGGTTATAGAAAAGGTAAAGGGTCTGATTTGGAATTGAAAAGGAAGAGAAAGTCTTATGCAGGACTTCTCAACTCGAAGGACTGCTCATAAACTAACACATATTGGGGGTCCACCCCACCTCAGAAAAGAGGTAAAAGGATCTCGGAACCTCTCTGTTTAGGGGTGCCTAACAGTGGCTCCTAAATCTGAGAGGAGTTGGTTACACTCGTTCAAGACAGAAATGAACGGGGTATTCCAATGAAAGAACAGGAGTTTGGTCCACTAGGGACATGGACTCACTACCGATTTATGAAAGCAAAACCATCTGATCAAAATGGAGAGAGGAACTAATCCTCAGCGGAGTCTCCAGAAATTGTCGGTGAATTTTAGATTTTAAATTTAATTTAAATATATATATATATATAATTTAGAAAGTAGTATTTAATTTTGAAAATGATTTTAAATTTGAAAGTTTTAAGATATGAAATCAAATCGATCTCACATCCCGAATAGTTTATATAAACAGCACCGCATCACAAATCGTGTATTTATCCCGAAGAAAAGACACACTGCTTGATAATAGGGCTCGATTAAATAAACTAGAAGATTTGTGATATCCATTTGGTCTGTGAACCAATTTTATTAGCCGACAAGTTCCCCTGCTTAATACAAACAAATTAAGCAAGGTTTATATTACCCGGGTTCTTAAAGTTCCCTATAAGGGTAAGCCCCTATAGCATCTTAAATGACAGGAATCATTTAAGAAAACTCTCAATAATGATCAGTGGTTTTGCTCTCAAGAATTTTAAAGTTTAAGGTTTCAAAGGATTGAATTTTGGAATTTCAATAGGGAATGGATCAAATTTGGAACAGTTTGTTTCAAGAATCGAAAGGAAGAGAAGTAGGAGAAGCTGAGGATCCAAGAAGAATCTTGACAACTTCCCAAACTATCCTATTGTTTAGCTTCGAGTTTAAGAAAATTATTTAATGTTGCAATCCTGCCAATTTTATTTATTTAGGTCTTATATTTGTATGATATAATCACACAAATAGCCTCGAAGATGTGAGGGTTTATGTCGTACCAAAAGACTACCTCAGAGTACTAAGACTGGTTACGGCTTAATTTGCATAACATGATTTTGCAAATGCCTAACGAAAAGTTGAGGATTTATGTTGCACTAGTCAAACTACCTCAAAATCCTATGGCTTGAATATTTAAAACTAAAGAATAGTTTAGCTGGAGTTGATCCGAGTTTGGCTGATGACGATGGCCGTGCTGCCCACCATGCTCCGAGCTCCTTGTTGTTGCATATGTTTAGTTTTAGAAGTCATAAATCAGGAGATGAGAGAAGTGTTTTTGTTTAGAGAAAATCTTAAAATCCAAGTGTTTTAATATTTTAATTAAAACAAATCTTAATGTTATTTAAACAGAACCGATTAAGATCCCACGGTTCCATCATCCCGACACCATTATTTTCATTGAATTCACTAGGTCTAGATGAATTTTCTAAACTCAACTGAATGAGTTCCACACTTTCATTTAGACCGTGGGAAATCCCGTTAGCAACAAGTGGGTTACATCGAAGGTATTCCCGATCATTCAATGAGACGTTTTAATTTAGTTGCAATTGTAGTTTTGTTGTTCTGTTTGTGATTAAATTTTGAGTTGTTTTATATTTTAGAATGTTGTGGCGGTGAATTTTATCTTGCAATGACTTTTAATTTAGTTTTGGTTCCAGTTTAGGGACTATCCTAAAGGTTTTGGTTTTCATGCAACAGTTTTGTTTAACATGCAAGAAAAGTAAAGTACAGTGCATGTAAGTAAATTACAATAAAGTAAATTACACTTGAATAAAAGCGTACCTGGATGGTCTTTCCGTTATCCCAAGCTGCACTTAAAACATTTGTCAAGGCATTTAAATATTTAAATAAGTGCCTAGGTAAAGCTAAGGGAAGGGTTTTGGTTGTCTACCAAACTCCTAATCTTATAACTAGTCATCTCCTATGACGTCTCGGTTCTTGTGTTTTGTTTAAGGATGATTTTATTCATCAAAGAACAATTAAATTTAGTTGTTCTTCTAAAACATCCCATCATATTAAGGAAGTGCTTAGGACAAGTCCTAAACATCTTTTCAATATTTCTGGGATTGTTTTGAGTCCAACTAAATTTAGTTGCACAGGTGAATTAATCATCCAGGAGTTTAGTTAAACTTTGTTTCTTGCTCAGTGAACTTAGGTATTTGATTACCTGATGAATGAAGTGACATCTCACTTGATACTCTATTTAAGAGTTATAATAATTAAAGGCTATAAGGGCAAGTTGGTTTATCGGGAATTTTAATCATTCTTAATTAAAATTTTGAGTTAATGGTTTAAAGTGTTTTAATTTAATAATGAGGTTTTAATTAGTAATTTTAAGTTTGAAATAGTGTTTAAATTATTTTAGATTTAATTCTTAATGATTTTATTTAGGTTTGTTGTCAAATGATTTTAATTATATTTGATTTTAATTTAATTTTAATTTAATTTAATTTTAACTTAATTTAATTTAATTTAAATTAATTTAATTTTTTAATTCAATTTAATTTTAATTTAATTTAATTTTAATTTAATTTAATTTAATTTATTTTATTTTATTTTATTTAAATTTAATTTAATTTAATTTAATTTAATTTAATTTAATTTTAGTTTTAGTTTTAATTTAACTTAATTTAATTTGGTTTTAGTTTTAATTATTAATTTAATTTTTAATTAAGAATTAAGTATTGTTAAAGTGACTTATTTAGGGATTTTTAAATTAAAGAATAAATATCCTCTAAATAATATCCCTATTTTAATGATCCAAATTTAAATATATTCTTTCCAAAATTTAAATTATTTAAATAATTAAAGTTTCATTTTTGATATTTTCAAAATGTTTAGTGGGTTTTTTCCCCTTAATTTTCCTAAGTTTCAATCATCCAAGAGAAAGTTAAAATCAAATATTTTACCCCCCCCCCCTCCCCCCAATTTTGATTAAACCTAAAGTTTTAAGTAAGGGATAAAATTTTTAATTACTCTTATGCCCTTTTAACCTTATTTATTTCATAACTCACTAAATTGAGCTCAAACAAATTTAAAATTTTTATGTCACCTCACACACATGTCAATTAATACATTAGAGGAGAAAATGTGATTTTTCTAAATTTGATTTTTTTATATAATTATTTTTAGTAGAAAATAGGGATTTTTTAAAGAAAATTTAACAACATGACCACGGAAAGGTTTCTATTCTTAAGAAAATTATGGGATGTTCCTAATGACTAGAGGGCCACTTGGACCAATTTTAGTGATTTTTTGAATTAAATTTTATTTATTATAATTATTTTGAGTATTAGAGTGTTAAGTAATTATAAAATAAATTTTAAAAACTCAAGTTGAAAAATAGATTTTATATTTTTCTTAAATCTCTCTGACCTCAAGGAGTTCAGAGAAATAAATTTTATAATTTTTTTATTTTTGTTTGATTTATTGGAATTATTTTAGTGAAAAGGGTTAAAAACTCATTTTTTAATATTAAAATTTACATTAAGCCTTTAAAATTCAATATCTTACCCTAGGGACTCAGGAAAAATATTTGGTTTGTTCCTAAGTGATTAGGAATCAAAATGTGACATTTTTATGATTTTTAATATTTTTATGATTTTTATTATTTTTTAATTATTAAAATATTAAAATAATATGAAAAATCAACTTTTTTAGAAAATTCCAATTTTAATTTTCCTAAACTCCCCTGATATCAAAGAAGCCCCAAAACCATTTTTGTTAATTTTTGAAAAGTATTTTTGGAGTTATGAATTTTTAAAGTTCCATTTTGCTTGTGAGGCTTATTTAATCCATTTGATAGGGTTAATCAAGTCCAAATGATCTCAAATTTTTATGTGAGGTCTCTCTGATCATAAAGATCAGTGGAGAATTATTTTCAAGTCAATTTGATGTGTGGTTAACCCTAATTAATTCAAATTCAATTTTGGGAGTTTAGGCCAATTAGGTTTGTTAGAATGAATTAACTCAAAATATATTTTTCATAGGTTCCCCTGGTCCTAAGAAACACTACCAAATTTTCCTAAAATTTATTTTGCAACATGCTAATTATTGGAATTAGAATACCTAAAACAGTGAAATGAACTTGAAAAATCAACAACTTTTCACAGAGTTGGCCTCTGACCTTGAAAAATTTAGGGAATGTTCCCAAGATCAGAGGCTTCAAAAGCCCTATGGTCTCATGCCATGGTGAACTGTCTATGCAAATGAAGAATCAAAATACTGAAATCAGTAAATAAATTATTAAAAATAAAATACTCATCCAATTAATTTGATTTCTTTTCCACATTATTCTCCTCTGTCCACTAAGCAAGAGGATATTTTTATTTTATTTTTGTAATTTTTCTATGCAAAGATATGGATTTTTGAAGTTTTGGTATTTAAATAAGTGAAAATAACCTTATTTTTCTACTTATCCACGCGGCGCCAAGCAATCCTCGGCAGCTCCGAAAGCCCACGCGGCGTATTCCTATCTGACTCAGCGCTCTAGGGGCCCGCTGTTCATGTACCATTGCGCTGTCCAGCATGATCTCGACCATCCGCTCGATACACGCGCGATCCAACGGCTCCTGGTTATCGTCTAAGACTGGTGTGCATCCGTGACCATCCACACTAAAACCCTAAGAACTCACTCGATTCTCAATGGATTTTCGTGTTCTTATGTTCTATGGATTCATCTTGAAGAGACGAACACATCCATATGGTAAACATGCATTGAAATCAACTCAAACAAAATGGAGAATCTCTAGAAGCTTGGGACGAAGAGTGAGTTCATACCTTTGCTCAGAGAAGTGAAGTTTCAATCTGAGGGTTGTGTCACCTTTGATTGAGTCCAAGCAAGCTCCAGATGAAGTCTCTTGCTCTGGGGAAATGCCTATGTACAAAAGTGATCAAGGCTGATCACAAAGCTTGGAGGCTAGATGCAATGGCTGGCCTGGTGAGGGGGCTTTTGCTGGGGAACTTCTCCGCTTGGTCTAGTGAAGGTGTAGAGTCAATCAATTTCAGGATTGGCTCACTTGGTGAAGTGTCCTGGTTTTTGGGTGGATTTTTGACTGAGAAATTGGGCTCTGTTAATGGGGATTAGGGCAAATTAACACTGGGGATCAACTACTCTAGGTTGGGAGAAGTTCCTGGAGCAATTTTGGCAGAGTTTTGTTTAGTTTTTTTTCAGCACCGTCCATGGCCGAGAGGAGGTGGTGTTTAAATAGGAATTGCTGGAGGGCCTCACAGGGGGAGTTAGGGCTTGGGATCAGCTTCTCCATGCAAGAGAAGAACATCCATGGTGTTCAATTGGGCTGGGACAACTCAGCAAGGCAGAATTGAAAAGTTTGGCTCACATGGAGCTCTCGGCCATGGTTTTTTCCGGTGGCCTGGTGGCTGGCCGACCAGGGTCAGGTCACTGTTGTCATCAGGGAGATCAGTGCTTAAGATTTGTGAGTTCAATTGGCAAATGCCAAGTGTAAAGGAGTTGAATCAAAGTGGAAGGGGGAAGGGCTAATTTTGGGTTCAATTTGGTCAACCCATGTATTTGGGCTTGGTTCACCTTCCCATGGTCTAATTTTGGGCCAGCAGGATCAGTTGGGTCAGCTGTCATGGAGTGGTGAAGTCCCCATCCATGGTGAGGTGGCTAAACTTGGTTTAGTGTGTGGCATGGTTATGGTTAAAAAGGCTTAATGAGGGATTAAGAAAGGGGGCCCTCCTTTTGCCATTAATGGCTTGGTCACATGTCAAACCTTCCATGGCTTCATATGGCTTGTAAATGGCTTGCTCATGGATCCATGTGGTTTGGGACAAAGCTTAGTCATTTACATGAAAGAAGGTTTTGAATTTTTGGGATTTATGGGTGATTTTGGCATGAGGCCTAATTTAGGATTTTTTGATGATTGATTTAGGACTTAAGGGATGATATCAATTAATGGGTGTTGAAAAGAATGTCATATGGGCTTTAGCATGAAGTTTGGGCCTTTGAAATTTAGTGAAGACGGGCTTTTAAAATGGTTTAGGAAAGTGGGCTTTTCGATTTTAGGATGGGCTTTTGGGATGAAATTTTGGTAAAGGCTTGGGCAAAACAAGTGTTGGGTTTAGTTTAGGGATGTGTCATGGAAGATTTAGAATTGGTTTGGAATAATTTGGAGTTGAATCGGGTTTAATTTGGGACTTTTGGTAAAGGGGCCAAAGTGGGTCAAATTGGGTTAACTTGGGCTAAGGTTGGGCTAAAGTTGGATTTGATGTAAAATTAATGTTGAGAAATGTTTATGGGAATGTCACAAAGAGTTTTCAACTTTGGTTGGGCTTTGATTTTGGGATTTGGGCCCAATTGGGTTAGGTTTGGGCTTAGGTCAATTTAAGGGATTTTGGTTTTAGGTTAAGTTTGGGTGGAGTTTAGGTTCAAATTTTGGGCAAATCAAGTTAGTATTTTGTTTGTGGGGGTGTTAGGAAGGCTTTACAAAAGATTTGGGGCCAATTAGGGTTGAATTGGGTTGGTTTGGGTTAGGTTTAGGTCATGGGCCAAAATTGGGCCTTAGGCTTCAAATTGAAATTGGGCCCAAATGTCAATCAAATTGGACTTGTTTTTGGTCCAAATTGATATTGGGGATGTTGATTTGAATTTTGGAATTGAAGTAGACCAAAATTGAGGTCAATTGGGGTGGTATGGTTTGACTTGGGTTCACTTGAGTTGAAAATGGGTCAAATTGGGGGTCTTGGTAACAATGGGGTAAATTGGCAAAATTAGCCCATGGTGTAGTTGAACAAAACGAAATTGAGAATATTTGTAATTTTCTTAAATTTTTTGGGAATTTTCTGAATTTTTGGATTTTTGGACTAAGAAGGGTATTTTGGGTATTTGGAGGGTATTGGGGGGTACTTTTGGAATTTTTGGAATTTTTGGCTATGGATGATAAATTTGAGTGGGGAGAAATGTTTAGGATTGATTTTGAAGAATTTTGGGTAATTTAGGTGATTTTGTAGATTTTGGGTAGTTCCAAGGGCTTTTGGTAGATTTAGTAGGTGTAGGGCCCCGGGGGTCAAAAATTGAAATTTTGGATAAATTAAGATTGATTAAATTTGAGCAAAATGTAATCACTTTGGTTGAGCCATGAAGCCATATTAAACCCATATGAGCCATGAGAGGACTCATTTGAGGCATTCACTATGTTGTTCCTAACCCTCTTAGCCAGGGGCTTAGGGGTTAAGGACCATCCATGTGAACTACCTACATGAGTCAGGAAGTCAAGTTGGGTGAGAGTGTGGTTTTGGGACTTAGAATGTGTGTGAGTGTGTAGTGTTTGTGCAAGTCAGCCCTCACCAGACCAGGCCACCCAGGGTATTCTTAAGGCCAAGAAGTCATATAGGGAACTCATCCTCTAAACCTTCACATTTGATTTCAACCCTCTAGGTGATTAGGGGTCTACAATCAAGCTTGTGGGGTTTGCAGGGAGTCAAGAGGTGTTTGAATTTCTAAAGGGTGGGTTCTACTTCTAGTCCTCTAAGATTAGTCAAAGGAAAATCCTAAGGCTAGATCCTGAGTACTAAGGAGAGAGAAGAGAAAAGACCTCATCAAAAATGATGTCAACAAGTCTTAAGGAAGGCTTAAGAAAGGAGCTCCTCCATTTGCCATTTATGGGATGGTCACATGTCAAACTTCTCATGGCTTTACATGGGGCTTAAGGATGGCTTCATAGCTTCATGTGGCTTGGGAATGGCTTAGCCAAGTTTCATGAAAATGGGTTTTAGGGATTTTTGGCATTTAGGGGTGGTTTGGCACGAGGCTTCATTTGGAAACATTTGATCATGGATTTAAAACTTAGGGGTTGATTTTGGTTAAAAGGATGACAAATGAAAATATCATGTGGGTTCTAGGATAGATTTTGGGCTTTTGAAATGGTTTTGGGATGGGCTTTTAAAACGGTTTAAGGAAGTCGGCTTTTGGATTTTAAAATGGGCTTTCGGATGAAAGTTTTGTGATGGACCATGTCAAATAAATGTTGCAATTGGTTTAGGCATGTGTCATGAGTGGTTTGGAACAAGTTTAGAGTGATTTTGAATTGTATTGGGTTAAATTTGGGCTTTTTTGGTAAAGGGTCCAAGGTGGGCCAAATTGGGCCAACTTGGGCTAAGGTTGGGCTAAGGTTGGATTTGATGTAAATTTAATGTTGAGAAATGTTCATGGGAGTGTCACAAAGAGTTTTCAACTTTGGTTGGGCTTTGATTTTGGGATTTGGGCCCATTTGGGTTAGGTTTGGGCTTAAGTTAATTTAAAGGATTTATGTTTTGGGTTAGGTTTGGGTGGAGTTTAGGTTGAAATTTTGGGCAAATCAAGTTATTGTTTTGTTTATGGGGGAGTTAGGAAGGCATTAGAAAAGATTTGGGGCCAATTGGAGTTGAATTGGATTGGTTTGAGCTAGGTTTAGGTCATGGGCCAAAATTGGGCCTTAGGCTTCAAAGTGAAATTGGGCTCAAATGTCAATAAAATTGAACTTGGATTTGGTCTAAATTGATGTTGGGGGTGTTGAATTGAAGTTTAGAATTGAATTGGACCAGAATTGAGGTCAATTAGGGTGGCTTGGTTTAACATTGGGTTCACTTGGGTTAAAAATGGGTCAAAATGGGGGTTTTGGTAAAAGTGGGGTAAATTTGCAAAATTGGCCCATGGTGTATTTGTACAAAATGAAATTAGGAATATTTGGGATTTTATGGAATTTTTTGGTAATTTTCTAATTTTTTGGATTTTTTGGGCTAAGAAGGGCATTTTGGGTATTTTTTGAAATTTGGGGGTATTTTTGGAAACTTTGGTATATTTGGCTATGGATGATCAATTTGAGTGGAGGGAAATGTTTAGGATTGATTTTGAGGAATTTTGGGTAATTTAGGCAATTTTGCAAATTTTGGGTACTTCAAGGGTATTTGGTAGGTCTTGTAGGTCTAGGGCCCCGGGGGTCAAAAATTAAAATTTTGAAAAAAAGAAGATTGATCAAGTGAGAGTGAAATGGAATCATTTTGGTTGAGCCATGAAGCCATATTAAGCCCATATGAACCATGAGAGGACTCATTTGAGGCATTCACTATGTTGTTCCTAACCCTCTTAGCCAGGGGCTTAGGGGTTAAGGACCATCCATATGAATTACCTACATGAGTTAGGAAGTCAAGCTAGGTATAAA
Organism: Papilionanthe hookeriana x Papilionanthe teres; assembly: GCA_022702705.1. Taxonomy (NCBI): domain Eukaryota; kingdom Viridiplantae; phylum Streptophyta; class Magnoliopsida; order Asparagales; family Orchidaceae; genus Papilionanthe; species Papilionanthe hookeriana x Papilionanthe teres. The sequence continues at coordinate 169,955,994 of CM040424.1, forward strand.
TGGTTTTAGGATTTGGAATGTGTGTGAAAGTGTAATGTGTGCAGGTCAACCCTCACCAGACCAGGCCATCCAGGGTAGTCCTAAGGCCAAAGAGTCCTATAGGGAACTCATCCTTTAAACCTCCACATTTGACTTCAACCCTCTAGGTGATTAGGGGTCTACAATCAAGCTTGTGGGGTTTGCAGGGAGTCAAGAGGTGTTTGAACTTCTAAAGGGTAGGTTCCACTTCTAGTCCTCTAAGATTAGTCAAAGGAAAAGCCTAAGGCTAGATCCTAAGTACTAAAGAGAGAAGCAAAAGACCTAATCAAAAATGAGGTCAACACTAAACTCATCTCTGATATCACCGATAGAACGTAAATGAATGAATAGATTGTAGAAGGGTCTGTAAGGAAATTCTTCAGTAGAATCTTCTTCTATCCAACCTTTCTTTCTCATAAGCCGTATGAAACTAGCCTCAAGATGTCCAAAATGAAGTGTTCCTTCATCCTCTAGTCAATATGATTAAATAAGTCGGAGATGTTAATAATTGAAGTCATCACGTTTTGTACCTCTTTTTTTAGTCCTTTGAGATTCCGTAAGATCATATTAGTTTTATCAGTCATGGGCCTGATTGAAAAAGAATTTTGAGATGTTTGATCCATAATAATGGCTCCATCGTTATCATCATCCAGTGTAGGAAACATATCAATTGGATCTAAAGGTTTCCAAGGCAGAAGTACCTTCTCCCATGCTTCATATGAAACTTGGTACTGACTGCATAGTGCAAAAATTGTAGAAGGATGTCCAAGCCCATAAATTGTTCCATGAACAATCTGGCCTAAATCAGACCTTACAATAATTGAACCAACATCAATAGGTATTCCCGCCTGTCACGCGGGTGACCCGGCTTCGATCCCCGGCAACGGTGCCAAAAACTTGACACGGGGGAGGGAGGCTACAGTTTAACTAAATAAGTGTTTAACTCGTGTAAAAATAATTTTCAATAATAGCAAAGTTACCCCTTTTATCAACGCAAGTATACGTATTGTTCAAGTAATACAGGGCTCTAATAGAGTCCTAGATATCGATCCTACAGAGAAGTTATAGATTATGAACTAATTATAGCAGTTGCAATTTTTATCTAGTGTACGGAAATGAAGAACACTTATACTAAACACTACTACTAATTTTTGAATGGAAGATTGCAATTTAGAAAAGTATCTTTCTCCTTGTTAAGAGAATTAAGTGAATGGATAATTAAACTAGTTAGAATTATATTATGCCAAAAAGGATCATTCCTATTCTTTACCCTTTGGTCCAGGCATAAAGAATATTGACTAATCCTATGCTTGGTTATTGAATCTGCAGCTAGGCTGGGAGGATACCGGCTCTCACTTCAGAGCTCCCACGTTTCCCTCGCCTGAGGACTAACATCTACACTTCAACACCCAAACGATAGGACCAAATTGAAGATTTTAGTCTGTCACTCTAAAATATCCAATTCTACTCCCGATAAATAATATTTCCCTATTTATTTGCACCCTCCTTTCAAGGCCTTTGCTTTCCCTGAATCTTAGATGTAATCTTTACTTTAGTTGTAAAATCAACATATTTTAACAGTTCAATTGGCCATATTGAAAGTAAATTAAGATTTAAGTAAAATATTATCATAATTTTTATTTAATATTTTAGGCACAACTAATTCAATTTTCCATTTCACAAAATCTCAAAAACAAGAAGAAAGACAGAGAAAACTACTCAGAATGCATAAGAAGAATAATACAAAACTTAGATTTCATATAAAATTAAAGTTTTAAAACAATAGACGAAACATATCTTAAATCTTCTCCCCAAGCAGACTCCTTGAAGTTCCTCTGACTCTTCTGTCTTATACAACAAACTCAATTAAACTCACTAATATACTCTCTAGGACACACTTACACACTAATTACACTCAAAAGACACACACTCCACACTCTAATTCAACCTAATATCATCTCTATTTAAACATGAAGTAAGGTTACTTAAGCACCTCTTCAAAAAGCGTCCAGATTCATTGAACATTGCTTGAACTGACCTTCTCGCCGAGGGCGAACTCGTTGGCACCGTCGGCGGGCTTCTAGAACATAGGCCAATTACTCAGGCTCACTGTCGGCGGGCTCCTTTATAATATATTCAAATGCTCTCGGGAAAAACACGCCGTAGGCGGCCTATTCCTCGTCATCGGCGGGCTAGTTCAATTTTAATCTCTTTTAGTCCTTTTTGTTCCAGATTCACTCCTTTTCCCATCTTTTTGCTCCATTACCTATAAATCTTCATACCTGCAAGATAACATAGAAAATACATTTATTTAAAGTGCAATTTCATATAAAATTGGTATGAATTTCTCAATACGTTTTTCTTTAGTCACTAGGCACCAGTCTCCCGCGCAAATGGACACGTCCCTTCAGGTTTTGAGTCACACCTCTTCGTTGAATAACTTATTCCTTGTGTCTATATTCATTGTATCTTGTTTATAACATATGAGAATTTGTCTAGAGACTTCTAGATGTCTTCCGAGTCATCAATAATCGTCACAAAATTGTATAAGAATTCTCTAGATTTCCCTGTTGAGTCTGGCTCCTAGGTGCCAGTATCAACCCTTTTTTTTCTTTTCTTCACTTGATTCATTTTTGCTCCTTTTACACTTTTTTTTTACTCTTTTTCTTCAAAGACTCATTTTCTTGTATCTGCAACAAAAAACACAAGAAATACCTTTCATTAAAGCGTAATATCCTTAAAATATTAGTTAAACATGATATAAAAATTTAGGTAAAATTAAGGGTGATCAGGTAGCTATCCTAAAAGTTTAGGTTTTACTGTTATCCTAAAAGTTTAGGTTTTTTGGCTATCTTAAAATTTTACGTTTTGTGGCTATCCTAAAAGATTTGGTTTTGTTTTATTTTGGTTTTGTCATTTTAGTGTTCTTTATATTTTATTTTGTTCTGTTTTGTTAATGTCATTGTTTTGATGTCATTTTAATTTTATTTTATTGTCGTTTGTGTTGTCTTCACAATGTCGCCTTACAATACACAGTTAGCACACCCTAATAACATGTAAAGTAAATCTAAAGTGAAACTTGTCTCCAACCTTCAAGAAGAATAATATCAGTGTAATCTTACAAAAGAAATAATGTCCACTTTATATCTTTCGTTAATTTTAATTTAAGTTAGGTTTAAGAATTTTAGATTTAATGTTGTTTGAATCTAGGGGGTTTATGTATAATGTAGATTAGACTTAAACAAAATCTAACATAAGTTAGATGTTTAGATTTGATGTCATTTGAATATGAAGTTTGGTTAAGTCTGACTAAACTAAAAATTGGATAAAGTTTTAGATTCAGTGTCATTTGAATCTAAAAAAGTTTTTGTCTAGATTTAAGGATAAAATCTAACATGAGTCTGATTTTAGATTCGATGTCTTTTGAATCTAAAATCATTTGGCTAAGTCTGTCTAGACTTAAAAATTGGGTAAATTTTAGATTTAGTGTTGTTTGAACCTAAAAATGTTTATGTATAAATCTTAGACTCAATTTTGTTTGAATCTAAAGATATCTGAGTATAGGTTTAACTTAGGCATATTAGACCAAAGTATGATTTTGAATTAGGTTCAATGTAGGTTGAATCTTAATTTATGTTTGGATCAAGTTCAAAGTTGGTTGAACCTGAGTTAAGTTTTAGTTAGGTTTAAAGTAGATTGAACTTAAGTCTGGTTTGAGTTAAACTTAGATCCAAATTGGGTTGAACTTAAGTATAGGTTAAGTTTAACTTAGAATTATGTTAGGTTGAACCTAAGTAAGAAATTTGATTTTGATTCAAGTTGTGTTGAACCTAAGTTTTGACTTATGTTTAATTTTAATTAAGTTTAAGGTTTAGAAAACTTAATCTCAAGTTAGGTTGAACATAGTTAGGAGTTGATTTAGGTTCAATATGGGTTGAACCTAAGGTTTGGTTAACTTGGATTCAAGTGAGGTTGAACCTAAGTCTGAAGTTTTTGATTTAAGTTCAATATAGGTTAAACTTAAGATTGGGTTAACTTGGGTTCAAGTTAGGTTGAACCTAAGTTTGGAGTTGATTTAGGTTCAATATGGGTTGGACCTAAGGTTTAGTTTACTTGGGTTCAAGTTAGGTTGAATCTAAGTTAAAAGTTTTTTATGTAAGTTAAATATGGTTTGAAAATAAGTTTAGCTTAACTTGGGTTCACGTTAGGTAGGACCTAAGTTTGGAGTTGATTTAGGTTCAATATTGTTTGAAACCAAGGTTTAGGTTTGATTTAGATTCAAAATATGTTGAATCTAAATTTTTGTTAGGTTTAATTTGGGTTGAATTTGGTTAAGTCAGGTTTAATGTAAATATAACTTAGACATTTGGTTTGGTTCAATTGGGTTGAACTTTAAAATTTGGTTAAGTAAGGTTCAATGTAAATTGAACCTAAATATTTGGTTAGGTTCAATTGGGTTGAACCTAAAATTTGTGTTTTGATTTAGACTTACTTAGGATTTTCAGTCATTTAAGCCTATTATGGATAAGGCTTAAAAGTTAATTAAGTCTAATTAGGGTTAGACTTAATTAAGATTTAATATTTTTTAAGCCTAATGTAAGTAAGGCTTAAGGGTTAATTAGGTCTAATTAGGGTTAGACTTAATTAGGATTAAAGGTTGTTTAAGCCTAATGTAAGTAAGGGTTAAAGGTTAATTAAGTCTAATTAGGGTTAGACTTAATTAGGAATTAAGGTTATTTAAGCCTAATGTAAGTAAGGCTCAAGGATTAATTAAATTTAATTAGTGTTAGGTTTAATTAGGATTTAAGGTTATTTAAGCCTAATGTAAGTAAGGCTTAAGGGTTAATTAAGTCTAATTAGGGTTACTTAATTAGGATTTAAGTTTGTTTAAGCCAAATGTAAGTAAGGCTTAAAGGTTAGTTAAGTCTAATTAGGGTTAGCCTTAATTAGGATTTAAGGTTGTTTAAGCCTAATTTATGTAAGGCTTAAGGGTTAATTAAGTCTAATTATGGTTAGAATTAATTAGGATTTAGGGTTTTTTAAGCCTAATGTAAGTAAGGCCTAGGGGTTAATTAAGTCTAATTAGGGTTAGAATTAATTAGGATTTAAGGTTGTTTAAGCCTAATGTAAGTAAGGCTCAAGGGTTAATTAATTCTAACTAGGTTTAGACTTAATAAGGATTTATGGTTTTTTAAGCCTAATGTAAGTAAGCCTTAAGGGTTAATTAGATTTAATTAGGGTAAGACTTAATTAGGATTTAAGGTTTTTTAAGACTAATGTAAATAAGGCTTAAGGGATAATTAAGTCTAATTAGGGTTAGACTTAATTAGGATTTAAGGATGTTTAAGCATAATGTAGGTAAGGCTTAAGGTTATGTAAATCTAATTAGGGTTAGACTTAATTAGGATTAAAGGTTGTTTAAGCCTAATGTAAGTGATGATTAAGGGTTAATTAATTCTAATTAGGGTTAGACTTAATTAGGATTTATGGTTGTTTAAGCCTAATGTAAGTAAAGCTTAATGGTTAATTAAGTCTAATTATGGTTAGACTTTATTAGGATTTTAGATTGTTTAAACCTAATGATATTAACGTTTAAGATGATTAAATAGGTCTAATATTGGTTAGACCTAAATAGGATTTGATTTGTCGTAAACCTAATGTAATAGAGGTTTAAGATGATTAATTAGGTCTAACATAGGTTAGACCTATTAGGATTTGATTTATCTTAAACCTAATGTAATTAAGGTTTAAGGTGATTAATCAGGTCTAATGAGGGGTTAGATTTAATTAGGGTTTGATTTGTCTTAAACATAATGTAATTAAGGTTTAAGGTGATTAATCAGGTATAATGAGGGATTAGACATAATTAGGGTTTGATTTGTCTTAAACCTAATGTAATTAATGTTTAAGGCTTTCGAGCATGGCTTATTTATATCCATGGAGGGCTTGGGTGAATCCAAACCTGCTTGGGTTCTCTTAGGGAAGTTGTTATCTAATGTCATGATTACTAAGGATAAGGTTTCATCTTAGAATTATCTTTTATGGCTCTCCCAAGGTGGCATTCATAATGAACTCTTATTACGATGAAGAATGAGTTATGTTCATGGCTCTATCCTATTAGGCACTCCATGGGGTGGATAGAGCTCATAAAATGAGCTGGATTTACCCTCTCCCATGAGCCTACAAGTCACAGAATCACCTCGTCTTTGAGTGACACATAAACCTTCTCTTTGTCTCATTTCCTTAATTAGCCATGATGAGCTCTCCATAGATTTGGCTCAAGTGTATTAAGTACGGAATGAGGCGTGTGGTGACTTCACAATGGGCAAACTAACCTTCATCCACATATGTTAACATGTCATCCATGGTTTGGTGAAGGAATGACACATATATTTCCATTTTTTCTATTTTTAAATTTTGATATTTATGAGCTCATCCCAAGATGTAATGGTGATCTAAGCCATGATTTTCTTTCATTGGATGGATATTGAGGTGAATGATGATTCACCAATATTTCTCCAAGAATTCATGAGGGAAAAACACCTCACCATTTTCTTCATGTTGGCCTCATAATGGTGTTTAACATTGGATGAGAATGATGAATCATAAGTTGGTTAAATTTCTAACCATGTGATGATGGGTTTTAAAGGGTTTTGGGTGACCTATTTGTGACTCCCCAAAATTTAGATTTAAGTTTAAAAATCTATTAGGGGTTTATGATGTCATGTGTGATGTCATAAATTTAAATTCAATTCAGAGTTATTTTTATATAATTTCAATCCTAATTAATTATATAATTAATTAGAAATGTAGGAAATTATAATATCAACCCTTAAATTAATCAAAATAATTTTTGTAATTAATCATTTAATTAATTTTAATGATTTGGTTCAAAATTGAATATTTTGACCAAATTTGACTTTGGTTCACCATGGTTGACTAGGGTGGGTCATGGTTGACCAGTCTAGGTCCAGGGTTGACTCAAATGATCTACTTAATCTTGTAATGGTTAATTAAATCAAGGGATCATTAATTTTGGTAATGTGACCTAGGTTTGAAATGTGTATTGTGTTAGAGAGTTCCTTTAGTATCACGTCACTCCACTTCACCATTTCTACTTACTTTAGTATAGTTTGTATTAAGATTAGAACAAAGAATTAGAGTCCTTAGAGTTGGACTACACCCTCTGAAGAAGACTGTACGGAAAAGCAAAGTTTTCAAAGGAACTTCGAGATTATGGTGGAGAGGATTTTCAGATAATTCTTTATCTTTGTTATAAATTTTGGTTTTTAATTATGACTTATTGTGTCTTCACTATGATTTCTACTTTTAAACCAAGTTGTGATTGTATTTTCTCCGTGAATTATGAGTATTTTTCTTTTTCATTTTCCTGAAAATGATGAAGTAATTAAGTGATGGATATAAGTTGCGTGAAATATAAGAAATCAATGTTGGAAGAAGTTGTGATAATTCAAAACCTTGCACTTCATTTACTCTTTATTTGGCTAATTAAGATGTTAATAAATGCTATGAGAACATGTAAGAACCGGTATGATATTGTCTCAGTCATCAATTATGAAGAATCATATGAGATTATATGAGTGAGAATGTAGTCCATAAGGTTGAGTGCAAATAAATAAGGAGATATACTTTGAAGGGTGTAGAATTAAAGGACTTTAGAGTAACAGGCTAAAGCCCCCATTTTGATTTAATCTTTTATGTCTTGATACGTGATGTTAAGCCTCAGGTGGAGGGAGAAGAGGAAACTCTAGAGTGAGAGCTAGTATCTTTTCTGCCTTGCCCATCTCAAGATTACTAAAGCATTAAATTAACCTATGTTCTTTATAGCATCTCTAGTAAGGTTAAAGAATATAATTGCTCCTATTTGGCACAACACATTTTAGATACTTCCACAATAAAATTCCATGACTTGTTACAAATTCATAGTAAGGAAAAAGATTTTTTATTTGCATTTGTTTTCATCTTACAAAAATCTAGTTAAATTTAGTTGTTTGCATTTAATTCAAAAATTATAAAAATTATGAAAAAGAATCGAATTTTCTTTCCTAGAATATTATCTTTAGTTTGAGTAAGATCTTTCTTAAAAAGTAAAAATTTATTTATCTATTTTCTTTGTTAAGAATATTTAGCATTTTTCGCTGTGGATTCAATATCTCGGGGCTTAATAAGAAAGTCTTATATTACTTGATAATTAATACCTATACTTGCATATAATCTCATTTTATAATAATAATAATTAAACACTCATTTGCATCGACATCAAGTTTTTGGCATCGTTGTAAAGAAAAATTTATAATTAAAAGAAAGTATAAAGTATAAGTTCATATATAAAACGTAAGCAAAAATATCAATGATTAATCCTCAAAGGAGATTAAATCCCATTATAAAAGAAGTTGTTAAGAAAGAGATATTAAAGTGGCTAGAGGCTACGATTATCTATCCAATTTCAGATAGTGCATGGGTTAGTCCAATACATTATGTTCCTAAGAAAGGAGGAGTAACTATAACTCTTAATGAACAGAATGAACTAACACCAATAAGACAAATTATAGGATGGCGAATGTGCATTGATTATAGAAAATTAAAACTTGCCACGAGGAAAGATAATTTTTCATTACCCTTTCTGGATCAAATGCTGAATTAATTAGTTGGGAAAAAATATTTTTATTTTTTGGATGGATATACTGGTTATCAACAAATACAAAATGCTCCAGTGGATCAAGAGAAAACAATTTTTTTTCCAGTCCTTATGGTAGATTTTGCTTATAGAATAATGTCATTTGGTTTATGTAATGCCCCTGCTACATTTCATAGATGTATGATAGCTACTTTTTGTGATTTAATTGAAAAAGGAATTGAATTTTTTATGGATGATTTTTGGTGTTTGGAACCTCATTTGAATCATGTTTAGAACATTTACCACGAGTTCTTAAATGCTGTGAAGAAATAAATTTACTCCTTAATTGAGAAAAATGCCAGTTTATGGTAGCAGGAGGAATTGTTTTAGGACGTCACATTTCAGAGAAAGATATGGAAGTAGATCCTGCTAAAATTAAAGTGATCACTAATTTACCTCATCCAACCAAAGTGAGGGAAATTAGGAGTTTTTTAGGACACGTTGGATTCTACAAGCGATATATTAAAGAATTTTCAAAAATTACTAAGCCACCATGCAATTTTCTCGACAAAGATATAATTTTTAATTTTGATAAGGATTGCCATAAAGCTTTTGAAGTTTTAAAAGAAAAATTAAACATTGGACCAATTATCATTTTACCCGTTTGGAAAAACCATTTGGATTAATGTGTGATGCAAGTGATTATGCTATTGGAACTGTTTTGAGACAGAAATACGATAAAGTTTTCAAAGTAATTTCTTATGCTAGTAAAACTCTTAATAAAGCTCAAAGTAATTATACCACAACTATGAAATCATTCTTAGCAATAGTATTTGTCTTTGATAAATTCCGATCATTAGAATTAAATGTGAGGTTCATACTGATCATTCTGCTATTAAGTATTTAATGAAAAAGAAGAATGCAAAACCAACACTGATAAGATGGACTCTTCTTTTGCAAGAATTTGACTTTGAAATAGTAGATAGAAAGGGAGTTGATAATCAAATTGCTGATCATCTATCCAAGCTTGACTATGAGAAATCACTTTGTTCTGAAAAAGAAATTAATGAACATTTTCCAGATGAAAAATTATTCAATATTAATGAATGGTGTATTCAATGGTATGTAGGCATTATGAACTTTAATTTTAGTAGTGAACCCTAATATTTATGCTTACGTTTTTTATATGAATTTATACTTTACACTTCATTTTAATTATTTCTCTTCTTTACAACGACGCCAAAAACTTGATGCTGATGTAAATTAGAGTTTAATTGTTATTATTATAAAATCGGATTCTACGCATGTATATGTATCATTGTCAAGTAATATAGGTATTTCTTATTAAGCCTCGATATATCGAACCCACAGGGAAAAATACTAAATATTCTTAAAAAGAAAATAGAAAAAAACTTTTTACTTTTTAAGAAAGTTCTTACTTAAACTAAAGATAATATTCTAGGAAAGAAAGTTTGATTCTTTTCGGTAATTTTTGTAATATTTAAATGAAAGCAAACAAATAAATTTTACTAAACTTTTGAAAGATGAAAGCCAATGCAAATAAAATATCTTTTTCCCTATTATGAATCAATAACAAGTCATTGAATTCTGTTGTGGAACTTTCTAAAATGTGTTATGCCAAATAAGAGCAAGTATATTCCTTACCCTTACTAGAGATGCTATAATAAACATAGGTTAATCTAATGTTTTAGTAATCTTGAAGATGGGCTAGGCAGAAAATATACTAGCTCTCTCTCTTGAGTTTCCTCTTCTCCCTCTACCTGAGGGCTAATATCACGTATCAAGGCATAAAACATCAAATAAAAATTGGGGGCTTAATTTGTCACTCTAAAGTCCTCTAATTTTACACCCTTCAAAGTATATCACCCTATTTATTTGCACTCAACCATATGGACTACATTCTCACCCATATAATCTCATGTTACTCATACCAATTATTGACTGAGACAATACTATACCGGTTCTTACATGTTCTCACAACATATATTAACATCTTAATTGGCCAAATAAAGAAGTAAATAAAGTGCAATGTTTTGAATCATCAACGTTTTCCGACATTGATTTCCTATACTTCACACAACATCCATCCATAACTTAATTACTTCATCATTTTAAGGAAAAAGATAAAAAAAACTACTTGGACTTCATGGAGAAAATATAATCACAACTTGGTCTAAAAGTAGAAATCATAGTGAAAACACAATAAGTCTTAATTAAAAACCAAATCCTGTAAGAAAAATAAAGACTTATCTGAAAAACCTCTCCACCAAACACTTGAAGTTCCTTTGGAAACGTCACTTTTCCTTACAATCTTCCTTAGAGGGTGGAGCCCAACATTAAGGACTCTAATTCTCTCTTCTATTCTTTATACAAACTATACTAAAGTAAGTAGAAATGGTGAAGTGGAGTGGCGTGATACTAAAAGAACTATCATACATAATAAGCATAAACTGCATGCCCTCTAACAACAATCATTTTCGGATCTTCAAGTCTTATTTATATAATTTTCCAATGAGTGCTTTGGCTTATCTTCAAACTAGTCCAGATTCAATGAATCCTTCTAGAGATGCATCCTTTCAAGTGTAATTTAAGTTAATTTTGGCGCAAATAGGAAGTTACCCATGTTTGTACCAAAGGATACCTCAAATACCCTTTTAAAAATGGCGTAAAAAATTAATAAACTTCTCTCAAGTAACTGGCGAGCTTAAGTGCGGGGTCTCGGTGCTTAGCCACAAGGCTTGTTGCAATTAAGCTCCAGGTCTGGGTGCTTAGCTATGAGGCTCTGGCGCGCAAGCGCCAGGTCTGGGCGCTTAGCCGCCACAGATCAATTTTGCTCCTTTATTCATTTTGCTCTAAATTTGATTCTTTTCACCTTTTTTATCACTTTCATCCATTTAATCATACCTACAAGAAAAATACACAAAATATCTTCCCTTAAAGTGCAATATCGATAAAAATATGCATAAAAATGTGTATAAAAATACTATATATTTTAGGTGTATCAAAATCCCCCAAACTTGAATTGTTACTTTTGTTCAAGTTACACTATAATCTCATAAAACCAAACAAGCAAATTATGTGAATGAGTTTCTTTAGGAGTTTTCAAAATTTGTTCTAGAAATGTAGTAGTCAAATTTAGAAAAAATTTTTGTAAATGAGACCAATTTAAATTTTAGAAATCTCTTAGGTACATGTTTATGAAAAATATGAGTCCCTATCTTATTTGGAAATACTTGTAGATTTTTCAAAATATAGGGCTTAGCCATTTTATTTTCTTTACTTAAAAATCTTTACTAAAAAAAATGATATTAACTATATTATATTCATAAGCTTCAAGATTTTCTCAAATCTTATACTCTAAAATGGACAGGTGTGGAACCAATTTTTATTAGGCCCTCTAATCCTCACGCTTCTCCTTCTTTTTTCATATACTATTTCCACTTTTTTTAGGCAAGGATTACTATATCTAGATAGTCCTTTAATAATTTTGGAGTCCACCCTTCCCTTCCTAAAGCAAAAGGTAGATATATTTCTTTTACTTAGAGATATAATAAAAGTTCTGAAAATTATTTTCAAGAAAAGAAATTTAAGTATTAATAATCAAATTCTAATCCTTCTATTTTCCAAAAAAACAACTTTTCTGATTAAAGATAGTTACAAAATATTTATCATTTCTTCACTAAGAAATTTTTAACTTTAAACTTTTCATCATTACTATAAATTTTAACTAAATTTTCTTATTCATTTATATATTCAAAATTTTACTTCCCTAATATAACTTCATACACAATTATTTTTTTATCAAAATCAAATTTATTTATTTTACATTTCAGAACAAATAAAATTTAAGTTTTTGAAAACTGTTTTTCATCCCCCCTCCCCCAAACTTTAAAGTTTTTGTTATGATAAGACATTTAAGAATAGTAAAAGGATACATGGATAGGAATTGAAAACTATAAGTATCATGCTCGCAGGAATTTTTATATCCTAAATATGCAATTATAAAAATTAAAAACATGAGTAAAAACAACTAGATCAAATTTTAATTTTACATTTTATATAAAAGATATTTAAAAGACTTCTAAAGTAGTGGAGGTAATGAAAGCAAATTCACACATACTTAAATAGAAATCTATAAGAACATACAGAAAATATATGGTAGTAAATTGAAAAGTGAAACATGAAATTAAATAGTGGCTTTTTTTAGCAGCAGAAGTAGAACCACCTGAAGCTCTATAAAATCCTCCCCTCCAGCCAAAAATAGAATGCTCATCATAAGTCTTCACATTCAAACTAGTAAAGTATTTAAGAGGCTGAAGGACCTCTTCCCAGTTTCTGATCTTACACCAGCCTAGTCACATAATGAATGAATAAAAGAAGCAAAACCCTTACCTGTAATAGTAGCAACTCTGGCAGAACTCCAAATACACTCATAAATAATCTTTTCAATATTAATTGCCTTCCCCTACTGAATACAATAATTTAATGCAGCTCTTTCTCTCGTGACCTCACTTGGATGATTGGCAGGAATCAGTTTGGATGATATAAAGTAATGTCGTGCATTAGAGTAGCATTCAGCTTTGAGGCAGGGAAGTTAACTCTTCTTTTATTTGTTATTTTCCACAATCCTCTTCCATCAACTTCATCCAATTCCTCTTCCATAGGATTATATATAGAGTAAAAGCATACGTAGTAGGCAGGAGTAGGTAAAACTCATTAATTACCTTTGGAGTGAAATGAACTAACTGCCCTCAAAGTAACACAAAATTTTCTTCTGCCTCAGGGAAATTTGCATAAAACTCCCACACAAGAGAATTAACAGCTACGACCGAGAAACAACAAAATCTATCCCAAAGTCTTCTAATGATCATATCATCTCTTGCACATAACGATCATGAGCCTTCAATCTTACAAACTTGTCTGAATCATAGTTGCTTTTTCCCTTGCTCCTTTCTTTGGTGCCATTTCTAAAATTTGGATAGAAATAACCATAAATTCCAAAATTAAGCTAAAATCCTTCTAAAGGCTTAAGCTACTAAATCTATGTAAATTACAAAGCATTTTCTCAAATTTTCACTATGAATAGTTAATTTCATATGTATCTACAATGCTCTTCTAATATAAGATGAAAATAAAAAAAATTTACATTGGAGTAGTGCTCTCACCTTAAGAAGATCAAATCTAGCAAATATGACTTGAAACGGCTCAAAAATCTCAAATTTGGAGATGCCCTAACTCTCTTGGCCGCGAACTTAGGATGGAGAAGATAACGGAGAGGAGAAAAATGGCTATTTTTGGGTTTTAATGTCTTGCGAACTGGCGCCTAAGCGCAAAAATAACGCACTTAGCCGCTAGCTCTGGCGCGTAAGCACCAGGTTTTAGCGCTTACCCACAAATTTTCTAATTTTGATTTTTTATCTAAATGCACTTTTAAACTCATTTGATCAACCCTAAATGGCCTTAATAAGTATATCTTCCCCTTGTATTCTTCTTATACTCTAAAATAACGCATTACAAAAATAGATTCAACACAAGTTTCACACAAACAAACACTTCAATATCAATGAATGAATAAATATAAAATACAATCTAAGCTTCTTTGATAAGATCTCATCTTTACTTACACTTTAACACACTAAACAAAACACAAAAAAACACTTAAGACACAACAAACTATCACACAAACAATACATAAAACGCAAAACACTAACAACTAAACATGTCTAACTAACAAGGGTAAAATGTAACTAAATCTAAGACTAATTAGATGCTTTCCTTGTTTATATAAAAAAGGGTCATCCCAAAAATAAGTCTTAGCTTCAGATAAAAATTTCTTCCTCTATGGTACGTCAATCCACAAGGTAAAATGTAACTAACAATAAAGTTCACAATGTCGGCATACCATGAAACATGCCACTCATTGATAATGAAAATTTTTTCATTAGGAAAAGGTTCATTAATTTAATCTTTATAACACAGAGATTTTTCATTTTCAAGCCTAAACAGATGATTTCCAATTTGATTATCAGCACCCTTCCTATCTAATATCTCAATGTCAAATTCTTATAAAAGAATAATCCATCTTATTAGTCAGGATTTTGCATCCTTCTTTTTCATTAAATACTTAATAACAGAATGGTCAGTATGCACTACACATTTTGTTCCAATTAAATATGATCTAGATTTATCAAAAGCATGTACTATAACTAATAGCTCTTTCTCAGTCGTGGTATAATTAATTTAAGTTTCATTAAGAGTTTTACTAGCATAGTAGATTGATATACCTAAAATATATAATATTTTTATACACATTTTTATGCATATTTTTATTGATATTGCACTTTAATGGAAGATATTTTTGTGTTTTTTCTTGTAGGTATGATTAAAATAAGTGACTATGATGAAAGGAGAAATAAAGGATCAAATTTGAAGTAAAAAAAAAGATATGCAAATTTCGCCTCTAGCACCTATGCACTGGATAGTTGGCGCATAGGCACCACAGTTAAAGTGATGATTTTATTTGATTTTGGCGTAAATTTAAAGAGATTTTTGAAGCATCCTTTGGTTTAAACTTCACTAACTTCCCATCAGAGCCAAAACTCATTTAAAATTTGAACGGATGGATGCATTCTTGATGGATACATTGAATCTGGACATATTTTGAAGACAACAAGGCACCTTTTGAAAAATTTTAAAAAGAAGACTTGAAGATCAGAAAAATTGTTGTTGTTGGAGGATGTGATTAGTCTTAAGAGTCAATTTTATGTTAGAGATTTATTGAGAGCACACCTTTTCACTTCACCACTTTTATTATCAATTGTATATAGCTTTTATTAAGAGTAGAATAGAGATTTGGAGTCAACAGAGTTGGGAGCCAACCTCTATTGTTTGTTTTAAAGGAAAAGCAAAGTTTCAAAAGAATTTTAAGAGTCTTGTGGAGAGGATTTTCAGATAAGTGTTTAACTTTGTTTTTCATTTAGTTTTAAAGTAAGACTTGTTGTGTTTTCACTATGATTTCTACTCTCAAATTAAGTTGTGTGTGTTTTCTCCGTGGATTCTGAGAAGCTTTCTTTGTTTTTTTCCTTTTAAATGATGAAGTAATTAAATTATGGAAGGAAGTTGTGTGAAGTATAGGATTTCAATGTTGGAAGAAGTTGTGATGATTCACTACCATGCAATTCATTTACTTCTTGATTTGGCCAATTAAGATGTTAAAATTTGTTGGGAGATTATGTAAGATCCATTGCAGTATTGTCTCAATCAACAATTGGAAAAAATCACATGCAATTGAATGGATGAGAATTGTAGTCCATATTGTTGGGTGCAAATAAATTGGAAGATATGCTTATAATGGGAGTAAAATTAGAGGACTTTTGAGTGACAGGCTAAAGTCCCCTAATTTGATTTGATGTGAAATATTTTTTATGAGATGTTAGCTCCCAAGTGGAGGGAATCGAGGGAACTCTAGAGTGAGAGCTAGTATCTTTCCTACCTAACCCATCTACAAGATTTCAAATCATTAAATTAACTAATGTTCTTTATAGAACCAAGTAAGGGTAATAAAAATAATTGATTTTATTTGGCATAACACATTTTAGATATTTCCACAATAAAATTCCATAATTATTACTGATTTATTAAAAGAGAAAAATGATATTTTATGCTCATTTTCTTTCATACTATTTTATAGTTGTGTTAACTTTAGTTGTTTGCTTTACTTTTTATTTAAAAAATACCAAAAAAAATTTGGAAAACTTTATATCTTAAAACATACTTTACAAAATCATTTTAAAAAGTAAAAAAGTTATTTTTCTTTTTTCTTTAAAATTTTAGACATTTCCCTGTGGGTTCCATATCTCGGGGCTTAATCAAAAAGTTCTATATTACTTGAAAAATGATATGTATACTTGCTTAGTATCCCAAAAATAATTAAAGTATAATTTCATATCTAAAATGTAAGGGTAAATATTCGGGGATCAATTTTTTTGGCGCCGATTCTTTGGGGAAATTAATTTAAATTTTATTTAAATAAAATTTAAGAAAAAATAAATTTTTACTTTTCATTATTTTTGTTAGCGTAATTTATCTTATTTTGTTAATTTTGTATGCATAGTTCAGGTTCTGAGGAACTTATGCCTTACAATTCTGAATTAGAGAGAACTATCAGAAAAATCAAAAAAACTTTAAATTCAGAAAAAGATAAAAAAATTCAAGAATTGGTAAACCAAGATCATCAAAATGTTGAAATCCATCAAGAATTTAGACATTTAAGAGATTATGTTAACCCTACAGTGGATGAACTTCATGGTAGTATTCAACACTTTGCTGTAGCTGCTAATTCATTTGAACTTAAACTTGCTATTATTCAGATGGTATCTAATAATCAGTTTGGGGGAGCACTAAATGAAGATCCTAATTTACATCTTACAAATTTTTTAGAACTGTGCGCTACTTTTAAATACGATAGAGTTTCGAATGATGCTATTAGATTTAGACTTTTTCCTTTTTCATTAAGGGATAAAGCTAAGATTTGGTTAAATTCATTGGATCTATCAGAAGTTCGGGTGATTTAGCATAAAAATTCCTTGCTAAATATTTTCCACCATCGAAGACTGCGAAACTTAGAAATGATATCACAACTTTTTGTCAGTTTGAAAGGGAATCTATATATGAAGCATGGGAACATTTTAAAGATCTCTTAAGAAAGTGTCCACATCATTTGATACCAGATTCGCTAATAATTCAGACCTTTTATAATGGATTAGTTGGATCTCTTATATCTATTATCGAAGCCATTTCTAGTGTTTCATTGATGTCTAAACTGTTTGCTGATGCTTATGCTTTAATTAAAAAAATTGCTACTAATAATTTCAATGGCCTTCTAAAAGGTTAAATCCTAAAAAGGTAGTGAAAAATTCATGAAAATGATGCTTTTGCGATGCTAGCAAATCAAGTTGTTACAATTTCAAGGAAGATAGACTAATTTGGGATGAATTTTTCTCAGCCAACTTCCATTATTAAAGAAAATTTATTAGGCCAAATGGTTGATTCTCAAACTTCACCATAAACATTGAATGCTATAAGTAAGCCTAATAATTCATATTCCAATTATTATAAACTAGGTTGGAAAAGCCATCAAAACTTTAAATGGAATACCAATAATCAAGGTGGTAGTAATCAACAATGGGGGAACAACCAAGCAAACCCATTGGAAAACTGGATCAACCAAGGGAATAATAATTATAGTCCAACCTATCCTCCAGGTTTTAACAATACTTCACAATTTAAGGAGAAGATGTTGTCTATTGAAGAAGGGGTGTTACAAATGGGAAATCAATATCAAAGTCAAAGAGCTACAATCAGAAATATTGAGAATCAATTGGAACAGATTGCCAATTCATTAAGTATTAGATCCCAAGGAACGCTTCCTAATAATACTAAAGTAAATCAAAGAGAAAATACTAAAGAGTAAGTACAAGCTATTTAGTTGAGAAGTGGAAGAGAGTTTGAAGGTAGAGTTTAAAAAGTGACTGAAGCTGAGAAAGAAAAAATTGAAAAACCAAAAGAGGACGCTCTGAAAGGTTTGGAAAAACCTATTTCTCCACCTAAGGTTGATTTAGAAAAGCCACCACCTCCATTTCCTTAGACACTTCTACAACAAAAATTGGATAAGCAATTTCAAAATTCTTGGACATATTTAAGAAGCATACAATCAACATTCCATTTGCTGAAGCCTTAAAACAATTGCCAAGTTATGTGAAATTCATGAAGGATATTCTCAACATAAAGAGGAAGTTTGAAGATAATGAGACTGTTACCCTTAGTGAAGAGTGCAGTGCAATAATTCAGAAAAACCTTCTTGAAAAACTTAAAGATCTTGGAAGTTTCACAAGTCCATGTGCAATCAGAGACAGATTTTTTGGAAAAGCTTTATGTTATTTGGGTGCAATCTTATGTATTTGAAGAATGTCATCCAAAGTGTTTGGATAGAAATTTGTTGTTTGTATTAAATGTGTTTTAATATTTAATGAAATATAAGTTTGTGTTTGTGTGAAATTTGTGTGAAATCATTGAAAGTTAAAGAATACTTTTGGAGTATAAGAAGAGTTTATGGGGAGAAATAATTATTTGAAGTGATTAAAGGTGAATAACTCTGATTTTTAATGGAATTAACTTAATTATCAAAATTTGGGCACTGGCGCCTAAGCGCCAAACCGATGTCACATAAACGCCAGATTTCGTGGCTAATCGCCGTACGCCTCGCGCATAGGCGCTGGTTCGCAAAAACTGATTTTCTTCAGTTAAAAACCCAAAATTTGCTAGTTTTAACACCCTCATCACCTTTAACCTCATGGTTTTGTGAAATAGGAGCCTAGGGCATCAATAATTGCATCATTTTACAGTCGATTTCGTCGAAATTTGTTGGATTTGAATTCCTTAAGGTATGATCACTACTCCTAAGTAAAAAATTTTTATTTTCACCATGTATTTTGAGTACATTATTGAAAAATCCAAAAATCACTATTCATTGTGAAAATTTGAGAAAAGCATGAGAAATTGCTTGGATTTAGTGGAGTTTGCCTTTGGAAGTTGAGTTAACAAGTTTAGTTTAAATTTGGAATTTATGGTGAATTTTTTGTGAATTTTTAGAGATGGCTCCAAAGTCAAAATGTTCGAAAGGAAAAGAAAAATGTGATTCTAACAAATTTCTCATTTCTAAAGCTGAGAATCGTTATGCCGATGCACTCGCATCACAAAAATTGATTCCAGAACGAAATTTTAGTAAGACATAAGGAGAAATTAAGGAGATGGTTGCTAGAAGAAATTGGGAAAGATACTGTTGCTTTTCCGCTGTTGCAGTTGTTTCTGTGGTGAGAGAGTTCTATGCTAACTTGCTAGGAGTAGAAGACAATTTGGTGATGGGTAGGGGGCAAGTGGATTTTTCATCTGTGGTAATTAATGCTTTTTATCGATTACCTCCTACGATGTTTTATTTTTATGCAAATTTTCATCCTTCTGAGGGAGAGTTAGATGAGATTATGGCCTTTCTTACTGATGGAAGAAGTTTGTGGAAGATTACAAATGAAAGAAGAGTTAATTTTCAAGCCTCTAAACTGAATGTCACCTCAAAGGCATGGCATTACCTTATCTCATCTAAGATTCTGCCTTTAAGTCATATCAGTGAAGTTACAAGGGAGAGAGCTGATCTAAACCATTGTATTCAACAAGGAAAGCCTTTAGATATTGGGGCTATTATTTTTTATTATATTCTGAACTGTGCTAGAGCTGCTACTACTCCAGGTATGAGATTTTCATCTTTGATTTATTCACTTTATGAGCAGTTTGGTGTTAATTCTGAAACATGGGAAGAGGTTCTTCAGCCACTTAGACCTATTACCAGTGTAAATGTGAACACTTACACTGTACATTCAGTATTTAGCTAGAAAGGAGGATCTGTTAGAGCTTCCAGTGCTTCTGCTTCTGCTGCTTCTACTTCTCGTGCTTCTACTGTACATGCACCATCCTCCAGAGATTCACAAACTAGATTATTACAGAAGATTTTAAAGAAGGTTAGTCTTACTAGAGAGCATGTTAGAGATATGGATGGTAAGATTGAAAATATTGAAAGTTATATTATAAAACATGATGAATATGAGGAGAATTATCAGCAGTACATGGACAGAGTGATTAGAGGAGATCACAGTGCTGAGATGCCCCATCACACTTTTTATATACCTTATGTATCATCTAGAAACTGGAATGAAGATGATGATGATGACGATTATGATTAGGATTGTTGTGTTGAGTTTGTTATGTTATTATGTGATTTTCTTATGTTTTGTGTTGCTTTTATTTAATATTTTCATATGTGATGGACTCTGTTTTTGTGTCGATTATAGTTGGACTATTTCTATTATGCACATTCAGATGTTTATGTGTTGGATTGAGCTTTTATGATGTAATATGTGATGTGTTTGTGGTAATAAATGTTTTTATTTGTTTCTAGTGTTTAATTTTTTTATTAGTTTCTAATTTAATTCCTATAAATATTAGAAAAATTTAGAACACTATTAGAAACCACTATTTTTATAGCATGTTTAAACTTTTCAAAATTTGCTACCATTTATTTTCTAATATGATTTGATTTGTGTTGGTATATATTTGCTTTGAAAACATCCACTATTGTAGAAGCCCTTCGAAAATTTGAAATTTCTATTTTATGAAAAATTGAAAAACAAATTTTTATTTCTTTTTGCTCATTGTTTTTAAATTGTTATACTTGCATATTTAGAATATTAAAATTCCTGCAAGCATATTATTCTAGTTTTTAATTCTTACCCATGTATCATTTTTATGCTTAAATTTTTTATCCTAACTAAAAATTAAGGTTTGGGAGGAATTAAAAAAAAAACTTTAAAAAACTAAAATTTTATTTGTTCTCAAGAATACTTAAATAAAATTTAATTTTTGATTGAAAACAATTATGTATATGAAGTTATATAAGGGAAGCAAAATTTTAATATAGAAAAGAGTAAGAGAATTTAGTTAAAATTTATAGTAATGATGAAAAATTTCAAGTTAAAAATTTTCTTAGTAAAGAAATGTTAAATATAGGTAAACTAACTTTAGTAAGAAATATTGTATTTTTGGATAAATAGAGGATTTGACTTTTTACTTTTCGAAGCTTGAATTTCTTTTATTGAGAAATAATTTTCAACACTATTATTATGATTTTTAAGTGAAAGATATATATTAAACCTTTATTTTAAATGAAAGGGTGGAATTCAAAATCATTAAAGGTCTATCTAGATACATTAATCCTTGACATATATATATAAAAAAAGAAAATAAAGAAAATAAAAGAAAAGAAAGAAAAAAAATATAATATGTAAAAAGGAAGGAGAAGCTTGAGGATTTAAGGGCCTAATCAAAAATTGGTTCTGTACATAAAGTTTAAAATATAAGTTTTGAGAAAATCTGAAGCTTAAGGTTATAATATAGTAAGTAAAATTATTTCCAAATGAAAATTTTTAAGTGAGAAAAATGAAATGTTTGAATCCTATATTTTGAAAAATCTACAAGTTATTTTGAATTAGATAGGAACTAATATTTTTCATTATCCTTTACTTAAGAATCTTCTAAACTTTAAGTTGATCTCATTTACGAAATTTTTTTCTAAATTGGACTATTTCATTCCTAGAACAAAATTTTGAAACCTTCCTAAAGAAACTCATTTACATAATTTAAATGTTAAGATTTACTATGTGATTAAGTTTTACTTAAGGTCAAGTAACATTTTATGTTTGGGGGATTTTGATATACCTAAATTACATAGTGTTTTTAAATACATTTTTATACATATTTTTGATGAAATTGTACTTTAATGGAAGATATTTTTGTGTTTTTCTTGCAGGTATGATTAAAATAAGTGACTAATAAAAGGAGCAATAAAGGATCAAATTTGGAGCAAAAATTGAAAGATGTGCAAATTTAACCTCTGGCACCTATGCGCCGGATGGCTGGCACATAGGTGCCAAGTGACTAATTTTATTTGATTTTGGCACAAATTTTTAGGGGTTTTTGAAGAATCATTTGGATTAAACTTCACTAACTTCCCATTAGTGCCAAAACTCATTTAAAATTTAAACGGATGGATGCATTCATGATGGATACATTGAATCTGGACATATTTTGAAGAGACACCAAGACACATTTTGGAAAATTTTAGAAAGAAGACTTGAAGATCAAAAAAATGGTTGTTGTTGGAGGGTGTGATTAGTGTTAAGAGTCAATTTTATGTTAGAGAGTTATTGAGAGCACACCTTTCCACTTCACCACTTTTATTATCAATTGTATCTAGTTTTTATTAAGAGTAGACTAGAGATTTGGAGCCAACAGAGTTGGGCGCCAACCTCTTGTGTCTCTTTAAGGGAAAGCAAAGTTTCAAAGGAACTTCAAGAGTCTTGTGGAGAGGATTTTCAGATAAGTGTTTAACTTTGTTTTACATTTGGTTTTAAAGTAAGACTTGTTGTATTTTCAATATGATTTCTATTTTCAAATCAAGTTGTGATTGCATTTTCTGCATGGATTCTAAGTAGTTTTCTTTATTTTTACTTTTAGATGATAAAGTAATTAAATTATGGAAGGATATTGTGTGAAGTATAGGATTTCAATGTTGGAAAACGTTGTGATGATTCACTACGTTGCACTTCATTTACTTCTTGATTTGGCAAATTAAGATGTTAAAATTTGTTGTGAGATTGTGTAAGATCTATTGTGATATTGTCTCAATCAACAATTGGAAAGAATCACATGCAATTGTATGGATGAGAATTGTAGTCCATATGGTTGGGTGCAAATAAATAGGAAGATATGCTTATAATGGGAAGTAAAATTAGAGCACTTTAGAGTAATAGGCTAAAGACCCCTAATTTGGTTTGATGTGAAAAATTTTGTTATGAGATGTTAGCCCCTAGGTGGAGGGAATCGAGGGAGTGAGAGCTAGTATCTTCCCTTGCCTAACCATCTACAAGATTTCAAATAATCAAATTAACCAATGTTCTTTTTAGAACCAAGTAAGAGTAAAGAATATAATTGCTTCTATTTGACACAACACTTTTTAGAAACTTCCACAACGAAATTCCATAACTATTACTGATTCATTGAAAGAGGAAAAAAATATTTAATTCTCATTTGCTTTCATATTATTTTATAGTTATGCTAATTTTAGTTGTTTTCTTTACTTTTTATTTAGAAAAAACCAAAAAACAAAATTGAAAAACTTTATATCTTAAAGCATAATTTACAAAATCATTTTAAAAAGTAAAAAAGTTAATTTTTTATTTCTTTAAAATTTTAAACATTTCCCTGTGGGTTCTATATCTCAGAGCTTAATCAAAAAGTTATATATTACTTGATAAATGATACGTATACTTGCGTCGTACCCAATATTATAAATAATTAAAGTACAATTTCAAATTTAAAACGTAAGGGTAAATATTCAGGGATCATAAATCACTTTAAAAATTTTATCATACTTTTGCCCTAAAATTGCTCCAATAATATAATCACTTGCATCAGACATTAATTCAAATGATTCTTCCCAATCTCGTGAAATAATAACTAGTGCAATGATTAATTTCCATTTTAACAGTTCAAAATTTTTTAGGCATTCTTCATTAAAATTTAAAATTGCATCTTTTTCTAATAAATGGCAAAGAGGCTTAATAATTTTTTAATAGTCTTTAATATAATGCATGTAGAATCCAACATGTCCTAAAAAACTCCTAGTCTACCTTATATTTGTTGGACAAGCTAAATTAGAAATCACTTAAATTTTTGTAGGGTCAACTTCAATACCTTTCTCTGATATATGATGTCCAAAAACAATTCCTCCTACTACCATAAGTGTTCTAAAAACTGAAATATTATCCATAAACACTTCAATTCCTTATTCAATTAAATCACAGAAAATTAACATCATACAACTTTGAAATGTAGCAGGGGCATTACAAAAATCAAAGGGCATTCTTATAAAAAAAAGTACCATAAGGACTAGTAAAAATTATTTTCTCTTGATCCTCTAGAACAATTTGTATTTGATGATAAGCAATATATCCATCCAGAAAACAAAATTATTTACGCCCAGCTAGTATATTGATACACCAAATATATATACAATTTTTTATATATAATTTTACCCATTTTTGGTGATATTGCACTTTAAAGGAAAATATTTTTCATGATTTCTTGCAAGTATGATGATTTTAGGTGATTGGAGCAAAATGATGCAAAAAAGAACGAATTTGGAGCAAAAAGGTCCAAAATATGAAGATTTGACATTGGACGCTGACGATGAGCTCGACGGCGCTAACGGCGGGTTTTTCCCGTGAGTTCAGAAATTAAATAGATAAGAAGGCCACTGATGGAGAGCTCGACAGCGCCGACAGCGAGGTTTTCCCGATAGCGCGAAAATATAGTGTTCTAGAAGGCCGCCGATTGCGAGATTGAATCTGCTGACAACGAGAATGTCGGTTCTCACACAAGTTGCATTGTATTTGGATGCTTTTTCGAAGGGGTGCTTAAGGGAAATCTTAGAAATTCGTCCATACTCTTTAAATTAGTGATTTTAGGTTAAAAAAGAAGAGAGGAGATGTTAAGGAAAACTTGGAGAATGCTTAGAGATCTTAGAATAAGAGTAGAAATGTAGATTTCTCCCTTTTTGGAGAGATTGGTGAGGGGATTTTGAGAGAATTTGTAAAGGAATGTTCAAGCATTGCATGGATCAGTGGGAGACTTTGTGGTAGAGATTTTCATTTTTCTTTCAAGGGGAAAAAGCTAAGTATTGTGTTATTCATTATCTTATAATTTTGTAAACACTTATTTTGTGGATTTGCTTCGAAATGAAGTTTTCCATTGTATTTTCTTCATGCTTTGTGATGTTTTTCTCTTACTCTTTCTTTTTGTTTGGAGATAGTGGCATAAGAAGTTTATGCCATTGTTTTCACTCTACATTTTTTTGCAATTAGTAGGAATCATGTTTAGGATATTAAGATGCTTGCTAAAAGATGTTTTAATTTTAAACGTGATGGTTTTTACTTGCACTTCATTTACATTACAAAAAGGGCAAGTTGTATTGTTAAAATTCGTTGTAATTGCATTGTCCCAAAATGGCGGTGTGATTCACAACAAAGTGGGACCACATTCAATGTTTGTGAATGAATTACATAGTTCATGAGGATTGAGTGCAAATAAATAGGGAAATATGGTTTCATGGGTGTCGAATTGGAAGTTTCAGTGTGACAGGTTAAGATCCCCAATTTGGTCCTAAGATTGGTAAGTAAAGTCGAAGGTTAGTCTTCAGGTGAAGGGTGAGTGGGAGCTACGTAGCGACAGCCGGTATCCTCCCAGCCTAGTCTTAGATTTAGTGACTGAACTTAGGATATGTCAATGTTTTTTACATGCTTGGAAGAGGGGGTACTCTTTTGAGGGTAAAGAAACATTTATGCTCCTATTTGACACATAAAATATTTAATGTATCCCATTCCTATACATTATCTAATTCGTTACATGAGAATAGTAGTTTTTATTATCTCAAAATTCACCTATTAATATTTGCATTTGGGAGAAATTATTGTTCTTACATATAATCATCTGCATTTAGGAGAAGATGTTAGAAAAACCACTTATATCACTCTTCCAAACTAAGGCTTTTAGTAGTAGACTAGAATTTGACTAAGAACCTCTTACCTCGCTTCCCTGTGGAATCGATAGATGGGACTCCATTAGAGCCCTGTATTACTTGATACGATACGTATACTTGCGTTGAAAAATTGTGACTTTATAAAAATTATTATATATCTATTGTTCATAAATCCTTGCATATAAAAAAAGTCGCATCAAGTTTTTTGGCACCGTTGTCGGGGAAGCTTCAATTGGAAAACTTTAATGTTGTAAAATTGTACTTGTGTGAAAAGTGTTTTTTTTTGTATGAAAAAGTGTTGAGAAAAAAAATTGTTTGAGTGAAAAATAAGGTGTTTGTGAAAATATTTTATTGTGTTGAATATATTTTTTGTTTTATTTATTTTATTGTTAATGTATTATTTGTTGTGTTACGTATGCAAAACAAAGGATCTGTAGGACTTGTGCCTTATGATCTCGAGTTAGAAAAATAGAAAAAAATAAAAAACAGAAAGGATTTAAAAAACAAGAAATGGAAATGGAAAACATTCAAAATAATAACTTGAATAATCATCATAAATCATTGAGGGATTATGTAAATCCTACGATAGATAATATTCACCTAAGTATACAAAACCTTGTTGTAGAAGCTGACTCGTTTGAACTAAATCCAGTGATTATCCAATTTGTACATAACAACTAGTTCAGAAGAACTCCTTCTAAGGATCTCTATTTACACTTATCTAGTTTTCTAGAACTATGTGCTACATTTCGTTATAATGGCATGTCAGACGATGTTGTTAGGCTTAGACTTTTTTCTTTCTCACTAAGGGATAAAGCTAAAATGTGGTTATACTCATTAGCACCTAGTTCTATTAAAAATTGGGAGGAGTTAACTCAGAAATTCCAAGCTAAGTAATTTCCACCTTCAAGGACTACTCAATTTTGAAACGATATTATCTCATTTTGTCAGTATGAAGGGGAATCAATATACGAAGCCTTAGGAAAGATTTAAGGAACTCCTAAGAAAGTGTCCACATCATGCTCTGCCAAATTGGTTAATCATTCAAACTTTTTATAATGAGTTAGTAGGATCCCATAGGTCCATTATTGATGCTGCTGCTGGTGGTTCATTAATGTCAAAAACATTTGATGAAGCATATGCATTAATTGAAGAAATGGCTACAAATGAAATTCAATAGCCTTCTGCAAGGGTAAATCATAAAAATGTAGCTAGTGTTCATGATACAGATGCGATTGAAATTCTTACATCTCAGGTTGCTGCAATATAAAGGAAGTTGGACTAATTTGGAATGAACCAACCTCAATTTACTCCTCTAAGCGAGGAAAGTTCATTAGGGTGTATGATTGATTCCAACTTATTATATGAGATTTTAAATACCATAAACAACCCATATTCTAACCATGTTGGAAGAACCATCCAAATTTTAACTGGAATCATACTACTGAGGGTGGAAACCAACAATGGGATAATAATGAAGCAAATCCTAATGGAAGTTGGAATAGGCAGAGTAACACAAGATATATGCCTTCATATCCACTAGACTCTAATATTGATCAACAATTTGAGGATAAGAAGTTTTCTATAGACAAAGTGGTATTGCAAATGGGAAACCAGTTGCAAAGTCAAAATGCTGCGATTAAAAACATAGAGAATCAACTGGGAGAAATTGCTAATTCACTTAGCAATAGACCCAAAGGAACACTTCCTAGCAACGATGAGATCAAACCTAAAGAAAACAATAATGAACAACTATTCCTTGTTACTGGACAAACTATGATAGATGTGCAAAAAGGAGAGTTGATTATGAATATTAATGACCAGGAAGTCACTTTTGATGTGTTGAAAACTATGAAATTTCCAGTTGAAAGAAAAGATGAATGTTTTTTAATGGATAAAATTGATTATCTAAGTAAAGACCATTTCCAAGAAAGTTTTGAGAGTCAGATAACAGATGAGGTCAGAATGGATTTTCATGATGAGTTGAAAATGTTATCTAAAGAAGACTGTATGTCTGTTCAAGAGATGTGTGAAATGATGGAAGCTGCCAAAAATAGTGAACTTGTAATTCCATTTGTTGAATAATCTCATAACATAAGATGGATGTACCCCATACAATTTTAAAGCCTGCCTATTTAGGGAATTCATCTACACCATTAGTCTTTATATATTCATATTCAACTCAATTACAAGAAAAACCTGAATTGAATGATGAATAAGATAAAGTTATTGAACTAGGACTTGGAAGAGAATTTGAGGATAAATTTCCAAAGAACTTTGAGTTAAGAAAAGAGGATAAGGATATTGGAAGACCATTGGAAGAAATGCCCAAGGAATTAGAAAAACCTATTTCCTCAACTAAGATAGATCCCCCATCATTTAATAATTATAAAGGGAAAGAATTGGAAGATAACTTGAAACAGAAGAGTGACAGAGAAGAATTTGATCCTTAATCTGAATTATCTAGAGAGAATCCAATCCAGAATTTGGGAGATCTTGAACTATCTTATAGAGACCCATTTCTTATAAATTTCAAGGATGATATTAATATGAAAATTCTGAAAATCAATAGAAAAATATTGGATCTAGAAAGAAATATGAGGAACAATGATATAAATCCATCTGAAAAGGAAGAGCTGAATGAAAAATTACAATTTGAGGATTTTGAATGAATTCTTTGATCTGAAAAGGAATGGGCGATTGATCGAGGATTACTTAATTGGAGTTTTGATCCGGGAGGAATCATTTATCAGACCCGCGACGTTAAAACCGAGCACTTTATGGGAGGCAACCCATATTTATCAGTGTGCTTTAATTTAGTGTGCTTGAGAGTTATGATTGTTAGTATTGTATGGTGTTTGCTCTAGAGTGGATTGACTTGATCTTTATGTGTCATTATGGATTGATAAGTTTGATTATTGATTGGTAGATGTTTGGATTGTTAGTAGTTTGATTTGATCTTTGTGTGTCATGAGGGAGGTGATTCTTTAACTTCTTATAATTGTTAAACTTGTATGTTCTTTTGTAGTAGTTGGATTGACGAGTCCACTATAACTCGGGTATTACTCGGACTTGAGTTTCATAAGAGATATCATGAATTTGAACAATGACAGCTTCATCTCAATTTTGTTACATCATTTCTCTAACTTTGTTTTCATTTGATAGGAGTCATGAACCTATTTGATGAATAACTTGTGGATGATCTTACACTACAATTTGTAACTGTTGAAGGTGCTTAATTAAAGGGATTAGATGATACCTGAGATTGGTGTCCGAAAACCAATTTATCAGGGATAATCTTATCTTTGGGATTATAATCTATAAAATCATTTTAAAATGTACCAAATTTATTATTATAGTGATTCTGTTAGAAATTGGAAGTAAATTAGTGAGATGCGATGAGTTAAAGGAGGAATTGACCTCGTTTATCTTATGTGTGTTTATGTTTGTGTTACAATTTTATATAATAATTGAACAACATTTTTATATTCCCTTGTTAATACCTACTATGCTAGTTAAACTTTTATTTAGTGAATTTCATTTTGGCATGATTAGTTTAGATTTACTTTCTGTTGCACATTGTTCTGTCGTAATGAATACTTGTAAATGGTTTTGATAGACATTTGTGGTAGACAGAATTTCTAAATTGTTTTCCTTCATGTTTATATTTTCTGTACTGAATGCTATATATGTTAAAAATTAAGTTTGGGGGTAGGAAGAAAAATAAAATTTTATTGTGAAAATACTTCTTTTTAGTGTAATTTTATTACAAGCATGTTTTAGGTTAGATTTACTTTCTCTTACAGTCATTCTATCTTGATTATGTATGTATATGAATTTGATAGGATGTCGTAGTAGTAAATAGATTCAACCTTTACTTTTTCTTCCTGCTACATTTTATGGAATTAATTGCAAAATAATTTAAAATTTAAGTTTTCGGAGAGAAAGAAAAATAACTTTCGAAGTTATACTTTATTTGTCCTCAATAGCTTGTATTTAATTTGATATCACTTTTAAAATGTTTTGTGGCATGTGGTGTTATCTTTAGGTTACTATAATTTCAATTTTAGGAATGTTAGAAAAAAACATAGTTGAAATCCTATGTGAAGAAACTGTTCTAGAGTAAAGATATTTTGTAGAAAACATTGGAAAAATGATTATTCTATTTATGGTAGAAAAGAGTTGAATATTTGAAAAGCTAAAATTCCTAGATTTATTCTTAATGAGAATTGAGCCTTTATTGAAAACCTTTTTCGAACTAATACTTACACTTATAAAAAAGTGAGGGAAAGTATTGAGTTTTGGATTTTAGAGAGAAGATAGTACAATTCAAAATTATTAAAGGCCTGTCCAGATATAGTAATCCTCACATAGAAAAAAGTAAAAGAAAAGGATTAAAAATGATCCCCAAAGAAAGAAAAAAAATGAAAAAATGGGATTAAAAATGATCCCGAAAGAAAAGAAAAAAAAGAAAAGAAAAAAAAGAAAAGAAAATAAGTGAGGAGAAGCTTGAGGAGAAGCTTAATCAAAAATTGGTTTCACTTGAATCTTTTTAAATGAAAAGACTTAAAAACAATCCTAAACTTATTCTTATTTCAAAAGGCATTGGTCAAATTGGTATATATAAGGTGCTTAAATTCCTTTTTTATAATATATATGAATCTTTAGTTTGACAATTTTCAATAACTTTTTAAGTAAATAGAAAATCAGGATTCCTAAGTTGAATATGAGATATTCTTACACTCTAGTCCTAGGTTGATTTGCTAGAATTTCTCCTATGTTATACTATAATATTTCTGAGATGAAGTTATAAGAAACTCAATTGAAACCCACAACCAAAAGTCAACATATTTAGTTTTTAAAGTTATAGTGTTACTTGAGGACAAGTAACAATTAAGTTTGGGGGATTTTGATGCACCAAAAATATATATGATTTTTGCTATATAATTTTACTCATTTTTGGTGATATTGCACTTTAAAGGAAGGTATTTTTCATGATTTATTGTAGGTATGATGATTTTAGGTGATTGGGGAAAAAAGATGCAAAAAAGAGCAAATTTGGAGAAAAAGGGACCAAAATATGAAGATTTGACCTTGGGCGCTGACGATTGGTTTTTCCCGAGAGTTCAGAAATTTAATAGATAAGAAGGCCACCAACGGCGAGTTTTTCCCGATAGTGCCAAAACCTAGTGTTCTAGAAGGCTGTCGACAGCGAGAATGTCGGTTCTCTCACAAGGTGCATTGTATTTGGATGCTTTTTCGAAGGGGTTCTTAAGGAAACTCTAAGAAATTTGTCCATACTCTTTAAATTAGTGATTTTAGGTTAGAAATGAAGAGAGGAGACGTCGGAGAAAACTTGGAGAATGCTTAGAGATCCTAGAATAAGAGTAGAAATGTATATTTCTACCTTTCTGGAGAGATTGGTGAGGGGATTTTAAGAGAATTGGTAGGGGAATGTTCAAGCATTGCATGGATCAGCGAGAGACTTTGTGGTAGAGATTTTTATCTTTCTTTCAAGCGAAAAAAGCTAACTATTGTGTTCTTCATTATCTTATGATTTTATAGACACTTATTTAGTTGATTTGCTTTGAAATAGAATTTTTCATTGTGTTTTCTTCTTGCTTTGTGATGTCTTTCTCTTACTCTTTCATCTTGTTTGGAAATAGTGGCATAAGAAGTTTATATCAATGTTTTTCACTCTACTTTTCTTTTGTAATGAGTAGGATTCATGTTTAGGATATTGAGATGCTTGCTAAAAGATGTTTTAATTATAAATGTGATGGTTTTTACTTTCACTTCATTTACATTACAAAAAGGGCTCGTTATATCGTTAAAATTCGTTGTAATTGCATTGTCCCAAAAGAGTGGTGTAATTCTCAACAAAGTGGAACCACATTTAATGTATGTGAATAAATTGCGTAGTTCATGGGGATTGAGTGAAATAAATAGGGAAATGTGGTTTCATGGGCGTCAAATTGGAGGTTTTAGGGTGATAGGCTGAGATCCCTAATTTGGTCCTAAGATTGGTAACTAAAGTCAAAGGTTAGCCTTCAGGTGAAGGGTGAGTTAGTGACAGCTGGTATCCTCTCAGCCTAGCCTTATATTTAGTTACTGAACTTAGGATATGTCAATGTTCTTTACATGTTTGGAAGAGGGGGTACTCTTTTGAGGTTAAAGAAACATTTATGCTCATATTTGGCACAAACAATATTTAATGCGTCTCATTCATATACATTATCCAATTCATTACATGAGAATAGTCGTTTTTATTATCTCAAAATTCACCAAACCAATTTACCCAAAAAGGGTTATCTTTAGTATTAATATTTTCATTAGAGATTAGTTATTATTCTTACATATAATCATCTGCATTTAGGAGTAGTTGTTAGAAAAACCACATATATCACCCTTCCAAACTAAGGCTGCTAGTAGTAGACAATAATTTGACTATGAACTTCTTACCTCACTTTCGTGTGGGATTGATAAATGAGACTCCATTAGAGCCCTGTATTACTTGATATGATACGTATACTTGCGTTGGATTATTGTGACTTTATAAAAATTATTATATATTTATTATTCATAATCCTTGCATATAAAAAAGTTGCATCATATATCCAACATTTGATCTTGAAAGGTTACTATAAAATGATCTTTTTTGGTGGCAAGATTTAATTTTCTATAATCAATGCATATTCACCATCCTGTAACTTATCTTGTTGGTATTAATTCATTCTTTTTATTAACAGTTACAGTTACTCCTCATTTCTTAGGAATGCAGTGAATAGGACTAATGCATGCACTATCTGAAATAGAGTAGATAATTCCAACATCTAACCACTTAATAAATTCTTTCTTGACAACCACTTTCATAATAGGATTTAATCTCCTACGAGGATTAGCCCTGGGTTTGCAGTTCTCTTCCATAAGGATTCTATGCATACTAATTAAAGAATTGATTCCTTTAATATCAGCTTTGTTTCATCCAAAGGCTTTCTTATATTTCTTTGAAGTTTCAAGAAAATACTCTTCTTCTTCTTCAGTTAATTTTGAGCAAATTATAATTGGAAAACTTGAGGAATCACCTTAAAAGGCATATTATAAATTTGCAGAAAGTAACATTAATTCAAGTTCATGAGGTTTTTCAGTTGATGGACTTAAGGATTCATCTTTCTTTATCAATACTTCAAAACTTTCTTGAACATAATTTAAATCTTCCTCATTAAAATCATCAGAATATTGTACTTCGTCTTCTTGCTCATGTTCAAAATTTTTACTTTCATATGTTTTTTCATAAGTTGCTTTAAATGGAAATCACTCAGATATGATATAACATCCATCTTATAACATTTATCGTTTTTACCTTTTGCAGGGTATTTCATTGATTTTAAAATATTAAATGTAACAGTTTGATCATTGACACACATTGTTAATTCTCCTTTCTACACATCTATCATTTCTCCTCCTGTAGCTAGGAAATGTCTCATAAAAATAATAGGTATCTCTTTATCTTCCTCCATATCTAGCACAATAAAAATAATAGAAAAGATAAATTGATCTACTTTTACTAAGACATCTTCTATAAAACCTTTAGGATATGTTATAGAACTATCTACTAACTACAGAGTAACAGTAGTTGGGGTTATTTCAGCTAATCTAAGTCTTTTAAATATAGATAATGACATAAGGTTAATGCTTGCACCTAAATCACATAAAGTTTTTCTATAAAATCTATCTTCGATTGCATAAGTAATTGTGAAGCTAATAGATCTTTAAGCTTTTCAGGAAGTTTCTTCTGAATTATAGCACTGCACTCCTCACTAAGTAGAACAATCTCATTATCTTCAAACATCCTTTTTCTGTTGAGGATATCCTTCATAATCATCACATAGCTTGGCATTTGTTCTAATGCTTCAACAAATGGAATATTAATTGTAAGCTTCTTAAAATTTCCAAGAATTTTAAAAATTACATATCCAACTTTTGTTGTTGAAGTCTCTGAGGAAATGGTGGTGGTGGCTTTTCTAAATCAATTAATGGTTGAGAAATAAGTCTTTCCAAACCTTTCGGGGCGTCCTCTTTTGAAGCTTCAATCTCTTCTTTCTCTACTTCAATCTCTTTTTGAACTCTACTTTCCAACTCTCTTCCACTTCTCAGTTGAACAGCTTTTACTTGCTCTTTATTTTTATCTCTTGGATTTATCTTTGTATTACTCGAAAGTGTTCTTTGGGGTCTATTACTTAATGAATGGGCTTGATCCTAATTGATTCTCAATATTTCTATTTGTAGCTCATTGACTTTGCAATTGATTTTTCATTTGTAACACCACTTCTTCTATAGAAAACTTCTTCTCCTTAAATTGCAAAGTATTGTTAAAACCTGAAGGATAAGTAGGTTTGTAATTATTATTACCTTAGTTCTTCCAACTCCCCAATGGGTTTACTTGTTTGTTCCCCCATTGTCGATTATTATCACCTGGATTATTGGAATTCTAGTAAAAGTTTGTATGGTTCTTCAAACTTGAGTTATAATAATTTAAATATGGGTTATTAGGCTTGTTTGTGACATTCAAAGTTTCTAATTATGTTTGAGAATCTAACATTTATCCTAATGAATTTTCTTCAATCGTGGAATTGGCTGAGAAGAATTCATTCCAAATTAGTTTGTCATCCTTGAAATTGTAGCAACTTGATTTGGTAACTTTGCAAAAGCATCAAATTCTTGAATATTGGCTACCTTATTAAGATTTACCCTCTTAGAAGTCCATTGAAACTTATTAGTAGTCATTTCTTCAATTAAAGCGTAAGCATCCTTAAATTGTTTAGACATCAATGAACCACCACCAGCAGTATCGATAATAGATCTAAGAGATCCAATTAATCCATTATAAAATGTTTGAATTATTAACCAATCTGATATCGAATGATGTGGACACTTTCTCAGGAGATCTTTAAAACTTTCACATGCTTCACAAATAGATTCCTATTCAAACTGTCAAAAATATGTAATATCATTTCTAAGATTCACAGTCTTTGATGGTGGAAATTATTTAGCAATAAACTTTTGCACTAAATCACCACAAGTTCTGATAGATCCGGGTGCTAATGAATTTAACCACATCCTAGCCTTATCCCTCAATGAAAAAGGAAAAAGTCTAAGTCTAATAGCATCATCCAAAACACCATCATATTTATATGTGGCACACAATTCTAGAAAATTGGCAAGATGTAAATTTTGATCCTCAGTTGGTGCTCCCCAAACTGATTACTAGATACCATTTGGATAATAACAGGTTTAAGTCTAAATGAATTAGCTCTTACAACAGGATTTTGAATACTACCATGAAATTCATCTACTGTAGGGTTAACATAATCTCTTCAAGGTCTAAATTCTTGATGGATTTCAACATTTTGATTATTTTGATTTTCCATTTCTTGAATATTTTTGTCCTTTATTGTATTTTTAATTTTTCTGATTTTTCTAATATTTCTTTCTAATTCAAAATCATAAGGTACAAGTTCTTCAAAACCTGAACTAAGCATACACTATTAGAAATAAAAAAATAAGAACTTATATAAAAACACACAACAATTTCCTAAAATAAACCTAACAAGTTTAAATAATACTTTAAAAATTAAATATTAGTTTTATGTGAATTTTCTTCAAATATTGTTTTGATTATTTTTCTTTTACTTTTATATTTGATTTTGTGACAACGATGCCAAAAACTTTATCCCTGCTACTTATGCTTATGTCTTATATAAGAATTTATAATTTATACTTCCTTTTAATTATATCTCTTTCCTTTCAA
Source organism: Papilionanthe hookeriana x Papilionanthe teres (assembly GCA_022702705.1). Lineage (NCBI taxonomy): Eukaryota > Viridiplantae > Streptophyta > Magnoliopsida > Asparagales > Orchidaceae > Papilionanthe > Papilionanthe hookeriana x Papilionanthe teres. Next base: position 169,991,685 of record CM040424.1, read on the forward strand.
CGACGCTAAAAACTTGATGTTGATACAAATGAATGTTTAATTATTATTATTATAAAATGAGATTCTACGCAAGTATATGTATCGTTATCAAGTAATATTGGACTTTCTGATTAAGCCCCGAGGTATCGAACCCACAGAGAAAAATGCTAAATATTCTTAGCAAAGAGAATAGAAAAATATTTTTTTAATTTTTAAGAAATATCTTACTCAAACTAAGGATTAAAATCTAGGAAAGAAAATTCAATCTTTTTGGTAATTTTTGTAATTTTTTAAATGAAAGCAAACAACTAAATTAACTAGATTTTTGTAAGATGAAAGTAAATGCAAATAAAATATCTTTTTTCTTACTATGAATCAATAACAAGTCATTGAATTATGTTGTGGAGGAATCTAAAATGTGTTGTGCCAAATAAGAGCAATATATTCTTTACCCTTACTAGATATGCTACAATGAACAGTACTTAATCTAATGTTTTAGTACTCTTGAAGATAAGCTTGACATGATAGCTCTCACTCTAGAGTTTCCTCTTCTCCCTTCACCTGGGAGCTAACATCACGTATCAAGACATAAAACATTAAATGAAATTTTGGGCTTTAGCCTGTCAATCTAAAGTCCTCTAATTCTACACCTTTCTAAGTATTTCTCCCCATTAATTTGCACTCAACCATATGGACAACATTCTCACCCATATAATCTCATGTGATTCTTACCAAATATTGACTGAGACAATACCATACAGGTTCTTACATGTTCTCACAACATATATTAACATCCTAATAGGTCAAATAAAGAAGTAAATGAAGAGTAAGGTTTTGAATCATCACAACTACTTTCAACATTTTTTTCCTATACTTCAAATAACATCCATCCATAACTAAATTACTTCATCATTTGAAGGAAATAGATAAATAAAACTTCCTAGAATTCATGGAGAAAACACAATCACAACTTGGTTTAAAAGAAGAAATCATAGTGAAACACAAGATGTCTTAATTAAAAACCATATATAGTAACAAAGACAAAGACTTATCTAAAAATCCTCTCCACCAAACTCTTGAAGTTCCTTGGAAAACATTGCTTTTCCTTACAATCTTCCTTAAAGAGTGGCGCCCAATTCTAAGGACTTCAATTCTCTCTTCTAATCCTAATACAAACTATACTAAAGCAAGTAAAAATTGTGAAGTTGAGTGGCGTGATACTAAAAGAACTCTCATACACAATAAACAAAAATCATACGCCCTCAACAATAACCAATTTCTAATCTTCAAGTCTTTTTTATATAATTTTGCAATAGGTGCTTTGGATTCTCTTCAAATTATGTACAAATTTGATGAATCCTCCAAGAGATGAATCCTTTCAAGAGATATTTAAATTAATTTTGGCACCAATAGAATGCTACCTACGTTTGTACCAAAGGATGCCTCAAATATCCATTCAAAATGGCATTAAACATTAATTAACTTCTCTAAAGTAACTATCGTGCTTAAGTGCGGGGTCTCGACTCTTAGCCGCAAGGCTGCTGCCATGTAAGCTCCATGTATGGTCGCTTAGCCGTGAGGCTTTGGTGTGTAGGCGCCAGGTCTGGACACTTAACCGCTACAAAACAATTTTGCACCTTTTTTTCATTTTGCTTCAAATTTGATCCTTTTCCACTCCTTTTATAACTTTCATCCATTTAATCATACCTACAAGAGCAATACACAAAATAACATCCATTAAAGTGCAATATCATCAAAAATAAGTATAAAAATGTGTATAAAAATATTATATATTTTTGGTGTATCAATTAACATTTTACCTTATGGTCTGACACGCCAACAAAAGAGAAAATTTTTATCTGAAGCTAAGACTTATTTTTGGTATGACCCATTTCTATATAAGTAGGGGAAGGATATGATTATATGAAGATATGTTCCTTTAGAAGAGACTTTTGAAATTATCTAAAAAATCATGATTTTAATTTTAACATACAAAATCTTTCAATCTGGATCTTATTCGCCTATTATCTTTAAAGATGGAAAAAATTAAGATTCCCCTCAATTATATTTTGTAAATTGAAAAATTTGACGTTTGGGGATTAGATTTGATGGGACCATTTAAACCATCATTCATAAATTTATATATACAGTTAGCAATAGACTATGTGTCTAAAAGGATAATTTTCATGTTCTGAATGCAGTAGTTTAAAATAGCAGTCTCTAGTAACTTCGTTGTGATGATAAGAAGGTAATGACCTTGTTGTGATGAAACAATGTCAGGCCTTAGATGATACATTCAACATGAAAGCAAAGAAGGTAATATTTTGTATTTGCTTTATCTTACATTCCCCTTTTCCATCAGTAAGAAAAGAAATCACTTCTTTCAGTCTAGCATCCATAGTACCAAAATTCTCATATTCACAAAATGGTTTTCTTCCAAACAGTTAAAAATCATTAAAACGATCAGGGGTAAATTCTACCATTTTCCCTCGCACAAGCACATATTCACTTTCAGTCAATGGCAATTTGCATAAAATTCTCGAGCTATATTCATAATCACATCAGTAGTAAAATAACAGAATATTTCCCTTTTTTTCAGCAATTAGCTGTTCTACCATTCCGCCGAGATTTTTAAAAGCTCGATCTTGTATACACTTCTTATTGTAAAGGGTCGAATCAAAATGAAATTGTGTTTTAACATTCACAAATCTATCCTCACCAAAATCCAATTTCCTCTTCCCTTTACTTAACTTTGGAGCCATATCAAACTTTTCTAAAAATATGCAAGAAAAATTCAATAAATTCCAAAATCACAATGTAGAAGACTCCAAAAGCAAATCTCAGAAAGTAAGAACTTCTATCACCATGGATAATCTTAAAGCATCATCAAAAATTTCAAATTCTGGATCAACCTAATGTAAGAGATTTCCATGGTGAAAATAAAAAAAATTTAGTTTATAGTGGAGCTTTTACAAAGAGAAAACAGGATCTACACCTTTTAAACCTTGAAATCGCTTCAAACACACAATCTAGCAAGCCCGATATCTCTATCCGGCCTTAACTTGAGGTTGAAGATGATGAAAAGGGAAAAAATAGCAGGTTTTAGGGCAAAAATCGTGATTTTAAGTGAATCTAGGCCTTTTCTGGTTTCGGATGCCCTCAACACTGGATATGGCGTCGTCGACGCTCTATTTAAATAAAATACAGTCTCTGTATTTGGGTGTCGACGGCTCCAGTTCAAATTCTAGATCGGTAATATTTTTGCGATTTAGATCGATTCATAGTTACACTATCATATAATTAGCCTATTTAAGCATCTATTTCTTTAACTAAGCAATTAAATAACATCAAATTCACACAAATAACACAAAAAATCAATTTAATATATAAAATCCACATTACAAACATACACATTTAAGCACTCACTATATGAGTTCATCAAGCCACAAAACATAGAAATTCAACATCGCAAACATACTATAATACTCTAACGTTGAAAACTAAACACAAACACAAATTCAAAACATAATAAGTCCAAACTCAAATTACATAGTCAATCAAACAAACTACTAAGTACACTAAATCATAATAAAATGTAAATACCAAGTGCTAAATATAAGCTAGAGTTACTACTCATCATCAGTCTCAGTACTATAATCTCCTTTCATATCTCCCATGGATTGACACTGCACAAACAGATTATAAAAAGGACGATATAGGAATTCATTAGTTAAATACTCAGCAATCATAGCTTTCTCTACATCAAATTTATCAAACTTTCTTCAATTCACCTAATGTGATTGAATTATTATTTCATCCTCCAATCCAAGTGATCAAACAAATCAGAAATATTTTTAATAGCATTCATAATGTTCTTCAGAATTACCTGTGAACTTTTAGGAAAATAAGGTTGAGTAGGCTGTGAACTCTGAGATGGTTGATCTGCAATAATGCTTATATCATTTTCATCCCCAATTACCTGACAGTCAAATAGGTTAGTTGAATTCAGAGGCTTCCAAGGAAGAAGCACTTTTTCCCAGCATTCATATGTCACTTGTGACTGGCTGCAAAGAAGAAATATGGTGGAAGGATGTCCAAGCCCATATTTAGATCCATAAACAATCAAGCCCAATACAGATTTCACAATTATAGTGCCAATATTGATAGGTGATGTGACTTTTTTTATATGTAAGAATTAATGACCTCAAATTTATATATTTATAATGATTTTGTAAAGTCACAATTTCAAACCCAAGTATATGTATCATATCAAGTAATATAAAGCTCTAATGGAGCCCCGTTTATCAATCCCACATGAAAGCAAAGTAAGAGGTTGTTAGTCAAATTCTAGTCTACTACTAACATCCTTAGTTTGGAATGGTGATATAAGTGGGTTTTCTAAAAACTACTTATCAGCATATTTTTAGGTTGAGTGTTGTATTTTTAAAAGAAGGTTGCCTACAGAAGTTGTCGGTGAATTTTTAATTTAATTTAAATATATAATTTGAAAAGTAGTATTTGATTTTTTAAAATAATTTTAAGTTTGAAAATTTTAAGATATGAAAAATCAAACCGATCTTATATCCCAAATAGTTTATATAAATGAGTACCGCATCACAAACCGTGTATCTATCCCGAATAATAGACACACTACTTGACGATGGGGCTCGATTAAATAAACTAGAAGATTTGTGACATTCGTTTGGTCTGCGAACTAAGTTTATAAGCCGACAAGTTCCCCTGCTTAATATAAAGGAATTAAGCAGGGTTTATATTACTTGGGTTCTTAAAGTTCTTTATAAGGGTAAGCCCCTATAGTTAATTACATCTTAAATGACGGGAATCATTTAAGAAAACTCTCGATAATGATCAGTGGTTTTGCTCTCAAGAATTTTAAATTTTAAGGTTTTCAAAGGATTGGATTTTAGGAAATTTCAATAGGGATTTGATCAAATTTGGAATAGTTTATTTTAAGAGTCCAAACGAAGAAAAGTAGGAGAAGCTGAGGATCCAAGAAGAATCTTGGCAACTTCCCAAACTATCCTAATGTTTAGCTTCAATTATGAAAAATTATTTAATGTTTCAATCTTGCCAATTTTAATTAATTAGGACTTATACTTATATGATATAATAACACAAATAGCCTCGAAGATGTGAGGGTTTATGTCGTACCGAACGACTACCTCGGAATCCTAAGATCGGTTAGATCTTAATTTACATGACATGATCATGCAAATGCCTAACAAAAAGTTGAGGATTTATGTTGCACTAGGTAAACTACCTCAAAGTCCTATGGCTTGGTTATTTAATTCTAAGAAAGTTTTGTTGAAGTAGACCCGGGTTTTGCTGATGGCGATGGCCATACTGCCCACTGTGCTCCAAGCTCCTTGTTGTTGCAGAGGTTTCGGTTTTAGAAAATGATAAATATGAGATGAGAAAAATGTTTTGGTTTAGAAATCTTAAAGTCTAAATATTTTTAATATTTTAATTAAAATAAATCTTAAAATTGTTTAAATAGAACCGATTAAGATCCCATGGTTCTGTCATCCGATACTAGTTATTTTCATCGAATTCACTTAGTCAGGATGAATTTGCTAAACTCAGTTGAATGAGTTCCACACTTTCATTTAGGCCAGTGGGAAATCCAGTTAGCAACACGTGGATTACATCATCAGAGGTATTCCGATTATTCGACGAGATTTTTTAATTTAGTTGCAATTGTAGTTTTGTTGTTACGTTTGTGATTAAATTTTGAGTTGTTTTATATTTTGGAATGTTGTGGCGGTGAATTTTATCTTGTGGTGACTTTTAATTTAGTTTTGGTTTCGGTTTTGTGACTATCTAAAGGTTTTAATTTTCATGCGACAATCTTGTTTAACATGTAAGAAAAAGTGAAGTGCGGTGCATGAAAGTAATCTGATAAAGTAAATTGCAATAAAATAAAAGCGTACACGGAGGGTCTTCCCAGTCATCCCAAGTGCACTTAAAACACATGTTAAGGCATTTAAATTTTTGTAGCAAGTACCTAGATAAGAGTTAAGGGAGGGTTTTGGTTGTCTACCGAAGTCACTAATCCTATTGCTTAGTCATCTCTATGACGTACTAGGTTCATGCATTTTGTTTAAGGATGATTTTCTTCATTAAAGAACAATTAAATTCAATTGTTCTTCTAAAACATCTCATCATATTGAGAAAGTGCTTAGGACGAGTCCTAAACATCTTTTCAATATTTCCGAGATTATTTTGAGTCCATGTAAATTTAGTTCCAAAGGTGAATTAATCATTCAGAAGTTTAGTTAAGCTTTGTCTCTTGCTCAGTGAACTCAGGCATTTGATTACCTGAAGAATGAAGTGACATCTCACTTAATACTTCATTTAAGAATTATAATAATTAAAGCCTTTAGGGGCAAGTTGGTTTGTTGAGAATTTTAATCATTCTTAATTCGAAGTTTGAGTTAAAGGTTTAAAGTGATTTAGTTTAATTATGAGGTTTTAATTAATAATTTTAAGTTTGGAATAGTGTTCAAATTATTTTTTGTTTAAATTTTTATACTTCAAGTAATCTTAATATTTTAAATTTGTTTTACTTTTATTATTGAATGATGTCAATTTAATATAATTTAAATTTAATTTAACTGAATTTAACTTAATTTAATTTAATTTAAATATTTTTAATTTAACTTAATTGTTAAAATGTTAATTTAATTTAATTTTAATTTTAATTTAATTTGTACTTAATTTAATTTAATTTAATTTTAATTTAATTTAATCTAATTGTTAAACCACTTAACATTTTGAGCTTTTCTTTAATTTAAGGGTTATATTTTTTTTTAATTTTTAATTTACTTAGTTTGGATTATCATTTTAGTCTTAATTAAGAGTTAAATATTATTGAAGTGATTTATTTAGGGATTTTTTACTAAAGAATCAATATCCCCTCAAGTTATATCCTTATTTTTAATAATTCAAATTTTCATTAATCATCCAAAATTTAAATTTGTGTAAATAATTAAAGTTTCATTTTGGTTTATTAAAAGTGAATAATGGGTTCCTACCCTTTTAATTTCTCAAAGTTTCAATCATCCAAGAAAGATAAAATCAAATATTTTACCCTCCATTTTAATTAAACCTAAAATTTTAATAAAGGGGTTTAAATCCTTTAATTACCTTTATGTCCTTTTAGGCTTATCTATTTCATAACTCACTAAATTGAGTTCAAATGAAATTCAAATTTTTATGTCACTTCACTCATATGTCAATTAAGACATTAGAGGAGAAAATGTGATTTTTCTGAATTTAATTTATTTATATAATTATTTTTAATGAAAATAGGAATTTTCAATGGAAATTCAACAACTTGACCAAGGAAAGGTTTCTACCCTTAAGAAAATTATGAGATGTTCCTAATGACAGGAGAACCACTTGGACCAGTTTTGGTGATTTTTTGAATTATATTTTATTTATTATAATTATTTTGAGTTTTGGAGTGTTAATTAATTATAAAATAAAATTGAAGTTGAAAAATGGATGTTATATTTTTCATAAATCTCTCTAACCTCAAGGGGTTCAGAGAAATAAATTTTACAATTTTATGATTTTCTTTGATTTATTGGAATTAATTTAGTGAAAAGGTTGGAAAATATATTTTTTTAATATTAAAAATTGTTTCGAGCATTTAAAATTCAATATCTTAACTTATAAACTTGGGAAAAATATTTGGTTTGTTCCTAAGTGATTAGGAGTCAAAATGTGACATTTTTATGATTTTTAATATTTTTATGATTTTTATTATTTTTTAAATATTAAAATATTAAATATATCATTAAAAATGAAAAATTTTAGAAAATTCCAATTTTAATTTTTATAGACTCTTCTGATATCAGAGAGTCCACAAAACCAATTTGGTGAATTTTTTAAATGTATTTTTGGAGTTATGAATTTTTAAAGTTTAATTTTAATCATGTGGCTTAATTAATTCATTTAGTGGTGCTAATCATTTCCAATTGACTTCAATTTTTTATGCAATGTCCCTCTGATCCTAAAGATCAGTGAAAAATTGATTTCAAGTTATTTTAATGTGTGGTTAACCCTAATTAATTTAAATTTAATTTTGAGTATTTAGACAAATTAGGGTTATTCATACTGAGTTAACTCAAAATATAATATCCTAGGGTCCTCTGTTCCTAAGAAACTTCCCCAAATTTTTTTGGAATTTATTGAACAATATGTTAATTATTAGAATTAAAATACAAAAAAACAGTGACATAAACTTGAAAAATACATAACTTTCCATAGAGATGGCCTCGACCTTGAAAAATTCGGGGAATGTTCCCGAGATCGAGAGGCTTGAAGCTACTATGGTCTCATGCCATAGTGAATTGTCTATACGAAATGGAGAATCAAAATACTGAAATGAGTAAATAATTAATTAAAAATAAAATACTCATCAAAATAACTTGATTTCTTTTCCACATAATTCTCCTCTTTTCACTGAGCAAGAGGATATTTTTAGTTTATTTTTATGATTTTTCTACACAAAGATATGAATTTTCTAAGCTCTGTGTATTTAAATAAATAAAAAAAATCATATTTTTCTACTTATTCACGCGGCGCCAACTCATCCTCGGCAGCTCCGAAAGCCCATGCGTCGCGCTCCCATTCGACTCTGCAATCTGACTCAGCGCTCCAAGGGCCCGCGGTTCATGTAACGTTCTTCGATCCGGCGCAATCTGGATCGTCTACTCGATACACGCTCGATCGGACGGTGCCTGGTCATCGTCTACGACTGTTGTGCACCCGTGACCGTTCACAATAAAACCACAGAACTCTCTCCTTCTCAACGGATTTTCGTGTTCTTATGCTCTATGGATTTATCTTGAAGAGAAGAACATTCATAAAGTTTACATCTTTATGAAATTAAGTAAATCAAAATGAAGAATCACTGGAAGCTCAGGAGGAAGGAATGATCCATACATTTGCTCTGAGAAGTGTAGCTTCAATCAGAGAGTTGTGTCACCTTCGATTGCACCCAAGGAAGCTCTGGGGAATTGTCTAGGTATGAAAGTGTCCACATCTAATTTCAAAGCTTAGAGGCTAGAGCAATTGGGTGGCATGGAGAGGGGGCTTTCACTGAGAAACTCCTTCTCTTGGTCCTGTGTAGGTGTGGGTGAGTTTAATTTGGATTTAGTGGAGGTTTTAGAGATGTCCTGGTTCTTGGCTGAGAATTGAGCTTCAAAATTGAGCTCAACCAATGGGGTATAGGGCAGGAGAGCAGTGGGGATCAATTGCTCTAGGTGAGGAGAATGTCGTGGAGCAATTTTGACAGAGTTTTGTTTAGGTCTGGTTCATCACCTTCTTTGGCCGAGAGGGTGGTGGGTTTAAATAGACACTGGTGGAGGGCCTCCCGGGGGAGTTGAGGCTTGGGATCGAGTTGCTGCGAGTCGGGGAAGAACGGTCATGGTGTCTAATAGGGTTGGGACGGCTCGACGAGGAAGAATTGAATTTTTGAACCAAATGGGTGCTCTCGGCCTAGTGTTTTCACGGCGCGTGGTGGTGGCTGGCCGGCCAGGGTCAGGTCACCCTCAAGGTCAGGGAGGTCAAGGCTGGGGTTTAGTGCAGTCAATTGGCCATGGACATGTGTAAAGGAGTTTGATTTAAATGGAATGGAAGAAGGCTCACTTTGGATTGGGTTGGTTCAACTCATGTATTTGGGCTAGGTTCACCCCCCATGATGCGATTTAGGTGTAGAGGGGATCAGTTGGGTCAGCTAGGAAGGGGTGGTGAAGTCCCCATCCATGGTGATGTGGCTAATTTTAGTTTAGAGTGTGGCATGGATGAGATTAAAAATGTTTAATGAAGGTTTAAGAAAGAGCCCCCTTTTCTTGCCATTAATGGCTTGGTGAGGTGTCAAAGCTCTCATGGCTTCATATGGCTTGTAAATGGCTTCATTTGGCTTGCTCATGGCTTGGGAAAAGGTTGGCTTATTTTCGTAGGAATGGGTTTTGGGATTTTTAATGAGTTTAAGGGAAATTGGCATGAGGCTTGATGTGGATTTATTTGATGATTGATTTAGAACTTAGGGATGATATCAATTAAAGATATGATGAGAAGAAATTGTCATGTGGGCTTTGGAGCTAATTTTGGGCTTTTGGATTTGGTGAAAATGGGTTTTTAGGATGGTTTAAGAAAGTGGGCCTTTATGTTTGAAAACAAATTGGTGGATGGAAATTTTGTAAAGGATTGGGCCAAACAAATGTTGGGTTTAGTTTAGGGATGTGTCATGAACATTTTAGAAAAGGTTTGGTGTCATTTAGAGTGGAATAGGATTTAATTTGGGCTTTTTTGGTAAAGGGGCCAAAGTGGGTCACATTGGGCTAACTTGGGCCAAGGTTGGGCTAAGGTTGGATTTGATGTAAAATTAATGTTGAGAAATGCTTATGGGAGTGTCACAAAGAGTTTTCAACTTTGGTTGGGCTTTGATTTTGGGATTTGGGCCCATTTGAGTTAGGTTTGGGTTTAGGCCAAAAATGGAGATTTTGGTTTTGGGTTAGATTTGGGTGGAGTTTAGGTTCAAATTTGGGGTAAATCTTCTTAATGTTTTTCTTGTGCAGGTCTTAGGAAGGTTTTAGAGAAGATTTGGGGTTAATTGGAGTTGAATTGGGTTGTTTTGGGCTAAGTTTAGGTTATGGGCCAAAATTGGGCTTTAGGCTTCAAATTAGAATTGGATCCAAATGTCAATCAAATTGAACATGGATTTGGTCTAAATTGATATTGGGGATATTGAATTGAAGTTTAGAATTGATTTAGGTCAAATTTGAGGTCAATTGGCTTGATTTGGCTTGACATTAGGTCCACTTGGGTTAAGAATGGGTCAAATTGGGGATTTTGGTAAAAGTGGGTTAAATTGACAAAATTGGCCTATGGTGTAGTTGAACAAAATGAAATTGGGAATATTTCAGATTTTCTGGTATTTTTTTGGACATTTTTGGAATTTATGGAATTTTTTTATTAAGAAGGGCATTTTGGGTATTTGGAGGGTATTGGGGGGTATTTTTAGAAATTTTGGTATATTTGGCCATGGATGATCAATTTGAGTGAGGGGAAATGTTTAGGACTGATTTTGAGGAATTTTGAGTAATTTAGGTAATTTTGCAAATTTTGGGTAGCTTCAAGAACATTTGATAGGTTTAGTGGGTGTAAGGCCCTGGATGTAAAAAATTCAATTTTTGAGAAAATGAAGATTGATCAAGTTTGAGTATAATGGAATCACTTTGGTTGAGCCATGAAGCCATATCAAGCCCATAAGAGGCATGAGAGGACTCATTTGAGGCATTCACTATGTTGTTCCTAACCCTCTTAGCCAAGGGCTTAGGGGTTAAGGTCTATCCGTATGAATTACCTACATGAATCAGGAAGTCAAGCTAGGTATGAATTGTTTTAGGATTTGGAATGTGTGTGAAAGTGTAATGTGTTCAGGTCAACCCTCACCAGACCAGTCCACCCAGGGTAGTCTTAAGGCCAAAGAGTCCTATAGGGAACCCATCCCTTAAACCTCCACATTTGATCTTAACCCTCCAAGTGACTTGGGGGTTTACAATCAAACTTAAGAGGTTTGTAGGGAGTTAAGAGGTGTTCAAATTTCTAAGTGGTGGGTTCTATTTCTAGTCCTCTAAGATAGTCAAAGGGAAAGCCTAAGGCTAGACCCTAAGTACTAAGGAGAGAGAAGAGAAAAGACCTCATCAAAAATGAGGTCAACACTACTCCTAAATGCAAATATTACTTCTAAAGATAATCCTTTTTGGGGAAATTGGTTTGGTGAATTTTGAGATAATAAAAACTACTATTCTCATGTAACGAATTGGATAATATATAGGAATGAGATGCATTAAATATTGTATGTGTCAAATAGGAGCGATCATATTCTTTAGTCTAAAAAGAGTACCCTCTCTTCCAAGCATGTAAAGAACATTGATATATCCTAAGTTCAGTCACTAAATCTAAGGCTAAGCTGGGAGGATACCGGCTGTCACCACGGAGCTCCCACTCACTTTTCTCCTGAAGGCTAACCTTCGACTTTATTTACCAATCTTAGGATCAAATTGGGGATCTCAGCCTGTCACCCTGAAACCTCCAATTCGACGCCCATGAAATCATATTTTTCTATTTATTTGCACTCAATCCCCATGAACTACGTAAGTCATTCAAGAACATTAAATATGGTTCCACTTTGTTGAGAATTACACCGCCCTTTTGGGACAATGCAATTACAACGAATTTTAACAATACAACGGGCCCTTTTTGTAATGTAAATGAAGTACAAGTAAAAACCATCACATTTATAATTAAAACATCTTTTAGCAAGCATCTCAATATCCTAAACATGATTCCTACTCATTCCAAAAGAAAACTAGAATTGAAATAATGACATAATCTTCTCATACCACTATTTCCATAGAAGAAGAAAAAGTAAGAGAAAGACATCACAAAGCACGAATAAAACACAACGAAAAACTTCATTTCAAAGCAAATCCACAAATTAAGTGTTTACAAAATCATAAGTTAATGAATAACACAATACATAGTTTTTTCGCCTTGAAAGAAAGATGAAATCTCTTCTACAAAGTCTTCCGCGGATCCATGAAATGCTTGAACATTCCCTTACAAATTCTCTCAAAATCCCCTCTTCAATCTCTCCAAAAGGGTAGAAATCTACATTTCTACTCCTATTCTAAAATCTCTAAGCATTCTCTAAGTTTTCCTTCTCTTCTCCTCTCCATTTTTGGCTTTAAATTCGGTTTAAAATAGAGCAGGGACGAATTTCCCAAGAGGTGCATGAAGAAACCCTCTAAAAAGCATGCAGATAAGATGTATTTGGCCAAAAACCGCCCAATATCGCATCCAGGCTATCTAGGGCACCGCCGACGCTGAATAGGGTGCTGCCGGCACCCTATTTTTTGTGCCCTCAGGTTTCTGGTGCCGCCGGCGCCGGTTTGGGCGCCTCTGGCACTCATTCTGCGCAGCTTCACCATTTTGCTCCATTTGGCTCCATTTCAGCTCTGATTCGCCCTGTTTCAGTTGCATTGCGTTCCTAATAGATAGCCCTACAAAATAAACATAAAAATAATATTTCTTTAAGGAGTAATCTCATTCAAAAATATGTAAAAAGTGTAAAAGAGATTAAATATAGAAAGACTCATCGAAACGTGTCATGTCAAAATTTTCTTTCTTGTTCGTTTTTGTTCCAAATTGCACCATTTTTGCTTCTTTTTGCTCCAATCACCATTTCTTGTACCTAAAAGTACAAAATACCTTCCTTTTAAAGTGTAATATCACCGAAAATGAGTAAAATCATATAGCAAAAACTGTATATATTTTTGGTGCATCAATAGGCCTTCCCGTTTGAATACAATAATTCAAAATTGTACTTTCCTTTATCACTTTACTTATTTTCATAGTTGGAAGTAATTTCTCAGATATGAAGAAATGTCATTGCTTCGACACAAGATTTAAAAATGTAGTAAAGAAACTTAAATATCCATTGTCTCTTATCTCCCAATCATCATTTTTTATTTGTCAAAGATCTATAAATCTCATTCTTGTTGTCTCTCGTCGCATCAAATTTTGTATAATGGCATATAGGCACATTTTTAATCAAAAAAAAGTTATTAATCTTTGAATGAATGAATGGTTGTTGACCTCATTTTTGGTTGAAGTCTAGTCTATCTTTAGAATAGCCTAGGTCCTAGCCATAGGACTCTTCTGGTGACTTTCTTAGGCATGGAACCCTTCCCCATAGAAATTAAAACTTTTTTCACTTCACTAGGAGTTTTCATATGCTTAAGGCCTAAACTCTAACTTTTGGGAGGAAGAGACCAAGCATAGGGAAGCCCAGGGAAAATCTCCTATAGGTGGTCAGAACTTAGGATCTACCATGTAGTTCTGGAGCTTACACACACTTACACTACACACTCACAACCCTAAACAAAGCACATCACATTTGATCCTCTAACTCTTTAGAAACTCATGTAAGTGATTTTCCCAAGCCATTAGCCTCAGACTAGGGTTTGGCTAGTATCAACACAGAGGATCAAATAAGGTTGACCCTTGGTCCATGGCTCAACCTAAACAATGCCATCTTACTCACTCTTAACCATTCCCAATTTTCCGAAAAATCCAAATATCTAACCCCTTTGCCCTAAAATACCCAAAATACCCGCAAAACCCTAAAATTCCCCAAAATTTCTAAAATTACCCAAATTAACCACAATTTCCCAGAAATCATTCCAAAATACTTCCTAACACTCAAAATATCCAGTAAAATTAAGTAGGAGAATTTGCAGTCACATAAAAAGTTTCGCAGATCAAACGGATGTCACAAACTCTTTAGTTTATGTGGTTAAGCTTACTAACAAGCAGTATTCTTATCTGCAGGATGGTATATTACTTGTATCGTGCTCAGCCATCCAAACTATCAAATATATGAGACTCATGTGGTCTCGTCATTTTTTAAAATTAAATAACTATTTTTCAAAATCACAATGATATTTATATAAAGAGAAGGAACAATAAAAGCTCCCTACATGTTGCTAAAATAAGGGTGTTACAAAACAGGTTTTTAGGGGGTGGTCCCATAACAGTCCTATGGGAAGCAACAACCCCCAATTAATCCAACCCATATAATAACCAAGCATAAACAAGGTAATTACCCTATTACAGTACAGCCCAAAAAACCCATGTAAACACGCAACCCACAAATAAGACCCATACACCATAAAAATACCATCAAATTCATAAAGTCTCAGATCAGCTTCAGGAATGAACTAGGAAAGGGGGAACCATCAGAGCTGGAGAGAAGTTTCCAATCTGAGGTGGGGAACACGCAAAGTGTCCCTAGCTAGTAGAAAATGGAGGGCAGAGGGGGGGAGGGGGGAAACCACCACGTCCAAGGTAGCAGCACCAGCAAGAGCAAGCCAATTTGTTGGCTTATTTCCCTTCCTGAAGATGAATGAAAACTGAGCATGGGGAGGTCTGATACTGTGAATTTGCTATAACCAGTAATTGTGATTCCAATTGGTGTGGGTATCATCGTCTAGAGTATGTGGCAGCACTGTGGAGTCCACCTCAATCTAGATGGTAGTCCAGGAGGCTTTCCAAGCTAAATGCAATGCCCAGAACACAACAATCAACTCTACTTTAAGGGCATCTTGAGCATCTACTGGGGCTTAAAAGAACAATAAGCAGTGGCCTAGAAGATTTCTGAAAACTCCCCCACCCCAGCACTGTTTCTAAAAAAGCTACAATCAGTACTTATTTTGATGGTAGGATGATTTGGGGGCTTCCAAAATATTGTTCTGACTAGACTAGGAGCTGTAGCAGTTGGTAGAGAAATTTAGAGAATATTGGGGAACCTTTTATATGTGATGATCTTGTTCAAGTAAGATTTACAATTTCTCACCACCTGAAGAACAGTAGCTGGTGTCCCCTTAAATTTAGTGTGGTTTCTAGCCATCCAAAGAAACTAAAGCACAATAAAATGAACAATATGATATTTTTGGTCTCTCCAGCTATGCCAGCAAGTATGACAGAGGTCCCAGTGGATGGGAGTTCTGCCCAGATGCAAGTGTGGGAGCAGCTCCTTCCAAACTGCTTGGGAGAAGGTACACCTGAAGAATAAATGAGGGATGGATTCCTCCTGATCTTGGCACAGCATACATCTTGAAGGTCCCTTCAATCCTTTCATTTTTAGTATTTCATGTAGGAAGAAGGCTGTGGAAAGCTCTCCAGCAATAGAAGGACATAAAGGGGGACAAGAATTTACTCCAGATGATATCCCCCCAAGGTACAGGAGACCAGGAGTAGGATTTGGAATATATTTCTTTGGTAACACTCTGGAGGTGGTAAAGTTGCCAATTAATTCTATCAGGTTTGTTTCTATTGAATTGTACAGTGGAAATCTCATAAGCTGAAGAGTCCTGTAGGATGGCCCTAAGATGTGGGAGTGACCTGTTTTGGCCATCCCAGAAATCAGCCACTCTAAGAGAATGGTCAGCAGGTTCTAGTCTGGGAATGATCCATCCCTTTGGCACCAGTTGTCAAGCCAGAAATTGATCTCACCATTTCCAAATTCCAAAACAAATAAATCCTCAGCAATGTGTCTAATCTTAAGCATCTTGACCCAAATTTTAGAGTCCCCCATTTTCCTAACAGTGAGTGAAGGATGCTGGTATGTGTAGTAATTACCTTTCAGGAATTTTGCCCAGAGGGAGGTCTGGGCTCTAAAGTTGATTGAAAGTTTGCATAAATTGACCTGCAGGAGTTAATGGAGACCTTTGAACCCCAGAACACCATCCATAACTGTCTTAGTCACCTTCTGCCAAGATGCCCAATATAGTTGTTGTCTTTGGCCTAACCACAAAAATCTGTTGAATGTCCTCTCCAATTGTAATTGAGTGCTTTTCTTCATAGTTGTCATTTGCAATATGTATGAAGGGATGGTGGTGAGTATGCTCTTAAGCAATGTAATTCTACCCCCATTTGAAAGGAAGGAATTAGTCCATTAATTAAGTTGAGAATTGATCTTAGTGAGAACATAATCAAATTGGATTTTCTTAGCTCTACCAGTGATGAGGTGAACCCCAAGATATTTAATAGGAAGAGTGCTGCTGGAGAACCCAGTATGTGTCATGATCCATTGCTTAGTATGTGCAGGGATCCTCTTAGGAAATATCAGCTGACATTTATCAGGATTGAACAACATGCCTGAGTGAGCTTGGAACAACTGCAGACAATGTCTCACTTTTTTTACAGCATTCCTATGTGCACTTGAGAAAACATAATATCATCTGCATAAATAAGGTGTGAGATTGCTATGTTGGATTTATGATGGTACTTGGAATAGTTCTGATTAACTAGGACTCTATTGAGTATTCTAGAGAGATAATCCAATGCCAAGATTAAAATAGTTGGAGAGAGTGGATCTCCTTGTTTGAGACCTCTGGTTGCACTAAATTTGCCCCATGCTTGACCATTAATCAAAATAGAGTGCTCATTAGAGAGCAGCCATCTCCTAATGAGTGTGCAAAATTGTGAATTGAAACCTCTAGCAGTGAGAACATCCATAATGAAATCCCAATTTATTGTGTCATAGGCCTTTTGTATATCCAATTTATGAATCAGGTTTCCCCCTCTATGTGATTTATCCA
This sequence comes from Papilionanthe hookeriana x Papilionanthe teres, assembly GCA_022702705.1. Classification (NCBI taxonomy): domain Eukaryota; kingdom Viridiplantae; phylum Streptophyta; class Magnoliopsida; order Asparagales; family Orchidaceae; genus Papilionanthe; species Papilionanthe hookeriana x Papilionanthe teres. Next base: position 170,008,865 of record CM040424.1, read on the forward strand.
AATCCAACATAAGTTCCTGTGCAAGTAGAACATTATCAATAATGGATCTACCTTTAACAAATGTAGTTTGGTTTGGGCAGATCAGCTTCTCAAGATGGGGTTGAAGTCTCCTCACAATAATTTTGATGATTGTCTTGCTGGTTACTGAGGTAAGGCATATAGGTCTGAAGTGTTCCCATTTCTGCAGGATGTCATTTTTTGGGACCAGCACAAAATTGGAAGCACTAAAATAACTTGGGAGAGGATGGCCTTTGAAGAAGCTTTGGATAGCAGCAACAACATCCAATTTAACAATACCCCAGGCTTTTTTATAGAAGTCTGCTGTATAGCCATCAGGCTCTGCAGTGTAGGAACTGTCAACTAAATTAAGGGCATTCCAGATTTCCTGCTCAGATGGAATTGTTGTTAGATCCAAACTATTGGTATAATCAAATTCTTCAGTGAAATAGGAACCATCAATAGGCATTTTGTGCTCATTAGTGTGATTGAGTAACTGTTCAAAGTGATTAACTGCATCCTGAGCAATTTCAGTATTGTCCTGGAGCCACCTACCCTCAGCAGTATGAATGGAGTGAATAGTGTTGCACTTTCTCCTGTATTTAATGTATGCATGATAATAGTTGGTATTCATGTCCCCATCTTTGAAGTGGTTGACAACAGTTTTTTGTTGTAATAGCAGTTCCTGTCTCTCTATAGCCAACATGAGTTTTTTTTTGTGTTGTGAGTAACTGTTCTTCATTAGCAAGGCCATTTTGGACATCAGCTTCTAACTTCATCACTTCTTTTTCAGACTCAGTGACAGTTTGGAACACATCTCTAAATGAATTCCAACCCCAATGTCTAAGGGCTTTGCTGAGTTTAACCTGCAGAAGACTCAACTTAGTGAAAGGGGAAGGGTGTGCAATATCACACCCGTGGGTGGAGACAAGATGTTGGGAAATCAGGATGGGATGACCACATGTTTAGGTATTTGAAGGAGGGGGGTGGATTTAGATGAGTGAGGGGAGGTAATGGAAATGAGGAGGGGTCTATGGTCTGACCCAGCAAGGCTGAGATGTGTAACAAAGGTAAGGAGCCAATTAGACAGCCAACTATTGTTCAACAAGATCCTATCAAGCCTCTCCCAGATTTTACCCCTCTTCCAAGTGAATGGGGGACCCCTGAATCCAAGGTCAAAAAGGTTAGTTGAATGAATGTTGTCATTGAAAGTTGTCATCTTAGCTATATTTGTAGCCCTGCCCCCAATCTTTTCTGCAATAGAACCAATACTGTTGAAATCTCCTCCCACCAACCAAAGGGAGGACAATTGGTCTCCAATATTATGTAGGTTAGCCCAAAGATTGTATATTATCTTTACTACAGCCTGCATAGACAAAGGTAGCAAATCCACTTTGCCCATGAATTTGAAAGGAAGAATGAATAAACTGTTGATGATCTACAATGATAGACCAAGAGATCTCCTTTCTACAGAAAATCCATATCTTATTATTGCAATTTGCATAATGAGAAAACCCATTGCTTGTTGAAAACTTTTTGGGGGTGTTTGTGAACTAAAGGTTCAAATATAGCAATGCACCATAACTTGTGTTTCCTATTAAGAGAGAGAAGTCTTTTAATGGATAGGGGATGTGCAATTCACCTAATGTTCCAACAAAGGAAGTTAATCATCTAAGTTGGGGGGGGACAAGGGTTGGGATATGGATCTAGAACTTCCCCTAGTTTTGGAAGTGTCTACCAATTCCCCCTCTGATAAAGGTGTCCCAAGTTTCTGCAATTCTGAGTTATTCTTCTTTTTATTGAGTGTGCCACTTCTCTTCCAAAGTGTTCTGCATATTAAAGATGGTTTCCTCTGAGAGGACCAGGGCTGCAAGCTGCTCATCAGCTTCAGGTTCCACAACTCCCTTTAAGGAATCTGATGATTGTGTAGGTGTGATAATTCTAACTTCCTCCTCGTCTCTTCTATACCAATGTGTGGGACTTTCAGAACTAGAAGGAGAGCCCAATACAGTAGGTGTATTGGGAAGGGACCCCCCAGATGGGAGTTCATTAACAGCAAAATCCTCAGGTGTAGAATTGGGTCTGTGTAAATTGTCTGATGCTTCCTTAGCAATGGTACATTGTGGAGAGGAATACTGGCCAGTAACAGTTAGATGTTCAGCAGGTACATAAACCTTGGGATGGTTGAATGCATTATCAGGAACTTCCACAGGAGTGTGTGTTTGTGGATTAGATAGCTGTCCTTAGGCAGGTGGAAGATCAGCAGGTGCATTAATCTTGGGAGACGGTTTTTTTGGAGGGTGGAGTCTGTAGCATCTCTCCTTAGTATGCCCAAACATTCTGCAGTGGCTGCAATAATAGGGCTTTTGCTCCATAATTAAAGGTTGCCAAGCTGCCTCAGTATCTGATCCAACCCAAAATTTGTAAACTTCAGGAAGGGTTATGTCTCTCTCAACAAGAACTCTAGCTGCAGCAGGTCTTGACTTAAACTGGGTTGGGGGTCTATTTTAAGGGGAGTACCAAGAACTTTTGCAATATTGAAGAAGGCATTTTTGTTAGTATCTGAAGAGGAGACCTCGGAATTTAAACCAGATGGGAACCACTGGTGGCTCCTTCCTTCGGTCAAAGTCTGGTGTCCACTTAATTAATTTCATTTCAGCACCAGCAATGGTAATGGCCTGTTTCCCAAACAATCTTGCATAGTCCTCCTCAGTTGAAAGCTATATAAGTAGATGTCGAACATCAAGTAATCCCAACCTCCAAGCACCAACAAATTTGAAGGACTCAAAATAACTCCTCACAAGATCCATTTTGGGATGTCCAAGGCAAATTTCCCTATCAAGGTTAGCTTCACTTCATTGTTGAGTGTGTCTAAATCATGGCCAGTGAAAAAAACTGTAGGTTCCCCATCCTTGACTCCAGCAGGGTGAATAAATGAACAAGAAATTCTGCCAGCAGCAGCATCATGGAAAGATTGAGGGAACACAAGCTGGTCTGGGTTTAAAGGGCAATCATTACTTTTACCAACCACACCTGCATAGGTGGCTTTGGTCCACTGAACATTTGTGTCCACATTTATGGGGAACTCCATGATAGGTGGAAGAGACCAAATAAACGACAGAAAAAAACAAAAAGAGCACATAGAACTTTAATGGAACAGTGGAATTTAAAAAGAATTTGCCCGGGAAGGGCAAAAAACCCTTGTACTCAGCAAAGGCACCACAGGACTGAAAAGAGGTATCCAATGACCCAACACCAGCCACAACACCTCCGGCTGCCGTCACCAGCCATCCAAAAACCTTAGCAGAACCTCCCACACCCTAGCCTCCATTTTTTCATATATATTTGTAATATATATATATATTAATTAAATTAAATTTAAGTATTTCTAAAATTCCGGCCTACAGAGCCTCATCTATGGATGAGAAACTCTCCCCCCTGAGTTTCTCCTTGATGTGATCAAGTCAGTTGAAACCTAAAATAGTTGCCTTCTAATGCAATTCTAGAGAAATTATCTAGAACACCGTGGATCAATATACCATGCAGTCACAATATCCTAATTCTCAATGTTTATAGAATTTTCTTTCTCTTAGTTAGGGTTCTTTGGCTGGATGTCTTCTATGTTCTTCATTAAAGTTATTGAGTGTCTTTTTATTTTTGACATATTCATACTATCACACCTTTTGTGATAATGAATTATATTTTGTCTGTGAGTTTTACTATTCTAAATCAATGGAAACGTGAAAAGAATGAAATAGATGGACCAAGGTAAGTAAAATCTGCTATCAGAACTCAAATAACAGAATGACTAAATCTACAATCTGATATCAAATCTCTAGCCTCATGACCCGACCCGCAATTACGCAGTAAATTAACTTCCAAAAGATGGCCAAACACTTGTCCCAATTTATAAATAGCGGCTAGTGTGCAAAATCTTAAATAATATAAAAATTAGAAAATATTTTACACACTAGGGGCACTACGCAAGTATACGTATCGTTTCAAGTAATATAGAGTTTTCTTTAAAAACCCCAGTATTGATCCCACGAGGAAGTGAAGTAAGAAGTCTTTAATCAAATTCTAGTCTACTACTAATAGTCCTTAGTTTGGAATGTCGATTAAAATTGTGTTTTATCTAGCAACTACTCCTAAATGCAAGTGTTAAATGTAATAGTAACTATAACTAAATGCAAATAATAATTCTAAAGATAACCCTTTTTGGATGAATTGGTTTGGAGAATTTTGACATATTAAAAACTATTATTCTTATGTATTGAAATAGATAATGTATAGGAATGAGATGCATTTAATATTGTATGTGCCAAATAGGAGCAATCCTATTCTTTACCCTTATTCTTTACCCTTTGGTCCAGGCATAAAGAACATTGACTAATCCTATGATTGGTTACTGAATCTGCGACTAGGCTGGGAGGATACCGGCTGCCACTTTGGAGCTCCCACGTTCCCCTCGCCTAAGGGCTAACATCTACACTTTAGCACCCAAACAATAGGACCAAATTGAGGATTTTAGCCTGTCACTCTAAAATCTCCAATTCTACGCCCGATAATTATATTTTCCTATTTATTTGCATTCAATTCCCATGAACTTCACCATCCATGGAATTTGAATGTGGTTTCACTTTATTGAGAATTACACCGCCCATTTAGGACAATGCAATTACAACGAATTTTAACACTGCAATGGGCCCTTATTGCAATGTAAATGAAGTGCAAGTAAAAACCATCACATTTATAATTAAATTCACTTCTACCATGCATCATAAAATCCTAAACATGATTTCTACTCATTGTAAAAGAAAAGTAAATTGAAAACAATGACATAATCTTCTTATGCCACTATTTTCAAAGAAGAAGAAAGAGTAAAAGAGATACGTCGCAAAGCACGAAGAAAACATAAAGAAAACTTCATTTAACAAAAGCAAATCCACTAAATAAATGTTTACAAAATTATAAGATAATGAAGAACAATACTTAGCTTTTTCCCCTTGAAAGAAAGACGAAGATCTCTCCCATAAAGTATCACGACGATCCATGCAATGCTAGCGGAATCCCTTACAAATTCTCTCAAAATCTCCTCTCAAATCTCTCCAAAAGGGTAGAAATCTACATTTCTACTCTTAATCTAAGAATCCTAAACATTCCTCTAAGTTTTTATCTCCTTTCCTCTATTGTTTCTCCTCTCTAATCTACACATTTCTAACACAAATTTATCATTTTTGAAGAGCATGGACGAATTCCGAAGAGTTTCCGTAAGCACCCGTTCGAAAAAGCGTACAAATACGTCGAATATTGGCCCAAAACCGCCAAATGTCGGTTCATGGTCGTCCGGGCCACTGTCGGCGGGTTCGAGGCCGCTGTCGGCGGCCTTTTTGGCCATATTTCGATGGTCTCGGGAAATTCTCGCCGTCGGCGAGATCAATCTCGCCGTCGGCGAGCAGACTGCTGCACGGCTCCACGGTTTCGCTCTGTTTGACTCTGTTTCAACTCTGTTTCGCCCCATTTCAGTTGCGTTGCGTTCGTAACAGATAGCCCTACAAAATAAGCATAAAAATAACCTTTCTTTAAAGTATAATCTCATTCAAAAATATGAAAGAAGTATAAAAGAGATTAAGCATCAAAAGACTTATCGAAAGGTGTCAGGGCAGAATTTCATTTCTTGCTCGTTTTTGCTCCAAATTGCACCGTTTTTGCTTCCTTTTGCTCCAATCACCATTTCTTGTATCTAAAACCAAAAAAACATACAAAATACCTTCCTTTAAAGTGTAATATCATCACAAATAAGTAAAATGATATAGCAAAAAGCTTATATATTTTAGGCGTGTCAAAATCCTCCAAACTTAACTGTTACTTGTCCTCAAGTAACACTTTTACTATATAAAAATATAACTCAAGATATTGTAATTTTCACCTGTAAGACACTAAAATTTTTCATTTAAAAGAATATATTGGTTAGACTTTTAGAAAGAAATTCGATAACTCGAGTTAACACTACAAGTATAAGAATTTTCGAGAATCAAGTATAAGGGTTCTAGTCTTTTATTTATTTCAAGATAAACTATAATTTGTCACATTAAGGGTGCCTTGAAAGATTATGTGAAAAGGAGTTCATGCAAACTTTATCAGAATGTGGGCCAATACTTTAAATATAAATTCAAAAATGAAATCAAGTTCTCCCTTTAGGGTGACTCAAGTGAAGTCAATTTTTGATTAGGCATCTCCTCAAGCTTCTCCTCATAAATATTTTTTTTTCTTTCTTTTTTTTTCTTTTCTTTTGGGATCATTTTCAATCCTCATTTTTTTTCTCTCTTTTCTTTTTCTATATTTTTTTAATGAGGATTACTATATCTGGAGAGCCTGTAATGATTTTGAACTTCACTCTCCTCCTTCTAATGTTCAAACTTGAAACACATCTTTACTTTATACTTAGGTAAGAGCTTTATTATTCATCATAAAGTCACAATCTCTTCTTAACACACAATACTTTAAGTCTCTTAACATTTCAAAAATACAGTTTTCTTTACTTCAAATAGTTAACTATAATCAAATTCCTTCATATCAAATATCTCACCCTTATAAAATTAAACTTTATTACTAAAAACTTTCATCCAATCCTTCCATAATATTCAACTGAAATAAAAAGTTTTAGTTATCTCAAGCGAGATTCAATTGCCAGAAGTTATGCTAATAATTTTTGAAAATATAATAATTGAGAACAAAATAAGAGTTAATATTTTTCTTCACCCCAAACTTAAATTTTAAAATATTTTGCAACTAATTCCATAAAATGTAGCAGGAAGAAAAAGTAAAGGTTGAATATACTTACTACTACAACATCCTATCAAATTCATATACATGCATAATCAGGATAAAATGACTGTAGGAGAAAGTAAAGCTAACCTGAAACATGCTTGTAATAAAATTACACTAAAAGGAAGTATTTTCACATTAAAATTTTAATTTTCTTCCTACCCTCAAACTTAATTTTTAACATATATAGCATTTAGTACAGAAAATATAAGCAGGAAGAAAATAATTTAGAAATTCTATCTACCACAAATATCTATCAAAATCATTTGCAGGTATTCATTAGGACAAGACAATATGCAGCAGAAAGTAAATCTAAACTATTCATGCCATAATGAAATTAACTAAACAAAAGTCTAACTAGCATAGCAGGTATCAGCAAGGGAATATAAAATTGTTCTTCAAGACCTAAATAAAATTGTAACACAAACATAAACACACACATACAATTCAAATACAAATACAAATGATAAATGAGGTCAATTCTTCCTTTATCTCATCGCATCTCACTAATTTACTTCCAATTTCTAACGGAATCACTACACTAGTAAATTAGGTACTTTAAAATGATTTCATAGACTATAATCTCAAAGATAAGATTATCTCTAATAAATTGGTTTCTGGACACCAATCTCAGGCATCATCTAATCCTTATAATTAAGCACCTCTAAAAGTTATAAAAATAGTGTGAGATGATCCGCATAGTATTCATCAAATAGGTTCATGACTCCTATCTAATGAAAATAAAGTTGCAAAAAGGAAGTAACAAATTAAGATGGAATTATCAATGTTTGAAATTCATGATTTCTCTTGTAAAACTAAAGTCTGGGTGAGACCCAAGTCACAGTGGACTCGTTAATCCAATTACTACAAGAGATCAATTTTAGCCATAATAAGAAGTTAAGGAATCACCCCCCTCATAACACAGACAAAGATCAGATCCAACCACTAACAATCCAAACAATATCAATCAACGATCAAACTTATCAATCTATAATGACACATAAAGATAAAGTCAATCAACTCTAAAGTAAACACAATACAACACTAACAATCATGACTCTCAAGCACACTAAATCAAAGCACACTGTTAACTATGGGTTGCCTCCCATAAAGCACTTGGTTTAACGTCATTAGCCCGACAAATGATTCCACCTGGATCAAAATTCCATTTAAGTAATCCTCGATCAATCGCCCAATCTTTTTCAGATCCAGGAATTCCTATAAAATCCTCAAATTTTAATTTTTCATTCAGCTCTTCCTATTTAGATGGATTTATATTATTTTTCCTCATATTTCTTTCTAGATCCAATATTCTTCTATTGATTTTCTGAAATTTCATATTAATATCATACTTGAAATTGATAAGAAATGGATCTTTATAAGATACTTCAATATATCCCAAAATTTGGATCAGATTCTCTCTAGATAATTCAGATTCAGGATTAAATTCTTCTATGTCACTCTTCTATTTTAAGTTATCTTCCAATTCTTCCCCTTTATAACTATTAAATGATTGAGGATCTATCTCAGTTGAGGAAATAGGTTTTTCTAATTCCTTAGGAATTTCTTCTAATGGTCTTCTAATATCCTTATCCCCTTTTCTCAACTCAAAGTTCTTTTGAAATTTATCCTCAAATTCTCTTCCAAGTCTTAGTTCAATAATTTTATCTTGTTCATCATTCAATTCAGGTCTTTCTTATGATTGAGTCAAATCTAAAGATATAAAGACTGGTTGTGTAGATGAATTCCCTGAATAGATAGGCTTTAAAATTGTATGGGGTACATCCATCTTAAGTACATGAGATTTTTCAACAGATAGAATTAAAAGTTTACTATTTTTGGTAGTGTCCATCATTTCACACCTCTCCTGAACATACATACTGTCTTCTTTAAGTAATGCTTTTGAATCATCATGAAAGTCCATTTCATTCTCATCTGTTAACTTACTCTAAAAACTTTCTTGGAAATGGTATTTACTTAGATAATCAATTTCATCTATCCAAAAACAATCATTATCTTTTCTCTCAGCTGGATATTTCATAGTCTTTAATACATTAAAAGTTACTTCCTGGTCATTAATATTCATAGTCAACTCTCCTTTTTGCACATCTATCATAGCTTATCTAGTAACAAGGAAAGGTCTCCCTAAAATAATTGGAATTTCTTTATCTTCCTCCATATCTAATATAATAAAGTCCAAAGGAAAGATAAATTTATCCACTTTAACAAGCACGTCTTCTATAACTCCTTTTGGATAAATGATAGATCGATCGACTAACATAAGGTTATTCGTAGTGGGAGAAATATCGACTAAACCTAACCTTCTAAATATAGATAGAGGCATCACATTAAAGTTCACTCCTAAATCACATAAGGCTTTTCCACATAATTTTTTTCCAATTGCATAAGGAATTGTAAAGCTACAAGGATCTTTAAGTTTCCGAGGAAACGTTTTACGAAGATATGCACTGCACTCCTCACTTAGTGCAACCGTCTCATAATCCTCAAATTTCCTTTTCTTGTTTAATATATCCTTTATAAACTTTGCATAACTTGGCATCTGTTCCAAAGTTTCAGTGAAAGGAATAATTATCGTTAACTTCTTAAGTATTTTCATGAACTTTGAAAATTTTTTATCCAATTCATGTTGTCTAAGTCTTTGAGGAAATGGAGGTTGTGGTCTTTCCAAACTGATTTTAGTTGGAGATATTAATTCTTACAGATCCTTAGAAACATGTTCTTCAGGTCTTTTAGTTTCATTTGTTTCTCTCACAACATCTTTCTCTTTGTTAACCACATCCTCTATATCTCCTCCAATTTTTAATTGGACAACTTCTATTTGTTCATTAGCGTTCTCTTTAGGGTTGATCTCATTGTTGCTAGGAAGTGTTCCTTGGTGTCTATTGCTAAGTGAATTAGCAATTTGTCCCAGTTGATTCTCTATGTTTCTAATCGCAATATTTTGACTTTGCAACCGGTTTCCTATTTGCAATATCACTTCTTCCATAGGCATTTTCTTATCCTCAAATTGTTGATCATTGTTAGAGTCTGGTGGATATGAAGGTCTATAGTTTGTGTTCCCCTGATTATTCCAACTTCCATTACGATTTGCATGATTATTTTCCCATTGTTGGTTTCCACCATCAGTAGTATGATTCCAATTAAATTTAGGATGGTTCTCCCAACATGGGCTGTAAAAGTTAGAGTACGAGTTGTTTATGGTATTTAAAGTCTCATGTAATAAATTAGAATCAATTATATGCCCTAATGAACTTTCCTCACTTACAGGAGTAAATTGAGGTTGGTTCATTCCAAATTGGTCAAACTTCCTTGATATTGCAGCAACCTGAGATACAAGAATTGTAATCGTATTTGTATCATGAACACTAGCTACATTTTTATGATTTATCCTTGTAGAGGGTCATTGATGTTCATTTGTAGCCATTTTTTCAATTAATGCATATGCTTCATCAAATGTTTTTGACATTAATGATCCACCAGCGGCAGCATCAATAATAGACCTAAGGGATCCTACTAACCCATTATAAAATGTTTGAATGATTAACCAATTGGGCAGAGCATGATGTGGACACTTTCTTAGGAGTTCCTTAAATCTTTCCCAGGTTTCGTATATTGATTCCCCTTCATACTGATAAAATGAGATAATATCGTTTCTAAGTTTAGTAGTCTTTGAAGGTGGAAAATATTTTGCTAGGAATTTCTGAGTTAACTCCTCCCAATTTTTAATAGAGCCAAGTGCTTAAAGAGTATAACCACATTTTAGCCTTATCCCTTAGTGAGAAAGGAAAAAGCCTTAGCTAACGACATCGTCGACATACCGTTATAACGAAAAGTAGCACAAAGTTCTAGAAAATTTGATAAGTGTAAATAGGGATCTTCTAAAGGAGTTCCCCCAAATTGATTGTTCTGCACCAGTTGGATAATCTCAGGATTTATTTCAAAAGAGTCAGCTTCTACGACAGGGTTTTGTATACTAGAGTGAATTTCATCTGTCTTAGGATTTATGTAATCCCTCAATGAAGTATGATGATTTTCCAAGTTATTATCATGAAAGTTTTTCATTTCCAATTCTAGTTTTTCGAGTCCTTTCTGTATTTTTTATTATTTTTATATTTTTTTCAAACTCAGGATCATAATACACAAGTCCTGCAGATCCTTTGTTTCGCATACGTAACACAATAAATAATACATTAACAATTAAACAAATAATAGATGAAATATATTCAAAACAATAAAATATTTTCACGAACACCATATTTTTCACACAATCAGTTTTTTCATAACACTTTTTCATATAAAAACACTTTCACACAAAACAGTTTTTACGATACTACAGTTTTCCAAGTCTAAGCCTAATTACTTCAACTAAAATTCACCTAAAGTTATTACCGAAGCTTCCCCGCAACGGCGCCAAAAACTTGACCCGACCCGCAATTACGCAGTAAATTAACTTCCAAAAGATGGCCAAACACTTGTCCAAATTTATAAATAGCGGCTAGTGTGCAAAATCTTAAATGATATAAAAATTAGAAAATATTTTACACACTAGGGCTACTACGCAAGTATACGTATCGTTTCAAGTAATATAGAGTTTTCTTTAAAAACCCCGAGTATCGATCCCACGAGGAAGTGAAGTAAGAAGTCTTTAATCAAATTTCTAGTCTACTACTAATAGTCCTTAGTTTGGAATGTCGATTAAAATTGTGTTTTATCTAGCAACTACTCCTAAATGCAAGTGTTAAATGTAATAGTAACTATAACTAAATGTAAATAATAATTCTAAAGATAACCCTTTTTGGATGAATTGGTTTGGAGAATTTTGAGATATTAAAAACTACTATTCTTATCTATTGAAATAGATAATGTATAGGAATGAAATGCATTTAATATTGTATGTGCCAAATAGGAGCAATCCTATTCTTTACCCTTTGGTCCGAGGCATAAAGAACATTGGTAATCCCATGATTGGTTATCTGAATCGTGGCTAGGCCGGGAGGATACCGGTACTGCCACTTCGGAGCTCCCACGTTCCCCTCGCTCGAGGGCTAACGTCTACACTTCGACGACACGAAACAATAGGACCGAATTGAGGATTTTAGCTTTGTCACTCTAAAATCTCCAATTCTACGCCCGATAATTATATTTCCCTATTTATTTGCATTCAATTCCCATGAACATCACCATCCATGGAATTTGAATGTGGTTTCACTTTGTTGAGAATTACACCGCCCATTTAGGACAATGCAATTACAACGAATTTTAACACTACAATGGGCCCTTATTGCAATGTAAATGAAGTGCAAGTAAAAACCATCACATTTATAATTAAATTCACTTCTACCATGCATCACAAAATCCTAAACATGATTTATACTCATTGCAAAAGAAAAGTAAATTGAAAACAATGGCATAATCTTCTTATGCCACTATTTTCAAAGAAGAAGAAAGAGTAAGAGAGATACGTCGCAAAGCACGAAGAAAACATAAAGGAAACTTCATTTAACAAAAGCAAATCCACTATATAAATGTTTACAAAATTATAAAATAATGAAGAACAATACTTAACTTTTTCCCCTCGAAAGAAAGACGAAGATCTCTCTCATAAAGTCTCCCGACGATCCATGCAATGCTAGCGAAATCCCTTACAAATTCTCTCAAAATCTCCTCTTCAATCTCTCCAAAAGGGTAGAAATCTACATTTCTACTCTTAATCTAAGAATCCTAAACATTCCTCTAAGTTTTTCTCTCCTTTCCTCTATTGTTTATCCTCCCTAGTCTACACATTTCTAACACAAATTTGTCATTTTTAAAGAGCATGGACCAATTCTGAAGAGTTTCCTTAAGCACCCCTTCAAAAAAGCGTCCAAATACGTCGAATATTGGCCCAAAACAGCCAAATCTCGGTTCATGGTCGTCCGGGCCACTGTCGGCGGTCTTTTTGGCCATATTTCGGTGGTCTCGGGAATTTCTCGCCGTCGGCAAGATCAATCTCGCCGTCGGCGAGTAGGCTGCTGCGCGGCTCCACGGTTTCGCTCTGTTTGACTCCGTTTTAACTCCGTTTTGCCCCATTTCAGTTGTGTTGCGTTCGTAACAGATAGTCGTACAAAATAAGCATAAAAATAACCTTTCTTTAAAGTATAATCTCATTCAAAAATATGCAAGAAGTGTAGAAGAGATTAAGCATCAAAAGACTTATCGAAAGGTGTGAGGGCAGAATTTCATTTTTTGCTCGTTTTTGCTCCAAATTGCACCGTTTTTGTTTTCTTTTGCTCCAATCACCATTTCTTGTACCTAAAACCAAAAAACATACAAAATACCTTCCTTTAAAATGTAATATCATCAAAAATAAGTAAAATGATATAGCAAAAAGCTTATATATTTTAGGCGTGTCATCTCGCCTTAAAATATCCTATTTATAGACACAAATTTATGGTCTCGACTGCTCGATGAAAAGCTAAACAATAAAATATACATGTAATATAGATAAAAATATTGTTGGAGATATGCACCCTGGATATACATACTCAGGCTTAAATTGATAGCATTAGTTGCAAGGAGTCGCCAGGTCTCACAAAAGTATGTACTGAGTAGCATCTATAGACATAAGCAATTATTTGGACTAGATCGATTCAGTGAGTTTGGTGATGGCCTTCACTGAATTCTTCTTGAGCTTAATAGATAATCACTCTCTAGTCAGCATGTTAATTCGTCTTGCCCTTGACAGGGCAGATGCCTCAAACCCGACTGAATAAGTTCTGAAAATCAATTATCAAGTCCTGCTGAACCCGACTAGAAAGTTAAATAATAGCTCATCTATTGAGTCTAGCTTGATCCAATCTTGACAAGTTCGTCCTCTTGTGCTTCTTTATGACATGTCTGCCACTATAGTGTACATGGAGATCTATCAGTTATCAAAACAATTCAACTAGATATGTGCATTTTATTAGATAGTGGTGGTCCACACCAAATCAAGAATTACTCTTATAAATCTAGCACCGTGAAACTCTTACAGTTCTTCCAAGATTAGGTTGGCTAGCATTCCGTCGACTATTCTAATCTTTTGTTTGATCAGCCTTACTCTTTGATCTATGTTCATCTTATGACAAGCAACGTTCGTGTATACCTTTGGCATTCTAGTAGCTGACTAGACACCGCATGAAGATGTTCCTTCATGATTGCCACTAGCTCGCCTTTATAATTGGCATTAAAGGATGGATGGTAAAAGTGTAACTAGAGTCTTCTCCTATTGGTACTTCGATTTCTTCTGAGATCTTCATGCTTGAACCTCTTTAAACCTTTATGTTCATCGTTTTTTTCTCTACTTTATTTACAACTTTCAAATTAAACGCCACCAATTGCAACAAGATGATTAAGACCATGATTACTCCGTCTCCTAATAAGAAATTCACAATGTTGTGGTAAGTAGAGATGATTGCATGGAAAGTATCAAGTGATCGGAAAAATATGGCACTGTAGGTATCTGGGTCTTCATAATGACGAAGTTTCCTATGGTCTGTATTGGTTGTCTACCACATTTCGGATAATTTGTAGAGTATTACTCATTTTACCTTTTTTCCATAAAACCAATATAATTCTATGATAGATCTTCCCCTTCAATATTTTTCTCTTCAAAAACTCTTTCAATCACTTGGTGAATTAACAACAACAACAACAAAGCCTTAATCCCACTAAGTGGGGTCGGCTACATGAATCCTTTTTTTTATTGCGTCCTATTTAGTGTCAAATTTTTGTTTAATTCTAATAAATTAATATCATTTTTTATGCAATAAGCCCAAGTTTTTCAAGGTCTACCTCTGTCTTTCTTAACATAAGTAGTATCTAAAACATCTAGTCTCATAATCAGATCATTAGGTGTTCGTCGTTTAATGTGACCAAACCATCTAAGGCGACTCTCTCTAATTTTATCCGTCACTGGTGCAACACCACAGATATATTCATTTTGTATTTTGTCTTTAAGTGTAAAGTCACTCATCCACCTAATCATTCTCCTCTCGACAACACTTAACTTAGCATTATGCTTCTCTTTTAAAGGCCAACATTCAGCACCATAGAGCATTGCAGGTCTCACCACCATCTTATAAAATTTTCCTTTCAGTCTAAGAGGTACTTTTCTATCACACAATAGGCCGGACGCATTCCTCCACCTCAACCAACCAGCCTGAATTCTACTGTTAACATCCCCATCTATATCACCATAACTTTAACCAATGGACCCGAGATATCTAAATCGTTCAAACCTTTTAATAATTTGATCACCCAAAGTTATACTTATGTCACTAAAGCTACTATTAATAAAATTACGTCCCATGTATTCAGTTTTAGTTCTACTCAAACGAAGACATTTAGACTACAATGTAGACCTTCATAATTCAAGTTTTTCCTGGGCTTTTTCTCTCATCTTATCTACGAGGATATCATCAGCAAAAAGCATACACAAAGGTACATCCTCTTCTAAATGCCTAGTAGGACAATCCATAAATAAAGCAAAAAGATATGTGCTTAAAGTCGATCTCTGATGTAAACAAACAGAAATAGTAAAATATTTGGTCAATCCTCCTTCAGTTCGAACACATGTACCAGCTCTAGTATACATACTTAATGACTTGAATATAAGTCATATCAACACCTTTCTTCCCAAGGAATCTCCAAAGAACATCTCTAGGAACCTTATCGTAAGCTTTTTCTAAATCAATAAAAATCAAATGTTAATCCTCACTTTTTATCTCTATACTTCTCCATCAAACCTCTCAATAAATGTATAGCTTACATAGTAGACCTGCCCGGCATAAATCCAAACTGAATATGAGAAACCTTAGTAGTACGTCTTAACCTATGTTCAATTACCCTCTCCTATAATTCTAAAGTATGACATATCAATTTAATTCCTCTATAGTTTGCACACTCTTATGCATCTCCTTTATTCTTAAAAATGATGACCAAAATACTCTTCATCCACTCCTCAGGCATCTTTTTAGTTTTTAAAATAATATTAAAAGGTTCAGTAAGCCAAGAAACCCCCAAATCACTTAAAAATTTCCACAATTGGGATATCATCAGGTCCTACAGACTTTCCACCCTTGGTTTTCTTTAAAGTCTCCTCAACTTCTTTTCTACTAATGAGACGGTAAAATTGAAAAGTTTTATTATTATTATTAACGATATTAAGATCACTAAGGTTGATCGTATTTTCAGAATCTTCATTAAAAAGTTTATCAAAATAACTCACCCACCTATGTTGAATATATTTTTCTAAGAAAAACACTTTTTGATTTCATCTTTAATACACTTTACTTGAATTAAATCTTTACTTTTCTTTTTTCTTTGTTTGGCTAGTTTATACATATATTTTTCACCCTCTTTAGTATCTAACATGTTATAAAAATCACTAAAAGTAGAATTTTTAGCGTCACAAATTACTGTTTTAGACTCCCTGTGAGTTGTTTTATATTTTTCTTAGTTCTCTACGTTTTTACATTTAAACCAATTTTTATAACAGAACTTCTTACATTTTATCTTTTCTTGCACATTCTTATTCCACCAACAACTATTTTTATTTATAGAAATTTTTTCTTTTGATTCTATAAGTACATCTTTAGTCACTTGTTTAATAGTATTAGTTAATTTTTCCTACATAGCATTTGTCTCTTCATGGACATCACAAATGTTTAAATCTTGAATTTTACTAAAAAAAAAAATTTATTTGTGTCTTTTAGGTACCCCCAGCTAATTTTACGATGTTGAATCCTAGTATTTTATTTTACAATTTTTCATCTTAAAATCTAGAACTAATAATCAATATTGTGTACTTAATTCCTTACTTAGGATGACCTTACAATCCTTACAATCTTGACGATCTCTTCTTCTTATAAGAAACTAATCAATTTGTGTTTTATTATATTTATTCTTATAAGTAAAAAGATGCTCATCTCTTTTCTTAAATAAAGTATTAGTGATAATCAGATCATACACTAAAACAAAATCTAAAATAATTTTACCTTCTTCATTAATCGCTTCATAACCGCAGCCTTCATGAATATTTCTGAAATCTTCTACCACTCAACTGACATGTCTATTTAAATCTCCTCAAATAAAAATTTTTTCTTCAAGAGGAATCAAATGTATTAGGTCTTTGAAATCATTCCAGAATTTATTTTTAGAGCCTATATCTAAACCAACTGGAGAGCATAAACACTTATAATATTAAAAATCTTAGTATCAATAATAATCTTAAGTGCTATAATTTTATCTCCAACTATATTAATTTTAACAAGATTATCTTTCAAACTCTTATCTATAATTACACCTACACCATTTCTAGGACGACTCTTATCAGAATACTATAGTTTAAAACCCAAGTAATCAATCTCCTTAGCTTTTTCTATAATCACTTGGTGAATAACAAAATGCTAAATCCTTCACGCACACCTGGGACAAACAATGATATTTAACATGTACAATAACAATGAGTTAAATTTTAAACAAATATCAAAGTAAAAAAGTATTTTAAAATTTGAAAAATTAAAGAACAAAATTGGCGCTTTCATCTTCATTTCCTCCTTTATTTCCAAAATAATCTTGGAATATTCATTATTGTCAATATTAAGGATAGAAGATAGTTACATATAGGAACATCTGAAGTTAGAATTAAGTGTAAAGCTCCCACAATAGACAAAGAATTATTTGATCCATACCTGATGACTGCACTGAAAACTATAAGCTTAACCACAACTCAAATCTACAATTTGGCCATTTGCAAATATTACTGGTGATTAACACTTCCAAAATTGCAATCTCCTAAATTGAAAACCAAAGCTACCTGAACCAACCAGGTTTATTTCAAAGGGATAAACATATTAACAAAGTTATGAAGAGCCAAAGAGGTGAACTTTCAGCAAACAAAAACAGTTAAAATACAAGCTTCAGATTCTAGAACACAAGATTTACAATTGTTCAAAATGTAAAATGTACAGATAAACAAACTTCCAAACAATGACTAGATTTTTATACGATGCACAATGACATAAGTTTAAAGGTGTAACATCCCTTTGAACATCTTCGTTTTAAAATTTTATGATGGTTCAAATAAATTGCATTTTAAGTAGAACGCATTACAAAAATAACATACACAACACAAGTGGCACAAAATGCGCTACCTCAATTTTTGTGTTGCATCCTGCCACTCTCTGCACCAGCATAGGGATCGATTATAACATTTATTACTGCTGGTTTATTGGAAGAGAAAGATTCAGAAAGTGCAGATGTAAGTTCCACAGGTGTCTCGACAACATAACCTTTCCCTCCAAAAGCTTCTATCAAAGTATGGTAAGCTGCCCCTGGAACAAATGATGTAGGAGCAGGATCATCCTTGTATGGACCACATATTTCATCAGGGTTTCTTCGGTCACCACCATAAACACCACCATTGTTAAAAACAATAACTACAACACGTAACCGGTACCTCACCAATGTCTGCAGAAACACGCATCATAAAATGTAAGAAGATAATCAGGTTTCAAAACATAAGCTCGTTAATGTTAAACTCAACAAGTGTGAGAATACAAACTCAAGCATGACAAACTGACATTTATCTTTAAGTACGAACAGCTTCTTGCACTAAGTTTCACGTACACTAAATTTTGATCAAATTATAGAATCAATGGAGTTTTGATCAAGTTGAAGTTTGCCACTACAGCACACGGAACTCCAGTAAGCTAATTAATAGAAACCACCTACAAATTCTTATCAGAATTTAACTAAAAAAAACCCAAAATATATCAACAGCATTAAGAATAACACTTACTTGTCCATAAAGGTGATAGAATTAAATTTACTTTATATAAAAACATAATATAATTAGTCCAGCCAAAAAAAATTAAATGAGTGGAAATTATGCACATGTATGGTTTACAGTAGTAAAATAAGCAAGCAAACCTTTACAGATTCACAAGTGATATTTATCATTGAGAGGTGTGTGGTGCGTTAATTTTAAAGTTGATCTCAAAAATAGCAAAGCAAGGAAAAATAAAAGGTAAAATGTTGTTTTGGAAGTGGCATGATATTTAAATGACACTTTATTGTGAATATGAGCATTAGTTATTAAGCGCTTGCCAGTGCATAACATTACAACATACAGATTAACATTTTAAGGGGACTTTCATGCCAAGTTCTATGATAATGCACCATTGAGAGCCATCATGTATTGGGCAAGTTTTTTTTTTTCACAAACAGTTGAGTAGACATGCATAGATAATAAAAAGTTATTCAACTAGGTTTCAACATGACTTCACACGTGACTGAAAAAGCAGCTTAGGAAACAAACTACCCCAATCCTTACAAATTCTTGAATAAAAGTGATTCTTTGAGAGCGTCTTGTTCAGTAACTGATGTATTTCTTCTTACAGGTGAACAGAGTACATTGAAAAATAAATTTTACGGATAATTACATATATAGCACCCGAAACATCGCTATATACAAAATCTAACACTCATGTGAAATATTTGAACTATCAAACCAATGTATTTATATGCGCCACGATCAAAGTATTGAGAATTTGATAAAAATGAAAAATATGGGTTGGGGCTTTATCATAAATTTTGATATTTGAGTAAGAAATGAAAATGGATGAAAGTGGGTGCTAGATTTGTAAATTACAATGTTTCAGGTGCTATATATGTAATTGCCCCTAAAGTTTAGGATATTTTATCACCGCAAATGCTATAGCAAAAATACAGTCCTAAAGAGGTACCTCTATAATGAATATCTAAGACTGCAATATAAAAAAAAAAAAAATTAACTATGGATTTCTAGGTTGATAAGTTCATCTATGAAAAAGGAACATGTAATTGACAATACAGAAATAACGCGCACGTAAAATATCTTGCGAGTAAATTAGACATTCTCTACTTTACTACGTTACAAAGACAAATAAAATGCAACTCTACGAAAAATTCATAGATAAAGTTTGCAGTATTTTAACACAGCATGTTAGAAGTTCTTGGCAAGTACCTTAAGAGTTGGTAGAACACAAATTTAAATTGGCTATCCCTATGCGATTGGTATAAAGTTAAGAGGAAAATAGACGACGGAAATAAAGGAGTGATTAAATCTCCAGACCAGACGATAAGAAGAAAATAAAAAAGCCTTCGCTATTCTAATGACAATAAGGAAAAGCTCTTCCAAATCTGAAATCAAATGACAAATAAATTATAACTTAAAACAGAAAACACTGATAATCAAAAGATTATTAAGAAAATACATTTATAAGAAAGAACTAGAAAATAAAATTCCAAAGGTGAGGAAATTAGCACGTAAAATATTTTGCATTAAGAAAAAATCAATGTCACCTCAACTTCCATAGCACTGAATCCAAAGCCTGAGTCCCCTTCAACGGCAACCACCAACCTGTCAGGTGAAGCAACTGCAGCAGCAATGCAGTAACCCAAGCCAACTCCCATCGTTCCCCATGTTCCTGCATCTAACCTTGTCCTCGGCTCATTCTGTATTAGCACAGCTCTTCCGACATCCATGGTGTTCGCACCTTCGGACACCAATATTGGAGCGGGGCTTCCCTGAGCAAGAATTGCATCCCTTATTATCCTCATAGGTGTAAAGAAGTTAAATGGAACAACGTCCTTAGCCAACTGTATTTCCATCTTCGCTACATTATCTTTTGCCTTTTTGGAAATAGCCGCAACCCAAGGATGCGACTTCCCCAGGCAGAAAGGATCATCCTTAATCTCCCTGTTAATCAAATCCAGAACCAAGCCAGCATCTCCAACCAAACCAAGATTTGGCTTCCTCAACTCAATCTCCTCCTTCGATACATCCACAAGAATAAATTTTACGTTATTAGACCACCTGGGCGGCTCCCCAAAGTGCAGCAACCAATTTAGACGTGCACCTACTACCAGCGCAACATCACAACCTCCCACGGCAAGTGATCTTGCAGCAGTGGCTGCAAGCTCATGAGTATCAGGCAATAAACCTTTCCCCATTGGCGTAGGGAGGAAAGGGATACCAGTTGTCTCAATCAGCCTCTTCAAGGAATTTTCTGCACGAGCATAGGCCGCACCTTTGCCAAACACAATCAGCGGCCTGTCGGCTTTTCTAAGCAAGCATACGGCTTTCTCAATATCCAAAGGACTAACGCTATCTCCAATCAATCGAATCCTAGGGTTTTCTGCGCCGGAGAGTAACAAAGCGGCGTCCTCTTCGGAAATCTTCTGATGCAGGACGTCCGTGGGGAGGTCTAAATAGCAACCTCCGGGCCTTCCTTCTACAGCGTGGCCTAACACGGAGAGAACAATCCGGGGAATATGGGAGATCTCTGTGGCCTTGGCGGCAAATTTGACAAAAGGTTGGACAGCGGCGATCTGATCGAGCTCTTGAAAATCACCCTTTCCGAAGTCTCTCTGATCGCAAGATCCGGAGATCATGACAAGGGGCCAGGAGCGGTGTCCGGACGCAGAGCTGCGTCCGCACAACGGGGATACACCTCAGTATCCGCCCATGTATCGTTCATGGCTAACTCTCCGAGTTGGGTGTACGTGGGGTACGTAGGGTGTCTCTCGCGACACCGGACGCGTCTGCGTCCGGTGTCCGGACGCAAATTTTTTTCGTTGGAGAGACCAGCAAGTCCATGCACGCAACCGGGGCCAGAGACGGTTAGGAAGACACCTGGACGGGATGTAAGATAGCCATAGGCGGATGCGGCGTAGCCGGCTGATTGTTCGTTGTGGAAGGCAATAAAGCGGATACCAAGCGCGACTGCGCGAGTGGCGAGAGATGTCACTGGGATGCCTACGACGCCAAACATGTGCCTTACACCTGCGAGAGCCAGAACACGGGCAGTAAGAATGTTGCCATCTATAAAGACCTGGCCTTTCTCTGGACTTGAAGATGGATTTTCGGAGTCCGCCATGGCCAAGGTCCGGGTGCTCAGTGTAAGTCAGTGAGGGGGAAAAAATTTGCCTCCGGAGAGAACCCCCGTGTAACTCTTGTAATGCTTCATGCGTATGAGTTACACAGAAGTTACACGGGAGTTACAGAAAAGTTACAGGGGAGTTTCATGCGAGGTATCTCTTCAGTCCGGACGCAACGCTGCGTCCGATCTCCGAACATAAATTTTTTCCCGGTGAGGGAGAGGGCTGTAGAGGGCGCTAAGATCAAGCGAAGCAGGGGCAATAAATAGCCTGGAAACCAAGGTTTCACTCGGGGAAGGCTTTCAATGGAAGCACGTTTGCGAAATATTCGAGGTGGTTTGGCAATTTTGCTAATTTTACGTTTGTTTGGGCTGCTGCAATTATTTATAAATTTTTTTAATTAAGTTGTAAAAAATATTATAAATATTACGAACTTAAATTTTAATTTATGAATGAATATGTGATTTAAATTTATTTATTTAAAAGAATACTTTTTAAAATCATATTTTATTGCATAAAAATGATTCATGATATTATAATTAGACGGAATTGTTATAATTAGCTAAAAAATAAGCTTAAAAAGAAGTCTTATTAACCCTCTATCGATAGTTTGATGCAAAATTTCGTACTTTGACTATTAAGCTAGTTATTTATCGTAGGAATATATTGTTTTGTCAATTTACAAAATGGAAAAATGACACCTAAGATATACCGCAGCAGACGTACGGCGATGCCTTCCCAAGGCTTGCCTCCCTTAGGTATGAGCACTAGTATCACAGAAGCTTTTTCTACCGAAAAATTTATTCTGACGAAGAGATAAATTTTGCTTTCAACATTAAAATTTATGAGAAATTATGAAATTGATCAGAAATTATTGCCATGGATAATTAGTTCTGCCTCAAAATTGAGAAAATTTGTTCGATAACACGCGTAAAAGTGTGTCTGGATGCCAATCACGTAACACCACGTGGAATGGTGGGTCCGCGTGAGAAAGAAAATTAAAATACTTATTTTTAATGTCTGACCCTGCCCGAATCTCGCCCAAGTGTACAAAAAAGCTCATTTTTATATTTTTGGTTCCCGTCAATTCGAAAAGACGTATTTTGTCTCCTTCAGTTTTTGTGTTTTGGAATATTTTAATTTGGGTGTTTTTTTTTACAGCTGCATTTGTTGTCGGTTGGTAGGGTTACGGTTCCTATGGAAGTATCTCTCAACCATGAAATTTTGCTGGAATCTCAAAATACTTTCGAGAAAGATGAAAATTAGTTGGAATCACAAAATATTTTCGAGAACCTTGACAATGAGCTGAGTTTTAACTACTATCGAAAATATTCGAGAAGTAGGTTATATTTGTTTAGGCAATAGGATGTATGTTGTTTAATTATTAATTTTATTAACATTCTTGTTGTTAATGAAGTGTTTTATGATAGTTTTTAGATAGTGTTGCTCTGTTTTAATGAAGTGTTATTGTTGTCGTCCTAATGGAGTTATTGTCTTCCTAGTCAGAAGTTACAGCCGTATTATTTGTTTGTAACTTTACGTTTGGTGATGTGGTGTTATTAAGGAAATATTTGATCTAATGACTCGGTTTGGTTTGAGTATTAGTTTAGGGTATATTGAGGTATTATTAGGGTGATTGTGGTGTTATTTCCTGTATTATTGGATCTAACGACTCAAATTGATTTAGGGTTTCAGTTTAGGGTTTATTGAGGTATTATTAGGGTTATGTTGTGGTGTTATTCCCCTATTATTGGATTTAATGACTTGGATTAGTTTAGGGTTTCAGTTTAGGGTTTATTAAGGTATTATTAGGGTGATATTGTGTTGTTATTCCCGTATTATTGGATCTAATGACTCGGTTTGGTTTGATTATTGTAGTGTTATTCCTATACTATTGGAGTATTATTAGGGTGATATTGAGGTGTTATTTTGGTGTTTTTTATGTATCATTGTTATACTAGTTTAGGTTTTGATCTTATGACACAGTTTTACTTTAGGTGTTATACTGCAGTTGGATTTAACTACTCGGTTTAGTTCATGTGTTATATTCAGATTGAAATGATGATATCTAGGTGTTAATGTGGTGTTATTATGGTGTTATTTCTGTATTTTTGGCTTTTAACGATTCCTTTACGTTGGGTTGGGGATATGGTGTTAGGTATTTTCATGGTGTTATACTATTGTTATTTGATGTAATTATTTTGCTATTGTAATGTTGTTATGTTTTAATTAGTAGTTACCCGAGTCGAAAAGTGTTTGCAATGATCCAATTGCAGACAAATTGCATCACGTAATTGTCCAAAATGAGAAGGAAGCCTATGAACAATATTGCGCCTATGCACACCACATTGGATTTACTGTGCGAAATGACCACAGTGGTTTTTGGCCGAATGCAAAGAGTATTAAGACAAAGGACTTTGTTTGTGGTAAGACAGGTTTTAAGAAAGAGTCGAAGGACAATATCTCCGTGAAGTTCAAAAGAGCATACACAAGGACTGGTTGTCCAACCATGATACGATATGTCGTTGATATCGAAGGTAACTAATCTATTAAGAAATTCATATAAAGTCATAACCATCCATTGGCAGAGTACGGTGACAAGCATCTATTGCGTTCCAACAGAAAGATTAGTGACCTAAATGCAGATGTGCTCAGATCGATGACACAATCAGGGATTAGAACCAGCTACATTTAGCTTCCTAGCTACAGAAGCAAAGGGAGTGGAGAATCTTGATTGCATAAATTGAGATGCCTATAATTTGATACAATAGGAGATAAGAGTTTAAATTGAACTTGTTGACGCTAATTCACTGCTACAATTTTTTAACAATAGGCAAACTGAGAATACCATGTTTGCTTGGGACTTCCAAATTAATGTGTGGGAGTTTGGTGAATTTCCTTTGGAGTGATGGGATGTTCAGGCTTGACTATGACTGCTTTGGGGATGTGATAATATTTGATACAAGCTATAGATTGAATAAATACAACTTATGTTGCGCTCCATTTATCGGTGTGAATCACCACTGACAGAATGTTCTCTTTAGAGTTGGATTTTTATCAGATGAAACGATCAAGTCATTTAAGTGGCTATTCAAGTTCTTTATCCGGATAATGGATAACAAGCACCCAATAACAATATTCACTGATCATGATCAAGTAATGTCTAGAGACATTGAAGATTGTATGTCGCATACTAGACATAGATTATGCCAATGGCATATATATAAAAAATTATCTTCCAAAATCAATTGTGGTGTGGGTAGCAAGAGAATAAATAATCTTTTTTATAAATGCATGAGTAGATGTAACACAAAAGAGGAATTTGAGGAAAATTGGGGTACAGTGATTGAGAAACGAAATCTATATGAGAATTTGTGGTTTGGTGAGATTTATAGAATCAAGCATAGGTGGTCAAGAACCTTCAATAAAGATATATTTGGAATGTGGATCCTATCAACCCAAAGAAGTGAGTCCACCAATAACATCTTTCATGGTGTCTGCAAGGCGACAAGCTCCTTCACCCAATGTTTTGTGACTCTCAAAAATGTCATGAAATCTTGGAGAAGAAATGAGAAGGTTGAAGATTTCAAATGTGAACAGTCAACAATTGTTCCAGAGGTGAAGAGTAGCCCCGCTTTGAGGCAAGTTGCTTTAATTTATACGAGAAAGTTATATGCAATGTTTGAAGCAGAGTTTCTACATGGTTTATGTGGGCTTTCTGTGGAGTGTGCTGCCAACAGCGAGTCAGACTTTTACGTTCAAAAATTTGAAAATAAGGACACAGACAGACAATGGATTGTTAAACTTGACAAATGTAATTATGAAATTACCTGTAGTTGAAATTTGAAATGATGGGTTTGATCTACCTAAAAAATATACATTTTTATGTCTTATTTATTATTCAATTCTTAAGGATATTATGCTTTAATGAAAGGTATTTTCATGTTTTTGGATGTAGATGATAAAAAAGAGTCCAATGAAGAAAAAATGGAAAAAAGCTAAAAAGGAGCAAAAAGGAGAAAAAATGGACCTTATGGAGCAAATTTTGGAATTGTTGGCCTAGCGCCTAGGCGCCAGAGTCCGACGCCTAAGCGCCAGTTCTATACAGACGCTATTAAGTTTTTTTTATGACTTTGGGCAGTTATTTTGACGGTGTTAAGCGGTTGTTGGAGCTTCTAGAAGACTGGAATTTACTCCTAATATATAGGGCATGTGATACAATGTATTTGGACACCAGAAAACGGTCTGGATCGCGAAGAGGTGCGACCCAAAGTGAAGAGGTGCGAATGACCTGGTCAAGGAGTCCGGCACCTAGGCGCTAGATCCCGACGCCTAGGCGCGACAGTTACCTTCTAAAAGTTATATTAAATTTGGACAAATTTTAAAGAGGTGCCTTAAGCAACCCTTGGTCAAATTCAAAGCTCTATAAATAGAGGCCCATTCTACTGAAAAAATTGTACCCCTAATATTAAAACCCCCATTTTTAGTATTTTATCATCTTCTCTCTCATCTTTAGTTTTATTGATTCTCTTCTATACTTAGGGTGCCACTTTATTTTGTATCTAGATAGTTTATTTTGAGTGTTTATTGTGTGTTATTGTTGTTGGAGTCTTTCATCATTTCTTTGGAGTCAGTAGAACTCAGCGGATCTCTTAAAGGAACACTTCATATAAGTATTTGTACTTTGGTTCAAAGTTTTATAAACATGTTTTGTTGTATTATTTCAATGAGTTCTGAGTAGTTAGTTATCTTTTTCCTTTCATCTATGAAAAGATAATAAATTAAATAAATTTTGTAGGAGAATTAAATATATAAAATTTTAAATTATTGTGATGATATTATTACCTGATCTTAGTTTACTTTTTAAATTGGCCATTTAAATTGTTAAAACCTGTTGAAGAATTTTGAGACCTATCCGTAGATAAATTCTTAACTAGTAGATATCACATGAATCTTTAAGTAATCGCAGGCTATACGCAGATTACTTAAAGTGAAGTGCAAATAAATAGGAAGATAATATTTAATGAGTTTAAAATTAATTAGTTTTTAGAGTGACAGACTAAATTCTAAAAATTTGGTTTATAGAAAGGTAATGGGTCACTCATAGGGCCGACCATAGCCACCCTTGGACATCTAGGAGTGTGAGCCTAGATTAACCCATTCTACTAATAACACATCTGGAGCCTATTCTATAGAT
The DNA here is from genome assembly GCA_022702705.1 of Papilionanthe hookeriana x Papilionanthe teres. Lineage (NCBI taxonomy): Eukaryota > Viridiplantae > Streptophyta > Magnoliopsida > Asparagales > Orchidaceae > Papilionanthe > Papilionanthe hookeriana x Papilionanthe teres. The sequence continues at coordinate 170,035,851 of CM040424.1, forward strand.
TACTCAATGTTCTTTGCACCAAGACCAAATGGTAAAGAATAAGAATGCTTCTATTTGGCACAATATCATAATCTTAATTCCCTACAAAAGAAAATTAATCTATAATTCTTGGATTAGTTGAAAAAGGAGAAAGTCATTTTTATAATTGCATTCAATTTTAATTACTACTACTTTACTTTCCTGCTTATTGTTTACTTTCTTTTAGTAAAATTTATTAGTTAATTAAATTTAAATATATATAAAAAAAGGAGAGCATTTATATATTGCTATCAAAATTATATTGTCTCTCTTAGTTTTTTTTTCAATATCCCTGTGGGATCGATAACATGAACTCCACTAGAGCCCTGTATTACTTGAACGATACATATACTTGCGTTTAAAATTGTGACTTTTACGATAAAATTTAAAAATAAAATTATAAAAGTAAACCTCGCACATCAAGTTTTTGAAGCTATTTACCAGAAATTAAATTTTCTAAAAAGTGGTATCAAATTCTTGTATTTTAAAGCATATTAAAAGTCGCATCGCATCAAGTTTTTAGCACCGTTGCCGGGGATATAAGATAAAAAGTTAAGAGATAAATAAAAAAATTATAAAATTAAAATAAAACAAAACAAAACAAAACAAAAATATTTTATGCGTAGTTCTGGATCTGAAGGATTACTACCTTTTAATTCTGAATTAGAAAGAACAATTAAAAGAATTAAAAAAGGAAAACAAATTTCAAAACATCAAATGGCTAACTTACATAACAATAATCAAAATCCAATAGAAATTAATGAACAAAATATTTATAAACAATTAAGGGAATATGCAAACCCTACGGCTGATGAACTTCATGTTAGTGTTTAAATTCCAGCTATGGATGCTAATTCTTTTGAGCTTAAACCTTCTATTATTCAAATGGTTCAAAACAATCAATTTGGAGGAACAGATAACGACGATCCAAATTTACACCTTGCTAGTTTTTTAGAACTTTGTGCAACCTTTAAATATAATATTGTTTCTGATGATGTTATTTGGCTTAGACTCTTTTCTTTTTCCTTAAAAGATAAAGCAAAGATGTGGCTTAATTCATTAGCAACTTGTTCTATTAAAACATGGGTAGACATGGCACAAAATTCCTTGCTAAATATTTTCCTCCTTCTAAAACTACTAAAATGAGAAATGTCGTTACATCATTTACGCAATTTGATGGAGAAACAATTTATGAAGCATGAGAAAGATTTGAGGAACTATTAAGAAAATGTCATCATCATACTTTACCAGATTGGTTAATTATTCAAACATTTTATAATGGACTTATTGGATCACTTAGATCTATTATTGATATTGTTGCTGGGGATTCTTTAATTGCTAAGACATTTGAAGAAGCCTACACTTTAATTGAAGAATGGCTAATAACAATTTTCAATGGCCTTCTGAAAGGGTTAATCCTAAAAGAATGGCTAGTATTCCAGATAATGAAGCTTTTTCTATTTTAGCTTCACAAGTGACTACTATATCTAAGAAATTAGATAATTTTGCTATTAATATATCACATGTAAGTAATGATAATTCTGTAAATTTTGATGAATCTCAAACAATAGAAACTTTGCAAGCTATTGCTAGTAAAACTAATAATCCTTATTCTAATTATTATAATCCTGGTTGGAAAAATCATCCTAATTTTAATTGGAGTAATGGATATCAAGTTAATCCCAATTGGAACAATCAAGGAAATTCAAATTATAGACCAACTTATCCTCCTGGTTATAACAATCAGCAGAAAAAGTTGTCTGTAGAAGATCTGATCTTGCAACCGAGCAATGAGCTATAAAGTCAAAACTCTGCCACTCGTAATATTGAGAATCAGATGGGTCAAATTGCTAATTTCATTAATTACAGACCTCAAGGAACACTGCTTAGAAATGTTGAAATAAATCCTAAAGGATTTGGAAAAGAACATGAAAAAGCAAAAGCTGTACAACTTAGAAGTGAAAAGGAATTAATAGAGAATATAAGGATTGAGATTGAAAAGAGAAAGAAGTTGAAGAGATTGAAAAACCTAAAGATACCCTTTCTCCAAGTAAAGATCAGACTGTTGTACCTATTGAAGTGGGAGTTGAAATACCACCACCACATTTTCCTCAAAGACTTAAACAACATAAGCTTGACCATCAATTTCTAAGTTCTTTGAAAATTTTAAGAAACTTACCATTAACATTTCTTTTGTAGAAGATTTGGAGCAAATGCCAAGTTATGCAAAATTTATGAAGAATATTTTAAGCAAGAAGAAAAAATTTGATGCTTATGAAACTGTTGCATTAAGTGAAGAATGTAGTGCAATAATTCAAAAGAAATTACATCGGAAACTTAAAGATCCTAGAAGTTTCACTATACCATGTGTTATTGGAGCAAAATTCCATGGAAAAGCCTTAGGTGATTTAGGAGCTAGTATTAATCTCATGCCATTTTAAATCTTTGGAAGGTTAGATTTAGGAGAGATTTCTCCTACTACTGTAACTCTTCAGTTAGCTGATCGATCAATCACTTATCCTAAAGGAGTTATAGAGGATGTTCTTGTTAAGGTAGATAAATTTATCTTCCCTCTAGATTTTATTATTCTAAATATGGAAGAATATAAAGAAATACCTATCATTTTAGGGAGACCTTTTCTAGCTACCGATCGAGCTATGATTGATGTGTAAAAAGGAGAATTAACTATGAGAGTTAATGATCAAGAGATAATATTCAATGTTCTGAAATCAATGAGGTATCCTGAAAAAGAAAAAAACTATCGAATGGATATTTTTTATTATAGGATTGAAAAATATTACCAAGAAAAATTTAAGGTCATTTATGATGATAAAGATAAAAAATCTATGTTATATAATGAGTCATTAAATGAAGAAATTGAAAAACTAAATAAAGAGAATTTATCTGAAGAAGCTCATTATATTCATGATAACTGGGAAATTTTAGACACAACTAAAAATGATATACTTTTACCCTCAATTGAAAAAGCCCCTGAACTGGAATTAAAAATGTTACTTGCACATTTAATGTATACATTTCTTGGAGATTCATTAACTTTACCTGTAATTATATCTTCAGAATTAAGCAAAGATTAAGAAGAGCAATTAATAGGAGTTCCGAAGAATTATAAGAAAGCTTTTGGTTGGACTATCGCAGATATAAAAGGAATAAACCCTTCTATCTGTATGCATAGGATTTTAATGGAAGAAAATTTTAAATCCACTATTTAACCCCAAAGAAGATTAAATCCAATTATGAAAGAGATTGTTAAAAAATAGATTTTAAAATGGTTAGATGCTAGAATTATTTACCCTATTTCGGATAGCCAATGGGTAAGTCCTATTCATTGTGTTCCGACGAAAGGAGGAGTAACTGTCATTGTTAATGAAAAAATGAATTAATCCCAACAGGACAAGTTACTGGATGACAAATTTGCATTGACTATCGAAAATTAAACAACGCCACTAGAAAGGATCATTTTCCTTTACTTTTCTTGGATCAAATGCTAGATAAACTTGTTGGACAATCATATTTCTGTTTTCTGGATGGATATTATGGTTATCATCAATTACCTATTGTTCTTGAGGATCAAGAAAAGACAACATTTACAAGTCCTTATGGAACATTTGCCTTTAGAAGAATGCATTTCGGTTTATGCAATGTACCTACAAGTTTTCAAAGATGTATGATGTCAATATTCTGTGATTTGATTGATAAAGGAATTGAAGTATTTATGGACAACTTTTCAGTTTTTAGAACTTCTTTTGAATTTTTCTTGGAAAATATAACAAAATTTTTAAAGAGATGTGAAGAAACAAATTTAGTTCTAAACTAGGCAAAATGTCAATTTATGGTCACAGAAGGCATTGTACTTGGACATAAAGTTTCAAAAAAAGGGATGGAGGTTGATCAAGCAAAAGTAAAAATTATTACTGAACTGTAACCACCTACTACTGTTACTGATGTGAGAAGTTTTCTAGGTCATGCTGGATTTTATAGGAGATATATAAAGGATTTTTCTAAAATTTCTAAACCTCTTTGTCATTTATTAGAAAAAGATGCTAAATTTGAATTTAATGAAGATTGTCTGAATACGTTCAATATTCTGAAAGAAAAATTAATCACTGCACCTGTCATTGTTGAACTTAATTGGAATAAACTTTTGAATTAATGTGCGATGCAAGTTATTATGCAATCGGAGCTGTATTAGGACAAAAATATGAGAAAATTTTCAAAGTTATATACTATGCTAGCAAAACTCTTACTGAAACTCAAATAAATTACACTACTACTAAAAAAGGGCTTTTAGAAATAGTATATTCCTTTCATAAATTTAGACCATATCTTCTTGGAACAAAATGTATCGTGCATACTGATCATTCTGCTATTAAGTATTTAATATCTAAAAAGGATGCTAAACCTATATTGATCAGATGGGTTTTACTTTTACAAGAATTTGATTTTGAAATTGTAAACAGAAAAGGAATTGACAACCAAATTGTTGATCATTTATCAAGAATTAAAAATAATAATGAAAAATTTAATGAAGAAAATATAAATGAGAAATTCCTGGATTAGTAATTATTTGTCATTCAAGGATTACAAATGCCTTGGTATACTGATATAGTTAACTATTTGGTTAGCAATATTTTACCATATGAGATAAATAGTAAATATATTAAGAAATTCAAGAATGATTATAAATCATATATTTGGGAAGATCCTCATTTATTTAAATTAGGAAGAGATTCTGTGAATCGAAGATGTGTACCTTATGAAGAAACTTTTGCAATTATTCAGAAATGTTATGATTCTGAATTTGGAGGACACTTTGGAGTGGATAAAACTGCATTTAAAATTTTAAATTCAGGATTTTATTGGCCTACTCTATTTAAAGATGTTAGACATTATGTGAAAACTTGTGATCGATGTCAATGAATGGGAAATATACCCAGAAAAGTTGAAATGCCTCTAAACTTTATATTAGAAATTGAAATTTTCGATGTATGGGGTTTAGACTTTATGGGACCTTTCTTACAATCATCTGGAAAGATTTATATTTTATTACCAGTTGATTATGTTTCAAAGTGGATCGAAGTTGTAGCCTTACCAAACTGTGATTCCAAAAGTGTTTCAAAATTTTTAAAGAAAATCATTTTTACAAGATTTGGAATGCCCACGATAATTATCACAGATGGAGGAAGTCATTTCAGAAATATAAGAATTTAATCATTACAAGAAAAATTCAGAATTAAGCATAAAATTGCAACTTCTAATCATCCTCAAACAAGTGGAATGGCTGAAGTCTCAACAGAGAAATTAAAAAAAAATTGGAAAAGACTGTTAATCCTAAAAGGATTGACTGGGTTGACAGACTTGATTCTGCATTATGGGCTTATAGAACAGCTTATAAGACACCTATCAGAATGTCACCTTATCGGTTAATTTATAATAAGCATTGTCACTTACCTGTTGAAATGGAGCATAAAGCTTATTGAGCGATAAAGGAGCTCAATTATAATTTGAATACTGCAGGAGAAAAACGATTATTACAACTGAATGAAATCGAAGAAATAAGAAATGAATCTTATGAAAATGCAATAATTTAAAAGGAAAGAATGAAGAAATTGCATGACAAAATGATTTCAAGGAAAATATTCGAGCCTGGACAAGAAGTGTTATTATTTAATGCTCGATTAAAACTTTTCCCTAGAAAATTAAAATCTAGAAAATTAAAATCTAAATGGATGGGACCATTTATATTTGAGAAAGTATACCCTTATGGAACTGTGGATATTAATGATCCCAAAAATGAAAAAATATTTAGAGTTAATGAATTAAGACTAAAGCCTTATATGGGAGAAATAAAATTAAATTAAAAAGAGGCTTATAAGCTGAGTCTACCCGGTTAATTCAATTAATTAGGTCGGGCTGACGATGTTAAACCAAGCGCTTTGGGAGGCAACCCATATTTATTATTTTGAGTTTTATTGTTGTAAGGGTTATGCCTTGGTTTTGACTAAATTTTTATATAACTTCTAAAAATAGAAGGCTAAAGAGTCTGTATTAGCTTAAACCAGACATTTGCTTGGACTATATAGAATTTAGACTTAAACCACTCCATATCAAATGTGAGTAAAAAGGAGATCAAGTTAACGTTTGTTTGTGATTGTTTGTGATTTGATTTTTCGTAATTGTGTTTGTATGTTGATCATACCCGTTTATTAGACCAATTTTTACGACTCAAACTTACAAAATTTGACGATGGGCAAATCGGAGTCGATCAAGGTTTCGGCGCCTAGGCGCCAAAAGTCGATGCCTAAGCGCTAGAATAACTATCTTATCAATGATCTGGCGCATAGGCGCCAAATTCGGCGCCTAAGCGCCACAATTACAGATCGTGGAAAAACCGAAATTCTTCAATTTTTCACACGAAATCTCTTAATATATAGCCTATTTTTCGTCCCCAATCCCATTAGAACACTAATTTCGACCAGAGCAATTTATTTTGGGAGGAGATAGGAAGGATTTGGAGGTAATGGATAGAGGAAGTCTTGGAAATGAGGTAAGAGACAAATCTCCTAAAGATCCTCAGCCTTATTTTAATGGTTTAATTGCTATTAGTCTGGAGAAAATGTTTAGTCAAATGGGTAAGATTGAAGCGGAACTTGTAAGTATTGGTAATCGTCTCCATGAGATGTACCACCAATACGAACACTTGGAATGGCAAACCAAACTTCAATCTGATCATATGGCTGCCTATCATGATGCTCAAGTAGAAATGTACGCAAAGAACAAGTGGATTGATGAAAACACGACTTTAGAATTTCCAAGGGCATTGGTGTTCTATCCCTTCAGTCCTAGAAAACTTCATTACAAAAGAGATGGAAATTGAAGATCGGTGTTAAATAGATTCTATATGTGTTTTAGGTGTGATCGAGTCTTGTGTTAGTGTGTTGAATGTCTTATGTGTGTGTTTGCTTAAATTGTTCAATGTGTGTTGTTGGATTTGAATATTTTCTTTAGATATGTTGTTGTTGTGTTATTTGTAAAACGATGAAACTTAATACAAGTCTTGTACTGAAAGTTATTGTATTTGGAATGGATATTAGGATTTTGAATTGAAGAATTTGGATACCTTTGTGTGGATCTATACTATCAATTTAAATTAATCGTAAAAAATATTTGGAGGATAAAAAATGGATTAATACTCTCATAAGAGTAATTAGGAGTCAAATTTGATAAGATTTGGTGGAAAATATTTATTTTAAATCGAATTTTTGGAAAGGCTAGTCTAGCGCCTATGCGCCATAATTCGGCGCCTAAGCGCCGGTTCGGCCCGAACCCGAAAACTCATCTTCTTAAACCTCCCCACGCCATTTTTGATGCCTAAGCTTCCTTCCACAGTATTTCGCGACAATACCATCTAGAGATCCCATTTAGACCCGGATTTTCAAGTTTTTGAGCTTGAAATCACTCGATTTCTTCATCTCAAGGTCAGATCTACATTCTAAACACATTATTTTTTATTTATACCATGGATTTTTCTCTCATTTAAGAAAAACAGAAATTTTGAGAAAAATTTTGATTTTTTTATGGTCAAATCCATGAATCTTTAAGCTCTTTCAAGTTTGAAAAGCTTTAAATTAGTTTATTTTCCTAGATCTGCTGAATTTATTTCGCATTTTTCTTTCACGTTTAGATGACACCCAAATCTAAGCGAGGGAAGGAACAAGAAAATTTTGATCGTAGCAAGTTCGTCACTGCTGCTGCACATTTTTGTTACAATGATTTTGCTATGACTTGAAAAGTTATCTCGGAGCGAAGTTTTTATAATCATGGAGGAAGAATTGAGGAAACACTCGTTGCACTCAACTGGCAACGATTCTGCTCTTTTAGTGCTGTTGTCGTTATTCCAGTGGTTAAAGAGTTTTATGCCAATTTTTTGGATGCTGAAGAATATGAGATTTTCGTTTGAGGAGTTGAAGAAGGTTTCACTCCTGAACGCATCAATATTTTCTATGGCTTGCCGCTAAACATAGAGTGTTATTATTCATGTTTATCTCCATCTGAGTAAGATTTAGACAAGATCATTGGCTACCTGACTGATAGTATTGGATCCTGGAAGATTCAGAATAGAAAAAGGGTAAATTTTTCATCTTCTAAGCTCAATGGTATTTCCAAGGCATGGAACTACTTTCTTTCTACTCGTCTCCTTCCATCCAATCATCTAAGCAAAGTTACCAAAGATAGAGCTATTCTAAACTACTACATTCAAGAGAGGAAGTCTGTTGAAGTAGGGAGCAACATTTATGATTCTATAGAGGCTACTGCTTGTTCTAGCACATCTATTAGACTTGGTTTTCCATCTCTGATCTATTCTCTTTGTCAAAGTGCTGGTGTAGTTGCTGAGGAAAAGCTCAAGTTGACGAAGCCTATTGGAAGAGAAAGTGTCAGCATTTATGATCGACTGTGAGGTACGAGTTCTATTGCACCTTCTGGTTCATTACCTACTTCAGGTAGTGCTTCTACTTCTAGACCATCTACTTCAGCTGAGCCATCATCTGCTTTTTGGGAAACCATGCATGATCAGTTCATAGAGCAGCAACATGAGTTATTCTTAACTCACTGTAGAGTAGATACTATAGACAAGAAGATTGATCATCTTTCTGAGTATACACAAAGAAAGAGTGATTTCGATGCTGAGTATTTAGAGACTTTAGTGAGATCTCTAAAGGGTGAGCATGATGTTCAGTTCCCTACATGTCCCAGATTTTCACCCTATCTTGATCCTAAGGATATGGAGTTCTCTTTTAGTGATGATGATGATGAAGCTACAAACAGTGATTAGTAGCTTGACTTATCTCTAGAGATTGTTGATTATGTTTTTTTTAGAGTATTTTCTTGTTTTCTTGTCTTGTTTAGTGTGATTTTATTTGTTAGTACTTATGTAAACTTTTTATGCTAAAACTATTTTTGGATTATCTGATTTGTGTTTAAGACTGAAATGTGAATTAATTTCTATAAAAGTTTATTTCTGTTTCACCCTATTGTTTAGTGTTCATAAATAGTTAGTAAATTTGCATGTTCTAATATTAAAAAAAAAACTAAAATAATAGATAATTTTTAGAAATTAACTCCTCATCTGCAAAACTCTTCTTTATATGCTTAATCATTTCTATTATATTCATATTGAAGCATGTGTAGAAGTAGAAGATAGTTTTTTTTCTCTTTCTACATCATTATTGTACTTAGATTAATTCATGTTTATTTCTTTCTCTCATGCTTTAGAAAATTTCATGATTTCATATTTACAATAAAGCTGAAGTTTGGGGGAAGGGAAACATTTATCAAATTTAAATATTATTTGTCCTTTAAGAATTAATATTTTCTTTAAAAATATAGTAACATAACGTAAGGAATGAAAAATTTGTTTAAGATTACCTAAATTTTTGTATTTATAAATATTGTAGTAAACTTAACTAAAATTTCAAAAATTTTGGTTGATTTTAAGAATATAATTATTTAGCTTAAAGAATAATAAGATGAAATTTTTTCTATTTATAGTAAAGAGAATTGTATTTTTGAAATACTAATGAATCAAGAATATTTCTTGAAAAAGAAAAAGATTGAAATAAGTTTTGAAAAATAATAAATTATTAATGTCATATTCATTAAGTAAAAATGTATAAGTTTTTGAAAATAAGTTAAGGATAGTGAAGTTCAAAATCATTAACAGGCTATCCAAAAATAGTAATCCTCACTTAACAAAAAAAAGGATGAAAAAAAGAAAGAAAAAGGATTGAAAAACAATCCAAAAGAAAAAGAATGTGAGGAGAAGCTTGAGGAAATTCCTAATCAGAAATTGGCTTCACTTGAATTATCTTATAATAAGAAAACTGATTACATTTTTAACTTAATTTCTATGTACATATATTTTCATTAGAAAAATATTTCATGAAAGTCTTCTTTCTTGTAAATATTCTCTGTGACCTTGATATAATAAATTGCAATTATTCTTAAAATAAATGAAGGAATTGGGAATCTTATGATTTGGTAGTTAAATATTTTTAAATTCTTAAAATTAAACTTAATTAGTGAAATTTTGTTAATGATTTGCTAAAGCATTTATAGACACAAAAATTATAAGGAATCTTAAATATTTTAACTTCATTCCAAATGTTATCTATTTTATGTAATTAAAAGGCTTACTTGAGGACAAGTAACGTTTAAGTTTGGGGGTATTTGATCTACCTAAAAAATACCCATTTTTATGCCTTATTTATTATTCAATTCTTAAAGATATTATGCTTTAATGAAAGGTATTTTCATGTTTTTGGATGTAGATGATAAATAAAGAGTCCAACGAAGAAAAATAAGGAAAAAGCAGAAAAAAGGAGCAAAAATGGAGCTTATGGAGCAAATTTTGAAATTATTGGCCTGGCGCCTAGGCGCCAGAGTCCGACGCCTAAGCGCCAGTTCGATACAGACCCTGTTAAATTTTTTTGATGACTTTGAGCAGTTATTTTGACGGTGTTAAGCAGTTATTGGAGCTTATAGAAGACTGGAAGTTACTCCTAATATATAGAGCACGTGATACAATGTATTTGGACACCAGGAAACGGTCTGGATCGCGAAGAGGTGTGACCCAAAGTGAAGAGGTGCGAATGATCTGGTTAAGGAGTCCTGCGCCTAGGCGCCAGATCCCAGCGCCTAGACACCAGATCCCAGCGCCTAGGTGCGACTGTTACCTTCTAGAAGATACATTGAATTTGGATGAATTTTGAAGAGGTGTCTTAAGCAACCCCTAGTCAAATTCAGAACTCTAAAAATAGAGGCCCATTCTATAGAAAAATTGTACGCCTAATTTTAAAACCCCCCTTTTTAGTATTTTATCATCTTCTCTCTCATCTTTAGTTTTATTTATTCTCTTCCATACTTAGGGTGCCACTTTTTTTTGTATCTAGAGAGTTTATTTTGGTGCTTATTGTGTGTTATTGCTGTTGGAGTCTATCATCATTCCTTTGGAGTCAGTAGAAGTCAACGAATCTCTTGAAGGAACACTTCAGATAAGTATTTGTACTTTGGTTCAATGTTTTATAAATATGTTTTATTGTGTTATTTCAATGAGTTCTGAGTTGTTAGTTATCTTTCTCCTTTCATCCATGAAAAGATTATAAATTAAATAAATTTTGTAGGAGAATTAAATATATAATATTTTAAATTATTGTGATGATATTAATACTCGATCTTAGTTTACTTTTTAAATTGGCCATTTAAATTGTTAAAACCTATTGAAGAATTTTGAGATCTATCCTGAGATAAATTCTTAACTAGTAGATATCACATGAATCTTCAGGTAATCGCAGGCTATACGCGGATTATTTAAAGTGAAGTGCAAATAAATAGGAAGATAATATTCAATGGGCGTAAAATTAATTAGTTTTTAGAGTGACAAACTAAATTCTAATAATTTGGTTTATAGAAAGGTAATGGGTCACTGGTAAGGCCGACCATAGCCACCCTTGGACATCTAGTAGTGTGAGCCTAGATTAACCCATTCTACTAATAACACATACGGAGCTTATTCTATAGATTAGTCAATGTTCTTTGCACCTAGACCAAAGGGTAAAGAATAAGAATGCTTCTATTTGGCACAATACCATAATCTTAATTCCCTACAAAAGATAATTAATCTATAATTCTTGGATTAGTTGAAAAAGGAGAATATCGTTTTTATAATTGCATTGAATTTTATTTAATGCTACTTTACTTTCCTGCTTATTTTTTATTTTCTTTTAGTAAAATTTATTAGTTAATTAAATTTGAATATATATGAAAAAAGGGAGAGCATTTATATATTGCTATCAAAATTATATTGTTTCACTTACTTTTTTTTCAATATCTCTGTGGGATCGATAACCAGGACTCCACTAGAGCCCTGTATTACTTGAACAATATGTATACTTGTGTTTAAAATTGTGACTTTTACGATCAAATTTAAATATAAAATTATAAAAGTAAACCTTGCACATCAAGTTTTTGAAGCATTTACTAGAAATTAAATTTTCTAAAAAGTGGTATCAAATTCTTGTATTTTAAAGCATATTAAAAGTCGCATCGCATCAAGGTTTATTATGTGCTCACGATTTAAGGGTTCTTTATCATCAAAATATAGCAAAATACCTGATAAATACATATTACTGCGGTGGTCTGTTACTGTAAAATGAGACATATACAACACTTATGATTATAGACATCTTAAGGAGTCACATATGTCACCAAGTTCCTTGTGTGGACTCATATATCGCACGCATGTTCACAAATTTGCATACCATATTAGTGCTAGAACGCAAGGTAATGAACTGGCTAAGAAATTTGTGCTGGATACATTAAAGAAACTTACATTAGATGTTGATTCTATATTGATTGGAAGAGAACCTCAAGAAAAGGCAATATTAGATAAGAAGAAGACAACATCTAAAGGGCGAAAAGTGAATGACCCAATGAAAGTGCGTCCTAATGGAATATCGAATTCAAGGCTAAAAGGCTATTGGGAAAAAAAAGAGAATAAAAAGTAGACGAACTCCATCATTGTTAAACATATGTTTCCATACGCTACATTATTAGTCCCTGACATTATAAATTGTTTGTATACAGGAAAGGAGAAAGATCATGGCTCAAGTCAACCTGGAGTTCCCCCTTGTGAAGAAAATGTTTTTTCAATATCAGTCCCATATAGTCTAGTACATAAATAAAAAATTGAAACTTTATGCGCTGTGTTCTTATTTGAACAATACTTTTTAATTATTTCCTGACTTTTACTTTCAACTACTCAAAATGAACAAGACCTGCCTACATGACAATGCACAGAAACATATACGAGCATGTTAATGGACCTAAAAGATGATATATAGGATGATAAGTTTAGAACATGCTTTGTAAGAAGGAGAATATGGGTTCAAATATGCTTTGTAAGAACATCCTATGTATTGTAACATTTTTTAATTATGGAATTATAAAAAGTAATAATTTTCAATGACACAATGTATGATCCTGGAGAATATTTTACAAATTAATCTAGTTTCTAGAGTGTCTTTGGAATAATTTGGCTTTGTTTTAAGACAGAAAACTTTCGTATTATTGAGGTTATATTCCGGGGTTATTATTGTTTTATTCTAGTTTCTGGGCTATTTTGTCACTCCGCCTATCATATTGAAATATTTTGCATCTTATTATAATCAGAACGCGGAGTAAAAGTATCCAGAATACTACCTTAATATGGTCATAATAATGCAAAAATACAACCACAACCGATAAAATCTCGGTCTGATCGGAATAAAACATGGAAATATTGGAATATTCAACATCTTATTTTGTAATGACATGTAGTATTCCATCCCAAAATCCGATCGCATTGAAATATTCCACGGCGTATTCCCATCAGATCACAGATTAAAACAGTCTTTAGAATACTACCTTAATACGGTCGTAATAATGCATTAATACAACTGCGACAGATAAAACCTCAGTCTGATTGGAATAAAACATGGAAATATCATATATTCGGAGTTTTGTTTTGTATTATTGACGTTATATTTTGGGGTTATTATCGTTTTGTTGTAGTTTCTGCGCTATTTGGTCCCTCCCCAGGTCGTATTGGAATATTTTGTGGCTTATTCCAATCACACCATGGAATAAAACATCTCCTGAATACTACCTTAATACGGTCGTAATAATGCAAAAATACAATCACGTCAGATAAAACTTCGGTCTGATTGGAATAGGACATGGAAATATCAGATATTCAGCATCGCATTGCATATTATTGAGGTTATATTCTAGGGTTATTATCATTTTATTGTAGTTTCTGCGCTATTTGGTCCCTCCGCTGGTCGTATTGAAACATTTTGCGACTTATTCTATTCAGACTGTACATTAAAATAGTCTTCAGAATACTACCTTAATACGGTTATAATAATGCAAGAATACAAATACGATGAAAAATTCCTCCGTCTAGTTGGAACACTACATGAAAATATAGGATATTCAGAGTCTTATTTCGTACTATTGAAGTTATATTCTGGGTTTTATCATTTTATTCTAGTTTCTGTGCTATTTGGTCCCTCCGCCGGTCATATTGGAATATTCTGCGGCTTATTCCAATCAGACAGTGATTAAAACAGTCTCTAGAATATCACCTTAATACAGTTGTAAAAAATACAACCACGACGGATAAAACCTCGGTCTGATTGGAATAAGACATAGAAATATTATATCTTCAACGTGTTATTCGTATTATTGAGGTTATATTTTAGTGTTATTATTGTTTTATTCTAGTTTCTGCACTATTTGGTCCCTCCTCCAATTGTTTTGGAATATTCTGCAGCTTATTCCAATCAGACCGCGGATTAAAACCTCAATTTGATTGGAATAAGACATGGAAATATCAGATATTCAGCATCTTATTTCATATTATTAAGGTTATATTTTGGGGTTATTATCATAGTAGTGCAAATATAACACGCAAATATTAGAATCTACTTTGGTATATTCCAACTCAGATCATGGAATAAAGTCTCCAGAATACTGCCTTAATACGTAAGTAATAATGCAGAAATACAACCGCAGTGATAAAACCTCGGTCTCATTTACAATGAAACATAGTATTATTGGAATATTCAAGAAACACCGTGGAAGTATTACAACATGTCCAGAAATACCGCGAACACAATAATACCACAATACAACTACAATAATGCATATATAGATACTAAAATAGTCCTCCCTCACAAAATTAATACTGCATAAGTACAGCCATAATAAAATCAAGATACAACCAAGTTTCAGATCTGAATTTTGACACAGTTCTAACTCCTGGCCCATTTCACAGATAAAATAATGTACAAATACATCCATAATAATAACAGACGAACAATACAAACAATAATAACATCAGTTCATGTTGATTCAACTGACGTAAACCACATACAAAGAACATAGGCTAGTTATGCCCTGAATCTTTGCTTGTCTGCTTGCCAGCTCAGCTCCTGACTCCATTCTGTTGGGTTAGCCTGTACATTTTTTTCCAGGAACGTACAGAAAAACATGCCAAAGTCAATACTATTATTTTGGATTTGTACGCCTTTAACAATTGTCATCCTTGGTTCCCCCCTAAAACATTTCCTAGCTTAGGCTGCAAACAGTTTGACCTACAAAATTTAATGTCAAATTTGTTATTGGATCAAGAAGCCTGCATGGGATTTATTTATTCTGTTGAATATACTCACAACTTCTTTACAAACTGTCTTATGCCTTTCATTGGGTAAGGAATCATATATTCTCCATTTCTTTACTATCAAATCCGCAACCAACAAAATCCAGTGTTTGTTTTCTACAATAGGAAACAAAATCCGAACTGCATTTTGTACCGCAGTCTTTGTGATCTGGCTCAAAAACCTCGAGCTATCATTGTCCATTTTATGATAACTTTGCATGAAATGGCACACATTTAATATTTTCATGGAGTATATAAAAATCTTAAAAATGCATTTATGTGATTACTCAGTATAACGGCGACACGTAAAGGTATTTATGGAAAAATATGGATTTCGAGTCTTCTTGTCACTCAAAATGGTCGCTAAAGCATTAACATGATCATTTTCAATCAATCGATGTAATAGTAAATCCTTCATCATACTACGGTCTATTAGAATGTCACCAAGGTTCACAAAAATATTATTCCTACAGAGCACACATAAAATAGTTTTGTCACTTCACTTTAACAGACCTGTAATGCATGAGGAAGATGAAGATTTACTAACTTCTTAGGGTACTTTGATATGCTCTGATGAATTACTTTTTGCATTTCAAGAGAAATTAGTGCTCTCCCAGGATAGTCAATCTGCGGACCGCTAAGGTAGGCTACATAAGGATAAAACTTATGAATAATCTGATATTAAAAGACAACATATATGAGAGCTTTAAGATTGATTTTCAAAAATATCACTAATTCTTGTTCGTTTACTACTTATTATACTTGCATAGGTTCAGAAGGTGCAAATACAACTATTTACAAGCTCTTATCTTCTTGAGTATCTAAAATATTTTGATTTGTATTTGTAGAGGTGTTACAATCTCTTCCTCTAATGTTATCTGATTATCTACAAGTTGTTCACCTCCAGTTATGGTAGTCTGTACAACAGGCTATTCTAAGGTGTCTGAAGTGTCATCCAGTAGTTGTTCTATAATGGTATATATTTGTGCATTAGCTTGCTCTGTTGATCCACCTAAAAATTACCTATTTTTTAGTGTAGATTTTATGCTCACTTTATGCACATTTTTAATGATATACACTTTAAAGGAATGTATTTTGCATATTTTTGTCTTCAAGTATAAAAAATATGATTTTAGAGAAAATAAGGCAAAAACAATGCAATTTGGAGCCAAAATGAGCAAAGAAGAAAATTTTGACCCAGCACATATTGATTTGTCTTTCCATGCTTAATCTCTTTTACATTTCTTACATATTTTTGAATGAAATTACACATTGAAGAAAGGTTGTTTTATGTTCATCTTGTAGGTAAAAATGTTAGGAACACAACGCAACTGAAACGAGGCGAAACGGAGTTGAAACGAAGCCAAACGGAGCAAAACGGTGAAGCTGCGCACAAGGTGGCTCCAGAACCGGCACCTGTGCACCAGTGACGATGAGAAAACGGCGCCCAGGTGCCGAAAACGGGTGCCTAGGCTCCGAAAATGGGCGCCTAGGCTCCGAAAATGGGCGCCTAGGCTCTAGACACAGCTAGAAACATTCTGGGGATGGTTTTGGACGGTTATTAGACGGTTTTTGGTGGTTACAAAAAATTCTAGAAGCCTCTGAATGAAATCCTACATGTCATCAAGTAATAAATGAATCTAGACATATTGGAGCGGTTTTTAAATGAAGAGGTGTGTCTCTTAAGTGAAGGGGTGCGACCCTTCACTTAAATGATCTGGCACCTAGGAGCCAGAACTGGCGCCTAGGCGCTACAGTTAATTTCTAGAAGATTCAATGAATGTGGATGAATTTTGAAGAGATGTCTGAAGCAAAGCTTAGTTATTTTCGAAGCTCTATAAATAGGGATTAATTCTACAACCAAAGGGATTCCTTTTAGTGTCTTAGGGAGTTATGTGGAGTCCTTTAAAAGTCATTTTGTGGTCGTTTTACATAAGGTCCAAGGGGTGTGTGAGTGTGGAGTTTGTTGTGAGTTAGGAGATGTAGATTTCTACATTTTCTGGAGAGATTGGTGAGGGATTTTGAGAGTTTTATGTAAGGAATGTACGAGCAGCGCATGGATCAGCGGGAGACTTTGGTGGAGAGATTCTCTTCTTTCTTTCAGAGGGAAAAACCTAAGTATTGTGTTCTTCATTTTCTTGTAATTATTGTAAACACTTTCTGGTGGATTTTTTTATTTAATCGAAGTTTTGTGTTGTGTTTTATCCATGCTTCGTTAGTAATTTTAGTTACTATTTTCTTTTAATATGAAGTAGTGGCATGTATAGGAAAATTATGTTTATGATAGAATTTTTTTCATTTTAATGTGATGAGTAACATCTCCATCACTTAATTTACTTAACTTAAGTGGCAATAGGTTATGTTAAATTTTGTTGTAAGTGATCTGGCAACTTGAGTGCACTCACATTGTCCGGTTAACTAGTAATATAGTTAGGTGGTAATGCAACTTTAAGGAATTATAATTTAATAATCTATTTCTATTAGATGCTTATAGGTGACAGATAGTTGCATAAACTAATAGAATACTAAAAACATATGTTCCTTGTTGGCACTTAATTTATTTCATAA
This sequence comes from Papilionanthe hookeriana x Papilionanthe teres, assembly GCA_022702705.1. Classification (NCBI taxonomy): domain Eukaryota; kingdom Viridiplantae; phylum Streptophyta; class Magnoliopsida; order Asparagales; family Orchidaceae; genus Papilionanthe; species Papilionanthe hookeriana x Papilionanthe teres. The sequence goes on from CM040424.1 coordinate 170,053,714, forward strand.
TTTTATCAATACTTTGACTTCTTTTACCATTATTTTTATTTACTTTTATTTTGTAATAAAATATATGTATGTTTAGAAATCAAGATTTGATTAGATATTCTCTAATTAAATTAATGTGATGATACTTTACTGGATTTTCATTTACTTTACAAATTAGCCTCTTGTATCATTAAAATCTATGGAGAATTCTTAAGATCTGATCGTAGGCTAAGAATTCTTAACTTATATGTATCACATTTCTCTAAAAGAGGAGGTGGAGATAAATAGGGAAATAATCTTTAATGGGCGTAGAATAGATTTTTGTTTTTAGTGTGACAGGCTAAATTCAATTAATTTGGTTTTACAAAAGAGGTGATGGGTCACTAGTAGGCCAGACCATAGGCCACCATTAGGAGGGGAACCTAGAAGTGAGAGTCTAGAAATTCATCCCTTTCTACTAATAATACATTCTAATCCAATCTTTAAAAACTAGTTAATGTTCTTTATGACCTGGACCAAAGGGTAAAGAATATATATGCTCCTATTTGTCACTACTACATTGAATTCTAAGCATTTCTTTCCTACACATTATCTAGGCAAGAGAAAGGTAGTCTTTAACATCTCAAAATTCTCTAAACTAATTTATCGAGATAAGTTATCTTTTTTTTTAAATTTTCATTTAGGAATAGTTATTAGAAAAAAATTTTAATTGACATTCCAAATTAAGGCCTTATAGAATTAGACAAGAATTAGCTTAAAGGATTTCTTACCTTACTTCTCTGTGGGATCGATACTGGGATTTTAAAAGTAAGCCCTATATTACTTGAAACGATATGTATACTTACGTAGTACCCCTTGTGTGTAAAATATTTTCTAATTTTTATATCATTTAAGATTTTGCACACTAGATTCTATTTATAAATTGAGTCAAGTTTTTGGCAATCTTTTGGAAGTTAATTTACTACGTAATTGCGGGTCGGGTCATCTGTCGAGGGGGAATTTGATTCATTTGATATTGGTTCTTCAGGCTAAGGGAGCTCCTCTGGGTCCTTTGTTGTTTTCTTTATTTTAAACTGGAAAGCAGTGAAAGGGGAACTCACTACCTTCTTTTGTCGACTCTGTCAGCCCTTAACCCTTTGCATTAAGCTGGGAAAGGAGGGTGTGACTTCAGGAGCAATATCAACATGAGAGCCATCTTCTGCTAATGAGTTGCCATCATCGTAACCTTCTCCAACGGGGGAGGATTGATGCGTTCCCTTGTCTGTCTTTCAGCTCATTTTCCTCATCAACAAGAGGCATTTTAACAGGATAGGATATATTTTACATTTCCTCTTCATCCAGCTCATTATCTTTGTCTACAACAGGTGTAGAGGATAGCTGGGAATATTCCTCTACCAACACTGTGCCTTTGTTAGCTAAATCATTTTCAATCTTCTCAAATTTATTCTGCATTATAGACATTTGCTCCTACAACCCTAAAACTCCAACAATAATTTTATACATGGTTTTTTTGAAATTCCATGAACCATTTCTCTTGCCCTTTAAGTAGTTCAATCATGACTTCCATGTTCTGATTCATTGTAGTTAATACAGGAGGAACTGCGCTGTCGCCTTGTCGGCTGTTAAATTTTTAGAGTTTTAATATTTTTGAAAAATAAGGTTTTAAAATATAGTTTTATCAAATAGAAAATTGATTTAATTTAATATATATATGGATTTTGAAAGTAATATTTTAATTTTTGGCGGAAGCGAAATGAAACTGATTTCATACAAATGTTAGTTTAAATAATCAAGTGCTTCATCACAAGGCATGTACCTATACCGAAGAATAGGTATATGACTTGGGATGAGGCTTGATCAAATAAAATAAAGAATTCAAGATATTCGTTTGGTCTGTGAACTAATTTTAATCGAAAATTTCCCCTATCTAATATGAAGGAATTAGAAAGGGTTTCAATTAATCTGGGGCCCTTGTGTTTCCTATAAGGGAAAACCCCTATATCTAATTACATCTTAGATAATCGAACTCACCTAAGAAAACTCTTGATATAGATCGGGAAATAGTTATATTCATGACTTCTAAAGGTAAGGTTTTCAAAGAAAATGTGATTGTCGGAAATTCAATAGGTGTATTGCTCAAGTTTCGGAACATTTCATTTTATCAGAATCCAAATGAGAGAAGGCTAGGGGAAGAGCAAAGATTCGATAAAATCTTGACGTCTTCCCAAACTATCCTATTTTTTAGCTTTGATTAAGGACTATCAATTTTATTATTTAGGACTTATATTCACTTGATACCGATTATGTGAATGGCTTGGAAGATAGGAGGATTTATGTCATACCTGATGACAACCTCGGAATCTTAAAACGAGTTACGGCTTATGTTGCACAACATAGTTATGCATGAGCCTAAAGACAAGGTAAGGATTTATGTTGCACTAGACAAGTTACCTCGAAGTCCTGTGGCTTGTTGTTTTAATTTTTAAGGAAGAGAGTTGATGTTGCAGACAAGTTTTGTTGTTGAAGATGGCCGTGCTGCCCACTATGCATGCTCCAAGCTTCTCGCTACAGCGGGTTTAGTTTAAAGAAGTGTCAATTGGGGAGAAAAGAGAAGTTTTATGTTTTGGAAAATTTTAAATTGAGGTGTCTTAATATTTTATTAGGGGAACATTAAAGTTGATTATAGCAACACCGATTAAGATCCCACGGTTCCATCATCCCGACATCACCATTTTCATCTGATTCACTTAGTTCAAATGAATTTACTAAACTCAACTTAATGAGTTCCATACTTTCATTTAGACCGTAGGAAAACCCTGTTAGCAACACGTAGTTACCTCCTCCGAGGGATTCTCGATCATCCAACGAGACGTTTTAATTTAGTTGCAATTGTGGTTTTTGTTTTGTTTATGATTAAATTTTGAGTTGTTTTATATTTTGAATATTGTGGCGGTGAATTTTATCTTGTTTTTTATTTTTAATTTTGATTTTGGTCTCAGTTTTGTGGCTATCCTAAAGGTTTCAGTTTTCATGCAGGGTGACATTGTTGTTTAGCATGCAAATATGTAAGGAAAGAAAGTATAGTAGAGTGCAGGTAAGTAAATTGTATTAAAATAAAAGCATACCTGTTAGGTCTTCCCGTCATCTCCACCTAAAACTTTAGTATTCTTGCAATAAATATTTATATTTTGCAGAGAAGTAAAGCCTTATGGATAGGTTCATCACATGCCTACCAAGCTCTATGTCATAAATATAATGGGTGCAATAGTCCTACAAGGTGTCCAAAAGATTTTTGAAACGGCCCAGGAGGAAAACCAGATATTTAAAAATACCTTCGAACTTCCTTGGGGTCCTTTTAGACTCATTATAGCTATTAAATGATTTATCTTTTTCATACCCTTATGCTCAGTGAGCTGATATTTTAGTCATCCCGAAAGGCGGGGTAGTTATCACTTGGTGCTTTACTTAGGAATTATGTGAGTGGGCCTTTAGAGGCAAAATTTAACTTGTGGAAGAATTTACCAAATCTTGATGGGCTTGTAATGTTTTAAAAGGTAGTTTTAAGATTAAACATCTTTTCTTTTCTAACTCTTGTTATTTAATTCTTTTGATTAGGCCTAGCTCATTACTAAGCCCTTAAGATTTAGTGGGTATTTTTATGTTTTCTAGAAAAGGAAATTTTATGACTTTCATGATCGTGATCCTTATCAAAATATTGATTTATCATTTAAACATCAAATGAAGGGGAATTTCATTAGTGGAATATTAACTTCCAAAGTCAATCCCTAACTTTAAGACTCTTTTTAATTTGATTTTTCTTCCAAATTATAATAATTAAGAAAATTTAAATATTTAATTTTGATGTGAAAAAATTGCAATGAGTTTCTACCAATTGTAGCTTAATGTTTTAATCATCCAACATAATAATTAAGATCATTTGTTGCCCTTTTCCCATTCTGATTAAGCCTAAATATTAATTAAGGCTAAATTTTACAAAATTACCATTTTACACCTAAAGGCCTTTATCACTTCATAATTTATTAAATTTAGCTCCAATGACTTTAAATTTTTTATGTGACCCCACTTATGGGTTAATTAAAACATCAGAAGAGAAAATGTTATTTTTCAAATTTAAATTTAATTTATATATTTATTTTAATGCAAAAATAGGGGTTTTCAATGAAAATTCAATAACTTGTGCAAAACAATACATATAACATTGAAATTATTCTTGGAGGTAGACCTAGACTATAGGAACAATTTAACAAAATTTCACAAATTTTTGAGTTTTAATTTTATTATTATAATTATTTTAAGTTATAGAGTTTTAATTAATTATAAAATATTTTAAAGTTTGAAATCAATTTTATATTTTTCTTAAGTCCCTCTGAGATCAAGGAACCCAAAGAAACAAACCTTATATTTTTTTTATTTTCATTTTAGTTATTAGAATTATTTTAGTGTAAAATTAAGAAAATTCATTTTTTACCCTTCTAAAAATTGATTTAAGCCTTTAAAAATTGATTTTTTAATTTTGAAGCTTAGAAAAATATGTGGGTGGTTCCTAAGTGATTAGGAGACCAAAAGTGACAATTTGGTGATTTTTAATATTTTTGTGATTTTTATTATTATTTAATTATTTAATATTAAAAACATGATTAAAAATGAAAATTTTGTGAAAATCCCAATTTTATTTTTAAAAGAATCATCTGATCAAAGAGAACTCCCAAAACCAATTTTACAATTTTTTTGAGTTATATTTTAATTATTAGAGATTAGTTTAATGCTCAAAATTATCATTTTACTTAGAAAATCATTTAGGTAACCAAATCAATTCCAAATGCCGTGAAATGTTTATGGGAAGTTCTCTGACCTTTAAAATACAGTCGAGAATTGTTTTTAAGTGATTTTCATTTTTAATGAAGTCAAATTAATTTAAATTTAATTTTAAACTAAGTTGATAATTAGGTCATTTCTTAATGATTTAACCCATGAAAATTTTATCCTAGGGACCTCTGATCATAAGGAACCTACCATGATTTTTCTGGATTTTTATGATCACCATGAAAATTATTAGAATTAATTTATGAATATTGATGCCTAAACTTGAAAAGTAAAGTTCTCTGTCCAGAGATTCCCTCTCACCTGGAAAAATCAGGGAATATTGACACACTTTTTAATGTTTACAAAAATAGCAACGACACCAAAAACTTGATCCCGCTTAATATATATTTAATTTTTTTGATGGAATGTATAATGTGGATTCTATGCAAGTATACGTACCGTATCAAGTAATACAAGGCTCTAGTGGAGTCCTGGTTATCGATCCCACAGGGAAGTTTTAAAAGATTTGTAACAGCTAAATTTAAAAGGATTTACTTACTAATATAGTATACAAAATTTAGAATACTTAACAAAAGCGATCTAAAGTAAACTAATGCTTTAAATAAAGTTGATTTAAAGATTTCAGAAAAAGTATCCTTCCCCTTGTTTTTAGAAACTTAAGTGAATGATGAATTCAAATAGATTTTTTTATTGTATTGTGACAAATAGAAGCATTCCTATTCTTTACCCTTTGGTCCACGTGCAAAAAACATTGACTAGTCCTATGCTTGATTACTGAATCTGCGGCTAGGCTGGGAGGATACTGGCTGCCACGTTCCTCTCACCTGAGGGCTAACATCTACACTTCAGCTCTCAAATGATAGGACCAAATTGAATATTTTAGTCGTCGCACTAAAATGTCCAATTCTACGTCCAGATAAATAATATTTCCTATTTATTTGCACCCTCCTTCCAAGGCTTTTGACTTCCGGAATATTGGATGTAATCTTACTATAGTTGATAATTCAACATATTTAACGATTCAATTGGCCGGATTGAAAGTAAATTAAGTTTTAAGTAAAAGATTATCACAATTTATTTTAATATATTAGGCACTTCTATTTAATTTCATCAATTCACACAATTTCATAAACAAGGAGAAAGACTAAGAAAACTACTCAGAATGCATGGGAATTAAACAAAGCATGCATTTTATTTAAATTTAACAATAATAAACAAAGATACTTATCTCAATTTCCTCTCCAAGCAGACTCCTTGAAGTTTCTTTGACTTTTCCTTCTAGTACAACACACTTCTTAACTCACTACTTACACTTACTCACACTAAACTTCGACTTAGACTCGAAAAGCACACTAATAGAATACTCTAAGACTCCTAAAATAGACACACCACATACTAAAATTCATCCTCTATTAATATAGGTAGACAAAGGTCCAAGGGTACTTAAGCACCTCTTGAAAAGCGTCCGGGTTTAATGTATCGGCATTTTAAGCTGTCTCTCCGTCGGCGATAAACGACCTCTCCATCAGCGGGGCTTCTTGAAGGTCTTCAATCCGCGCGATCTCGCTGTCGGCGGGCTCAGGCTCACTGTCGGTGAGGTAGTTGCAAACCTTTAAGAAATTCTCTTCATAATCTCGTCATCGGCGGGCTCGATTTCGCCGTCGGCGACTTAGTTCATTTTGTATGTATTTCTTCCTTCTTTATCCAAAATTACTCTATTTTATGCTTTTTTTTCTTCCATCACTTATAAATCTTCGTTCCTGCAATAAAATAAAGAAAATACCTTTCTTTAAAGTGCAATTTCATAAAAAATTGGTATGAATTTCTTAACATATTTTTCTATGATCAAAATCCCCAAACTTAATTATTACTTGTCCTCGAAGTAATTTTTATACTAAATAAAAACAATGATTTTTCTAATAGAATTTTTTTAATTGAAATAAACTATGAATTAAATTTAAATAATACTATAGTAAAGTTAAATAGAAATATTTTTAAGTAATTAAATTAACTTTATCGATATAGGATTATTTAGTTATCAGATCTAAGATTTCTAGCTCGCTATTTATTTCAGGAAAGACTATATTAAAAAGAGTAATTTACTTAAGATATTTAGATGATAGGAAGTTCGAAAAACACTATTTAGTAAAATATTAATCTATATATATAAGTTTAGAAATATATTTGAGTTTTACCCTTTAGGTTGATTCCATTGAAGCCAATTTTGATAAGACATCTCCTCGAAGCTTCTCCTCACTTATATTTTTTTTTCTTTTCTTATCTCTTTTTTTTCTTTTCTTTTCTTTTTCTTTTTTTTTCTTTTTGGATTGATTTTCAATCCTTCTCTTTTTATTTTTCAAGTGAGGATTACTGTATCTGGATAGCCTGTTAATAATTTTGAACTTCAACTTTCTCTTCCTAAATTTGAAACTTCAAATATTTCTTTTCTTATTTGTATTTCATAACCTTTACTTCATTGAGTTTCAATTCTTCTTTTTCACCTAAATACTTAAGAATTTCAATTTTAGAATATAGTTTCCCTTACTTTAAATAGTTTAATATATTCTTATTCCTTTTAACCAAATATCTTATTCTATTAAATTAATTTGGATTTCTAGAAATATTCTATTCAACTTTCTATAATAATTATATAAATTAATTCAAGTTACTGAATTAAAAATTATTACAGAAAATCAAATAATAATAATTTTTTTTAAACATAGAAATTGAAAACAATTTAATAATTAAATTTGAATTTTTCCTCCCCCAAACTTAAATTTTTCTATCTATTTCTAAATGGTGAAAAGGAAAATATACAATGAATCATGTCGGCATATTTTTAGGTTGTGTTTTATTTTGAAAAGGGGTCGCCTAATAGAAATTGTCGGCGAATTTTCATATTTTTAAATTTACTTTAAATATATATATAGTTTAAAAGATAACATTTGATTTTGAAAGTAATTTTAAGTTTAAAAGTTTTAAGATATGAAATCGAACCGATCTCACATCCCAAATAGTTTATATAAACGAGCACCGCACCACGAACCGCGTATCTATCCTGAAGAATAGGCACGCTTGCTTGATGATGGGGCTCGATTAAATAAACTAGGAGATTTGTGACATCCGTTTGGTCTGCGAACTAATTTTATAAGCCGACAAGTTCCCCTACTTAATATAAATGAATCGAGCGAGGGTTTATATTACCGGGTCCTTAAAGTTCCCTATAAAGGCGAGCCCCATAGTTAATTACATCTTAAGTGACGTGGAATCACCTAAGAAAACTCTCGATAATGATCATCTGGTTTTGCTCTCAAGAATTTCAAAGTTTAAGGTTTTCAAAAGATTTGAATTTTGGAAATTTCAATAGGGAATGAATCAAATTTAGAACAATTTATTTTAGGAGTCCAAAGGCAGAGAAGTAGGAGAAGCTGAGGATCCAAGAAAAATCTTAGCAACTTCCCAATCTATCCTATTATTTAGCTTCGAGTTTAAGAAAATCCTAATATTATACGATATTTCAATCTTGCCAATTTTAATTAATTTGGACTTATATTTGTATGATAAAATCATACGAAATAGCCTCGAAGATGTGAGGGTTTGTGTCGTACCAAACGACTTACCTCGGAGTCCTAAGACCAGGTTAGGGCTTAATTTACATGACATGATCATGCAAATGCACTAACAAAGAGTTGAGGATTTATGTTGCACTAGGAAAACTACCTCGAAATCCTATAGCTTTGTTGTTTAAAACTAGGAAAGGTTTTCTTTGAACTAGACCCGAGTTTTGTTGATGACGATGGTCGTGCTTGCCCACCATGCTCCGAGCTCCTTGTTGTTGCGAGAGGTTTAGTTTTAGAAGTCATAAATCGGGAGATAAGAGAAGTGTTTTGGTTTAGAAATCTTAAAAACTCGAGTGTTTTTAATATTTTCATTAAAACAAATCTTAAAGTTGATTATAACGGAGCTGATTAAGATCCCGCGGTTACAGTCATCCCGGCACCGTTATTTTCATTGAATTCACTTAGTCCGGATGAATTTGCTAAACTCGACTGAATGAGTTCCACACTTTCATTTAGACCGTGGGAAATCCCGTTAGCAACACGTGGGTTACATCATCCGAGGTATTCCCGATCATTCAACGAGACGTTTTAATTTAGTTGCAATTGTAGTTATGTTGTTCTGTTTGTGATTAAATTTTAAGTTGTTTTATATTTTGAAATGTTGTGGCGGTGAATTTTATCTTGCAGTGATTTTTAATTTAGTTTTAGTGTCAGTTCAGGGGCTATCCTAAAGGTTTTGGTTTTCATGCAACGGTTGTTTATCATGCAAGAAAAGTAAAGTGCATTTGCGATAAAGTAAATTGCAATAAAATAAAAGCGTACCTGGAGGGTCTTCCCGTCATCCAAGCTGCACTTAAAACACATGTTAAGTCATTTAAATATTTCAACAAGTACCTAGAGTAAAGGCTAGGGAAAGGTTTTGATTGTCTATCAGCGTCCTAGTCATATAGCTAGTCATCTCCTATGACGTCTAAGTTCTTGTATTTTGGTTTAAGGACGATTTTCTTCATCAAAGAACAATTAAGTTCAATTGTTCTTATAAACATCCTATCATATTGAGGAAGTGCTTAAGATGTGTCTTAAACATCTTTTCAATATTTCTAGGATTGTTTTAAGTCCGAATGGATTTAATTAATCGAGTGAAGTAAACATCCGAGGTTTAATTAAGTTTTGTTATTTTGCTCGGTGAACTAGGATGTTTGAATATCCTATGAGTGAAGTACCACTTCACCTAATGCTCCATCTAGGAGTTATGATAACAAGAGCTTTTAAGGGAAAATGATGTTTTAGTGATTTGTGATTTAATTTAATTTTTGATTGATGGATTTAAGTTTGGAATAGTGTTCAAGTTGTTTTAGATTTCACTTTGAATTCTTTATGTCTTAAGTGATGTTATATTTAATTCTATTTCATTTAATTTAATTTAATTTAATTTAATTTAATTTGATTTAATTTTAATTTAATTTTATTTTTAATGTTTTAATTTAATTTAATTTAATTTAATTCAATTTACTTTAAGTTTAATTTAAATTTTAATTTAATTTAATTTTAATTTTAATTTAATATTTTATTATTATTATTATTTTTATGTTTTAAAGATGATTTAATTTAATTATTAAAGTATTAATTTAATTGAAATTTTGATTTAATTTAGTTTGAATATTTTAATTTTTAATTTAATTTAATGACTAAGTCTTTTAGTATTTGAAGTATTAAATTTAGATTATCATTAGGAATTAAATATTATTGAAGTTGTTAATTTAGGGATTTTTAAATTGAAGAATAAATATCTTCTTAAATAATATTCCTATTTTAATAATTTCAATTTTTATTAATCTTCCAAATTCAATTAATTGATTAATTAAGGTTTATTCTTAAAAATTATTGATGGGTTTCTATCCTTTAAATATTTAAATTTCAATCATCCAAATTAGATTAAGATCAACTATTTTACACTTTCATTTTATTAAGCCTAAAATTTTAATTAGAGGTTAAAAGTTTTAATTACCATTTTGCCCTTCGAAGCTTAATAATTTCATAACTCACTAAATTGAGCTTAAATGAATTTGAAATTTTTATGTGGCTTCACTCACATGTCAATTAAGACATTAGAGGAGAAAATGTGATTTTTCTGTATTTAATTTATTTACGTAATTATTTTTTGTGGAAAATAGGGATTTTCAAGGAAAATTTAATAAGATGACCAAGGAAAATTTTCTATAGTTAAGAAAATTATGGGGCACTCCTAATGACCAGAGGACCATTTGGACAAATTTTAGTGATTTTTTTGATTTTATTTTATTTATTATAATTATTTTTTTAGTTTTGGAGTATTAATTAATTTGAAAAAAAATAAAGGTTGAAAAATAAATTTTATATTTTTCAAAAATCTTTCTGATATCAAAGAGACAAGAAACCAATTTTTATAATTTTCTGATTTTTCTTTGATTTATTAGAATTATTTTAGTGAAAAAGGTTGAAAAATACATTTTTTAATATTAAAAATTTCATTAAACCTTCAAAATTCAATATCTTATCCTAGGGACTTAAGAAAAATATTTGGTTTGTTCCCAAGTGTTTAGAATTCAAAATATGACATTTTAGTGATTTTTAATATTTTTGTGATTTTTATTATTTTTTAATTATTGAAATTATTAAAATATTGATAAAAATCAACTTTTTTATAAAATTATAATTTTAATTTTCCTAAGTTCCTCTGATATCAGAGAAGCTCCCAATCCAATTTTGTGAATTTTTAAAAAGTATTTAGTGAGTTATAAATTTTTAAAGTTTGATTTCATTCATGGGGCTTAATTAACCCATTTGGTGGGGCTAACCAAGTCCAATTGATTTCAAATTTTTATGTGGTGTTCTCCTATCCCTAGAGGACAGTGAAGAATTGTTTTTAAGTTAATTTGATTAGTGGTTAAACCTAAATAATTAAAGTTCAATTTTGGGTGTTTAAGCCAATTAGGGTTGTTCAAAGTGAATTAGCTCAAAAATTTATTTTTCCTAGGTCCCGCTGGTCATAAAAAATTATTTTTCCTAGAATTTATTTCTCAACATGCTAATGATTGGAATTAAAATACTCAAAACAGTAACATGAAGTTGGAAAATCAAAAACTTCTCATAGGGGTGGCCTCGACCTTGGAAAATTCAGGGAATGTTCCCAGAGTTCGGAGGCTTAGCTCTATGGTCTCATGCCATGGTGAATTTCCTATATGCATGGAGAATTGAAATAGTGCAGAGAGTAAATAAATTATTAAAAATAAAATACTTAATGAAATTACTTGATTTCTTTTCCACATTATTCTCCTACGTTCATCTGAGCGAGAAGGTATTTTTATTTTATTTTTAGGATTTTTCTACACAAAGTTATGAATTTTCAAAGTTCTGGTAATTAAATAAATAAGAAAAATTCTAATTTCCTACTTATCCACGCGGCGCTGACTCAACCTCGGCGTCTCCGAAAAGCCACGCGGCGTGTTTTGATTCGGCGCCGCCATCCGACTCAGCGCTCCAGGGGCCCGCGGTTCATGTCTCATTACTCTGTCCGGCGGGATCCTGGCAGTCCACCCGATACACGCGCGATCCAACGGTTCCCAGTCATCGTCTACTACTGGTGTGAACCCGTGACCGTCAATCTTCTAACCCTAATTTCTCACTCGATTCTCAAAGGATTTTCGAGTTCTTATGCTCTATGGATTCGTCTTGAAGAGAAGAACACATCCATACAGTAAACATGTATTGAAATTGACCCAAACTAAATTGAGAATCTCCGGAAGCTCGGGAGGAAGAGTGAGTCCATACCTTTGCTCGAAGAAGTGAAGCTTCTATCCGAGAGTTGTGTCACATTCGATTGGGTCCAAGCAAGCTCCGAGATGAAGTCCCTTGGCACAGTGAATTGTCTAGGTATGATTTCGACCAAGCCCGATCACAAAGCTTGGAGGCTGGAAGCAATGGCTGGCCTGGTGAGGGGGCTTTTAGAGGGAAACCTCTTCTCTTGGTCTGGTGAAGGTGTAGGACCAATCAATTTGGGGATTGGCTCACTGTGAAGAAGTGTCCTGGTTTTTATCTTTGAAATTTGAACTCGAAATTGAGCTCGAGTTTGGAGGAATTGAGGTTGGAATCCGGTGGGAATCAAATGCTCTATGTGTGGAGAGTGGTACGGAATTATTTTGGCGAGTTTCCTTAAGGTTTGTTTCAGCACCTCTCATGGCAGAGAGGAGGTGGTGTTTAAATAAGAGAGGGTAGAGGGCCTCCCAGGGGGAGTTAGGGCTTGGGATCAGCTGCTCTATTCAAGAGAAGAACAACCATGGTGGCTACTGGACTTGGGGAAACTCAGTAAGGGGGAATTTCAATGTTGGCTCACATGTGAGATCTCAGGTGTGGTGTTTTCCGGCGATCCAGGTGGCTGGCCGGCAGGCATGGGTCACCCTCAGGTTCAGGTGGGTCAGGGCTGGGGTTTAGAGTAGGCAATTGGGCTTTGCCATGTGTAAAGAGCTTAGATTAAAATGGCATGGGGGAGAGGCCATTTTGGCTTGATTTGGTCTAAGCCATGGTTTTGGGTTTGGTGCACCCACCAAGGCACTAGTTTTGGGCTTAGGGAATCATTTGGGTCGGTGACTTTAGGTGGACAAGTCTCTATCCCGAGAATTTTGATTAAGCATGGGTTAGAGTGTGACATAAAAGGGGTTAAAAAGGCTTAAGAAGGAGTTTGGAAAGGGGTTCCCTCTCTAACCATAAATGGTTTGATGATGTGGAAAGTGGCCTCCATGGCTTACATGTGGCTTATGCATGGCTTCATGGCTTCATTTGGCTTGGGAAATATCTTAGTCAATTACATGAAAAAGGGTTTTGAATTTTTGGACATCTTGACGGAAAATTTTCATAAGGCCATATTTGGTTTGTTTAAATGATGAAATAGAACTTAGGGGGTGATTTTATCAAATGGATGATCAATGAAGATGTCATATGGGTTTTGACATAGGTTTTGAGTCTTTGAAATTGTTTTGGATGGGCTTTAAGGAAGGCTTAAGGGGATGAGCCTTTAGGTTTAAAAATGAATTCATGGATGGGAATTTTGTAGAAGTTTGGGCCAAATAATTGTTGGGTTTGGTTTAGGGATGTGTCACGAGTGATTTGAAATGAATTTGAGGTGGTTTGGGTTTGAATTGAGTTGAATTTGGGTTGATTTGGTAAATGGGCCAATGTAGGTTAAATTAGGCTAATTTGGGCCAATATTGGGCTAGAGTTGAAATTGATGTAAAATTAATGTTGAGAAATTTTTATGGGAGTGTTTTAAAGAGGTTTTAACTTTGGATGGGTTTTGGTTTTGGGACTTGGGCTCATTTGGGTCAGGTTTGGGTTTAGGTCAAAATTGGGCTTTTTGGTTTTGGGTTGAATTTGAGTAGGGTTTAGGTCCAAATTTTGGGCAAATTATGTTAGTGTTTTGTTGGTGGGGATGTTAGGGATGGTTTAGGAAAGGTTAGGGTTCAATTGGAATTAAATTGGGTTTGGTTTGGGCTAAGTTTGGGTCATGGGTCCAAATTAGGCCCTAAGGTCAAAAGTGCAATTGGATTCAAATGTCAATCAAGTTGGACTTGGATTTGGTCTAGATTTATATTGTGGATATTGAATTGAAGTTTAGAATTTAATTGGACCAAAATTGGGGTCAATTGGGTAGGTTTGGTTTGACATTGGGTTCACTTGGGTTAAGAATGGGCTAAATTGGGATTTTAGTAAAAGTGCGGTAAATTGACAAAATTGGACCATGGTGTAGTTGGACAAGATGAAATTGGGAATATTTGAGATTTTCTAGAATTTTCTGGGAATTTTCTGAATTTTTGGATTTTTGGGTCAAGAGGGGTATTTTGGGTATTTGGAGGGTATTGGGGGGGTACTTTTGGAATTTTTGGTATTTTTGGCTATGGATGATCAATTTGAGTGGAGGGAAATGTTTAGGAATGGTTTTGGGAAATTTTGGGTAATTTAGGTGACTTTGCAAATTTTGGGTAGTTAAAGGGCATTTGGTAGATTTGGTGGGTGTAGGGTCCCAGGGTCGAAAATTGAAATTTTGAAAAAAGAAGATTGATCAAATATGAGTGAAATGGAAACACTTTGGTTGAGCCATGAAGTCATATTAAGCCTATATGAGCCATGAGAGGACTCATTTGAGGCATTCACTATGTTGTTCCTAACCCTCTTAGCCAGGGGCTTAGTTGTTAAGGTTCATCCATATGAATTACCTACATGAGTCAAGGAGTCAAGTTGGGTATGAGTGTGATTTAAGGATTTTGATTGTGTGTGTGTGAGTGTAGAGTAGGAGTGTAGTGAGTGTGTAAGTCAACCCTCACCAGACCAAGCCACCCAGGGTGGTCCTAAGGCCAAAGAGTCCTATAGGGAACTCATCCTTTAAACCTTCACTTTTGATCTCAACCCTCTAGGTGATTAGGGGTCTACAATCAAGCTTGTGAGGTTTGTAGGGAGTTAAGAGGTGTTTCAAATTTCTAAGGGGTGGGTCCTAATTCTAGTCCTCTAAGATAGTCAAAGGAAAAGCCTAAGGCTAGATCATAAGCACTAAAGAGGGAAGAGAAGACCTCATAAAAAATGAGGTCAACAATTCATACCTTTGAGCTTTAGGTATTTCTTTTCCTGGAAATTTTTGTACATTTTTTCATTATTTAAAGAACCTGTACTGTTAGTATTCTTCCATATATATAGTATTTAAAAGAGAGTGCTGGGTAAAGAAATTTTTAAATAAGTATAAAAACACAAACAGATTAAAACTTAATCTACTATTACACATCCAATCAACTAGGTTACTAAAACAATCTAAAATTAAAATTCACAATTTATAAAACTTAAACAACACATTTAAAGAAAAACTAACATACTACTTTAAAGAGACTTTTCATACTAATTTAACATATATAAAAAGTCTAACATAACAGCTTAAGCAATTTAAAACAAACACCCCAACTCCACAGTCCATAGAAAGTACATAATAATTACACACAAAGTAATAAAGTTCTTAAAATGTCAATTAACCTAAATAAACCAAATAAAGTCTCTAATCTTCAGCATCAAAATCCCAAACTATATCATCTCCCTGATCTCCAGGCTGAGAAGGTTGAGCAGGCTGATATTGTGTGTAGTGGGGGCATTCAGGAAAGACAACATCTAATTCACCTAAAGGCCTTTATCACTTCATAATTTATTAAATTTAGCTCCAATGACTTTAAAATTTTTATGTGACCCCACTTATGGGTTAATTAAAACGACGAGGAGAAAATGTGATTTTTCAAATTTTAATTTAATTTATATATTTATTTTAATGAAAAAATGGGGGTTTTCAATGAATATTCAATAACTTGTGCAAAATAAAACATACAACTTTAAAATTATTCTTGAAGGTAGACCTAGACTAGGGGACCACTTGGACAAAATTTCATAATTTTTTGAGTTTTAATTTTATTATTATAATTATTTTAAGTTATAGAGTTTTAATTAATTATAAAATATTTTAGAGTTTGAAAATTCAATTTTATATTTTTTATAAGTCCCTCTGAGATCATGGAACCCAAAGAAACAAATCTTATATTTTTTTTATTTTTATTTTAATTATTATAATTATTTTAGTGGAAAATTAAGAAAATTCATTTTTTACCCTTCTAAAAATGGATTCAAGCCTTTAAAAATTGATATTTTAATTTTAAAGCTTAGAAAAATATGTTGATAGTTCCTAAGTGATTAGGAGACCAAAAGTGACAATTTGGTGATTTTTAATATTTTTTGTAATATTTATTATTATTTAATTATTTAAATATTAGAAATATGATTAAAAATGAAAATTTTGTGAAAATCCCAATTTTATTTTTAAAAGAATCCTCTAATCACAGAGAACTCCCAAAACCAATTTTACAATATTTTTAATTTATATTTTAATTATTAAAATTAGTTTAATGTTTAAAATTATCATTTTACTTAGAAAATTCATTTAGGTAACCAAATGAATTCCAAATGCCATGAAATGTTTATGGGAAGTTCTCTGACCTTTAAAATACAGTCGAGAATTGTTTTTAAGTGATTTTCATTTTTAATGAAGTCAAATTAATTTAAATTTGTTTTTAAACCAAGTTGATAATTAAGTCATTTCTTAATGATTTAACTCATGAAAATTTTATCCTAGGGTCCTCTGATCATAGGGAACCTACCATGATTTTCCTGGATTTTTATGATCACCATGCAAATTATTAGAATTAATTTATGAAAATAGATGCCTAAACTTGAAAAGTAAAGTTCTCTGTCCAGAGATTCCCTCTCACCTGGAAAAATCAGGGAATATTGACACACTTTTTAATGTTTACAAAAATAACAACGGCACCAAAAACTTGATCCCGCTTAATATATATTTAATTTTTTTGATGGAATGTATAATGTGGATTCTATGCAAGTATACGTACCGTATCAAGTAATACAAGGCTCTAGTGGAGTCCGGTTATCGATCCCACGAGGTAAGTTTTAAAAGATTTGTAACGACTAAATTTAAAAGGATTTACTTACTAATATAGTATACAAAATTTAGAATACTTAACTAAAGCGATCTAAAGTAAACTAATGCTTTAAATAAAGTTGATTTAAAGATTTCAAAAAAAGTATCCTTCCCCTTGTTTTTAGAAACTTAAGTGAATGATGAATTCAAATAGATTTTTTTATTGTATTGTGACAAATAGAAGCATTCCTATTCTTTACCCTTTGGTCCAGGTGCAAAGAACATTGACTAGTCCTATGCTTGATTACTGAATCTGCGGCTAGGCTGGGAGGATACTGGCTGCCACGTTCCTCTCACCTGAGGGCTAACATCTACACTTCAGCTCTCAAATGATAGGACCAAATTGAATATTTTAGTCTGTCACACTAAAATGTCCAATTCTACGTCCGATAAATAATATTTCCCTATTTATTTTCACCCTCCTTCCAAGGCTTTTGACTTCCCTGACTATTGGATGTAATCTTACTATAGTTGATAATTCAACATATTTAACAATTCAATTGGCCAGATTGAAAGTAAATTAAGTTTTAAGTAAAAGATTATCACAATTTATTTTAATATATTAGGCACTTCTATTTAATTTCATCAATTCACATAATTTCATAAACAAGGAGAAAGACTAAGAAAACTACTCAGAATTCATGGGAATTAAACAAAGCATGCATTTTATTTAAAGTTAACAATAATAAACAAAGATACTTATCTCAATTTCCTCTCTAAGCAGACTCCTTGAAGTTTCTTTGACTTTTCCTTCTAGTACAGCACACTTCTTAACTCACTACTTACACTTACTCATACTAAACTTCAACTTAGACTCAAAAGCACACTAATAGAATACTCTAAGACTCCTAAAATAGACACACCACATACTAAAATTCATCCTCTATTAATATAGGTAGACAAAGGTCCAAGGGGTACTTAAGCACCTCTTCAAAAAGCGTCCAGGTTTAATGTATCTGGCATTTTGAACTGTCTCTCCGTCGGCGATAAACGACCTCTCCATCAGCGGGGCTTCTTGAAGGTCTTCAATCCGCGCGATCTTGCTGTCGGCGGGCTCAGGCTCACTGTCGGTGAGGTAGTTGCAAACCTTTAAGAAATTCTCTTCATAATCTCGTCGTCGGCGGGCTCGATTTCGCCGTCGGCGACTTAGTTCATTTTGTATGTATTTCTTCCTTCTTTATCCAAAATTACACTATTTTATGCTTTTTTTTTCTTCCATCACTTATAAATCTTTGTTCCTGCAATAAAATAAAGAAAATACCTTTCTTTAAAGTGCAATTTCATAAAAAATAGGTATGAATTTCTTAACATATTTTTCTATGATCAAAATCCCCTAAACTTAATTATTACTTGTCCTCAAGTAATTTTTATACTAAATAAAAACAATGATTTTTGTAATAGAATTTTTTTAATTGAAATAAACTATGAATTAAATTTAAATAATACTATAGTAAAGTTAAATAGAAATATTTTTAAGTAATTAAATTAACTTTATAGATATAGGATTATTTAGTTATCAGATCTAAGATTTCTAGCTCGCTATTTATTAAAGGAAAGACTATATTAAAAAGAGTAATTTACTTAAGATATTTAGATGATAGGAAGTTCAAGAAAATACTATTTAGTAAAATAATAATCTATATATATAAGTTTAGAAATATATTTGAGTTTTACCCTTTAGGTTGATTCCATTGAAGCCAATTTTTGATAAGACATCTCCTCAAGCTTCTCCTCACTTATATTTTTTTTTTCTTTTCTTTTTCTTTTTTTTTTCTTTTCTTTTCTTTTTCTTTTTTTTTCTTTTTGGATTGATTTTCAATCCTTCTCTTTTTATTTTTCAAGTGAGGATTACTGTATCTGGATAACCTGTTAATAATTTTGAACTTCAACTTTCTCTTCCTAAATTTGAAACTTCAAATATTTTTTTTCTTATTTGTATTTCATAACCTTTACTTCATTGAGTTTCAATTCTTCTTTTTCAGCTAAATACTTAAGAATTTCAATTTTAGAATATAGTTTTCCTTACTTTAAATAGTTTAATATATTCTTATTCCTTTTAACCAAATATCTTATTCTATTAAATTAATTTGGATTTCTAGAAAAATTCTATTCAACTTTCTATAATAATTATATAAATTAATTCAAGTTACTGAATTAAAAATCATTACAGAAAATCAAATAATAATAATTTTTTTTAAACATAGAAATTGAAAACAATTTAATAATTAAATTTGTATTTTTCCTCCCCCAAACTTAAATTTTTCTATCTATTTCTAAATGGTGAAAAGGAAAATATACAATGAATCATGTCGGCATATTTTTAGGTTATGTGTTTTATTTTGAAAAGGGGTCTCCTAACAGAAATTGTCAGCGAATTTTCATATTTTTAAATTTACTTTAAATATATATATAGTTTAAAAGATAACATTTGATTTTGAAAGTAATTTTAAGTTTAAAAGTTTTAAGATATGAAATCGAACCGATCTCACATCCCAAATAGTTTATATAAATGAGCACCGCACCACAAACCGCGTATCTATCTCGAAGAATAGTGCATACTTGCTTGATGATGGGGCTTGATTAAATAAACTAGGAGATTTGTGACATCCGTTTGGTCGCGAACCAATTTTATAAGCCGGACAAGTTCCCTACTTAATATAAATGAATCAAGCAGGGTTTATATTACCTGGGTCCTTAAAGTTCCCTATAAGGGCAAGCCCCTACATTTAATTACATCTTAAGTGACGGGAATCACCTAAGAAAACTCTCGATAATGATCACTGGTTTTGCTCTCAAGAATTTCAAAGTTTAAGGTTTTCAAATGATTTGAATTTTGAAAATTTCAATAGGGAATGAATCAAATTTGGAACAATTTATTTTAGGAGTTCAAAGGCAGAGAAGTAGGAGAAGCTGAGGATCCAAGAAAAATCTTGGCAACTTCCCAATCTATCCTATTATTTGGCTTCGAGTTTAAGAAAATCCTAATATTATCTGATATTTCAATCTTGCCAATTTTAATTAATTTGGACTTATATTTGTATGATAAAATCATATAAATAGCATCGAAGATGTGAGGGTTTGTGTCGTACCAAACGACTACCTCGGAGTCCTAAGACCGGTTAGGGCTTAATTTACATGACATGATCATGCAAATGCCTAACAAAGAGTTGAGGATTTATGTTGCACTAGGAAAACTACCTCGAAATCCTATAGCTTTGTTGTTTAAAACTAGGAAAGGTTTTGCTGAACTAGACCCGAGTTTTGTTGATGACGATGGTCGTGCTGCCCACCATGCTCCGAGCTCCTTGTTGTTGCAGAGGTTTAGTTTTAGAAGTCATAAATCAGGAGATGAGAGAAGTGTTTTGGTTTAGAAATCTTAAAAACTCAAGTGTTTTTAATATTTTCATTAAAACAAATCTTAAAGTTGATTATAACAGAACTGATTAAGATCCCACGGTTCTGTCATCCCGGCACCGTTATTTTCATTGAATTCACTTAGTCCGGATGAATTTGCTAAACTCAACTGAATGAGTTCCACACTTTCATTTAGACCGTGGGAAATCCCGTTAGCAACACGTGGGTTACATCATCCGAGATATTCCCGATCATTCAACGAGACGTTTTAATTTAGTTGCAATTGTAGTTATATTGTTCTGTTTTTGATTAAATTTTAAGTTGTTTTATATTTTGAAATGTTGTGGCGGTGAATTTTATCTTGCAGTGATTTTTAATTTAGTTTTAGTTTCAGTTCAGGGGCTATCCTAAAGGTTTTGGTTTTCATGCAACAGTTGTTTATCATGCAAGAAAAGTAAAGTGCATTTGCAATAAAGTAAATTGCAATAAAATAAAAGCGTACCTGGAGGGTCTTCCAGTCATCCCAAGCTGCACTTAAAACACATGTTAAGTCATTTAAATATTTCAACAAGTACCTAGGTAAAGCTAAGGGAAAGGTTTTAGTTGTCCATCAACGTCTCAGTCCTATAGCTAGTCATCTCCTATGACGTCTAAGTTCTTGTATTTTGGTTTAAGGACGATTTTCTTCATCAAAGAACAATTAAGTTCAATTGTTCTTATAAACATCCTATCATATTGAGGAAGTGCTTAAGATGTGTCTTAAACATCTTTTCAATATTTCTAGGATTGTTTTAAGTCCAAATGGATTTAATTAATCAGGTGAAGTAAACATCCGAGGTTTAATTAAGTTTTGTTATTTTGCTCAGTGAACTAGGATGTTTGAATATCCTATGAGTGAAGTACCACTTCACCTAATGCTCCATCTAGGAGTTATGATAACAAGAGTTTTTAAGGGCAAATGATGTTTTAGTGATTTGTGATTTAATTTAATTTTTGATTGATGGATTTAAGTTTGGAATAGTGTTCAAGTTGTTTTAGATTTCACTTTGAATTCTTTATGTCTTAAGTGATGTTATATTTAATTCTATTTCATTCAATTTAATTTAATTTAATTTAATTTAGTTTGATTTAATTTTAATTTAATTTTATTTTTAATGTTTTAATTTAATTTAATTTAATTTAATTCAATTTACTTTAAGTTTAATTTAAATTTTAATTTAATTTAATTTTAATTTTAATTTAATATTTTATTATTATTATTATTTTTATGTTTTAAAGATGATTTAATTTAATTATTAAAGTATTAATTTAATTGAAATTTTGATTTAATTTAGTTTGAATATTTTAATTTTTAATTTAATTTAATGACTAAGTCTTTTAGTATTTGAAGTATTAAATTTAGATTATCATTAGGAATTAAATATTATTGAAGTGATTAATTTAGGGATTTTGAAATTGAAGAATAAATATCTTCTTAAATAATATTCCTATTTTAATAATTTCAATTTTTATTAATCTTCCAAATTCAATTAATTGATTAATTAAGGTTTATTCTTAAAAATTATTGATGGGTTTCTATCCTTTAAATATTTAAATTTCAATCATCCAAATCAGATTAAGATCAACTATTTTACTCTTTCATTTTATTAAGCCTAAAATTTTAATTAGAGGTTAAAAGTTTTAATTACCATTTTGCCCTTCAAGCTTAATAATTTCATAACTCACTAAATTGAGCTTAAATGAATTTGAAATTTTTATGTGGCTTCACTCACATGTCAATTAAGACATTAGAGGAGAAAATGTGATTTTTCTGTATTTAATTTATTTATGTAATTATTTTTTGTGGAAAATAGGGATTTTCAAGGAAAATTTAATAAGATGACCAAGGAAAATTTTCTATAGTTAAGAAAATTATGGGGCACTCCTAATGACCAGAGGACCATTTGGACAAATTTTAGTGATTTTTTTGATTTTATTTTATTTATTATAATTATTTTTTTAGTTTTGGAGTATTAATTAATTTAAAAAAAAATAAAGGTTGAAAAATAAATTTTATATTTTTCAAAAATCTTTCTGATATCAAAGAAACCAGAAACCAATTTTTATAATTTTCTGATTTTTCTTTGATTTATTAGAATTATTTTAGTGAAAAAGGTTGAAAAATACATTTTTTAATATTAAAAATTTCATTAAACCTTCAAAATTCGATATCTTATCCTAGGGACTTAAGAAAAATATTTTTGTTCCTAAGTGTTTAGAATTCAAAATATGACATTTTTTTGATTTTTAATATTTTTGTGATTTTTATTATTTTTTAATTATTGAAATTATTAAAATATTGATAAAAATCAACTTTTTTAGATAATTATAATTTTAATTTTCCTAAGTTCCTCTGATATCAGAGAAGCTCCAAATCCAATTTTGTGAATTTTTGAAAAGTATTTAGTGAGTTATAAATTTTTAAAGTTTGATTTCATTCATGGGGCTTAATTAACCCATTTGGTGGGGCTAACCAAGTCCAATTGATTTCAAATTTTTATGTGGTGTTCTCCTATCCCTAGAGGACAGTGGAGAATTGTTTTTAAGTTAATTTGATTAGTGGTTAAACCTAGTTAATTAAAGTTCAATTTTGGGTGTTTAAGCCAATTAGGGTTGTTCAATGTGAATTAGCTCAAAAATTTATTTTTCCTAGGTTCCGCTGGTCATAAAAAATTATTTTCCTAGAATTTATTTCTCAACATGCTAATGATTGGAATTAAAATACTCAAAACAGTAACATGAAGTTGGAAAATCAAAAACTTCTCATAGGGGTGGCCTCTGACCTTGGAAAATTCAGGGAATGTTCCCAAGTTCAGAGGCTTCAAAAGCTACTATGGTCTCATGCCATAGTGAATTTCCTATATGCATGGAGAATTGAAATAGTGCAGAGAGTAAATAAATTATTAAAAATAAAATACGTAATGAAATTACTTGATTTCTTTTCCACATTATTCTCCTCTGTTCACTGAACAAGGAGGTATTTTTATTTTATTTTTAGGATTTTTCTACACAAAGTTATGAATTTTCAAAGTTCTGGTAATTAAATAAATAAGAAAAATTCTAATTTCCTACTTATCCACGCGGCGCTGACTCAACCTCGGCGTCTCCGAAAGGCCACGCAGCGTGTTTTGATTCGGCGCCGCCATCCGACTCAGCGCTCCAGGGGCCCGCGGTTCATGTCCCATTACTCTGTCCGGCGGGATCCTGGCAGTCCACTCGATACACGCGCGATCCAACGGTTCCCAGTCATCGTCTACTACTGGTGTGAACCCGTGACCGTCAATCTTCTAACCTTAATTTCTCACTCGATTCTCAAAGGATTTTCGAGTTCTTATGCTCTATGGATTCGTCTTGAAGAAACGAACACATCCATACGGTAAACATGTATTGAAATTGACCCAAACTAAATTGAGAATCTCTGGAAGCTCGGGAGGAAGAGTGAGTCCATACCTTTGCTCGGAGAAGTGAAGCTTCTATCCGAGAGTTGTGTCACATTCGATCGGGTCCAAGCAAGCTCCGGATGAAGTCCCTTGGCCCAGTGAATTGTCTAGGTATGATTTCGACCAAGCCCGATCACAAAGCTTGGAGGTCGGAAGCAATGGCCGGCTCTAGTGAGGGGGCTTTTAGGGGAAACCTCTTCTCTTGGTCCGGTGAAGGTGTAGGACCAATCAATTTAGGGATTGGCTCACTGTGAAGAAGTGTCCTGGTTTTTATGCTTGAAATTTGAACTCAAAATCGAGCTCGATCGGAGGAATTGGGGCTGGAATACAGTGGGAATCAAATGCTCTATGTGTGGAGAGTGGTATAGAATGATTTTGGCAGAGTTTCCTTAAGGTTTGTTTGAGCACCTCTCATGGCAGAGAGGAGGTGGTGTTTAAATAGGAGAGGGTGGAGGGCCTCCCAGGGGGAGTTAGGGCTTGGGATCAGCTGCTCTATGCAAGAGAAGAACAGCCATGGTGGCTACTGGACTTGGGGCAACTCAGTAAGGGGGAATTTCAATGTTGGCTCACATGTGAGATCTCAGGTGTGGTGTTTTCCGGCGATCCAGGTGGCTGGCCGGCAGGCATGGGTCACCCTCAGGTTCAGGTGGGTCAGGACTGGGGTTTAAAGTAGGCAATTGTGCTTTGCCATGTGTAAAGAGCTTAGATTAAAATGGCATGGGGGGAGAGGCCATTTTGGCTTGATTTGGTCCAAGCCATGGTTTTGGGTTTGGTGCACCCACCAAGGCCTGGTTTTGGGCTTAGGGAATCATTTGGGTCAGCTGACTTTAGGTGGACAAGTCTCTATCCCAAGAATTTTGATTAAGCATGGGTTAGAGTGTGACATAAAAGGGGTTAAAAAGGCTTAAGAAGGAGTTTGGAAAGGGGTTCCCTCTCTAACCATAAATGGTTTGATGATGTGGAAAGTGGCCTCCATGGCTTACATGTGGCTTATGCATGGCTTCATGGCTTCATTTGGCTTGGGAAATATCTTAGTCAATTACACGAAAAAGGGTTTTGAATTTTTGGACATCTTGACGGAAAATTTTCATAAGGCCATATTTGGTTTGTTTAAATGATGAAATAGAACTTAGGGGGTGATTTTATCAAATGGATGATCAATGAAGATGTCATATGGGTTTTGACATAGGTTTTGGGCCTTTGAAATTGTTTTGGATGGGCTTTAAGGAAGGCTTAAGGGGATGAGCCTTTAGGTTTAAAAATGAATTCATGGATGGGAATTTTGTAGAAGTTTGGGCCAAATAATTGTTGGGTTTGGTTTAGGGATGTGTCACGAGTGATTTGAAATGAATTTGAGGTGGTTTGGGTTTGAATTGAGTTGAATTTGGGTTGATTTGGTAAATGGGCCAATGTAGGTTAAATTAGGCAAATTTGGGCCAATGTTGGGCTAGAGTTGAAATTGATGTAAAATTAATGTTGAGAAATTTTTATGGGAGTGTTTTAAAGAGGTTTTAACTTTGGTTGGGTTTTGGTTTTGGGACTTGGGCTCATTTGGGTCTGGTTTGGGTTTAGGTCAAAATTGGGCTTTTTGGTTTTGGGTTGAATTTGAGTAGGTTTTGGGTCCAAATTTTGGGCAAATTATGTTAGTGTTTTGTTGGTGGGGATGTTGGGGATGGTTTAGGAAAGGTTAGGGGTCAATTGGAATTAAATTGGGTTTGGTTTGGGCTAAGTTTGGGTCATGGGTCCAAATTAGGCCCTAAGGTCAAAAGTGCAATTGGATTCAAATGTCAATCAAATTAGACTTGGATTTGGTCTAGATTGATATTGTGGATATTGAATTGAAGTTTAGAATTTAATTGGACCAAAATTGGGGTCAATTGGGTTGGTTTGGTTTGACATTGGGTTCACTTGGGTTAAGAATGGGCTAAATTGGGGTTTTAGTAAAAGTGTGGTAAATTGACAAAATTTGACCATGGTGTAGTTGGACAAGATGAAATTGGGAATATTTGGGATTTTCTGGAATTTTTTGGGAATTTTCTGAATTTTTGGATTTTTGGGTCAAGAGGGGTATTTTGGGTATTTGGAGGGTATTGGAGGGTACTTTTGGAATTTTTGGTATTTTTGGCTATGGATGATCAATTTGAGTGGAGGGAAATGTTTAGGAATGGTTTTGGGAAATTTTGGGTAATTTAGGTGACTTTGCAAATTTTGGGTAGTTCTAAGGGCATTTGGTAGATTTGGTGGGTGTAGGGTCCCCGGGGTCAAAAATTGAAATTTTGAAAAAAAGAAGATTGATCAAATATGAGTGAAATGGAAACACTTTGGTTGAGCCATGAAGTCATATTAAGCCTATATGAGCGATGAGAGGACTCATTTGAGGCATTCACTATGTTGTTCCTAACCCTCTTAGCGAGGGGCTTAGTTGTTAAGGTTCATCCATATGAATTACCTACATGAGTCAAGGAGTCAAGTTGGGTATGGGTGTGGTTTAAGGATTTTGATTGTGTGTGTGTGAGTGTAGAGTATGAGTGTAGTGAGTGTGTAAGTCAACCCTCACCAGACCAAGCCACCCAGGGTGGTCCTAAGGCCAAAGAGTCCTATAGGGAACTCATCCTTTAAACCTTCACTTTTGATCTCAACCCTCTAGGTGATTAGGGGTCTATAATCAAGCTTGTTAGGTTTGTAGGGAGTTAAGAGGTGTTTCAAATTTCTAAGGGGTGGGTCCCAATTCTAGTCCTCTAAGATAGTCAAAGGAAAAGCCTAAGGCTAGATCATAAGCACTAAAGAGGGAAGAGAAGACCTCATAAAAAATGAGGTCAACAATTCATACCTTTGAGCTTTAGGTATTTCTTTTCCTGGAAATTTTTGTACATTTTTTCATTATTTAAAGAACCTGTACTGTTAGTATTCTTCCATATATATAGTATTTAAAAGAGAGTGCTGGGTAAAGAAATTTTTAAATAAGTATAAAAACACAAACAAATTAAAACTTAATCTACTATTACACGTCCAATTAACTAGGTTACTAAAACAATCTAAAATTAAAATTCACAATTTATAAAACTTAAACAACACATTTAAAGAAAAACTAACATACTACTTTAAAGAGACTTTGCATACTAGTTTAACATATATAAAAAGTCTAACATAACAGCTTAAGCAATTTAAAACAAACACCCCAACTCCACAGTCCACAGAAATTACATAATAATTTCACACAAAGTAATAAATTTCTTAAAATGTCAATTAACCTAAATAAACCAAATAAAGTCTCTAATCTTCAGCATCAAAATCCCAAACTATATCATCTCTCGATCTCGAGTCGAGAAGGTTGAAGCAGTCGATACTGTGTGTAGCAGGGGCATTCAGGAAAGACAACATCTAATTCACCTCTCCTGTAACGACGTTCAGCCTCATAATATGCTATTTCGTATTCTGAATGTTGCTTGGAGATATTCACTATCATAATCATGTCTTCTCTCCAAGCCTCCAATCCTTTGATCAATATGCTCCAGTTTTTCTTCTATTTTCTCAAAACTTTTTC
The DNA here is from genome assembly GCA_022702705.1 of Papilionanthe hookeriana x Papilionanthe teres. Classification (NCBI taxonomy): domain Eukaryota; kingdom Viridiplantae; phylum Streptophyta; class Magnoliopsida; order Asparagales; family Orchidaceae; genus Papilionanthe; species Papilionanthe hookeriana x Papilionanthe teres. The sequence continues at coordinate 170,081,029 of CM040424.1, forward strand.
GCTGTAGAGTCATCTCATTCATCGAATCTTGAAGGGTAGGAGTACTATAGTGAGGAGGGTCATAACTAGTAGAGGGAATATCTCTACTTAAAGAAGGTACATAGTTCCTTGTCCCAGATCTCCATCCTTCGTGGGATTCATATTTCTTAATATTAGCCAGAGTAATGGGTTTCATAGGCTCAACCCATTCCTCATCATCTCTTGCCTCTACCCCAGATAATTGGCAGAGTGCATAGATAAGACCAAGATGTCCTAGTCCTCCTCCACTTTCACTTCTTGAGGTGGCTAATATATTCATATAAATTACACTTCCCACATTATTATTTTTTTGGTTCTGAATACAGAAATTCAGAACTGCTCTATCTCTTGTTACCTCACTATGGTGGTAAGTAGGTAACAAAGTAGAACAAATAAAATAGTGCTAAGCTTTAGATGATACATTTAACATAGAAAGAGGGAAGTTTACCCGTTCTCGCTGCTTTATCTTCCAAACTCCTTTCCCGTCAGTGAGAAAGTCGATCACCTCTTCCAGTGGTCCTTCCATAGTTCCAAATGTATCATACTCACTGGTGTAGGTGTCTCGTACCTCATAATAAGCATTTATTCTTGCAGCACTGAATTCCACAAAAAAATCCTCTAACCTTAACTGGTGCATCTTCAGCCTGTGTCAGGTTCGCATAAAATTCCTTTACCACTTCTACAGCGGCTCTGTTGGTCATGAAACAGAAATTTTCCCATCCTCTTTCTTTAATTATTCGCTCAACTTCTCCTCCAGGACTTTTGAAAACTCGATCTTGAATGCATGTTCTGGCTTGAATATTGTGAAAATATCTTGATTGTGCCCTTGCATTTATGAATCGGGTTTCGTCGTAATCCAACCTTCGCTTTTGTCGTGGAGCCATTTTCGATCTGTGAAATTTGCAAAAAATCTTAACTAAACTCCCAAATATTACTAAGAAGGCTTCCAATAGTTACTAAAATCCATTTAAATCGATCTCCATGAATTTCTTCCAAGTATTTTCTCCATATTTTGAATTTTTCCAAAATTTCCCAATGTAGAAGAAATTCATGGTGAAAATAAAAAATTTTTACATAGGAGTGAAGCACTTACCAAGGGGAGATGAAATCCGGTGTCAAAAAGTGTTGAAATCGCCTCAAATCTAAGATCTCACGAGCCCTAGGTCAGTTTTTTTGAAGTTTTGAGGAAGGGGATGATGAATAGTGTCGATTGACTGGTCAAATATAGGACATTTCGCGATCTCGCTGTCGGCGAGATTTTCTCACCGTCGGCGGGCTAATTAATTTACCAAGGCCAAAGTTTCTGGAAAATCTCGCCGTCGGCGAGATCGTTCTCGCTGTCAGCTAGCTTTCCCTCACTGTCGGCGGGATAATTCTCGCCGTCGGCGAGCTCCCAAAAATTTTAAATATTTAAAATTCTTCAATCATTTTCAACCTCGATTTGGCCCTAATTAATCTTCCGATCACTTAATTTGATAATTTAGTATGAATATTAGATACTTATACTCACAAAAAGTTCACACAAACAATATAACTTTATATATGAAATCCATAATACTTACAAACTTCACACTTTTAAACACTAACACTTAAGACTTCAATACTTCAAACTCTCATAAATACTCAGCATTGCAATCCACACCACAACACTCTAAATGCTGAGACATAACAAATACATATAATTTCATAAAATCTGAGATGATCAAATTTAAAGTTTAAATCATAATAAAACCTAAATCCAAATCAACACATATATACACACAAATATAACATAAGATAGAAATCTTTACTACTCCTCAGTGTCTGAACTAACATCCTCTCTGATATTCCCGATATGACGCGGGTGCACAAATAGATTGTAGAAAGGCTTGAAAGGGAATTCTGCAGTAGATTCTTCATCAATCCACACTTTCTGTCTCAGTAAATGAATAAAACTGGCCTCCAGATGTCTAGTATGATCAAAGTGCTCCTTCATTCTCCAGTCAATGTGATCAGACATATCAGAGATATTATCGATGGAATTCATCACGTTTTGCAACTCTTTCCTTAATCCTTTAATCTTTTTCAGAATGAAATTTGTTTTATCAGTACGGGGCCTCACTAAAGGATTGTTTGTGATGCTCTATCAGAAATAATGGTAATCTCGTCATTGTTATCCAAAGTTGGAAACATATCCGTAGGATCGAGTGGTTTCCATGGAAAAAGTACCTTTTCCCACGCCTCATAAGAAACTTGGTACCGGTCGCATAAAGCAAATATAGTCGATGGGTGTCCAAGTCCATGAACCGACCCATGCACAATTAATCCCGATACGGACTTTACTATAATTGATCTAACATCGATAGGTAGTCCGATTTGAATACAGTAATTTAATATAGCGCATTCCTTTGAAACCTTATTTACCCTCATAGTGGGTAATAATTTTGATGAGATAAAGAAATGCCAATGCTTCGAGACAGGGTTAAGAAGTGATGCAGAGACACTGACATACTCATCTTCGCGCAACTCCCAATCATCAGGTTCGTCGGTCAGGTATCTATAAATCTCATTCATATTGTATTTTAAAGGAACAAAGTTTGAATAATGACAGATAGGGGTATTCTCTATAGAAAATAATTCATTTACCCTTGAAGGAGTAAATGTTACCCATCTTCCTCTAACGTAGACACTTCCATTGTTGATCGCATGTAGATTAGAGTAAAACTCTTTAACTACAGGAATAACTACAGCGAATGTCGTATAGCAAAATACCTCCCAATGCTGCTGCACGATCATTTCTTAAATTTTGTGGTGGAATTTTCTACTCCTCTGTTGACAAATCCCCTTTCTTTAATAAGTCGTTTCTTCATTAAAACTTTGTTTGAAAATACGCTGCGCCTCCGAACTGACGAATTTTCTTCGGTTGAAAACTCTAATTTTTGTGGTTTCTAAGAGTTTGGTGGCTATTTCAGATTGAAAGGAATGGTCTCTAGTCGTTTCTTGTGAAGAAAATAGTGTAAAAATGAATTTGGGATGGTTTTCTACAAAGAAATGGCTTTAGAACAGTCCAAAACCGCACATAAAACTTAAGAGACCAATTTTTCAACTGCCTCGCCGTTGGCAGGAATTTTCTCATCGTCGGCGAGCTAGTTATAAAACTGATTTAAAGATATTGCACGCGATCTCGCTGTCAGCGGGCTCGGGCTCGCTGTAGGCGAGATTCGGTAAAATTGCCAATTTCGCTCTGTTTTGAATATTTTCTGATCTCATCATATATGTTTGAATTTGTGATGATTCTAATTAAAAATTGAATAGTAAGATTTATTTTAATATTACAGACTCACTAATTTGTATATAATTAAAATAAAAAACTACTATGGGTTGCCTCCCATAAAGCGCTTGGTTTAACATCGTCAGCCCGACCTAATTTCAGTTAGTAATCAGGTCGACTAAGCATTAAAACCTTGTTAAAATTTGGTCTTCTACCTTTGAAATATGGTTTTAATCTATGTCCATTTACCTTAAATCTATGTCCTGTTTTTTGATCTTCAATTTCTATAGTTCCATATGAAAATATTTGAGTTATAGTGAAAGGTCCTAACCATCAAGATTTCAATTTCCCAGGAAATAATTTTAATCTAGTATTATATAGCAAAACTTCTTGTCCTGGTTCAAAATTTCTCTGATTAATCTTCCGATCATGCCACAATTTCATCCTTTCTTTATAAATCCTATCATTATCATATGATTCATTCCTTAATTCTTCTAATTCATTTAATTGCAACAATCTCTTCTCACTAGCTTCTTTCATATTATAATTAAATTCTTTAATCGCCCAATATAATTTATGTTCTAATTCAACTGGTAAGTGGCAAGTTTTTCCATATATAAGCCTGTAAGGAGTCATTCCAATCATAGTTTTATAAGCAGTCCTGTATGCCCATAATGCAGTGTTTAGTCTTATAGACAAGTCCAATCTATTAGGGTTTACAGACTTTTCTAAAATACGCTTAATCTTTCGATTAGAAACTTCAGTTAATCCACTAGTTTGTGGATGATAAACAGTTGATATCTTATGAATAATATTATATTTTTCTATTAGTTTGTGAATATATTTGTTTCTAAAATGAGTTCCTCCGTCGGTGATAATCACTCTCGGCATTCCAAATCTAGTAAAAAAAATTTCATTAAAAATTTTGAAACACTTTTAACATCATACCTAGGTAAAGCTTGCGCTTCAATCCATTTGGAAACATAATCAACAACTACTAATATATATGAGTTTCCAAATGAAGGAATAAAAGGTCCCATGAAATCTAATCCCCAAACATCAAAAATTGCAACTTCTAATATAAAATTCAGAGGCATTTCATTTTTTCCTGATATATTTCCTACTCTTTGGCATTTATCGCAGGTTTTTATATATCTTTATACATCTCTAAATAGAGTGGGCCAGTAGAATCCAGATTGTAGAATTTTATACGCAGTATTATCTATCCAAAAATGTCCTCCAAAATCAAAATCATGACATTTTTGAATAATTGGTTCAGTTTCTTCATAGGGCACGCATCTTCTAATAATTAGATCCTTACATTGCTTATATAAGTACGGTTCATCCCAAAAGTATGTTTTAGTATCATGAATGAATTTTTTCTATTGTTGCAAAGTTAACATAGGTGGTAAAATGTCACTTACAATATAATTTACTATATCAGCATACCAATGTATTTTCCACTCATTTATATTATAAAGTTGTACATCAGGAAAACTATCTATAATTTTATTATCAGTATCAGATAATTCATGATATTCTAATCTTGATAAATGATCAGCAATTTGATTATCAGTTCACATTTTGTTAACGATCTGTTGACCTCACTTTTGGTTGAGGTCTAGTATCTCTTTAGAATAGCCTAGGGTCTAACCATAGGACTCTCCTGGTGACTTTCTTAGAGGACTAGTTATGGAACCCTCCCCATAGAAATTCAAAACACTTCTTGCTTCACTAGGGGGTTTTCATATGCTTAAGGCCTCACCTCCACCTTTTGGTAGGAAAAAAGGAAAGCATAAGGAATCCTAGGGGAAGTCTCCTATAGGTGGTAAGACCTTAGGATTTTCCCTGAGGGAGGTCTGGAGATCATCACTCATACACTTCACATTCACAACATTCGCACACTGCACATCCTAATTTCAACCCTGAACTCTTTGGAAACTCATGTGGGTAGCCTGACCCTAAGTCTATGACTAAGTGGTAGGGACCAACACATAGAGGACCAAATGTAAGTGACCCTTGGTCATTACATCGTGCTCACCTTGAAGCCACCTTCAAATTTCCAAAATTTCAATTTTTCGCCCCTTTGCCCCCTAAATAACCCTGAACTACCCAAAATACCCAATGTTTCCAAAATTACCCAAATTCACCAAAATTCCTGAAAAATCATTCCAAGATATTCCTTGCCACTCAAATTGACCATTCATGACCAAAAATTCCAAAATTTCCAAAAATACCCTTCAATACCCTCAAAATACCCAAAATACCCTTTTTGCCCAAAAATCCAAAAAATTCTCAAAAAATTCCAGAAAATCCTAAAAATCCCCAATTTCATTTTGTTCAACTACACTATGGGTCAATTTTGCCAAATTAATACACCTTCACTCAAAAATCCCAACTTGGCCCATTTAACCTAAAGGTGCCTAAACCAAACTCAATCTTGACCCAATTGAACCCAATTTTCATCAAATTCAATTCTAAACCAAAATTCAACATCCCCAATATCAACTTAGACCAAATTCAAGTCCAATGTGACCCACATTTGAATCTAATTCCACTTGAAATCAAAATCCCCAATTTTGCCTAAATAACCCAAAACTCTTAAAGTGACCCAATGTCAATCGATTCCTCCAAAATTTCAATTCAAAACTCCTTATAACACCTCCTTAAACTTTATTGGATCATCAATTGTCCATAATTTGAGATCAGGTCTTACCCAAAATCCATTTTGGACCAAAACCTCCCCATTTTGACCCAAGCTGGACACATATTCTAAATCCACCAAATTGACCCCCTAAATCTTGTCAAAAACATTTTATGTCTTTATAAAAGTTCTTTGAGACAACCATATCTACATTATTACTGAAGACCTCGGAACACCATTCCCACTCAAACCCAATCTAATTTGACCCGAACCCAACATGGTCCAAAATAATCAAAAATTCAAGCCATGCCAAAATTGAACCTCCAAATGAGCTCAAAACCACTTTGTATCTTCATTAAAGATCTTCACTACAATCATATGAACAATATTGGTCAAGACATCTAGACCTCATTCTCACTCAAACTCAAGTTAAGTTAGCCCAAACCAAAATGAACCTAATTGAACTAATAATTCAAATCAACCTAAATTAAACCAAAACTAATCAAATTAATCTCATGTCAGCCCTAAAATCAATATATATATATATATATATATATATATATATATATATATATAATAATAATAATAATAATAATAATAATAATAATAATAAATATAATAAATAAATGAAATGAAAAAAAAAAAATATCCCTCATCCATATCTCTCCTCCATGCCTCTCTCTCACTTCTCCCTCACCTCTCCCTCACCCTACTCGCTACCTCACCCTACTCTCCTCACCTTCACCATGCCTCCACCATATCTCTCCCTCACTCCCTCCTTAATTCCTAGCCGTGAGCATCATCCTAAAATCCCTCTCATAATCTCACTTACACTCCCTTACACACATTTTACTTACTTCACCATCCTAAAAATGTTTTACCCCTTTCATGCCTAGCCTAAAACATCACACACACATGCACAATTTCAATGTTCTTCTTCCTTTACAAAGACCTTTAAATTCACATACAAATTTTTTAATTTCTTTTAGCTTTCATGCATGTTTATTTTATGTATCCATGTATAGCCTTAAGATCCCTCTCTTTCATGCAAATTTTTTCATGCTTAGCTTTTTGTTTTCTCATGCAAACTTCCATGTAAAAAAAAATCATGTGTAGGTTGTTTATCCTTCATGCTATCTTCACTTTATTCATGCATAGGCTTAGGGATTTCTTTTATGCAAAGTTATTTAGCCATTTAAGCTTACTAGTTTAAATATTTACAAATCTACCACCTAGCTTTCATTACCTTAAAAATGAATTTTAAAATTTTTAGTATAACATAAAAGAAAGAAAAATGAAAGAAGAAAAGAAATAAAAATAAAATGTATAAATAACATAACTTTACATATATGTAAAATAATAATAACAATATGAAAGTAACAAAAATAATATGATAAGAATAAAATAAATAATTATAAACCTAAAAGATAATAAAAATATAAGAAAATGATAATAATAATAAATAAAATAATAATTATAAATATAAATAAATAATAAAAATAAGTAAATAAAAAAATTTCATTCTTTTTAAAAAGGTAAATAATAATTTTAAGATATAATAACTTAATATAAGTAATAATAACTTTAAATAAAAGAAAGAATAATCAAGGAGAGAGAAAATGAAAAGCCTTATAATTAAATAAATAATAATATAAATGATAAATAAATGATATAAATAATAAGTTTAAATATACATCTAAATAATAACAATAATAAATTAAAATAAAAATAACTTATAATTTAAATATATATTAAATGATATGAATATAAAGGATAATAAAATAAATAACACACACACACACATACACACACACGATATATATATATATATATATATATATATATATATATATATATATATATATATATATATATATATATATATATATATATATATATATATATATATATATATCTATATACATAAATTGAAAATAATTTAAATAACATGAATGAATAATAAATTAAATTAAAATTAAATAGTTAACATTAAATAAAACCAAAAAATAAATAATAATTAAATTAAACAAATTAAATTAAATTATAATTAAATAAACCAAAAAACAATTAAATAAATAATAGTTTAAATTAAATTAAATAAATTAAATAAATTAATTACATTAAATAAATCAAAATTATATTAAATTAAATGATGATGTAAATAAATAAATAATTTAAAATTAAATTAAAATTAATTAAGTAAATTAAATTAACTTAAATAAAGTTAAATTAAATTAAATTAAATAATAATGTAAATAAATAATAAATGAAATGAAATTAATTAATTAAATTAAATTAAATTAAATAAATACATAAAGTTAGATTAAATTAAATTAAATTAAATAACTATGTAAATAATAAATGAAATGAAATTAAATTAATTAAATAAATTAAATTAAATTAAATAAATAAATAAAGTTAAGTTAAATTAAATTAAATTAAATAAATAATAAATTAAATTAAATAAATTAAACTAAATTAAATAATAATAAATTAACTTAAACTAAATTAAATAATAATGCGAATAAATGATAAATTAAAATGAAATAAACTAAAGTAAATTAAATTAAATTAAATTGTAATTGTAAACAATAATTAATTAAATTAAATTAAATTAAAATAAATGATAAATTAAAATAAAACAAATTAAATAAAGTTAAATTAAATTAAATTAAATAATAATTGTAAATGCTAATAAATTGAATTAAATTAATTAAATTAAATAATAAAATAAATTAAAACTAAAATAATAATAAATAAATATCAAGCTAAAGTAAAATAAAATAAATAAATAACAATTAATTAAATAAATAATGATAAAGTAAATAAATCACATAAGATAATAAATAATAAATTAAATAAACCATAAAGATAATAATAATTTTAGTCGCACATAAAAGATAATAATTTTAAATAACATAACATCATAAGAATAAAATAACATCCATAATACAATAACAACAACAATCCCAAGACAACAACAATCAAAACACACAACGACAATCCCGACCACAATACAATACCAACACGATAACAATCAACCCTAGGATAGGCCTCCTGAGGCATGATTTATTTTTCCCTTTATAAAGACCCCTAGGAAATCACAACATAATAAAGATATCCTTATGCTTAGTGAATGCATGGAATAACCCAAATTTTACCCGATGTCCATTAACCTTCCCAATTCATATTCCAAACTCAAAATTCCTAGCTCCAAAAACAAAACATAAACCAAAACCAAACCCAACCAAATACAAACACAACCCAAAACCAAAACCAAACCCAACCAAATACAAACCCAACCCAAAACCAAAACCAAAACAAACCAAACCAAACACAAACCAAATCCAAATACAAACCAAATTCAAAGCCCAAAATACCCGAACTAAACTCAAACTCAATCAAATCTTCCACAAATAAAACCACAAACTCTTCATAGCACTACCATAAGTCCAAATCAAACTATCAATTTCCACCAATCCAAATCCAACTACACCTAAACCCACCTACCCTGAACACATGTGTTCATTAAGCATAAGGGTATAGGTAGGATGAGTTGTTAAGCAACATAATAAGTTTTAATGAGCCTGAGAATTTTCATCAGGATATGAGAGGGAAGCATGGACTTGCATCCTTCTTTTACTATTTGAATACCTCTGAGGTCTATTAAACTTAATATGTCTGTTTAATGAAACCATCCTCAATTAAATTAAACAAAGTTCATTGAAACACGACATAATAATTCACATAGACATCATAGGACTTGGTAGATAACCAGGATCTTAACATAGACATCATAGGACATGGTAGACAACCAGGATCTTAACATAGACATCATAGGATTAAGTAGTTACTTCTTGTTAGTTCTACTTCTTCCTGTTTTCTGGCATGCTTTAATTTCTACAAAATTATAAGCACATACATGCAATGCAATACTAAAGTTTCAGCTGGGAATGACGAGAAGACCCTCCAGGTCTGCTTTTACTTTATTGCAATTTACCTTATTGCAATTTATTTACCTGCACTTCGTTTTACTTTTCTTGCATGATAAATAAGATTGTTGCATGAAAACTGAAACCTTTAGGATAGCCACAACACTGAAATCCAAAACTAAATTAAAAGTCATACAAGATAAAATTCACCACCATAATATTTTAAAATATAAGACAACTCAAAATTTAATCACAAACGGAATAACAAAAATTACAACTTTAACAAAATTAAAACGTCTCGTTGGATGATCGAGAATACCTCGGATGATGTAACTCACGTGTTGCTAACAGGATTTCCGACAGTCTAAATGAAAGTGTGGAACTCATTCAGTTGAGAGCAAATTCATCTGGACTAAGTGAATCCGATGAAAATAACGCTACCGGGATGACAAAACCGTGTGATCTTAATCGGTTCTTCTTAATCAACTTTAAGATTTGTTTTAATTAAAACACTAAAATATTTGGATTCTAAGACTTTTCTAAACCAAAACACTTCTCTCATCTCCTGATTTATGATTTCTAAAACTGAACCTCTCCGACAATAAGGAGCTTGGAGCACAGTGGGCAGCACGACCATCGTCAACAGCAAAACTTGGGTCTACATCAGCAAAACCTTTCTTAGAAATTAAATAACAAAGCCATAGGACTTCGAGGTGGTATGCCTAATGAAACATAAATCTTCAACTTTTTGTTAGGTATTTGCATAGTTGTCTTATGCAGATTAAGCCCTAACCGGTCTTAGGATTCCGAGGAAGTTGTTTGGCACGACATAAACCCTCACATCTTCGATGTTGTTTGTATGATTGTGTCATACAAATATAAGTCCTAATTAATTAAAACAAGCAGGACAAAACATTAAATAAACTCCCAAATCGAAGCCAAACAATAGGATAGTTTGGGAAGTTGCCAAGATTCTTCTTGGATCTCCAGCTTCCTCTACTTCTCTTCCTTTGGACTCCTGAAATAAACTACTCCAAATTTGATCCATTCCCAATTGAAATTTCCAAAATCCAATTGTTTGAAAACCTTAAACTTTTAAATTCTTGAGAGCAAAACAACTGATCATTATTGAGAGTTTTCTTAAGTGTCTTCGGACATTTAGGATGTAATTAACTATATGGGCTTGCCCTTATAGGTAACTTTAAGAACCCAGGTAATATAAACCCTGCTTAATTCCTTTATATTAAGCAGGGGAACCTGTCAGCTTATAAAATTGGTTCGCAGACCAAACGGATGTCACAAATCTTTTAGTTTATTTAATCGAGCCCTATCATCAAGCAGTGTGACTATTCGTCGGGATAAATACGTAGTTTATGGTGCGGTGCTCGTTTATATGAACTATTTGGGATGTGAGATCGGTTTGATTTTACATCTTAAAATTTTCAAACTTAAAAATTATTTTCAAAAATCAAATGCTACTTTCCAAATTATATATATATATATATATATATATATATATATATATATATACCTAAATTAAATTTTAAAACCTAAAAATACGCCGACAACACTTCGGCGACTCCATCGGGGATTAGTTCCTCTCTCCATTTTGATCGAGCGGCTTTGCTTTCATAAATTGGTAGTAAATCCATGCCCCAAGTGGATCAAACTACCATTCTTCCGTTGACATATCTTGTTCATTTCTATCTTGAACAGGTATGATCAACTTTCCTTAGATTTTGGAGCCACTGTTTAGACACCCCTAAACAGAGAGGTTCTGAAATCTTCCTTTTATTACCTCTCTAAAGAGGTGGGGCGGACCCCCAATAGGTATTTTGGTGGATTGATTACACTTGGGCAATGTGCGTTGTGAATTCAGCCCAGGACTGGGTCCTGAATTTCACTTTTGCTCCGTGTCTCTCGGGTTTGATTTGCTATCGGCAAGTTAAACCAAATCTCTACTCTCGTACCTTTTGTTCAAATCCTGAAATTAAGTAAACAATGTTAACAAATGTAAAAGAAAAAAAAGTAATAATATTAAAATAAGGTGAAAGCACCAAAATAAAATAAAAGAATACAAGAATAATGTACATAAATTAAATCCAAATAAAAAAAATGTATAAAGAAAATTGCCCAGTTTATAGTACGAGTGCGGTCACTTGAGTCTTCTAGTTGAAACTACAAGACACCGGACGTTACTGACTTCCAGAAATTCTTTAAATGCCAGGAACGATGTCTTCACCAAAGTTGATCTTTTCTTTCGCCTCCGTAGTTGAGTTCGTCGTCAATAGAGATGAGCTGCCTGAGCTGGCGGTCATCAAATTTGGACAAGGGTTCGATGATGTTGAAGCTAAGTTCGGGGATGTGGCCAATGCAGTGTCAAAGTCTGAAATGAGCAAGTCCGTTAAGCCTATTGTAACGTTCAACATGAAGTCTGTTGAAGAACTCCCCATGCCAAAGAAGGATTGGATTAAAAAGAGCTCAGATGCGATTGGGACTGCTCCCGAGACTGTTTCTGCTTCTACCGCCTGATTCACTACCGCTGTACCAGTCGCTCCGCTAACTAAAGGAAAATATATTTTATGTGAGGAAGAGTCAATCAATGCTTGTGTTTTACGGTCTGCTAAATTTAATATTGAGTCCGATTCGAAGACCATACAAATGGCAAAGGCACAGGAATGGAAGTACAATCAGAGAATTCTGAAGATCAAGCAGCCGTGACAATAACTGTATCGGTCTGAAGAACAGTTGTTCCAGTTGAGACCATACCAGATAGATGGGAGACAGGGTCCGACAATAAATCAACGATTAAGCAAGGTATAACAGTTCAAAGAGGAGTTAGTGTCACAGATATTCCGTTACTTGATAAAGATGCCAGAATTCAGACTACCAGAGCCAAAGAAATCATAGGAGGCCGACAAGAAAGATCACCCGATGTATTGCCCATACCACTGAATGCTCGTCCATACCATAGAAAACTGCTTCAGCTTCAAGGATTTGCTCGAGAAGAATTTTAGAAGTGGAAATGCGATAATCCTGAATGAGTACTTAAAAGAATTTTAAAAAGGTTCTATAAATACGATTTTGGGTGATTCAACTGAATTCTACACGACGACGCCGCTGCTCGAGGGAATAAGTGATGTTTCTCAAAAACCTTTAACTGACCTTAAAGCTATCAAAGGAAAGTCAATTGAGACCACTGTAGAAAAGCTCCGAGCTGACGTTGCACGACTGTCTAAAGATCAAAAAGAAGATACTGAAGATGAAGATTACAACCTAACAGGTTACGTGGAGGGCAAACTAGTAGAAATCAACGTCGTTGAGACCCGAGCCATGTTAGCTGCGAGTGACACTCCTCTTCGTGAGGAGGACACTGCGGATGAGTGGCAAAGGGCCTCCCAGCAGAAAGATGAGATTATAAGCCATCTTGAGAAGAAAGTTGAAGAAATGACGACTGCTATGACCATAATGCAAGGACAGTCGCACTTACACCAAGTGGCGTCCCCGGAGATAAACCAGCCAGAGATTGTCTATATTACCGACAAACGAAGGGAAGTCGCTTCTGCAAACCGAGATGAACCGCCACAGAAAGATTCATCTCAGAATATGATGCCAGAGAAAGACATTAAGCAGTTGGTCGAACAACAGATAAAGGAAGCCTTAGCCCAATAGAAAGGGGGCGTGTCAATTTCAAAGGGTAGACCCTACCCGGAGGAGTTTGATGCCGTCCCATATCCCAAGGGTTTTGTACCACCTTTGTTCAAGACTTTCGACAGGACTGGAAACCCTCGTCAGCACGTTGCACACTTTTGAGCAAGTTGCTGCAACGCGGGGGTAGTGAGGCACTACTGCTCCGATAGTTTGTAAGCAGCCTTTCAAGAATCGCCTTCGACTGGTACACAGACTTATCGAACAGTTCAGTGAAGACTTTCATAGAAATGGAGAATCTTTTTGTCAAGCATTTTGCTGGGGTTCAACACCACGTCACTATAGGCAGTCTTGTGGAAGAGAAACAGAAACCAGACGAAACTTTGGTGGAATACATCCTGCATTGGAGAAATCTCAGCATGAGATGCAAGCCACAGTTGCAAGAGCAGCACACAGTTAAAATTCTTCTAAAGAGTATTCACGGTCCAGTTGGTCTTTTGCTCAAGGGATTCACAATTGAGACATTTGAGAAGTTACTTAACAAAGCCGGAAGACTTCAAGAAGAGGCTAAACAACTTGGTTTTCTTGGAAAATCCAACGAGCTATAGCCAACAAATATATTCGAGAAGGAATCTAAGAAAGTTTCTATGGTTAACAGGGGAAAGTAAAAATTGCAAGTACAGGTTGAACAACATCAGCGGACCTTCCAACGTCCCAGGCAGAACGCTCAGCAATCCTTTCATCAAAGACTTTACCAGACGAATGAAAGACAATTTCCAACAATGATTGCTTGAACAAACAATGTGTACTCTTTTAAATACGAAGCAGCAAGAAAGATGTTCCGCAATCTAACTAAGAACCCTGAGTTCTGGTTACCAGAGCCAAAAGGACTGGATGAAATCAACAAGAAAGGACATCCAAGATACTGTCCGTACCATAGGTTCGTTGGACACACCATAGAAGAGTGTTGCAATTTCAATGACTGGCTCGAAGAGAATTTCAAGAATGGGAACGCAACAATCCCGAAAGAATATTTGAAAAGAACCTGAAAAAGGTTCTATCAATACGATTTCGGTCGATCTGTTTGTTCTAGCTGACTCCTACGTAATTAACAACAAAGAAGACACTTTTTGACTACCATTGTACTACTTCTACCAATGTAAAGGGAATTTTTCAGGATTAATGTCGATCTGTCACATCCCTCCCACTGCTATGAATGAAAATGAACGGAAAAAGTTTTTTGTTCATAATTGTTCGATATTTCGAATGCTCAAAGTTGGATATTTTTATAAGACAATAACTTCAGAAAGAATGAAAAGTATGCCCTAATAACTGGGTCCTTCCCTTTAAGGAATTCTGACTGAGTCCTAAGTAAACTTTGAAATGAAATAGTGTGGTTGAAATATAAGTAATTAATCCAGGGTATCAAGAGTCTTTTAATTTTCTACCATGTGACTGGGTCCAGACATTTGGATGAGTTATAATATCCCAGGATTCATGTTAAGAAACCATTTCAGATTTATTAATTAGGAGAGTTTCGACATTCAAAATCTTTAACAGAAATATGCACTGCCAGATACAGTAATTCTCAGAAAACAAAAGGAGCAAAAAAAAAAAAAAGAAAAAAAAAGTTTCTTAGGAGAAGCTTGAGGTGAGCACAAAATCAAAAATTGGTGCCCCAATTCAGGCATTCAAAATCTTTAACAAGTGCTCCACCAGATATAGTAATCCTCAATAAAAAAAAGAGCGAAATGCTCAATATATAAAGAAAGAGGAGAAAAGAGAAATCAACTAAGCTCCCTGAGAAGAAGCTTGAGGCAAGCATATAATAAAAAATTGGTGTCTTAATCATCCCCCGATTAATAAAATTTGAAAGACTACCTTAAGAAGTTTCCTCTAATATTATGCTTTGAAGAGAGTCAAGTGATTTTATGTATTTTGGTCGGTCATTAATTGACTCAGAAATATCTTTGGACAATGAAAAATATTTCTATCACATGAGCATAAATTTTGAATATGCTTAGGCCCAGAAAGAAAGAATTAAAGAAATGGGCTATATTATTAACATTTAATGGAAATTCAAACCTGAATTCATGTCTTCAGTGCCCGACAAATACTTATCCAATGTCAGATCAAAGAGCATCAACTGTACCTAGCAGATACAACTAGAACATCAATTCAAAGGGCGTCAGGGCAACTTTGTAAAGATAGCCTAGACAATTCTCCTAAATCAACGGTAAAGAGTGATGATCACTGAAAAATTTATTAAGAAATTCATATCTATTTTTGATGAAATTGCACTTTAAAGAAGGGTATTTTCTTTATTTTATTGCAGGAATGAAGAATTTAGGTGATAAAAGTAAAAATCATAAAAAGGAGCGAATTTAGAGCAAAATCATGCAATTTGTGCTGAGTCACCGACGGCGAGATCGAGCCCGCCGACGGCGAGGTTACGAGAAGAAAATTCTGAAGAATTTATAACTGTCTCGCTGACAGCGAGCCCGAGCCCGCTGACAGCGAGCTAGAGCGGTTTGAAGATCTTCTAGAAGCCTCGCCGACAGCGAGGTAGTTCATCGCCGACGGCGAGATAGTTCAAATGGTGCAGATACATTGAACCTGGACACCTATTGAAGAGATGCTTACACACCTCTTGGTCCTTTGCTCACCTCTATATATAGAAGCAGAAATTAAGTCTTTAGGGTGTTCTAAGTGTGTTATTGTGTCTAGTGTGTGTGCAGTCTTTTGTGTCTTAAAGAGTCTTTGAGTGTTATAAGTGAGTTTTTAGTGAGTTAGTGAGTTTTTAGTGAGTCGTCTCTGTACTTGGAAGGAAGAGTCAAAGGAACTCGCGAGGAGTCTGCTTGGGGATAAATTAAGATAAGTATTTGTATTTATTGTTTTTAACTTTAAATGAAATCCATGCTTAGTTTAGTTTCCATGCATTATGAGTAGTTTATTTAGTCTTTCTCCCTGTTATGAAATTAAGTGATTTGATGAACTAAAAATAGAAGTACTTTTAAATATTAATAAATTGTGATAATTTTTACTTAAAACTTAATTTACTTTTCAAACTGGCCATTTGATATGTTAAAATATGTTGATTATCAACAATAGTAAAAATTACATCTGATATTTGGGGAATTCAAAAGCCTTGGAAGGAGGGTGCAAATAAATAGGGAAATAATATCACTGGACGTAGAATTGAGCATTTTAGTGTGACAGACTAAAATATTCAATTCGGTCATATTTTTTGAGAGCTGAAGTGTAGATGTTAGCCCTCGGGCGAGGGGAACGTGGGAGCTACGAAGTGGCGATCGAGTATCCTCCCAGCTCAGCCGCGCATTCGGTAATCAAACATAGGATTAGTCAATATTCTTTACACCTGGACCAAAGGGTAAAGAATAGGAATGCTCCTATTTGTCACAATACCTTAACATTATCTATTTAACTTCATCAATCATTTAAATTTCTAAACAAGGGGAAAGATACTTTTTCTGAATAGTTAAGACTTATTTAGTAATTAGTTTTATTTCCTGCACTTTCAATTCGTATTAATTTTCTACTTAGTTAATTTATCTAATTAAAATACTTAGTTTATTTTATTGCGCTTAAATTCAGAATTCCAAATTTTCGTATATTATTATTATTATTATTATTATTATTATTTTAAAATTAGCTGTTATTTAATTTTCTCTTTCCATGTGGGATCGATAACCAGGACTCCACTAGAGCCCTGTATTACTTGATACGATACATATACTTGCGTAGCATCCACAACATAAACAATTACAATTCTATACATATATTATAGTGGGGTCAAATTTTTGGCGTCGTTGCAATTAAATTAAAAATATCATAATAAAAAATTGTGGGTCAAGTTTTTGGCGCCGTTGCCGGGGATAGTAAGAAAAATTTACTAGAGTAACGGACTATTTTAAAATAATCATAAATTAATATCTATTCTAAAAATTGTATGCACAAATTTGGACACGAAAATTTAATACCTTACGATTCTGAATTAGAGCGTACAATTAAAAGAATTAGAAAACAAAAGAAACAAATAATAAATTTAACACAAATGGCGAATATTCCTGAAATTCAAAATATGAACCAACAAAGACCATTAAGAGATTATGCCAACCCTACATCAGATGAAATTCATTTAACTATTCAAAACCACGAGGTAGTCTGCTAATTCATTTGAACTTAAACCCGCAATTATCCAAATGGTACAAAACAATCAATTTAGTGGTTCACCTACCGAAGATCTTAACTTACATCTTGCTAGTTTTCTAGAACTTTGTGCTACTTTTAAATATCAAGGAGTATCCGACGATGCTTATAAGACTTAGACTTTTTCCTTTTTCATTAAGGGATAAGGCTAAAATGTGGTTGAATTCGTTAGCCCTCGGATCTATTAAAACTTGGGGAGAATTATCACAAAAATTTCTATCCAAATATTTTCCACCATCTAAAAGCTCGCTAAGTTTAGAAATGATATAACTTCTTTTTATCAGATAGATGGAGAATCAATATATGAATCTTGGGAGAGATTTAAGGAACTTATTAGGAATTGCCCACATCATGCGCTACCAGATTGGCTGATTATTCAAACCTTTTGTAATGGATTAGTGGGATCTTTAAGATCAATCATAGATGATGCTGCTGGAGGTTCATTAATGTCTAAACCATTTGATGAAGCTTATGCACTAATCGAAGAAATGGCAACAAGTAATTTCCAATGGCCTGCAGATAGAGTAAATCCGAAAAAAATAGCCAGCATTCATGAAAACGATGCAATATCTATGTTGCTTCTCAAATTGCCGCTATATCTAAGAAATTAGATCATTTTGGAATGAACTACTCTCCTACTTTAGAAGAAAACTCATCTGGACAAATCATAGAATCTCAATCTAATTATGAAACTTTAAATGCTATTAATAATAGAACTAATAACCCTTATTCAAACTATTATAATCCTGGTTGGAAAACTCATCCAAATTTTAATTGGAATAACACATCTAATCAACAATGGATGAATCAACCTAATCAAGCAAATCCAAACTATAAACCTAATTACCCACCTAGATTTAATAACAATAACCATCAATTCAAAGATAAGAAATTATCTATGGATGAATTAATTTTGAATATGGGTCATCAACTACAAAATCAAGGAAATCAACTACAAATTCAAGGAAATCAATTACAAATTCAAGGAACATCTATTAAAAATATCGAAACTCAACTTGGACATATTGCTACTCCGCTAAATAATAGAATACCTGGAACTTTTCCTAGTAATGTGGAAATAAATCTTAAAGATCAAGGAAAAGAATAAATTAAAGCAATACAACTAAGGAGTGGAAAAGAACTAGAATCTCAAATTCAAAAAGAACTTAAAAGCCAAAAAGAGGAAGTGGAAATTGAAAAGGAAACAATTCAACAAGATTCAAACTTGGAACATCCTTTAATACCTATGAAAATTTACGTTGAAAAACCTCCACCACCATTTCCTCAACGACTAGCTCAACATAAAAAAGATAAACAATTTGCTAAATTCCTTGAAATACTAAAGAAATTAACAATCAATATACCTTTTGTCGAAGCTTTAGATCGGATGCCAAGTTATGTAAAATTTATGAAAGATATTCTAAATAAGAAAAGAAAATTCACCGATAATGAATCGGTCGCACTTAGTGAAGAGTGTAGTGCTATTATTCAGAAGAAGCTTCCTGAAAAATTGAATGATCCTGGTAGTTTCACTATACCCTGCGCTATAGGAGAAAAATTTTATGGAAATGCTTTGTGTGACTTAGGAGCAAGCATCAATCTAATGCCTCTATCAATTTTTAAGAGATTAGGATTAGGAAAAATTACACCTACTTCAGTAACCCTTCAATTAGCTGATCGTTCGGTTACCTATCCTAAGGGAGTTATTGAAGATGTATTAGTAAAGGTGGATAAATTTATCTTCCTAGTAGATTTTACTGTTTTAGATATGGAGGAAGATAAAAAAATTTCTATCATTTTAGGAAGACCATTTTTAGCTACTGGAAAAGCTATGATTGATGTTCAGAAAGGAGAATTAACTATGAGAGTAAATGACCAAAAATTTACCTTTAATATTACAAAATCAATGAAATATCCTGCACTAGAAAAAGATGATGAATGTTTTCGGATGGAAATACTTGAACAATTACAACGCAAACATTTTAAGGAATATTACGAAGATAATTTAGAAAAGGAAAATACGAATTAATTGAAGATAATAATGAAGAATTAGATTATATTCAGGAAAGATTTGAATTTTTGGATAATACTGAAAACACTGACAAGAATATAGTTCCATCAATTATTAAACCTCCTGAACTTGAGCTAAAAATATTACGTGATCATTTGAAATATGCTTATTTAGGTAATTCTTCAACTTTCCCAGTTATTATTTCATCTGCATTAAACGAATCTCAAGAACAAAAACTTTTTGAAACTTTAAAAAAATATAAGAAAACTTTTGGTTGGACTTTAGCAGATATTAAAGGAATTAGTCCTTCAATTTGTATGCATAAAATTATTTTAGATGATGAACATAAACCTAAAGCAGATCCCCAAAGGTGATTAAACCAGATAATGAAAGAAGTAGTTAAGAAAGAAATTTTAAAATGGTTAGATAATGGTATTATATATCCTATTTCGATGATGCTTGGGTAAGCCCAATTCACTGTGTTCCTAAGAAGGGAGGAGTGATCTATCACTGTCAATGAAAATAATGATCTTATTCCTATAAGACAAGTTACTGGTTGGCGTATATGTATTGATTATAGGAAATTAAATACCACCACCAGGAAAGATCACTTCTCTTTACCATTTCTCGACCAGATGTTGGATAGATTAGCCGGACATAAGTATTTTTGTTTTCTAGATGGATACACCGGTTATCATCAAATACAAATTGCTCCTGAGGATCAAGAGAAAACTAGATTTACTAGTCCTTATGGAACTTTCGCTTTTCAAAGAATGCCTTTTGGATTATGTAATGCACCAAGCAACATTCCGGAGATGTATGATGTCTATATTTAGTAAGTTAATTGACAATGGAATAGAAGTATTTATGGATGATTTTTCTGTATTTGGAACCTCATTTGACACATGCTTAACTCATCTTGAAAAAGTATTAGAAGTATGTTAGAAAACAAATTTAGTTCTAAATTGGGAGAAATGTCAATTTATGGTTGCTGGCGGCATTGTATTAGGGCATAAAATTTCGGAAAAAGTCATGGAAGTAGACCCTGCAAAAATTCAACTTGTAGCTAAATTACCACCTCCAACTACGGTAAAAGGGGTAAGAAGTTTTCTTGGACATGCTTGGATTCTACGGACGCTATATAAAAGATTTTTCAAAAATTACTAAACCTCTATGCCAACTTCTCGAAAAGGACAAGAAATTTGAATTTACAATCGAATGCATGAATGCTTTTGAACTCTTAAAAGAAAAATTAATTACAGCACCTATAATAGTTTCACCTAACTGGGAGAAACCATTTGAGCTTATGTGTGATGCTAGTGATTATGTTGTAGGAGCAGTTCTTGGGCAAAGATATGAAAAGATTTTTAAAGTTATATACTATGCTAGTAAGACTCTAAATGATGCTGAAATAAATTATACAGTTACAGAAAGAGAATTATTAGCGGTAGTATATGGTTTTAATAAATTTAGACCTTATCTGATTGGAACAAAATGTATCGTGCATACTGATCATTCTGCTATCAAATATTTAATGCAAAAGAAAGATTCCAAACTAAGATTAATTAGATGGATGCTATTAATGCAAGAATTCGATTTTGAGATCGTTAATAAGAAAGGAACTGATAATCAAATTGCGGATCATTTATCAAGATTAGAAAATCATGAATTATCTGATATTGAAAATGAAATTATAGACGAGTTTTCCTGATGAACAACTATATAATATCAATGAGTGGAAAATACCATGGTATGCTTGATATTGTAAACTATATAGTTAGTAATATTTTACCACCTATGCTTACTTTGCAACAATGGAAAAAATTCATCCATGATACGAAAACCTATTTTTGGGATGAACCATATTTATATAAGCAATGTAAGGATTTAATTATTAGAAGATGTGTACCTTATGAAGAAACTGAACCAATTATTCAAAAATGTCATGATTCTGATTTTGGAGGACATTTTGGACTGATAAAACTGCTTATAAGATTCTACAATCTGGATTTTACTGGCCTACTCTATTTAGAGATGTATACAGATATATTAAAACTTGCGATAAATGTCAAAGAGTAGGAAATATATCTAGAAGAAACGAAATGCCTCTAAATTTCATATTAGAAGTTGAAATTTTTGATGTTTGGGGATTAGATTTTATGAGACCTTTTATTCCTTCGTTTGGAAACTCATATATATTAGTAGATGTTGATTATGTTTCCAAATGGATTGAGGCACAAGCTTTACCTAGGTGTGATGCTAAGAGTGTTTCAAAATTTCTGATGAAAAATATTTTTACTAGATTTGGAATGCCGAGAGTGATTATCACTGACGGAGGAACTCATTTTAGAAATAAATACATTCACAAACTAGTAGAAAAATACATTATTACTCATAAGATATCCACTGCTTATCATCCACAGACTAGCGGATTAGCTGAAGTATCCAATCGTGAGATTAAACGTATTTTAGAAAAATCTGTAAACCCAAATAGGTTAGATTGGTCTATTAGATTAGACACTGCATTATGGGCTTATAGGACTGCTTATAAAACTCTGATTGGAATGACTCCTTACAGGCTTATATATGAAAAACATGTCACTTACCAGTTGAATTAGAACATAAAACATATTGGGCGATTAAAGAATTTAATTATAGTATGAAGGAAGCTGGTGAGAAAAGATTGCTGCAATTAAATAAATTGGAAGAATTAAGAAATGAATCATATGATAATGATCAGATTTATAAAGAAAAGATGAAATTATGGCATGATCGGAAGATTAATCGAAGAAATTTTGAACCGGGACGGGAAGTTTTGTTATATAATACTAGATTGAAATTATTTCCTGGAAAATTGAAGTCTCGATGGTTAGGACCTTTCACCATAACTAAAATATTTTCATACGGAACTATAGAAATCGAAGATCCAAAACTCGGACAAAAATTTAAAGTTAATGGACATAGATTAAAACCATATTTCGAAGGTATAAGACCTAACTATAAAGAGGTTTTAATGCTTAGTCGACCTGATTAATAATTGAAATTAGGTCGGGTTGACGACGTTAAACCAAGCGCTTTATGGGAGGCAACCCATATTAGTTATCTATTTTTATTGTATCTTAATAGTTAGTTTATATTATTGAAACTTTACTACTCAATTTTTATTAAGAATCGTCACATATTTGAACCATTATGATGACAAAAGAAATTATTCGATTTAGAGCGAAATTGGACATTATTTTGGAATCTTGCCGAAGGCGAGGTCGATACTCGCCGACGGCGAGGTTCGCGCCTAATTTAATTCAGTTTATTATCGAGCCCACCGACAGCGAGAACCTGAAAGGCAGTTTTTATAACTGAGTCGCCGACGGCGAGAAACTTCTCGCCGACAGCGAGGAAGTTATAAAAATGAGTTATATATACTTTAAATGCCAATTTGGACGGTTTCAACACCAAATCCTTAGTGAAAAACCATTCTTAAACCATTCTAAGTCTGCACTCTTCACTAGAATTCATTCCATTCACCATAATGGCCTCCAAATTCTTAGATTCTTCTAAATCTGGAGTGTTTAACCGGAGGAAATTTGTGAGTGCGGAAGCGCAGCGGATCTTCAACAAGGTTTTGGTAAAGAAAAGAGTTATCAAGGAACGGAGATTTGTTAATCGAGGATTAGAGAATTCCACTACGAAGATAGAAGAAATGATCGCGCGGCCTGCACCTGGGAGGTATTCTCGTTACACTACGTCCGTTGTTGTTATTCCAGTTGTGAAAGAGTTCTACTCTAACTTACATGCGATCAACAATGGGAATATCTACATCCGAGGAAGATGGGTGACGTTTACTCCATCAAGAGTAAATGAGTTATTCTCTATAGAAAACACCCCGGTATGTCACTATTCAAATTTTGTGCCTTCTCGGTATAATATGAATGAGATATTTTGATATCTGACTGATGAAACGGAAGATTGGGAAATGCGTGAAGACGGGTATGTTAGTTTCTCCGCATCACTTTTGAATCCCGTCTCGAAGCAACGGCACTTTTTCATCTCATCTAAATTGTTACCTACTATGAGGGTAAACAAGGTTTCGAAAGAATGCGCTATATTGAATTATTGTATTCAAATTGGATTGCCTATTGATGTGGGATCAATAATTATTAAGTCTGCATTGGGTTTAATTGTGCATTGGTCAGTTCACGGACTAGGACACCCATCTACTATTTTTGCATTATGCAGTCAGTACCAGGTTTCTTATGAAGCTTGGGAAAAGGTTCTGTTACCTTGGAAGCCGCTTGATCCTACAGATATGTTCCCTACTTTGGTCAATAATGAAGACATTACATTTATTTCTGATAGAGCTTCACAGAATCATCCTATAGCAAGGCCTATTTTAGATAAAACAGAGTTACTTATGAAGAAAATCAATGGAATGGAGAAAGAACTACAGAATGTGAGAGATTTAATCGACAATATATCCGATTTATTTGATCACATTGATCGGAGGATGAAGGAACACTTCGATCATTCCGGACACTTGGAAGCTAACTTTCTTCATTTACCGAGACTGAAGGGTTGGATCACTCGAAGAATCTGCTTCGGAATTTCCCTTCGAGCCTTTCTATAACTTATTTGTGCATCATCGTCATATCGGAAATATCAGAGAAGATGAAGATTCTGACATTGAAGAGTAGTAGTAAAGATTTCCATAGTATGTTTATGTTTATGATATTTTATTTGATTTAGATTTTTATTATGTGTGGAGTGATGATTTGAATATCTCAAACTTAATTGAGATATGCGTCATAGTTTTGTATCAGCATTTAGTGTGTTGTGGTTGGGTTTGTGATGCTGATTAGTAGTAAGGATTGAAGTTTGAAGTTTGATTATAGAGTTTAAATTATGTTAGTTTGTGCATCCCATGGATTTCAATATTAAAGTTAATTTGTTGTGTTGTGTGAATTCTTTTGTGTATAAGTAGCTAATCTTCATATTAAATTAATAAATGATGTGATCGGAAATATAATATAAGACAAATCAAGGACGAAAATGAGTGACGAATTTCAGAAATTTAAAATTTTTGGAATCTCGCCGACGTCGAGAATAATCCTGCCGACAGGGAGATCGATCTCGCTGACAGCGAAGAATTTCTCGCCGACAGCGGATTTTTCCCGAGAGTTTTTGGTTTTGAAAAATATTAGCTCGCCGACGGCGAGAAAAATCTCACTGACAGCGGGGACGGAAAAAAAACATATATTTGACCGGTCAAAAACACTATTCATCATCCTCAACCTCCAGTTTTCACAAAAACCGACCTAGGGCTTGAGAGATCTTGGATTTGAAGCAATTTCATCACTCAAAAACACCGGATTTCAACTTCTCTTGGTAAGTGCTTCACTCCTATACAAAATTTTTTGATTTTCACCATATATTTTCACCACATTGCAAATTTTGGGAAAAATCAAAATGTGGAAGAAATATTCGGTGGAAATCCATGGAATTTGATTTAAATTGCTTACAAATGTTGTAGGAAGCCTTCTTAGTATTATTATTAAGTTTAGTGAAAATTTTCATGATTTTCACAGATCGATCGTATGGCTCCACGACAAAAATGTCGAGTAGAATTCGACGAAAACCGATTCATCAATGCACGAGCACAGGCAAAATATGTTGAAAATATAAAAGGAAGAAAGTGCATTGCGGATCGGGTATTCAAAAATCTGGGAGGAGAAGTAGAGAGGATTATAAAGGAACGAGGTTGGGAAAATTTCTGTTATGTTCAGTATAGAGCAGCTGTAGAAGTGGTGAAAGAATTTTATGCCAATTTGACTACACGTGAAGATGCACCAGTAAAGGTACGAAGGTTTTTTGTAGATTTCAATGCTGCAAGAATTAACGCGTTCTAGGAAGTTCATGACTCGCACTTTAGCGAGTATGAAACTTTTGGAACGATGGAAGGACCACTTGGAGGAAGTCATTAACTTTCTCATCGATGGGACCGAGTTTGGAAAATTAAGCGACGGGAAAGAGTGAATTTTCCTCTTTCTAAATTAAATGCAGTCTCCAAAGCCTGGCATTACTTTATTTGTTCTACTCTGTTACCCACATATCACCATAGTGAGGTAACACAAGATAGAGCAATTCTGAATTTCTGCATTCAGAATAACAGAAGCATCAACATCGGGAGAGTTATTTATCAGAACATCCTGGCCACTCCTCGAAATGAGAGTGGAGCTGGATTGGGCCACCCTGGATTGATTTTTGCACTCTACCAACTCTCTGGAGTTGAGGCTAGAGATGATGAAGAATGGGTGGAACCCATGAAACCACTTACAGCTGCTAACATTAAGAAGTATGAGTCCCATGAAGGGTGGAGAGCAGGAGTAAGAAGTTATTTTACTCAGTCAAGTAGAGATATACCCTCTACTAGCTATGGACCTCCCGAGCCTACCACCCCTACCTTACAAGATCCGATGAATGAATTGACTCGCATAGGAGGAGTTTTGAGCGGTTGTAGAGACCATGGGGAGAAGGTTTGATCATTTTGATCAAAGGATTGATAATACGGAGAGGAGACATGATTATGATAGTGAATACCTCCAGCGACATTCGGAATACGAAATTGCATACTATGAAGTCGAACGTCATTATAGGAGTGGAGATTTAGATGTTGTCTTTCCAGAATGCCCCCGGTATACTCAGTATCACCCTGCTCAGTCTTCTCAGCAGCCTACAGATCAAGGAGGGGATGATATAGTTTGGGACTTTGATGCTGAAGATTAGGACTTTATTTATTTTATTTGTTTGGTGTAAGTTATTGTGGAAACTTTATATGTTTGTAATATTCAGTACTTTATTTTGAGACATTGGATGTTAGTTAGATTAATTTGCTTGGATTGTTATAGTAGTAAGTTTTTGTTTTTGTGTTAGTTAATTGCATTTGTTTTTATGTTAATTAGCATGTTAGTTTTCTTTAGTATGTTTTTATTTTATTTTGTATTGTTTTAAGTTTTTAAAATTGTTAATATGTTAGTTCAATTGTTTTTAATATGTTAGTAATTCATATATGTAGTGTAGAATTATTTTAATTGTTGTGTTTAATACTTATCTTAGATTTTATCCCTGCATTTTCTTTAAATTATTATATATATATGGAGAATACTAACAACACAGGTTCAATGAAAAATGAAAAGGCCTGCAAAAATTTCAAAGAAAAAAAGAAATACCTAAACTTCAAAGGTATGATTTATTTACTTTCCTTCTTATTCATTATTTAGAATAGATATAAAAATTTAAGTTTGGGGGGAGAGTAAAATACAAATTTAGTTATTAACTTGTTCTCAATTTCTAGTTTTAAATTATTATAAAAATTATTTTTATAGCAAATTTTTCAATTTGATTTAATATGAATTATTTTATTTAATTATTATAAAAGGTTAAATGAAATATTTCTAGTGCTTTAATTAATTAAATAGAATAAAATATTTGGTTAAAAGGAATAAGAATATAGTAAATTATTTTTAGTAGGGAAAACTATATTCTAAAATTAAAATTCTTAAGTATTCAAGTGAAAAAGAAAAGATTGAAAATTAATGAAGTAAAAACTATGAAGTATATATAAGCTAAGAAATATTTCTAAGTTTCAAATTTAGGAAGATGAAAATGAAGTTCAAAATTATTAACAGGCTCTCCAGATACAGTAATCCTCTTTAGAAAAAAAAAAGAGAAGGAGAAAAAAAGAAAAAGAAAAAGAAAAAGAAAAATGAGGAGAAGCTTGAGGAGATGTCTTATCAAAAATTGGCTTCATTTGAATTAACCTAAAGGGAAAAACTTAGATATTTCCAAACTTATGTTTATGGATTAGATATTTACCTAATAGTATTTTCTTGAATTTCTTATCATATGAATATCTTAAGTAGTTATTCTTTTAAATATAGTCATTCTTGAAATGAATAGTAAGCTAGAAATCTTAGACCAGATGACTAAATAATTTAATTCTATAAGATTAATTAAATTACATGAATTATTTTTATTTAACTTTATTATGATATTAATTAATCTAATTCATAGTTATTTAAATTGAAAAAATCTTATTATAAAACTCATTATTTTTATGTAGTACTAAAATTACTTGAGGACAAGTAATAAGTAAGTTTGGGGATTTTGATCATCTGAAAAATTTATTAAGAAATTCATACCTATTTTTGATGAAATTGCACTTTAAAGAAGAGTATTTTCTTTATTTTATTGCGGGAATGAAGAATTTAGGTGATAAAAGCAAAAATCATAAAAAGGAGTGAATTTGGAGCAAAATCATGCAATTTGTGCTCGAGTCGTCGACGGCGAGATCGAGCCGCCGACGGCGAGGTTACGAGAAGAAAATTCGAAGAATTTATAACCGTCTCGCCGACGCCGAGCCCGAGCCCACTGACAACGAGCTAGAGCGGTTTGAAGATCTTCTAGAAGCCTCGCCGACAGCGAGGTAGTTCATCGCCGACGGCGAGGTAGTTCGTCGCCGACGGCGAGATAGTTCAAATGGTGCAGATACATTGAACCTGGACACCTATTGAAGAGATGCTTACACACCTCTTAGTCCTTTGCTCACCTCTATATATAGAAGCCGAAATTAAGTCTTTAAGGTGTTCTAAGTATGTTATTGTGTCCAGTGTGTGTGCAGTCTTTTGTGTCTTAAAGAGTCTTTGAGTGTTATAAGTGAGTTTTTAGTGAGTTAGTGAGTTTTTAGTGAGTCGTACTGTACTGGAAGGAAGAGTCAAATGAACTGCGAGGAGTCTGCTTGGAGATATATTAAGACAAGTATTTGTACTTATTGTTTTTAACTTTAAATGAAATCCATGCTTAGTTTAGTTTCCATGCATTCTGAGTAGTTTATTTAGTCTTTCTCCCTGTTATGAAATTAAGTGATTAGATGAACTAAAAATAGAAGTACTTTTATATATTAATAAATTGTGATAATTTTTACTTAAAACTTAATTTACTTTTCAAACTGGCCATTTGATTTGTTAAAATATGTTGATTATCAACTATAGTAAAAATTACATCTGATATTCGGGGAATTCAAAAGCCTTGGAAGGAGGGTGCAAATAAATAGGGAAATAATATCACTGGACGTAGAATTGAGCATTTTAGTGTGACAGACTAAAATATTCAATTTGGTCCTATTGTTTGAGAGCTGAAGTGTAGATGTTAGCCCTCAGGCGAGGGGAACGTGGGAGCTCTGAAGTGGCAGTCGGTATCCTCCCAGCCTAGCCGCAGATTCAGTAATCAAACATAGGATTAGTCAATATTTTTTACACTGGACCAAAGGGTAAAGAATAGGAATGCTCCTATTTGTCACAATACCTTAACATTATCTATTTAAATTCATCAATCATTTAAATTTCTAAACAAGGGGAAAGATACTTTTTCTGAATAGTTAAGACTTATTTAGCAATTAGTTTTATTTCTTGCACTTTCAATTCGTATTAATTTTCTACTTAGTTAATTTATCTAATTAAAATACTTAGTTTACTTTATTGCGCTTAAATTCAGAATTCCAAATTTTCGTATATTATTATTATTATTATTATTATTATTTTAAAATTAGTCTGTTATTTAATTTTCTCTTTCCTCGTGGGATCGATAACCGAGGACTCCACTAGAGCCTCGTATTACTTGATACGATACGTATACTTGCGTAGCATCCACAACATAAACAATTACAATTCTATACATATATTATAGCGGGGTCAAGTTTTTGGCGTCGTTGCAATTAAATTAAAAATATCATAATAAAAAATTGTTGGTCAAGTGATGACTGTAAAAACTAAAGCTACGAAGTTCCTGTTCCTTCAGCTGTTGTATCTGTAGAAATAACACATCTTTGTTGGTACTTGAAAAGATATAATTTCAATAGTACCTCAAAGAATAGGTCATTTTCTACAAACGTCTTCGGTCAGTGGACGATACCTCAAGAAGTCTGAGCATCGTTATGTTTCAAAGACAGCCTCGTTCTACAAAGCACAGATGCCGCACTTGCTTACGACTGGGTCCAAACCCTAACTAAAAAAAGATAAAAATAAAACAAAATGAAAATTTATGAAACATAAATGAATAAAATAAAACATCAAAAAAAAACCAACAAAAAATCCCTTAATGAATGACAACAAATAAATAAAGAAAAAATGAAAACTAAAAAAAAATTGAATAAGATAATGAAAAAAACTTCAAGTTAAAATGAAACGTCAAATCAAAATGAAGTTGAAATCAAATTGAAATCTAAATCAAAATGAACTCAAATCATCAAAAAAAAGACGAATCTCAATATTAAAAATAAACCTCAAATCTGAATCTCCAATCTGTACTTTCAAATCCAATCTCAATTTGAATCTCAAATCAAATCCCAATCGAATTCAAATTCAAAACTTCCAAATCTAAAATCCAATCCCTTCAATTCTCTTCCTTGTTTAAGATAGGAGCAGTCGATTCAATTGACACAGAGCTACGAGGTTTTCTATTTGGTTCTGATGGCGAGGAATCGTATCCAATCCAAACCAGTAACTTTTCGATCAACTCTTTTGAATGAGATATGTAGCATCCACATATCCCCTCCTAATCTGTTTCTTTCCTCAAAAATCTTTTAGAACTTTCATGAAATTCTCAAAACACTAAAATTCTACACTTTTCAAATTGACATTACAAATCTTTGCAAATCAATCGTGAAATCCAAAATCAAATTTTAGAGGTTAAGGATTTTACATCTGATACTTCATTGCTTTAGGTTCTTTCCATATCACAATGGTTCAAATCAAAAATCAAATCTTAGAGGTTGAGGATTTTACATCCAATACCGCATTGCTTTAGGTTCTTTCCCTATCGCAATGGTTCAAATAAAAAAATCAAATTTTTGAGGTTGAGGATTTTACATCCGATACCGCATTGCTTTAGGTTATTTCCCTATCGCAATAGTTCAAATTAAAAATCAAATTTTGAAGGTTGAGGATTTTACATCCGATACCGCATTGCTTTAGGTTCTTTCCCTATCTCAATGGTTCAAGTCAAAAATCAATTTTTAGAGGTTGAGGATTTTACATCCGATACCACATTGCTTTAGGATCTTTCCCTATTGCAATGGTTCAAAATCAAAATCAAATTTTAGAGGTTGAGGATCCCAGCATCTGATACTACATTGCTTTAGGATCTTTCCCTATTGCAATGGTTCAAATCGAATATCAAATTTTAGAGGTTGAGGATTTTACATCCGATACCGCATTGCTTTAGGTTCTTTCCCTATCGCAATGGTTCAAATCAAAATCAAATATTAGAGGTTGAGGATTTTACATTCGATACCGCATTGCTTTAGGTTCTTTCCCTATCGCAATGGTTCAAATCAAAAATCAAATTTTAGAGGTTGAGGATTTTACATACGATACCGCAATACTTTAGGTTCTTTCCCTATCGCAAAGGTTCAAATTAAAAATCAAATTTTAGAGGTTGAGGATTTTACATCCGATACCGCATTGCTTTAGGTTCTTTCCCTATCGCAATTGTTCAAATCAAAATCAAATTTTAGAGGTTGAGGATTTTACATCCGATACCGCATTGCTTTAGGTTCTTTCCCTATCACAATGGTTCAAATTAAAAGTCAAATTTTAGAGGTTCAGGATTTTACATCCGATACCGCATTGCTCTATGTTTTTTCCCTATCGCAATGGTTCAAATCAAAAGTCAAATTTTAGAGGTTGAGGATTTTACATCCGATACCGCATTGCTTTAGGTTCTTTACCTATCACAATGGTTCAAATCAAAAATCAAATTTTAGAGGTTGATGATTTTACATTTTATACCGCATTGCTTTAGGTTCTTTCCATATCGCAATGGCTCAAATCAAAAAAAAAAATCAAATTTTTGAGGTTGAGGATTTTACATCCGATACCGCATTGCTTTAGGTTCTTTCCCTATCACAATGGCTCAAATACAAAAAAAAAAAATCAAATTTTAGAGGTTGAGGATTTTACATCCGATACCGCATTGCTTTAGGTTATTTCCCTATCACAATGGTTCAAATCGAAAATAAAATTTTAGAGGTTGAGGATTTTACATCCGATACCTCATTGCTTTAGGTTCTTTCCCAATCGCAATGGCTCAAATCAAAAAAAAAAAAATCAAATTTTAGAGGTTGAGGATTTTAAATCCGATACCGCATTGCTTTAGGTTCTTTCCCTATCGCAATGTTTCAAATCAAAAATCAAATTTTAGAGGTTAAGGATTTTGCATCCTATACCGCATTGCTTTAGGTTCTTTCCCTATCGCAACGGCTCAAATCAAAAATCAAATTTTAGACGTTGAGAATTTTACATCCGATACTGCATTGCTTTAGGTTCTTTCCCTATCGCAATGACTCAAATAAAAAAAAAAATCAAATTTTAGAGGTTGAGGATTTTACATCCGATACCGCATTGCTTTAGGTTCTTTCCCTATCCAATGGCTCAAATCAAAAAAATCAAATTTTAGAGGTTGGGGATTTTCATCTGATACCGCCTTGCTTTAGGTTATTTCCCTATCGCAATGGTTCAAATCAAAAATGAAATTTTTGAGGTTGAAAATTTTACATCCGATACCACATTGCTTTAGGATCTTTCCCTATTGCAATGGTTCACTCTCGAAAATCAAATTTTAGATGTTGAGGATTTTACATCCGATACCTCATTGCTTTAGGTTCTTTACCTATCACAATGTCTCAAATAAAAAAAAAATAAAAATCAAATTTTAGAGCATGAGGATTTTACATCTGATACCGCATTGCTTTATGTTCTTTATCTTTCGCAATGGTTCAAATCAAAAAATCAAATTTTAGAGGTTGAGGATTTTACATTCTACACCACATTGCTTTAGGTTATTTCCATATCGCAATGGCTCAAATAAAAAAAAAAATCAAATTTTAGTGGTTGAGGATTTTACATCCGATACCGCATTGCTTTAAGTTCTTTCCCTATCGCAATGGCTCAAATAAAAAAAAAATTAAATTTTAGAGGTTGAGGATTTTACATCCGATACCGTATTGCTTTAGGTTATTTCCCTATCGCAATGGTTCAAATCGAAAATAAAATTTAGAGGTTGAGGATTTTACATCTGATACCGCATTGCTTTAGGTTCTTTCCCTATTGCAATGGTTCAAATCAAAAATCAAATTTTAGAGGTTGAGGATTTTACATCCGATACCTCATTGCTTTAGGTTCTTTCCCAATCGCAATGGCTCAAATCAAAAAAAAAAAAAACAAATTTTAGAGGTTGAGAATTTTAAATCTGATACCGCATTGCTTTAGGTTCTTTCCCTATCGCAATGGTTCAAATCAAAAATCAAATTTTAGAGGTTGAGGATTTTGCATCCTATACCGCATTGCTTTAGGTTCTTTCCCTATCGCAATGGCTCAAATCAAAAATCGAATTTTTGAGGTTGAGAATTTTACATCCGATACTGCATTGCTTTAGGTTCTTTCCCTATCGCAATGACTCAAATAAAAAAAAATCAAATTTTAGAGGTTGAGGATTTTACATCCGATACCGCATTGCTTTAGGTTCTTTCCCTATCGCAATGACTCAAATTAAAGAAATCAAATTTTAGAGGTTGGGGATTTTCATCCGATACCGCATTGCTTTAGGTTATTTCCCTATCGCAATGGTTCAAATCAAAAATCAAATTTTTGAGGTTGAAGATTTTACATCCGATACCGCATTGCTTTAGGATCTTTCCCTATTGCAATTATTCACTCTCAAAAATCAAAGTTTAGAGGTTGAGGATTTTACATCCGATACCTCATTGCTTTAGGTTCTTTACCTATCGCAATGGCTCAAATAAAAAAAAATCAAATTTTAGAGCATGAGGATTTTACATCT
This sequence comes from Papilionanthe hookeriana x Papilionanthe teres, assembly GCA_022702705.1. Classification (NCBI taxonomy): domain Eukaryota; kingdom Viridiplantae; phylum Streptophyta; class Magnoliopsida; order Asparagales; family Orchidaceae; genus Papilionanthe; species Papilionanthe hookeriana x Papilionanthe teres. The sequence continues at coordinate 170,114,652 of CM040424.1, forward strand.
GATACCGCATTGCTTTAGGTTCTTTACCTTTCACAATGGTTCAAATCAAAAAATCAAATTTTAGAGGTTAAGGATTTTACATCTGATACCACATTGCTTTAGGATCTTTCCCTATTGCAATGGTTCACTCTCAAAAAAATCAAATTTTAGAGGATACCGCATTGCTTTAAGTTCTTTCCCTATCGCAATGGTTCAAATCGAAAATCAAATTTTAGAGGTTGAGGATTTTACATCTGATACCGCATTGCTTTAGGTTATTTCCCTATCGCAATGGTTCAAATAGAAAATCAAATTTTAGAGGTTGAGGATTTTACATCCGAAACCGCATTGCTTTAGGATTCCTCACTAGGCTCCAATTCTCATTTCAAAATCCAGAATTTTCATGGAATCAATCTTGAAATCAACCTTGAATCCAACTTCAATTTAAATCAAAACTGTGATCAAATCAAAATTCGAACTCAAATTTAAAACTTGAAATAAAAAAATGAAACGAATCTAAATATCTTGAAATCTTATGATTTGAAAATTTGCCTCCTTCCCTCAGTAGAAACAACAACTCTCTCTTAATTCTACGTTCTATCTTAAGTATTTTACTTAGGCAGCTTTGTGTTGGTTTCTTGATCTTTTCGGTCAACAACAATACGCGCGGTGTGCCTGTCCGACACACCACACCTATTGGGGGTGCATTAGTTGACCTCACTTTTGGTTGAGGTCTAGTATCTCTTTAGAATAGCCTAGGGTCTAGCCATAGGACTCTCCTGGTGACTTTCTTAGAGGACTAGTTATGGAACCCTCACCATAGAAATTCAAAACTCTTCTTGCTTCACTAGGGGGTTTTCATCTTCTTAAGGCCTCACCTCCACCTTTTGGTAGGAAAAAATGCAAGCATAAGGAATCCTAGGGGAAGTCTCCTATAGGTGGTAAGACATTAGGATTTGCCCTGAGGGAGGTCTGGAGATCACCACTCATACACTTCACATTCACAACATACACACACTGCACATCCTAATTTCAACCCTGAACTCTTTGGAAACTCATGTGAGTAGCCCAGCCCTAAGTCTATGACTAAGTGGTAGGGACCAACACATAGAGGACCAAATGTAAGTGACTCTTGGTCATTACATCGTGCTCACCTTGAAGCCACATTCAAATATCCAAAATTTTAATTTTTGACCCCTTTGCCCCCTAAATAACCCTGAACTACCCAAAATACCCAAAATTTTCAAAATTACCCAAATTCACCAAAATTCCTCAAAAATCATTCCAAGATATTCCTTGCCACTCAAATTGACCATTCATGACCAAAAATTCCAAAATTTCCAAAAATACCCCCAATACCCTCAAAATACACAAAATACCTTTTTTGCCCAAAAATCCAAACAATTCCAAAAAATTCTAAAAAATTCCAGAAAATCCTAAAAATCCCCAATTCCATTTTGTTCAACTACACTATGGGTCAATTTTGCTAAATTAATACACTTTCAATCAAAAATCCCAACTTGGCCCATTTAACTTAAAGGTGCCTAAACCAAACTCAATCTTGACCCAATTGACCCCAATTTTCATCAAATTCAATTCTAAACCAAAATTCAACATCCCCAATATCAACTTAGACCAAATTCAAGTCCAATGTGACCCACATTTGTATCTAATTCCACTTGAAATCAAAATCCCCAATTTTGCCTAAGTAATCCAAAACCCTTAAAGTGAGCCAATGTCAATCAATTTCTCCAAGATTTCAATTCAAAACTCTTTATAACACCTCCTTAAACTTAATTGGATCATAAATGGCCCATAATTTGAGATCAGGTTTTACCCAAAATCCATTTTGGACCAAAACTTCCCCATTTTGACCCAAGCTGGACACATATTCTAAATCCACCAAAGTGTCCCCCTAAACCTTGTCAAAACCATTTTATGTCTTCATGGAAGTTCTTTGAGACAACCATATCTACATTATTGTTGAAGACCTTGGAACACCTTCCCACTCAAACCCAATCTAATTTGATCTGAACCCAACATGGTCCAAAACAATCAAAAATCCAATCCATGCAAAAATTGAACCTCCAAATGAGCTCAAAACCACTTTGTGTCTTCATAAAAGATCTTCATTACAATCACATGAACAATATTGATCAAGAAACCTAGACCTCATTCTCACTAAAACTCAAGTTATGTTAGCCCAAACCCAAATGAACCTAATGGAACTAATAATTCAAATCAACCTAAATTAAACCAAAATTAATCAAATTAATCTCATGGCAGACCTAAAATCAATATATATATATATATATATAATAATAATAATAATAATAATAATAATAATAATAATAATAATAAAATATAATAAATAAATGAAATAAAAAAAAATAAAAAATATATCCCTCATCCATATCTCTCCTCCATGCCTCTGCCCTCAACTCTCCCTCACCTCTCCCTCACCCTACCCGCCACCTCACCCTACTCTCCTGAGCTTCACCATGCCTCTGCCATATCTCTTCCTCACTCCCTCCTTAATTCCCTAAAATCCCTCTCATAATCTCACTTACTCTCCCTTACACACATTTTACTTGCTTCACCATTCCAATCTCTCGCAACTCCTTAGCCGTGAGCCTCCCCTTCTTTTTTTTCTTCCTTCCAAGAATAGCCACACTCATTCACTTCCTCCCTAGCCAAAGTCTCCAACAAGTGCCTCACCAAAGCTAAGGTAATATTCCCCCCCCTACTTTTCATCCCATGAATATTTAAGCTCCAAGAAAAATGTTTTACCCCTTTCATGCCTAGCCTAAAACATCACACACACATGCAAAATTTCAATGTTCTTCTTCCTTTACAAGGACCTTTAAATTCACATAAAAATTGTTTAATTTCTTTTAGCTTTCATGCATGTTTTTTTTATGTATCCATGTATAGCCTTAAGATCCCTCTCTTTCATGCAAATGTTTTCATGCTTAGCTTTTTTTTTTCTCATGCAAACTTCCATGTAAAAAAAATCATGTGTAGGTTGTTTATCCTTCATGCTATCTTCACTTTATTCATGCATAGGCTTAGGGATTTCTTTTATGTAAAGTTATTTAGCCATTTAAGCTTACTAGTTTAAATATTTACAAATCTACCACCTAGCTTTCATTACCTTAAAAATGAATTTTAAAATTTTTAGTATAACATAAAAGAAAGAAAAATGAAAGAAGAAAAGAAATAAAAATAAAATGTATGAATAACATAACTTTACATATATGTAAAATAATAATAACAATATGAAAGTAACAAATATAATATGATAAGAATAAAATAAATAATTATAAATCTAAAAGATAATAAAAATATAAGAAAATGATAATAATAATAAATAAAATAATAATTGTAAATATAAATAAATAATAAAAATAGGTAAATAAAAAAATGTCATTCTTTTTAAAAATGTAAATAATAATTTTAAGATGTAATAACTTAATATAAGTAATAATAACTTTAAATAAAAGAAAGAATAATCAAGGAGAGAGAAAATGAAAAGCCTTATAATTAAATAAATAATAATATAAATGATAAATAAATGATATAAATATTAAGTTTAAATATACATCTAAATAATAATATTAATAAATTAAAATAAAAGTAACTTATAATTTAAATATATATTAAATGATATGAATATAAAGGATAATAAAATAAATAACACACACACACACACACACACACACACACACACACATATATATATATATATATATATATATATATATATATATATATATATATATATATATATATATATATATATATATATATATATATATATTGGGGGGGAAGGAGCAGCAAGGCTCCCTGCATGTTAATCAAAATAATAAGTTACACCATAAATCAGAGTGAGGGGGTCCCCATCTAAACTATGGGGTCCCAAACTCAAGACCCAAAAGAAAAATAAACTAACTAAGTCCACTAGCCCACAAACAGTTAGTTACATGTAAGACTCCTATACCCAAAAATGGTGTAGAACCTAAAGCAAATGACACCAAAACTAATTCCAAGACGAGCACTGAAAAAAGAAGAAAAGAAAAACAAGTGACCATGAAGAGCGGAATTTTTGGCGGGAGGTGCAACAGCAAAAAGTGATCGGAGATCCCAACCAAAACTAATCCACAATCCCGAAATGTGGGGCACTGGAAAATATATATGTATGTATATACGTATATATATATATATATATATACATACATAAATTGAAAATAATTTAAATAACATGAATGAATAATAAATTAAATTAAAATTAAATAGTTAAAATTAAATAAAACTAAAAAAATAAATAATAATTAAATTAAAAAAATTAAATTAAATAATAATTAAATAAACCAAAAAACAATTAAATAAATAATAGTTTAAATTAAATTAAATAAATTAAATAAATTAATTAAATTAAATAAATCAAAATTATATTAAATTAAATGATGATGAAAATAAATAAATAATTTAAAATTAAATTAAAATTAATTAAATAAATTAAATTAAATTAAATTAAGTTAAATTAAATTAAATTAAATAATAATGTAAATAAATAATAAATGAAATGAAATTAAATTAATTAAATTAAATTAATTAAATTAATTAAATTAAATTAAATTAAATTAAATTAATAAATAAAGTTAGATTAAATTAAATTAAATTAAATAATAATGTAAATAATAAATGAAATTAAATTAATTAAATAAATTAAATTAAATTAAATAACTAAATAAAGTTAAGTTAAATTAAATTAAATTAAATAAATAATAAATTAAATTAAATAAATTAAACTAAATTAAATAATAATAAATTAAATTAAATTAAATTATATAATAATGCGAATAAATGATAAATTCAAATGAAATAAACTAAATTAAATTAAATTAAATTAAATTAAATAGTAATTGTAAATAATAACTAATTAAATTAAATTAAATTAAAAATAAATGATAAATTAAAATAAAAAAATTAAATTAAATTAAATATAATTGTAAATGCTAATAAATTGAATTAAATTAATTAAATTAAATAATAAAATAAATTAAAACTAAAATAATAATAAATAAATATCAAGTTAAAGTAAAATAAAATAAATAAATAACAATTAATTAAATAAATAATGCTAAAGTAAATAAATCACATAAGATAATAAATAATAAATTAAATAAACCATAAAGATAATAATAATTTTAATCACACATAAAAGATAATAATTTTAAATAACATAACATCATAAGAATAAAATAACATGCATAATACAATAACAACAACAATCCCAACACAACAACAATCACAACACACAACGACAATCCTGACCACAATACAATACCAACACGATAACAATCAACCCTAGGATAGGCCTCCTGAGGCACGGTTTATTTTTCCCTTTATAAAGACCCCTAGGAAATCACAACATAATAAAGATACCCTTATGCTTAGTGAATGCATGGAATAACCCAAATTTTACCCGATGTCCACATAACCTTCCCAATTCATATTCCAAACTCAAAATTCCTAGCTCCAAAAACAAAACATAAACCAAAACCAAACCCAACCAAATACAAACCCAACCCAAAACCAAAACCAAACCCAACCAAATACAAAGCCAACCCAAAACCAGAACTAAACCAAACCAAACCAAACACAAACCAAATCTAAATACAAACCAAATTCAAAGCCCAAAATCCCCAAACTAAAATCAAACTCAATCAAATCTTCCACAAATAAAACCACAAACTCTTCATAGCACTCCCATAAGTCCAAATCAAACTACCAATTGCCACCAATCCAAATCCAACTACACCTAAACCCACCTACCGTGAACACCTGTGTTCATTAAGCATAAGGGTATAGGTAGGATGAGTTGTTAAGCAACATAATAAGTTTAAATGAGCCCGAGACTTTTCATCAGGATATGAGAGGGAAGCATGGACCTGCATCCTTCTTTAACTGTTTGGATATCTCTGAGGTCTATTAAACTTAATATGTCTGCTTAATGAAACCATCCTCAATTAAATTAAACAAAGTTCATTGAAACACAACATAAGAATTCACATAGACATCATAGGACTTGGTAGACAACCAGGATCTTAACATAGACATCATATGACTTGGTAGACAACTAGGATCTTAACATAGACATCATAGGATTAAGTAGTTACTTCTTGTTAGTTCTACTTCTTCCTGTTTTCTGGTATGCTTTAATTTCTGCAAAATTATAAGCACATACATGCAATGCAATACTAAAGTTTCAGCTGGGAATGACGAGAAGACCCTCCAGGTCCGCTTTTACTTTATTACAGTTTACCTTATTACAATTTATTTACCTGCACTGCGTTTTATTTTTCTTGCATCATAAATAAGATTGTTGCATGAAAACTGAAACCTTTAGGATAGCCACAAAACTGAAACCAAAAACTAAATTAAAAGTCATACAAGATAAAATTCACCACCGCAATATTTCAAAATATAAGACAACTCAAAATTTAATCACAAACGGAATAACAAAAATTACAACTTTAACTAAATTAAAACGTCTCGTTGGATGATCGGGAATACCTCGGATGATGTAACCCACGTGTTGCTAACGGGATTTCCCACGGTCTAAATGAAAGTGTGGAACTTAATCAGTTGATTTTAGCAAATTCATCTGGACTAAGTGAATCCGATGAAAATAACGGTGCCGGGATGACGGAACCGTGGGATCCTAATCGGTTCTGTTTAATCAACTTTAAGATTTGTTTTAATTAAAACACTAAAATATTTGGATTCTAAGACTTTTCTAAACCAAAACACTTCTCTCATCTCCTGATTTATGATTTCTAAAACTAACCCTCTGCGACAAAAAGGAGCTTGGAGCACAGTGGGCAGCTTGACCATCGTCAATAGCAAAACCTGGGTCTACATCAGCAAAACTTTTTTTAGAAATTAAATAACAAAGCCATAGAACTTCGAGGTGGTTTTCCTAATGCAACATAAATCCTCAACTTTTTGTTAGGTATTTGCATAGTTGTCTTATGCAGATTAAGCACTAACCGGTCTTAGGATTCCGAGGTAGTTGTTTGGTACAACATAAACCCTCACATCTTCGAGGCTGTTTGTATGATTGTGTCATACAAATATAAGTCCTAATTAATTAAAACAGGCAGGATGAAACATTAAATAAACTCCTAAATCGAAGCCAAATAATAGGATAGTTTGGGAAGTTGCCAAGATTCTTCTTGGATCTCCAGCTTCCCCTACTTCTCTTCCTTTGGACTCCTGAAATAAGCTGCTCCAAATTTGATCCATTCTCAATTGAAATTTCCAAAATCCAATTGTTTGAAAACCTTAAACTTTGAAATTCTTGAGAGCAAAACAACTGATCATTATCGAGAGTTTTCTTAAGTGTCTTCGGACATTTAGGATGTAATTAACTATAGGGGCTTGCCCTTATAGGGAACTTTAAGAACCCAGGTAATATAAACCCTGCTTAATTCCTTTATATTAAGCAGGGGAACCTGTCGACTTATAAAATTGGTTTGCAGACCAAACGGATGTCACAAATCTTTTTGTTTATTTAATCGAGCCCTATCGTCAAGCAGTGTGACTATTCCTCGGGATAGATACACAGTTTGTGGTTTGGTGCTCGTTTATATAAACTATTTGGGATGTGAGATCGGTTTGATTTTACATCTTAAAATTTTTAAACTTAAAAATTATTTTCAAAAATCAAATGCTACTTTCCAAATTATATATATATACCTAAATTAAATTTTAAAACTTAAAAATATGCCGACACGATCTCAAAATCAAATTCTTGAATTAATAATATCCATCTAATTAATCTTGGTTTAGAATCCTTCTTTTGCATTAAATACTTTATAGCAGAGTGATCACTATGCATAATACATTTAGTTCCTATTATTAAAAGCATATACAACTTGCTAATAATTCTCTTTCAATGAATCGTATAATTTATTTCAGAGCATCATTTAGAGTTTTACTAGCATAATATATAACTTTGAAAATCTTATCATATCTTTGCCCAAGAACTGCTCCTATAGCGTAATCACTAGCATCACACATAAGCCGAAATGATTTCTCCCAATTAGGTGAAACTATTATAGGTGTTGTAATTAATTTATGTTTTAATAATTCGAAAGCATTCAGGCATTCAGTTGTAAATTCAAATTTCTTGTCCTTTTCAAGAAGTTGGCATAAAGGTTTAGTAATTTTTGAAAAATCTTTTGTATAACGTCTGTAGAATCCAGCATGTCCAAGAAAACTTCTTACCCCTTTCACCGTAGTTAAAGGTGGTAATTTAGCTATAACTTGAATTATTGCAGGGTCTACTTCCATGTCCTTTTCTGAAATTTTATGCCTTAATACAATGCCGCCTGCAACCATAAATTGACATTTCTCCCAATTAAGAACTAAATTAGTTTTCTTACATACTTCAAATACTTTTTCAAGATGATTTAAGCATGTGTCAAATGATGTTCCAAATACAGAAAAATCATCCATAAATACTTCTATTCCATTATCAATTAATTTACTAAATATAGACATCATACATCTCTGGAATATTGCAGGTGCATTACATAATCCAAAAGGCATCCTTCAAAAAGCGAAAGTTCCATAAGGACTAGTAAATGTAGTTTTCTCTTGATCCTCGGGAGCAATTTGTATTTGATGATAACCGGTGTACCATATAAGAAACAAAAATACTTATGTCCGGCTAATCTATCTAACATATGGTCTAGAAATGGTAAAGGGAAGTGATCTTTCCTGGTGGCTGCGTTTAATTTTCTATAATCAATACATATTCGCCATCTAGTAACTTGTCTTATAGGGATAAGATCATTATTTTCATTAGCTTTTACGCTCACTCCTCCTTTCTTAGGCACACAGTGAAATAGGCTTACCCAAGCACTGTCAGAAATAGGATATATAATACCATTATCTAACCATTTTAAAATTTCTTTCTTGACTACTTCTTTCATTATCGGGTTTAATCTCCTTTGGGGATCTACTTTAGGCTTATGTTCATTATCTAAAATAATTACATGCATACAGATTGAAGGACTAATTCCTTTAATATCTGCTAAAGTCCAACAAAAAATTTTCTTATATTTTTTTAAGGTATCTAAAAGTTTTTGTTCTTGAGATTCGTTTATATCAGATGAAATAATAACTGGTAGAGTTGAAGAATTACCTAAGTAAGCATATTTCAAATGATTAGGTAACATTTTTAACTCAATTTCAGGAGGTTTAATAATTGATGAAACTATATTTTTTTCAGTGTTTTCTGTATTATCCAAAAATTCAAATTTCTCTTGAATATAATCTTGTTCTTCATTTATATCGGCTTTTTCAATTAATTCAGTATTTTCTTTTTCTAATTTTTCTTCATAATATTCCTTAAAATGTTCTTTTTGTAAATGATCGAGTACTTCCATTCTAAAATACTCATCATCTTTTTCTAGTGCAGGATATTTCATTGATTTAGAAATATTAAAAGTAACTTTTTGGTCATTTACTCTCATAGTTAATTCTCCTTTTTGAACATCAATCATAGCTTTCTCAGTAGCTAAAAATGGTCTTCCTAAGATGATAGGAGTTTCTTTATCTTCTTCCATATCTAAAACAATAAAATCTACATGGAAGATAAATTTATCCACTTTTACTAAAACAACTTCAATAACTCCCTTAGGATATGTAACAGAACAATCAGCTAACTGAAGGATTACTAAAGTAGGTGAAATTTCTCCCAATCCTAATCTCTTAAAAATTGATAGAGGCATTAGATTGATGCTTGCTCCTAAGTCACATAAAGCTTTTCCATAGAATTTTTCTCTAATAGCGCAGGGTATAGTGAAACTACCAGGATCTTTTAATTTTTCAGGAAGCTTTTTCTGAATAATAGCACTACACTCCTCACTAAGTGTGACCGTTTCATTATCGGTAAATTTTCTTTTTTTATTTAGAATATCTTTCATGAATTTTACATAGTTTGGCATCTGTTCTAAAGCTTCTACGAAAGGAATATTTATTGTTAATTTCTTTAGAATTTCAAGGAATTTAGCAAACTGTTTATCTTTTTTATGTTGATTTAGTCGTTGAGGAAATGGTGGTGGAGGTTTTTCAACAAAAATTTTCATTGGTATTAAAGGATTTTCTATGTTTGGATCTTGTTGATTCTTTTCCTTTTCGATTTCCACTTCCTCTTTTTGACTTTCAAGTTCTTTCTGAATTAGAGGTTCTAATTCTTTTCCAATTCATAATTGTATCGCTTTAATTTGTTCATTTCCTTTATCTTTGGGATTTATTTCCACATTACTAGGAAATGTTCAAGGTATTCTACTATTAAGCGCGGTAGCGATATGTCCAAGTTTAGTTTCAATATTTTTAATAGCTGTTCCTTGATTTTGTAATTGGTTTCCTTGTATTTGTAATTGATTTCCTTGATTTTGTAAATGATTTCCTTGATTTTGTAAATGTTGACCCATATTTAATATTAATTCTTCTATAGATAATTTCTTATCTTTAAATTGAGGGTTATTATTATTAAATCCAGGTGGATAACTAGGTTTATAATTAGAATTTCCTTGGTTAGAGGGATTTCCTAATGGTTGTGTTATGTTGTTTATCCATGGTTGATTAGTTGTATTATTATTCCAATTAAAATTAGGATGATTTTTCCATCCAGGATTATAATAATTTGCATAAGGATTATTGGGTATGTTATTAATAGCATTCATAGTTTCATATGAAGGTTGAGATTCTATAAGTTGTCCAGATGAATTTTCTTCTAATATAGTTGGAGAGTAATTCATTCCAAAATAATCTGATTTTTTAGATATAACAGCGATTTGTGAAGCTAACATAGATATTGCATCATTTTCATGAATACTGACTATCTTTTTCAGATTCATTCTATCAGCAGGCCATTGAAAATTATTGGTAGCCATTTCTTCGATTAGTGCATAGGCTTCATCAAATGGTTTTAACATTAATGATCCTCCAGTGACAGCATCGATGATTGATCTAAGAGATCCTACTAATCCATTATAGAAAGTTTGAATAATTAACCAATCTGGTAATGCATGATGTGGGCATTTCCTAAGAAGTTCTTTAAATCTCTCCCAAGCTTCATATATTGATTCTCCATCAAATTGACTAAAAGAAGTAATATCATTTCTAAGCTTAGCAGTTTTAGATGGTGGAAAATATTTGGATAGAAATTTTTGTGATAACTCTCCCCAAGTTTTAATAGATCCAGGTGCTAAAGAATTTAACCACAAATTAGCCTTATCCATTAAAGAAAAAGGAAAAAGTCTAAGTCTAATAGCATCGTTAGATACTCCTTCATATTTGAAGGTAGCACATAGTTCTAAAACATAACAAGATGTAAATTAGGATCTTCAGTAGGTGAACCACTAAATTGATTATTTTGTACCATTTGGATAATTGCAGGTTTAAGTTCAAATGAGTTAGCAGCTACATCAGGATTTTGAATAGTTAAATGAATTTCATCTAATGTAGGGTTGGCATAATCTCTTAATGGTCTCTGTTGATTGATATTTTCATTTTCAGGAATATTCGCCATTTGTGTTAAATTTATAGTTTCTCTTTTTCGTTTTCTAATTCTTTTAATTGTACGCTCTAATTCTGAATCGTAAGGTATTAAATTTTCATTTCCAAATTTACGCATACAATTTTGTAAAAAAAAAATTTAAAACAGTCTGTTACTCTAGTAAATAATTTCTAAATCTCCCCGGCAACAGCGCCAAAAACTTGACTCACTTTTTAATGTATACAAAAATAACAACGGCACAAAAAACTTGATCTCGCTTAATATATATTTAATTTTTTTGATGGAATGTTTAATGTGGATCTACGTAAGTATACGTATCGTATCAAGTAATACAGGGCTCTAGTGGAGTCCTGGTTATCGATCCCATAGGGAAGTTTTAAAAGATTTGCAACAGCTAAATTTAAAAGGATTTACTTACTAATATAGTATACGAAATTTAGAATACTTAACTAAAGCGATCTAAAGTAAACTAATGCTTTAAATAAAGTTGATTTAAAGATTTCAGAAAAAGTATCCTTCCCCTTGATTTTAGAAACATAAGTGAATGATGAATTCAAATAGATTTTTTTATTGTATTGTGACAAATAGGAGCATTCTTATTCTTTACCCTTTGGTCGAGGTGCAAAGAACATTGACTAGTCCTATGCTTGATTACTAAATCTGCGGCTAAGCTGGGAGGATACTGGCTGCCACTTCAGAGCTCCCACGTTCCCCTCACCTTAGGGCTAACATCTACACTTCAGCTCTCAAACAATAGAACCAAATTGAATATTTTAGTCTGTCACACTAAAATGTCCAATTCTACATCCGATAAATAATATTTTCCTATTTATTTGCACACTCCTTCCAAGGCTCTTGACTTCCCTGAATATTGGATGTAATCTTACTATTGTTGATAATTCAACATATTTTAACAATTCAATTAGCCAGATTGAAAGTAAATTAAGTTTTAAGTAAAAGATTATCACAATTTATTTTAATATATTAGGCACTTCTATTTAATTTCATCAATTCACATAATTTCATAAACAAGGAGAAAGACTAAGAAAACTACTCAGAATGCATGGAAATTAAACAAATCATGGATTTTATTTAAAGTTAACAACAATAAACAAAGATACTTATCTCAATTTCCTCCCCAAGCAGACTCCTTGAAGTTCCTTTGACTTTTCCTTCTAGTACAACACACTTCTTAACTCACTACTTACACTTACTCACACTAAACTTCAACTTAAACTCAAAAGCACACTAATAGAATACTCTAAGACTCCTAAAATAGACACACCACAGACTAAAATTCGTCCTCTATTTATATAGGTAGACAGAGGTCCAAGGGGTACTTAAGCACCTCTTCAAAAGGCATCCAGGTTCAATGTATTTGGCATTTTGAACTGTCTCGCCGTCGGCGAGAAACGACCTTGCCGTCAGCGTGGCTTCTAGAAGGTCTTCAATCCGCGCGATCTCGCTGTTGGCGGGCTCAGGCTCACTGTCGGCGAGGTAGTTTCAAACCTTTAAGAAATTCTCTTCATAATCTCGCCGTCGGCGGGCTCGATTTCGCCGTCAGCGACTTAGTTCATTTTGCATGTATTTCTTCCTTTTTGATCCAAATTTGCTCTATTTTATGCTTTTTTTTCTTCCATTACTTATAAATATTCATTCCTGCAATAAAATAAAGAAAATACCTTTCTTTAAAGTGCAATTTCATAAAAAATAGGTATGAATTTCTTAACATATTTTTCTGTGATCAAATATCCCTCATGATAGAGACAATAACATGCTAAAATATCAGGCCATAGTGAATTTCCTACATGCATGGAGAATCAAAAGACCCTAGAAGGTATTTAATTAATTAAAAGTCATACATGCATTAAATAAACTTCAAACCATTTCCACATTATTTGACATTGTTCACTGAGCAAGAAGGTATTTTTCTTTTATTTTTATAATTTTTCTACACTAAGTTATGGATTTTTAAAGTTCAGATGATTTAAATAAATAAGAAATTTTAGATTTTCCTACTTAACCACGCGACACTGACTGGATCCTTGGTAGCTCCGAAGGACCACGCTGCGCGCTCCTATTCGACGCAGCCATCTAACTGGATGTCCACGTACACATGCTTTATGTACCCGATCTCCGTCCGACTTCATCCTTGCCGTCCAAGCATTACAGACGCGATTCGGTGGTGCTCCTTCATCGTCTTTCACTGGTTCATTCCGAGAGTCGTCCACCTTCTAGACCTAAGATATCAAGCTACACTCAACCAAATCACACGGGGTTTGTTCCTAGAGCTTCATCTAGCCGAGATGAACCTATTCATATGGTTTATACGGTATGAAATACAGTGTACAATTATGGAGGACGAAGAAAAGCTCGGGAGGAAGAGTGAGTCTAATACCTTTGTTTGAGAGGGGAGGCCTCAATCAGATGGTTGTGGCAGCTTCGATTGGTCCCAAAGAACCTCGAGATGGAGCCTTTTACCCTGGTGAATTGTCTAGACCCAAACTCGACCAGACCCGATTTCAGGTGTTGATGGAAGTTGGTGCAAAGACCTTCTGTAATGGGGCTTTGATGGGGAATCTTCATCTTTCACTACTGTGAAGGTGTGGGTGTAGTTAATTGAAGTTTTGTGCTCTGTAGAGTTGTAGAGAAACTTGTCCTGGTTCCAGCCGAGATTTCTATGGTGAAATTATTCTCACACAGAGGGAATCAATGGCTGAAGACAGTGGGATCACTCTTAGGACCTCTCAGGGAAGCTCTAAAAGCAATTTGGTGGAGTTTCCTTAAGAAAAACTCAGCAACTAGTTTTGGCTGAGGAGAGCTCCATTTATGGCCATGGCCATTGGGCTGAGCTCAGGGGCTGGTGATGGGTGGATTCAACTACCTAGGTGAAGGGTAGATGAGCTCCAATGGCAATTTTAGGCTGACTTGGACATGTGGTGGAGTTTGGGTTTGCTTTCCTTAGAGGTGGCTCTCGGTTTGGGCTCCTCCAGCGACTAGGCCGACCGGCTTAGCCAGGGGAGGTGGCCTGTGGGTCAGTTGAGACAGTGGGTAGGCCATGAGTGCAATGGATTTTAATGGCTAAGGCATTATGGCAAACATCCTTTAGGTTTAACCATTTAAAGGAGGAGATCCCCTTATTTGGGGACCTTTGGTCCACGCCTCCACTAGGGTGGGATAGGTGGGTCTAGCCTAGTCCCTAGGGTTAACTTTATGGCTGTGGAGGGGTTGGTTTGGTCATATTTTGTTCAATTTGATTAAATTGGGTCATGGGTTCATTTGTGTCACTTTGGGTTCACATTGGGCTAACTTGGGGTTGAGCTTGGGTTAAGCCCAATTGATTGAGCAATATTGTGTAGATGATTGTAATGAAGACTTTCTATGAAGACTTGGAGTGGTTTTGAGTTCAATTGAGGGGTCAATTTAGTGGAATTTGGGACTTTGGCCAATTTGGGCAAGTTGGCTAAGCTTGGGTCTAGGTTGGGCTAGAGTTAGGTCCAAGGTCAATTAAAGGTTCCAAATGGTCTACGGGGATGTCATGAAGAGTTTTCAAAATAAATTGAGTGTCAGTTTGAACTTTAGGCCAATCAATTTGGAAGATTTTGGGCAAATAGCATGTTTGGGTCAAAATTTAGAGTTTTGAACTTTAAGTGGATTTGGGTGAGACTTGGGCTTAAATTAAGGAAAATTTATGGTTTAAATCAATTTATGGGAGTGTTATAAAGGGTTTAGAATTCCAATTTGGGAGAAATTGATTGGTGTTAGGTCAATTTAGGGGATTTGGGTTACTTAGGCAAAATTGGGGATTTTGGATTTTAAGTGAAATTAAACTCAAATGTGGATCACATTGGTCTTGGATTTGATTTAGATTGACATTGGAGATGTTGAATTAATGTTTGGAATTGAAATTGGGCAAGATCAAGGTCAATTGGGTAGACATTGGGTTTAATTTGGGCACTTTTTGGGTTAAATGGATCAAATTGGGGCTTTTGGTTAACTTAGGCTAAATTGACTAAGTTGGGTGATGTGGTAGTTGAGTGAAATGAAATTGTGAATATTTGTAAGCTTTTGGAAATTTATGGGAATTTTCGGAATTTTGGGCCAAGAGGGGCATTTTGGTCATTTTGGGATTTTTTTGAGAATTTGGCAATTTTGGGTAATTTGGGCTACTTTGAGTAGTAGGGAGTATTTTGGAATGATTTTTAGAGAATTATGGGCAATTTGGGTAATTTTGGAAATTTTGGGGGATTTTAGGATTTTGGGGGTATTTTGGATATTTTGGGGCAAAGGTGTTAGAAATGTGGAATGTTTGGGAAAATTAGGATTCATTGAAAGTGAGTAATATGGAATTGTTTAGGTTGAGCCATGGACCAAGGGTCACCCTCATCTGGTCCTCTATGTGTTGCTACTAGCCAAACCCTAGCCTGAGGCTAAGAGCTTGGGAAAACCACTTACATGAATTTCCAAAGAGTTGGGGGATCAAAGTGAGATGTGCCTTATTTAGGGTTGAGAGTTTGGTGTAAGCTCCAGACCTCCCAGGGTAAATCCTAAAGGTCTGACCACCTATAGGAGACTTCCTCTGGGCTTCCTTATGCTCGGTCTCTTCCTCCCAAAAACAGGAGGTTAGGCCTTAAGCATATGAAAACTCCCAGTGAAGTGAGAAAAGTTTGAATTTTTTTGCGGAAAGGGTTCCATTACTAGTCTTCTAAGAAAGTCACCAAGAGAGTCCTATGGCTAGACCCTAGGCTATTCTAAAGAGAGACTATATCTCAACCAAAAGTGAGGTCAACTAATGGACCCCTAATAGGTGTGTTGTGACGGGCAAGCACACTGAACGTATTGGTGTTGACCGATGAGATCAACAAAACCAACGCAATTGTCTGAGTCAAAACTCAAGACAAACACAAAATTTAGTGAGGAATTTTCTGCTGGGGATTATTCGAATGAAACCTTCAAATCCTGGGATGTCCTGTTGTGGAAGGAAGATGGAATACCTTCATGAGGGGAGCTATGGATTTCAAGCCTTCAAACTTTAAAGGAGTCCGATCCGAATCAATTTGGAGTTGGAATTTGGATTTAGAATTAGGAGTTTGGTTTCAGATTTAATTATGAGTTTAAATTTTAATTTAATTTTGAGTTTCAAATTTTAATTTTAATTTTCATAGAGTTTACGGGTATTTCAGAATTTATGGAATTTTAAATTTAAAGATTTTTAATATCGTGGGGAAAATTTTTGAGTGTTAAGTGAGTGCAAAGGGGAAATCAGAATTTCAGTACCGATCTAGGAAGGATGAGAACTGAAATTTAGGTACCAACCTCAGAAATGAGAATCGAAAATTTAAAATTGACTTTGGGATTTCATGGATGTCGAAAATTTCTTGGATGGGAGATGGGAAATTAGGGAATTTTTGGGAAATCAGATGACTAAGCTCCTGTTGACCTCATTTTTGATGAGGTCTTTCACTTCTCTCTTTAGTACTTAGGATCTAGCCTTTGGCTTTTTCCTTTGACTAATCATAGAGGACTAGAAGTGGAACCCACCCTTTAGAAGTTCAAACACCTCTTGACTCCCTGCAAACCCCACAAGCTAGACCCCTAATCACCTAGAGGGTTGTAATCAAATGTGGAGGTTTAAAGGATGAATTCCCTATAGGACCTTTTTGGCCTTAGGAATACCCTGGGTAGCCTGGTCTGGTGAGGGTTGACTTGCACATACACTACACTCTCACACACAATCCAAGTCCTAAAATCACACTCTCACCCAACTTGACCTCCTGACTCATGTAGGTAATTCATATGGATGGTCCTTAACCCTGAGCCCCTGACTAAGAGGGTTAGGAACAACATAGAGAATGCCCCAAATGAGTCCTCTCAGGGATCATATGGGCTTAATATGGCTTCATGGCTCAACCAAAGTGATCCTATTTCACTCACATTTGATCAATCTTTCTTTTTTTCAAAAAATTTCAATTTTTAACTCCCGGGGCTCGGGACCTACCAAACCTACCAAATACCCTTGAAATGACCCAAAATTTGCAAAATTACCTAAATTACCCAAGATCCCTCAAAATCAATCCTAAACACTTCCCGCCATTCAAATCAACCATCTTTGGCCAAAAGTAACAAAATTTCCAAAAATACCCCTAAACCCTCCCCAAAATTACCAAAATACCCTTTTAGCCCAAAAATCCAAAAATTCAGAAAATTCACAAATAAATCCAAAAAATCCCAAATATTCCTAATTTCATTTTGTTCAACTACACTATGTGCCAATTTTGCCAATTTACCCCACTTTTACCAAACCCCTAATTTGACCCATTTTTAACCCAAGTGAACCAAATGTCAAACCAAGCTACCCTAATTGACCTCAATTCTGGTCCAATTCAATTCTAAACTTCAAATCAATATCCCCAACATCAATTTAGACCAAATCAAAGTCCAATTTTATTGACATTTGAGCCCAATTTCAATTTGAAGCCTAAGGCCCAATTTTGGCCCATGACCTAAACCTAGCTCAAACCCATCCAATTCAACTCCAATTGGCCCCAAATCTTTTCTAAAGCCTTCCTAACATCCCCATAAACAAAACACTAACTTGATTTGCCAAAATTTGAACCTAAACTCCACCCAAACCTAACCCAAAACTAAAATCCCTTAAATTGACCTAAGCCCAAACCTAACCCAAATGGGCCAAATCCCAAAATCAAAGCCCAACCAAAGTTGAAAACTCTTTGTGACACTCCCATGAACATTTCTCAACATTAATTTTACATCAAATCCAACTTTAGCCCAACCTTAGGCCAAGTTAGCCCAATTTGGCCCACCTTGGCCCATTTACCAAAAAAGCTCAAATTCAACCCAATACAATTCAAAATCACTCTAAACTTCTTCCAAACCACTCATGACACATGCCTAAACCATTCTCAACATCTATTTGACATGATCGTTCACAAAAGTTTCATCCAAAAGCCCATTTAAAACCAAAAGCCCACTTTCTTAAACCACTTTAAAAGCCCATCCAAAACCATTTCAAAAGCCCAAAATCTATCCTAAAGCCCACATGATATTTTCATTTGTCATCTTTTTAACCAAAATCAACCCCTGAGTTTTAAATCCATGATCAAATGATTCCAAATAAAGCCTCATGCCATATCACCCTTAAATGCCAAAAATCCCTAAAACCCATTTTCATGAAACATGGTTAAGCCTTTCCCAAGCCACTTGAAGCCATGAAGCCATCCTTAAGCCCCATGTAAAGCCATGAGAAGTTTGACATGTGACCATCCCATAAATGACAAATGGAGGAGCCCCTTTATTAAGTCTTCCTTAAGCCTTTTTAACACCATCCATGATACACACTAAACAAAGCTTAGCCACCTCACCATGGATGGAGACCACACCATTTTCTCTTGGCTGACCCAAGTGATTCTTTTTAGCCCAAAACCAGGCCTTGGGTGGTGAACCTATCCCAAAACCATGGGTTGACTCATTTGAACCCAAAATTGCCTTCCCCCCATTCCATTTCAATTCAACTCCTTTACACATGTCAAGCTTCAATTGACTGCACCATTGCCAACCCCTGACCTCCCTGACCTTGAGTGCGACCTGACCCTGGCCGGCCAGCCACCACAGCCGCCGGAAACCACCAGGCCAAGAGCACTCATGTGAGCCAATTTTTGAATTCTGCCTTGCTGACTTATCCCATGCCTAATGGCCACCATGGTTGTTCTTCTCCTCACTAGGGCAGCTGATCCCAAGCAACAAACCCCCCTGGGAATCCCTCCAGCCATGTCTATTTAAACCCACCACCCTCTCGGCCAAAATAGGTGTTGAATCAAACCTTACCAAAACTCTGCCAAAATCACTCCAGACCCCTCTCCAGACATAGAGAAGTTGATCCCTACTGAAATCCAGCCCTAAAACCCTCTCCGTGAGCTCAATTTCTGAGTTGAAACTCCACCAAAAAAAAGGACACTTCACCACATTGAGCCAATCTCCAAATTGATTGATCCTACACCTTCACCAGACTAAGAGGAGAAGTTCCCTAGCAAAAGCCCCCTCACCAGGCCAGCCATTGCTTCCAGCCTCCAAGCTTCGTGATGGGCCTTGGTCAATTTCATACTTAGACAATTCCGCAGAGCCAAGGACTTCATCTGGAGCTTGCTTGGACTAAATCAAAGGTGACATAACTCTCAGATCGAAGCTTCACTTCTCTGAGCAAAGGTATGAACTCATTCTTCCCCCCGAGCTTCTAGCAATTATCCATTTTGTTTGGGTTGATTTCATAGCCTATAAACCATATGGATGTGTTCGTCTCTTCAAGACGAATCCATAGAGCATAAGAACACAAAAATTCATTAAGAATCGAGAGAGATATTAAGATTTGAGTGTGGACGGTCACGTGTGCACACCGGTCGTAGACGATGACCAGGAGCCGTTGGATCATGCGTGTATCGAGCGAACGGTCGAGATCAAGTCGGACAACGCAATGGTACGTGAATCACGGGCCCCTGGAGAGCTGAGTCAGATGGTGGCGCCGAATCACAGTGCGACGCGTGGGCTTTCTGAGCTGCCGAGGTTGACGCGGCGCCGCGTTGATAAGTAGGAAATTAGGGTATTTTTGAATTATTTAAATGCCCTGAACTTCTAAAATTCATATCTTTGCATAGAAAAATCACAAAAATAAAATAAAAATACCCTCTTGCTTAGTGAACAGAGGAGAATAATGTGGAGAAGAAATCAAGTTAATTGGATGAGCAATTTATTTTTAATAATTTATTTACTGTTTTTAATGTTTTGATTCTCCATTTGCATAGATAATTCCCCATGGCATGAGACTATGGGGCTTTTGAAGCCTCTAATCTTGGGAACATTCCCTGAATCTTTCAAGGTTAGAGGCCATCTCTGTGAAAAGTTATTAATTTTTTAAGTTCATGTCACTGTTTTAGGTATTTTAATTCCAATAATTATCATGTTGTAAAATAAATTCTAGGAAAATTTGGTGATGTTTCTTAAGACCAGGGGACCCTATGAAAAGTATATTTTGAATTAACTCATTCATAACAACCTTAATTGGCCTAAACCCCTAAAATTGAATTTGAATTAATTAGGGTTAACCACACATCAAATTGACTTGAAAATAATTCTCCATTACTCTTTAGGGTCGAGGAACCTTACATAAAATTTTGAAATCAATCGGACTTGGTTAACCCCACCAAATGGATTGATTAAGCCTCATAAGCAAAATGGAACTTTAAAAATTCATAACTCCAAGAATACTTTACAAAAATTCACAAAAATTATTTTGGTGCTTCTCTGATATCAGGGGAGTTCAGGAAAATTAAAATTGGAATTTTCTAAAAAAAGATAATTTTTCACAATATTTTAATATTTTAATAATTAAAAATAATAAAAATCACAAAATATTTAAAATCATAAAAATGTCACATTTTGACTCCTAATCATTTAGGAACAAACAAAATATTTTTCCTAAGTCCCTAGGATAAGATATTGAATTTTAAAGGCTTAATGTAATTTTTAATATTAAAAAAATGAATTTTTAACCTTTTTCACTAAAATAATTCTAATAAATCAAGAAAAAATCATAAAATCATGAAATTTGTTTCTCTAGACCCCTTAAGGTCAGAGCGTTTTAAGAAAAATATAAAATCTATTTTTCAACTTTTATTTTATTTTAAAATTAATTAATACTCTAAAATTCAAAAAAAATATAATAAATAAAATATAAATAAAAAAATCACCAAAATTGGTCAAAGTGGTCTTCTAGTCATTAAGAACATCCCATAAGTTTCTTAAGGATAGAAACCTTCCCTTTGTCATGTTGTTGAATTTTCTTTGAAAACCCCTATTTTCTACTAAAAATAATTATATAAATAAATTAAATCCAGAAAAATCACATTTTCTCCTCTAATGTCTTAATTGACATGTGAGTGAGGTGTCATAAAAATTTGAAATTCATTTGAACTCAATTTAGTGAGTTATGAAATAAATAAGCTTAAAAGGGCAAAAAGGTAATTAAAAATGTTAACCCTTAATTAAAGCTTTAGGTTTAATCAAAATGGGGGGGGGGGTAAAATATTTGATTTTAACTTTCTCTTAGATGATTGAAACTTAGGGAAATTAAGGGGTAGAAACCCACTAAACACTTTGAAAATATCAAAATGAAACTTTAATTAATTAAATGATTTAAATTTTGGAAAGAATATATTTAAAATTTGGATTATTAAAATAGGGATATTATTAAGAGGATATTTATTCTTTAATTTAAAAATCCCTAAATAAATCACTTTAACAATATTTAGTTCTTAATTAACAAATTAAAATAATAATCCAAATTAACAATTAAAACTAAAATTAAAACTAAAATTAAATTAAATTAAAATTAAATTAAAATTAAATTAAAATTAAAGTTAAACTAAAATTAACAATTAAATCAAAATTAAAATTAAAATTAAAATTAAAATTAAAATTAAAATTAAAATTAAAATTAAAATTAAATAAAATTAAATTTAAATAAAATTAAATAAAATTAAATTAAAATAAAATTAAAATTAAATTAAAATTAATTAAAATAAAAAAAATTAAATTTAAATTTAATTAAAATAAAATTAAATTAAAATAAAATTAAAATTAAATTAAATTAAAATTAAATTAAAATTAAATTAAAATTAAATTAAAATTAAATTAAAATTAAATTAAAATTAAATTAAAATTAAATTTAATTAAAATCAAATTGAATTAAATTAAATTAAAATCATTTAACAACAATCATAAATGAAATCATTAAGAATTAAATCAAAACATATCAATAATTTCAACACCTCTTTCTATCTAAGTAAATTTAAAACATGAATATCAATTTGAAATACCAAGATAATTGAAAATGTAAAAATTTAAATCAAATCTAAAATAATTTGAACACTATTCCAAACCTAAAATTATTAATTAAAACCTCATAATTAAATTAAAATATTTTGAATCATTAACTCAAACTTTTAATTAAGAATAGTTAAAATTCTCGATAAATTAACTTGCCCTTAAAGGCTTTAATTATTATAACTCTTAAATAGAGTATTAAGTGAGATGTCACTTCATTCATCAGGTAATCAAATACCTAAGTTCACTGAGCAAGAGACAAAGTTTAACTAAACTCCTAGTTGATTAATTCACTTGTGCAACTAAATTTACTTGGACTCAAAACAATCGCAGAAATATTGAAAAGTTGTTTAGGACTCGTCCTAAGTACTTCCTCAATATGACGGGATGTTTTAGAAGAACAACAGAATTTAATTGTTCTTTGATGAAGAAAATCATCCTTAAATCAAACCAAGAACCTAGGCGTCATAGGAGATGACTAGTTATAGGATTAGGAATTTGGTAGACAACGAAAACCCCTCCCTTAACTTTACCTAGGTATCTATTGAAATGCTTAAATGTTCTAACATGTGTTTCAAGTGCAGCTTGGGATGACGGGAAGACCCTCCAGGTACGCTTTTATTTTATTACAATTTATTTTATTGCAATTTACTTACATGCACTGTACTTTACTTCTCTTGCATGATAAATAAAACTCGTTGCATGAAAACCAGAACCTTTAGGATAGTCCCTGAACTGAAACCAAAACTAAATTAAAAGTCATTGCAAGATAAAATTCACCGCCACAACATTCCAAAATATAGAACAACTCAAAATTTAATCACAAACAGAACAACAAAACTACAATCACAACTAAATTAAAACGTCTCATTGAATGATCGGGAATACCTCGGATGATGTAACCCACGTGTTGCTAACGGGATTTCTCATGGTCAAAATGAAAGTGTGGAACTCATTCGAGTTGAGTTTAGCAAATTCATCCGGACTAAGTGAATTCGATGAAAATAATCGGTACTGGGATGACGGAACCGTGGGATCTTAATCGGTTCTGTTTAAATAACATTAAGATTTGTTTTAATTAAAATATTAAAAACACTTTGATTTTAAGTTTTTCTCTAAACCAAAACACTTCTCTCATCTCCTGATTTATGACTTCTAAAACTAAACCTCTGCAACAACAAGGAGCTCGGAGCATGGTGGGCAGCACGACCATCATCATCAGCAAAACCAGAGTCTACTTCAACAAACCTTTCCTAGTTTTAAACAATAAAGCCATAGGATTTCGAGGTAGTTTGCTTAGTGCAACATAAATCCTCAACTCTTTGTTAGGCATTTTCATGACCATGTCATGTAAATTAAGTCCTAACCAGTCTTAGGACTCCGAGGAAGTCGTTTGGTACGACATAAACCCTCACATCTTTGAGGCTATTTGTATGATTATGTCATACTAATATAAGGCCTAATTAATTAAAATTGGCATGATTGAACATTAAATAAACTCCCAAATTGAAGCCAAACAATAGGATAGTTTGGGAAGTTGCCAAGATTCTTCTTGGATCCTCAGCTTCTCCTACTTTTCTTCCTTTGAACTCCTGAAATTAACTGTTCCAAATTTGATCCATTGCCTATTGAAATTCCAAAATTCAATCCTTTGAAAACCTTAAACTTTAAAATTCTTGAGAGCAAAACCACTAATCATTATCGAGAGTTTTCTTAAATGATTCCCATCATTTAAGATGTAATTAACTATAGGGGCTTGCCCTTATAGGGAACTTTAAGAACCCAGGTAATATAAACCCTGCTTTATTACTTTATATTAAGCAGGGGAAATTGTCGGCTTATAAAATTGGTTCGCAGACCAAACGGATGTCAAAAATCTTCTAGTTTATTTAACCGAGCCCCATCATTAAGTAGTGTGTCTATTCTTCGGAATAGATATACGGTTTTTGATGCGGTGCTCGTTTATATAAACTATTCGGGATGTGAGATCGGTTTGATTTCATATCTTAAATATTCAAACTTAAAAGTTATTTTCAAAATCAAATGTTTCTTTATAAAACTATATATTTATATTTAAGTTAAATTTAAAATCTAAAATTTGCCGACAATTTCTGTAGGCGACCCCTTTTTAAAATACAACATTCAAACTGAAAAATATGCCGACAACTTTGGCGACTCCTCTGGGGCTAGTTCCTCTCTCCATTTTGATCAGATTTTTTTGCTTTAATAAATCGGTAGTGAGTCCATGCCCCTTGTGGACCAAATTACCATTCTTTCCTTTGGAATACCCCGTTCATTTCTGTCTTGAACGAGTATAGCCAACTCCTCTCGGATTTAGGAGCCACTGTTTAGACACCCCTAAACGGAGAGGTTCCGAGATCCTTTTACCTATTTTTTGAGGTGGGGTGGACCTCCAATAGGTGTTAGTTTAGGAGCAGTCATTCGAGTCGAGAAGTCTTGCATAAGAGTTTCTCTTCCTTTCCAATTCTAAATCGGGCCCTTTACCTTTTCTATAACCTTTTTCCTTTAATCGTTTTTTTTCTAACAAACGAACCTGCTAATACACAACCTTCTAATAAACAATATCTTTTAAAAATAAAAAAAACACTAAGATAAACATAAATGTGTTCGGACTCTTTCTTTTTTTTGTCCTAAGTTTGAGACAAAAGGAAGCATAATTCGGGACTAATACTCAGAATCTGCCCTGCAGAAAATGACTGTCCCAAAGCTAATCTTCTCCTTCACCAATGGAATAGACTTTGCTGTTTACAAGGATGAGCTGCCCGACAATGGAATCATTCTTTTCGGACAAGGATTCAGCAACACAGATATCAAGTTTGATGATGTCACTCTCTTCACACTAATGGACAAAGTGTCAGAAACTGAAAAGCCCGTGATTGAGTTGAACCTAAAATCGACTCAAGAATTCCCTCCCCTACAAAGGATTCCAGCTGAAAGGAGTACTACTGTTCATAGGAGGACTATTGTCTCTACCCCATCCGGTCTAGTCATCTTTGCACCTACCCCGACTTCTGCCAAACTGAAGGGGAAGGAAATCCAAGTCTGTGATGAGCCTATCACTGTGGAGGGTACAGATTTTGCTACAATACGATCTGTTTTTGAGGTTGGGTCCAGTTCAAGAGTTGCACCCCTAACTCGGACTCAAAGAAGAAATAGAAGTAGAAAGATCGCCAGAATTGAGAAAGCCAAAGCTGCTGAAGTTGCTTTTCTAGAAGAAATTCCCGAGGAAAGAGAAGAACTGCCTGAGTATATACCTCTATTGGAAGGGAACATGTTTCACCCTCTCTCTGCCGCATTAGATGAAGAGAGTGTCCGTAGGATCACCGCTGTATTACCCCGACCTGCGTACTACAACAATTACAAGAGGAAGAGGGAGAAGACTACGCCATTTGCTTGACTGCAAGCTGTTATAGAAAGATTGGCAAAGAAAGAAAGATGCCCTGTGTCAGAAATCTTAAGAAGGATAGGACGGGTGCCAGCTAAATCCCGCCTCAAACCACGAATAGAGCCTGTTGCTGCTGCAGAGAAACCAAAGAAGAAGATAAAAGCCAGTCCACCCATTGTTGTATTGGGTCTACAAATTAGAGAGGATACCACCTTCCAGCATATAACAGACAGATCATCCGGTCCTAGGCTTCCGGCTGCAAGAAGAATGGTATGGCGACCTACTACTGGCGAGTTAAGACCAAAACAATGTCCTGAGAAGAAAAGTCTCGTCAGAATACTTGAATCAGAAGAAAGTGCTACTGCAATAAAGGGGACTCCCGGAAAGGAAGTTCAACAACTGTCACGAGAAAACTGCGAGACCGTACAGAAATAGCCACTAGAGGATGCCATGGACAAATGAAGGGCCGACATCTGACGGTTAGCAAAAGAAAGAGAAGAAAAACTAGAGGATGGAGTTGACTCATCAGAGTTCATGGATGAGGAGTATGCCGAGATCAACATGATTGAAACATGAGCATCATCCGCTTCACAAGGTGCTGCAGCAGCTGCAGAAAGAGATGAACCGGAAGTGATGAGGGCACAGCTTCGGGAAAGAGATGACACAATTTCCTAGATAGCAAAGAGGATGGAAGAGATGGCTGCTGGCTTAGCCACTCTCCAAAGTCAGGTACAACCTCAGAAAGAGACACCCCCAGAAATTATCCATATTACAGATGGAGGAAAAGAGATCACATCCGTCAACAGAGACGAACAACCAAAGAAAGATCCCGCGCAAAGCATGATTCTAGAAAAGGACATTAAGAGCATGGTAGAACAGCAGGTGCGAGAAGCCCTAGCGCAATCCAAGAGTGGAGCATCTATTCGGACGGGTAGTCCTTACCCCGAAGAGTTCGGTTCGGTCCAATACCCGTTAGGCTTCTTACCACCTCTGTTTAAGACTTTTGATCGAACGGGAAACCCCGACAACATGTCACACATTTTCATGCTAGTTGTTGCATTACCGGTGGGAGTGACGCTTTACTCTTCCGACAGTTCGTCAGCAGTTTGTCAGGAATTGCTTTCGACTAGCACACAAAATTGCCAAATGGTTCAGTAAAAACCTTTTTAGAACTGGAGAATCTCTTTGTTAAACGATTTCCGGGCTCAGCCCAACATCACTATCGGTGATCTAGTGGTGGAGAAATAAAAGCCGAATGAGACTTTAGTGGATTACATACTTCGATGGAGAAACTTAAGCATGAAGTGTGAACCACAGCTTCAAGAACCACATGCAGTCGGCATCCTACTTAAAAGTATCCATGGCCCGATAGCACTTCTCCTTAAAGGATTTACAATCAAGACTTTCGAGAAGTTGCTTAGCAAGGCCGGGAGCTTGCAAGAAGAGGTAAAGCAGTGAAGTTTCGTCGACAAGACTGACAAGCAGAGGCTTGTGAAAGCTTTTGAAAAGAAATCCAGGATCGTCGCGGCGGTAGATAAGGGCGAGCGGCCGGTTCGGATACGATCGAGAGCGGCCACGACCTAGTTATCAGCCGCCGCAACAAACTTATCAGCAACCTCAGCAGGGCTATAAGCAACCTCGTCCGAGCTATCAGTCGCCTCAGCATTATGAACAATAGCCTCGTTCACCGCGTACCTTATGAGAACTTGTAAATAAAGAATATCCATTCAAAACTGAAGCAGTAGCGAAGATGTTCCGCAGCTTAATGAAGACACTAGATTTTCAGCTACCAGAGCCCAAGAAGCCAGAGGAAGTCAATAAGAAAGATCATCCGAACTATTGCCCTTACCACCAGATGCTAGGACACAAGATAGAGGATTGCATCACTTTCAAGAGTTGGCTTGATGACAATCTCCTGAGAGGGAACATAACGATCCCAAAAGATTAAATGAAGGAACCCCAGAAAGGAGGTTCCGTCAATGTTATTTCAATGGATCCCATTGTTTCGATAAACCCGTACATGACTGATGATGGATGGAGTACTATCTGGATAAGATCATCGAAAAAAATTTTGGATCACATCCAGACCGCTTCGGTACGTGCTTCAACTCAGAGTTTAAAACCTGTCGAGCCGGCACTATCACTTGCGATTGAAGAACCGCTCCAGAAGGAGGAGAAGATCGTGGAAGAAAAGAAGATCGAGGCTCCGAAGGGTAGAATAGGGGCTGCTTAACCTAGGATGGTTGTTTCCAATTCGGGGGAGAAATCCCTCGAACTCCTGACTCTGTATGATTATCTGCTCGCTCCGGCGGGATCTTATAATGTTAAGGGTTATGGCGTTGTCTACGTTTTTACTGTTTCTAATGATTACATGACTAGCGATAACCGGCTTTATCCGGATCTCGATTCCAATACAAATAACGATTCTCAAATCATACACTACCTCGATGACCAAGATGAAGAAGATGTTCACAAAGGATGCTACGAAAGCTTGACAAGCAATGACTCCATTTGTGAATTCCGAGGAGCTCCGATCACGATAGAGTTAGAACCATCAGACACGGAAGCAACTTCAGAAGAGCCAGTTGTTCTGATTCAAGAGGAGACACCGGTAAATTTAGAAGAGATAACAGAGGTCAATCTAAGAAGAGGAAAAGTTCTACCCCTGAGAATGGGTCTAAAGGATAAAGGAAAGCAGGTGGTTTCTCAGAAAGAGCCAACCCCAACAGAGGAACTGCCTATTCGGGAAGAAACCGAGGAACATGGTAATAAAGTAGATTACAACGTGCTAGCCCATCTTAAGAAGCTACCAGCCAAACGAAGCATATACGACGCTCTGATCCTGTCAAAGGCGATGAGGGAGGCTCTGATCAAGGCTTTACTTGATCCAGAGATTTGTTTAACTCAAATGGCCGGTAATTCCTTCAACGAGGTTTGCTCGCTAAGAGAACAGCGAGGTGTTACCTTCATTGACAATGATCTGTTAATGGGAACAGCTGATCACAACCGACCGTTATACATTTTAGTCACTATTGGAAAGTTTACGCTCTCTAGAGTGTTGGTTGATCCGGGAGCATCAATAAACATAATGAATCTTCAGACGCTAGCATATTTGGAAATTGATGCTTGTGAGCTTGAAGCAGACAAGATGCTATTAAGAGGCTTCAATCAAAAAGGAGAAAGAGCTCTTGGATCGATAACACTACTAATGAAGACCGGTGATTTAACAAAGACAACCGCAAAATTCCACATAATTGATTCTAAGACATCGTTCAACGCTCTACTAGGTCGACCGTGGATCCTTGAAAACCAGATGGTACCGTTGTCTCTGCACCAGTGCATAAAGTATTATGAAGGAGAGGAACAGTGCATCAAAGGTGATTTACAACCGTTCTCTGTGCACAAAATTGGAATTCATGAAGATGAGGCCTACTACGCGCCCCCGAAGAAAACAATCTTTTCCAGAAATACCATACCAAATGAAGCAAAAGAAATTCAAGACGATGAAGAACCTGAAGTTCTAGTCCAACAGTTACTCACCACTCCCTTAAGGCGAGATGGTGAAGATTTCTCCAGAACTCGCACCCGAGGTTGAGGCCAGGGACGAGGACGTGGATGAAACGTTGGAACAGTTGGACAGAAGAAACCAGTCATCGATGTTGTTTGGGAGAATAGCTCTGAAGAAGAAGAAGAAATCAAGAAAGAAGCAATAACAATAGATCATAAGAAATCACAGTTCAAGATCTCTCTCGTGAATGAAAAGAATGAAGAAAAGAAATTAATGTACGAGAAGATTAACCACTATGCGCATACTATGACCCTGACCCCGATCCATTCTAATAAGATCGAGTGTATGGTGGTCAAGGAAGTGCATGGTGGTGGTACTAAGCCAATCAAGTTTTACCATGGTTCTTCTTCTTCCAATAATGAAAAAAATGTACAATTTGAAGATGTTACTTCATCTGAATTAATGGAACTACCTTTTGAGTGGTACTCTCCCTATGTTCAAAATTTAATTCAGCGTGGTGTCTTACCTAGACAATGGACAAAAGATCGATAACAAAACTTTGAAAAGTTATGGAATAATGTCAGTCGGCCTCCCAATTCAAAACATGGTCTCGGATTCGGCACAGTAGGATCAGTTGACGAGGCAGGATTTTGCTTGGTTGTCACTTACGAACCTAATAAAGACTGCTTGGAAGCTTCAGAAGACCTCGAAGATCTACCAATTCGAGATGCTCCACCAGAATTCAAAGAAGAAATCAAATCTACAATAGATGAGTTAATGGAAGTTAACTTAGGTACTAGCGAAGAGCCTAAGCCGACCTTTGTTATCTCCTTACTCAATAAAGAAGACTCTGAAGAAATGATCAAGCTATTAATGGAATTCAACGACTATTTTGCTTGGAGTTACGTCAAAATGCCAGGATTAGCTCCAGAGGTCGCAGTTCATAAATTAGGAGTGGATCCTACTTCCGTTCCAGTCAGACAAGCTCCAAGAAGAATGCGTCTAGAAATTGAGCAACAAGTTATAGATGAAGTTAAAAAGCTAATAGACGCTAAATTTGTCCGTGAAGAATAATACCCAACTTGGTTAGCCAACGTGGTACCAGTCAGAAAGAAGAATGGTCAGATCAGAATCTGTGTGGATTTTAGAGATTTGAATAAAACATGTCCAAAGGATGAATTTCCACTACCAATCCCAGAATTAATGGTCGACATTGCTTCAACACATGAAATCTTCTCATTTATGAATGGATCGTCAGGATACAACCAGATAAAGATGGCACCAGAAGACGAAAAGCTCACGACCTTCAAAACGCCGATCGGGGTGTATTGCTACACAATAATGCCATTCGGACTAAAGAATGCAGGAGCAACATAACAAAGAGCGATGACGAAGATTTTTGATGATCTCATTCACAACCAAGTAAAGTGCTACGTGGATGATGTGGTCATCAAAAGCAAACTGAAGGAAGATCTCCTGTATGATTTAAGAATTATTTTCGAGCGACTAAGACAATTTAACCTTAAGATGAATCCCTTAAAATGGGCCTTCGGCGTCTCCTCCGGGAAATTCTTAGGATTTATTGTTCGACATCATGGGATTGAAATCGATCCGGAAAAGATTAAAGCTATTTTAGAAATTCCTCCTCCCAAAACTTTGAAACAACTATGATCTTTTCAAGGGAAGTTGGCATATCTTCGACGCTTTATCTCGAACTTGTCAGGTAGGTGTCAGCCCTACTCGGCATTGGTTAAAAAGGATGCCAAATTCATTTGAGATGAGAAATGCCAGCGGGCTTTCAAGGACGTTAAACAATATTCAATGACACCTCCTGTCTTAGTAGCCCCAGTCTCAGGTAGACCGTTGATACTTTATACCGCGGCTTTAGATGACTCCCTTGGAGCCCTGCTAGCCCAGGTCAATGATGAGGGAAAAGAAAATTCTCTCTACTACTTAAGCAATCGTCTAATTACAACGGAAGTAAAGTATTCTCCTAATGAGAAGCACTGCTTGGCTCTGATCTTCACCGCACAGAAGCTCAGGCATTACCTGCTTTCTCATAAAGTCAACCTTATTTTGAGAGTTAATCCGTTGCAATACTTGATGACCCGACTGATGCTTTCTGGCAGACTTGCCAAGTGGTCGATGACACTATTGCAATTTGACATAACTTTCATTCCTCTTCGCGCCGTGAAGGGATAAGTCCCAACAGACTTCCTTGCAGCACACCCTTTACCGGCAGATTCGCCTCTTAACGACGATTTGCTTGACGAGTAGATAATGAGCCTAGAAGACCCTGATGATCAACGTTGGGAACTGTACTTCGACGGTGCGTCCTTAGCACAGAAGAACAAAGAATTGTAAGCGATAGTGCCCTGTAAGGCAGGAATCAGACTAATCTTTATAACACCGGAGCGGGGGATGTTAAAATACTCCTACCACTTAACAGAACCGTGTATAAACAATGAGGCAGAATACGAAGCCCTTATAACAGGATTGGAATTAACCATTTTGATGGGAAAAACAGACATCAACATCTATGGAGATTCTCAATTGATCATTCAACAGTGTCGCCGGACGATACGAATTTTACGACGAAGACTTGAGCGAGTACTTTCAGTATGCCATGAAATTGTTGGAACAAATTCCAAATGTAACAATCTACAAGATTCCCAGAAAAGAAAATGCTCTCGCTGATGCGTTAGCCCGCCTTGCAAAGGAATTTGCCTGCTTGCAGGATGGTCAGTTGAAGTGTCAGTTCAAGGACGAGAGGTCCTATCACAGCTCGACATGGATACAATACACAAATCGATAGAAAAAGCAGAAGAAACAATTGCAGCAGTGACAGAAAATACAGAAGATTGGCGGCAGCCACTAATAGACTACTTGCAGACAGGAACCTGCCTGACGATAAGCCGTTAGCCCATCAAATCAAGAAAAGAACTCTGTCTTACGCATTAATGAACAACACGTTACACAGAAGGTCTTTTGATCAGATGTGGCTAAGATGCTTGAGCGGGCCCGAGGCTCGTGAAATCATTAAAGAAGTACATTCAGGACTTTGTGGCACTCATTAAAATGAAGATTAAAAGACTAGGGTACTACTGTCCCTCGATGATGACCGACTGTATGAAAGTTGCCAAAAGTTGTCACTAGTGCCAAGTGCAAGGAGTGGCTCTACACCAACCTCCAAATGTGCTACATCCGACAATCGCGTCATGGTCATTTGAGTGTTGGGGCACATATATAGTAGGTCCGATAGAACCGCCTTCTTCAAGAGGTCATCACTTCATTCTAGCAGCTATAGACTACTTTTCTAAATGGGCAGAAGCTATACAACTCAGAGAAGTGAAGGCACACCACGTGCTATAGTTTTTCAAGATCCAAGTCTTCTACCGTTTTGGGGTACCACGCAGAATCATTTTAGATAATGGGTCTGCACGGGATCAATTGGCGATACTCAACGATCCACTACCCAAGAGCAAACGGCTTAGTCGAGGCTTTTAATAAAACTCTCGTTCAAATTTTAAAGAAAACTTTGGACGACAACAAGGGAAATTGGCACGAGAAGTTATTAGAAGCCTTATAGGCCTACAGGACAACTTTTATGACTCTTACTCAGTCTATGCCTTACGCTTTAGTGTATGGGTCCGAGGCCGTCTTGCCCCTGGAAGTTCAGATTCCGTCACTCCGAATTGCAGTTGCAGAAAAGATCACTACAGAAGAAAATGCCAGACTGCGACTGGAAGAATTGGAAAGCTTGGAAGGGAAAAGACTTTCCGCACAGCAGAATTTGGAACTGTATCAAGCCAAGATGATCCAGGCCCATGATAAACTGGTCCGTTCCAGGACATTCAAAGTCGGTGACTTAGTTCTTGTTCTCAGAAGACCTATTCCTGCACATCGCACGATAGGTGGTAAATTTGAACCAACATGGGAAGGGCCGTTCGTGGTCGAGACAGTCTACTCAGGAGGTTCCTACCAACTGGTGAATTGCTGTGGAGAACGACCCATGCTTCCAATCAATGGACGATATTTAAAAAAGTATTACGCAACCTGATGTTTCGAAGGCTGGCCTCTAAAGTAGAATCTTATCCCTAGTAACACGGGTGAAGTAATCACTTTGTGACGGGGTCCGAACCCAAAACAAAATAAAATGGATGATAAAAAAAGATTTTTCAACAAAAAAATGTTAAAAAGAAAACATGGGAAATCATAATAATAAAATGTCAATCTTTGCTTTTAAATCCATTCATTCCTGATATTTTCTCACCTCTTCCTACTTTCTTTAAATTTAAAAGAAGTGAATAAGAATTTTTAAGTGATTTTTCTTATTGTTCTTGTTCTTAGTACATCCCTTGATCCTTTCCTTATTTTTTTGTAGGGAAATGTTGAACGGGCGGTTGGTTCTAAACTTTAGAAATGGCGTGAGTCTAGCACTTGATGAAAAGAGGGTGAGGGATGGAGCAGTGATAGAGATTGATTCGGACTTCACACCGAGCCGGCTTACAATACGAAGAAAATGATTGGATCCCGGTTGATCGAGAAGAACTTCACGACCGGACAGGTGATGAAAATGGGTGGCCCGAGCCACCAATTCAACAACAAGAAAAGAAAAGAAAACGCCGCGAATGCAACCAGAGAAGATAAGAAAGTTAAGTCCGTGGTTGCCACAGCAGAGGGTAGGCTTGTCAGCGCCGCGCCCACAGAAATTCAAAGGGTAAGGAGAGCAACTCTCACTGCTACCCAACGAAGAAATAAGAATCATCGCATTCGCAAAATGTTGACCAAGTTAACAGAAGATCAACATGAACAGACAGTAGATACTATTAGTGCGAATGCTCCAAGGAGACCGGTTCGTCAGGAACCAGAAAGAAGAAAGTCAATTCCAAGAAGGTCGGAACAAATAAAAGAAATATCAAGAAAATCAGAAATAGAGTCGGTACCTCGATGCCGAGCATATATACCGGATCCAAAGGGTCTTGTTGCGAAAGCAACCCCGTAGGATGTCCCTATGGAGACTATCCCCGAGGAGCCGAGACATGCAGAAGAACGTGCTGGGGTTAAGCCATACATCCAGCAGTATGTTACTAGACATCGAAGACTTCAGATAATCCCAGAATACGAGCTGGAGAAAATGCAATTAGTTGAGAAGAAAACCTTTGAATACTTTGAAAGAATTGGAAACAAGAGGGTCAACATCTTGGAAGGCCTCGAGCTACATAAAGATGTTTTTTCAAATTATGAGCAACAACAAATTGTAGACTGCATCCTCGAATTTCAGAAAATGGGTCGAGCTGGCCGCCTGAGAGGAAAGACTTATTCAGAACTCCGAAGATGGATGCCAGGAAAGGGAAGAGTTACAATCCAATGCGAATGTTGCTACAATTTTGACACAGACAGAAAATGAAATCCACCAGGGATACTCCATCACAGTGAGGTGGATCTGATGCCAAGAATCATCAAGAGAATGGTGAAAAGGATGATAACATGGAGGGTACTACCTGCAGATTGTATAGCCAATAGCTGCCTTATCAGCATCTACAAGGAAGGCAACTGCATACCTCCGCATATAGACCATCATGACTTTGTTAGACCCTTATGCACAGTGTCATTCCTCAACCAGTGCAACATCATGTTGGATATGACCTCCAGATTGCAGGCCCCGGTGAGTTCCGAGGGCCGGTGGAGATACCACTACCGGTAGGTTCCGTCCTGGTGTTAAAAGGAAATGGAGCAGACGTTGTGAAGCATTGCATTCCAGGAGTGTCTGTGGAGCGGATCTCAGTTACTTTTAGAAGAATGGACAACAGAAAAATTCCTTACCACTTTCAGCCAGATCCAGAATTAGAGAGTCTCCGGCCCTACGGGCGGTGAGTTACATGGGAAATAGCACACCTTCAATGCACATCCACGCGGCATTCCTGCCAAGGGTGGCTTGGAAGGTGATGTTATTGCCCATGTTTCTTACTTTTCAGACATGGATTTTTGACAGACACATTTGAATGGATTAGCAAAAAGTTTACACAATCCGTTTTGGATTTACATGGATTGTATGAGACATTAAATTTTTGAGGAAAATGTCATCATGACTAGATCAAGTTGTATGATGTACTTTCAGTAAGTTGGAATGAAAACGACTACGTCATATTTTGCCTTCACCTCTTTTTATGCAAATTGGCTGGGAAACACCATTAGAGTTAAATGAAATTTGAACGAAGAACAGAAAAGAAAAGAAAATAAATGAGAATTTTTCCTAAAAAATCTGAATATTAAAAAAAATGAACTTCAAATTCACATGAACACTAAATAAACAACAAAAATAAAAAACGGGATCGTTAAAGGACAAACAAAACAAATCTAAATCTCAAATTGAATTTCGATCTGAATCCTCTGATTCAAACCTTTCAGTTCTTCTCTCAACCGAAATCTGTTTGAAACTCTTTTGAAATTTAAATATTTTCCTTGACTTAGTGCTAAGTCAAGTCTTCTCAGCTTGGTACACTTACCAGCTCCTTTCAATTCTCTTTCTTATGTGTCTTAGAGGATCGACTAGTTCTATTGACATGGAGCCACGAACTTTGTTCGATTTGGTTCTGATGGCATGAGACTGGGTCCCTCTTCATACAGATAAATCTTAAAGATTGGAACCAGTTTCCATTTCTCATTAAATTCCGAGACAGGTACCTAAATTCCAGTTCTCTTCATTCGAGATCGATGCTTAAATTTTGATTCTCTTTCAAATTGATACCTAAATTTCAATTCTAAATTTCTGAGACTGGTACCTAAATTCCAGTTCTCTTCCTTCGAGGTCGGTACCTAAATTCCGACACTTATTCGAGATCGATACCTAAATTTTGATTCTCTTTCGAATTGATACCTAAATTTCAATTCTAAATTTTGAGACTGGTACCTAAATTCCAGTTCTCTTCCTTCGAGGTCGGTACCTAAATTGCGACTCTCATTCGAGATCGATATTTAAATTTCGATTCTCTTTCGAATTGATACCTAAATTTCAATTCTAAATTTCAGTGACTGGTACCCAAATTCCAGTTCTCTTCCTTCGAGGTCGGTACCTAAATTCCGACTCTCATTCGAGATCAATACTTAAATTTTGATTCTCTTTCGAATTGATACCTAAATTTCAATTCTAAATTTCGAGACTGGTACCTAAATTCCAGTTCTCTTCCTTCGAGGTCGGTACCTAAATTCTGACTCTCATTCGAGATCGATACCTAAATTTCGATTCTCTTTCGAATTGATAACTAAATTTCAATTCTAAATTTCCGAGACTGTTACCTAAATTCCAGTTCTCTTCCTTCGAGGTTGGTACCTAAATTCTGACTCTCATTCGAGATCGATACCTAAATTTTGATTCTCTTTCGAATTGATACCTAAATTTCAATTCTAAATTTCCGGGACTGGTACCTAAATTCCAGTTCTCTTCCTTTGAGGTCGGTACCTAAATTCCAACTCTCATTCGATATCGATAATTAAATTTCGATTCTCTTTCAGGTTTGATAGTTAAATTTGAAATCTCACACTCTCAAGATCAGTACCTAAATTCTAATTCTCATCCTTTGTGAGGTTGGTACCTAAATTCAGACTCTCATTTCGAGATCAGTATCTAAATTCTGATTCTCATCCTTTTCAATTGTAACTTAAACTCCGATTCTCACTCCGAGGCTGGTACCTAAATTCCAGTTCTCTGCGCAATCCCGAGGTTGAAACCTAGGTTTCAATTCTCATTTCAAATCCCAATTTCAAATTCAAAATTTCCTTAAATCGATTTCAAATTGAACTTCAAATGAAAATCTAAACTCACACATTGAAACTTGAAATTTAAAAGTAAAACAAAATCTAAATCAAATTTCCCCAGATCTTATGATTTGGAATTCTCCTCCTTTTTTTTTCTCCAGCGAGAGTTCAGGAACCTCCGGTCTTGGAGATACACTCGATACTCCCCAGTGGAAAGTTGTTTCTACTCTGTTCTAAGTTTGTCACTTGGACATCTGTGTTGGTTTTTTTGATCTCTTCGGTCAACGCCAATATGTGCGGTATGCTTGGTTAACACACCACACCTATAGGGGGTCCATTTGTTGACCTCATTTTTGATGAGATCTTTTGCTTCTCTCTTTAGTACTTAGGATCTAGCC
The DNA here is from genome assembly GCA_022702705.1 of Papilionanthe hookeriana x Papilionanthe teres. NCBI lineage: Eukaryota > Viridiplantae > Streptophyta > Magnoliopsida > Asparagales > Orchidaceae > Papilionanthe > Papilionanthe hookeriana x Papilionanthe teres. The sequence goes on from CM040424.1 coordinate 170,152,196, forward strand.
TTAGGCTTTTCCCTTCAACTAATCTTAGAGGACTAGAAGTGGAACCCACCCTTTAGAAGTTCAAACACCTCTTGACTCCCTCTAAACCCCACAAGCTTGATTGTAGACCCCTAATCACCTAGAGGGTTGAAATCAAATGTGGAGGTTTAAAGGATGAATTCCCTATAGGACCTTTTGGCCTTAGGAATACCACAGGTAGCACAGTCCAGTGAGGGTTGACTTGCACATACACTACACTCTCACACACATTCCAAGTCCTAAAACTACACTCTCACCCAACTTGACCTCCTGACTCATTTAGGTAATTCATATGGATGGTCCTTAACCCCCAAGCCCCTGGTTAAGAGGGTTAGGAACAACATAGTGAATGCCCTAAATGAGTCCTCTCATGGCTCATATGGGCTTAATATGGCTTCATGGCTCAACCAATGTGATCCCATTTCACTCACATTTGATCAATCTTCCTTTTTTTTAAATTTCAATTTTTGCTCCCGGGGCCCCGGACCTACCAAACCTACCAAATACCCTTGAAATGACCCAAAATTTGCAAAATTACCTAAATTACCCAAGATCCCTCAAAATCAATCCTAAACACTTCCCACCATTCGAATTGACCATCTTTGGCCAAAAATACTAAAATTTCCAAAAATACACCTAAACCCCCCCTCCCAAATTACCAAAATACCCTTTTACCCCAAAAAATCCAAAAATTTAGAAAATTCCCAAAAAAATTCTAGAAAATCCCAAATATTCCCAATTTCATTTTGTTCAACTATACCATGGGCCAATTCTGCCAATATACCCCACTTTTACCAAAACCCCTAATTTAACCCATTTTTAACCCAAGTGAACCCAATGTCAAACCAAGCCACCCCAATTGACCTCAATTCTAGTCCAATTCAATTCTAAACTTCAAATCAATATCCCCAACATCAATTTAGACCAAATCCAAGTCCAATTTGATTGACATTTGAGGCCAATTTCAATTTGAAGCCTAAGGCACAATTTTGGCCCATGACCTAAACCTAGCTCAAACCCATCCAATTCAACTCCAATTGGCCCCAAATCTTTTCTGAAGCCTTCCTAAAATCCCCATAAACATAAAACTAACTTGATTTGCCAAAAATTTGAACTTAAACTCCACCCAAACCTAACCCAAAGCCAAAATCCCTTAAACTGACCTAAGCCCAAACCTAACCCAAATGGGCCCAAATCCCAAAATCAAAGCCCAACCAAAGTTGAAAACTATTTGTGAAACTCCCATGAACATTTATCAACATTAATTTTACATCAAATCCATGTTTAGCCCAACCTTAGCCCAAGTTAGCCCAATTTGGCCCACCTTGGCCCCTTTACCAAAAAAGCCCAAATTCAACCCAATACAATTCAAAATCACTCTAAAATTGTTCCAAACCACTCATGACACATGCCTAAACCAATTGCAACATTTATTTGACATGGTCTTTCACAAAATTTTCATCCAAAAGCACATTTTAAAATCCAAAAGCCCACTTCCTTAAACCACTTTAAAAGCCCATCCAAAACCATTTCAAAAGCCCAAAATCTATCCTAAAGCCCACATGATATTTTCATTTGTCATCTTTTTAACCAAAATCAACCACTAAGTTTTAAATCCATGATCAAATGATTCCAAATCAAGCCTCATGCCAAATCACCCCTAAATGCCAAAAATTCCTAAAACCCATTTTCGTGAAACTTGGCTAAGCCATTCCCAAGCCACATGAAGCCATGAAGCCATCCTTAAGCCCCATGTAAAGCCATGAGAAGTTTGACATGTGACCATCCCATGAATGGCAAATGGAGGAGCCCTTTTCTTAAGCCTTCCATAAGCCTTTTTAACCCCATCCATGATACACACTAAACCAAGCTTAGCCACCTCACCATGGATGGAGACCACACCATTTTCTCTTGGCTGACCCAAGTGATTCTTTTTAGCCCAAAACCAGGCCTTGGGTGGTGAACCTAGCCCAAAACCATGGGTTGACTCATTTGAACCCAAAATAGCCTCCCCCCCATTCCATTTCAATTCAAATCCTTTACACATGTCAAGCTTCAATTGACTGCACCATTGCCAACCCCTGACCTCCCTGACCTTGAGGGCGACCTGACCCTGGCCGGCCAGCCACCACAGCTGCCGGAAAACACCAGGCCGAGAGCACTCATGTGAGCCAATTTTTGAATTCTGCCTTGCTGACTTGTCCTATGCCTAATGGCCACCATGGCTGTTCTTCTCCTCACTAGAGGAGCTGATCCCAAGCATCAAACCCCCCTGTGAAACTCTCCAGCCATGTCTATTTAAACCCACCACCCTCTCAGCCAAAAGTGGTGTTGAACCAAACCTTACCAAAACTCTACCAAAATCACTCCAAACCCCTCTCTAGACATAGAGAACTTGATCCCCACTGAAATCCAGCCTTAAAACCCTCTGTGTGAGCTCAATTTCTGAGTTAAAACTCCACCCAAAAAATAGGACACTTCACCACAGTGAGCCAATCTCCAAATTAATTGATCCTGTACCTTCATCAGACCAAGAGGAGAAGTTCCCCAGCAAAAGCCCCCTCACCAGGCCAGCCATTGCTTCCAGCCTCCAAGCTTTGTGATCGGCCTTGGTCACTTTCATACTTAGACAATTCCCCAGATCCAGGGACTTCATCTGGAGCTTACTTGGACTCAATCGAAGGTGACAAAATTCTCAGATCGAAGCTTCACTTCTCTGAGCAAAGGTATAAACTCCATCCTCCCACTGAGCTTCCAGCAATTCTCCATTTTGTTTTGGTTGATTTCATAGCCTATAAACCATATGGATTTGTTCGTCTCTTCAAGACGAATCCATAAACCTTAAGAACACAAAAATTCATTGAGAATCGAGAGAGATATTAGGGTTTGAGTGTGGACGGTCATGGGTGCACACCAATCATAGACGATGACCAGGAGCCGTTGGATCGCGCGTGTATCGAGCAGATGGTCGAGATCAAGTCGGACGGCGCAATAGTACGTGAATCGCTGGCCCCTGAAGTGCTGAGTCATATGGCGACACCAAATTTCAGCGCGACGCATGGGCTTTCGGAGCTGCCGAGTTAGACGCGGCGCCGCGTGGATAAGTAGGAAATTAGGGTATTTTTGAATTATTGCCCTGAACTTCAAAAATTCATATCTTTGCATAGAAAAATCACAAAAATAAAATAAACATACCCACTTGCTCAGTGAATAGAGGAGAATATTGTGGAAAAGAAATAAAGTTATTTGGATGATGATTTTATTTTTAATAATTTATTTACTGTTTTTAATGTTTTGATTCTCCATTTGCATAGATAATTCACCATGGCATGAGACCATAGGGCTTTTGAAGTCTCTGATCTTGGGAACATTCCCTAAATTTTTCAAGGTTAGAGGAAATCTCTGTGAAAAGTTATTGATTTTTCAAGTTCATTTCACTGTTTTAGGTATTTTAATTCCAATAATTAGCATGTTGTAAACTAAATTCTAGAAAAATTTGGTGATGTTTCTTAGGTCCAGGGGACCCTATAAAAATATATTTTGAATTAATTCATTCATAATAACCTTAATTGGCCTAAACCCCTAAAATTAAATTTGAATTAATTATGGTTAACCTCACATCAAATTGACTTGAAAATAATTCTCTATTACTCTTTAGGGTCAGAGAAACCTTAAATAAAATTTTGAAATCAATTGGACTTGATTAACCCCACCAAATGGATTGATTAAGCCTCATAAGCAAAATAGAACTTTAAAAATTCATAACTCCAAAAATACTTTTAAAAAATTCACAAAAATGATTTTGGAGCTTCTCTGATATCTGGGGAGTTCAGAAAAATTAAAATTGGAATTTTCTAAAAAAGGTTGATTTTTCACAATATTTTAATATTTTAATAATTAAAAAATAATAAAAATCACAAAAATATTAAAAATCATTAAAATGTCACATTTTGACTCCTAATCATTTAGGAACAAACCAAATATTTTTCCTAAGTCCCTAGGATAAGATATTGAAGTTTAAAGGCTTAATGTAATTTTTAATATTAAAAAAAATGAATTTTTAACCTTTTTCACTAAAATAATTCTAATAAATCAAGAAAAGATCAAAAAATTATGAAATTTGTTTCTTTGGACCCCTTAAGGTTAGAGAGTTTTAAGAAAAATATAAAATCTATTTTCCAACTTTTGTTTTATTTTAAAATTAATTAATACTCTAAAACTCAAAATAATTATAATAAATAAAATATAATTCAAAAAATCACCAAAATTGGTCCAAGTGGTCTTCTAGTCATTAGGAATATCCCATAATTTTCTTAAGGATAGAAACCTTTCCTTGGTCATGTTGTTGAATTTCTTTGAAAACCCCTATTTTCTACTAAAAATAATTATATAAATAAATTAAATCCAGAGAAATCACATTTTCTCCTCTAATGTCTTAATTGACATGTGAGTGAGGTGACATAAAAATTTCAAATTCATTTGAACTCAATTTAGTGAGTTATGAAATAAATAAGCTTAAAAGGGCATAAAGGTAATTAAAAAATTTAACCCTTAATTACAGCTTTAGGTTTAATCAAAATGGGGAGGGGGTAAAATATTTGATTTTAACTTTCTCTTAGATGATTGAAACTTAGGAAAATTAAGGGGTAGAAACCCACTAAACACTTTGCAAATATAAAAATGAAACTTTAATTAATTAAATGATTTAAATTTTGGAAATAATATATTTAAAATTTGGATTATTAAAAATAGGGATATTATTAAGAGGATATTTATTCTTTAATTTAAAAATCCCTAAATAAAGTACTTTAACAATATTTAGTTCTTAATTAAAAATTAAAATAATAATCCAAATTAACAATTAAAACTAAAATTAAATTAAATTAAATTAAAAATTAAATTAAAATTAAATTAAAATTAAATTAAAATTAAAGTTAAACTAAAATTAACAAATTAAATTAAAATTAATTTTAAAATTAATTAAAATTAAATTAAATTAACTTTAAATTAATGTAAAATAAAATTAAATTAAAATAAAATAAAATTAAAATTAAATTAAATTAAAATTAACTTAAAATTAAATAAAATTAAATTAAATTAAAATCAAATTGAATTAAATTAAATTAAAATCATTTAACAACAAACCTAAATGAAATCATTAAGAATTAAATCAACACATATCAATAGTTTCAACACCTCTTTCTATCTAAGTAAATTTAAAACATGAACATCAATTTGAAAATGTAAAAATAATTGAAAATGTAAAAATAATTGAAAATGTAAAAATTTAAATCAAATCTAAAATAATTTGAACACTATTTCAAACTTAAAATCATTAATTAAAATCTCATAATTAAATTAAAACATTTTGAATCATTAACTCAAACTTTTAATTAAGAATAGTTAAAATTCTCGATAAATTAACTTGCCCTTAAAGGCTTTAATTATTATAACTTTTAAACAGAGTATTAAGTGAGATGTCACTTCATTCATCAGGTAATCAAATACCTAAGTTCACTGAGAAAAAGATAAAGTTTAACTAAACTCCTGGATGATTAATTCACATGTGCAACTAAATTTACTTGGACTCAAAACAATCCCAGAAATATTGAAAAGATGTTTAGGACTTGTCCTAAGCACTTCCTCAATATGACGGGATGTTTTAGAAGAACAACAGAATTTAATTGTTCTTTGATGAAGAAAATCATCCTTAAATCAAACCAAGAACCTAGATGTCATAGGAGATTACTAGTTATAGGATTAGGAATTTTGTAGACAACCAAAACCCATCCCTTAACTTTACCTAGGTATCTGTTGAAATATTTAAATGTTCTAACATGTGTTTCAAGTGCAGCTTGGGATGACGGAAAGACTCTCCAGGTACGCTTTTATTTTATTGCAATTTATTTTATTGCAATTTACTTACATGCACTGTACTTCACTTCTCTTGCATGATAAATAAAACTATTGCATGAAAACCAAAACCTTTAGGATTGTCCCTGAACTGAAACCAAAACTAAATTAAAATTCATTACAAGATAAAATTCACCGCCACAACATTCCAAAATATAAAACAACTCAAAATTTAATCACAAACAGAACAACAAAACTACAATCATAACTAAATTAAAACGTCTCATTGAATGTTCGGGAATACCTCAGATGATGTAACCCATGTGTTGGTAACGGGATTTCCCATGGTCTAAATGAAAGTGTGGAACTCATTCAGTTGAGTTTAGCAAATTCATCTGGACTAAGTGAATTCAATGAAAATAACGGTATCGGGATGACGAAACCGTGGGATCTTAATCGGTTCTATTTAAATAACTTTAAGATTTTTTTTAATTAAAATATTAAAAACACTTAGATTTTAAGATTTTCTCTAAACCAAAATATTTCTCTCATCTCCTGATTTATGACTTCTAAAACTAAACCTCTGCAAAAATAAGGAGCTCGGAGCATGGTGGGCAGCACGGCCATCGTCATCAGCAAAACCTGAGTCTACTTCAGCAAACCTTTCCTAGTTTTAAACAATAAAGCCATAGGATTTCGAGGTAGTTTTCTTAGTGTAACATAACTCCTCAACTCTTTGTTAGGCATTTGCATGATCATGTCATGTAAATTAAGTCCTAACCAGTCTTAGGACTCCGAGGTAGTCGTTTGGTTTGACATAAACGCTCACATCTTCGAAGCTATTTGTATGATTATGTCATACTAATATAAGGCCTAATTAATTAAAATTGGCAGGATTGCAACATTAAATAAACTCCCAAATTGAAGCCAAACAATAGGATAGTTTGGGAAGTTGCCAAGATTCTTCTTGGATCCTTAGCTTCTCCTACTTTTCTTCCTTTGAACTCTTGAAATTAACTGTTCCAAATTTGATCCATTCCCTATTGAAATTCCAAAATTCAATCCTTTGAAAACCTTAAACTTTGAAATTCTTGAGATCAAAACCACTAATCATTATCGAGGGTTTTCTTAAATTATTCCTGTCATTTAAGATGTAATTAACTATAGGGGCTTGCCCTTATAGGGAACTTTAAGAACCCAGGTAATATAAACCCTGCTTAATTCCTTTATATTAAGCAGGGAACTTGTCGGCTTATAAAATTAGTTTGCAGACCAAACGGATGTCACAAATCTTCTAGTTTATTTAATCGAGCCCCATCATCAAGCAGTGTGTCTATTCTTCGGAATAGATATACGGTTTTTGATGCGGTGGTCGTTTATATAAACTATTCCGGATGTGAGATCGGTTTGATTTCATATCTTAAAATTTTCAAACTTAAAGTTATTTTCAAAATCAAATGTTTCTTTCTAAAACTATATATATATATATATTTAAATTAAATTTAAAATCTAAAATTCGCCGACAATTTCTGTAGGCGACCCCTTTTTAAAATACAACATTCAAACCTAAAAATATGCCAACAACTTCTGGCGACTCCGCTGGGGACTAGTTCCTCTCTCCATTTTGATCAGATGGTTTTGCTTTCATATATTGGTAGTGAGTCCATGCCCCTTGTGGACTAAATTACCATTCTTTCTGTTGGAATACCCTGTTCATTTCTGTCTTGAACGAGTATAGCTAACTCCTCTTGGATTTAGGAGCCACTGTTTACACACTCCTAAACGGAGAGGTTCTGAGATCCTTTTACCTCTTTTCTAAGGTGGGGTGGATCCCGAATAGGTGTTAGTTTAGGAGTGGTCCTTCGAGTCGAGAAGTCTTGCATAAGACTTTCTCTTCCTTTCCAATTCTAAATCGGGCCCTTCACCTTTTCTATAACCTTTTTCCTTTAATCGTTTTGTTTCTAACAAACGAACATGCTAATAAATAACCTTCTAATAAATAATCTCTTTTAAAAATCACAAATACACTAAGATAAATGAAAATGTGTTCGGACTCTTTCTTTTTCTTGTCCTAAGTTTTGCGACAAAAGGAAGCATAATTTGGGACTAATACTCGGAATCTTCCCTGCAGAAAATGACTGCCCCAAAGCTAATCTTCTCCTTCACCAATGGAATGGACTTCACCGTTTACAAGGAAGAGCTGCCTGACAATGGAATTATCCATTTCGGACAAGGATTCAGCAACAAAGATATCAAGTTTGCTGATGTAACTCTCTTCACACTAATGGATAAAGTGTCAGAAACTAAAAAGCACGTGATTGAGTTCAACCTAAAATCGAATCAAGAATTCCCTCCCCTGTAAAGGATTCCAGCTGAAAGGAGTACTACTGTTCATAGGAGGACTGTTGTCTCTACTCCCACTGGTCTAGTCATCTCTGCACCTACCCCGACTTCTGCCAAACTGAAGGGGAAGGAAATCCAAGTCTGTGATGAGCCTATCACCGTGGAGGGTACAAATTTTACTACAATACCATCTGTTTTTAAGATTGGGTCCAGTTCAAGAGTTGCACCCCTAACTCAGACTCAAAGGAGAAATAGAAGCAGAAAGATTTTCAGAATTGAGAAAGCCAAAGCTGCTGAAGTTTCTTTTCTAGAAGAAATTCCTGAGGAAAGAGAAGAACTGCCTGAGTATATACCTCTGTTGGAAGGGAACAGGTTTCACCCTCTCTCTGACGCATTAGATGAAGAGAATGTCCCTAGGATCGCCGTTGCATTACCCCGACCTGTGTACTATAGCAATTACAAGAGAAAAAGGGAGAAGACTACGTCATTTGCTCGACTGCAAGCTGTTATAGAAAGATTGGCAAAGAAAGAAAGATGCCTGTGTCAGAAATCTTAAGAAGGATAGGACGGGTGCCAGCTAAATCCCGCCTCGGACCACGAATAGAGTCTGTTGCTGCCACATCGAAACCAAAGAAGAAGATAAAAGCCAGTCCACCCGTTGTTGTATCGGGTCTACAAATTAGGGAGGATACCACCTTCCAGCATATAGTCGATAGATCATCGGGTCCTAGGCTTCCGGCTGTAAGAAGGATGGTATGGCGAGCTACTACTGGAGTTTAGACCAAAATAATGTCCTGAGAAGAAAAGTGTCGTCAGGAGACTTAAATCAGAAGAAAGTGCTACTGCAATAAAGGGGAAGTTCAACAACCGTCACGAGACAACTGCGGGACCGTGCGAAAAAGGCCACTAGAGGATGCCATGGACAAATTAAGGACCGACATCCGATGGTTAGCAAAAGAAAGAGAAGAAAAACTAGAGGATGGAGTTGACTCATCAGAGTTCATGGATGAGGAGTATGCCGAGATCAACATGGTTGAAACACGAGCATCATCCGCTTCACAAGGTGCTCCAGCAGCTGCAGAAAGAGATGAACAGGAATTGATGAGGGCACAACTTCGGGAAAGAGATGACACAATTTCCAATTTGGTAAAGAGGATGGAAGAGATGGCTACTGCCTTAGCCACTCTCCAGAGTCAGGTACAACCTCAGAAAGAAACACCCCCAGAAATTATCCATATTGCAGATGGAGGAAAAGAGATCACATCCATCAATGGAGACGAACAACCAAAGATAGATCCTGCGTAAAGCATGATTCCAGAAAAGGACATTAAGAGCATGGTAGAACAGCATGTGCGAGAAGCCCTAGCGCAATCCAAGAGTGGAGCATCTATTCGGACGGGTAGACCTTACCCCGAAGGGTTCGATGTGTTCCAATACCCAAAAGGCTTCGTTCTACCTATGTTTAAGACTTTTTATGGAACGGGAAACCCCCGACAGCATGTGGCACATTTTTGTGCTAGTTGCTTCAATGCTGGTGGGAGTGACGCTTTGCTCTTCCGACAGTTCGTCAGTAGTTTGTAAGGAATTGCTTTCGACTGGTACGCAGAATTGCCGAATGGTTCAGTAAAGACCTTTTCAGAACTGGAGAATCTCTTTGTTAAACGATTTGTCTGGGCTTAGCACCACATCACTATCGGTGATTGTCGGCATATTTTTAGGTTGTGTTTTTTATTTTGAAAAGGGGTCGCCAAACAGAAATTGTCGGCGAATTTTTATTTTAATTTAAATAAATAATTTGAAAAGTAGTATTTGATTTTGAAAATAATTTTAAATTTGAAAATTTTAAGATATGAAGTCAAACTGATCTCACATCCCGAATAGTTTATATAAACGAGCACCGCATCACAAACTGTGTATCTATCTCGAAGAATAGACACATTGTTTGGTGATGGGGCTCGATTAAATAAACTAGAAGATTTGTGACATCCGTTTGGTCTGCGAACCAATTTTATAAGCCGACAAATTCCCCTGCTTAATACGAAAGCATTAAACAGGGTTTATATTACCTGGGTTCTTAAAATTCCCTATAAGGGCATGCCCCTATAGTTAATTACATCTTAAGAGACGGGAATCACCTAAGAAAACTCTCGATAATAATCAATAATTCTGCTCTCAAGAATTTCAAAGTTTAAGTTTTCAAAGGATTGAATTTTGGGATTTCAATAGGGAACGGATCAAGTTTGGAACATTTTGTTTTGGGAATTCAAAGGAAGAAAGATAGGAGAAATCACAGATTCGAAGCGAACTATGGTAATTTCCCAACTATCCTATTGTTTGGCTTGAATTTAGGAAAGTCCTAATATTCATTTAATATTTTGATCTTGCCAATTTTAATTAATTAAGACTTATATTTGTATGATAAAATCACACAAATAGCCTTGAAGATGTGAGGGTTTATGTCGTATCGGACGACTACCTCGGAATCCTAAAACCGGTTAGGGCTTAATTTGCAATGCAAATGCCTAACAAAAGGTTGAGGATTTATGTTGCACTAGGCAAACTACCTCGAAGTCCTATGGCTTGGTTATTTAATTCTTGGAATGTTTAGCTGATGTAGATTCAAGTTTTGCTGATGACGATGGTCGTGCTGCCCACCCTGCTCCGAGCTCCTTGTTGTTGCAGAGGTTTAGTTATAGAAGTCATAAATCAAGAAATGAGAAAAGTATTTTGGTTTAGAGAAAATCTTAAGATCCACGTGTTTTTAATATTTTTTATTTAAAACAAATCTTAAAGTTGATTATAACAACACCGGTTAAGATCCCACGGTTCCATCCTTCCGGCATCGTTATTTTTATCGGATTCACTTAGTCCAAATGAATTTGCTAAACTCAACTAAATGAGTTCCACACTTTCATTTAGACCGTGGGAAATCCCGTTAGCAACACGTAGGTTACATCATCCGAAGTATTCCCAATCATCCAACAAGACGTTTTAATTTAGTTATAATTGTAGTTTTGTGTTCTGTTTGTGATTAAATTTTGAGTTGTTTTGTATTTTGAAATGTTGTGGCGGTGAATTTTATCTTGCAATGACTTTTAATTTAGTTTTGGTTTCAGTTTTAGGGGCTACCCTAGAGGTGTGGGTTTTCATGCAACAGTTGTTTATCATGCAAGAAAAGTAAGTGCGATGCGATTAAATAAATTGCAATAAGGTAAATTACAATAAAATAAAAGCGTACCTGGAGGGTCTTCCCGTCATCCCAAGCTGCACTTAAAACATAATTTGAATATTTAAGCAAGTTCCTAGGTAAAGTTAAGGGAAGGGTTATGGTTTTCTACCAAGTTCCTAAACCTATAGCTAGTCATTTCCTATGACGTCTAGGTTCTTGTGTTTTGGTTTGAGGACGATTTTCTTCATCAAAGAACAATTAAATTCAATTGTTCTTATAAACATCCTATCATATTGAGGAAGTGCTTAAGTCGAGTCTTAAACATCTTTTCAATACTGCTAGGATTGTTTTAAGTCCAAATGGATCTAATCAATCAGGTGAAGTGATCGTCCGAGGTTTAGTTAAGTTTTGTTGTTATCTTACTCAGTGAACTAGGACATTTGAATATCCAATGAGTGAAGTATCACTTTATTTAACGTTCTGTTTAGGAGTTATGATAACAAAAGCTTTCGAGGGCAAACTGATGTTCAAATGATTTGTGATTTAATTTAATTTCAATTGATGGCTTTAAGTTTGGAATAGGTTCAAGTTGTTTTAGATTTATTTTTGAATTTCTTTATGTCTTAGGTGATGTTATTTTAATTCAATTTAATTTAATTTTAATTTTATTTAATTTGGTTTAGTTTTAATTTTAATTTAATTTAATTTGATTTTAATTTTAATTTGATTTTATCTTTTTTTATTTTAATTTAATTCAATTTAATTTGATTTGTTATGATTTAATTTAATTTAATTTAATTTAATTTAATTTGATTTAATTTAATTTAATTTAATTTAATTTAATTTTTTTTAATTTAATTTAATTTAATTTAATTTAATTTTAATTTTAATTTAATTTTATTTTTAATTTTAATTTAATATTTTATTTTTTTATGTTTTAAAGATGATTTAATTGTAATTGTTAAAATATTAATTTAATTAAAATTTTAAAAGGGTTTAATTTAAATAATTTAACTTTAATTTAATTTAATGATTAAGTCTTTTAGCATTTTAAATCTTAAATTTGAATTATCATTTTAATTAGGAATTAAATATCATTGAGATGATTAATTTAGGGATTCTTAAATTAAAGAACAAATCTCTTCCTAATAATATCCCTATTTTAATAATTCCAATTTTATTATTCTTACAAATTTAATAAATTATTTAATTAAGGTTTATTTTAATTATTTTCAAATTGTTTGGTAGGTTTCTACCCTTTAAATACCTAAGTTTCAAACATCCAAAATCAACTTAATATCAAGTATTTTACCCACCCTTTTAATTAAACCTAAAATTTTTAATTATAGGTTAAAATTTTAATTACCATTTTGCCCTTTATGCTTACTAATTCCATAACTCACTAAATTGAGCTTAAATGAACTTGAAATTTTTATGTGACTTCACTCATATGTCAATCAAGACATTAGAAGAGAAAATGTGATTTTTCTATATTTAATTTATTTATATAATTATTTTTGTTGGAAAATAAGAATTTCCAAGAAGAATTTAATAATATGACCAAGGGAAAGTTTCTGTTCTTAAGAAAATTATGGAACATTCCTAATGACTAGAGGACCATTTGGACCAATTTTGGTGATTTTTTGAATTATATTATTTTTATTATAATTATTTTAAGTTTTGGAGTATTAATTAATTTAAAAATAAAATGAAAGTTGAAAAATGAATTTTATATTTTTCAAAAATCTCTCTGATATCAAGGAATTCAGAGAATCAATTTTTACAATTTTCTGAGTTTTCTTTGATTTATTAGAATTATTTTAGTGGAAATGCTAAAAAATACATTTTTTTAATTTTAAAATTACCTTAGGGCTTTAAAATTTAATATCTCATCAAATAGGCCTAAGAAAAATATGGGGTTTGTTCCTAAATGATTAAAATTCAAAATGTGACATTTTGGTGAATTATATTATTTTTTTTTATTTTTATTATTTTTTAATTATTAAAATATTAAAATAATACAAAAAATCAAATTTTTTAGAAAATTCCAATTTTATTTTTCTTAAACTCCCCTGATATCAGAGAGGCTCTAAAACCAATTTGGTGAATTTTTGAAAACTATTTTGAAAGTTATGAATTTTTAAAGTTTAAATTGGCTAAATGACTTAATCAACCCATTTAGTAGGGCTAACAAAGTCCAATTGACTTCAAATTTTTATGGTGGGTTCCTCTGATCCTAAAGCACAGTGGAGAATTGATTTCAAGTCAATTTGATGTATGGTTAGCTCTAATTAATTAAGGATCTATTTTGGGTGTTTAGGCCAATTAGGGTTATTCCAAGTGAATTAATTCAAAACCTATTTTTCCTAGAGTCCTCTGGTCATAAGAAAGATCACCAAATTTTCCTAGAATTTATTCCACAACATGCTAATTATTAGATTTAAAATACTCAAAACAGCAACATGAATTTGAAAAATCAATAACTTCTCATAGGGATGGCCTCTGAATTTGGAAAATTCAGGGAATGTTCCCAAGTTCAGAGGCTTCAAATGCCCTATGGTCTCATGCCATGGTGAATTTTCTATATGCATGGAGAATTAAAACAATGCAGATAATAAATAAATTATTAAAAATAAAATACTTGATGAAATTAAATGATTTATTTTCCACATTATTCTCCTCTGTTCACTGAGCAAGAGGGTATTTTTATTTTATTTTTCTGATTTTTCTACACAAAGTTATGCATTTTTGATGTTTAGGGAATTAAATAAATCAAAAAATACCCTAATTTCCTACTTATCCACGCGGCGCCACGCCATCCTCGGCAGCTCCGAACGCACACACATCGTCTTCTGATTCGGCGCCTCCATCCAACTCAGTGCTCTGTGGGCCCGCTGTAACGTTCAGTCTCCTCATCCGGCGCGATCCTGGCCATCCGTCCGCGCGTGTATGGAATGAACGGCATCCGTTCATCATCCCCAAGCCTTCTCACTCGAGAGCCGTCCACACTAAAACCCTAAGAGCTCACTCATTTCTCAACGAATTTTCGTGTTCATGTGTTCTATGGATTCGTCTTGAAGAGACGAATACATCTATACGGTGATCATGCATTGAAATTAAGGCATTTGAAATGGAGAATCTCCAGAAGCTCGGGATAAAGAGTTAGCTCATACCTTTGCTCGGAGAAGTGTGGCTTCAATCTGAGAGTTGTGTCACCTTCGATTGGGTCCAAGCAAGCTCCAGATGAAGTCCCTTGGCCTGGTGAATTGTCTAGGTATGATTTCGACCAAGCCCGATCACAAAGCTTGGAGTCTGGAACAGATGGGTGGCCTGGAGAGGGGGCTTTTGCTGGTGAACTTCTTCCCTTGGTCTGGTGAAGGTGTAGGACCAATCAATTTGAGGATTGATCCACTGTGGAGAAGTGTCCTGGTTTAGGGTGGAATTTTAGGTGAGAAATTGGGCTCTGTTGGTGGGGATTAGGGCAAATTGTCTCTGGGGATCAACTGCTCTAAGTATGGAGAGTGGTCTGGAGCAATTTTGGCAGGGTTTCAGTAAGGTCTGGTTCAGCACCTCTCATGGCCGAGAGGAGGTGAGGTTTAAATAGGAGAGGGTGGAGGGCCTCCCAGGGGGGTTTAAGGCTTGGGATCAGCTGCTTAGGTCGAGGGAAGAACGACCATGATGGCCATTGGGCATGGAGCAGCTCAGCAAGTGGTTATTCCAAACTTTGGCTCACATGGGTGCTCTCGGCCTGGTGGTTTTCGGCGGCTGTGGTGGCTGGCCGGCCAGGTTCAGGTCATCCTCATGGTCAGGGAGGTCAGGGCTGGGGCTTAGTGCAGTCAATTGGCCACGGACATGTGTAAAGGAGTTGAATTGAAATGGAATGGGTTCAAATGAGTCAACCCACCATTTTGGGTTTGGTGCACCCTTCCATGGCTGATTTGGGCTGAGGGAGGATCAGGTGAATCAGCTAGAAAAGGGTAGAGAAGTCACCATCCATGAATATTTTGATTAATCATGGATTAAGGTGAAGCATTAAAAGGGTTAAAACCTTTTTATGGGGGCTTAAAAGAGGCTCCTCCTTTTGCCATTAATGGCTTGATCACATGTTAAACCTTCCATGGCTTCATGTTGCTTGTCCATGGCTTGCATGTGGCTTCATGGCTTGTCTTTGGCTTGGGGAAAAGCTTGGTCAATTTCATGAAAATGGAATTTGGAAATTTTGGTAATTTAGGGGTGATTTGATGGGATTTGGCATATGGCTTGATTTGGAACCATTTGATGATTGATTTGAACTTAGGGAATGGCTTTGATTAAATGGATGGCAAATGGAAATGTCATGTGGGCTTTAGGGTAGATTTTGGGCTCTTTGAAATGGTTTTAGATGGGCTTTTAGAGTGATTTAGGGAAGTGGTTTTTTTTTTGATTTTAGGATGAGAATTTTGCAAAGGATTGGATCCAATGAGTGTTGAATTTAGTTTGGGAATGTTTCATGAATGATTTGGAATAAATTTGAAGTATTTGGGCTAGGTTTGGGTTGGATTTGGACCTCTTTGGTGAATGGGCCAATATAGGTCAAATTGCGCTTTTTAGTTTTGGGTTGAATTTGAGTGGGGTTTGGGTCTAAATTTTGGGTAAATCATGTTAGTGTTTTGTTTTTGGGGATGTTAAGGAAGGTTTAGAAAAGGTTTGGGGTTAATTGGAGTTGAATTGGGTTAGTTTGGATTAGGTTTGTGTCATGGGCCCAAATTGGGCTTTAAGGCCAAAAGTGAAATTGGATTCAAATGTCAATCAAATTGGACTTGGATCTGGTCTAGATTGGTGTTGGGAATGTTGAATTGAAGTTTAGAATTGAATTGGACCAGAATTTGGGTCAATTGGGTAGGTTTGGCTTGACATTGGGTTCATTTAGGGTTAAAATGGGTCAAATTGGGGGTTTTGACAAAAATGGGGTAAATTGACAAAATTGGCTCATTGTGTAGTTGAAAAAAATGAAATTGGGAATATTTGGGATTTTTTGGAATTTTCTGGGAATTTTCTGAATTTTTGGATTTTTGGGTCAAGAGGGGTATTTTGGGTATTTGGAGGGTATTGGGAGGTATTTTTGGAATTTTTGATATTTTTGGCTATTGATGGTCAATTTGATTGGTGAGGAAATGTTCAAGGTTAATTTTGGGGAATTTTGGTTGATTTGAAAATTTTTGAAAAATTTGGGGTAATTCAAGGGCTTTTGGTAGGCTAGGCGAGTGTAGGGTCCCGGGGGTCAAAAATTGAAAATTTGGAAAATTGAAGATTGGGTGAATGTAAGTGGAATGAAATCATTTTGGTTGAAGCATAAAGCCATATCAAGTCCACATGAGCCATGAAGGGACTCATTTGAGGCATCCACTATGTTGTTTCTAACCCTCTTAGCCAAGGGCTTAGGGGTTAAGGACCATCCATGTGAATCACCTACATGAATCAGGAGGTCAAGTTGGGTATGGGTGTGGTTTTAGGAGGTGTGTGAAAGTGTAGTGTATAAGTGTAGTGTGTGTGTAAGTCGGCCCTTCTCCGGACTGGGCCACCTGGGGTAGTCCTAAGGCCAAAGAGTCCTATAGGAACTCATCCTTTAAACTTCTACATTTGATTCCAACCCTCTAGGTGATTAGGGGTTTACAATCAAGTTTGTGGAGTTTGCAGGGAGTTTAGAAGTGGTTTGAATTTCTAAGTGTTGGGTCCCAATTCTAATCCTCTAGGATAGTCAAAGGAAAAGCCTAAGGCTAGATCCTAAGTACTATAGAGAGAAGAGAAGACCTCATCAAAAATGAGGTCAACAGTGATCTAGTGGTGGAGCAACAAAATCCGAACGAGACTTTAGTGGATTACATACTTCGATGGAGAAACTTAAGCATGAAGTGTGAACCACGGCTTCAAGAACAACATGCAGTTGGCATCCTACTTAAAAGTATCCATGGCCCAATAGCACTTCTCCTTAAAGGATTTATAATCAAGACTTTCGAGAAGTTCCTTAGCAAGGCCGAGAGCTTGCAAGAAGAGGCAAAGCATTTAAGTTTCGTCGACAAGACTGACAAGCAGAGGCCTGTGAATGCTTTTGAAAAGAAATCTAGGATCGTCGCGGCAGTAGATAAGGGCAAGCAGCCGGTTCAGATACAGTCAGAGCGGCCACAACCTAGTTATCAACCACCGCAACAGACTTATCAGCAACCTCAGCATGGCTATCAACAACCTCAACAGGGCTATCAACAACCTCGTCCAAGCTATCAGTCGCCTCAGCATTATTAACAACAGCCTCGTTCATCGCGTACCTTAAGAGAACTTCTAAATAAAGAATATCCATTCAAAACTGAAGCAGTAGCGAAGATGTTCCGCAGCTTAATGAAGACACCGGATTTTCAGCTGCCAGAGCCCAAGAAGCCGGAGGAAGTCAATAAGAAAGATCATCCGAACTATTGCCCTTACCACTAGATGCTCGGACACAAGATAGAGGATTGCATCACTTTCAAGAGTTGGCTTGATTACAATCTCCGGAGAGGGAACATAACGACCCCAACAGAATACATGAAGGAACCCCAGATAGGAGGTTCCGTCAATGTTATTTCAACGGATCCCATTGTTCTGATAAACCCGTACACGACTGATGATGGATGGAGTACTGTCTAGATAAGATCATCGAAGAAAATTTTGGATCACATCCAGACCGCTTTGGTACACGCTTCAACTCAGAGTTTAAAACCTGTCGAGCCGGCACTATCACTTGCGATTGAAGAACCGCCCCAGATGGAGGAGAAGATCGTGGAAGAAAAGAAGACCGAGGCTCCGAAGGGTAGACTAGGGGTTGCTTATCCTAGAATGGTTTTTTCCGATTCGGGGGAGAAATCCCTCGAACTCCCGACTCTGTATGATTATCTGCTCGCTCCAACGGGATCTTATAATGATAAGGGTTATGGTGTTGGCTACGTTTTGACTGTTTTTAACGATTACGTGACTAGCGACAACCGGCTTAATCCGGATCTCGATTCCAATACAAATAACGATTCTCAAATCGTACACAACCTCGATGACCAAGACGAAGAAGATGTTCACAAAGGAGGCTAGGAAAGCTCGACAAGCAACGAGTCCATTTGTGAATTCCGAGGAGTTCCGATCACGATAGAATTAGAACCATCAGACACCGAAGCAACTTCAGAAGAGCTAGTTGTTCCGATTCAAGAGGAGACACTGGTAAATTTAGAAGAGATAACAGAGGTGAATCTAAGATGCGGAAAAGTTCTACCCCAGAGAATGGGTCCAAAGGATAAAGGAAAGCAGGTGGTTGATCAGGAAGAGCCAACCCCAGCAGAGGAATTGCCCATTCGGGAAGAAACTGAGGAACATGGTAATAAAGTAGACTACAACGTGCTAGCCCATCTTAGGAAGCTACCAGCCAAACTAAGCATATACGACGCTTTGATATTGTTAAAAGAGATGAGGGAGGCTCTGATCAAGGCTTTATCACACAAAATGAAACAAAAGAAATTTGACACGATAAAGAACCTAAAGTTCTAGTCCAACAGTTACTCACCACTCCCTTACGGCGAGATGGTGAAGATTTCTCCGGAACTCGCAACCAAGGTCGAGGCCGGGGACGAGGACGTGGATGAAATGTTGGAACAGTTGGACAGAAGAAACCGGTCATCGATTTTGTTTGGGAGAATAGCTCTGAGGAAGAAGAAGAAATCAAGAAAGAAGCAGCAACAATAGATTAGAAGAAATCACAGTTCAAGATCTCTCTCGATGGTGAAATGAATAAAGAATATAAATTAATGTACAAGAAGATTAACCACTATGAGCATACTATGACCCTAAATTTGTCCGTGAAGAACAATACGCAACTTGGTTAGCCAACGTGGTACCAGTCAGAAAGAAGAATGGTCAGATCAGAATCTGCGTGGATTTCAGAGATTTGAATAAAGCATGTCTAAAGGATGAATTTCCACTACCAATCCCAGAATTAATGATCGACATTGCTTCAACACATGAAATCTTCTCATTTATTGATGGATCGTCAGGATACAACCAGATAAAGATGGTACCAGAAGACAAAAAGCTCACGGCCTTCAGAACTCCGATCGGGGTGTATTACTACACAATAATGCCATTCAGACTAAAGAACGCAGGAGCAACATGCCAAAAAGCGATGATGAAGATTTTTGATTATCTCATTCACAACCAAGTCCAATGCTACGTGGATGATGTGGTCATCAAAAGCAAACTGAAGGAAGATCACCTGTATGATTTGAGAATTATTTTCGAGCGACTAAGACAATTTAACCTTAAGATGAATCCCTTAAAATGCACCTTCGGCATCACCTCCGGGAAATTCTTAGGATTTGTTGTCCGACATCGCGGGATTGAAATCGATCTGGAAAAGATTAAAGCTTTTTTAGAAATACCTCCTCCTAAAACTTTGAAACAACTACGATCTTTTCAAGGGAAGTTAGCATATCTTCGACGCTTTATCTCGAACTTGTCAGGTAGGTGTCAACACTACTCGGTATTGGTTAAAAAGGATGCCAAATTCATTTGGGATGAGAAATGCCAGCGGGATTTCAAGGACGTTAAACAATAATTAATGACACCTCCTGTCTTAGCAGCCCCAGTCTCAGGTAGACCGTTGATACTTTATACCGCGGCTTTAGACGACTCCCTTGGAGCCCTGCTAGCCCAGGTCAAAGATGAGGGAAAAGAAAATGCTCTCTACTACTTAAGCCGTCATCTAATTCTGACGGAAGTAAAGTATCCTCCTATTGAGAAGCACTGCTTGGCCCTGATCTTCACCGCACAGAAGATCAGGCATTGCATGCATTCTCATAAAGTCAACCTTATTTTGAGAGTCAATCTGTTGCAATACTTGATGACCCGACCGACGCTTTCTGGCAGACTTGCCAGGTGGTCGATGATACTATTTCAATTTGACATAACTTTCATTCCTCTTCGCGCCGTGAAGGGACAAGTCCTAACAGACTTCCTTGCAGCACACCCTTTACCGGCAGATTCGCCTCTCGACGATGATTTGCCTGATGAGCAGATAATGAGCCTAGAAGACCCTGATGATCAACGTTGGGAACTATACTTCGACGGTGCGTCCTCAGCTAAAGAACAAAGAATTGCAAATGATAGTACCCGGTAAAGCAGGAATCAGACTAATCTTTATAACACCGGAGCGGGGGATGTTAAAATACTCCTACCACTTAACAGAGCCGTGTACAAACAACGAGGTAGAATACAAAGCCCTTATAACAGGACTGAAATTAACCATTCAGATGAGAATAACAAACATCAACATCTACGAAGATTCTTAGTTGATCATTCAACAGGTCGCCGGGCATTATAGAATTAGAACCCAGAAATACCACCCTAAATGAAGCAAAAGAAATTTCTGAGTTAAAACTCCACCCAAAAATAGGACACTTCACCACAGTGAGCCAATCTCCAAATTGATTGATCCTGCACCTTCAGCAGACCAAGAGGAGAAGTTCCCTAGCAAAAGCCCCCTCACCAGGCCAGCCATTGCTTCCAGCCTCCAAGCTTTGTGATCTGCCTTGGTCACTTTTATACTTAGACAATTCCCTAGAGCCAGGGGCTTCATCTGGAGCTTTCTTGGACTCGATCGAAGGTGACACAACTCTCAGATCGAAGCTTTACTTCTCTGAGCAAAGTTATGAACTCATTCTTCCCCTCGAGCTTCCAGCAATTCTCCATTTTGTTTGGGTTGATTTCATAGCCTATAAACCGTATGGATGTGTTCGTCTCTTCAAGACGAATCCATAGAGTATAAGAACACAAAAATCTTTTGAGAATCGAGAGAGATATTAGGGTTTGAATGTTGAAGGTCACGGGTGCACACCAGTTGTAGACAATGTCCAGGAGCCGTTGGATCGCGTGTGTATCGAGCGGACAGTCGAGATCAAGTCGGACGGTGCAATGGTACGTGAACTGCAGGCCCTTGGAGAGCTGAGTCAGATGGCGGCGCCAAATCACAGCGCGACGCGTGGGCTTTCGGAGCTACCGAGGTTGACGCGGCGCCTCGTGGATAAGTAGGAAATTAGGGTATTTTTGAATTATTTAAATGCCCTGAACTTCAAAAATTCACATCTTTTCATAGAAAAATCACAAAAATAAAAAAATACCCTCTTGCTCAGTGAACAGAGGAGAATAATCAGGAAATGAAATTAAGTTAATTGGATGAGTATTTTATTTTTAATAATTTATTTACTATTTTCAATGTTTTGATTGTCCAGTTGCATAGATAATTCACCATGGCATGAGACCATAGGGCTTTTGAAGCCTCTGATCTTGGGAACATTCCCTGAATTTTTCAAGGTCAGAGGCCATCTCTGTGAAAAGTTATTGATTTTTCAAGTTAATGTTACTGTTTTAGGTATTTTAATTCCAATAATTAGCATGTTGTAAAATAAAATCTATGAAAATTTGGTGATGTTTCTTAGGACCAGGGGACCCTATGAAAAGTATATTTTGAATTAATTCATTTATAATAACCTTAATTGGCTTAAACCCCCAAAATTGAATTTGAATTAATTAGGGTTAACCACACATCAAATTGACTTGAAAATAATTCTCCATTACTCTTTAGGGTCAGAGGAACCTTACATAAAATTTTAAAATCAATTGGACTTGATAACCCCACCAAATGGATTGATTAAGCCTCATAAGTAAAATGGAACTTTAAAAATTCATAACTCCAAAAATAATTTTCAAAAATTCACAAAAATGATTTTGGAGCTTCTCTGATATCAGGGGCGTTCAGGAAAATTAAAATTAGAATTTTCTAAAAAAAAGTTGTTTTTTCACAATATTTTAATATTTTAATATTTTAATAATTAAAAAATAATAAAATCACAAAAATATTAAAAATCATAAAAATTTCACATTTTGACTCCTAATCATTTAAGAATAAACCAAATATTTTTCCTAAGTCCCTATGATAAGATATTGAATTTTAAAGGCTTAATGTAATTTTTAATATTAAAAAAATGAATTTTTAAACTTTTTCACTAAAATAATTCTAATAAATCAAGAAAAAATCAGAAAATTATGAAATTTATTTCTCTGGACCCTTTAAAGTCAGAGAGTTTTAAAAAAAAATATAAAATCTATTTTTCAACTTTTATTTTATTTTAAAATTAATTAAAACTCTAAAACTCAAAATAATTATAATAAATAAAATATAATTTAAAACATCACCAAAATTGGTCCAAGAGGTTTTCTAGTCATTAGAAACATCCCATAATTTTCTTAAGGACAGAAACCTTTCCTTGGACTTGTTGTTGAATTTTCTTTGAAAACCCTTATTTTCTATTAAATAATTATATAAATAAATTAATTACAGAAAAATCACATTTTCTCTTCTAATGTCTTAATTGACATGTGAGTGAGGTGACATAAAAATTTCAAATTCATTTGAACTCAATTTAGTGAGTTATGAAATAAATAAGCTTACAAGGGCATAAAGGTAATTAAAAATTTTAACCCTTAATTAAAGCTTTGGGTTTAATCAAAATGGGAGGGGGGGTAAAATATTTGATTTTAAATTTCTCTTGGATGATTGAAACTTAGGGAAATTAAGGGGTAGAAACCCACTAAACACCTTGAAAATATCAAAATGAAACTTTAATTAATTAAATGATTTAAATTTCGGAAAGAATATATTTAAAATTTAGATTATTAAAGTAGGGATATTATTAAGAGGATAATTATTCTTTAATATAAAAATCCCTAAATAAATCACTTTAACAATAATTAGTTCTTAATTAAAAATTAAAATAATAATCCAAATTAACAATTAAAACTAAAATTAAAACTAAAATTAAATTAAATTAAAATTAAATTAAAATTAAAGTTAAACTAAAAGTAACAATTAAAATTAAAATTAAAATTAAAATTAAAATTATATTAAAATTAAATTAAATTTAA
This sequence comes from Papilionanthe hookeriana x Papilionanthe teres, assembly GCA_022702705.1. Taxonomy (NCBI): domain Eukaryota; kingdom Viridiplantae; phylum Streptophyta; class Magnoliopsida; order Asparagales; family Orchidaceae; genus Papilionanthe; species Papilionanthe hookeriana x Papilionanthe teres. The sequence continues at coordinate 170,175,549 of CM040424.1, forward strand.
TTTAAATTAAATTAAATTAAATTAAAATAAAATTAAATTAAATTAAATTAAAGTAAAATTAAATTAAATTAAATTAAATTAAAATAAAATTGAATTAAATTAAATTAAAATCAATTAACACAAACCTAAATGAAATCATTAAGAATTAAATCAAAATATATCAATAATTTCAACACCTCTTTCTATCTAAGTAAATTTAAAACATGAATATCAATTTTAAATACCAAGATAATTGAAAATGTAAAAATTTAAATCAAATCTAAAATAATTTGAACACTATTCCAAACTTAAAATTATTAATTAAAACCTCATAATTAAATTAAAACATTTTGAATCATTTACTCAAACTTTTAATAAAGAATAGTTAAAATTCTCGATAAATTAACTTGCCCTTAAAGGCTTTAATTATTATAACTCTTAAATAGAGTATTAAGTGAGATGTCACTTCATTCATCAGGTAATCAAATACCTAAGTTCACTGAGCAAGAGACAAAGTTTAATTAAACTCCTGGATGATTAATTCACCTGTGCAACTAAATTTACTTGGACTGAAAACAATCCCAGAAATATTAAAAAGATGTTTAGGGCTCATCCTAAGCACTTCCTCAATATGACGGGATGTTTTAGAAGAAAAACTGAATTTAATTGTTCTTTGATGAAGAAAATCATCCTTAAATCAAACCAAGAACCTAAACGTCATAGGAGATGACTAGTTATAGGATTAGGAATTTGGTAGACAACCAAAACCCTTCCCTTAACTTTACCTAGGTATCTGCTGAAATGTTTAAATGTTCTAACATGTGTTTCAAGTGCAGCTTGGGATGACGGGAAGACCCTCCAGGTACGCTTTTATTTTATTGCAATTTACTTACATGCACTGTACTTTACTTCTCTTGCATGATAAATAAAACTGTTGCATGAAAACCAAAACCTTTAGGATAGTCCCTGAACTGAAACCAAAACTAAATTAAAAGTCATTGCAAGATAAAATTCACCGCCACAACATTCTAAAATATAAAACAACTCAAAATTTAATCACAAACAGAACAACAAAACTACAATCACAACTAAATTAAAACGTCTCATTGAATGGTCGGGAATACCTCGGATGATGTAACCCACGTGTTGTTAACGGGATTTCCCAAGGTCTAAATGAAAGTGTGGAACTCATTCAGTTGAGTTTAACCAATTCATCTGGACTAAGTGAATTCGATGAAAATAACGGTGCGGGGATGACAGAACCGTGGGATCTTAATCGGTTCTCTTTAAATAACTTTAAGATTTGTTTTAATTAAAATATTAAAAACACTTGGATTTTAAGATTTTCTCTAAACCAAAACACTTCTCTCATCTCTTGATTTATGACTTCTAAAACTAAACCTCTGCAACAACAAGGAGCTCGGAGCATGGTGGGCAGCACGACCATCGTCATCAGCAAAACCTAAGTCTTTTAGCAAAACTTTCCTAATTTTAAACAATAAAGCCATAGGATTTCGAGGTAGTTTGCTTAGTGAAACATAAATCATCAACTCTTTGTTAGGCATTTGTATGATCATGTCATGTAAATTAAGTCCTAACCAGTCTTAGGACTCCGAGGTAGTCGTTTGGTATGACATAAACCCTCACATCTTCGACGCTATTTGTATGATTATGTCATACTAATATAAGGCTTAATTAGTTAAAATTGACAGGATTGCAACATTAAATAAACTCCCAAATTGAAGCCAAACAATAGGATAGTTTGGGAAGTTGCTAAGATTCTTCTTGAATCCTCAGCTTCTCTTACTTTTCATCCTTTGAGCTCCTGAACTTAATTGTTCCAAATTTGATCCATTCTCTATTGAAATTCCAAAATTCAATCCTTTGAAAGCCTTAAACTTTGAAATTCTTGAGAGCAAAACCACTAATCATTATCGAGAGTTTTCTTAAATGATTCCCGTCATTTTAGATGTAATTAACTGTAGGGGCTTGCCCTTATAGAGAACTTTAAGAGCCCATGTAATATAAACCCTGCTTAATTCCTTAATATTAAACATGGGAACTTGTCGGCTTATAAAATTGGTTCGCAGACCAAACAGATGTCACAAATCTTCTAGTTTATTTAACCGAGCCCCATCATCGACGATGTGTCTATTCTTTGGAATAGATATACGGTTTTTGATGCGGTGCTCGTTTATATAAACTATTCGGGATGTGAGATCGATTTGATTTCATATCTTAAAATTATAAAACTTATAGTTATTTTCAAAATCAAATGTTTCTTTCTAAAACTATATATATTTAAATTAAATTTAAAATCTAAAATTCGGCGACAATTTCTGTATGCGACCCCTTTTTAAAATACAACATTCAAACTTAAAAATATGCCGACAGCCTCCGTTCTTAGAATTTCATGGAAGGCAGAAAATTTCTTAGATAGGATAATTAAAATATAAGGAATTTAGGGAATCAAACGACCGAGCTTAGATCCCGAAATTTCATGGAAGGCGAAAAAATTCTCGGAAGGAAGATGGAAATATAGGGAATTTAGGGAATCAGACGACTGGGCTCCGCTCCCTGAATTTCATGGAAGGCAGAAAATTTCTTATAGGATGTGGAAAATTAAGGAAATTTTGGGGGAATCAGATGACTAAGCTTCGTTCTCATAATTTCATGGAAGGCAGAAAAGTTCTCGGATAGGCAATAAAAACTTAGGAAAATTTGGGGAATCAGAAGACTAAGCTTCGTTCCCGGAATTTCATGGAAGGCGGAAAATTTCTCGGATAGGCAATGGAAAATTAGGGAAATTTTGGTGGAATCAGATGACTAAGCTCCGTTCCTGAAATTTCATGGAAGGCAGAAAATTTCTCTTATATGATGTGGAAAATTACAGAAATTTTGGAGATCATGTGGAGGAAAGCTCAAGGACTCACATCCTGCCCAAGGGGTCACATTATGAGGGAAAGCTCAAGGACTCACATCCAACCTAAGAGGTGACAGAGGGAAATCAGAATTTAGGTACTAATCTCGAAATTTCATTTGAGGAGAATTTGGTAAAACTTGGTATTGACTTTGATAGAAAGAAATTTGGTGCAATTCAGCCGAGACTGGTAGCCATTACTAGATTTGTGCAATTTTAAGATATTTTGAATTTGTGAGAAGTGTCATTGTGTGAAAAGTGCCAAATTTTGCGGATTGCCCACGAAAGTAAAGGATTTGAAGATGAGTACAAGGACTCAGAATCTCGAGAGACAGAGAATATTATAATTCATTTGTTTTTATAATTCACAATTTTTTAGTTTGTTTTGTTTCATTTTGTTTCATTTGATTTAACTTTCGATTTTGACTTTGATTTCAATTTCATTTTCGTTTGATTTAAGTTTCGAGTTCATTTTGATTTTAATTTCATTTTGTTATCATTTTATCATTTTCTTTTGTATTATTCTCTTGTCCTTTTTCATTTTGGAACCAAACACGTGGTTCTATGGCTTTCGACTGTTTCACTGAAAAGAAAGCTTTTCTGAAAACATAAATCTTCATTAATTCTACTGAAAGTAGTACAACTGATCATATGCTGACAAACATTCAAAATTAGATCATGTGTACAAAACTAAATAGAGCTGACATATCATATCATCTGGCGGCTGCAAAAGTGGTGACAACGACTGTCACGACCCGTTAAAAGGGGTAGTAGATTTCTGCTGTCTGAGACAGCTGTGAGGACGAGCCAACCTGCCAGGGTTACGCTCCGGAACAAATGTCCCCTCAAAAACACCAGGAGGTACTGTCGTCACAGTGGCAAAGGACAAAGGTTCTCCAATTCTGGATCTGACTCATAGTAAAACGACATTTATTCTTCTAAAGGTGACTGACACCTTTTTTCTTGTAACTCGTGGGATGCAGTGTTTCACTAAATCCGCTCCATTTCCTTTTAGTACCAGTACCGATTCTACCAGTAGGGGAATTTCAACAGATCCTCAGAATTCTCCTGATCCGACAATCTGGATTTCTCGTCCAAACAAAATATTTCTTTCACTTATAAAAGAGACCGTGCAGAAGAGCCTTACAAAATTGCAGTGGTCGATATGAGGCGGGATATGGTCTCCCTCCTCAAAAATATTTATGATGCAGCTGTTAGGAATACAGTCTGCAGGCAACACATGCCACTCGACTATCCTCTTTATCATCTTCTTGATCTGTGGTGGCATTGGATCCACCTCATCATGCTGCACAATCCCCGAGGGTTTGCCTTGTTAGTCTATAGCGAAGTTATAGCAACAGCCACACTTAATAGTAACTCTTCCCTTCCCTCATTTCCATTTTAACGGATCTGTATATATCCTCGGCCTCAGACGACCTGCTCTGCCCAATGTCTAAAGAGTGTCGATGCAGTACAAAATTGCTTCTTCATCCTTCCTCGAGAATGCTTCAGTGTATAGCTCAAGTCCTTCCAGGATATTGACAAACTTTCTTTGTATGTCTTCGTAGTGCTAAAATTCCTGATTCTTCTAATTTTTGCCATCACGTAGTCTGGACTCCTCGTGGCGGCAATGGCGGTAGGACTAACTGTGGCACATACGGCTCCACATCAGAATATTCCTGGTTCATGAGTAAAATTGAGGTAGTTGCATACGCCGCAAATGTACCATACTCCTCAAGATGTAAAACAAGACATTCTGGGCATTCTGAAAATGCCCCTGTCACCGTAGGCAGTCTGGGTAAACCCGAGTAGCAAGTCGGACACCTAGTCAGAATTTCTTCTATTAGATCCAATATCGGCATGGGATCCATTGCAGTCTATGGCTCAGTATCAGTGTGTGGTGCACTGTCATCACTTTCTTTCATTTTAGGATTGTATAAATGTTCTGGAATGGGTGATAGTGTGGCGGCTAGCTCCCGAGCTTATCTCCTCTCCATCCTGTCTAAGAGGCGATGTTTGCGGCAATTTGCATTTCTTCTTTTTGTACGTGCCAACGACACATCTAGAACTCTTTCAGCTGAAGCAGCAACAAGATCACCTTTTGGAGTAGTGATCATGGATGGAACCTGAGTATGTCTCGTAGCGAGAGGGTGTCGAACCCCTCAGTTCCACTGTATCCTGACGTCTATCCAGTCTCTCTACAACCAATCTTCTTCATCGACTTCATTTTTGGAATCTTCTATTGTATGTTTCTTTTTCAATATGCGAAGTCCAAGCTGTTTATGGAAGAAAACACCAACTCGCAACCCGACACCACCTGCACAAGCAAACAGGAGAAATGTCAGTGGGTGGTGTTATGCACAAACAAGAATAAGGACAAAGTCATTATCTTTCATTTTAATATGTTTTATAATTATTGTAATGTCATCATCTTATTTAATATAATTTTATAAGATTCGGATATTTAGAAATTTCAACAAGTGTATTTTATTTTGTGAGAAAATTTACTTTATTTCATTCAACTTTATTTTATTACAAGATTTGGACCCAGTCACAGATGCTGGCCATATTTTACATCGAAATGAAAATCTTTCTTTTGATTCCTCATGTCGCGTAGTACTTCTTGAGATATTGTCCATTTATTCGCAACATGGGTCTCTCCCCTTGAGAATCTACCAACTGGTACGATCCTCTAGAGTAAACCTTTCCCACCACGAATGATCCTTCCTAGGTTGGTTGAAATTTTCTACCTATCTTGCGTGTGCAAGAATAGGCCTTCTGAGAACAAGCACAAGGTCACCAATTTTGAATGACCTCAGGCGGACCAACTTATCGTGGGCTTGAATCATCTTTGCTTGGTAGTGTTCCAAATTCTGCTGTGCAAGCAATCTTTTCATTCGAGACTTTTCAGTTATGCCAGTCGAAGTTTCGCATTTTCTTCTGTTGTAATTTGATTGGCGACGATGATCCTTACTGATGGTAGCTGAACTTCTAGTGGAAGGACTACCTCGGACACGTACACAAGCACATAAGGTGTAGACTACGTCGACATTCTGACTATCATCCTGTAGGCCCACAAAGCTTCTAGCAATTTCTCGTGCCATACTCTTTTGTAGTCATCAAGAGTCTTCTTTAGAATTTAAACGAGCGTCTTGTTGAAGGCTTCTGCCAAGCCATTTTCTTTAGGGTAATAGATTGTAGAATATCTCCAATCTATCCCTTATCTTGTGACAAAGTTGTTGATTTTCGGGCTTTTGAAGGTAGACCCATAGTCAGAAATGATCCTTCATGGCACACCGAAGTGGTAGACAACATGATTCTTGAAGAACTGTAGAACTTGTTGTGTTGTAACTTCTCGTAGTGGAACTGCCTCTGCCCACTTAGAGAAGTAGTCTGTATTTACGAGTATGAATCTGTGTCCTTTAGAAGACGGAGGGTCTATCGGACCCAGTATATGTGTTCCCCAACACTCGAATGGCCACAAGGCGATCGTGGGGTGTAGAACATTCGGAGGTTGGTGTAAGACCATTCCGTGCACTTGGCATTAATGACCCTTCTTTGTGTATCCATGCAGTTTGTCATCATTGCCGGCCAGTAGTATCCAAGTCTTTTGATTTTCATCTTCATTTTCGGTCCCGATTGGTGAGCTCCACACAATCCAGAATGTACTACTTTGATGTTATTCTGTGCTTCTACTTTGTTGAGGCATCTGAGCCACATTCGATCAAAGGATCTTCTAAACAGAGCACTGCCAATTAAGGCATATGACAAATCCCTCTTCTGAATCTGATGTGCTGTTGATTTGTCTTCTGGTAATCTTCCAGTTTGCAAATATTCCATTAACAGTTGATGCCATTCTTCTGTATCATCTGCCACTGTGGCAAATATCTCTTCTTTTCTAATCTTGTGTAGGTTGTCGAGGTTGACTTGCGATAAAACTTGACGTCCCTGTATTGTAATATTTATAGAATCTTCAGGTAGACAAGCCAATTCTTTAGCAAGTTTAGTTAAAGCATCGGCGTGGGCGTTGTCTACTCAAGAAATTCTGCAGCATATCACACTCATAATTTGTTTGAGTAGTTTAATCATGTACCGATGGTATTCTTCTAATCTCGGTTTTAAAATTTTGTATTGTCCTACCACTTATTGAATGACGAGCTGTGAGTTGCTATAAATCACAATGTCTGTTATTTCTATTAGTATTGCTACTTCCAAACAAGTGATTAGAACTTTATATTCTGCTTCATTATTGGTACACGACTCTAACAAGTGGTAGGAGAATCTCAACATGGCATAATCTGGAGTCCTGAAGATTAAACCAATTATTGCTTTTCCTGGTATCATTGTCTATTGTCCTTTATCTCATCAGGCTGATGACGCTCCATCGAAGTACATTTCCCAACGTCTGGCACTAGGCTGTTCTATTTGTAGTATATGTTCGTCTGGTAGTTCGTCATTGAGCGGGGACCCAACTTGTAATGGGTGCACTGCAAGAATCTACCATTTGATAGTGTGAAGGGGCACAAAAGTTATGTTAAATTGTAATAATATCATCGACCACCTTGCTAAGCGTCTGGAAAGTATTGGTCGGGTCATCAAATATTGTAACATATTAACTTTCGAGTTTATGTTGATCTTATGAGACAACATGTAGTGTCTGAGCTTTTGAGTGGCAAAAACCAAAGCTAGAAAATGTTTCTCAATAAAAGGATACTTTATTTTTATAGTTATTAGACATCAACTCAGGTAGTAGATCATGTTTTCTTTACCCTCATCATTGACTTGGGCAAGTAATGCCCCGAGAGACTCATCTAAAGTTGTAGTATAAAGTATCAACGGTCTACATGGGATAAGGACTGCCAAAATAGGAGGTGCCATTAGATATCGTTTAATATCTTCAAAAGCTTGTTGACATGACTCTCCCCAAACAAATGTAACATCCTTTCGAAGTAGGCTCGAAAAGGGGAGACACCTTCCTGATAAACTAGATATGAAGCGTCTTAGATATGTCAATTTTCCATGAAATGATCGTAATTGTTTCAAGGTTCTAGGAGGAGACATTTCGAATATTGCTTTAATCTTTTTTGGGTCAATTTCAACTCCCCGATGACGAACAACAAATCCTAGAAAATTCTAGATATAACGCCGAAAGCACATTTTAAGGGATAATCTTTAGATTGTATTGTCATAACGGTTCAAATACGATCCTCAAATTATTTAGGTGGCTTATGTAGCATTCCACTTGGTTGTGAATAAGGTCATTGAAGATCTTCATCATTGCTCTTTGATATGTTGCTCTTGCGTTCTTCAATCCAAATGGCATCATGATGTAGTAGTAAATCCCGATCGGATTTCTGAATGCCGTAAGCGTTTCATCTTCTGAAGTCATCTTGATTTGATTGTAACTGACGGTCCATCCATGAAGGAGAAAATTTTGTGTGACGACGCGATGTCTACCAGTAATTCTGGTATTGGCAAAGGGAATTTTTCTTTTGGACATGACTTATTTAAATCCCTGAAGTCGACACACACTCGTATCTATCCATTTTTCTTTTTTACTGGCACGACGTTGGCTACCCATGTTGGATATTGTACTTCTCAGACAAAGTTTGCATCTAATAATTTCATTATCTTTATTGTAACTTGCTGTTCAATTTCGAGGTGCATTCTTCTAGGAGCCTGTTTTACTGGCGTCATATTTTGATCTACTCCAAATCGATGGAATACGACATCTGGAGATAGTCCAGGCATTTCGTCATAGCTCCAAGCAAAACAATCCTAGAATTCTGATAGTAACTTGACCAAGTCTGTAACCTCTTCTTCATTGAGCAATGAACTTATGAAAGTAGGCTGGGGCTGCTCCTTAGTCCTGAGATTGATTTCTTTTAATTCGTCCGCAATTGACTTAAGGCAGAGCCACTTCTATTAGTTGATCTTCGTATTCATCTTGGATGTCCAGGAAATCTTCTTTTAGCTGACTAGTGACAACCATGCAAAATCCTAAGTCATCGACAAGTCTGATCGTACTGAATCGAAGACCTTCTTTCGAGTTGAGCTTCTTTCCTTTTATATTCCATAATTTTTCAAATAATTGTAACTTATCTTTTGGCATTTGCTTTCGTACATATCTTTGTTGAATTAACTTTTGTACATAAGGCGAAAAGTAACAAAAAATTAATTCCATTAATTCATTAGAATCTTTTTCTTTGAGAGTTACACATGGTTCAAAAGTAGAAGGAAAAGCTTTATATAACTTGATCAGTTTAAAACCATCATTATAGACTTCCTTGACTTCCATACTCCCGATTTTTTGAGGATGAATCAGAGTTAGAGTCATGGCTTGAACATAATGATTAATCTAGTCATACGTTGATTCATATTTATCCCTTTCTGTGTCATCCGTGGAGATCTCGAATTAAATATTCTTCTGACTTATCATCATTGTTTCTTTATCTTCTTTGAAGCTTCCTTATACTTTGATGTTCATTGCCGGCTTCATCTGTTCAACAATTAAGTGAGTTCTTCCTCAACCATGTCTCCGGCCTCAACCTCAAATGTGTGGGCTAAAAGAACCTCCACCAACTTATTGTGAAGGAGCGGTGGGAGATTGTTGAACTGGAGCTGTATGGTCCCATTTTTGTAGTTCTTCTGAGTCTTTAACTTTACTTGTCACAATTTCTCTTGAAAGTATTGTTCTCTTCGAGGGATCGTAGTAGGCGGCGTCGTCGTGAATACCTACTTCATGTTTTGAGAAAGTTTGTAAATCTCCCTTAATGCAATGTTCTTGTCCGTCCTTCTAGTACTTAATGCATTGGTGTAGTGACGACGGAACCATATTGTACTCGTGAAGCCACGACCAACCAAGCTGGGTATTGAACGATGTATCTTCATCGATGACATGGAATTTTGCAGTTGTTACTAGATTTCCAACTTTCATTTGTAGCGTTATAGATCCGAGGGCTCTTTCTCCTTTCAGGTTGAATCCTCTTAGCATCATTTTCTCCATAGAAAGTTATAAAGCGTCGATGTCCAAGTAAACTAGTGTCCGTAGACTCATTATTTTGAGTGATGCTCCAGGATCTACTAACACTATGGAAAGTACGAAACTGCCGATGATGACGGAAATGTAGAGCGTATGGTTGTGATCGGCTGTGCCGAGTAGTATATCTGTTGACCTCATTTTTGATGAGGTCTTCTCTTCTCTCTTTAGTACTTAGGATCTAGCCTTAGGCTTTTCCTTTGACTATCTTAGAGGACTAGAGATGGAACCTACCCCTTTAGAAACTCAACCACTTCTTAACTCCCTGCAAACTCCACAAACTTGATTGTAGGCCCCTAATCACCTAGAGGGTTGAAATTACATGTGGAAGTTTAAAAGATGAGTTCCTATAGGACTCTTTGGCCTTAGGACTGCCCTGGGTGGCCTGGTCTGGTGAGGGCTGACTTACACACACACTACACTTATACACTACACTTTCACACATCTCCTAAAACCACACCCATACCCAACTTGACCTCCTGACTCATGAAGGTGATTCACAAGGATGGTCCTTAACCCCTAAGCCATCGAGCAAGAGGGTTAGGAACAACATAATGAATACACAAAATGAGTCCTCTCATGGCTCATATGGGCTTAATATGGCTTCATGGCTCAACCTAAACGATTCCATGTCACTTAAATTTGATTAATCTTCATTTTTTCAAAATTTCAGTTTTTGGCCCCCGGGACAGGACCCTCCTAACGTACCAAAAGCCCCGAATAAACTTCAAAATCTCCAAAATTCCTAAATCACCCAAAATTCCTCAAAATTGATCTTAAACATTTCCATACCACTCAAATTGATCATTTACAGCAAAAAATACAAAAAATTCCAAAAATACCCCCAATACCCTCCAAATTACCAAAATGCCCCTCTTGACCCAAAAATTCAAAAAAATTCCAAAAATTCCCAGAAAATTTCAAAAAATCCCAAATATTCCCAATTTCATTTTGTTCAACTACACCATGGGCTGATTTTGTCAATTTACCCCACTTTTACCAAAACCCCCAATTTAACCCATTTTAAACCCAAGTGAACCCAATGTCAAACCAAACCTACCCAATTGACCCCAATTTATGTCCAATTCGATTCTAAACTTCAATTCAACATCCCAAATGTCAATCTGGACCAAATTCAAGCCCAATTTTATTGACATTTGAATCCAATTTCACTTTTGACCTTAAAGCCCAATTTGGACCCATGACCCAAACCTAACCCAAACTCACCCAATTCAACTCCAATTAACCCCAAATCTTTTCTAAATCGTCCTTAGCATCCCCACAAGCAAAACACTAACATGATTTGCCCAAAATTTTGACCCAAACCCCACTCAAATTCAACCCAAAGCTAAAAGGCCCATTTTTGACCTAAACCCAAACCTAACCCAAATGAGCCCAAACCCCAAAATCAAAGCCCAACCAAAGTCAAAACCTCCTTGAAACACTCCCATAAACATTTCTCAACAATAATTTTACATCAATTTCAACCCTAGCCCAACATTGGCCCAACATGGCCCACTTGGACCTATATTGGCCCATTCACCAAAAGAACCCAAATTCAACCAATTCAAACCCAAATCACCCCCAATTTGCTTCAAGTCACTCATGATACATCCATGAGCTAAACCCAACAATTATTTGGCCCAACCTCTTTACAAAATTTCATCCCAAAATCCATTTTAAAATTCAAAAAGCTCATTCCCTTAAACTATTTTAAAAGCCCACATTTACCAAATTTTAAAAGCCCAAAGTCCATTACCAAGCCCACATGATATTTCTCTACATCATCCATTCAATTAAAATCATCCCTAAGTCATAAACCAATGATCAAATAATTCTAAATGAAGCTTCATCCAAATTTTCACCAAAATATCCAAAATTCTTAAAACCCATTTTCATGAAATTGACCAAACTTTTTCCAAGCCAAATGTGAGCCATTGAGCCATGTACAAGCCACATGGAAGCCATGGAGACCACTTTCCACCTCACCATGCCACTTATGGCAAGAAGAGGGGAGCCTTTCCTAAGCCTTCACTAAACCTTTTTAACCCCATTCATGATACACTTTAACCAAAATTGGCCACCTCACCTTGGATGGGGACTTCACCACACATATGAGGCTAACCCAAATGATCTCACATCAGCCCAAATCAAGCCTTGGTGAGTGAACCAAGCCAAAACCATGAATTGACCCAAATTGGACCAAAAATGCTCCTTACACCCATGCCATTTAAATCCTTGACTTTACACATGGCATAACCCAATTGATTGCACCGAGATCAAGCTCAATCATGTGAGTTTTTCTCAGCAAAAAAAACCTTAGTGAATGAACCAAGCCAACCTTCATGGCCACCCAAGCTCCACCATAACCTTCCTTATTTAAACCCCACCTCCATGACCAAGGGGAGGAGATGCAAGATTTACCTTGGGGAGACTATGCCAAATTGTTCCCAAAGCTTCTCCAAGCATTTCTAAGTTCAATCAAATCATTTCCAATTGAGGCCTCACCTCTTGGACAAAGGTATCAATTTTTTTTCTCCTCCAACAGAGCATGTTTTAATTTTCTGTACTTATTCACATGTTTTAAGTATATCATCACCGTATAGATGTGTGCTACTCAATTAGACGATCATTTTAAAAAAAAATTCATTAAATTTCGTTGAGAATCGAGGGAGATATCAAGGTTTGAAGTTGGACGGTTTTGAGTGAATAGAACAAAGAAAGAGGAGCAGCAGCCGTCCGATCAGGCATGTATCCCACGGACGGCGCTGATGGAGTTGGACGGCAGCTTTATCCGTGAACAGGCAACCACGCCAGCCAGTAGCTAGCGCGACACGTGTCATTTGAGCGGGAAATGCATTTTTTTTTATTTATATTTGAACCTAAACTTCAAAAACTCATAACGTTTCATAGAAAACTCAAAAAAATAAAATAAAAATACCCTCTTGCTCACTGAAACGAGGAGAATAATGTGGAAGTGATTTTATATTTATTTGATGCATATTTTATTTTTAATTAATTAAATAGTGTTTTCAATCATTCAATTCTCCATGCATGTATACAACTCATCATAGCATGAGACCATAGGGCTTTTGAAGCCTTTGATCTTAGGAACATTCCCTAAATTTTTTAAGATCATAAGCCATCTCTATAAAGAGTTATGTATTTTCCAAGTTTATGTCACTGTTTGTGGTATTTTAATTCCAATAATTATCATGTTGTGAAATAAATTCTAAGAAAATTTGGTAATGTTCCTTAGGACCAGAGGACCCTATGAAAAATATATGTTGAGTTAACTCGCTTGGAATGACCCTAATTGGCTTAAACACCCAAAATGGATCTCTAATTAATTAGTGTTAATCATACATCAAATTGATTTGAAATCAATTCTCCACTGACCTTTAGGATTAGAGGAACCCACCATAAAAATTTGAGGTCAATTGGACTTGGTTAGCCTTACTAAATGGGTTGATTAAGCCACTTAGTCATTTTAAACTTTAAAAATTCATAACTTTCAAAATATCTTTCAAAAATTCACCAAATTGGTTTTGGAGCCTCTCTAATATTAGGGGAATTTAAGAAAATTAAAATTTCAATTTTCTAAAAAATTTGATTTTTTAATATTATTTTAATATTTTAATAATTAAAAAATAATAAAAATCACAAAAATAATAAAATTTAGCAAAATGTCACATTTTGAATTTTAATCACTTTGGAACAAACCCCATATTTTTCTTAGGTCTATTTAGTGAGATATTAAATTTTAAAGCTCTAGGGTAATTTTAAAATTAAAAAAATGTATTTTCTAACATTTTCACTAAAATAATTATAATAAATCATAGAAAAATCAGAAAATTGTAAAATTTGATTCTCTGATTTTCTTGATATCAGAGAGATTTTTGAAAAATATAAAATTCATTTTTCAACATTTATTTTATTTTTAAATTAATTAACACTCCAAAACTCAAAATAATTATAATAAAAATAATATAATTCAAAAAATCACCAAAATTAGTCTAAGTGGTTCTCTGGTCATTAGGAATGTCCCCTAATTTTCTTAAGGACAGAAACTTTCCCTTGGTCATGTTATTAAATTTTCCTTGGAAATCTCTATTTTCTACCAAAAATAATTATATAAATAAATTAAATACAGAAAAATCACATTTTCTCCTCTCATGTCTTTATTGACATATGAGTGAAGTCACATAAAAATTTCAAGTTTATTTGAGTTCAATTTAGTGAGTTATGAAATTATTAAGCTTAAAGGGTAAAGTGGTAATTAAAATTTTTAATCCTTAATTAAAACTTTAGGTTTAATAAAAAATTAACAAGTAAAATATTTGATCCTAATCTGATTTGGATGATTGAAATTTAAATAATTAAAGGGTAGAAACCCATTAAGCAATTTAAAATAATTAAACCTTAATTAAATAATTGATTAAATTTGGAAGAATAATAAAATTGGAATTATTAAAATAGGGATATTATTAGGAAGAGATTTATTCTTTAATTTAAAATTCCCTAAATTAATCATCTCATTAATATTCAATTCTTAATTAAAATGATAACTCAAATTCAAAATATTAAAAGACTTAATCATTAAACTAAAATTAAATTATTAAACTCTTTCAAAAATTTCAATTAAAATTAAAAATAAAATTAAATTAAAAATTAAATTAAATTAAGTAAATTAAATTGGATTAAATTAAATTAAATTAAATTAAAATTAAAAGTTGAATTAAATTAAAGATTAAATTAAATTAAATTAAATAAACAAATTAAATTAAATTAAATGAATTAAATTAAATTAAATTAAATAAATAAAATCAAATTAAATTAAGTTAAACCAAATTAAAAATTAAATTAAATTAAATGAATTAAAATTAAATTAAATTAAATTAAATTAAATTAAATTAAATTAAATTAAATTAAATTAAATTAAATCAAATTAAATTAAAATTAAATCAAATCAAATTAATTTAATGTAACATCAAATCAAACTAAATTGAATTAAATTGAATTAAATAGAATTAAAACTCAATTAAATTAAATTAAATTAAATTAAGTTGAATTAAATAAAACATCACCAAAGACATAAAGAATTCAAAATAAATCTAAAATAACTTGAACACTATTCCAAATTTAAACCTATTAATGGAAATTAAACTAAATCACAAACCATTTGAACATCAATTTACTCTCAAAAGCTTTAGTTATCATAACTCCTAAACCGAATATTAAATGAAATGTTACTTCACTTATAGGACATTCAAATATCCTAGTTCACTGAGCAAGATAACAAAACTTGAGATTCTTGGACGATTAATTCATTTGTATAATTAAATTCATTTGGACTTAAAACAATTCTAGCAATATTGAAAAGATGTTTAAGATTCTTCTTAAACACTTTCTCAATATGATAGGATGTTTATAAGAACAATTCAATTTAATTTTTCTTTGATGAAGAAAATTGTCTTCAAACCAAAACAAAAGGAACCTAGACGTCATAGGAAATGACTAGCTATAGGATTAGGAATTTGGTAGAAAACCATAACCCTTCCCTTAGCTTTACCTAGGAACTTGCTTAAATATTCTAATTGTGTTTTAAGTGCAGCTTGGGATGACGGGAAGACCCTCCAAGTACACTTTTATTTTATTGCAATTTACTTTCTTGCAATTTACATTATTGCAATTTCATTAATCGCATCGCACTTACTTTTCTTGCATGATAAACAACTATTGCATGAAAACCCACACCTTTAGGGTAGTCCCTAAAATTGAAAACAAAACTAAGTTAAAAGTCATTGCAAGATAAAATTCACCGCCACAACATTTCAAAATATAAAACAACTCAAAATTTAATCACAAACATAACACAAAACTACAATTACAATTAAATTAAAACGTCCTGTTGGATGATCGGGAATACCTCGGATGATGTAACCTACGTGTTGCTAACGGGATTTCCCACGGTCTAAATGAAAGTGTGGAACTCATTCAGTTGAGTTTAGCAAATTCATTTGGACTAAGTGAATCCGATAAAAATAATGATGCCGGAAGGATGGAACCGTGGGATCTTAACCGGTGTCGTTATAATCAACTTTAAGATTTGTTTTAATTAAAGTATTGAAAACACTTGGAAATTAAGATTTTCTCTAAACCAAAACACTTTTCTCATCCCCTGATTTATGACTTCTAAAATTGAACCTCTGCAACAACAAGGAGCTCGGAGCATGGTGGGCGAGCACGGCCATCGTCATCGACAGAAACCCGAGTCTACTTCAAGCAAAACTTTCCTAAAATTAAATAACAAAGCCATAGGACTTCGAGGTAGTTTGCCTAGTGCAACATAAATCCTCAACTCTTCGTTAGGCACTTGCATTGCAAATTAAGCCTCTAACCGGTCTTAGGATTCCGAGGTAGTCGTCCGGTACGACAATAAACCCTCACATCTTCGAGGCTATTTGTTTGATTTTATCATACAAATATAAGCCCTAATTAATTAAAATTGGCAAGATCAAACATTTAAATAAATATTAGGACTTTCCTAAACTCAAGCCAAACAATAGGATAGTCGGGAAATTACCGAAGTTCGCTTTGAATCTGTTTTTTCTCTTACTTTTCTTCCTTTGGATTCCCAAAACAAAATGTTCCAAATTTGATACATTCCCTATTGAAATTCCAAAATTCAATCCCTTGAAAACTTAAACTTTGAAATCCTTGAGAGCAGAATTATTGATTATTATCGAGAGTTTTCTTAGGTGATTCCCATCACTTAAGATGTAATTAACTATAGGGGCTTGCCCTTATATAGAATTTTAAAAGAACCCAGGTAATATAAACCCTGTTTAATGCTTTCATATTAAGCAGGGGAATTTGTCGGCTTATAAAATTGGTTCGCGGACCAAACAGATGTCACAAATCTTCTAGTTTATTTAATCGAGCCCCACCTCGAGCGATGTGTCTATCCTTAGGGATAGATACACGGCTTGTGGTGCGGTGCTCGTTTATATAAACTATTTGGGATGTGAGATCGGTTTAATCTCATATCTTAAAACCTTCAAATTTAAAATTATTTTCAAAATCAAATACTACTTTTCAAAATTATTTATTTAAATTAAATTAAAAATTCGCCGACAACTTCTGTTAGGCGACCCCCTTTTCAAAATAAAACACACAACCTAAAAATATGCCGACAATATCTTCATCGGTGAAGGTTACGCCAGGCTGTTCTTTCAAAGTACAAACTCCATCTGAGGATGTCCTAGCCAATTGTGTTAAGAAAATATCCGGATCAAGTAGAGCCGTGATCAGATTTTCTCTCATCTCTTTTGACAGGATTAGAGCATTGTAAAAGTTTAGTTTGGCTGGCAACTTCCTAAGATGAGCTAGCAAGTTATAATCCACCTTGTTTGAATTTTCAATTTCGTTTTCAAACTTGTATTTTTTCCATTGCTGGAGATACTTATTCTTGAGTGATTGCCTGTTTCCTTTATCCATTGGAGTAGTTCTTGGCGATAACACATTGCCGCTTATTAAATGTACTTCTATTATTTCTTCTTCTTCTGGACCCAAAGATCCTTCTATTACTGTATCTGGATCTTATGTATCTGCAAATTCTATGTTGATGGCAAGTGGAATTTCTTTGCATTCGAGGACTGGCTCCTTGCTTCCGGTGCTGTCGTATCTGACATTGTAGATATATTCTTTGTTCTCATCAACATTCTCGTTGGGAATAATCATGATTTGAGGATCACTTTGGGAATCAAAATTGGGGTTAAAGAGGTTGTGATTAGTTACGTCATCACTAGAGACAGTAAGAACGTAGCCAACATCATTGATATTATCATTATGAGACCCTGGAGGGGCATACAGATAATTGTACAAAGTCAGGGATTTGAGGGGTTTCACTCCCTAATCCAAAACAACCAATCTAATAGGGGCAGACTCTATCCAACCCTTCACGCTATCGTCTTTAATTTCATTCACGATTCTCTTCTTTCTCCATTCTTGTCGTGGTGGCCTTCTTGGCGAAGATTTTATCTTGGATTGGGCTGGTGGTAGACCCCGGAAAATAGATTTCTTTAAAGTTGGCTGGATCTGATCAAAGAATTTCTTGAGCTAATTCTAAATTGTGCTCCATCCGCCTTTACCAATATATGGATCAATCAGAGAGATTGACTCGGCTGAAATCACGTTTATAGAACGTTTTTCAGGTTCTTTCAAGTATTCCTTTGTATCGTTATATTCCCTTCTTTGTAATTCCACTCGAGCCAATCGTTGAAACTGAAGCAACTTTCCGTGGTGTGACCGAGCATCCTGTGGTAGGGGCAGAAGTTTGGCTGATCCTTCTTATCCTCCTTTTCTTGCTTCTTCAACTCGGGTTATCTGAACTCAGGCTTCTTCATCAAATTTTTGAACATCTTTGCTACAGCGTCTTCTTTGAATGAGTAGTTTCTGTGCAGGCGTTCTGACATTATCAAGCCTTGTCATCCATCTATCTTGTATGACCTCTATTCCAGAACAGACTGACTGCTATGTTGTGCACGAGGTCGACCATACTGCTGAGGCTGACCATACTGAGGCGATCGACAGTGCTGCTGCGGCAACTGCTTAGGCTGAATCCTCATTGGTTGCTTTCCTTTATTGACCGTTGCCACTATGCCAGGTCTCTTCTCGTATGCTATAGCAGGTTTTGTCTTCTCTGTCTTTTCTGTAGCTTCCATGTGCTTGACCTCTTCTTGTAGGCTACTGGCTTTGCTAAGTAGCTTCTCGAAGGACTTGATGGTGAGACCCTTAAGCATGAAGGCTACCGGACCGTGGATACTCTTTAGTAGTATCTCGATCGTGTGCTGCTCTTGTAGCTGAGGTTCACATTTCATGCTTAAGTTTCTCCATCTAGGAATGTAGTTGACCAAAGTCTTGTCGAGCTTCTGCTGTTCCACGTCGAGATCTTCTATAGTGACATGATGTCGGTTACCGACGAATCTTTTCACGAACATGTTTTCCATTTCTACAAAAGTTTTTATAGATCCATTGGAAAGCTCAGCATACCAAACAAAAGCTTTTTCTGATAGATTGCTGACAAACAGACGGAACAACATAGCCTCACTTCCTCCTGTATTGCAAAAACTAGCTCTAAAGTGTGCTATGTGGTGAAGAGGATTTCCAGTGCAGTCGAACGTCTTGAAATCGGGGGCATGAAGACTTTGGGGTAAGGCACGACATCCAACTCCTCCGGGTAGGGTCTATCCTTTGAAACGGAAGCTCCACCTTTGGACTAAGCCAAGGCCTTCCAAACCAGTTGGTCGACCATCTGTTCATTGTCCTTTCTGGAGGGTTTGGAGTTGGATCTCTTCTTAGTGGTTCGTCTTCATTCGCTGAAGCGACCTCTCTTCTTTCATTGGCGATGTGTATAATCTCAGGTTAGTTAACCTCTCGAGATGCTGTTGGTTGTGGCTGTGACTGTCCATGGAGTGTAGCCATTACGGTCATGGCGGTCGTCATCTCCTCCATTCTCTTCTCCAGACAGCTAGTCTGTTCATCTCTTGTCAGGATGGTCCTCCAAAGCTCATCTGCGGTGTTCTCCTCACTATAAGCCTCGCACGCAGATGATGGGTACCGAGTTTCAACCTTGTTAACACCCATGAATTGTTCGTCCTTGTAATATGGCAGGAAGTAATCCTCATCATCAATATCCAACCCTCGTTGTTTGGCTAACTCAGAAATTTCTGCTCGGAGCTTTCGAACTTAATCATCCAATGTTTCCTTTTTAGTTAATTTTAAATCTGTAGGCTTTCCTGCACTGTCACTCTTTTCCGCAACTGATTCATAAGACAGGCGACAGTGGCAACGGGAATATCGGACTCATGATCCATTTTGTGGTTAGCAGACCTTTTAGAATGTACTAGTACAACACCTTGTTGGCTTAATTTTTTTCATAAGGTCAACCTTTTGACCTAAAAATACAACTTTGGTCAAAATGGTCAATCCTGACCCAATGACCAACCCTATTGACCCTATAGATCAACCTTTTGACCTAAAAAGATAACTTTGGTTAACATTTGAAATATCGATCATTCAACATTTGAAATATCTACATTTCAACATATAAAAAATCGTTATCAACATTTGACACATCAACATTTCGACCTTTGATATATCAACAATTGTTATCGACGTCTGACATATCGACATTGCAACATTTGACATATCAACATTTGACACTCATCCTCTCCTTTGTTATCGGATGTAAGTCCTTTCCTGACACATAAATGACATTCCTTTAACACGACATCAACATTTGACATTTTGAGAAATGGAATATGACATCCATTTTCTCTCTCTG
Organism: Papilionanthe hookeriana x Papilionanthe teres; assembly: GCA_022702705.1. Lineage (NCBI taxonomy): Eukaryota > Viridiplantae > Streptophyta > Magnoliopsida > Asparagales > Orchidaceae > Papilionanthe > Papilionanthe hookeriana x Papilionanthe teres. Next base: position 170,195,835 of record CM040424.1, read on the forward strand.
GTTATTGGATGTAAGTCCTTTTCCTGACACGAGAATTATGACATTCCTCTAACTAAACATTGACATTGACATTTGGAGAAATGGAATATGACATCCATTTTCTCTCTCTGGTTATTGGATGTAAGTCCTTTCCTGACACAAAAAATATGGCTTTATTTTAACTAAATAATGACATTAACATTTCGAGAAATGGAATATGACATCCATTTTCTCTCTCCGGTTATTAGATGTAAGTCCTTTTCCTGACACGGAAATCATGGTTTTACTTTAACTAAATATCGATATTAACATTTCGAGAAATGGAATATGACATCCATTTTCTCTCTCCAGTTATTGGATGTAAGTCCTTTTCCTGACACGGAAATCATGGCTTTCATTTAACTAAATATCGACATTTACATTTCGAGAAATGGAATATGACATCCATTTTCTCTGTCTGGTTATTGGATGTAAGTCCTTTTCATGACACGGAAATTATGGCATTCCTCTAACTAAATATCATGTTGAAATTTCAAGAAATGAAATATGACATCTATTTTCTCTCTCTGGTTGTTGGATGTAAGTCCTTTCCTTAACACGGGAATTATGGCATTCCTCTAACTAAATATCGACGTTGACATTTTGAGAATTGGAATATGACATCCATTTTCTCTCTCCGGTTGTTGGATGTAAGTCCTTTTCCTGACATGGGAATTCTGACATTCCTCTAACTAAACATCGACATTTCAAGAAATGGAATATGACATCCATTTTCTCTCTCCAGTTATTGGATGTAGTCCTTTCCTGACACGGAAATCATGGCGTTCTTTTAATTAAATATCGACATTGACATTTCGAGAAATGGAATATGACATCCATTTTCTCTCTCCAGTTATTGGATGTAAGTCCTTTCCTGACACAGAAATCATAGCTTTCCTCTAACTAAATACCAACATCGACATTTTGAGAAATAGATTATGACATCCATTTTCTTTCTCCGGTTATTGGATGTAAATCCTTTCTTGATAAGGAAATCATGGCTTTCCTTTAACTAAATATCGACATTGACATTTCGAGAAACGGGATATGACACCCACTCCTTTCCTAATTATTATGAGACATTTCTTGACAATAAATATTCAGTCCACTTCGGTCAACGCCAATATGTGCATCATACTAATGCAGTATTCCACACATATTGGGGGCCCTTTTGTTGAGCTCATTTTTTTTATAAGGTCAACCTTTTGACCTTAAACTCAACTTTGGTCAAATTGGTCAATCCTGACCCAATGACCAACCATATTAACCTTATAGGTCAACCTTTTGACCTAAAAAGATAACTTTGGTCAAAATGGTCAATCCTGACCCAATGACCAACCCTGTTGAACCCATAGGTTAACCTTATGACCTAAAAAGTCAACTTTGATCAAAATGGTCAATCCAGACCCAATGACCAACCCTGTTGACCCCATAGGTCAACCTTTTGACCTAAAAAGTCAACTTTGGTCAAAATGGTCAATCCTGACCCAATGACCAACCTTGTCGATCCCATAAGTCAACCCATGACCTAAAAAGCCAACTTTGGTTAAAATGATCAATTTTTGACAAAATAACCAATTATTAACCCATTGACCTCTTTAAGACCCCAAAAATAATAAAATTAATCAAATAATTAATTTCAAAATTATTTTGATTAATTAAATGAAAATGACTAATAATTTAATTTTCAATTTTTTTGATTAATTAATGACATAATTAATTAAAATGAAAATTGAATTAAAAGTCATAAAATGACAAATGCACCAAAATGAAATAAAAATGAAAAAAATTAATCAAATAATTAATTTAAAAATTATTTTGATTGACTAATGATTTAATTTTAAAAAAATTTAATTAATGACATAATTAATTAAAATGAAAAATAAAATTAAAAGTCATAAAAATGATAAAATGCACAAATTAATTAAAAATAATGGAATTAATCAGATAATTAATTCCAAAATTATTTTTGATTAATTAATCGACTAATAATTTAATTTCCACATGACATAATTAATTAAAATGAAAATTAAATTTAAAAGTCATGAAATGAGATAAAATCCAACTTTAAATAAAAAAAGACATGAAAATTAGTCAAATAATTGATTTGGAATTATATTCAATTAATAATTGATTGATAAAATAATTTCCAATATTTTAATTAATGACATAATTAATTAAAATGGAAATTAAATTAAGAAAGGGGTATTAAATGGAATTTTAACCTATGACATTATGGTTTTCTAAAAATTCCAAAACTCTTTTATGACATCACACATGACATCATATGGGTTAGACGCAACCCATTAATGACCCATTCAATATGACCCAACCCATTAATGACCCATGACATGCCATTTAACCATGGTTAAAAGCCATTATAAAAGCATTATGATAAAGGAAATGAGGTGGCATGATCCCTTCAATCCAAAACATGATTCATCCATTTGCATGGGATGAGGTGGCCGGCCATCCCAATGGTTTATCACACACCTCTTTAACTACCCAATGGAAGAGAAACACCACTTAAACCAAGCCTTTACCATGACTAAATGCAATCTAACCTATTCATGAGTAGGAAGCCTATGTGTCACCTTATGCCAAAGTGAACAAGTGACTTGTAAGCTCATGAGAGAGAGCAAGTCCAGCTCATTTTAAGGAGCCAAACCACCTCATGGATTGCCCAATAGGATGGAGCCATGGACTTAACTCAATCCTTATCATAATGAGAGTTCATTATGAATACCACCTTAGAAAAACCATAGAGGATAAAATTTCAGATGAAAACTTATCCTCAGCCATCATTAAGAAGGATTACACCTTCCCCAAGCGGAATCAATTGAATCCAAGCCTCCCCATGGCTATAAATAAGCCCTACTCGAACCCATATAGAGAGAATAAAAAATCCATAGAAACCTATATGCTTCCCAAATCCCTTAGCTACCAACACAAAATGTCTTGCTAAGGACCTCAGCAACCTATTCCAACCAAGATCAAGCCATATGATCAGCCCAATCAAGCCAATTTGGCCAAAACCCAAGTTCAGCCCAAACCTAGCCACTTTTCCAAAATTGCTCACTAAGGCTAGCTTCAAATCCAAATTGAAGTGATAAAGATCTTCTTTGGGAGTCCTAGAGGCTGACCAATAAGTCTGATCAAGCTCAAGATTATTGTGCTTAAGGTAGGGATTTTTTTTATGCAAAATAATTCGTATAATCAAAAAATCATGGGCTAAACTAGGACAAAAAATTATGATCACCATATAGATGTGATCTACTCCTCGAGATGATTCCATAGGTTCAAAAATCACTCAATTTCATTGAGAAATGAGTGAGATATTGAGCCTAGAACTTGGACGGTTCACGAATTTTCTGAATTATCTGGATAAATCCAGGGCTGTCCAATCCTGTATTTTGAAAATGGCGGCCCAGATTGTGCGCCGCGGTGTTTGGTATTCGTATCCGCGCAGCGGATCGTCCCGCTCCTTCGACCCGTATGACGACACGTGTTGGGCCGAGAAATTTATGGTCTAAGGTTAATCCAAATTAACCTTAAAAACTTTAAAAAATCATAACTTTTGTACAAACCTCCTAAAAATTAAATAAAATAACATCTGGAAAGCTCTTGAAGAGAAGAAAATTATAAAATTAAAATCATAATTTTATTCTCAGTATTTAATTTTTAAACAATTAAATACTCTATGGAGTATTTTAATTATTAAAAATTATTTACAAACCAAAAAAATCTGAAATTTTGAGTAATTCATCCTTATGTTTTCGGAGATCTTTTTAGATTTTTCTAGATTTGAAAACCCCTTTAAGACCTCCTTTCATAATTCTCAAGACATTTTTGTAATTATTTTAAATAATAATTATAAAATTGAAAATAAAGATAAATAAAATTGGAAAATGGTTAGAACATTTAAGGTAACATATAATAACCTTAAAATGACATTTCTTAAACCATTACACAATTTTAAAAAACATTTTCAAAAATAGGGTTAAAATTTATTACTTAATAAATTTAATCCTAAAATTCCAAATTTCTTTAATTACATAGCCTATTCTATAATAGACCAGGTTCGAAATAACTCACAATAAACCTATAAATAAGCCATAATTAAGTTTATAATGAAGAATTAGACTTAATAAAACCCTAATTAGGTTTAAGTGACTATTCAAAGCTACTTAATTAAACTTAAACATTAATTACATTAAGTTTAACTAAATAAACCATAAGTAAGTCTAAAATGACAAATTAGACTTAATAAAACCCTAAATAGATTTAAGATACCATTTAAACCTACTTAATAAAGTTAAACCTTAATCACATTAAGTTTAACTAAATAAACCATAATTAAGTCTAAAATGACAAATTAGACTTAATAAAACCCTAATTAGGTTTAAGATACCATTTAAATCTAATTAATTAAAGTTAAACCTTAATCACATTAACTTTAACTAAAAAAACCATAATTAAGTCTAAAATGATAAATTAGACTTAATAAAACCCTAATTAGGTTTAAGACATCATTTAAACCTAACTAATTAAAGTTAAACCTTAATCACATTAAGCTTAACTAAATAAACCATAATTAAGTCTAAAATGACAAATTAGACTTAATAAAACCCTAATTAGGTTTAAGACACCATTTAAACCTAATTAATTAAAGTTAAACCTTAATCACATTAAGTTTAACTAAATAAACCATAATTAAGTCTAAAATGACAAATTAGTCTTACTAAAACCCAAATTGGGATTAAGACACTATTTAGACCTAATTAATTAAAATTAAACCTTAATCTCATGAAGTTTAACTAAATAAACCATTATTAAGTCTAAAATGACAAATTAGACTTAATAAACCTTAATTTAGTTTAAGACACCATTTAAACCTAATTAATTAAAGTTAAACCTTAATCACATTAAGTTTAACTAAATAAATCATAATTAAGTCTAAAATGACAAATTAGACTTAATAAACCTTAATTAGGTTTAAGACACCATTTAAAGCTAATTAATTAAATTAAACTTTAATCACATTAAGTTTAACTAAATAAACCATAATTAAGTCTAAAATGACAAATTAGACTTAATAAAACCCTAATTAGAACTAACCCATTAGACCTAATTAAACCATTAAGTCTTAACTAAATTAGACTTAATCAAGCCTAAAACCTAATTAGGTCTAACCCATTAGACCTAATTAAAACATTAAGTCTTAACTAAATTAGACTTAATCAAAACCTAAGCCCTAATTAGGTCTAACCAATTAGACCTAATTAAACCATTAATTCTTAACTAAATTAGACTTAATAAACCTAAACCCTAATTAGGTCTAACCCATTAGACCTAATTAAACCATTAAGTCTTAACTAAATTAGACTTAATCAAACCTAAACCCTAATTAGGTCTAACATATTAGACCTAATTAAACCATTAAGTCTTAACTAAATTAGACTTAATCAAACCTAACCCTAATTAGGTCTAACCCATTAGACCTAATTAAACCATTAAGTCTTAAATAAATTAGACCTAATCAAACCTAAAACCTAATTAGGTCTAATCCATTAGACCTAATTAATCCATTAAGTCTTAACTAAATTGGACTAAATCAAGCCTAAAACCTAATTAGGTCTAACCCATTAGACCTAATTAAACCATTAAGTCTTGACTAAATTAGTCTTAATCAAACCCAAAACGTAATTAGGTCTAACCCATTAGACCTAAATAAACCATTAAGTTTTAACTAAATTAAACTTAATCAAAGTTAAAGTTTATTTAAGTCTACCACATTAGACTTAATTAAACAATTAAACCTTACCCAAATTAGGTTTAATTAACCTTAAACAATTAGACTTAACCCATATTAAGTCTAATTAAACTATTAAACTTTACCCAAATTAGGTTTAATTAATCTTAAACAATTAGACTTAACGCATATTATGTCTAATTAATCAATTAAACCTTACCTAAATTAGGTTTAATTAACCTTAAACAATTAGAATTAACCCATATTAAGTCTAATTAAACAATTAAACCTTACCCAAATTAGGTTTAATTGACCTTAAACAATTAGGCTTAACTCATTTTAAGTATAATTAATCAATTAAACCTTACCAAAACTAGGTTTAATTAACCATGAATAATTAGACTTAACCCATATTAAGTTTAATTAATCAATAAACCTTAACCAAATTAGGTTTAATTAATCTGAAACCAACCCTAATTAACAACAATCAGTCTTAAAATAACTCAAACTTAAATCAAACACAAGTTAAACTTAAGTTCAAAGTTCAACCCACATTGAACATATGTTAACATTAAGTTTAGGTTCAATCTAACTTGAACCTAACTTAAACCTAAATAAAACATAAGTCTAACCCACATTAGACTTAAGTTAAATCATACATAGATTCAACCCGACATGAACTTAAGTCTAACCTAAACAAAGACATACCTTAGGTTCAACCCAAATTGAACCTTAATCAACATAAATCTTAGGTTCAACCCAAATTGAATCTAAATCGACAAAATTCAACTCAAATCAACATAATCAACATAAATTTGACATTTTAAAGATAAATCAACATAATCGACATAAATTTGACATTTCAAACATAAATCGATACACTCGACATAAATTTTACATTTCAAAACAAAAATTGACATAATCGACATTTCAAACATAACTCAAACATAATTTGACATTAACGGATATTTTAAACCAAATTCAACGAACACCGACATTAACCGACGTTAATTGACATTTCAAATGAAATTCGACAAACATCGACATTAACCGACTTGAATCGACATTTTAAACCAAATTCAATAAACACCGACATTAAATGACATTAATCTACATTTCTAACCAAACTCAATATAACTCAACATAATGCAAAATAAATCAACATGATCGAACTTAACACGACAAGAACCGACATATTTCTTAAGTTAGACCTGTATCAAATTTAGCTTAACATACGATATCATAATTCTTAAGGTTGACCCAAATCAAACTTAACTTGACATAAAATTAAACTCAAATTAAAATAAATCCGAAAATCAAACTTAAATCGACATAAACTGACATAAAACCCAAAATAAATCCAAATTATCAAAAAAATCCAAAATCCAACTTAAATCGACCTAAATCTAGATCGACATCTCAACCACATTTGGACATCCAACAACTCTGGATCAACAGACACTTTGACCAGGTAATCTAAATATCTTGATATGACATTGTTTCTAACTTTGTTTTCCTTGCAGGATGAAGACATGAAGTTTCATTTAGATTTTCTTTGCATGTTATAGGGTGTGCTAACTCTATTTTGCAGGACGTCGACGACGGAACATTGACAACAAAACCATGACTTTTAGGATAGCCAAAAAACCTAAACTTTCTACAAACAACAAAACAACAATGACATGACAAAAAAGGCAATTGGACTTTTAGGTTAGCCACGAAATCTGAAATAAAATGACAAAATCATTAACATTGACATCAACATACAATGACATTTCTATACCATAATAAAATGATGACATTACATTAAACCAAAACAAATATATAACAAAATGACATGACAAAATAAAATTGAGATGACCACAAAACCAAAAGTTAAAACAAAAGGAAATCATAAACAAAATAACAAAAATAAGTAAATAATGATATCTTTTTGACATCATAGAAGGTATATCATGACATAATAACGACATATTCTTATAGGAGATAAAATATCTCATGACAAATCGAGATATTAATCACGACATCTTATGAAATTATGACATCACATTAAGACATGACTTAAAATGACTTGACATTACGACATCACATTATAACATGACACGACATACAAACTATGATATTCAGACATAACATATGACATGATATGATATTTAACCAAAACAAACAAAAAACTGACACTTGACAGGACACGAAAAAATCATTGACATTGACATCGACATGACATCTAACATAAAACCGACACTTCCAAAGTAAACGATAAATCAAAATAACAACATCCAGACAAAATAATGATAAATCAAACTAAATGATATTAAAACATAACGATGATAAAATGACCTTAACAAACACAAAACAATGATGAACAAAACTTTATGGTAGTATCAATTCTTCAGAAACACGCTGCCACAACGACACTTACACTTTTTCGAGGATAAATGTTAACCTAAATCGGAAGTTTTCTTAGGCAGTACTAATTGCTCAGGATGTAATTAACTATATGAGCTTGCTCCTATAGGAGATTAAAGAACTCAGGATAGGTATTTTACCTATAAAACCTCTCTGGTTACCCAAGATCTTCATATGGTTTTCTCATATGAAAAACTTCAGTAATTACACAATCTGAAGACTTGTTTTATGAGATTATCATTTGATCTTATTTTCTCTCAATCTCTATCACGATTTATCCTTCTCAAAATTCTCCAAAGACCTCTGATAATAAGTCTAGGTAGGATAAAAATTAGGGCGATAGATTGGGAAATATAGTGGTGACTCATTGACATTGACATGATATGGGAATTGATAGCGATGCAAGTTGACCCATAAAAAGATTTTCACCACCATCACACCTCTCGTAACCACACTTTCCTCTTAAAAGACGACGACTTGAGACTAGGTGTCTCAGTGGGGACATCGGGGTAACGAGGGGATGTGTGCTCCCTAGTGTGCATATCATGTATAAAGGAGAATAACCCTCTCTCATTCTTTCTCTTTCGGGGTTCTTTATGATCATCAGCAGCTGGTACTCTCGGACCCAGCCGGGACTTAACTTATCTGCTTATAGTAACATCATCTGTAGCAGCCGTGACAACACGTTTTCCCAAATAGTGTTTTGACGAAAACTTGAATAGGTCATTCCATTTCCATAATTTTATCCTTAACTTCAAGGGCACATCCCATCCTCTTAAGGATCTTGGCAACGGAACAACCCTCTATCTCAGACAATCTTCGTAGAAGGGTGTGAGCTCAAATGATAGGTGTGTGCATCTTCCTCACCTTATCATGACTATATGGTGCTGGAAGCGCAGCGGCAATCCTATGGAAGCTTTCATCTCTAATAGTGTCAGCTACTTTGAAGAAGAGTAGAGGTATCCGGTAAATTAAGTTCCTCCTGTTGAGGAATCTCATCAATTACTGGCAGACTTGCAACTTGTGCCCTGGCAACCTTGCGAATCCTACAGTTACAATTTCTTCTTTGAGACTTGGTTGGCAGAGGAGGTCTAGAACTTGAGCTAATCTCGAAGATTGACGGCGGGGCAAGAAAGGTATCTTCAGAATCATCTTCATGAAAGATTTCTTTCCTTTTGACAGACGTGAAAGTAGGTGCGGTGATGGCGAAGACGGTCACAGTAGAGGTAACAACTCTCCTTGGTACGGAGACGACTGACCTGACGGGGGCAGTGATTACTTTTACCTTCTTAGCAGAAGGAAAATCTTCATGGGAGTTCAGATTGAACTCAGTAGATGATTCTTGAATTTTAGGAGTAGCAACTTTCACGACCACGAACGGAGCTTTCTCGAGTACGACTTCAAATTCGCTGAAGCCAGAATCCTTGGTATTGTAAGTCGGGCCTCGTGGGAGGAGTGCAATTTGCAGGAGAAATTTAGCGTAGGGGTTGACATCTTTAACTATAAAGAGAAGCATTCTGAAGGTTAGTGAGGGCCAAAAACCTTGTTATCATAGTGCAAATATTATGAAAAAAGTTGTTCTGTGGACTGGGGAAATTTTTATTTTATTTTGTTATTTTATTATCTTTTTTTTTTTTTTACGTTTTCATATGTTGGTTAAAAGGAATTTTAAGATTTAAGGAAGAGTGGGTCAATCTGCCGAAGACAGGATTGAACTAGAGAGTTACAAAAAGGAGGGTAAGTATGGGATCCTATCAGAAATTCCATTCACAATGCAGATTGCCCTAACGAAATTTGATCGCTGGCACACCTATTGGGGGTCCGACCCAACAAGATCAAGAGGAAAACATGGGGACGCTTGAACTCTTCAGTTTAAGAGTGACCAAACAGACGATCCTAGAATCCAGAGGAGTTGATCACACGTTCCCAAAAAGGAAATGGGTAAAGTATGCCAACGAAAGAATGATAATCTGGCTCTTGAGGGACATGAGCACATTATTGATATATGAATATAGTATTTGCTGATCTTAATGAAGACAGAAACTCTCCCCAGCGGAGTCACCAGAAAACTGTTGGCCATTAAATTTTTGAGAGTGTTGATATTTTTGAAAAACAAAGTTTTAGAATATAGTTTTATAAAATAGAAAATTGATTTTATTTACTATATATATATATTGATTTTGAAAGTAATATTTTAATTTTTGGTGGATGCGAAATTAAAGTGTTTTCATACAAATGTTTGTTTAGATAATCAGGCACTTCATCACAAGGCATGTACCTATACCGAAGAATAAGTATATGAATTGGGATGAGGCTTGATCAATCAATCTAAAGAATTCATGACATATGTTTAGTCTGAGAACCAATTTTGACCGACAATTTTCCTTGTCTAATATGAAGGAATTAGATTGGGTTTATATTAATTTTGGGTCTTTAAGTTTCTTATTAGGGCAAGCCCTATAGTTAATTACATCATAGATAACCGAAGTCACCTAAGAAAACTCTTGATATAGATCAGAAAATATTTATATTGATGACTTCCAAAGGTAAGGTTTTCAAAGAAAATGTGATGGTTAGAAATTCAAAGGAGAGAATGCTCGGGGAAGAACAAAGATTCGAGAAAATCTTGATGTCTTCTCAAACTATCCTATGGTTTGGCTTTGATTTAGGACATTTATTTATTGTTTCATCTTGTCAATTTTATTTTTTATGAGTTATATTCACTTGATACCGATCATTTGAATGGCCTAGAAGATAGAAGGATTTATGTCATACTTAATGACAACCTTGGAATCCTAAGATGAGTTAGGGCTTATGTTGCGCAACATAGTTATGCAAGAGCCTAAAGAGAAGGTGAGGATTTATGCTGCACTAAGTAAGCTACCTTGAAGTCCTATGGCTTGTTGTTTTAATTTCTAAGGAAGAGAGTTGCTGTTGCAGACAAGTTTTGTTGTTGAAGATGGTCGTGCTGCCCACTATGCATGCTTCAAGCTCCTCGTCACAGCGGGTTTAGTTTAAAGAAGTGTCAATTGGTGAGAAAAGAGAAGTGTTATGTTTTGAAAAAGTTTAAATTAAGGTGTCTTAATATTTTATTAGGGGAACATTAAATTTGATTATAGAAACACCGGTTAAGATCCCACGATTCCATCATCTCGGCATCACTATTTTCATCGGATTCACTTAGTCCAAATGAATTTACTAAACTTAACTTAATGAGTTCCATACTTTCATTTAGACAGTGGCAAAACTCTGTTAGCAACACGTAGGTTAACTCCTCCAAGAGATTCCAGATCATCCAACGAGATGTTTTAATTTAGCTGCAATTGTGGTTTTTGATTTGTTTGTGATTAAATTTTGAGTTGTTTTATATTTTGAATATTGTGGCGGTGAATTTTATCTTATTTATTTATTTATTATTATTATTTTTTTATTTTGGTCTCAGTTTTGTGGCTATCCTAAATGTTTCAGTTTTCATGCAGGGTGACATTGTTGTTTAGCATGCAAATTTTCAAGAAAAGAAAGTATAGTAGAGTGCAGGTAAGTAAATTGTATTAAAATAAAAGCATACCTGGTAGGTCTTTCTATCATCTACACCTGAAACTTTAGTATTATTGCAATAAATATTTATATTTTTCAGAGAAGTAAAGCCCTATGGATAGGTTCGTCACAGGCCTACCAAGCTCTATGTCCTAACCCGGTGATCTCCTATTCATTTTTTTGAGAGATACTTTCATTTAATAAATATAATGGGTGTAATACTCCTACAAGGAAATGGTCCAGGAGGAAAACCGGATATTTCAAAATACTTTTGAACTTCCTTGGGGTCCTTTTGGACTCATTATAGCTATTAAATGATTTATCTATTTCATACCCTTATGCTCAGTGAGCCAATGTTTTAGTCATCCCGAATGGCGGGGTAGTTATCACTTGGTGCTTTACTTAGGAATTATGTGAGTGGGCCTTTAGAGGCAAAATTTAACTTGTGGAAGAATTTACCAAATCTTGATGGGCTTGTAATGTTTTAAAAGATAGTTTTAAGATTAAACATCTTTTCTTTTCTAACTCTTGTTAGTTAATTCTTTTTATTAGTCCTAGTTCTTTACTAAGCCCTTAAGACTTAGTGGGTATTTTTATTGTTTCTATAAAAAGGAAATTTTATGACTTTCATGATCGTGATCCTTATCAAAATATTGATTTATCATTTAAACATCAAATGAAGGGGAATTTCATTAGTGGAATATTAACTTCCAAAGTCAATCCCTAACTTTAAGACACTTTTTAATTTGATTTTTCTTCAAGATTATAATAATTAAGGAAATTTAAATATTTAATTTTGATGTGACAAAATTGCAATGAGTTTCTACCATTTGTCCCTTAATGTTCAAATCATCCAACTTAAAAATTAAGATCATTTATTGCCTTTTTCCCATTTTGATTAAGCCTAAATATTAATTAAGGCGAAATTTTCCCAAATTTCCATTTTGCCCCTAAATGCCTTTATCACTTCATAATTCATTAAATTTAGCTCCAATGACTTTAAAATTTTTATCTGCCCCACTTATGGGTTAATTAAAACATCAGAGGAGAAAATGTGATTTTTCAAGTTTCAATTTAATTTATATATATATTTTAATGCAAAAATAGGGATTTTCAATCAAAATACAATAACTTGTGCATAACAAAACATATGACTTCGAAATTTTTATTGGAGGTAGACCTAGACCAGAGGACCAATTAGACCAAATTTCATAATTTTTAAGTTTTAATTTAATTATTAGAATTATTTTACGTTCTGGAGTTTTAATTAATTAGAAAATATTTTTAAAGTTGAAAATTCAATTTTATATTTTTCTTAAGTCCCTCTGAGATCAGGGAACCTAGACAAACAAACCTTATATTTTTCTGATTTTTATTTAATTAATCAAATTATCTTAGTGGAAAATTAAGAAAATTCATTTTTTGCCCTTTTAAAAATTGATTTAAGCCTTTAAAAACTGATTTTTTAATTTTGAAGCTTAGGAAAAATATGTGGATAGTTCCTAAGTGATTAGGAGACCAAAAGTCACAATTTGATGATTTTTAATATTTTTTTTATTTTTATTATTATTTAATTATTTAATTATAAAAAATATGATTAAAAATAAATGTTCTGTGAAAATCCCAATTTTATTTTTAAAAGAATCCACTGATCACGGAGAACTTCCAAAACCAATTTTACAATTTTTTTGAGTTATATTTTAATTATTAAAATTATTTTAATGTTCAAAATTATAATTTTACTTAGAAAACTCATTTAGGTAACCAAATGAATTCCAAATGCCATGAAATTTTTATGGGAGTTCTTTGACCTTTAAAATATAGTGGATAATTTTTTTTAAGTGATTTTCATATTTAATGTACTCAAATTAATTTAAATTAAATGTTAAATGAAGTAGATAATTAGGTCATTTCTTAATGATTTAACCCATGAAAATTTTATCTTAGAGTTCTCTGGTCATAGGAAACCTACCATAATTTTTCTGGATTTTTATAATGACCATGCTAATTATTAGAATTAATTTATGAAAACAGATGCCTAAACTTGAAAAATAAAGTTGTCTATCTAGAGATTCGCTCTGACCTTGGAAAAATGAGGGAATATCCCTCATGACAGAGACAATAACATGCCAAAATATCAGGCCATGGTGAAATGTCTACATGCATGGAGAATCAAAAGACCCCAGAGGGTATTTAATTAATTAAAAATCATACATGCATTAAATAAATTTCAAATCTTTTCAACATTATTCTACTATGTTCACTGAGCAAGGAAGTATTTTTATTTTATTTTTATGATTTTCTACTCAAAGTTATGGATTTTTAAAGTTTAGGTGATTTAAATAAATCAGAAATTTTGAATTTTCCTACTTAACCACGCGGCACTTACTGGATCCTCGAGAGCTCCGAAAGACCACGCTGCACATTCCTATTTGACGCCACCATCTGACTGGATGTCCGTGCGGTAGCGCTTTATGTACCTGATCTTCGTTCTGCTTCATCCTGGCCGTCCAAGCATTACACGCGCTATCCAACAGTGCTCCTTCATCATCTTCCACTGGTTCAACCCGAGAGTCATCCACCTTCTAGGCCTAAGATCTTAAGCTACGCTCAACAAATTCACACGGGGTTTGTTCCTAGAGCTTCATCTACCCTAAACGAACCTATCCATATGGTTTATACGGTATGAAATATAGTGTACAATTATGGAGGACAAAAGAAAGCTTGGGAGGAATAGTGAGTCCAATACCTTTATCTGAGAGGGGAGGCCTCAATCAGATGGTTGCGGCAGCTTCGATTGGTCCTAAAGAACCTCGAGATGTAGCATTTTGCCCTGGTGAATTTTCTAGACCCAAACTCGACCAGACTTGATTTCTGGTGTTGACGAACAAATGTGGCTCAGATGTCTCAGTAGAGCGAAAGAACAAAAAATAGTCAATGAAGTATATACCGGATTGTGTGGAGCTCACCAGTTAGGACCAGAGATGAAAATGAAAATTAAACGACATGTATTGCTGGCTGACAATGATGACAGACTGCATGGATGTAGCAAACAAATGTCATCAATGCCATGTGCATGGAATGGTCGTGCACAAACCTCTGAATGTTTTACACCCCATGATTTCATCATGGACATTCCAGTGTCGGGGTCCAGAAATAGTGGGTCCAACAAACCCTCCGTCTTTTAGAGGACACAGGTTTATACTTGCTTCTACAGATTACTTCTCCAAGTGGGCAGAGACTATTCCACTATAGGAAGTTACAACACAGTAGGTTCTACAATTCTTCAAGAATAAAATTTTCTACCGCTTCGGTGTGCCACACAGAAGTATTTCAGATAATGGGTCCGCTTTCAAGAGCACAAAAATTAACAACTTCGTCAGACGTCATGGAATAGACTGGCCAACACCAATACGTGTAGTGTGCTTGCCCCGCACACCACACCTATTGAGGGTACATTTGTTGACCTCACTTTTAGTCGAGATCTAGTATTTTGTTGGAACGTACCTAGGGTTTAGTCATAGGACTCTCCTGATGACATTTTTAGAAGACTAGTCTAGGAACCCTCGCCCTTTGAAATTCAAATCTTCTTTAGTTCACTGGGAGTTTCCATATTCTTAAGGCCTAACCTCCAGCTTTTGGAAGGAAGAGACCAAGCATAAGGAAGCCTAGAGGAAGTTCCCTATAGATTGGTTAAGCCTTAGAATTTACCCTGGGAGGTTTGGAGCGTGCACAACACACAATTTACACTCACAACCCTAAACAAAGCACATCCTATCTTGATCCCTTACTCCTTGGGAACTCATGTGTGTGATGTTCCCAAGCTTTTAGCCCGAAGCTGAGGTTTTATTAGTACCAACACAAAGAGGACCAAATGTGGGTTGTCTTTGGTCCATGGCTCAACCTAAACAATCCCATGTTACCAACCTCCAATCAACCTTAATTTTTTTAAAATTTTAATTTTTGACCCCTTGCCCCTAAATCTACCCAAGATACCCCTAAACCCTAAAATCACCCAAAATTTCCAAAATTAACTGAATTACCCATTTTTCTCCAAAAATTAATTCAAAATACTCCCTACCATTCATATTGACGAAAATCAAATGAATTTACCAAAAATTCTAAACTTGGCCCCAAAATTTGCAAAACAACCAAAATACCCCTCCTTGCCCAAAAATCCAAAAATTATAAAAATTCCTAAAAATTTCCAAAACCTCCTAAATAATTCCAATTTCATTTCTTTCAACTAACACATAACCCAATTTGACAAATTTTGCCCACTTTAACCAAAAGCCCCAATTTGACTCATTTTACCCAAAATGCTCAAATTAAACACAATGTCCACTCAATGGACCACAACCTTGCCTAATTTCAATTCCAAACTTTAATTCAACATCTCTAGCCTCAATATAAACCAAATCCAAACCCAATTTGGCCCACATTTGAGCTCAATTTCACTTGAATTCAAAAATCCCAAATTTTGACCAAGTGACCCATCTCACCCAAATTAAACCTGATGTCAATAGATTTCGACTCAATTTGAATTCTAAACTTCTCATGACACTCCTCTAGGTGAAAGGAAACATTCAATTGCCTCCAATTTGAGCTCAAGTCTCACCCAAGTCAACCCAAATCTAAAATCCCTAATTTTACCCTAAATTTGACACATGATCAAATCACACCAAATTGAATGCCCCAATCCCAAAATTGCCACTTTATTTATGTTGAGAACTCTTTACCACATCCCCCTAGACCTTTTTGAATATAAAATTCTGCCAAAACCCCATTCTAGCCCAACATAATACCAAGCTAACCCAAGTGTCCTAAAATTGGCCAAATACCCAAATTAAGCCTAAATGAACCCCCAAACCAATTCAAAACCACTCCAATCCTTTCCCAAACTCTTTATGACAATCATTTCCACAAAATTGCTAAATCAATTGGGTCTAACCAAATCTCAAACCAAACCTAGCCAAACATAAACCCAAAATGACCTACATTGAACCCATGACCCAATGTCACTTAAATTGAACTTATTTGATCAAATTGACTCCACCACAGCCCACCTCGGGGCCCCAAAAACTAGCCAAAACCCACTAGACCTAAGGCAATTGAGCCATGGAGCAAAGGTCCTTCACTTAGGTCAACGTTTCTCACCTTTTGGCTAAATTATTACTCCAAGCAATTTACACATCATGGCAGCCCATTAAGAATCATTTAAACCTCTCTTACGTCTCATCAGCCTATCAACCTCCTTCCATGCCCTTGCCGGCCACCCTAGCTACCGGTAAGGCTGAGCTCGAGCTCCCACATACCAATTTAAACCCAAAATTGGGCTTTTTTAGTGAGACATCCCCTTGGTGATCAATTGCATTGCTCAGCTCCCCCATAAGCAACCTAAAGCACCCAAATTGAAGCTCTGAGCTCTACGCATTTGCCATGGCTCCATGGCTATAAAAGCCATATTTCATAGACAATGGGGTTAATGAATTTTTCTGAAGGTAACCCATGCAAATTGCCCCCAGAGCTCTTTTGAGACCTTCTGTTGCAAGCACACTGCCTTCAGCCATTGATCCCCACTATCCAAAGCTAATTTCTCCACTGAAATTCCAGCTGAAACTAGGACACAATTCACCATAGCTCCACGGTGCACCAATGTGCAATTAGCTATGCCTACACCTTCACAACACTGAAAGAAGAAGTTCCCCCATCAAAGCCCCATTACAGAGAGCCTTTTCACTAGACTTTGATCAACACTTGAAATCAGCCTTGGTCGAATTCAGGTCTAGACATTTCACTACAGCAAAAGGCTTAATTCGGAGGTTCATTGGGACCAATTAAAGCTGGCACAACCATCTGATTGAGGCATCCCATCTCAAATAAAGTTATTAAACCTCACCTTCCTCTTGAGCTTATTTCAATTCTCCATACACATTAGGATAATTTAAGGCTAGGTTAGTCGTATAGATATGTTCGTCTAGGCCAGATGAAGCTCAAGGAACAAAACCCATGTAATTTAGTTTAGTCTAGCTCAAGTTCTTAAAGCTAGAAGGTGGACAACTCTTGGGATGAACCAATCAAAGATGATGAAGGAGGACCGTTAGATCGTGCGTGTAATGCTTAGACAGCCAGGATGAAGTCGGATGGAGATCTGGTGCATAAAGCACATTCGCATGGACATCTAGTTGGAAGGCAGCGTCGAATAAGGAAGTGTTGCATGGACTTTTGGAGCTGCTGAGGATACAGTCAGCGCCGCGTGGCTTAAATAGAAAATTAGGGATTTTTTATTTATTTAAATGAGTCCAACTTTAAAAATCCATAACTTGGTGTAGAAAACTTAAAAAAATAAAAGAAAGATACCCTAATGCTTAATGAACAAAGGAGAATAATATTGAAATGGTTTGAAGTTTATTTGATGTATGTTTTATTTTTAATTAATTAAATAGAGTCTAGAGTATTTTAATTCTTCATTGGCTTAGACAATTCACTATGGCATGAAATTTAGGGGTTTTGATCTCTCTGTCATGGGAGATCTTTCTTGATTTTTTCCAAGACCAGGGAAGATTTTTATGAGGAGATCACTATTTTTCAAAATGTTGTGTTTATTTTGGTAAGATGATTATAATAGCTAAAATATTGATCAGAAAAATATAAGATAAATTTTGGTAGATTACTTGTGACCAGAGGACAATAGGAAATATTTGAATTAAGTTAAATCTTTTAGAATGCACCTAATTGTCATTTTAACCGTAAACTAAAGTGGAATTAATTTGTAGAAACTAAATATTTAAATGGTTCAAAAGTCATTCTCCAATATGGTTTAGGGTCAGAGGGACTCCCCTAAAAATTTGGAAGTCATTTGGAATTCTTTTAACAACCTAATTAAATTTTCTAAGTTCAAAGGCATTTTCACCAATAATATGATTTCTAGTAATTAAAATACAAGCAAAAAAAATGTTAAAAATTGTTTTGGAAGTTCCTCATTACCAGTGGAATTTTATGAAAATAAAATGGCAATTAAAATAAACATTTCATTTTTAAGCCTAAAAGTTAATTTTAAAATAATTAAAATTGATAAAAATTACTAAAATATTAAAATTCATGAAATTGTCACATTTGGTCTCCTAATCATTTAGGAACCATCCAAATAATTTTCCCAAGCCTCTAAGTCAAGATATTAACTTTCAAAGGTTTAAATTAATTTTTAAAGCTAAAAAAAATGAATTTTCTTAACTTCCCACCAAAATAATTCAAAAAATTAAAATAAAAATTAGAATAATATGAAACTTATTTCTCTGGGTTCCCTCACGTTAGAGAAATTCAAGAAAAATATAAAACTTAATTTTCAATATCCAAAATATTTTATAAATAATAATACTCTAGAACTTAAAATAATTCTAATAATTAAATTAAAGCTAAAAAAATCATGAAATTTAGTCCAAGTGGTTCTCTTGTCTAGGTCTACATCCAATAAAAAATTCAAAGTCAAAGATTTTGTTTTGGTCATGTTATTGAATTTTTGTTGAAAATCCTTGTTTTTACATTTACATAATTTCATAAATTAAATTAAAATTTGAAAAATCACATTTTCTCCTCTAATGTTTTAATTGACCCATAAGTGGGGTAACATAAAAATTTCAAAGTCATTTGAGTTAAACTTAATAAATTATGAAGTGATAAAGGCCTTTAAAGGCAAAAGTGTAGTTTTGAAGAATTTAGACTTAATCAATATTTAGTCTTAATTAAAGTGGGAAAAGGGAAATAAATGATCTTAATTATTATGTTTGAATGATTGAAATGTAAAGGGATAAATGGCAGGAACCCATCTCATTTTTGTAACATTAAAAGGATAAAATCATAATTTTAATCATTATATTTTGGAAGAAAATTAAATTAAGTGATCCTTAATTTTAGGGATATGACCTTGGAAGATAATAATTTACTAATCTATTACCCCTAATTGGTGCTTAAATAGTATTGAAATATCTTGATAAAGTCACTGCCACTTAAATCAATTTCTCTAAAAATCATAATTTTACCAACTGAGATGTTTAAGGGCTTAGTAGTGAGATTAGGCTTGATCAAATTTTACTAATGAGATTTAGAAAAGAAAACACTATTAATCTTAGACCACTTTTGAAACACTACAAGCCCGTCAAAATTAATTAAATTCTTTCATAAATTAAGTTTGCCTCGAAAGGCCCAACTTACATATTTCTTGAGTAAAATATCAAGTGATATTTACCTCACGTTTTAGGGTAATGAAAGCATTAGCTCACTAAGCATAAGGGTATGAAATAAATGACTCATTTAATGATTAGGATAAGTCTAAAAAGGATGTCAAGGAAGCTCAAAAGGATTCTGAAATGTTTAAGCAATTCCTAGACCCTTCTCACAAATCTTCTGGACACCTTGCAGTACAACTGAACCTATCATATTTAATAAATGAAGATATTTCTTAAATGGATAAATATGACTCACCAAGTTATGACAGAGTTTGTAGACATGTTATGAACCTATTTATAGGCTTTTACTTTCCTGTAAATTATAAATGTTTATTGCAAAGATACTAAAGTTTCAGGTAGAGGAACGAGAAGACTCACCAGGTACATTTTTATAAGTTTACAGCACTTTGCTTTTCTTACTTACGAGATTACATGTTAAACAAGAATGTTATTCTGCATGAAAATTAAAACATCAAGGATAGCCACAAAACTAAAACCAAATCCAAAATCAAAATTAAAAAAAAAAACAAAATAAGATAAAATTCACTACCACAACAATTAAAATATAAAACAGCTCAAAATTTAATCACAAAAAAAATAAAAATCACAATTGTAATTTAATTAAAATGTCTATATCGAATGATCAGGAATACCTCAGAGGATGTAACCTACCGTTATTAACGAGGTTTCCCATGGTCTTAATGAAAGTATGGAACTCATTAAGTTAGGTTTAGTAAATTCATATAGACTAAGTGAATCTGAAGAATATAGTGTTATCGGGATGATGGAACCGTGGGATCTTAACCGGTTTCGCTTAATCAGCTTAAACATTGTCCTCTAATAAAACATTAAGACACCTCGATTTAAAATTTTTCCAAAATATGACACTTCTATTTTCCTCTTCAATTGACACTTCTTTAAACTAAAACTGTTACGACAAGGAGCTTGGAGAATGAGCAGTGGGCAGCATGACCAACTTCAAACGCAAAACTCCTTAGAAATTAAAACAACAAGCCATAGGAATTTGAGGTAGTTTTCCTAGTGCAGCATAAACCCTCTCTTTTTACCTTTAGGCCTTTGTATATCCCTGTTGTACAATATAAGCCCGAACTCATCTTAGGTTCTGAGGTGCTCATCCAGTATGTAAATCCTTCTATCTACTAGGCTATTCACATGATCGATATCAGGTGAATATAAGTCCTAAATAATAAAATTTGCAGGATGAAACATCAAATAAATGTCTCAAACTGGAGCCAAATAATAGATAGTTTTCCCCTAGCTTTCCTCTCCCTTGGACTCCTACAATAGATGTTCTGAAACTTGAGCCATTCACCTATTAGATTTCCTATTACCACATTTTTTTAAGAAACCTACCATTTTGAATTCATGGATATAATATTTCCAGATCTTTATCAAGTGTTTTCTTAGTTGACTTCAGTTATCTAAGATGTAATTAACTATAGGTGTTTGCCCTTATAGGAAACTTAAAGACCCCAAATTAATATAAACACTATGTAATTCCTTCATATTAGATAGGGGAAATTGTCAGTCAACACAAAAAGGTTCACAGATCAAACGAATGTCATGAATTCTTTAGTTTATTTGATCTAGCCTCATCTTCAAGCTATGTATTCATTCTTTGCGATATATACAAGTCTTGTAATGAACCGTTTGATTATTTAAACTATTGATTATATGGGATCAGTTTGATTTCATATTCAAAAAAAATTATTACTAAAATCGTATTTTTCAAAACTATTTATATATATATATATATGTATATATTTAACCAAAAAAAGGAAATTTCATTTAAATAAGAGAGTTACATACATCTAATGTAGGGGAGATCATTGAGATCACCAAAAAGTAAAGGCTTAAGAGGCCCAAAAGGTGTGGTAGAAAAAGAAATAGTACTAGAGGATGTAGCATTTTTGGCCAACCAATTAGCTGGTTGGTTACCTTCCCTATATATGTGAGACCATTTTAAAGTGAAGTTGCTGGAGAGATGGAGAATTTTTTTGAACAAGTTGACCAACTGCCAGGGAGGAGATGAGAGACCTTGTAAAATGTTGACTAAGGACTTTGAATCAGATTCAATCCAGATAAACTTGTAATTAAGTGCTTTAACAGTTAGTAATGCCCAATAAGCAGCTTGCATCTCAGAATCCAGAGCTGAAACAGAAATAATGGGTATCATGAAGCACCACAAAAGTTGACCCAAAGAATTCCTACACACAGCTCCAATACCAGCAGATGAAGGGGTATAGCTACCATCAATATTGATTTTTATCCATGGCAAGGAAGGAGGGAACCATTTCAGCAAAGCAGGTTTGCTTTTAGGTGGGACTTCTAACATTGAGTGCTTATTCAAGAAGCTACAACGAGTTAGCCACAATTTGATTGATAAAAGCAAGTTTACTATCAAACTTTACTCTATTTCTTGCCATCCATATGAACCAAAAGATAACCATAGGAACATGAAACCATTTTTCATTTTTCCAATCTTCCCAGCAAGCCTCCACAGTGACCCAGTTATATTTGAGATGAGATAAATTGAGATGCCTTAGTACAGCCTTCCAAACCTGATTAGAAACTTCACAGCTTAAGAAAAGGTGGGAGACTGATTCTTCATGGGATTTGCATAGCCAGCATCTAAAGGCAGTTCTTAACCCTTTTAGCTTCTGAATGTCATCCAATGGGAGGTATTTATGAAAAAGTCTCCAGCAAAAATAAGACATTGATGAAGATAGCCTGATTGTCCAGATTTTCTTTCCCCAACTAGTGTCAGGCCAATGATTAAAGGAGCTGTAAATCATCTTGTTTAAGGATTGATTTGTAGATTGTTTCAAAACAATCCTATCTGCTTTGGTTGAATCAATTGGTATAGGAAGTATCTGCTGCACACTCTCCTCATCCATCACCTCTCTAAGTAAGTTTGTATTCCATTGGTCATCAATCCGAAATCCGAGACTCGTTAGTTGTGTGTCAAAAGCAGTAGTAAAGGTTAAAGGGTTACCCATAGTCCGAGTTATCATATTGAAAATTAATTTTTCCTTTGCCAACTTCCCGACAAAAAAACCGATTAGCAGGTGTCTCTAATTTTCAGCAATTGTTTCCAGGTGTTTGGAATCCCCCATTTTGGGCATGACAACATTTGGATGGGACTTCCAGCGAGTACTTGTTCTTTAAATAAGTAGCCCACATTGTGTCTTGTTTACTGAACTTAATCCATTGTTTGCAGTAAAACAGTTGGCTCATTTGTTGAAAGCATTTGAATCCCAGCCCACCAGCCTTGATAGGTTTGCAAACTTTATTCCACACAGTCCAATGAGGTTGCTTGGATTGGCCCTCCCAAAGGAATTTGTTGAAAAGTGTTTCAATCATTTTCTGGGTGCTTCTCTTCATCCTTATCATTTGCAAATTATAAAGAGGGAGAGTTGCAAGAATGCTCTTCAGCAAAGTTAGCCTACCCCCATTAGACAAGAATGTATTGGTCCAACAATTTAAAGTTGAAGTAATTTTCCGGACCACACCATCATATTGTGACTCGTTTTCTCCTTCCTTTCATTAACCGCATTCCTAGATACTTCGGAGGAAGATCAGCCGCAGAGAAGCCGATTACCTCCTTTAACCACTGTAGATGTTTCAAGCCTTTACCAGCTAAGAATTGACATTTCTTGTGATTAAGCTCCAGCCCAGCTACCATGGCTAAGTGATTAGTTAATTGCAAGGTTTTCCTTAAAGCCTGTTTACACCCATTGGTGAAGATGATAATATCATCAGCATAGGCCAAATGGCTGATGCATTGAGAGGATCCATGTTTGAAGTTGAGATAAGGGTAATGGAGATGTGCAACATTTAGAATTTTGGAGAAATAGTCAAATGCTAAAATGAATATAGTAGGGGAAAGTGGATCCCCTTGCTTTAATCCCCTTCCTGCTTGAAAAAAACCACAAACTGTTACCATTTAGAAGAATACTATAATAAGCATCAGCTAACCATCTCTGTATTAAATGACAGAAAGAATTATTGAAACCATGAGCTTTAAGTACCATATCAATAAACTGCCAGCTAAGTGTATCATAAGCCAGTTTTAAGATTAAATTCTGTCCCCTACACCTTTTATCAAGATCAAGTAAAATCTCCTGTGCAAGCAAGCAATTGTCAATAATGGATCTACCTTGTACAAAAGCAGATTGGTTAGGGCTGATTAACTGATTGAGATATGGTTGTAATCTTCCAACAATAATTTTGCTGATTATTTTAGAGAAAGTGGAGGTTAGGCTGATAGGTCTGAAATCAGCCCAGCTGGTTTTATGATTATCCTTGGGGATCAGCACAATACTAGTAGCAGCAAAGTATTTAGGTAATTCAGTCCCTAAGAATTAAGATTGAACAGCCATAATGATGTCTTGTCCCACAATATCCCAAGCTTTGAGGTAAAAATTGGAAGTGAAGCCATCAGGACCAGCTGTCTTGTTACCATCAATATTCTTTAAAGCATTGTGAATTTCCTTGGCATCGGGAATAAAAGTCGATTAAGCCGATTGACATAGTTATAATTTTCGCAGAAAACTTCTTCAAATAGACACTGGGAGGGGTTAGGTTGTGAAGCAAATAGTTGCTGAAAGTGCTGAAGAGCATTATTTGAAATATGAGTGGGGTTTGTAACCCAATTACCAGTTGAATCCCTTATTCTGAGAATGGTATTTATTTTCCTCCTGTGTTTGATCATAGCATGGAAATACTTAGTGTTCCTATCCCCAAAAAGATACCTTGTGGTAGCAGTTTTTTGTTGCAAAAAACTCTCTTCTCTATCTAAAGCTTGTGCAAGTTGAGAATGAGCAGTCAACAATTCCTGCTCCTGAATCTCTCCCAAATCCAGTTGAGCCTCCAATAATTGGATTTTTGTTTCAGCATCCCTGACTTGTTGGAACACATTGCCAAATGTGTACTTATTCCAATACCTGAAATGAAATGCCAGATTCTTATGCAGTCTCCAAAGTCTGATAGTTGGATTGCTATTATGACAATCAGAGACTTTCCAAGAGTTCTTGACCTCTTCCAGAAAGTTGGGATGATCACACCAAATGTTAAGGAATCTGAAGGGGGAATGTCCTGTATGAGTGCTGAAGGAGATCTGAATCAATAATGGAGAATGATCAGAAGTAGCTCTGTGCAGATGAAGTACTTGAGTGATAGGAAAAGTATTCAACCAGGAATCATTTACTAGCACTCTATCCAGCCTCTCCATTAGTTTGCCTCTCCGCTAAGTGAAGGGGGATCCAATGAATCCGAAATCAAAAAGCCCAAGCGAGTGGTTATATTGTGAGAGAAATGCATCATAGTTTGGAGATCTGGGTTCCGCCTCCCTTTTTTCACTAGGGTCTCGATACAATTAAAGTCCCCACCCACTAACCGAGTTAGAGGGATTAGAAGCAACCGATGCCGCAAATTTCAGCCCAAAGATTAGATCTGTTAGTGGAAGAACAGCCAGCATATAAGAAAGTGGCACAGCCATGGAATTGATCTAACCCAAATTGAATGTGTAACAATTGATAGTTATCAATAAGAGTAGTACAATGCAATTCTTTTCTGGTAAAAACCCAAATCTTATTATTACAGTTTGATTGGAAGTGAAAACCAGGGAATCTTTTTGTAATTTTAGTAATCTTAGTGTTTACCATTGGTTCTAAGAGAGCAAATATCCATAGTTTATAAGTCCTGTTCAAATGCAACGAGCTTCGTCGAGGGTGCCAGGACTCGCAACACCCCTAACATACCAACGAGAGAAGATTAATCATGATGGAGTGCCTTAACAGCCCTAGTAAGCCTAGGGGAGTGGCTAAAGACCGATCCATACCAATGATGTTATCTTGTATATATATATATATATATATATATATATATATATATATATATATATATATTAAAAAGGAGCTACAGAAGGCTCCCTACATGTTTAAATAAAAGAGAAGTTCCAAGAATTCCAATGGGAACAGCCCCACTCAAAAACAACTCCTCACCAAAATAAAAACACCCAAAAACCAACACCAACAGCTCAAAACAGATTCCTAAGGGAAACAGTAACCAATAAAAAAGACCAAAGATTGCTGTAAAGAGAGGCCCTCCCTAAAAAGATGCAGATGGTGCTAGGCCATAACCTTGGGAAAATAACCACCACCAAACATAATCGGGCAGCAATAACCGAGCAACAATCAGAAAAAACCCCCACCCTTAAGGAAAGCTTGAGTTAATTCTGAGGTAAGGTAGTGCCAGCAGGTCCCCGGCCAGCATATATGAAAGAGGGGTAGGAGGGGAAGCTGAAATTTCACTGTTACCAGACGACAAAGCATTCCTAGCCAGCCAATTTGCTGTTTTGTTACCTTCTCTGAAAATGAATTGGAGGTAATGATTGCATCTACCTTGAAGTAGGATAATTTTATTTAACCATAGCTGGAGATGCCAAGGGAGGGAACCATCTGTATCCATGGAGTTAATAAGAGTAGCAGAATCTACTTCAACAATAAGATGAATCCACTTGAAGAAGGAGGCAATTTTAAAAGCCCAATACACAACAATAAATTATGCCTCTAATGCATCCACAACAGCCACAAGAATTTGGAAAAAGATCAGACACTTACCTAAATGATTCCTTAAAACTCCACCAACACCAGCACCAAGGGTTGAGAAGCTTCCATCAGTATTAGCTTTGAGGAAAGGATATGATGGGGACTGCCAAGTAACTAAACTGATAGCATTGGGGACCTTATTCACAGTAGTAGGAAGGGAGCAGATTGTGGGAAAGCCTTTCCACCTGATCAGTTTAACAATATAAGATAAGCAATTTCTAGCTACTTTAGTTGCACATGATGGTGTGTCCTCAAAAGCAGATAAATTTCTACTTTTCCATAGAAACCAGGCCATAATAAAAGGAATTTGCCCCAACTTAGCCTTATGCCAATCCACCCAGCAATCCCAAAAACAATTCCAGGACAGGTTAATTAGATTTAGCTTAAATGTCTTGACACAATGTGCCCACACCTGATGGGAGAATTGGCATTAGAAGAATAGGTGAGAATTGGCATTAGAAGAATAGGTGTCTGGAAGTCTCCTCACTTTTCCTACAAAGTCTGCAGCAAGAAGGTCCTCTCAAACCCTTCAGTTTGAGCAGGTCATCTGTAGGAAGAACATTGTGGAGCAGCTTCCAACAGAAGAATGACATGGATGGAGATATGTACTTGTTCCAGATAGCAGCTCCCCAAGGAGAAGTCTGCCATTTGAACATTTTAGAGTAAATAGCTTTAGATAAGCTTTGGTTTTTGTGAGCAGCCCAGATAATTCTGTCAGGTTTGTTGGGGTTGAGAGGGATAGAAGCAATAAGGTCCACAGAGGGGGCTTGTAGCAAAGAGTGGAGTTTTGGGAGAGACCAATTACCATTATTCCAGCAATCAACAACAGTCAGATATGGGTCCTGAATAACATTGGGAGCTGATAGTAACCAGTCATCAGGGCACCACTTGTCAAACCAGAAAGACAGGTGGCCACTTCCCAACTCCCAGGTAAACATGGAATCAGCTTGGGATCTGACTCTGAGCATACAGGCCCAAATCTTAGAATCCCCCATTTTCCTGGTGACCTGAGATGGATGTATGTGCTTGCAATATTTCCCTTTCAAAAATTTAGCCCATAAAGAGTTCTGAGATTTAAATTTAATCTAAAGCTTACACTGGTTCACCAGGGTTATGTGATTCAGACCTTTGAATCCAATGCCACCAGCCCAGACCGGCTTAGCCACCTTCTGCCATGAAGTCCAGTGGATTTGTTTCCTCTTCCCAGACCATAGAAAACAATTGAAATTTCTCTCCATCTGTGTCTGGGTTGATTTGTTCATTGTGATCATCTGGAGTATGTATGATGGGAAGGTTGTAAGTATACTTTTGAGAAGTGTGATCCTCCCTCCACTAGAAAGAAAGGAATGAGACCAGCTGGAAAGTTGGTCTTGAATTTTCTGCATATGGATTCAAATTGTGTCTGCTTGACTTTGCCCTTAAGGAGGGGAACCCCTAGGTAGTTCAGAGGGCCAGTGGGACAAGAGAATCCAGTGTACTCCCTAATCCAGATTTTATGACCAAGAGACAACTTGCTAGGACAAATAACATTGCATTTCTGTAGATTCAGACTCATGCCAGAAGCAGATTGGAAGAGCTGTAAACATTTCATAATGTTCTTAACAGTATGCTTCTGGGCATTGGAAAAGATAATCACATCATCAGCATAGATGAGGTGGGAAATGTGTAAGTTGGACCTGTAATGATATCTATGATGTTGTTGTGAATAAGGCTGGGAATTAAGCAATCTGGAGAGATAATACATGGCCAAAATGAAAAAAGTAGGGGACAAAGGATCACCCTGCTTAAGCGCTCTGCTAGCATTGAAGTTGCCCCAAGAGTGACCATTCAGAAGTATTGAATGACAATTTGAGTGGAGCCATCTGTTAATTAGATTACAAAATGAAGTAGAGAAGCCCCTAGCAGAAAGGATGTCCAGCAGAAAATTCCAGTTGATTGTATCATAAGCTTTGCTAATATCCAATTTATAAATAAGATTACCCCCCTACAAGCCTTGTCTAAATCCAGCAACGATCTCCGTGCAAGTAAGACATTATCAGTAATGGATCTTCCATGGACAAAGGCAGATTCGTGAGGGGATATAATCTTGTCCAGGTGTGGCTGAAGTCTGTTAACCATGATTTTACTTATAATTTTACTAATCACAGAGGAGAGAAAGATGGGCCTATAATGAATCCAAGAGCTAGCAGCTGCAGATTTAGGGATCAACACATTGTTGGAATGCCTGAAGTAACTAGGCAGATTATGGCCCATGAAGAATGATTGGATTGATCCGATAATATCCCCTTTAATAATGTTCCAAGTCTTTTTGTAGAAGTCTGCAGTGAAGCCATCTGGTCCTGCAGATTTGGAGCTGTCGACAGTGGAAAGAGCATTCCAGATTTCCTTTTCAGTAGGAATATCAGTCAAAACAAGGGAACTGACAAACTGCACCTCTGCCTCAAAGAGAGAACAATCCAGCTGGGCTCTCTCCACTTGGGGTTGATTCAGAAGAGTTCTGTAGAAAGAGACAGCATCCATAGCAATGGCAGTATTGTCCTTGAGAAGAGTTCCATCAGCAGACTTAATGGTGTGAACAATATTGCATCTTCTCCTATACTTGATGTAAGCATGTAAGAACTTAGTATTTCTATCCCCCTCCATAAAAATATTGACAGTAGCTTTTTGTTTTAACAGTTGTTCTTACATATTGATAGCATTGAGGAGATCCTCCTGAGCTTGAAAGAGATTGCCCTCCAAAGAGTCATCTTCAAGTACCTGCTCCTCCAGCTTAGCCACTTTACTATTAGCAGCCTCCACAGCAAGATAAACATTACCAACAGTATCCCAACTCCATTTCCTGAGGCCCTTGGCCACTTTTTGATGAAGCAGACACAGTTGGATCCAAGGGTCAGGATGGTGAATATCAGTCCAGAGAGAAGCCACAACCTCCAAAAAAGAGGCCTGTGAAGACCAGAAATTGAGGTATCTGAATGGATGCTGCTGGGGAGTAAGGGATGGGGCAGTAATTGTGAGTAGTAAAGGTCTATGATCAGAGCCTGCAAGAGGTAGATGAGTAACAAAAGTAAAGAGGAAATGGGAAAGCCAACAATCATTAACCAAGAACCTATCAAGTCTCTCCCATAAACTCCCTCTTTTCCAAGTATAATCAGATCCATTATACCCGAGATCAAAGAGGGCAGCCTGGGTGATATTGTTGTTGAAAGTGTTCATAATGGAGAGATTGGGAGCTCTCCCTCCCAGCTTTTCATCAGAGTTGGTAATACAGTTGAAATCACCCCCTACTAACCAGGGTAAAATCAGATTGTTGCCAATAGAATGGAGCTTGAGCCATAGTTCTTGACTATCGGACTTAGAGCAGCCTGCATAAATAAAAGAAGCAACTCCATACTTACCATTGAGCTGGAATGAGAGATGAATGAATTGCCTATCATCCACCAGGATAGACCAATAGAGTTCAGTTCTGCATAAAATCCATATTTTATTATTGATATTAGAGAATTGGGTGAATCCAGGAAATTTTTTTGTGATCTTTTCAGGGTGCTTGTGAACCATAGGTTCAAGTAAAACAATGCACCAAAATTTATGCTTTCTATTTAGGTTAATAAGTCTCTGAAGAGATAAGGGGTGGGCAACCCCTCTAATATTCCAGCAAATAAAATTAATCATTGGAATGTCTAATGGGTGGATGAATGGATGATTGAGATTTGGATCTGGTTCTTCCTTCCGGTAATCGATCGTGGAGCAGACGAGCCGGAAGATTTGCCACTTCATCGGGGAAGGGGTGGGATGTAACAGAAGTAAATCTTTTTGGTTTTTCCTTTTCTTTTTTGGGGTAATGACATGCCACTCCCCTCCCACCAAATGATCTTAATGAGCCTCAACAGGCTGCTCAGATGAGGAGGGGGGTGTAAATGGTTACTGGGTTACATTCTTCCCTCACTCTACCCAAAGAAGGATAGATATGGGGGGGGAGAAAAAATTAAAGGTGAGAAAGACTTAGTGGATATGAGAGTAGGGGGTTCAGAAGATCTTTCTTTGGAATAAGGATGAGTGGGAGAAGTAGGTTCAGACGATCTTTCTTTGGAATAAGGATGAGTGGGAGAAGTAGGAGTAGGGAGAATGGGAACTAGATCATGATTAGTCAAAATAAGTGTTTGAGACTGGAGGGGGGTTGGGGAATTGAGCACAGGAGTTGTAGCAGATAATAAAGGCTTGGGAGAAGAGAGGGGAATTAAAGAATTGGGTAATGGAGCTGGAGCTGGTCCAAGCAAGCTAGCAGGTTGCTTGCTGCCAGTAGGGGGTTGAGAAACCCCAGAAGACTGAGCCCTCTTGGAGGGTGGGTGGAGCCTGAAACACCTGTCCAAGGTGTGACCAAACATTCTACAGTGGCTGCAGTAGTAAGGTTTCTGCTCCATCACAACTTCCTGCCAGTCAGCATCCCCTTCAGAGCCCACCCAAAGTCTTTTCACTTCAGGTAAGGTTACATCTCTTTCCACCAAAACTCTTGCAGCAGCAGGTCTAGCTCTATTAACAGTGGGGTTATCTGCCCTTAAAGGGGTACCAAGGGCCTTAGCAATATTGAATAGGGCACTTTGGTTAAAGTACCTATAGGGGAGCTCAGGGAACTTGAAACAAATAGAAATTACAGGTGGTTCCTTCTCAGGATTGAAATCAGGTGTCCACTTGATCAGTCTCATCTCAGAACCAGCAATAGTGATGGCCTTTTTAGCAAACAGTCTTGCAAAGTCCTCCTCTGTAGACAATTGTATCAATAGATGTCTTCCATCCAGTAAGCCCAGCTGCCAAGTACCCACAAACTTGAGTGAGGCAAAGTAATGTCTTACTAGATCCATCCTTGGGTGTCCTAAAGCAAATTTTCCTATTAGGGGCAGCCTGACTTCATCATTCAATTGATGAAGTTCCTAGTCTGTGAAATACACAGCAGGTTCCCCATCCTTTGAGCCTGTAGGATGAATAAAAGGGCAAGATAACTGACCAGTAGCAGCATCATGAAGTTGTTGAGGGAAGAAGGTATTCTCGGGATTTGTTTCAATATCTCTTCTATTGCCAACAACACTGGAAATAATGGCCTTAGCCCATTGAATGTTAGTTTCTAACTCCACCTGATGATCAATGGGAAGGGGTCCCCAGCAGGAGAGAGACCCAAACCCCCAGGAACCACCAACCAGGAACCAGGAACAATTACCAGAAGGAAAATAGGACAGCTGTAGGATAATGAACCTCAGCCACCAGCAAGAACAGAAGAGCAGGCCCAAAACAATAGGAACAGAGCCAAGAACTGGGCAATAGAACAGTAGAAATTTGGAAATGAGGTAGCCTGGGAAGCCCGTTCCACCCTGAAAAAACCAAGAGAAGCCCCACAACACAGTCCAACCTACACCAGTTACCAGCAACCTTACCTCCTCCCAGAGCCACCACCTGAAAATGCGCCACCGGCAACCTCATGCTAGAAACCCTAGCAGAGCAACACACTCCACAGCTGCCATTATATATATATATATATATATATATATATATTAAATTATATGAATACCCTATTTTATAAAACTACATTTTACACTTTCCAAAAGTTTCAAATCTCCCAACGATTTTAACAGTCAACATCCTTATAAAAGGAGATTCAAGAAGCTTTTTTCTATAAATTTTTTATAAGTAGGATCACAGGTAGGATTTTGATAGCCAAAGATTTCTACATGTGACCTATTCTGAGTTCTTAAATCTCTTATGGGAGCAAGCTTCTATAG
This sequence comes from Papilionanthe hookeriana x Papilionanthe teres, assembly GCA_022702705.1. Taxonomy (NCBI): domain Eukaryota; kingdom Viridiplantae; phylum Streptophyta; class Magnoliopsida; order Asparagales; family Orchidaceae; genus Papilionanthe; species Papilionanthe hookeriana x Papilionanthe teres. Next base: position 170,228,176 of record CM040424.1, read on the forward strand.
TTAATTACATCTTAGACAATTAGGATTTCTAAGAAAACTTCTGATTAATGTTAACTACTTGTTTTCTAAAAAATTTCAAGAATAAGGAAAGAAACGTCAACGTTAAATCCTATGGGTATAATGTCATATTAGCCTAAGAGTTTGATTTCATCAACACCACTTATGTCGATTTCATTTTTGTTTTGTTGTTTGTCTTTTTGTTATAGTTTTTTCTTGTATTTTGTTATTTGTTTTGTAGTGACTCGACCACAATTACACAAGTAAAATAGCTTATAAAATTATGGCCAAACTTGACCCCAAATCTGATTAAGCAGCTATTGTATGATAATTAAAGATTAAAGATTTTATATATAAATCGTGCACTAGGGGTAATATGCTAGTATACATAACATTTCAAGTAATATAGGGCTTTTATTTTAAAAACCCCAAATATCGATCCCATGGGGAAGGCTAAGTAAAAAATTTAAGAAAGAAAGAAGAAAATCTATTTAAAAACTAACCAAATAAAAAGTAATAATATGTAAGTATTTAAAATAGTAGTTGTAAATAAGATCATAATTTAAATTCTTTAATGCAATAAACAAAGATTCTTTCCCCATACAAAATATTTCATGATTATTAAACAACTAAATTAGTTTGAGAACTTTGAAAATGAGGTGTTGTGACAAATAGGAGCATATATATTCTTGACCCTCTGGTCAAGTGTATAAAAAACATTGGCTAGTTTAGAAGATTGGATCAGGATGTATTGTTAGTAGTAAGGGATGAATTTCTATGCTCTCACTTATAGTTTCCCCCCCAAGGGTACCTATGGTCGAGCCTACTAGTGACCCGTAACCTTCTCTTAAACCAAATTGATAGAATTTAGCCTGTCACACTAAAAACATATTCAATTCTACGCCCTTCAAAGACTATCTCCCTATCTATTCGCACCCCCCCATAAAGGATTTACCATCTACCTTTCCAAGGGAAATGTGATACTTACAAGTTAAGAACTCTTAGCCCACGGTCAGATCTTAAGAATTCTCCATAGATTTTAACATTACAAGTGATCAAGTTGTAGTGTAAATGAAGATCAGGTAAAGTATCATCACAAATTATGGATGAAGAAAAATAAGTTCTCAAAACTAAATTAAATCCTTATCTAAATCATTTCATATTAGTTGGGAGAAAGAGAAGAAGACTACTCAGAAATCATAGGATTCACACCACAAACCATATTTATATAATTTAAATTCAAAGTACAAAACTTAAGAACCAAATTATGAATACTTATCTTGAATGATATCCAAGCAATCCTTTGATGTTTCACTAACTCTGACTCACTTTTATAAGACTCCAACTCAAGCTATCACACTAAAACTACTCTGAAATCTCACTAAAGAAAGGTAAATAAGAGTACACACTTATTAATTTAATGAGATTACACTCCTCTTTCACTCTTAAAACACCTACACACTCGAAACAGCCATACTTTGCTGTAGAATCATTCTCTAGTTATAGAGTTTCAAAAATGATCAGGGGTTGCTTCAGGCACCTCTTTAAAAATCATCCAAATTTGGTGAATATTCTAGAAAGTTATTATGGCCCCTAGGCACCAGTCTCTTGCGCAAATGGATGTGTCCCTTCAGGTTTTGAGTCGCGCCTCTTCATTAAATAACGGATTCCATGTGTCTATATTCATTGTATCTTGTTTATAATATACGAGAATTTGTCCAGCGATTTTTAGATTGCTTCTGAGTCATCAATAATCTTAACAAAATTGTTCAATAATTCTCTAGATTTCCCGGCTGAGTCTGGCGCCTAGGCGCCAGTATTAGCCCTTTTTTCTTCTTTTCTTCACTTGATTGATTTTTGCTCCTTTTAGTCCTTTTTTGACTCCTTTTCTTCAAAAACTCTTTATCTTGTATCTGCAACCAAAAACATAAGAAATTCCTGTCATTAAAGCATAATATCCTTAAAATATTAGTTAAAAATGATATAAAAATTTAAGAAATTTTAAGGGTGATCAGGTAGCTATCCTTAAAGTTTAGGTTTTGTTTCTATCCTAAAAGTTTAGGTTTTGTGGCTATCCTAAAATTTTAGGTTTTGTGGCTATCTTAAAAAATATGGTTTTGTTTTATTTTGGTTTTTTCATTTTAGTGTTGTTTATATTTTATTTTGTTATGTTTTGTTAATGTCATTGTTTTGATGTCATTTTAATTTTGTTTTATTGTCGTTTATGCTGTCTTCATAATGTCACCTTACAAAAGACAGTTAGCACACACTAATAACATGTAAAGTAAATCTAAAGAAGAAATTGTCATCAACTTTTAAGAAAAACAATATCAAAGTAATCTTACAAAAGAAATAATGTCAACTTTATATCTTTCATTAATTTTAATATGAGTTAGGTTTAAGAATTTTAGATTTAATGTCGTTTGATTCTAGGGGGTTTATGTCTAATGTAGATTGGACTTAAATAAAATCTAACATAAGTTAGATGTTTAGATTTGATGTCATTTGAATATGAAGTTTGGTTAAGTCTGACTAAACTTAAAATTGGATAAAGTTTTAGATTCAGTGTCATTTAAATCTAAAAGAGTTTGTGTATAGATTTAAAGATAAAATCTAACATGAGTCAGATTTTAGATTCCATGACTTTTGAATCTAAAATCATTTGGTTAAGTCTCTCTAGACTTAAAAATTGGGTAAATTTTAGATTTAGTGTTGTTTGAACCTAAAAATGTTTATGTACAAATCTTAGATTCAATTTCGTTTGAATCTAAAGATATCTGAGTATTGGTTTTACTTAGGCATATTAGACTAAAGTAAGATTTTGAATTAGATTCAATGTAGGTTGAATCTTAATTTATGTTTGGATCAAGTTCAATGTTGGTTGAACCTGAGTTAAGTTTGAGTTAGGTTTAAAGTAGATTGAACTTAAGTCTTGTTTGAGTTAAACTTGGATCCAAGTTAGGTTGATCTTAAGTATAGGTTAAGTTTAACTTAGATTTAAGTTAGGTTGAACATAAGTTAGAATTTGATTTTGATTCAAGTTAGGTTGAACCTAAGTTTTGACTTAAGTTTAATTTTAGTTGAGTTTGAGGTTTAGTAAACTTAAGTTCAAGTTAGGTTGAACATAAGTTAGGAGTTGATTTAGGTTCAATATGGGTTGAACATAAGGTTTGGTTAACTTGGATTCAAGTGAGGTTGAACCTAAGTTAGAAGTTATTCATTTAAGTTCAATATGATTTAAACTTAAGCTTGGGTTAACTTGGGTTCAAGTTAGGTTGAACCTAAGTTCAGATTTGTTTTAGTTTCAATATCGGCTGAACCTAAGGTTTGGTTAACTTGGATTCAAGTTAGGTTGAATCTAAGTTAGAAGTTTTTTATTTAAGTTCAATATTGTTTGAAAATAAGTTTGGCTTAACTTGGGTTCACGTTAGGTAGGACCTAAGTTTGGATTTGATTTAGGTTCAATATTGTTTGAACCCAAGGTTTAGTTTTGATTTAGATTCAAAATATGTTGAATCTAAATTTTAGTTAGGTTTAACTTGGGTTGAATTTGGTTAAGTCAAGTTTAATGTAAACATAACTTGGACATTTTGTTTGGTTCAATTGGGTTGAACTTTAAAATTTGGTTAAGGTTTCAATGTAAATTGAACCTAAATATTTGGTTAGGTTCAATTGGGTTGAACCTAAAATTTTTGTTTTGATTTAAACTTAGGATTTTCAGTCATTTAAGCCTAATGTGAACAAGGCTTAAAAGTTAATTAAGTCTAATTATGGTTAGACTTAATTACGATTTAGGATTGTTTAAGACTAATGTAAGGGTTAATTAATTCTAATTGAGGTTAGACATAATTAGGAATATAGGTTATTTAAGCCTAATGTAAGTAAGGGTTAAAGGTTAATTAAGTTTAATTAGGGTTAGACTTAATTAGGATCTAAGGTTGTTTAAGCCTAATGTAAGTAAGGCTTAAGGGTTAATTAATTCTAATTAGTGTTAGACTTAATTAGGATTTAAGGTTATTTAAGCCTAATGTAAGTAAGCCTTAAGGGTTAATTAAGTCTAATTAGGGTTACTTAATTAGGATTTAAGGTTGTTTGAGCCAAATGTAAGTAAGGCTTAAGGGTTAATTAAGTCTAATTAGGGTTAGAGTTAATTAGGATTAAAGGTTGTTTAAGCCTAACGTAAGAAAGGCTAAAGGGTTAATTAAGTCTAATTAGGGTTAGAATTAATTATCATTTAGGGTTTTTTAAGCCTAATATAAGTAAGGCTTAAGGGTTAATTAGGTTTAATTATGGTTATACTTAATTAGAATTTAAGGTTGTTTAAGCCTAATGTAAGTATGGCTTAAGTGTTAATTAAGTCTAATTAGGGTTAGACTTAATAAGGATTTAAGGTTTTTTAAGCCTAATGTAAGTATGCCTTAAGGGTTAATTAGCTTTTATTAGGGTAAGACTTAATTAGGATTTAAGGTTGTTTAAGCCTAATGTAAATAAGTCTTAAGGGATAATTAAGTCTAATTAGGGTTAGACTTAATTAGGATTTAAGGTTGTTTAAGCATAATGTAAGTAAGGGTTAAGGTTATTTAAATCTAATTAGGGTTAGACTTAATCAAGATTCAAGGTTGTTTAAGCCTAATGTAAGTAATGATTAAGGGTTAATCAAGTCTAATTAGGGTTAGAATTAATTAAGATTTAAGGTTGTTTAAGCCTAATGTAAGTATGGCTTAAGGGTTAACTAAGTCTAATTAAGGTTAGACTTAATTAGGATTTTAGATTGTTTAAACCTAATGTAATTAAGGTTTAAGATGATTAATTAGGTCTTATATTGGTTAGACCTAAATAGTGTTTGATTTTTCTTAAACCTAATTTAATAAAGGTTTAAGATGATTAATTAGGTCTAACATAGGTTAGAACTAATTAGGATTTGATTTATCTTAATCTAATGTAATTAAGGTTTAAGGTGATTAATCAGGTCTAATGATGGGTTAGATCTAGTTAGGGTTTGATTTGTCTTAAAACTAATGTAATTAATGTTTAAGGTGATTAATCAGGTCTAATGAGGGATTAAACATAATTAGGGTTTGATTTGTTTTAACCCTAATGTAATTAAGGTTTAAGGTGATTAATCAAGTCTAATGAGGGATTAGACCTAATTAGGCTTTGATTTATCTTAAACCTAATGTAATTAAGGTTTAAGGTGATTAATCAGGTCAAATAAGGGATTAGACCTAGGGTTTGATTTGTCTTAAACCTAGAGTAATTAAGGTTTATTGTGATTAATCAGGTCTAATGAGGCATTAGACCTAGTTAGGGTTTGATTTGTCTCAAACCAGATGTAAATAAGGTTTAAGGCGATTAATCAAGTCTAATGAGGGATTAGACCTAATTGGGGTTTGATTTGTCTTAAACCAAATGTAATTAAGGTTTAAGGTGATTAATTAGGACTAATGAGAGATTAGACCTAATTTGGGTTTTATTTTTTTTAAATCTAATGTAATTAAGGTTTAAGTTGTTTAATCAGGTCTAATGAGGCATTAGACCTAATTAGGGTTTGATTTCTCCTGCACCTAACGTAATTAAGGTTTAAGGTAAATTAACTAGGTGTAATGTAGGATTAAACCTAGTTAGGATTTAGTTTTGGGTTCATTTGATGTTAAGTTTAAACTTGACATAGCCTATTTTGTAATGGACTAAATATATGAATTTTTAAATGTTTTAGGATTTTTAATATCAATTTAAATTAAAATTTTTAACCCTAATGATCAAAATGTTATTTTGGATTCACAAGAGGCTAAGACATGATACTTTTAGGGTTTCTGTCTACCTTCCTAAGCTTCTTAACCAATTTTAAAGTTAATTTACCTATTTCCTAACTTTTCTAATTATTTCTGAAATATTTATTTAAGTTTCATAGGAAAATAGATACCATTATCCAGAAACTGCCCTATCGCTTGGAAAAATCAAACTATGTTCCTGAGGATGAGGAGTTACTTCCACGAAAATTTTATAGTATTTGGATTTATAATTATTTTTAAATAATTGAATTACTTCAAAGAGTAATTAATTAATTAAAAATAAAAATAGATCATTAAATCATGATTTTGGTCTCATAATTTTCCTCTTCTCTTCCTGAATCTCAAAATATTTTTATTATCTTTTAATGATTTTTATTTTTCAAAAGATGAATTTTCAAATGTTTTAAAAATTAATCTGGATTTATTTAAATCCTTATTAACCTTAAATTTCCGGGCAGCACTGCGTGTTCTCAAATGCATCAAATTTGCGGTTGATCCACTGCGGGATTCCGAACAGATGATCGGATGGGACTAAATCTCTGCCGTCCATTTTTAAAACATAAAAATGGACAACATCGGCTCGTCTCTTCCTGCGAACTGTCAATGATCTAAGAACAAGATCTCATATGATTCTTGATGAAATCGAGTGAAATTTTTTCCCTAGAGCTTCATCTGAGAATGACGAATTCATCTATACGGTGACATATGGGTTGTGAAATATTTTTCTTCATAAAGACTCAAGCTCGAGCTCGGGTTAAGTCAAAAGATCCATACATTGGCCTCAGTGTATGAAAATTCAATTTGATTCGCTCTACACCTTCGAATCAACCTCAGCAAGTGATGGGGCTTGGGTTGAATTCACAAATTCGGCACCACTACTAGGAGATATAATTCCCCAGCAACAGTGCCAGAAACTTGATGCAACCAGACTTTACTTCTATATTTTTAAATGCAATATTTTGTTAACTTCAAATTTATATATTTATAATGATTTTGTAAAGTCCAAGCATTCAACACAAGTATATGTATCGTATCAAGTAATACAAGGCTCTAGTGGAGTCCTTATTATCGATTCCACAGGGAGGTTTTAAGTTGAAGCAAAGTAAAAGTTTTAACAAGTTAGAATAAAGCACTAGAACTTTCTTCTAACACTACCACTACTATGCAGAAAACAGTAACAACCAACTAAACTACAATTACTTCTAATTATTTTGAAAACAGAATTAACTAACAGACACACTAAACTAAATATTTGAAAGGTTTTTGATATATGAGAAAAGTATCTTTCTTCTTGCAATGAGAATATGATGTGTGGATTGATATGGATTGATTATCTAATTTATTGTGCTAAATAGGAGAATAGATGATTCTTTACCTTTAGAAGAGTACCCCTCCTCTAAATAAGAAAAGAACGTTGACACATTCTAAGTTTAGTTACTAATTCTAGGGCTAGGCTGGGAGGATACCGGCTCTCACTTCGGAGCTCCCACTCACCCTTCACCCGAAGGGTAACATTTGATATTAGTTACTAATCTTAGAACCAATCTGGGGATTTCAACCTGTCACCCTGAAATCTCAACATTGAAGTCCTTCAGAACACATTTACCTATTTATTTGCATGCAATTCCCATGAAATACCCAATTCATCCATGGAAATTGAATGGATCTTTCATTATTGTTGTAGGACATTAAATCCTTTCAAACTTAATGTTCAACAACATATTTTAACATTTCAATTGGCCAGATAGAAAGTAAATTATGTTCTAAATGAGAAACCATCACAATTTCTTCATCACATTAAAAGCACATCAAATCCACTTTAAACCATTATCACATCTCTAAGCAAGAAGAAAGACAAAGAAGACTACTCAGAATTCATGGAGAAGATACAGTAAAACATGAATTTTATATATAAAAGAAAAGTCATACAAACCACAAAAGTAAATACAACTTATCCCTTTCTCTTCAGTATGCAAACTCCTTGAATTTCCGTTGAATCTCACTTTAATCCTTCTCCTTCACTCCTTAGAGAAGAATCCCTCTCTTCTACACTAAACCTTAACACTAAAACTAAGGGAAAGTAATGGAAACAAGAAATAACACTCTAAAACTCTCTAAAACTCTTCTTTTTCTCTTTTCTCTCATCCATATTCAGTTATTTAAGAGTTAGGGAGGAAATCCCAAGAGTTTCCATAAGCATCCCTTCAAAATTTCACTAAAACTCTCAAAATTTAAATTCCGCCCACTTTGGACGCTGGCGACGCCAGATTGGGTGCTGGCAGTGCTCTATCATGCAATTAATTATGGACTGTCTAGATTTGGGCACCGGCAGCACCAGAATACATTTTCCACCATTTTCCTCCTTTTCTCTCCAAATTCATTCCTTTTTTTGATTCTTTTCGCTCCAATCACCTAAAATCATCATACCTACAAAAATAATGAAAAATACCTTTCTTTAAAGTGTAATATCACAAAAAATAAGTAAAATTAGATAACATAAACCATATTTATTTTTGGTACATCAGCAAGCTTGCCCTGGCTTCAATTTGGAGTTATGTTGGGCCTAGTTATGTGTTCATTCAGGTGGCGTTTTTGGCTTGAAAGGTTGAATTTAGAAATTGGTTTAAAGTCTATAGGAGAGGGCAATTTTGATTGGGTTCATCTTCGTAGGGTCCTAGGAAGCTTTTGGCGAGGTTAATTTAAAGTTTTGGAAAACTTCATTTTAAACCCAAAATTGTCCTGTTTTAGGGTTCTTAGGTTGGCTAAATTGGGAAGGAAGGAGTGAATTTGAGATGCTGGATTCAATGGAGATCAATCCCATAGGGTCTAATGACTTATTTTTGATTTGGATGGTTCAGGATATATGTGCTCTGTGCTTCTATATATCCTCCTCAAAGGCTTTCGGTCATGAATTATTTATAGCCATGGAGGGCTTGGATGAATACAGACCTGCTTGGGTTCTCTTGGGAAAGTTGTTATCTAATGTCATGATGACTAAGGATAAGGTTTCAGCTGAGAATTATATTTTATGGCACTCCCAAGGTGGCATTCATAATGAAATCTTATTATGATGAAGATTGAGTTATGTTCATGGATCTATCCTATTGCGCACTCCATGGGGTGGATAAACCTCATAAAATTAGCTGGATTTACCCTCTCCCATTAGCTTACAAGTCACACAATCACCTCGGCATTAGACACGTAAACCTTCTATTTGTCACATTTCCTTATTTAGTCATGATGAGCTCTCCCTAGATTTGGCTCACATGTATTAAGTAAGGAATGAGGTGTGTGGTGACTTCACAATGGGAAAACTAACCTTCATCAACAAAGGTTAACATGTCATCCATGGTTTAGTGAAGGAATGACACATATATTTCCATTTTCTCTATTTTCAAAATTTGATATTTATGAGCTCATCACAAGATATAATGGTGATCTAAGCCATGATTCTCTTTCATTGGATGGATATTGAGGTGAATGGTGATTCAATAAATATTTCTCCAAGGATTCATGAGGGAAAAACACCTCACCACTTTCATCATGTTGGCCTCATAATGGTGTTTAACCTTGGATGAGAATGATGAATCACACGTTGGTTAAAGTTCTAACCATGTGATGATGGGTTTTAATGTGTTTTGGGTGACCCATTAGTGACTCCCCATAATTTAGATTTAAGTTTAAAAATCAATTAGGGGTTTATGATGTCATGTGTGATGTCATAAATTTAAATTCCATTTAGAGTTATTTTCATATAATTATAATCCTAATTAATTATGTAATTAATTAGAAATGTAGGAAATTATAACATCAACCCATAAATTAATAAAAATGATTTTGGGAATTAATCATTTAATTAATTTTATTGATTTGGTTCAAAACTGAATATTTTGACCAAATTTGACTTTGGTTGACCATGGTTGACCAGGGTGGGTCATGGTTGACCAGTCTAGGTCCAGAGTTGACTCAGATGATCTACTTAATATTTTCATGGTTAGTTAAATCATGGGGTCATTAATTTCGGTAATGTGACCTAGGTTTGAACCAAATAATGTTATTTGATCATTTTATAGTCTTAAATTGATGAAATGGATGAAATTTGACAAATTTGGCGTCTGGGCTGACTTAGCGGTCAATGAGGTTTGTATTAGGTCAATGTAATGGTCATTGGGGTCATGAATTGACCATTTTGACCAAATTTGACCATTTAGGTCAAAAGTTAACCAATTTGGTCAGAGGTTGAGTTATTGGTAAATGTGGTGGTCTTTGGGTCATGAATTGACCATTTTGACCTATTTTGATCATTTGGGTCAAGAGTTAACCTGTTTGGTTAATAGGGTGATCATTGTGTCTTGGATTAACTATTTTGACGTAGTTTGACTATTTAGGTCAAAGGATGACCTTTTTGGTCAGTAGGGTGATTATTGGATCATGGATTGACTATTTTGACCTAATTTAACCATTTAAGTAAAGGGTGACCAGTTTGGTCAGTTGGGTGGTCAATGGGTCATGGATTGACCATTTTGACCTAATCTGACCATTTGGGTCAAAGATTGACCAGTTTAGTCAACGGGGAGGTCATTAGGTCATGGATTGACCATTTTTATCTAATTTGACATTTGAGTCAAACATTGACCTGTTTGGTCAGTAGGGTGGTCATTGGGTCAAGGATTGACCATTTTGACTTAGTTTGACCATTTGGGTTAAGGGTTGACCAGTTTGGTCAAGGGGGAGGTCATTAGGTCCTGGATAGATCATTTTGAACTATTTTGACCATTTGGCTCAAAGATTGACACGTTTGGTCAATAGGGTGGTCATCGTTCATGGATTTACCATTTTGACCTAGTTTGACCATTTGGGTCAAAGTTTGACCAGTTTGGTCAATGTGTGGGTCATTAGGTTAAGGATTGACCATTTTGACCAATGTTGACTTTTTGGGTCAAAGGTTGACCAGTTTGGTCAATGTGGTGGGCATTGGGTCAAGAATTGTCCAGTTTGACCAAAGTTGACCATTTGGGTCAAATGATGACAAGTTTGGTCAATGTTGTGATCTTCGGGTCAAGGATTAACCAGTTTGACTAAAGTTGACCATTTGTGTCAATGCATGATTAGTTTGGTCAATGTGTTTAGTCAATGTTGTGATCACAGGGTCAATGATTGACCAGTTTGACCAAAGTTGACTATTTGGGTCAAAGGTTGACCAGTTTGGTCAATGTGGTAGTCATTAGGTCAAGGATTGACCATTTTGACCAAATTTGACTAGTTGGGTCAAAGATTGACTAGTTTGGTCAATGTGGTGGTCACTGGGTCAAGGATTGACCAGTTTGACCAAATTTGACCATTTGGGTCAAATATTGACCAGTTTGGTCAATAGTTGTTCAGATCAGGGTTTGTCATTACTGATTTAATCTTTTTAAGATGTCATTAAGATTTGAGTTAAAATAGCTTTATGTGATCTTACCCTAGAAATTTAGGGTTTAATGTCCATTAGTGAGATTTAGGGAGTTAAGAATGGTAGACTCTTGTCTCAACATGGTTTAGAAATGATCATCACAAAAGTGAGGTCAACATTTTATTGGCGCCAAAATAATTCAAATTTCTTTTGAAAGGATGAATCTCTTGGAGGATTCATTGAATCTAGATATAATTTGAAGAGAAGCCAAAGCACTCATTGAAAAATTATATAAAGAAGACTTAAAGATCAAAAAATGTTTGTTGTTGGAGGGCTTGTGGTATATGCTTATTGTGTTAGAGAGTTCTTTTAGTATCACACCACTCCACTTCATCATTTCTACTTACTTAAGTATAATTTGTATTAGGATTAGAAAAGAGAATTGGAGTCCTTAGAGTTGGGCGCCACCCTCTAAAGAAGATTGTAAGGAAAAGCAAAGTTTTCAAAGGGACTTCGAGAGTATGGTGGAGAGGATTTTCAGATAATTCTTTATATTTGTCACAAATTTTTGTTTTTAATTAAGACTTATTGTGTTTTCACTATGATTTCTAGTTTTAAAACAAGTTATGATTGCATTTTCTCCGAGAATTATGCGTATTTTCATTATCATTTTATTTAAAATGATTAAGTAATTAAGTGATGGATATAATTTGCGTGAAGTATAAGAAATCAATGTTGGAAGAAGTTGTGATAATTTAAAACCTTGCACTTCATTTACTTCTTTATTTAGCTAATGAAGATGTTAATAAATGTTGTGAGAACATGTAAGAACAGGTATGGTATTGTCTCAGTCAACAATTGGTAAGAATCACATGAGATTATATGAGTGAGAATGTAGTGCATATGGTTGAGTGCAAATAAATAGGGAGATATACTTTAAAGGGTGTAGAATTAGAGGACTTTAGAGTAACAGGCTAAAGTCCCCAATTTGATTTAATCTTTCATGTCTTGATACGTGATGTTATGCCTTAGGTGGAGGGAGAAGAGGAAACTCTAGAATGAGAGCTAGTATCTTTTCTGCCAAGACCATCTCAAAATTACTAAAGCATTAAATTAACCAATGTTCTTTATAGCATATCTAGTAAGGTTAAAGAATATAATTGCTCCTATTTGGCACAACACATTTTAGATTCTCCACAATAAAATTCCATGACTTGTTACAGATTCATAGTAAGAAAAAAGATATTTTATTTGCATTTGTTTTCATCTTACCAAAATCTAGTTAAATTTAGTTGTTTGCATTCAATTCAAAAATTATAAACATTATGAAACAAAATCAAACTTTCTTTCTTAGAATATTATCTTTAGTTTGAGTAAGATCTTTCTTAAAAAGTAAAAATTTATTTACCTATTTTCTTTGTTAAGAATATTTAGCATTTTTTGCTGTGGATTCAATATCTCGGAGCTTAATAAGAAAGTCCTTTATTACTTGAAAATGAATACCAATACTTGCATAGAAACCCATTATATAATAATAACATTTAAACTCTCATTTGCATCGACATCAAGTTTTTGGAATCATTGTAAAGAAAGAGTTATAATTAAAAGGAAGTATAAAGTGTACGTTCATAAATAAAACATATACAAAAATATCAAGGATTAATCCTCAAAAGAGTTTAAATCCCATTATGAAACAAGTTGTTAAGAAAGAGATATTAAAGTGGCTAGATGCTAGGATTATCTATCCAATTTTAGATAGTTCATGGGTTAGTACAATACATTGTGTTCCAAAAAAAAGGAGGAGTAACTATAACTGTTAATGAACAGAATGATCTAACACCAATCAGACAAGTTATTGGATGGCGAATGTGCATTGATTAAAGAAAATTAAACCTTGCCATGAGGAAAGATCATTTTTCATTACCCTTTCTGGATCAAATGCAAAATTAATTTGTTGGGCATAAATACTTTTATTTTCTGGATGGATATACTGGTTATGACCAAATACAAATTGCTCCAGAGGATCAAGAGAAAACAATGTTTACCAGTCCTTATGGTACATTTGCTTTTATAATAATGCCCTTTGGTTTATGTGATGCCTCTGCTACATTTCATAGATGTATGATGGCTATTTTTTGTGATTTAATTGAGAAAGGAATTGAAGTTTTTATGGACAATTTTTCATTGTTTGGAACCTCATTTGAATCATGTTTTGAACATTTATCATGAGTTCTTAAATGTTATGAAGAAATAAATTTAGTCCTTAATTGGGAAAAATACCACTTTATGGTAGCAGGAGGAATTGTTTTAGGACATCACATTTCAGAGAAAGGTATGGAAGTAGATCCTGCTAAAATTAAAGTGATCGATAATTTACCTCATCCAACAAAGTGAGGGAAATTAGGAGTTTTTTAGGACATGTTGGATTCTATAAGCGATATATTAAAGATTTTTCAAAAATTGCTAAGCCACTATGCCATTTTCTCGAGAATGATATGGTTTTTAATTTTGATAAGGATTGCCAAAAAGCTTTTGAAGTTTTAAAAGAAAAATTAATCACTGTACTAGTTATTTTTTTACTTGTTTGGAAAAAATCATTTGAATTAATGTGTGATGCAAGTGATTATGCTATTGGAGCTGTTTTGAGACAAAAATATGATAAAATTTTCAAGGAAATTTACTGTGCTAGTAAAACTCTTAATGAAGCTCAAATTAATTATACCACAACTATGAAAGAGTTCTTAGTAATAGTATTTACCTTTGATAAATTCCGATCATATTTAATTAGAACTAAATGTGTGGTGCATACTGATCATTCTGCTATTAAGTATTTAATAAAAAAGAAGGATGCAAAACCAAGACTGAAAAGATGGACTCTTATTTTGCAAGAATTTGAATTTGAAATAGTAGATAGAAAGGGAGCTGATAATCAAATTGTTGATAATCTATTGAGGCTTGACTATGAGAAATCACTTTGTTATGAAGAAGAAATTAATAAACATTTTCCAGATGAAAAATTGTTCAATATTAATGAATGGTGTATTCAATGGTATGCAGACATTGTGAACTTTATTTTTAGTAATGATCCCTAATATTTATGCTTACATTTTATATATGAATTTATACTTTACACCTCATTTTAATTATATCACTTCTTTACAACGACGCTAAAAACTTGATGCTGATGCAAATTAGAGTTTAATTGTTATTATTATAAAATCGGATTCTACACATGTATACGTATCATTATCAAGTAATATAGGTATTTCTTATTACGCCCCGATATATCAAACCCACAGGGAAAATACTAAATATTCTTTACTTAGAAAATAGAAAAAAAACTTTTTACATTTTTAAGAAAGTTATTATTTATACTAAAGATAATATTATAGGAAAGAAAATTTGTTTCTTTTTGGTAATTTTGGTAATTTTTTAAATGAAAGCAAACAACTAAATTTAACAAGACTATTGAAAGATGAAAGCCAATGCAAATAAAATATATTTTTCCCTATTATGAATCAGAAACAAGTCGTTGAATTCTGTTGTGGAACTATCTAAAATATGTTAGGCCAAATAGGAGCAAGTATATTCCTTACACTTACTAGAGATGCTATAAAGAACATAGGTTAATCTAATGTTTTAGTAATCTTGAAGATGGGCTAGGCAGGAAATATACTAGCTCCCACTCTTGAGTTTCCTCTTCTCCCTCTAGCTGAGGGCTAATATCTCGTATCAAGGCATAAAACATCAAATCAAATTGGGGGCTTTAGTCTGCCACTCTAAAGTCATCTAATTTTACACCATTCAAAGTATATCTCAATATTTATTTGAACTCAACCATTTAGACTACATTCTTACCCATATAATCTCATGTCACTCATACTAATTGTTGTCTGAGACAATACCATACCGGTTCTTACATGTTCTCACAACATATATTAACATCTTAATTGGCCAAATAAAGAAGTAAATAAAGTGCAATGTTTTGAATCATCACCTTTTTCCAACATTGATTTTCTATACTTCACACAACATCCATCCATAACTTAATTACTTCATCATTTTAAGGAAAAAGATAAGAAAAAAACTACTCAGACTTCATGGAGAAAATACAATCACAAGTTAGTCTAAAAGTAGAAATCATAGTGAAAACATAATAACTCTTAATTAAAAACCAAATGTTGTAAGAAAGACAAAGACTTATCTGAAAATCCTCCCCACCAAACTCTTGAAGTTCTTTTGAAAACTTCGCTTTTCCTTACAATCTTCCTTAGAGGGTGGAGCCCAAGTTTAAGGACTCCAAATCTCTCTTCTAATCTTAAGACAAACTATACTAAAGTAAGTAGAAATGGTGAAGTGGAGTGGCGTGATACTAAAAGAACTCTCCTACATAATAACATAACCCACACGCCCTCTAATAACAATCAATTTCTGATCGTCAAGTCTTCTTTATATAATTTTCCAATGAGTGCTTTGGCTTATCTTCAAACTAGTCCAGATTAAAAGAATCCTATGAGAGATGCATCCTTTTAATAGTAATTTTAGTTAATTTTGGCGCCAATAGGAATTTACCCACTTTTATACGAAAGGATACCTCAAACACCCCTTAAAAATGGCATAAAAAATTAATAAACTTCTCTCAAGTAACTATCAAGCTTAAGTGCAGGGTCTCGGTGCTTAGCCATAAGGTTTGTGGTGCGTAAGCTCCAGATCTGGGTGCTTAACTGTGAGGCTCTGGAGCGCAAGTGCCAGGTCTGGGAGCTTAGCCGCCACAGATCAATTTTGCTCCTTTCTTCATTTTGCTCCAAATTTGATTCTTCTTCACTCTTTTCATCACTTTCATCCATTTAATCATACCTGCAAGAAAAAAACACAAAATACCTTCCATTAAAGTGCAATATCAATAAAAATAAGTATTAAAATATGTATAAAAATATTATATTTTAGGTGTATCAAAATCCCCCAAATTTAAATTGTTACATTTGTTCAAGGGACACTATAATATCATAAAACCAAACAAGCAAATTATGTGAATGAGTTTCCTTAGGAGTTTTCCAAAATTGTTCTAGAAATGTAGTAATCCAATTTAGAAAAAAATTTTGTAAATGAGACCAATTTAAATTTTAGAAATCTTTTAGGTACATGTTTATGAAAAATATGAGTTCTTATCTTATTCGGAAATAATTGTAGATTTTTCAAAATATAGGGCTTAGCCATTTTATTTTCTTTACTTTAAAATCTTTACTAAAAATAATGATAGTAATTATATTATATTCATAAGCTTCAAGATTTTCTGAAATCTTATACTCTAAAAAGGCCAGGTGTGGAACCAATTTTTGATTAGGCCCTCTAATCCTTAAGCTTCTCCTTCTTTTTTTACATACTATTTTTCACTTTTTTTCTAGGTAAAGATTACTATATCTTGATAGTTCTTTATTAATTTTTGATTCCACCCTTCAATTCCTAAAGCATAAGGTAGATATATTTCTTTTACTTAGAAATATAATAAAAGTTTTGAAAATTATTTTCAATAAAACAAATTTAAGTATTAATAATAAAATTCTACTGAGAAATATAATAAAAGTTTTGAAAATTATTTTCAATAAAACAAATTTAAGTATTAATAATAAAATTCTAATCCTTCTATTTTCCAAAAAAACAACATTTCCTACTAAAGATAGTTACAAAATATTTATCATTTCTTCACTAAGACATTTTTAACTTTAAACTTTTCATCATTACTATAAATTTTAACTAAATCTTCTTATTCATTTATATATTCAAAATTTTACTTCCTTAATATAACTTCATACACAATTATTTTTCTATCAAAATCAAATTTATTTATTGTACATTTAAGAATAAATAAAATTTAAGTTTTTCAAAACTGTTTTTCATCCCCCCCTTCCGAACATTAAAGTTTTTTTTATGATAAGACATTTAAGCATAGTAAAAAGATACATGGGTAGGAATTGAAAACTATAAGTATCATGCTAGCAAGAATTTTTATATCTTGAATATGCAATTATAACAATTAAAAACAGGAGTAAAAATAACTAAATCAAATTTTAATTTTACATTTTATGTAAAAGATATTTAAAAGACTTCTAAAGTAGTGTAGGTAAGAAAAACAAATTCACACATACTTAAATAGAAATCCATAACAACATACAAAAAATATATGGTAGTAAACTGAAAAGTTAAACATGAAATTAAATAGTGGCTTTATTTAGGGTTCTTAACCTTCATAATAGTTTATGGAATAAGTTCTACACTACCAAACAAAATACACTAAGGAATTGCTAACACATTTAGTACCACAAAAACACTAAACACTCACATCACATAACACAAACAAAAAGCATCCACAAATAATATAAAAACTAATGTAGTTTACCAACCAGTACAACATATTGTTCAATCACAACTACAACATAAAAGTTTGAATAATAATCACAAATAAAAAGTTCACAACACATAAAAAATAACACAACAGTATAAACATAAAATTAATCCTAAGTCTCATTATAAGTCTCATCATTATCTCCCTCATTCCAGGCATGTATAGGCCATATGGGGTATAATGTGGATGTGGAGGTAACACAATGACCCGACTCGCAATAATGCAGTAATATTCACTTCCAAAAGATGGCCAAAAACTTGACCCAATTTATAAATAGTGGCTAGTGTATAAAATCAAAATGTAGTAAAATTTAGAAAATATTTTTACACACTAGGGGTACTACGCAAGTAAACATATCGTTTCAAGTAATATAGGGCTTTGAAACAAAGATCCCCCTAATCGATCCCACAGGGAAGAATTATAGTGATAAATTTTCTAAATATTATATTTCAAAAATATCTTTTTATCTTTTAATTTAACTATAAATTACTATTAATTTACTAGATGCAAATAAAGAAAACAATAACAAGAAAATGATTTATGAAAACTATATAAAATAAACAACTTTCTTTCCTTCAATTAATCTAAGATTTTTAAGATAATTTAATATTTGTTGGAGAATTTGATTTATGGTATTGTGCCAAATAGAAGCATTCCTATTCTTTACCCTTTGATCTATGCACAAAGAACATTGGCTAATTTACAGATCAAGTCCGGATGTATTGTTAGTAGAATGGGTTAATCTAGACTCACACTTCTAGATGTCCAAGGGTGGCCATGGTCGGCCCTACTAGTGACCCTTTCCTAATCTATAAATCAAATTATAAGAATTTAGTCTGTCACTCTAAAAACTTATCAATTCTACGCCCTTTAAATCTTATCTTCCTATTTATTTGCACTTCACCTTGAATAGCTCGCACATGGCCTTCGACTACCCAAGGATTCATGTGAAATTTTGACCCGACCGCCTCACTTAACGCAGTAATGTTTGCATTCAAAAGATAGCCAAAATGCTTTGACTCGATTTATAAATAGCGGCTAGTGTATAAAATTAATATTATATAAGTAATATTTTTACACACTAGGGGTACTACGCAAGTATACGTATCGTTTCAAGTAATATAGGGTTTTTAAACAAAGACCCCAGTATCGATCCCACAGGGAAGATTTATAGAAATAAATTTTCTATAATGTGAAAGAGAAATATAATAGTAAAAATATTTTTATTTTGAATATAAGTTACTATTAATTTAATAGATGCAATTTAAAGAAAACAATAATAAGAAAATGATTTTATAAAATCTATATAAAATAAACAACTTTCTTTCTTTCAATTAATTTAAGATTTTTAAGATAATTTAATATTCATTGGAGAATTTAATTTATGGTATTGTGCCAAATAGAAGCATTCCTATTCTTTACCCTTTGATCCAGGTGCAAAGAACATTGACTAATTTACAGAATAGGTCCTGATGTATTTTTAGTAGAATGAGTTAATCTAGGCTCACACTTCTAGATGTCCAAGGGTGGCTATGGTCGGCCCTACTAGTGATCCATTCCTAGTCTATAAATCTAATTATAAGAATTTAGTCTGTCACACTAAAAACTTATCAATTCTACGCCCTTTAAATATTATCTTCCTATTTATTTGCACTTCACCATGAATAGCCAGCACATGGCCTTCGACTACCCAAGGATTCATGTGACATTTACAAGTTAAGAGTGCTTCTCCTACAAGTTTTTTGAACTCTTCAAGAGGTTTTAACAATTCAAACGGCCAATTTAAAAATTAAAGTAAGATCAGCTATTAATGTCATCACAATGTTTTGAAAATATTTTGAATTTTAATTCTCCATCGAATCTTTATATTATCTTATCTATCTCTTCATAATTGAAGAAAGAAAGTAACTAACTACTCAGAACACATTGAAAATAAATAAAAAAACATGATAATTAAACTTTGAATCAAATGTAAAAATATACTTATCTCAAATATTTCTTCTACAGATCTTCTGATTCTTACTGACTCCACAGTGTAATGAACTCCAAATGCAATAACTTGAAAATAAACTCACTAAACTAAACAAAAGTGGCCCTAAATTTCTCTCTTTAATTCTCTCTCTAAGGATGAGAGATCCTAAAGTAGATAAGAGAAAGGGGTGCAATGGGAGGGGCCCATTTTCTTAAGAATTGGACCTCTATTTATAGGCTTCAAGAGTTGCCCTGAGGCAGCTCTTCAAAACATGTTCACATTCAATGAATCTTCTAGAAGGTCGGTCTGGCACCTAGGTGTAGGAATCTGGCTCTTAGGCGCCGGACACCGCGTCCAGTTCTTTGCATCTCTTCACTTTGGCTCGAACTTCTTCGCGATTAAAACCATTTTGGAGCGTCCAAATGCAATGTATCACATGTCCTATTATCAAGGAACAACTGCCAGCCTTCTAGAATGTCCAATAACCTCTCACTCAGTCAAAATAGCTGATCAAACGTTGTCAAAAACTTGACAGTTTTTGTATCGAGTCTGGCGCTTAGGCGCCAGGCCATATTTTTTTTATAATATTGGTATTTTGCTCCATTTTTTTGCTCCTTTTTGCTCCTTTTTCCTTCTTAGACCTTTTTACATTACCTACATCAAAAAATACAAAAAATATCTTTCATTAAAGCATAATATCCATAGAAATTAATAAGAATTAAGACATAATGAAATAGGTATTTTTTTATAGATCAAAATCCCCCAAACTTAAATGTTACTTGTCCTCAAGTAACTCTTTTTACTACATAAAATATAACTTTTGGAAATAAAAGATAAATATTTAAGATTCTTTATAATTTTTGATTTTATAAAGTCTTTAGTAAATTATTAACCCAATTTCACTAACTAGGTTTAATTTTAAGAATTTAAAGAATATTTAACTACCAAATCATAAGATTTCAAACTTTTCATTCATTTTGAAAATAATAGAAGTCTATTATATTAAGCTTTCATAGATTATTTACAAGAAAAAGATCTTCTTGAAAAATCTTTTCTAAATAAATATTTATGCATAAAAATTAAGTAAAGTATGTAATTAGTTTTCTTCCTATAAGATAATTCAAGTGAAGCCAATTTTTTATTAGACATTTTCTCAAGCTTCTCCTCTCTATCTTTTTTTTTCTTTTTTTTTTATCTATAGAGGATTACTATATACTGGATAGCTCGTTAATGGCTTTGAACTTCACTATCCTTAACTTATATTTTCAAAACTTATACATCTCCACTTAATTATTATAACATAAATAAAAATTCAAAAAGAATTCTAATATTTTCTTTTTCAAGTGATAATTTTTTATTACTTAATATTTCTAAAATTCTATTATTTCTATCATGAATAGAAAAATTCTTTTTCTCATTCTTCTTTAAGTTAAATAATTCTATTCTTAAAATCAATCAAAGTTAGTAAAATTTTGGTTAATTTCACTAAATTGTTTATAAATTCAAAAATAAAAGTGATCTCAAATAAATTCTTCATTCCTTAAGTTATGTTAAAAAGTTTCTATTTTTAAGAAAGTATTAGCTCTTTAAGGACAATAAAATTTTCTTTTGAATGGATTTTCCCTTCCCCCAAACTTAAGTTTTGGTATACTATGATAATTTGAAAGTATGAGAGAAAGAAAATCATAAATATTTTTAGTAAGTATGTAAAAAAAAAGAATCTTAAAAAAAAAATTAACTTCTAAACATGCTTTTATGAATAATTCAGATAAAATTGAAGCATGTATATAGAAAGATAAGCAGGCTAATTTTATGATGATATTAAATTTGAAACATAATTAAAACAGAGATAAATTACTAAGTGCTAAACATTAAACTAAAACAACATATAAATTAACCGTAACATCAGTCTCAACACAATATACTAAAAATGTTTTAACAACAGAATCCATCCACACAAGTACATAAACTAAACAACACACATTAAACATAAAACTAACAAACAATCCAAAAGAAACAAACTAACAACAGAGTAGCACTACATAAAGATCTCTCTACTACTAATCACTAGCTGTCGCCTCATCGTCATCATCATCACCAAAGGAAAACTCAACGTCCTTAGGATCAATAAATGCTGTAAAGGTAGGAAAATTAGGAAAACTAACATCACGTTCACCCTTCAGAAATCTGACTAGGGCTTCATCATACTCTACATCATAACTACTCTTCCTCTGGGTATAATCAGATAAATGATCCTGTTTCTTGTCAATAGTTTCTATCCTGCAGTGAGTCTGAAACAACTCCCGCTGCTGCTCTAAAAACTGATCATGCATGGACTCCCAGAAATCTGATGGTGGCTCAGCAAAAGTAGAGGGTCTAGAAGTAGAAGGTCTACCTGAAGTATTTGCGGAAGTATAAGGAGAGGTCGATCTCTTCCCTCTAAGACAATCATAGATACTAACACTCTCCTGCTCAATTGGCTTAGTAGACTTCAGCTTCTCCTCAGAAATATCAATAGTGACTCCATTACTAACACATAGTGAATAGATAAAAGATGGAAATCCCAATCCAATAGAAGTGTTGGATCTCGCAGTAGACTCCACAGAATCATAAATAATGCTTCCGACATCAATAGGTTTCCTCTCTTGTATGCAGTAATTTAAGAACGCTTGATCACTAGTCACTTCACTGAGGTGGTTGGAAGGTAACGATCTTACAGAAATAAAGTAGTGTCATGCTTTAGATACACCATTCAATTCAGAGGATTTGAAGTTTACCCTCTTTCCATTTCTAATCTTCCAAGATCCAGTATTGTTAGTCAGATAAGCAATAATCATGTCCAAATCTCCCTCAGATGGTGATAATCCAAAATAGTAGCACTCAACAGTCGGTGGCAGGCCATAAAATATGTTGATTCTTTCTGGAGTAAATCCTACTCCGATTCCTCTAACAATGACTTTAGAATCCTCGGCATTCAGAAAATTTGCATAAAATTCTTGAATAACAGGAATAACAGCAATAGCAGTGAAGTAACAAAATCGTTGCCAGTTGTGCGCAATGATAGTGTTTTTGATCATCTCCCCAGTAAGATAAAAACTTCATTTAGAGATGAACTTTCTCAACGACGCAAGTTCATGGAAGTGAAAATGCGCAGCTGCATTTGGAAATTTGTTGCTATCAAAATTTTCTCGTCCTTTCTCGCGCTTAGATTTTGGAGCCATCTAAACGTGAAAGAAAACAAGAACTAATTTAGGAATCAAAGATTTAAACTCTTTTTAAGTTTATAAAACTTAAAATAAGTTTAAAAATCCAAAGGAATAACTAAAAATTAAATATTTTTTCAAATTTTCGGTTCTTAGTAAAACTTAGGGAAATCTGTGGTGAAAATTTAAAATAAATGGTTTAAAGTGTAGATCTGACCTTAAGACGAAGAAATTGAGTGGTTTCGAGCTCAAATCCTTGATGTTTTGACCTTAAAATGGATCTAGAGGATGTATATTCTCGAAAATGGGGAAGAAGATGAAGCTTAGGCATCAAAAATGGCTTTTGCGGGTTTAAATAGTAATTTTCGGGTAGCAGGCCGAACTGGCACTTAGGCGCCGAATTCTGGTGCCTAGGCGCCAGACACGCCTTTCACAAAATTTTTTTTTTTAAATTTATTTTTCCACCAAAATTCATAAATTCAACTTCCAATTACTCATATCAGAGTAGGGCTTCAGTTTCTAACTTCCACAACATTTTTCAAAAATTTATAAAAATTAAATATTGAATCCACCAATCAAACATAAGGTTTTCAATCAAATTCACTAATTTCCATTTAAAATCTTCAATTTTGACTCAATACATTCCAGATAAGTACTACATTTGATTCAAGTTCCTAATACACACTCAATCATAATAAGTTTAAAGCAAATACAACACACATTGAACATGAAAGAAAATATACTAACAAACACAATCGATTCTCTAAATCGATACAACGACTTAACAAACCATAATAACTATCTCTGTACCAGAATATTCTAATCTTCACAAGAGAAATTGTGTATTCCACTTGGAAAGAAGACTAACGCTCTTGGGAAATCCGTAGCCTTCTTTTCATCAATCCACTTGTTCTTCGCATACATTTCAACTTGAGCATCTTGACAAGCCACAATATGATCAAATTGAAGTTTCATTCTGCTATTCTAGATGTTCAACTTGATGAAACATCTCATGAAGGTGATCTCCAATCCTTTTGAAATCTTCTTCAAACTTATCTAAATGACTATAAATTTTCTCTAAACTTACAGCGATGAAACCATTGAAGTAGGGTTGAGGATCCCTTGAGACCTTGTCCCTAGCCTCTTCTCCATGATTTCTCCTTTCCATTCAAAAATTTCTCAAATCTCTCAAGAATGAAATGTAAGCGACGTAATTTTGATTTTTTGATGGTTAGGGAAGAAGATAGGTAGATTTAAAAGGAAAAATTGTGTGAAAAACTGGAAATTTTGGGTTTTTGCACGACCCAGTAACCGTGGCGCTTAGGCACCGAATCTAGCGCCTAGGTGCCGGACCTATTGATACATAGTTGATTCTGGCGCTTAGGCATCGAATTCTGGCGCCTTGGCACCGGAATTATGTTCAACTCCGTTTCGCCTAATCGTCAAATTTTCAAAATTTCGTTCTCCAAGATAGGTAAATTATACTGGTAAGAGTAATTTATACTCGATAACTCACATTGTAAACTATCATAATGAAGGTTAACTTGATCTCCTTTTTACTCATATTTAAAATAGAGTGATCCTATTTTTAAATCTTACATACCTCAAAATAATTTTCAGCCTAATTCAACCAAGACTTATGAGCATCAAATTTTTCTAAAGTAATATAAAATTAATCAAGATCGAGGCATAACCTTACATTAAAACACAAAAACACAAGATAATTACGGGTTGCCTCTCACAAAGCGCTTGGTTTAACGTCGTCAGCCCGACTTAAGTAAATCTTTAATCAGGTTGACTCAATTCATAAGCCTCTTTTTAAATCTTCTTAATATTTCCTAAATAAGGCTTCAATCTTAATCCATTTACTTTAAAAAATTTTCCAGTTTTGGGATCTTTAATATCCACAGCTCCATAATGGTATACTTTCTCAACAAAATAAGGTCCAATCCATTTAGATCTTAATTTTCCAGGAAAAAGTCTTAAACGAGAATTAAACAGTAAAACTTTTTGTCAAGGCTCAAAAATTTTTCCTGAAATTTTCTTATCATGCAATATCTTCATTTTCTCTTTTTAAATCCTCCCATTTTCATATGATTAATTTCTAATTTCTTCTATCTCATTTAATTGCAATAATCATTTTTCTCCTGCTTTATTCAATTTAAAATTAAACTCCTTTATCGCCCAATAAGCTTTATGTTCAAGTTCTACAGGTAAGTGACAATGTTTACCATAAATTAACCGGTTAGGTGACAATCCGATTGGTGTCTTATAAGCAGCTCTATAAGCCCATAATGTAGAATCAAGTCTATCAACCCAATCAGTTCTTTTAGGATTAACAGTCTTTTCTAAAATTCTTTTAATTTCTCTATTTGATACTTCAGCCATTCCACTAGTTTTATGGTGATAAGCAGGTGCAATTCTATGTTTGATTCCAAATTTTTGAAGTAATGACTGAATTCTTATATTCCTAAAATGAGTTCCACCATCAGTGATAATTACCTTAGGCATTCCAAATCTTGAAAATATCATTTTCTTTAAGAATTTTGAAGCACTTTTGGAATCACAGTTTGGTAAAGCAACAGCTTCAATCCACTTTGAAACATAATCAACTGCTAATAAAATATAAATTTTTTCAGATGATGGAACAAATGGTCCCATAAAGTCTAATCCCCATATATCAAAAATTTTAACTTCCAATATATAGTTTAACGACATTTCATCTTTCCGAGATATATTTCCCATCCTTTGACATCGATCACATGTTTTCACATATTTTCTCACATCGTTAAATAAGGTAGGCCAATAAAATCCAGAATTTAAAATTTTAAATGTAGTTTTATCTATGCCAAAGTGTCCTCCAAAATCAGAATCATGACATTTTTGAATAATAGCAAAAGTTTCTTCATAAGGTACACATCTTCGAATCATAGAGTCTTTACCAATTTTAAATAAATGAGGTTCTTCCCAAATATAAGATTTAGCATCATATTTAAATTTCTTAATAAATTTGTTATCCAAGTCATAAGGTAAAATATTGCTAATTAAATAATTAACAATATCAGCATACCACGGTGTTTTGTATCTTTGAATAACATATAAAGATTCATCAAGGAATTTCTCATTTATATTTTCTTCTGAAATAATATAATTTTTAATTCTAGACAAATGATCAACAATTTGGTTTTCAGTTCCTTTTTTGTCTACTATTTGAAAATCAAATTCTTGTAAAAGTAAAACCCATCTTATAAGTCTAGGTTTAGAATCCTTCTTAGATATTAGATATTTAATAGCAGAATGATCAGTATGAACTATGCATTTAGTACCAAGAAGATAAGGTCTAGATTTATCAGAGGCATATACTATAGCTAGATGCTCTTTCTCAGTGGTAGTGTAATTTCTTTGTGTTTCAGTGAGAGTTTTACTAGCATAATATACAACTTTGAAAACCTTCTCATATTTTTTTTCCTAATACAGCTCCAATTGCAAAATCACTTGCATCACACATTAATTCAAAAGATTTATTCCAGTCAGGTGCAACAATGATAGGTGCAGTTATTAATTTTTCTTTTAGAATATTAAAAGCATTAATACATTCTTCATTAAATTAAAATTGTGCATCTTTTTCTAATAAATGAAAAAGAGGTTTAGCAATTTTAGAAAAATCCTTTATATATCTTCTATAAAATCTAGCATGACCTAGAAAACTTCTCACATCAGTAAGAGTAGTAGGTGGTTTCAATTCAGCAATAATTTTCACTTTTGCTTGATCTACTTCCATCCCTTTCCGTGATACTTTGTGTCCAAGTACAATGCCTTCTGTGACCATGAATTGACATTTTTCCCAGTTAAGAACTAAATTTGGTTCGTCGCATCTTTTCAGAACTTTGGTTATGTTTTCCAAACAAGATTCAAAAGAAGTTCCAAAGACTGAAAAATCGTCCATGAATATTTCAATTCCTTTGTTAATCAAATCACAAAATATTGACATCATACATCTTTGAAAAGTTGCAAGTGCATTACATAAGCCAAAAGACATTCTTCTAAATGCATATGTTCCATAAGGACTTGCAAATGTTGTCTTTTCTTGGTCCTTAGGAGGCATAAGTAATTGATGATAACCAGAATATCCATCCAGAAAACAGAAATATGAGTGTCCAGCTAATTTATCGAGCATTTGATCCAAGAAAGGTAAAGGAAAATGATCCTTTCTAGTGGCTTTATTTAATTTCCTATTGTCAATACAAATTCGCCATCCAAGTAATCTTGTCTTGTTAGAATAAGTTCATTTTTATCATTAACAATGACGATTACTCCTCCTTTCTTCGGAACACAATGAATAGGACTTACCCATTGACTATTCGAAATAGGATAAATAATACCAGCATCTAACCACTTAATAATTTCTTTTTTAACAACCTCTTTCATAATAGGATTTAATCTTCTATGCCATTCTATAGTAGGTTTAAAATTTTTTTCCATTAAAATTCTATGCATGCAAATGGAAGGGCTTATTCCTTTTATATCAGCAATAGTCCAATCAAAAGCTTTCTTATAATTCTTTAACACACCTAGTAATTTTTCTTCTTGATCTTTACTCTGTTCGAAGAAATAATAACGAGTAAAGTTAACGAATTTCCAAGAAAAGCATATTTTAAATGGGAAGGTAACATTATTAATTCCAGTTCAGGTGCTTTTTTAATTGAGGGTAAAAGTATATCATTTTGAGTTATGTCTAAAGTTTCCTAATTATCTT
The DNA here is from genome assembly GCA_022702705.1 of Papilionanthe hookeriana x Papilionanthe teres. Classification (NCBI taxonomy): domain Eukaryota; kingdom Viridiplantae; phylum Streptophyta; class Magnoliopsida; order Asparagales; family Orchidaceae; genus Papilionanthe; species Papilionanthe hookeriana x Papilionanthe teres. The sequence goes on from CM040424.1 coordinate 170,255,691, forward strand.
TAATAAAATGAGTCTCTTCTTCTACTACTATTTTATCTTCATCAGTTATAAATTCAAAATTTTCTTTAGAAAAAAACTTTACATTTTTCTTGATAATGTTTTCAATTAAATAATCAATTATATCCATTCGATAACATTTCTCTTTATCAGAGTACTTAATTGATTTAAGAAGATTGAATTTAATTTCTTGATCATTGACTCTCATGGTTAATTCTACTTTTTGCACATCAATCATAGCTCGTCCGGTAGCTAGAAATGGTCTTCCTAAAATAATAGGTATCTCTTTATCTTCTTCCATATCAAGCACTATGAAATCTACAGGGAAGATAAATTTATCCACTTTAACAAGGACATCCTCTATAACTCCTTTAGGATAAGTGATAGATCTATCGACTAATCGAAGAGTTACAGTGGTGGGAGTAATATCTCCTAAATCCAATCTTCGATAGATAGAAAATGGCATGAGATTAATACTTGCTCCTAAATCACATAATGCTTTTCCGCAAAATTTTTCTCCAATAGAATAGGGTATAGTGAGACTTCCAGGATCCTTAAGCTTTTCAGGTAATTTCTTTTGAATTATTGCACTGCATTCTCACTTAATGCAACAGTTTCAAAAGCTTCAAATTTTCGTTTTTTGCTTAAAATATCCCTCATAAATTTTGCGTAAGTTGGCATTTGTTCCAAAGATTCAGCAAAAGGTATGTTAATAGTAAGTTTATTAAAAATTTCAAAGAACTTAGAAAATTGATGATTAAGTTTTTTATTCCATATCATAAGATCTTGGGAAATTTGATTTAGATTTCATTTCATTTTCTATTCCGAGTTTTTTTATGTGTGAGTTTAGATTTCGATTTGTTCTGAGTTTCAATTTATGTTGAGGTTTAAATTAAAATCAATTCAAGGAAATCTGGATTTTAAATGAGAATTGGAACCTAGGTTCCAACCTCGGGATTATGAAGAGAACCGAAATTTAGGTACAAGCCTCGGAGCGAGAATCAGAGTTTAAGTATTGATTGAAAATGATGAGAATCATAATTTAGGTACTGATCTCGAAATAAGATCTGGAATTTGGTACCAGCCTCGGAAGGAGAGAGTTGAAATTTGGTATCAATCTCGGGAAGAGAGTCAGAATTTGGTACCGACCTCGAAAGGAGAGAACTGGAATTTGGTATCAGTCTCGAAGGTTTAAAGAGTTGAAATTTGGTATCAACTCCGAAAGAGAGTCGGAGTTTGGTACCTACCTCGAAAGGAGAGAACTGGAATTTAGTACCAGTCTCGAAGGTTTAAAGCGAACTGGAATCTGGTTCCAGTCTCGAGGGTTTAAAGATAACTGGAATCTGGTTCCAGTCTCGAAGGTTTAAAGAGAACTGGAATCTGGTTCCAGTCTCAAAGGTTTAAAGAGAACTTGAATCTGGTTCCAGTCTCGAAGGTTTAAGGGGTTGAAATTTGCTGTGGAGATTTGAGTTTAGCGGAAGATTTGGAATGAGACGTGAAAGTTTTTCACGTCCCATGAGGATCAATCAAAGTCTAATTGTTTGGCGAAGGATATGAATCCATGCCATCAGAACCAAATAAAAAATTTTTGTGGTTCTGTGTCAGTAGATTCAGTTGACCTTCTCAAAAGAGGGAAGGAAATATGGAGAGTTAAAAAGAGATTTGAGAATAGACGAAGGCTGGTGATTTCAGATTTAGGAATTTGTCTTAATCGCTTGTTGTGATTTGATTTTAGCTCGATTTTCAATTTAGGGTTCACATTTATTTGGGGTTCCTTTTGACATTTAGATTTTTTTTGAAAGAGTTCTCATTTATTTTTATTTTCTCTTTGTTCTTTGTTCGAATTTCATTTAACTTAATGGTGGTTCCCAGTCAATTTGCATAAAAAGAGGTGAAGGAAAAACATGACATGGTCACCTTCATTCCAATCTTGTTGAAAATACATCATACAACTTGATCCAAAACATGATGATATTTTCTTTGAGAATTCAATATCTCATACAATCCATATAAATCCAAAACATATTGTGTAAGACTCTTGCAAGTTGTTTCTAAAAGCATCTGATAAAATCCATGTCTGAATAGTGAGATACATGGACAATAACATCACCTTCCAAGCCACCCTTGGTATGAATGTCGTACGGATGTGCATTGGAGGTGTGCAATCTCCCATGTAAATCAGAGCTCGTAGGGCCGGAGACTCTCTAACTCTTGATCTGGCTGAAAGTGGAAAGGCATTTTTCTGTCATCCATTCTCTTGAAAGTAACAGAGATTCGTTCCACAGACACTCCTGGAATGCAATGTTTTGTGATGTCTGCTCCGTTTCCTTTTAACACCAGGACGGAACCTACTGGTAGTGGTATCTCCACCGGCCCTCGGAACTCACCGGGGCCTGCAATCTGGCAATCAGATCTGAAAATGATGTTACATTGGTTAACAAAAGACACTGTGTAGAAAGGTCTGACAAAGTCATGATGGTCTATGTGTGGAAGTACGCAGTCGCCCTCCTTGTAGATGTTAATGATGCAGTTATTGGGTATGCAATCTGCAGGCAATACCCTCCATGTTTCATCATTTTTACCATCTATTGATAATTCTTGGCATCAAATCCACCTCATTGCGACGGAGTATTCCTAGTGGATTCTCTTTTCTGTCTACCGCGAAGTTGTAGCAACACCCCCATTGGATCGTAACTCTTCCTTTTCCTGGCATCCATCTTCGGGGTTCTGAATAAGTTTTCTCCCTCAGATGACCAGCTCGGCCCATTTTCTGAAGTTCAACGATGCAGTCTACAATTTACTGTTGTTAGTAGTCCGAAAACACATCTGTATGCAGCTCAAGACCTTCCAAGATGTTAATCCTCTTGCCACAGATTCTTTAAAAGTATTCAAAAGTTTTATTTTCAACATTCTGCATCTTTTCCAGCTCATATTCCGGAATTATCTATAATCGGCGAGGTCTAAAAACGTAATGGGGAATGTATGGTTCAACCCCGTCATGCTCTCCTGCATGTCTTCGCTCCTCGGGGATAGCTTCTGTCGGGACATTCTCCGGGGTTGCTTTCGTAACAAGACTCTTTAGAACTGGTGAATCTACTTGGCGTCGAGGTGCTGATTCTATTTCTGCTCTTGTTGGAATTTTTTTTATCTGTTCTGCTTTCCTTGGATTTGATCTCCTCCTTTTCGGTTCCCAACGAACCAATTTCTTCAGAGTATTTGTATTGACGGTAGCAACTGTCTCTTCATGTTGATCTACTGCTAACTTGGTTAAGATCTTCCGAATGCGACGATTCTTGTACCTCCGCTGGGTGGCAGTGAGAGTAGCTCTCCTTACCCATTGGAATTCTGCGGGCGTGGCGCTGACAAGCCTGCCCTCTGCTGTAGTAACAACGGACTTAACTTTCTTATCTTCTCCTGTTGCATGAGCTGTGTTTGCTTTTCTCTTCTTGCTGGCGGATTGCTGACTTGGGCCACCCACTTTCATCACTGTCTGGCTATGGAACTCTTCCCGATCAATCAGAGTCCAATCATTTTATTCGTACTGTAGCCCAACTGGTGTAAAGTCAGAGTCGATCTCAATCACGGATCCATCCTTCATCCTTTTTTTATTGAGTGCTAGACTCACACCATTCTTAAAGTTTAGAACCAACCGCCCGTTCGACATTTTCCTGCGAAAAACAAGGAAAGGATCAGGGGCTGCACTAAGAACAAGAACAATAGAAAAAATTATTAATGGGAAATTTTATTTGTTTCTTTCAAATTTCAACAAGAGTAGGACAAGATGAACAAAGATCAAGAGTGAGACTCGATTTGAAAGGAAGGATAAAAACTTTATTATCATGATTTCACATGTTTTCTTTTAACACCTTTTTTTTTAACGATTTTCTTTATCATCCACTTTTTTTATATTTTTGGGTTCAGACCCAGTCATAAGTAATTACTGTGCCTGTGCTTTTAAGAATGAGGATTCATCCTTCGAAACATCAGGTTGCGTAATACTTCTTTAGATATCGTCCATTAATTGGAAGCATAGGTCGATCTCCACGGCAATTTATCAGTTGATATGAACCTCCAAAGTAGACGGTCTCGACCACGAATGGCCCTTCCCAAGTCGGTTCAAATTTACCACATATCTTGCGATGTGCAAGAATATTTCTTCTGAGAACCAAAACCAAGTCACTGACTTTGAATGTCCTTGGACGGACTAATTTATCATGGGCCTGGATCATTTTGGCTTGATACAGTTTCAAATTCTGCTGTGTTGAAAGTCTTTTCCCTTCTAAGCTTTCCAATTCTTCTAGTCGTAGTTTGACATTTTCTTGTTTGCAACTACAATTCTGAGAGACGAAAGCTAAACCTTTAAGGGTAGAACGGCCTCGGACCCGTACACTAAAGCATAAGGCATAGACTGGGTGGGAGTTCTGAAAGTCGTCCTATAGGCCCATAAGGCTTCTAACAACTTCTCGTGCCAATTTCTCTTATTGTCGTTCAAAGTTTTCTTTAGGATTTGGACGAGAGTTTTATTAAAAGCCTCAACCAAGCCGTTCTCTCTTGGGTATTAGATTGTTGAATAACGCCAGTCGATCCCGTGTCTTTTGACAAAATTGTTGAGCTTCGTGCTTCTGAATGCGGACCCGTTATCTGAGATAATTCTGCTCGGTACCCCAAAATGGTAGATGACTTGATTCTTAAAGAACTGTAACACGTGATGTGATTTCACTTGTCTGAGCTGTACTGCTTCTGCCCACTTAAAAAAGTAATTTGTGGCTGCAAGAATGAAGTGATGTCCTCTTGAAGAAGGCGATTCTATCGGACCCACAATATCTGTTCCCCAACACTCAAACGGCCACGTCGCGATTGTCGGATGTAGCACATTTAGAGGTTAATGTTGAACCACTCCATGCACTTAGCACTGGTGATAACTTTTGGCAATCTTCATGCAATCGGTCATCCTTGAGGGCCAGTAGTACCCTAGCCTCTTAATCTTCATTTTCATTTTTGGACCCGACTGATGAGCGCCAGAAAGTCCTGAGTGTACATCTTTAACAATTTCACGAGCCTCAGACTCGCTCAGGCACCTTAGCCACATCTGATCAAAAGACCTTCTGTATAACATATTATTTATTAATGCGTAACACAGAGTTCTTTTCTTAATCTGATGAGCTAACAACTTATCGTCCGATAGGTCTCCTGTTTGCAAGTAGTCTATTAATGGTCACCGCCAATCTTCTGTAACTTCTGTTACTGCTGTAACTGATTCTTTTTCTTTTCCTTTTGATTTTTGTATTGTATCCATGTCGAGCTATGATAGGACATGTCGTCCTTGAACTGACATTTCAACTGACTCATCCTGTAGGCAGGCAAATTCTTTTGTAAGGCAAGCTAACGCATCTGCCGAGCATTTCTATTCTGGGAATCTTGTAGATCGTTACATTTGGAATTCGCTCCAACAACTTCATGGAATATTGGAAGTACTGCTCAAGCCTTAGTTTTAAATTCCTATTCTGTCTGGCGACCTGTTGAATGATCAACTGGGAATCTCCACAGATGTTGATGTCTGTTATCCCCATCTAAATGGTTAATTCCAGTCTGGTTATAAGGGCTTCATATTCTGCCTCGTTGTTTGTACACGGTTCTGTTAGATGGTAGGAATACCTTAACAACCCTTGCTCCGGTGTTATAAATATCATTCCAATTCCTGCCTTACCTGGCACTATCGTTTGTAATTCTTTGCCTTTCTGTGCTGAGGATACTCTGTCGAAGTAAAATTCCCAACGTTGATCATCGGGGTCTTCTAGGCTCATTATCCGCTCGTCTAGCAAATCATCGTTGAGAGGAGATTCTGCCGGTAAAGAGTGTGCTGCGAGAAAGTCTGCTTGGACTTGTCCCATTATAGCACGAAGAGGAACGAAAGTTATATCGAATTGCAATAGTATCATCGACCACCTAGCAAGTCTGCTAGAATGCGTTGGTCTGGTCATCAAATATTGCAATGGATTGAACTTCAAAATAAGGTTGACATTATGAGAAAGCATGTAATGCCTGAGCTTTTGAGCGGCGAAGATCAGGGCCAAACTATCCTTCTCAATCGAAGGATACTTTACTTCCGTCGGAACTAGATGATGACTTAAGTAGTAGAGAGCATTTTCTTTTCCCTCGTCATTGACTTATGCTAGCAGGGCTCTGAGAGAGTCGTTTAGAGCTGCGGTATAAAGTATCAACGGTCTACCCGAGACTGGGGCTGCTAAAATAAGAGGTGTCGTTAAATACTGTTTGAAATCATCAAAAGCATCTTGACATTTGGAGTCCCAAGTAAACTTGACATCCTTCTTAACCAAAGCAGAAAAAAGGCTGTCACCTTCCTAACAAATTCGAGATAAAGCGTCGAAGATACGCCAACTTCCCTTCAAAGGATCATAGTTGTTTCAAGGTTTTGGGAGGCGGCATTTCTAGGATAGCTTTAATCTTCTCCGGATCGATTTCAATTCTATGACGTCAAACAACAAATCCTAAGAATTTCCCAGAGGTGACGCCGAAGGCGCATTTTAAGGGATTCATCTTAAAGTTATATTGTCTTAACCGCTCGTAAACAATTCTCAAATCATACAAATGATCTTCTTTTAGTTTTCTTTTGATGACTAAATTATCCACGTAGCACTCGACTTAGTTGTGAACGAGATCATCAAAACTCCTTGCCATTGCTCTTTGATAAGTTGCTCCTGTGTTCTTTAATCCAAACGGCATCACTGTGCAGCAGTATACCCCGATCGGCGTTCTGAAGGTTGTAAGTGTTGGCATATTTATAGGTTGTGTGTTGTATTTTGAAAAGGGGTCACCTATAGAAATTGTCAGCATATTTTTAATTTAATTTAAATAAATAATTTGAAAAGTAGTATTTGATTTTGAAAATAATTTTTAAATTTGAAGATTATAAGATATGAAATCAAACCGATCTCACATCCCAAATAGTTTATATAAACGAGCACGCATCACAAACTGTGTATCTATCCCGAAGAATAGACACACTGCTTGATGATGGGGCTCGATTAAATAAACTAGAAGATTTGTGACATCCGTTTGGTCTGCGAACCAATTTTATAAGCCGACAAGTTCCCCTGTTTAATATAAAGGAATTAAGCAGGGTTTATATTACCTGGGTTCTTAAAGTTCCCTATAAGGGCAAGCCCCTATAGTTAATTACATCTTAAATGTCCGAAGACACTTAAGAAAACTCTCGATAATGATAAGTGGTTTTGCTCTCAAGAATTTCAATGTTTAAGGTTTCAAAGGATTGAATTTTAGAAATTTCAATAGGGAATGGATCAAATTTGGAACAGTTCATTTCTGGAATCCAAAGGAAGAGAAGTATGAGAAGCTGAGGATCCGAGAAGAATCTTGGCAACTTCTCAAACTATCCTATTGTTTGGCTTCAATTTGGGAGTTTATTTAATGTTTCAATCATGCCAATTTTAATTAATTAGGACTTATATTTGTATGACACAATCATGCAAATAGCCTCAAAGATGTGAGGGTTTATGTCATACCAAACGACTACCTCGGAGTCCTAAGACTGGTTAGGACTTAATTTACATGACATGATCATGGAAATGCCTGACAAAGAGTTGAGGATTTATGTTGCACTAAGCGAACTACCTCAAAATCGTATGGCTTTATTGTTTAAAACCAGGAAAGATTTGCTGAAGTAGACTAAGGTTTTCCTGATGACGATGGTCGTGCTGCCCACCATGCTTCGAGCTCCTTGTTGTTGCAGAGGTTTAGTTTTAGAAGTCATAAATCAGGAGATGAGAGAAGTGTTTTTGGTTTAGAGAAAATCTTAAAATCCAAGTGTTTTTAATATTTTAATTAAAATAAATTTCAATGTTATTTAAACAGAACCGATTAAGATCCCACGGTTTCGTCATCCCGGCACCGTTATTTTCATCAAATTCACTTAGTCTAGATGAATTTGCTAAACTCAACTGAATGAGTTCCACACTTTCATTTAGACCTTGGGAAATCCCATTAGCAACACGTGAGTTACATCATCCGAGGTATTCCCGATCATTCAATGAGACGTTTTAATTTAGTTGTGATTATAGTTTTGTTGTTCTGTTTATGATTAAATTTTGATTTGTTTTATATTTGGGAATGTTATGGGGGTGAATTTTATCTTGCAATGAATTTTAATTTAGTTTTGGTTTCAGTTCATGGACTATCCTAAAGGTTTTGGTTTTCATGCAACAGTTTTATTTATCATGCAAGAGAAGTAAAGTACAGCGCGTGTAAGAAAATTGCAATAAAGTAATTTGCAATAAAATAAAAGCCTACCTGGAAGGTCTTCCCGTCGTCCTAAGCTGTACTTAAAACACATGTTAGAACATTTAAATATTTTAACAGATACCTAGGTAAAGCTAAGGGAAGGGTTTTGGTTGTCTACCAAATTCCTAATCCTATAACTAGTCATCTCCTATAACGTCTAGGTTGTTGGTTTGGTTTAAGGATGATTTTCTTCATCTAAGAACAATTAAATTCAGTTGTTCTTCTAAAACATCCCGTCATATTGAGGAAGTGCTTAGGATGAGTCCTAAACATCTTTTCAAAACATCTGGGATTATTTTGAGTCCAAGTAAATTCAGTTGCACAGGTGAATTAATCATCCAGGAGTTTAGTTAAACTTTGTCTCTTGCTCAGTGAACTTGGGTATTTGATTACCTGATGAATGAAGTGACATCTCACTTAATACTCTATTTAAGAGTTATGAGAATTAAAGCCTTTACGGGCAGGTTGGTTTATCGAGAATTCTAATTATTCTTAATTTAAAGTTTGAGTTAATGGTTTAAAGTGTTTTAATTTAATTATTAGGTTTTAATTAATAATTTTAGGTTTGGAATAGTGTTCAAATTATTTTAGATTTAATTTAAATCTTTACACTTTCAAATATCTTGGTATTTTAAATTGATATTCATGTTTTAAATTTACTTAGATAGAAAGAGGTGTTGAAATTATTGATATGTTTCGATTTAATTCTTAATGAAATTATTGATATCATTTTGATTTAATTTAATTTAATTTTAATTTTATTTTATTTAATTTAATTTTATTTAATTTTAATTTAATTTTAATTTAATTTTATTTTATTTTAATTTTAGTTTTAATTGTTAATTTGGATTATTATTTTAATTTTTAATTAAGAACTAAATATTTTTAAAGTGATTTATTTAGAGATTTTTAAATTAAAGAATAAATATGCTTTTAATAATATCCTTATTTTGATAATCCAAAATTTAAATCATTTAATTAATTAAAGTTTCATTTTGATATTCTTAAAATGTTTAATGGGTTTCTACCCCTTAATTTCCCTAAGTTTCAATCATCCAAGAGAAAGTTAGAATCAAATATTTTACCCCTCCCCCCCCCCAATTTGATTAAACCTAAAGTTTTAATTAAGGGTTAAAATTTTTAATTACCTTTATGCCATTTTAAGCTTATTTATTTCATAATTCACTAAATTGAGCTCAAATGAATTTAAAATTTTTATGTCACCTCACTCACATGTCAATTAAGACATTAGAGGAGAAAATATGTTTTTTCTGAATTTAATTTATTTATATAATTATTTTTAGTAGAAAATAGGGGTTTTCAAAGAAAATTCAACAACATGACCAAGGATAGGTTTCTGTCCTTAAGAAAATTATGGGATGTTCCTAATGACTAGAGGACCACTTGGATCAATTTTGTTGATTTTTTGAATTATATTTTATTTATTATAATTATTTTGAATTTTAGAGTATTAATTAATTTTAAAACAAAATAAAAGTTGAAAAATAGATTTTATATATATATTTTTTAATTTCTCTGACCTCAAGAAGTCCAGATAAACAAGTTTTACAATTGTCTAATTTTTCTTTGATTTTTTAGAATTATTTTAGTGAAGAAGGTTAAAAATTCATTTTTTTAATATTAAAAATTACATTAAGCCCTTAAAATCCAATATCTTATCCTAGGGACTTGGGAAAAATATTTGGTTTGTTCCTAAATGATTAGGAGTCAAAATGTGACATTTTTATGATTTTTAATATTTTTGTGATTTTTATTCTTTTTTAATTATCAAAATATTAAAATAATGTGAAAAATCAACTTTTTTTAGAAAATTCCAATTTTAATTTTCTTGAACTCCCCTGATATTAGAGAAGCTCCAAAATCATTTTTGTGAATTGTTGAAAAGTATTTTTGGAGTTATGAATTTTTAAAGTTCTATTTTGTTTATGAGGCTTAATCAATCCATTTGGTGGGGTAATCATGTCCAATTGATTTCAAAATTTCATGTAAGGTTTCCCTTACCTTAATGAGTACTGGAGAATTGTTTTCAAGTCAATTTGATGTGTGGTTAACCATAATTAATTCAATTTCAATTTCAGGGCTTTAGGCCAATTAAGGTTATTATGAATGAATTAACTAAAAATATATTTTTCATATGGTCCCCTCGTCCTAAGAAACCTCACAAAATTTTCCTAGAATTTATTTTACAACATGCTAATTATTGAAATTAAAATACCTAAAACAGTGACATGAACTTGAAAAATCAATAACTTTTCACAGAGATGGCCTGTGACCTTAAAAAATTCAGGGAATATTCCCAAGATCAGAGGCTTCAAAAGCCCTATGGTCTCATGCCATGGTGAATTATCTATGCAAATGAAGAGTCAAAACATTGAAAATAGTACATAAATTATTAAAAATAAAATACTCATTCAATTAACTTAATTTATTTTCCACATTATTCTCCTCTTTTCACGGGGCAAGTCAGTATTTTTATTTTATTTTTGTGCTTTTTCTTCAAAGATATGAATTTTTGAAGTTGAGGGCATTTAAGTAATTCAAAAATACCCTAATTTCCTACTTATCGACGCGCGCCGTGTCAACCTCGGCAGCTCCGAAAGCCCACGCATCACGCTGTGATTCGGCGCCGCCATCTGACTCAGCTCTCTAGGGGCCCGCGGTTCACGTACCATTGCACCGTCCGACTTGATCTCAACCATCCGCTCGATACACGCGCGATCCAATGGCTCATGGTCATCGTCTACGACTGGTATGCACCCGTGACCATCCACACTCAAACCCTAATATCTCTCTCGATTCTCAAAGGATTTTTGTGTTCTTATACTCTATTGATTCGTCTTAAAGAGACAAACACATCCACACGGTTTATAGGCTATGAAATTAACCCAAACAAAATGGAGAATTGCTGGAAGCTCTGGGGAAGAATGAGTTCATACGTTTCCTCAGAGATGTGAAGCTTCGATCTGAGAGTTCTGTCACCTTCGATTGAGTCCAGGAAAGCTCCAGATGAAGTCTCTAGCTCTAGGTAATTGTCTAAGTATGAAAGTGACCAAGGCCGATCATAAAGCTTAGAGGCTGGAAGTAATGGCTGGCCTGGTGAGGGGGCTTTTGCTGGGGAACTTCTCCTATTGGTCTGGTGAAGGTGTAAGATCAATCAATTTGGAGATTGGCTCACTGTGGTGAAGTGTCCTATTTTTTGGGTGGACTTTCAACTCAGAAATTGAGGTCACAGAGAGGGTTTTAGGGCTGGATTTCAGTGGGGATCAAGTTCTCTATGTCTGAAGAGGGGTCTGGAGTAATTTTGGTAGAGTTTTGGTAAGGTTTGGTTCAACACCTCCTTTGGCTGAGAGGTGGTGGTGTTTAAATAGAGGTGGCTAGAGTGCTTCCCAGGGGCAATTGGAGGCTGGGATCAGCTGCTCAGGGGAGGAGAAGAACAGCCATGGTGTCCATTTGGGTTGGGACAGCTCAGCCAGGGAGAATTGAAAAATTTGGCTCACATGGAGCTCTCGGCCATGGTGTTTTCTGGTGACCCAGGCGGCTGGCCGGCAGGGTTAGGTCACCCTCTGGCTCCGAAGGGTCAGGGGTTGGCAAGGGTGCAGTCAATTGAGGCTTGACATGTGTAAAGGAGTTTGATTTAATTGGTAAGAGGGAAGAGTCATTTTGGGCTTGGTTTAGTCAATTCTTGGTTTAGGCTAAGTGCACCTCCCCAAGGCTGGTTTGGGCTGAAGAGAAAGTCACTTGGGTCAGCTTGATTAGTGGGGTCAAGTCACAATCCAAGTACAATTAGGCTTAAGCAAGATTAGGCGATACATCGGAGGGTTTAATCACTCCTAAGGGAATCATAAAAGGTTTTCCTCATTTTTTCCATTTAGGGAGTGGTGACAAGTCAAAGCTCTCATGGCTTTCATGTGGCTTGTGCATGGCTCCATGGACTCCATTTGGCTTAGGGATGGCTTGGCTTACTTACATGGAAATTGATTTTAGGGATTTTTGGCATTTAGGGGTGATTTGGCATGAGGATTTAATTTGGAATCATTTGATCATGGATTTAAAACTTAGGGGTTGATTTTGGTTAAAAGGATGACAAATGAAAATATCATGTGGGCTTTAGGATAGATTTTGGGCATTTTTGAATTTTGGTGAAAATGGGCTTTTAAAGGCTTTATGGAAGTGGGCTTTTAGATTTTAAAATAGGCTTTTGGATGAAAGTTTTGTGAAAGACCATGTCAAATAAAATTTTCAATTGGTTTAGGCATATGTCATGAGTGGTTTGGAACAAGTTTAGAGTGATTTTGAATTGTATTGAGTTGAATTTGGGCTTTTTTGGTAAAGGGGCCAAGGTGGGCCAAATTGAGCTAACTTGGGCTAAGGTTGGGCTAAAGTTGGATTTGATGTAAAATTAATGTTGAGAAATGTGCATGGGAGTGTCACAAAGAGTTTTCAACTTTGGTTGGGCTGTGATTTTGGGATTTGGGCCCATTTGGGTTAGGTTTGGGCTTAGGCCAAGTTAAGGGATTTTGGTTTTGGGTTAGGTTTGGGTGGAGTTTAGGTTCAAAATTTGGGCAAATCAAGTTAGTTTTTTGTTTATGGGGGTGTTAGGAAGGCTTTAGAAAAGATTTGGGGCCAATTGGAGTTGAATTGGATTGGTTTGAGCTAGGTTTGGGTCATGGGCCAAAATTGGGCCTTAGGCTTCAAATTGCAATTGGGCTCAAATGTCAATCAAAATGGACTTGTATTTGGTCTAAATTGATGTTGGGGATATTGATTTGAAGTTTAGAATTGAATTGGACTAGAATTGAGGTCAATTGGGGTGGCTTGGTTTGACATTGGGTTCACTTAGGTTAAAAATAGGTCAAATTTGGGGTTTTGGTAAAAGTGGGGTAAATTGGCAAAATTGGCCCATGGTGTAGTTGAATAAAATGAAATTAGGAATATTCGGGATTTTTTGAAATTTTTTGGGAATTTTCTGAATTTTTGGATTTTTGGGGTAAAAGGGTATTTTGGTAATTTTGGGGGGTTTAGGGGTATTTTTGGAAATTTTGGTATTTTTGGCTAAAGTTGGTAAATTTGAGTGGGGGAAAATGTTTAGGATTGATTTTGAGGACTTTTTGGTAATTTAGGCATTTTTGCAAATTTTGGGTCATTTTATGGGTATTTGGTAGGTTTGGTAGGTCCGGGGCCCTAGGGGTCAAAAATTGAAATTTTAAAAAAAGGAAGATTGATCAAGTGTGAGTGAAATGGAATCATTTTGGTTGAGCCATGAAGCCATATTAAGTAAATATAAGCCATGAGAGGACTCATTTGAGGCATTCACTATGTTGTTCCTAACCCTCTTAGCCAGGGGCTGAGGGGTTAAGGACCATCCATATGATTACCTACATGAGTCAGGAAGTCATGTTGGGTGAGAGTTTGGTTTTAGGACTTGGAATGTGTGTGAGAGTGTAGTGTATGTGCAAGCCAACCCTCACTAGACCAGGCCACCCAGGGTATTCCTAAGGCCAAAAAGTCCTATAGGGAACTCATCCTTCAAACCTCCACATTTGACTTCAACCCTCTAGGTGATTAGGGGTCTACAATCAAGCTTGTGGAGTTTGCAGGGAGTTAAGAGGTGTTTGAATTTCTAATTGGTGGGTTCCATTTCTAGTTCTCTAAGATTAGACAAAGGAAAAGCCTAAGGCTAGATCCTAAGTACTACGGAGTGATAAAAGAAGAGACCTCATAAAAAATGAGGTCAACAAATGGACCCCCAATAGGTGTGGTGTGCTGACCAAGCACACCGTGCATATTGGTGTTGACTGAAGAGACAAACAAAACCAACACAGATGTCCAAGTGACAAACTTAGGACGAAGTAGAAGGATTTCCTCTGGGGAATATCAGGTATATTTCCAAGACTGAAGATTCCTGAACTCTCACTAGGGAATGGAAAAGGAGGTGAACTCCAAATCACAAGATCTGGGGAATTCGATTTAGATTTTAGTTTACTTTTAAATTTTAAGTTTCAATGTGTGAGTTTAGATTTCGATTTGTTCTGTGTCTCAATTTCGATTGAAGTTTAATCTAAAATCAATTTAAGGAAATTTTGAATTTGAAATTTGAATTGAAATGAGAATTGAAACCTAGGTTTCAATCTAGGGATTACGAAGAGAACTGGAATTTAGGTACCAGCCTCGGAGTGAGAATCAGAGTTTAAGTATCGACGTGAAAAAAAAGATGAGAATCAGAATTTAGGTACTGATCTCGAGAGAGTGAGATTTGAAATTTAAGTATCAAACCTGAAAGAGAATCGAAATTTAGGTATCGATCTCGGATGAAAGTCAGAATTTAGGTTCCAACCTCGAAGGAAGAGAACTGGAATTTAGGTACCGGTCTTGGAAATTTAGAATTGAAATTTAGGTATCAATTCGAAAGAGAATCGAAATTTAGGTATCGATCTCGAATGAGAGTCGGAATTTAGGTACCGACCTCAAAGGAAGAGAACTGGAATTTAGGTACCAGTCTCGGAATTTAGAATTGAAATTTAGGTATAAATTCGAAAGAGAATAGAAATTTAGGTATCGATCTCGAATGAGAGTCGGAATTTAGGTACCGACCTCGAAGGAAGAGAACTTGAATTTAGTTACCAGTCTCGGAATTTAGAACTGAAATTTAGGTATCAATTTGAAAGAGAATCAAAATTTAGGTATCGATCTCGAATGAGAGTCGGAATTTAGGTACCGACCTCGAATGAAGAGAACTGGAATTTAGGTACCAGTCTCGGAATTTAGAATTGAAATTTAGGTATCAATTCGAAAGAGGATCGAAATTTAGGTATCGATCTCGAATGAGAGTCGGAATTTAGGTACCGACCTCGAAGGAAGAGAACTGGAATTTAGGTACCAGTATCGGAATTTAGAATTGAAATTTAGGTATCAATTTGAAAGAGGATCGAAATTTAGGTATCGATCTTGAATGAGAGTCAAAATTTAGGTACCGACCTCGAAGGAAGAGAACTGTTTTTTAGGTACCAGTCTCGGAAATTTAGAATTGAAATTTAGGTATCAATTCGAAAGAGAATCGAAATTTAGGTATCGATCTCGAATGAGAGTGGGAATTTAGGTACCGACCTCGAAGGAAGAGAACTCAAATTTAGGTTCCAGTCTCGGAAATTTAGAATTGAAATTTAGGTATCAATTCGAAAGAGAATCAAAATTTAGGTATCTATCTCGAATGAGAGTCGGAATTTAGGTATCGACCTCGAAGGAAGAGAACTGGAATTTAGGTACTAGCCTCGGAATTTAATGAGAAATGGAAACTGGTTCCAATCTGAAAGATTTATCTGTATGAAGAGGAACCCAGTCTCATGCCATCAGAACCAAATCGAACAAAGTTCGTGGCTCCGTGTCAATAGAACTAGTCGATCCTCTAAGACACAAAAGGAAGAGGACTGAAAGGAGCTGGTAAGTGTACCAAGCTAAAAAGACTTGACCTAGCAATAAGTCAAGGAAAATATTTAAATTTCAAAAGAGTTTCAAACAGATTGCGGTTGAGAGAAGAACTGAAAGGTTTCGAGTCAGAGGATTCAGATCCGAATTCAATTTAAGATTTAGATTCGTTTTGTTTCTCCTTTAACGATCCCATTTTATTTTTTTTTTATTTAGTGTTCATGTGAATTTGAAGTTCATTTTAATATTCAGATTTTTAGGAAAAATTCTCATTTATTTTCTTTTCTTTTTTGTTCTTCATTCAAAGTTCATTTAACTCTAATGGAGTTTCCCAGTCAATTTGCACAAAAAGAGGTGAAGACAAAATATGACGTAGTCGTTTTCATTCCAACTTATTGAAAGTACATCATACAACTTGATCTAGTCATGATGACATTTTCCTCAGAAATTTAATGTCTTATACAATCCATGTAAATACAAAACGGATTGTGTAAGATTCTTGTTGATCCATCCACAAGCGTCTGTCAAAAATTCATGTCTGAATAGTAAGAAACATGGGCAATAACATCACCTTCCAAGCCATCCTTGGCAGGAATGCCGCATGGATGTGTATTGGAGGTGTCCTATTTCCCATGTAACTCACAGCTCGTAGGGCCGGAGACTCTCCAATTTTGGATCTGACTGAAAGTGGAAAGGCATTTTTCTGTCGTCCATTCTTCTAAAAGTAACTGAGATCCGCTCCACAGGCACTCCTGGAATGCAATGCTTCACAATGTCTGCTCCATTTCCTTTTAACACCAGGATGGAGCCTACCGGTAGTGGTATCTCCACCGGCCCTCGGAACTCACCGGGCCTGCAATCCGAAGGTCAGATCCGAACATGATGTTGCACTGGTTGACGAATGAAACTATGCAGAAGGGTCTAACAAAGTCATGATGGTCTATATGTGAAGGTATGTAGTCGCCCTCCTTGTAGATGTTGATAATGCAACTTTTTGGTATGCAATCTGCAGGCAATACCCTCCATGTTATCATCCTTTTCACCATTCTCTTGATGACTATTGGCATTGGATCCACCTTACTGCGATGGAGTATCCCTGGTGGATTTCCTTTCCTGTCTGTGGCAAAATTGTAGCAACATTTGCATTGGATTGTAACTCTTCCCTTTCCTGGCATCCATCTTCCGGGTTCTGAATATGTCTTTTCTCTCAGTGGCCGGCTCGACCCATTTTCTATAATTCAAGGATGCAATCTACAATTTGTTGTTGCTTATAATCTGAGAAAACATCTGTATGCAGCTCGAGGCCTTCAAAGATGTTGACCCTCTTGTTTCCAATTCTTCCAAAGTTTTCAAAGGTTTTCTTCTCAACTAATTGCATTTTCTCTAGCTCGTATTCCGGGATTATCTGAAGTCCTCGATGTCTAGTAACATACTGCGGGATGTATGGCTAAACCCCAACATGTTCTTCTGCATGTCTCGGCTTCTCGGGGATAGTCTCTGTAGGGACATCCCCCAGGATTTATTTCGCAACAAGACTCTTCAGATCCGGTACGTATGCTCGGTGTTGAGGTACCGACTCTATTTGTGCTTTTCTTGATATTTCTTTTATTTGTTCTAACCTTGGAATTGACTTTCTTCTTTTTGGTTCCTGACGAACCGGTCTCCTTGGAGCATTTGCACTAACTGTATCCACTGTCTGTTTATGTTGATCTTTTGCTAACTTGGTCAACATTTTGCGAATGCGACGATTCTTATTTCTTCGCTGGATAGCAGTGAGAGTAGCTCTCCTTACCCCTTGAATTTCTACGGGTGCAACGCTGACAAGCCTACCCTCTGCTGTGGCAACCACGGACTTAATTTTCCTATCTTCTCCAGTTGCATGCACGGCATTTGCTTTTCTTTTCTTGTTGCTGGATTGGTGGCTCGGGCCTCCCATTTTCATCACTGTCTAGCTGTGAAGTTCTTCTTGATCAACTGCGATCCAATCATCTTCTTCGTATTATAAGCCAGCTGATGTGATGTCTGAGTCAATCTCTATCACTGCTCCATTCCTCACCCTTTTTTCATCAAGTGCTAGACTCACGCCATTTCTAAAGTTTAGCACCAACCGCCCGTTCGACATTTCCCTGCGAAAAAATAAGGAAAGGATCAGGGGCTGTAGTAAGAACAAGAATAATAAGAAAAAAAAACACTTAAAAATTCTTATTCACTTCTTTTAAATTTAAAGGAAGAATGAAGAGATGAGAAAATATCAGGAATGAATGGATTTAAAAGGAAAGATTGACATTTTATTATTATGATTTCCCATGTTTTCTTTTTAACATTTCCGTTGATGAGATTTTTTTTATTATCCATTTTATTTTCTTTAGGGTTCAGACCCAGTCACAAAGTGATTACTTCACCCGTGTTTCTAGGAATAAGATTCTATTTTAGAGGCCGCCCTTCGAAACATCAGGTTGCGTAATACTTCTTTAAATACCGTCCATTGATTGGAAGCATGGGTCGTTCTCCACGACAATTCACCAGTTGGTAGGAACCTCTTGAGTAGACTGTCTCGACCACGAATGGCCCATCCCATGTTGGTTCAAATTTACCGCCTATCTTGCGACGTGCAAGAATAGGTCTCTTAAGAGCAAGAACTAAGTCACCGACTTTGAATGTCCTGGGACGGACGAATTTATCATGGGCCTGGATCTTCATGGCTTGATACAGTTCCAAATTCTGCTATGCGGAAAGTATTTTCCCTTCCAAGCTTTCCAATTCTTCCAGTCGTAGTCTGGCATTTTCTTCTGTAGTGGTCTTTTCTGCAACTGCAATTCAGAGTGACGGAAGCTGAACATCCAGAAGCAAGATGGCCTCGGACTCGTACACTAAAGCGTAAGGCTTAGACTGAGGAGGAGTCCTAAAAGTTGTCCTGTAGGCCCATAAGGTTTCTAACAACTTCTCGTGCCAATTTCTCTTGTTTTCGTCCAAAGTTTTCTTTAAAATATGAACGAGAGTTTTATTAAAAGCCTCGGCCAAGCTGTTCGCTCTTGGATAGTAGATTGTTGAGTATCGCTAATCGATCCTGTGTCTTCTGAAAAAATTGTTGATCTTTGTACTTTTGAATGCAGACCCATTATCTAAAATGATCCTGTGCGGTACCCCAAAACGGTAGACAACTTGGTTCTTGAAAAACTGTAGCACGTGGAGTGCCTTCACTTCTCTGAGTGGTATAGCTTCTGCCCATTTAGAAAAGTAGTCTGTAGCTGCAAGAATGAAGTGATGTCCTCTTGAAGAAAGCGGTTTTACCAGACATACTATATCTGTGCCCCAACACTCAAATGGCCACGACGCGATTGTCGGATGTAGCACATTTAGAGGTTGATGTAGAACCACTCCATGCACTTGGCACTGGTTACAACTTTTGTCAATTTTCATACAGCCGGTCATCATTGAGGACCAGTAGTACCATAGTCTTTTATTCTTCATCTTCATTTTCGGACCAGACTGATGAGCACCAAAAAGTCCTGAATGTACTTCTTTAACTATTTCACGAGCCTCGGATCTGCTCAGGTATCTTAGCCATATTTGATCTAAAGACCTTCTTTATAATGTATTGTTTATTAATGCGTAAGACAGAGTTCTTTTCTTGATTTGTTGGGCAAACGACTTATCGTCAGGTAGGTTTCCTGTCTGCAAGTAGTCTATTAGTGGCTGCCGCCAATCTTCTGTGTTTTCTATCAATGCTGCAATTGTTTCTTCTGCTCTTTCTGATTTGTGTATTGTATCCATGTCGAGCTGTGATAGTACCTATCATCCTTGAACTGACACTTCAACTGACTCATCCCTGCAAGCAGACAAATTCCTTTGCAAGGCAGGCTAGCACATCGGCGAGAGCATTTTCTTTTCTGGGAATCTTGTAGATTGTTACGTTTGGAATTTGTTCCAACAATTTCATGGTGTACTGAAAGCACTCGCTCGAGTCTTGGCTTTAAAATTCGTACTCGTCCTGCGACTCGTTGAATGATCAACTGAGAATCTCCATAGATGTTGATGTCCGTTATTCCCATCTGAATGGTTAATTCCAATCCGGTTATAAGGGCTTTGTATTCTGCCTCGTTGTTTGTACACGGTTTTTTTAAGTGGTAGGAGTATCTTAACATCCCCTACTCTGGTGTTATAAAGATTAGTCTGATTCCTGCCTTACCGGGCACTATCATTTGCAATTCTTTGTTCTTCTGTGCTGAGGATGCACTGTCGAAGTACAGTTCCCAAAGTTGATCATCAGGGTCTTCTAGGCTCATTATCTGCTCGTCAGGCAAATCATCATCGAGAGGCAAATCTGCTGGTAAAGGGTGTGCTGCAAGGAAGTCTGCTAGGACTTGTCCCTTCACGGTACGAAGAGGAATGAAAGTCATCAACCACCTGAGAAGTCTGCTAGAAAGCTTCGGTCGGGTCATCAAGTATTGCAACGGATTAACTCTCGAAATAAGGTTGACTTTATGAGAAAGCATGTAATGCCTGAGCTTCTGTGTGGCGAAGATCAGGGCCAAGCAGTGCTTCTCAATAGGAGGATACTTTACTTCCATCGGAATTAGACGACGGCTTAAGTAGTAGAGAGCATTTTCTTTTCCCTCATCATTGACCATGGCTAGCAGGGCTCCAAGGGAGTCGTCTAAAGCCGTAGTATAAAGTATTAACGGTCTACCTGAGACTGGGGCTGTTAAGACAGGAGGTGTCATTAAATATTGCTTAACGTCCCTGAAAGCCCGATGGCATTTTTCATCCCAAACAAATTTGGGGTCCTTTTTAACCAATGCCGAGAATGGCTGACACCTACCTGACAAGTTCGAGATAAAGTGCGAAGATATGCCAACTTCCCTTGAAAAGATTGTAGTTATTTCAAAGTTTTGGGAGGAGGCATTTCTAAAATAGCTTTAATCTTTTTCGGATCGATTTCAATCCGACGATGTCGGACAACAAATCCTAAGAATTTCCCGGAGGTGACGCCGAAGGCGCATTTTAAGGGATTCATCTTAAGGTTAAATCATCTTAGTCGCTCGAAAATAATTCTCAAATCATACAGGTGATCTTCCTTCAGTTTGCTTTTGATGACCACATCATCCACGTAGCACTCGACTTGGTTGTGAATTAGATCATCAAAAATCTTTGTCATCACTCTTTGGTATGTTGCTCCTGCGTTGTTTAGTCCGAATGGCATTACTGTGTAGCAATACACTCCGATCAGCATTCTGAATGCCGTGAGCTTTTCGTATTCTGGCGCCATCTTTATCTGGTTGTATCCTGATGATCCATCCATGAAAGAGAAGATTTCTTGTGTTAAAGCAATGTCGATCATCAGTTCTGGGATTGGTAGTGAAAATTCATCCTTTGGACATGCTTTATTTAAATGTCTGAAGTCTACGCAGATTCTAGTCTGACCATTCTTCTTTCTGACTGGTACTACATTGACTAACCAAGTAGGGTATTGTTCTTCACGGACAAATTTAGTGTCTATTAGCTTCTTAACTTCGGCTATTACTTGTTGCTCAATTTCTAGACGCATTCTTCTGGGAGCTTGTCTAACTGGAACGGAAGTAGGATCTACTCCTAACTTGTGAACTGCGACATCTGGAGCTAATCCAAGCATTTCATCGTAACTCCAAGAAAAATAGTCCTTGAATCCCATTAATAACTTGATTATGTCTTCGGAGTCTTCTTTATTGAGTAAGGAGCTAACAAAGGTAGGCCTAGGCTCTTCGCAAGTACCTAAGTTAACTTCCATTAACTCGTCTATTGTAGATTTGATTTCTTCTTCAAATTCTGGTGGAGCGTCACCGATTGGTAGATCCTCAAGATCTTCTGAAGCTTCCAAGCAGTCTTCATTAGGTTCGCAAGTGACAAACAAGCAAAATCCTGTATCATCAACTGATCCTACCGTGCCGAATCCGAGACCATGTCTTGAATTGGGAGGTTGGCCGGCATTATTCCATAATTTTTCAAAGTGTTGTGATCGGTCTTTTGTCCATTGTCGAGGTAAGACACCACGTTGAATTAAATTTTGAACATAGGGAGAGTACCACTCAAAAGGTAATTCCATTAATTCAGATGAAGTAACATCTTCAAATTTTACATCTTTTTCAGTATCGGGAGACGCAGCACCACGGTAAAACTTCATTGGCTTAGTACCGCTACCATGCACTTCCTTGACCACCATACGCTCGATCTTATTAGAATGGATCGGGGTCAGGGTCATAGTATGTACATAATGGTAAATCTTCTCATACATTGATTTATATTCTTCATTCTTTTCATCTTCGAGAGAGATCTTGAACTGGGGTTTCTTTTGACTTATTGTCGCTGCTTCTTTCTCAATTTCTTCTTGTTCTTCGGAACTGTTCTCCCAATCAATATCGATGACTGGTTTCTTCTGTCCAACTGTTCCAACATTTCTTCCACGTCCTCGTCCCCGGCCTCGACCTCGGGTGCGAGTTCTGGATAAATCTTCAGCATCACGTCGTAAGGGAGTGGTGAGTAACTGTTGGACTAGAACCTCAGGTTCTTCATCGTCTCAAATTTCATTTGCTTCATTTGGTATGGTACTTCTGGAAAAGATTGTTTTCTTCGGAGGCACGTAGTAGGCCGCATCTTCATGAATTCCAATTTTGTGCACAGAGAACGGTTGCAAATCACCTTTGATGCACTGTTCCCCTCCTTCGTAATACGTTATGCACTAGTGCAGAGACGACATTACCATCTGGTTTTCATGGATCCATGGCCGACCCAGAAGAGTGTTGAACGATGTCTCAGAATCAATTATGTGGAATTTTGTGGTTGTCTTTGCTAAATCACCGGTCTTTATTAGTAGTGTTATTGATCCAAGAGCTATTTCCCCTTTTTGATTGAAGCCTCTTAATTACATCTTGTCTGCTTCAAGCTCGAGAGCATCAATTTCCAAATATGCTAGCGTTCAAAGATTCATTATGTTGATTGATGCTCCCGGATCAACCAACACTCTAGAGAGCGTAAACTTTCCAATAGTGACTGAAATGTATAACGGTCGGTTGTGATCAGTTGTTCCCAGTAATAGATCATTGTCCGTGAAGGTAACACCTTGCTGTTCTCTTAATGAGCAAACCTCGTCGAAGGAATTACTAGCCATTCGGACTAAACAAATATTTGGATCAAGTAAAGCCCTGATCAGAGCCTCCCTCATCTCCTTTGATAGGATCAGAGCGTCGTATAAGCTTAGTTTGGCTAGCAACTTCCTAAGATGGGCTAGCACGTTGTAGTCTACTTTATTACCATGTTCCTCGGTTTCTTCCCGAATGGGCAGTTCCTTTGCTGGGGTTGGCTCTTCCTGAGCAACCACTGCTTTCCTTTATCCTTTGGACCCATTCTAGGGGCTAGAACTTTTCCACTTCTTCAATTTACTTTAGTTATTTCTTCTGAATTTGGTGTTGAATCTGCCGGTGTATCCTCTTGAATTGGAATAACTGGCTTTTCTGAAGTTGCTCGGGTGTCTGATGGTTCTAATTCTATCGTGATCGGAGCCCCTCGGAATTCATAAATGGACTCGTTGCTTGTCGAGCTTTCGTAGTCTCCTTCGTGAACATCTTCTTCATTGTGGTCGTCGAGGTTGTGTATGATTTGATAATCGTTATTTTTATTCTAATCGAGATTCGAATTAAGCCGGTTGTCGTTAGTTACGTAATCGTTAGAAACATTCAAAACGTAGCTAACGCCATAACCCTTATCATTATAAGATCCCGCCAGAGCGAGTAGATAATCATACAGAGTCAGGAGTTCGAGGGATTTCTCCCCTGAATCAGAAACAACCATCCTAGGATAAGCAACCCCTAGTCTACCCTTCGGAGCCTCGGTCTTCTTTTCTTCCACGATCTTCTCCTTCTTCTGGGGTGGTTCTTCAATCGCAAGTGATAGTGCCGACTCGACAGGTTTGAAACTCTGAGTTGAAGCGTGTACCGAAGCAGTCTGGATGTGATCCAAAATTTTCTTTGATGATCTTGTTCAGACAGTACGGCATCCATCATCAGTCGTGTACGGGTTTATCAGAACAATGGGATCTGTTGAAATAACATTGACGGAACCTCCTTTATGGGGTTCCTTCATGAATTCCTTTGGGATCGTTATGTTCCGTCTCCGGAGATTGTCATCAAGCCAACTCTTGAAAGTGATGCAATCCTCTATCTTGTGTCCGAGCATCTGGTGGTAAGGGCAATAGTTAGGATGAACTTTCTTATTGACTTCCTCCGGCGTATTGGGCTCTGGCGGCTGAAAATCTGGTGTCTTCATTAAGCTGCGAAACATCTTCGCTACTGCTTCAATTTTGAATGGATATTCTTTATTTAGAAGTTCTCTTAAGGTACGCGATGAATGAGACAGTTGTTCATAATGCTGAGGCGGCTGATAGCTCAGACGAGGTTGCTGATAGCCCTGCTGAGGTTGTTCATAGCCCTGCTGAGGTTGCTGATAAGTCTGTTGAGGTGGTTGATAACTAGGCTGTGGCCACTCTAACTCTATCTAAACCGGCTGCTTGCCCTTATCTACTGCCGCGATGATTCCAGATTTCTTTTCGAATGTTTTCACAGTTTTCTACTTATCGGTCTTATCTACGAAACTTAACTGCTTTGCCACTTCTTGCAAGCTCCTGGCCTTGCTAAGCATATTCTCGAAAGTCTTGATTATAAATCCGTTAAGGAGAAGTGCTATCGGACCATGGATACTTTTAAGTAGGATGCCGACTGCATGTTGTTCTTGAAGCTGTGGTTCACACTTCATGCTTAAGTTTCTCCATCGAAGTATGTAATCCACTAAAGTCTCGTTCGGCTTCGTTGCTCCACCACTAGATCACCGATAGTGATGTGGTGCCGAGCTCCGACAAGCGCTTAACGAAAAGATTCTCTAGTTCCGAAAAGGTCTTTATCGAACCGTTCGTCGGTCTCGCATACCGGTCAAAGGCAATCCACGACAACCGCCGACGAACGCGTCGGAAGAGTAAAGTGTCACTCCCAGCGGCATTGCAACAACTACCACGAAAATGTGCGACATGTTGCCAGGGGTTTTCCGTTCCATTAAAAGTCTTAAACAGAGGTGGTACGAAGCCTTTCAGGTATTGAACTGCATCGAATTCTTCGGGGTAAGGTCTACCCGTCTGAATAGATGCTTCACTCTTGGATTGTGCTAGGGCTTCTTGCACATATTGTTCTACCATGCTCTTAATGTCCTTTTCTGGAATCATGCTTTGTGCAGGATCTTTCTTTGGTTGTTCGTCTCCGTTGACGGATGTGATCTCTTTTCCTTCATCAGCAATATGGATAATTTCTGGGGGTGTCTCTTTCTAAGGTTGTACCTGACTCTAGAGAGTGGCTAAGGCAGCAGCCATCTCTTCCATCCTCCTTGCCATCTGGGAAATTGTGCCATCTCTTTCCCGAAGCTGTGCCCTCATCACTTCTGGTTCATCTCTTTCTGTAGCTGCTTAAGAATTAGAAAGGAAGAGAAAGTCTTATGCAAGTCTTCTCGACTCGAAGGACCGCTCCTAAACTAACACCTATTGGGGGTCCACCCCACCTCAGAAAAGAGGTAAAAGGATCTCGGAACCTCTCCGTTTAGGGGTGTCTAAACAGTGGCTCTTAAATCCGAGAGGAGTTGGCTATACTCGTTCAAGAAAGAAATGAACGGGGTATTCCAATGGAAGAATGGTAGTTTTGGACCACTAGGGATATGGACTCACTACCGATTTATGAAAGCAAAACCATCTAATCAAATTGGAAAGAGGAACTCATCCCCAGTGGAGTCGCCATAAATTGTCGACATATTTAAAGGTTGTGTGTTGTATTTTGAAAAGGGGTCGCCTACAGAAATTGTCGGCATATTTTTAATTTAATTTAAATAAATAATTTGAAAAGTAGTATTTGATTTTGAAAATACTTTTTAAATTTGAAGATTTTAAGATATGAAATCAAACCGATCTCACATCCCAAATTGTTTATATAAACGAGCACCGCATCACAAACCGTGTATCTATCCCGAAGAATAGATGCACCGCTTGACGATTGGGCTTGATTCAATAAACTAAAAGATTTGTGACATCCATTTGGTCTGCGAACAAATTTTATAAGCCGACAAGTTCCTCTGCTTAATATAAAGGAATTAAGCAGGGTTTATATTACCTGTGTTCTTAAAGTTCCCTATAAGGGCAAACCCCTATAGTTAATTACATCTTAAATGTCCGAAGACACTTAAGAAAACTCTCGATAATGATTAGTGGTTTTGCTCTTAAGAATTTCAAAGTTTAAGGTTTTTAAAGGATTGAATTTTTGAATTTCAATAGGGAATGGATCAAATTTGGAATATTTAATTTCAGGAGTTCAAAGGAAGAAAAGTAGAAGCTGAGGATCCAAGAAGAATCTTGGCAACTTCCCAAACTATTCTATTGTTTGGCTTCAATTTGGGAGTATATTTAATGTTGCAATCCTGCCAATTTTAATTAATTAGGCCTTATATTAGTATGACATAATCATACAAATAGCCTCAAAGATGTGAGGGTTTATGTCATACCAAACAACTACCTCGGAGTTCTAAGACTGGTTAGGACTTAATTTACATGACATGATCATGCAAATGCCTAACAAAGAGTTGAGGATTTATGTTACACTAAGTAAACTACCTCAAAATCCTATGGCTTTATTATTTAAAACTTGGAAAGGTTTGCTGAAGTAGACTCAGGTTTTGCTGATGATGATGGCCATGTTGCCCACCATGCTCCGAGCTCCTTGTTGTTGCAGAGGTTTAGTTTTAGAAGTCATAAATCAGGAGATGAGAGACGTGTTTTTGGTTTAGAGAAAATCTTAAAATCCAATTGTTTTTAATATTTTAATTAAAATAAATCTTAAAGTTATTTAAACAGAACCGATTAAGATCCCACAGTTTCGTCATCCCGGCACCGTTATTTTTATCGAATTCACTTAGTCCAGATGAATTTGCTAAACTCAACTGAATGAGTTCCACACTTTCATTTAGAACTTGGGAAATCTCGTTAGCAACACATGGGTTACATCATCCGAGGTATTCTCGATCATTCAATAAGACGTTTTAATTTAGTTGTGATTGTAGTTTTGTTGTTCTGTTTGTGATTAAATTTTGAGTTTTTTTATATTTTGGAATTTTGTGGCGTTGAATTTTATCTTGCAATGACTTTTAATTTAGTTTTGGTTTAAGTTCACGGACTATCCTAAAGGTTTTGGTTTTCATGCAACAATTTTATTTATCATGCAAGAGAAGTAAAGTACAACGCATGTATGTAAATTGCAATAAAATAAAAGCGTACCTGGAGGGTCTTCCCGTCATCCCAAGATACACTTAAAACACATGTTAGAACATTTAAATATTTCAACAGATACCTAGGTAAAGCTAAGGGAAGTGTTTTGGTTGTCTACCAAATTCCTAATCCTATAACTAGTCATCTCCTATGACGTCTAGGTTGTTGGTTTGGTTTGAGGATGATTTTCTTCATCTAAGAACAATTAAATTCAGTTGTTCTTCTAAAACATCCCTATATATTGAGGAAGTGCTTAGGATGAGTCCTAAACATCTTTTCAATACATCTGGGATTATTTTGAGTCCAAGTAAATTCAGTTGCACAGGTGAATTAATCATCCACGAGTTTAGTTAAACTTTGTCTCTTGCTCAGTGAACTTCGGTATTTGATTACCTGATGAATGAAGTGACATCTCACTTAATACTCTATTTAAGAGTTATGATAATTAAAGCCTTTAAGGGCAGGTTGGTTTATCGGGAATTCTAATTATTCTTAATTTAAAGTTTGAGTTAATGGTTTAAAGTGTTTTAATTTAATTAATAAGTTTTAATTAATAATTTTAAGTTTGGAATAGTGTTCAAATTATTTTAGATTTAATTTAAATCTTTACACTTTCAATTATCTTGGTATTTCAAATTGATATTCATGTTTTAAATTTACTTAGACAGAAAGAGGTGTTGAAATTATTGATATGTTTTGATTTAACTCTTAATTATTTCATTTAGGTTTGTTGTTAAGTGATTTTAATTTAATTTAATTTAATTTAATTTAATTTTAATTTAATTTAATTTCATTTAATTTTAATTTAATTTTAATTTAATTTTAATTTAATTTTAATTAAATTTTAATTTAATTTTAATGTAATTTAATTTTGTTTTAATTTTAGTTTTAATTGTTAATTTGGATTATTATTTTAATTTTTAATTAAGAACTAAATATTGTTAAATTGATTTATTTAAGGATTTTTAAATTAAAGAATAAATATCCTTTTAATAATATCCCTATTTTGATAATCCAAATTTTAAATATATCCTTTCCAAAATTTAAATCATTTAATTAATTAAAGTTTCATTTTGATAATTTCGAAGTGTTTAATGGGTTTCTACCTCCTAATTTCCCTAAGTTTCAATCATCGAAGAGAAAGTTAGAATAAAATTTTTTACCCCCCCCCCTCTTTTTGATTAAACCTAAAGTTTTAATTAAGGGTTAAAATTTTTAATTACCTTTATGCCCTTTTAAGGTTATTTATTTCATAATTCACTAAATTGAGCTCAAATGAATTTGAAATTTTTATGTTACCTCAACAACATGACCAAGAAAAGGTTTCTGTCCTTAAGAAAATTATTGGATGTTCCTAATGAACAGAGGACCAGTTGGACAAATTTTGGTGATTTTTTGAATTATATTTTATTTATTATAATTATTTTTAGTTTTAGAATATTAATTAATTTTAAAATAAAATAAAAGTTGAAAAATAGATTTTATATTTTTCATAAATTTCTCTAACCTCAAGGAGTCCAGATAGCCAAGTTTTATAATTTTCTGATTTTTCTTTGATTTATTAGAATTATTTTAGTGAAGAAGGTTGAAAATTCATTTTTTAATATTAAAAATTACATTAAGCCTTTAAAATCCAATATCTTATCCTAGGGACTTGGGAAAAATATATGGTTTGTTCCTAAATGATTAGAAGTCAAAATGTGACATTTTTATGATTTTTAATATTTTTGTGATTTTTATTATTTTTTAATTATTAAAATATTAAAATATTGTGAAAAATCAAACTTTTTAGAAAATTCCAATTTTAATTTTCCTGAACTCCCCGATATCGCAGAAGATCCAAAATCATTTTTGTGAATTTTTGAAAAGTATTTTTGGAGTTATGAATTTCTAAAGTTCCATTTTGCTTATGAGGCTTAATCAATCCATTTGGTGGGGTTAATCAAGCCCAATTGATTTCAAAATTTTATGTAAGGTTTCCCTTACCCTAAAGAGTATTGGAGAATTGTTTTCAAGTCAATTTGATGTGTGGTTA
This sequence comes from Papilionanthe hookeriana x Papilionanthe teres, assembly GCA_022702705.1. Lineage (NCBI taxonomy): Eukaryota > Viridiplantae > Streptophyta > Magnoliopsida > Asparagales > Orchidaceae > Papilionanthe > Papilionanthe hookeriana x Papilionanthe teres. The sequence goes on from CM040424.1 coordinate 170,284,808, forward strand.
ACCCTAATTAATTCAAATTCAATTTTAGGGGTTTTGGCCAATTAAGGTTATTATGAATGAATTAACTCAAAATATATTTTTCATATGGTCCCCTGGTCCTAAGAAACATCACCAAATTTTCCTAGAATTTATTTTACAACATGCTAATTATTGGAATTAAAATACCTAAAACAGTAACATGAACTTGAAAAATCAATAACTTTTCACAGAGATGGCCTCTGACCTTGAAAAATTCAGGGAATGTTCCCAAGATCAGAGGCTTCAAAAGCCCTATAGTCTCATGCCATGCTGAATTATCTATGGAAATGAAGAATGAAAACATTAAAAATAGTAAATAAATTGTTAAAAATAAATACTCATCCAATTAACTGAGCAAGAGAGTATTTTTATTTTATTTTTGTCATTTTTCTATGCAAAGATATGAATTTTTGAAGTTCAAGGCATTTAAATAATTCAAAAATACCCTAATTTCCTATTTATCCACGCGGCGCCTCGTCAACCTCAGCAGCTCCGAAAGCCCACGCGTCGCACTATGATTCGGCTCCGTCATCTGACTCAGCTCTCCAGGGGCCTGCGGTTCACGTACCATTGCGCCGTCCGACTTGATCTCGACCGTCCGCTCGATACACGTGCGATCCAACGGCTCCTGGTCATCGTCTACGACTGGTGTGCACCCGTGACCGTCCACACTCAAACCCTAATATCTCTCTCGATTCTCAATGGATTTTTGTGTTCTTATACTCTATCGATTCATCTTGAAAAGACGAACACATCCATACAGTTTATAGGCTATGAAATTAACCTAAAAAAATGGAGAATTGCTGGAAACTCGGGGGAAGAATGAGTTCATACCTTTGCTCAGAGAAGTGAAGCTTCGATCTGAGAGTTGCGTCACCATCGATTGAGTCCAGGCAAGCTCCAGATGAAGTCTCTGGCACTGGGGAATTGTCTAAGTATGAAAGTGACTAAGGCCGATCACAAAGCTTGGAGGCTGGAAGCAATGGATGGCCTGGTGAGGGGGCTATTGATGTGGAACTTTTCCTCTTGGTCTGGTGAAGGTGTAGGATCAATCAATTTGGAGATTGGCTCACAGTGGTGAAGTGTCCTATTTTTTGGGTGGACATTCAACACAGAAATTGATCTCACAGAGAGGGTTTTAGGGCTGGATTTCAGTGGGGATCAAGTTCTCTATGTCTGGAGAGGGGTCTGGAGTGATTTTGGCAGAGTTTTGATAAGGTTTGGTTCAACACCTCCTTTGGCCGAGACATGGCGGTGTTAAAATAGAGGTGGCTGGAGGTCTTCCCAGGGGCAATTGGAGGCTGGGATCAGCTGCTCAGTGGAGGAGAAGAACAGCCATGGTGTCCATTTTGGTTGGGATAGCTCAGCCAGGGAGAATTAAAAAAATTGGCTCACATGGAGCTCTCGGCCATGGTGTTTTCTGGCGACCCAGGCAACTGGCTGGCAGGGTTAGGTCACCATCTGGCTCGGAAGGGTCAGGGGTTGGCAAGGGTGCAGTTAATTGAGGCTTGACTTGTGTAAAGGAGTTTGATTTAAGTGGTAAGGTGGAAGAGTCATTTTGGGCTTGGTTTAGTCAACTCATGGTTTAGGCTAGGTGCACCTCCCTAAAGCTGGTTTGGGCTTAAGAGAAAGTCACTTGGGTCAGCTTGATTAGTGGGGACAAGTCACAATCCTAGTACAATTAGGCTTAAGCAAGATTAGGGGACACATGGGAGTGTTTAATCACTCCTAAGGGACTCATAAAAGGGTTTCCTCCTTTTTTCCATTTAGGGAGTGGCGATAAGTCAAAGCTCTCATGGCTTTCATGTGGCTTGTGCATGGCTCCAAGGACTCCATTTGGCTTAGGGATGGCTTGGCTTATTTACATGGAAATGGATTTTAGGGATTTTTGGCATTTAGTGGTGATTTGGCCTGAGGCATTAATTTGGAATCATTTGATCATAGATTTAAAACTTAGGGGTTGATTTTGGTTAAAAGGATGACAAATGAAAATATCATGTGGGCTTTAGGATAGATTTTGGGCTTTTTTGAGATTTGGTGAAAATGGGCTTTTAAAGGCTTTATGGAAGTAGGCTTTTAGATTTTAAAATGGGCTTTTGGAAGAAAGTTTTTTGAAGGACCATGTCAAATAAATGTTACAATTAGTTTAGGCATGTGTCATGAGTGGTTTGAAACAAGTTTAGAGTGATTTTGAATTGTATTGGGTTGAATTTGGGCTTTTTTGGTAATGGGGCCAAGGTGGGCCAAATTAGGCTAGCTTGGGCTAAGTTTGGGCTAAATTTGGATTTGATGTAAAATTAATGTTGAGAAATGTTCATGGGAGTGTGACAAAGAGTTTTCAACTTTAGTTGGGCTTTGATTTTGGGATTTGGGCCCATTTGGCTTAGGTTTGGGCTTAGGTCAATTTAAGGGATTTTGGTTTTGGGTTTAGTTTAGGTGGAGTTTAGGTTCAAATTTTGGGCAAATCAAGTTAGTGTTTTATTTATGAGGGTGTTAGGAAGGCTTAGAAATGATTTGGGGCCAATTGGAGTTGAATTGGACTGGTTTGAGCAAGGTTTAGGTCATGGGCCAAAATTGGGCCTTAGGCTTCAAATTGAAATTAGGCTCAAATTTCAATCCAATTGGACTTGGATTTTGTATAAATTGATGTTGGGGATATTGATTTGAATATTAGAATTGAATTGGACCAGAATTGAGGTCAATTATGGTGGCTTGGTTTGACATTGGGTTCATTTGGTTTAAAAATAGGTCAAATTGGGGGTTTTGGTAAAAGTGGGGTAAATTGGCAAAATTGGCACATAGTGTAGTTGAACAAAATGAAATTGAGAATATTTTAGAGTTTTTGGAATTTTTTGGGAATTTTCTGAATTTTTGGATTTTTGGGGTAAAAGGGTATTTTAGTAATTTTGGGGGGTTTAGGGGTATTTTTGGAAATTTTTGTATTTGTGGCCAAAGATGGTCAATTTGAGTGGGGGAAAATGTTTAGGATTGATTTTGAGGAATTTTGGGTAATTTAGGCAATTTTGCTAATTTTGGGTCATTTCAAGGGTATTTGGTAGGTTTGGTAGGTCCGAGGCCCCTGGGGTCAAAAATTGAAATTTTAAAAAAAAGAAGATTGATCAAGTGTGAGTGAAATGAAATTATTTTGGTTGAGCCATGAAGCCATGAAGCCATGAAGCCATATTAAGCCCATATAAGCCATGAGATGACTCATTTGAGGCATTCACTATGTTGTTCCTAACCCTCTTAGCCAGGGGCTTAGGGGTTAAGGACCATCCATATGAATTACCTACATGAGTCAGGACGTCATGTTCGGTGAGAGTGTGTTTTTAGGACTTGGAATAAGTGTGAGAGTGTAGTGTATGTGCAAGTCAACCCTCACCAAACCAGGCCACCCAGGGTATTCCTAAGGCCAAAAAGTCCAATAGGGAACTCATCCTTCAAACCTCCACATTTGACTTCAACCCTCTAAGTGATTAGGTGTCTACAATAAAGCTTATGGGGTTTGCAGGGAGTTAAGAGGTGTTTGAATTTCTAATGGGTAGGTTCCATTTCTAGTCCTCTAAGATTAGTCAAAGGAAAAGTCTAAGGCTAGATCCTAAGTACTAAGGAGTGAGAAAAGAAGAGACCTCATCAAAAATGAGGTCAACAGTAAGCTTTTCATCTTCTGGTGCCATCTTTATCTGGTTGTATCCTAATGATCCATCAATGAATGAGAAGACTTCATGTGTTGAAGCAATGTCAATCATCAATTCTGGAATGGGTAGCGGAAATTCATCCTTTGGACATGCTTTGTTTAAATCTCTGAAATCAACGCAAGTTCTGATCTAACCATTCTTCTTTCTGACTGGTACCACATTGGTTAACCAAGTTGGATATTGTTCCTCACGGACAAATTTAGCATCTATTAGCTTCTTAACTTCAGCTATAACTTGTTGTTCAATCTCTAGACGCATTCTTCTCGGAGCTTGTCTGACTAGAACGGCAGTGGGATCTACTCCTAACTTGTAAACTGCGACTTCTGGAGCTAATCCTGGCATTTCATCATAACTCCAAGCAAAACAGTCCTTAAATTCCATTAATAACTTGATTATCTCTTCGGAGTCTTCTTTATTGAGTAAGGAGCTAACAAAGGTTGACCTAGGCTCTTTGTTAGTACCTAAGTTAACTTCCATTAACTCGTCTATAGTAGATTTAATTTCTTCTTCGAATTCCGGTGGAGCATTTCCAATTGGTAGATCCTCAAGATCAGCTGAAGCTTCCAGGCAACTTTCATCATGCTCGTGAGTGAGAGCTAAGCAAAATCCCGAATCATCAACATATCCTACTGTGCCGAATCCAAGACCATGTTTGGAATTGGTTGGCCGACTGGCATTGTTCCATAATTTTTCGAAGTGTTGTGATCGACCTTTTGTCCATTATTTAGGTAAGACACCACGTTGAATTAAATTCTGAACACAGGGAGAGTACCACTCAAAATGAAATTTCATTAATTCAGAAGAAGTAACATCTTCAAATTGTACATCTTTTTCAGTATTGGAAGAAGAAGCACCACGGTAGAATTTGATCGATTTAGTACCACCACGTACCTCCTTGACTACAATACCCTCGATCTTATTAGAATGAATCATGGTCAAGGTCATAATATGTACATAATGGTTAATCTTTTCATACATTGATTTGTATTCTTCATTCCTTTCATCTCCGAGAGAGATCTTGAACTGAGGTTTCTTTTGATTTACTGTTGCTGCTTCTTTCTTGATTTCTTCTTCTTCGGAATAATTCTCCCAATCAACGTCGATGACCGGTTTTTTCTATCCAACTGTTCCAACGTCTCTTCCTCGACCTCGTCCCCGGCCTCGACCTCGGGTGCGAGTTCTGGAGAAACCTTCACCATCTCACGGTAAGGGAGTGGTGAGTAACAGTCGGACTAGAATTTAAGGCTCCTCATCGTCTTGCACTTCTTTTGCTTCATTTAGTATGACATTTCTGGAGAAGATTGTTTCTTCGGAGGCGCATAATAGGCTGCATCTCCATGAATTCCAATCTCGTGTACTGAGAATGGTTGCAAGTCACCTTTGATACATTGTTCTCCTCCTTCGTAATACTTTATGCACTGGTACAGAGACGATGGTACCATCCGGTTCTCATGGATCCATGGCCGACCCAGTAGAGCATTGAATGATGTTTCAGAATCAATTATGTGGAATTTTGCGGTTGTCCTTGCCAAATCACCGATCTTCATTAACAGTGTTATTGATCCGAGTGCTCTTTCTCCATTCTAATTGAACCCTCTTAAAAACATCTTGTCTGCTTCAAGTTCACGAGCATCAATTTCCAAATATGCTAATGTTCGAGGGCTCATAATGTTGATTGATGCTCCCGGATCAACTAACACCCTGGAGAGCATAAACTTTCCGATAGTGATTGAAATGTACAACGGTCGATTGTGATCAGCCGTACGGAGTAGTAGATCATTATCCGTGAAGGTAACACCTCGCTGTTCTTTTAACGAGCAAACCTCGTCTAAGGAATTACCGACTATTTGAGCTAAACAAATTTCTGGATCTAGTAAAGCCTTGATCAGAGTTTCCCTCATCTCCTTTGATAGGATCAGAGTGTCGTAGATGCTCAACTTGGCTGGTGGCTTCCTAAGATGGGCTAGCACGTTATAATCCACTTTATTACCATGTTCTTCAATTTCTTCCCGAATGGGCAGTTCCTCCGCTGGGGTTGGCTCTTCCTGAGCAACCACCTGCTTTCCTTTATCCTTTGGACCCATTCTCGGGGGTAGAACTTTTCCGCTTCTTAAATTAACTTATATTATTTCTTCTGCATCTGGTACTGAATATGTCGGTGTATCCTCTTGAATTGGAATGACTGGCTCTTCTGGAGTTGCTTTGGAATCTGATAGCTCAAATTCTATCATGATTGGAGCTCCTCGGAATTCACAAACGGACTCGTTGCTTCTCGAGCTTTTGTAGCCATCCTTGTGAACGTCTTCTCCTTCGTCGTGGTCATCGAGGTTTAGTATGATTTGAGAATCATTATTTATATCGAAATCGAGATCTGGATTAGGTTAGTTGTCATTAGTTACGTAATCGTTAGAAACAGTCAAAACGTAGCCAATACCAAAACTCTTATCATTATAAGATTCCGCCGGGGCGAGCAAATAATCATACGGAGTCAGAGGTTCGAGGGATTTCTCCCCTGAATCTGAAATAACCATCCTAGGATAAGCAACCCCTAGTCTACTCTTTGGAGCCTAGGTCCTCTTCTCTCCCACAATCTTCTCCTCCTCCTGGGGCGGTTCTTCAATCGTAAGCGATAGCACCTGCTCGGCAGGTTTCAAACTTTGAGTTGAAGCGTGCACCAAAGCGGACTGGATATGATCCAAGATTTTCATTGAAGACTTTGTCCAGACGGTACTCCATCCATCATCGGGCGTATACGAGTTTATTGGAACAATAGGATTCGTCGAGATAACATTGATGAAACCTCCTTTTTGGGGTTCCATCATGTATTCCTTCGGGATCGTTATGTTCCCTTTTTGGAGATTATCATCAAGCCAACTCTTGAAAGTGATGCAATCCTCTATCTTGTGTCCGAGCATTTGGTGGTAAGGGCAATAGTTCAGATGATCTTTCTTGTTGACTTCTTCTGGCCTCTTGGGCTCCGGTAGCTGAAAATCTGGTGTCTTCATTAAAGTGTGGAACATCTTCGCTACTGCTTCAGTTTTGAATGGATATTCCATATTCAGAAAATCTTTCAGGGTACGCTGTGGACGAGGTAGTTGTTCATAATGCTAAGGCGACTGATAGCTCGGACGAGGCTGTTGATAACCCTGCTGAGGTTGCTGATAAATCTGTTCCGGTTGTTCGAATGTCCGTTGCGGTGGTTGATGATCCATGAAGAAAAATACATATTTTTATGCCTCGATTTTTATCAATTTCTAAGGATATTATGCTTTAATGAAAAGTGTTTTTGTGTTTTTGGATGTAGGTGATGTAAAAAGGTCTAGAAAAGGAAAAGGAGCAAAAGGAGCAAAAATGGAGAAAAATACAAAAAGAACAAAAAAAATATGGCCTAGCGCCTAGGCGCCAGAAACTGGCGCCTAAGCGCCAGACTCGATACAGAAACTGTTAAGTTTTTGAAGACTTTTGAACGGTTATTTTGACGAAGTGAGCAGTTATTGGACATTCTAGAAGACTGCCAGTTGTTCCTTGATAATAGGACATGTGATACATTGCATCTGGACGCTCCAAAAAGGTTTTAAACGTGAAGAGGTGCGAGCCAAAGCGAAGAGGTTCGAAGAACTGGATGCGGTGTCCTGCGCCTAGGTACCAGATTCTGGCGCCTAGGCGCCAGACCGACCTTCTAGAAGATTCACTGAATTTCGACATGTTTTGAAGAGGTGCCTCAAGGCAACCCTTGTAGCCTATAAATAGAAGTCCACTCCTTTAGAGAAAATCGTCCCCCATTCGCCCTACCCCCTCTAGCCTCCTTAGAGAGAGAAATCTCATTAGAGGGAGAGAGTCTAGAGAATTAGAGAGAGAAATTTAGGGCCACTTTTGTTTAGTTTAGTGAGTTTACATTCAAGTTGTAGCGCTGAAGTTCATTACACTGTGGAGTCAGTAGGAATCAGAAGATCTGTAGAAGGAATATTTGAGATAAGTATTTTTATATTTGATTCAAAGTTTATTTTTTATGTTTTGCTGTTTATTTTCAATGTGTTCTGAGTATTTAGTTTACTATCTTCCTTCAATCATGAAGAGATAGATAAGATAATATAAAGATTCGATGGAGAATTAAAATTCAAAATATTTTCAAAAACATTGTGATGACATTAATACTCGATCTTACTTTACTTTTTAAAATGGCTATTTAAATTGTTAAAACCCGTTGATGAGTTTTGAAACCTCGAAGGAGAAGAACTCTTAACTTGTAAATGTCACATGAATCCTTGGGTAGTCGAAGGCCATGTGCGGGCTATTCAAGGTGAAGTGCAAATAAATAGGAAGATAAGATTTAAAGGGCATAGAATTGATAAGTTTTTAGAGTGACAGGCTAAATTCTTATAATTTGATTTATAGATCAGGAATGGGTCACTAGTAGGGCCGACCATAGCTACCCTTAGACATCTAGTAGTGAGAGTCTAGATTAACCCTTTACTACTAACAATACATCCGGACCTGATCTGTAAGTTAGTCAATGTTCTTTGCGCCTGGATCAAAGGGTAAAGAATAGGAATGCTTCTATTTGGCACAATACCATAAATCAAATTCTCCAACGAATATTAAATTATCTTAAAAATCTTGGATTAATTGAAGGAAATAAAGATGTTATTTTATATAGTTTTCATAAATCATTCTCTTAGTATTGTTTTCTTTAATTGCATCTAGTAAATTAATTTATAGTTAATTTAAAGGATAAAAAGATATTTTTAAAATATAATATTTAGAAAATTTATTTCTATAATTTTTCCCCGTGGGATCGATACTTGGGTTATAATAGAAAACCCTATATTACTTGAAACGATACGTATACTTGCGTAGTACCCCTAATGTGTAAAGTAATTTCTAAAATTTAAAATATTTTGATTTATACACTAGCCGCTTATTATAAATTGGGTCAAGCTTTGACCATCTTTTGGAAACATATATTACTGCATTACTTGCGGTCGGGTCAGTTGATAACTAGGCTGTGGCCCCTCTTGTTGTGTCTGAACCGGCTGCTTGCCCTTATGTACCATCGCGATGATTCTGGATTTCTTTTCAAATGCTTTTTACGGGCTTCTGCTTATCATTCTTGTCCACGAAACTTAAATGCTTTTCCTCTTCTTGCAAGCTCTCGGCCTTGCTAAGCAACTTCTTGAAAGTCTTAATTGTAAATCCTTTAAGGAGAAGTGCTATCGGGCCATGGATACTCTTAAGCAAGCTGCCGACTGCATGCTGTTCTTGAAGTTGTGGTTCAAAATTCATGCCTAAGTTCCTCCATCGAAGTATGTAATTCACTAAAGTCTCGTTTGGATTCTGGTGCTCCATCACTAGATCACCGATGGTGATGTGGTGCCGAGCCCCGACAAACCGCTTAACGAAGAGGTTTTCCAATTCTGCAGTGGTCTTAACTGAACTATTTGGCAATTCTGCGTACCATTCGAAGGCGATCCCTGACAAACTGCTGACGAACTGACGAAAGAGTAAAGCGTCACTCCCACCGGCATTGCATAACAAGCACGAAAATGTGCAACATGCTGCCGGGGGTTTCCCGTTACATCGAAAGTCTTAAACAGAGATGGTACGAAGCCTTTCGGGTATTGGACTGCATCGAACTCTTCTGGGTAAGGTCTACCCATATGAATAGATGCTCCGCTCTTAGATTGTGCTAAAGCTTCTCACACCTGCTGTTCTACCATGTTTTTAATGTCCTTCTCGGGAATCAAGCTCTGCGCAGAATCCTTCTTTGGTGGCTCATCTCCATTTACGGATGTGATCTCTCTTCCTCCATCTGCAATATGGATGATCTCTGATGGTGTTTCTTTCTGAGGTTGTACCTAACTCTGGAGACTAGCTAAAGAAGAAACCATCTCATCCATCCTCTTTGCCATCTTGGAAATTGTGTCATCTCTTTCCTGAAGCTGTTCTCTCATCACTTCCGGTTCATCTCTTTCCGCAGCTGCCGGAGCACCTTGTGAAGCTGATGATGCTCGTGTCTTGACCATATTGATCTCGGCATACTCCACATCCATGAACTCTGATGAATCAACTTCATTCTCCAACTTTTCTCCTCTTTCTTTTGCCAACCGCCAGATATCCGTCCTTAGCTTTTCTATAGCATCCTCGAGGGGTCTCTTTCAGACGGTCTCGCGGTTGTCGTGTGATGGCTGTTGAACTTCTTTGTCGGGTGTTTCTTTTATTACAGTAGCAATTTCTTCTGATTCTGTCTCTTTGATGAGGCTTTTCTTCTCAGGACGTTGTGTTAGTCTCGGCTAGGTAATAATAGGTCGCCACACCATCCTTCTTGCAGTAGAAGGCCTAGGACCGGACGTTCTGTCGGCTATATGTTGGTAGGTGGTGTCCTCCTTAATATGATGGCCCGATACAAAAATAGGTGAACTAGCTCTCATTTTCTTCCTTGTTTTCTCTACGGCAGTGACAGGCTCTACTCGCGGTCCGAGGCGGGATCTAGCTGGCACTCGTCCCATTCTTCTTAGGATTTCTGACACGGGGCATCTTTCTTTCTTTGCTAACCTTTCTACTACAACTTGCAGTCGAGTGAGCGGTGTAGCCCTAGCTCTTTTTCTTTTGCTATCACTATAATATGCAGGTCGAGGTAATGCATCAGCGATCCTCCGGGCATCTTTTTCATCAGCTGCAGCAGAGAGTGGGTGGAACCTACTTCCTCCTAACAGTGGTGAATATTCAGGTAGCTCTTCTCTTTCCTCTGGAATTTCCTCTAGAAAAGCAACTTCAGCAGCTTTGGCTTTCTCGATCCTGGCGATCTTTCTGCCTCTGTTTCTTCTTTGAGTCCGAGTCATGGGTGTAAAATTTGAACTGGACCCGATTTCAAAAACAGATGGTATTGCAGCAAAATCCCTACCCTCCACGGTGGCAGGTTTATTATAAACTCAACACCCTTCCCTTTTAGTTGGGCGGGAATTGAGGCAGGTGTAGAGACGACTAGACTGGTGGGGGTTGAGATTACAGTCCTCCTACGAATAGTGGTATCTTTTTCAGCTCCAACCCTTCGCAGGGGAGGAAATTCTTGAGTCGATTTCAGGTTGAACGCAAGCACGGGTTTCTCAGTTTGTGGTGCTTTGTCCATTAGTGTAAAAAGAGTGACGTGAGCAAACTTGATTTCTGTATTGTTAAATCCTTGTCCAAAACAGATGATCCCATTGTCGAGCAGCTCATCCTTGTAAACAACAAAGTCTATCCCGTTGGTGAAGGAGAAGATTAACTTTGGGGCAGATATTTTCTACAGGGTAGATTCTGAGTATTAGTCCCGAATTATGCTTCCTTTTGTCACAAAATTTAGGACGAAAAAGTAAGAGTCCAAACACATTTTCAGTTATCTTAATGCATTTGCGATCTAAAAGAGTTTGTTTATTACAGGGTTGTTTATTAGAAGATTTGTTTGTTAGGAATGAAATGTTTAAAGAACGAAGGTTTATAGAAAAAGGAAGGGACCCAGTTCGTAATTGAAAAGGGAGAGAAATTCTCGTAAGGCTTCTTAATCCGAAGGACTACTCCTAAACTAACACCTATTGGGGGTCCACCCCACCTCTTAAGAGGTAAAAGGATTTCGGAACCTCTTTGTTTAGGGGTGTCTAAACAGTGGCTCCTAAGTCCAAGAGGGAGTCGACTATACTTGCTCAAGACAGAAAAGAGCGAGGTATGCCAACGGAAGAATGATAGTTTGGTCCACTAGGGATATGGACTCACTATCGATTTATGAAAGCAAAACCATCTGATTAGGATGGAGAGAAGAACTACTCCCCAGCGGAGTCGCCAGAAACATGTCGGCATATTTTTAGGTTGTGTGTTGTATTTTCAAAAGGTGCCGCCAAACAAAAATTGTCGGCGAATTTTAAATTTTAAATTTAATTTAAATATATATAATTTAGAAAGTAGCATTTGATTTTGAAAATGATTTTAAGTTTAAAAACTTTAATATATGAAATCAAACCGATCTCACATCCTAAATAGTTTATATAAACGAGCACCGCACCACAAACCGTGTATCTATCCCGAAAAATAGACACACTACTTGATGATGGGGCTCGATTAAATAAACTAGAAGATTTGTGACATCTGTTTGGTCTGCAGACCAATTTTATAAGCCGACAAGTTCCCCTGATTATTATAAATGAATTAAACAGGGTTTATATTACATGAGTTCTTAAAGTTCCCTATAAGGGCAAGCCCCTATAGCTAATTACATCTTAAATATCCGAAGATACTTAAGAAGACTCTCGATAATGATCAGTGGTTTTTCTCTCAAGAATTTCAAAGTTTAAGGTTTTCAAACAATTAGATTTTGGAAATTTCAATAGGGAGTAGCTCTAATTTGGAACAGTTATTTTGAGAGTCCAAGAGAAGAGAAGTAGGGGATGTCACAGACCTGAAGTGAACTTCGGTGACTTCCCAGACTATCCTATGGTTTGACTTCAATTTGAGAGTTTATTTAATGTTGTAATCTTGTCAATTTTAGTTAATTAGGACTTATGCTTGTATGATATAATCACACAAATAGCCTCGAAGATGCGAGGGTTTATGTCAAACCAAATGACTACCTTAGAATCCTAAGACCGGTTTGGGCTTAATTTGCATTACACAAATGCCTAACAGAAAGTTGGGGATTTACGTTGCACAAGGAAAAATACCTAGAAATCCTATGGCTTGGTTATTTAAAACCAAGAAAGGTTTAGCTGATGTAGGCACAAGTTTTGCTGATGACGATGGTCATGCTGCCCACTATGCTCCAAGCTTCTTGTCGTTGCAGAGGTTTAGTTTTAGAAAGTGAAAATCTGGAGATGAGAGAAGTGTTTCAGTTTAGAAGAGTTTAAGGTTCAAATATCTTTAATGTTTTATTAAAGGAATCTTAAAGTTGATTATAACAACACAGGTTAAGATCCCACGGTTCCATCATTCCGACACTGTTATTTTTATTGGATTCACTTAGTCCAGATGAATTTGCTAAACTCAATTGAATGAGTTCCACACTTTCATTTAGACCGTGGGAAATACCGTTAGCAACACGTAGGTTACATCATCCGAGGTATTCCCAGTCATCCAACCAGACGTTTTAATTTTGTTGTAGTTGTGGTTTTATTGTTCTGTTTGTATTAAATTTTGAGTTGTTTTATATTTTGAATGTTGTGGTGGTGAATCTTATCTTCTTGTGACTTTTAATTTAGTTTAGGTTTCAGTTTTCATGCAATAATCTTGTTTAACATGCAAGAAAAGTAAAGTGTAGTACAGGTAAATAAGTTGCAATAAAGTAAATTGCAATAATGTAAAAGCGTACCTGGAGGGTCTTCTCGTCATTTCAAGCTACACTTAAAACACATGTTAGAACATTTAAATATTTTCAACAAGTATCTAGGTAAAGCTAAGGGAAAGGTTTTGGTTGTCTACCAAGATCCTAATCCTACTGCTAGTCAGTTCCTATGACGTCTAGGTTCTTTGTATTTTGTGGATGATTTTCTTCATCAAAGAACAATTAAGTTCAATTATTCTTCTTAATACACCTCATTGTATTGAGGAAGTTCTTAGAACGGGTTCTAAACATCTTTTCAATACTTCTGAGATTATTTCGTGTCTAAATGAACTTTTATTGTAGAGATGAATCAATCATCCATAACTTTTTAGTTATGTTTTAAATCTTGTTCAGTGAACTTAGGACATTTGATTATCCCATGAATGAAGTGACACCTCGCTTGATGCTCTATTTAAGAGTTATAATGATAAAAGTCTTTAGGGGCAAATCAATTTATTAAGAATTTCAACGATTTAAAATTAAAATTAATGTTTTAAGGTGATTTAATTTAGTTATAAAATTTTAAAAAATTTAAGTTTGGAATAGTGTTCAAGTTGTTTTATTTTTAAGTGTTTTAAACTATTTGAATTGAAAGAGGAGTTTAAATTATTTAATTTAGACTTTAATGATTTAATTTTAATTTAATTGCAATATTCTAGATTAACTTTTAATTGGTTTGATTTTTTAATTAAGAATTATTTTTTTTGAAATTGATTTTGATGTTTCAAGTTTGTTTTAAATTTGCTTTCAAGTGATTTTTGAAATTAAATTTTTTTTAATGTTTTAAATTTATTTCAATTTAATTATCAAGTTATTTAATGTTTTAAATTTTAATTTAATTAAGGGTTACCTTTTCTTTATTATTAATTTATTAATTTCAATTATCATCTTAAGCATAATTAAGAATTAAATATAATTAAAGTGATTCATTTGGGGATTTTAGTTTAAGTGATTATAGTCTCTCTAAATTATATCCCCATTTTAATAATCCAAAATTTTTTTAATTATTCTTCCAAAATTCAAATTATTTAATTAATTAAGGTTTCATTTTTTTTGGTTTATTAAAAGTGATCAATGAGTTCACCCTTTTATTTTCCAAAGTTTCAATCATCTAAGAAAGAATTAAGATCAAATATTTTACCCCTCATTTTGATTAAACCTAAAGTTTTAATTAGGGGTTAAAATTCTTAATTATTAATATGCCCTTTTAAGCATAATTATTTCATAACTTATCAAATTGAGCTCAAATGAGCTTGAAATCTTTTATGTCACTTCACTCACATGTCAATTAAGACATTAGAGGAGAAAATATGATTTTTCTATTTTTAATTTAATTTATATATTTATTTTAATAGAAAATAGGAATTTTCAATGGAGGTTCAACAACATGACCAAGGTAAGGTTTCTATCCTTAAGAAAATTTTGGAGTGTTTCTAACGACCAGAGGACGACTTGGACGAAATTTAGTGATTTTTTTAATTATATTTTATTTATTATAATTATTTTTAGTTTTGGAAGGTTAATTAATTATAAAATAAAATTAAAGTTGAAAGATGAATTTTATATTTTTCATAAATCACTCGACCTCAAGGAGTTCAGAGAAACAAATTTTTTAATTTTTTAATTTTTCTTTGATTTATTAGAATTAATTTATTGAAAATGTTGAAAAATCCATTTTTATTATTAGAAATTGTCTTAAGGTTTTAAAATTCAATATCTTTACTTTGAAGCTTAGAAAAAATATTTGGTTTGTTCCTAAGTGATTAGGAGGTGAAATATGACATTTTATGATTTTTAATATTTTTGTGATTTTTATTATTTTTTAATTATTAAAATATTAAATTTAGGTGGAAAATAAAGATTTTTGAATAATTACAATTTAATATTCATAGACTCTTCTAATATTAGAGAGCCCACAAAACCAATTTAGTAAATTTTTAAAATGTATTTTCAGAGTTATGAATTTTTAAAGTTTAATTTTACTCATGTGACCTAATTAATCCATTTAGTGGGGTTAAACATTTCCAATTGATTCCAAATTTTTATGTGAGGTCCCTCTGAACCTAAAGATTAGTGAAGAATTGTTTTTAAGTTCTTTTGATGTGTGGTTAAACCTAATTAATTAAAGTTCAGTCTTGAGTAAGTAGGTCAATTAGGGTTATTCTTAATGAATTAACTCAAAACATAATTATCCTATGGTCCTCTGGTCCTAAGAAACTTCCCCAAATTTTCCTAGAATTTTCTAAGCAATATGCTAATTAATGGAATTAAAATACCAAAAACAGTGACATAAACTTGAAAAATACATAAATTGCTATAGAGATAGCCTCTGGCCTTGAAAATTTAGGGAATGTTCCCAAGATCAGAGGCTTCAGAAGCCTTACGGCCTCATGTCATGGTGAATTGACTATGCAAAGGGAGAATTAAAATACTGAAATGAGTAAATAATTAATTAAAAATAAAATACTCATCATATTAACTCAATTATTTTTCCACATTATTCTCCTTTGTTCACTGAGCAAGAGGGTATTTTTATTTTATTTTTGTGATTTTTTTACACAAAGATATGGATTTTCTAAGTTTCAGGCATTTAATTAAATCCTAAATTCCATATTTTCCTACTTATCCGACTCAGTGCCACGGCGACCTTAGCGTCTCCGAAGCTCCACGCGGTGCGCCCCCATTCGCCCCCGCCATCCGACTCAGCGCCATGCGGCCCACGGTTCACGTACCGTTCCCTGGTCTGATGCAATCTGAGCCATCCAGTCGATACACGCTCGATCCAATGGCGGCTGGTCGTCGTCTCTGACTGGTGTGCACCCGTGACCTTCCACACTCAAACCCTAATATGTCCCTCATTTCTCAATGGATTTTTGTGTTCTTATACTCTATGGATTCGTCTTGAAGAGACGAACACATCCATATGGTTTACATGTTATGAAATTAACTCAAACGAAATGGAGAATCGCTGGAAGCTCGGGTTAAAGAGAAGTCTCCATTCCTTGATTCAGGAGGTGAGGCTTCAACTGAATGTGCTCGGCACGTTCGTTGGAGCTGGAAGAGCCTAGGGATGAAGCCTCTGGCCCTGGTGAAAGATCTAAGTATGAAAGTGACCAGGCCCGATTTTAGAATTTGGAGGCTAGAGCAATTGGGTGGCTTGGAGATGGGGCTTTAACTGAGGAACTCCTTCTCTTGGTCTTGTGCAGGTGTGTGTGAGTTTAATTTGATTTTGGTGGAGCTTTGAGAGATGTCCTGTTCTAGCCTGAGAATTGAGCTCCAAAACTGAGCTAAATCAATGGGATTTAGGGCAGGAGAACAGTGGGAATGGATTGCTCTTGGCTAGGGGAAGCTCTGTGAGAATTTTGGAGGGATTCTATGAAGGTTGATTTCAGCAACCTTTTGGCTGGAGGGGGTGGCTAGTTTAAATAGACATGACCAAGGCTTCCCAGGGCCAATTGATAGCTGGGATCAGCTGCCAAGGGGAGGAGATGAAGAGCTGTGGTGGCCAATTGGAGTGGAGCAGCTGTCGGCATATTTTTTAGGTTGTGTGTTTTATTTTGAAAACGGGTCGCCTAACAGAAGTTGTCGGCGAATTTAAATTTTTAAATTTAATTTAAATATATATATAATTTAGAAAGTAGTATTTGATTTTGAAAATAATTTTAAATTTGAAAATTTTAAGATATGAAATCAAACCGATCTCACAACCCAAATAGTTTATATAAACGAGCACCGAACCACAAACCGTGTATCTATCCCTAAGGATAGACACACTGCATGATGGTGGGGCTCGATTAAATAAACTAGAAGATTTGTGACATCCGTTTGGTCTGCGAACCAATTTTATAAGCCGACAAATTCCTCGCTTAATATGAAAGCATTAAACAGGGTTTATATTACACAGGTTCTTTAAAATTCCCTATAAGGGCAAGCCCCTATAGTTAATTACATCTTAAGTGACGAGAATCACCTAAGAAAACTCTCGATAATAATCAATAATTCTGCTCTCAAGAATTTCAAAGTTTAAGTTCTCAAAGGATTGAAGTTTGGAATTTCAATAGGGAATGGATCAAATTTGGAACATTTTGTTTTGGGAATTCAAAGGAAGAAAAGTAGGAGAAATCACAGATTCGAAGTGAACTTCGATAATCTCCCGACAATCCTATTGTTTGGCTTGAATTTAGGAAAGTCCTAATGTTTATTTGATGTTTTGATCTTGCCAATTTTAATTAATTAGGACTTATATTCATATGATAAAATCAAACAAATAGCCTCGAAGATGTGAGGGTTTATTGCCGTACCAGATGACTACCTCGGAATCCTAAGACCGGTTAGGGCTTAGTTTGCAATGCAAGTACCTAACGAAGAGTTGAGGATTTATGTTGCACTAGGCAAGCTACCTCGAAGTCCTATGGCTTTGTTATTTAATTCTAGGAAAGTTTTTCTGATGTGGATTCAAGTTTTACTGACGACGATGGCCGTGCTGCCCACCATGCTCCAAGCTCCTTGTTGTTGCAGAGGTTTAGTTTTAGAAATCATAAATCAGGGGATGAGAAAAGTGTTTTGGTTTAGAGAAAATCTTAATTTCCAAGTGTTTTTTATGTTTTAATTAAAACAAATCTTAAAGTTGATTATAACGACACCGGTTAAGATCCCACGGTTCCATCCTTCCGGCATCATTATTTTTATCGGATTCACTTAGTCCAGATGAATTTGCTAAACTCAACTGAATGAGTTCCGCACTTTCATTTAGACCGTGGGAAATCCCGTTAGCAACACGTAGGTTACATCATCCGAGGTATTCCCGATCATCCAACAGGACGTTTTAATTTAGTTGTAATTGTAGTTTTGTGTTCTGTTTGTGATTAAATTTTGATTTGTTTTATATTTTGAAATGTTGTGGCGGTGAATTTTATCTTGCAATGACTTTTAACTTAGTTTTGGTTTCAGTTTTAGGGGCTATCCTAAAGGTGTGGGTTTTCATGCAACAGTTGTTTATCATGCAAGAAACGTAAGTGCGATGCGATTAAATAAATTGCAATAAGGTAAATTGCAACAAAATAAAAGCGTACCTGGAGGGTCTTCCCGTCATCCCAAGCTGCACTTAAAACACAATTAGAATATTTAAGCAAGTTCCTAGGTAAAGCTAAGGTAAGGGTTATGATTTTCTACTAAATTCCTAATCCTATAGCTAGTCATTTCCTATGACGTCTAGGTTCTTGTGTTTTGGTTTGAGGACGATTTTCTTCATCAAAGAATAATTAAATTTAGTTGTTCTTATAAACATCCTATCATATCAAGGAAGTGCTTAAGACAAATCTTAAACATCTTTTCAATATTTCTAGGATTGTTTTAAGTCCAAATGAATTTGATTATATAAATGAATTAATCGTCCGGGGATTCAAATTTTGTTATTATCTTACCCAGTGAACTAGGTTGCTTAAATATCCTATAAGTGAAGTAACATTTCATTTAATATTCTGTTTAGGAGTTGATAACTAAAACTTTCGAGGGTAAATTGATATTCAAATGGTTTGTGATTTAGTTTAATTTCAATTAATGGGTTTAAATTTGGAATAGTGTTCAAGTTATTTTAGATTTATTTTGAATTATTTATGTCTTTGGTGATGTTATATTTAATTCAACTTAATTTAATTTAATTTAATTTAATCTTTAATTTAATTTAATTCAATTTAATTCAATTTAATTTGGTTTGATGTTAAATTAATTAATTTGATTTGATTTAATTTTATTTTAATTTGATTTAATTTAATTTAATTTAATTTAATTTAATTCAATTTAATCTACTTAATTTAATTTAATTTTTAATTTAATTTTATTTTTAATTTTAATTGAAATTTTTTTTTAAAAAAAATTTAATAATTTGATTTTAGTTTAATGATTAAGTTTTTTAATGTTTTGAATTTGAGTTATCATTTTAATTAAGAATTGAATATTAATGAGATAATTAATTTAGTGATTTTTAAATTAAAGAATAAATCTCTTCCTAATAATATCCCTATTTTAATAATTCCAATTTTATTATTCTTCCAAATTTAATCAATTATTTAATTAAGGTTTAATTATTTTAAAATTGTTTAATGGGTTTCTACCCTTTAATTATTTAAATTTCAATCATCCAAATCAGATTAGGATCAAATATTTTACTTGTTAATTTTTTTATTAAACCTAAAGTTTTAATTAAGGGTTAAAATTTTAATTACCACTTTACCCTTTAAGCTTAATAATTTCATAACTCACTAAATTGAACTCAAATGAACTTGAAATTTTTATGTGACTTCACTCATATGTCAATAAAGACATGAGAGGAGAAAATGTGATTTTTTTGTATTTAATTTATTTATATAATTATTTTTGGTAGAAAAAAGAGATTTCCAAGGAAAATTTAATAACATGACCAAGAGAAAATTTCTGTCCTTAAGAAAATTAGGGGACATTCCTAATGACCAGAGGACCACTTGGACCAATTTTGGTGATTTTTTGAATTATATTATTTTTATTATAATTATTTTAAGTTTTGGAGTGTTAATTAATTTTAAAATAAAATAAATGTTGAAAAATGAATTTTATATTTTTCAAAAATCTCTCTGATATCAAGGAAATCAGAGAATCAAATTTTGCAATTTTCTAATTTTTCTATGATTTATTATAATTATTTTAGTGAAAATGCTAGAAAATACATTTTTTTAATTTTAAAATTACCCTAGAGCTTTAAAATTTAATATCTCACTAAATAGACCTAATAAAAATATGGGGTTTGTTCCTAAGTGATTAAAATTCAAAATGTGACATTTTGGTGAATTTTATTATTTTTGTGATTTTTATTATTTTTTAATTATTAAAAATATTAAAATAATATTAAAAATCAACTTTTTTAGAAAATTAAAATTTTAATTTTCTTAAATTTCCCTAATATTAGAGAGGCTCCAAAACCAATTTGGTGAATTTTTGCAAGATATTTTGAAAGTTATGAATTTTTTAAAGTTTAAAATGACTAAGTGGCTTAATCAACCCAAATAGTAGGGCTAAACAAGTTTAATTGACCTCAAATTTTTATGGTGGGTTCCTCTGATCCTGAAGGTCAGTGGAGAATTGATTTCAAGTCAATTTGATGTATGGTTAGCTCTAATTAATTAGAGATCCATTTTGGGTGTTTAAGCCAATTAGGGTTGTTTTAAATGAACTAACTCAAAACCTATTTTTCCTAGGGTCCTCTGGTCATAAGGAACATCACCAAATTTTCCTAGAATTTATTTCACAACATGCTATTTATTGGAATTAAAATACTCAAAACAAGTAACATGAATTTGAAAAATCAATAACTTTTCATAGGGATGGCCTCTCGACTTTGGAAAATTCAGTGGAATGTTCCCAAATTCGTAGGCTTCAAAAGCCCTATGGTCTCATGCCTTGGTGAATTGTATAAATGCATGGAGAATTAAAAATATGCAGAGAGAAAATAAATTATTAAAAATAAAATACTTGATGAAATTAAATGATTTCTTTTCCACGTTATTCTCCTCTGTTCACTGAGCAAGAGCGTATTTTTATTTTCTTTTTCTGATTTTTCTACACAAAGTTATGAATTTTTGAAGTTTAGGGAATTAAATAAATCAGAAAAATACCTAATTTTCTATTTATCCACGCGGCGCCGCGTCAACCTCGGCAGCTCCGAAACGCCGCGTGGCGTGCTCCCATTCGACGCCGCATTCTGACTCAGCGCTCCTGGGGCCCGATGTGTTGTTCCGTCTTCTGATCCGACGCGATCCTGGTCGTCCGTCCGCGCGTGTATTGGATGGACGGCATCCGTTCATCGTCCCCAAGTGTCCTCACCCGAGAGCCGTCCACACTAAATCCCTAATATCTCACTCGATACTCAATGGATTTTCATGTTCTTATGCTCTATGGATTCGTCTTAAAGAGACGAACACATCTATACAGTTATCATGCATTGAAATTAAAGCATTTGAAATGGAGAATCTCCAGAAGCTCGGGATGAAGAATTAGCTCGTACCTTGCTCGCAGAAGTGTGGCTTCGATCCGAGGGTTGTTTCACCTTCGATTGGATCCCAGCAAGCTCCGCATGAAGTCTCCTGGTCCGGTGAATTGTCTAGGTATGATTTCGACCACGCCCGATCACAAAGCTTGGAGGCCGGAGCAACCGGGTGGCCTGGAGATGGGGCTTTTGTCGGTGGACACCTTCCCTCGGTCCGGTGAAGGTGTAGAACCAATCAATTTGGGGATTGGCTCACCGTGGAGAAGTGTCCTGGTTTTGGGTGGAATTTCAGCCGAGAAATTAGATTTTGTCAGTGGGGATTAGGGCAAATCGACACTCGGGGCTCAACTCGCTCTAAGGGTGGAGAAGGGTTTGGAACAATTTTGGCGTAGTTTCGGCAAGGTTTGTGCAACTCTCCTCTCATGGCCATGAGGGGGTCGGGTTTAAATCAGAGGTGGCCGGAGAGCCTCACGTGGATGGCCAAGGGTCGGGATCACCGCTCCGGTCATGGGAAGAACAACCATGGTGGCCATCGGGCATGGGGCGGCTCAAGCAAGGTGGAATTACAAAGTTTGGCTCCTCCCAAGGTCTCGGCCATGGTGTTTTCCGGCGACCTGTGCGGCCGGCCGAGCAGCATGGGTCACCCTCGTGTCCAGAGTGGGTCGGGCCGGAGGTTTAGTGCAGTGACCTGGCAATTGCCATGTGTAAAGGCTTTGAATTAAAATGGAATGGGGAAGGGGTCTTTTTGGCTTCAATTTGGTCAACCCATTGGTTTGGGTTGGGTGCACCTCCCCATGGCCTCGATTTTGGGCCGAGAGGATCAGCTGGGTCGCCCAAGAGAGAATGGTATGGTCTCTATCCATGATGAGGTGGCCAAACATGGTTTAGTGTGTGTCATGAATAAGGTTAAAAAGGCTTAATGAAAGATTAGGAAAGGAGCCCCTCCTTTTACCATTAATGGCATGGTCACATGCCAAACTTTCATGGCTTCATATGACTTGTGAATGGCTCATTCATGGCTCCATTTGGCTTGGGAAAAATTTACTCAACTTCATAAAAATGGATTTTAAGGATTTTGGAAATTTTGGTGGAAAGTTGGATGAAGCTTTATTTAGAATTATTTGATCATTGGATTAGGACTTAGGGATGATTTTAATTGAATGCATGATGAAGAGAATTTGTCATATGGGCCTTAGATTGATTTTGCCCCTTTGGATTTTGGTGGAGATGGGCTTTAGGAAGGTTTAAGAAAGTGGGCTTTTGGTTTGGAAATAAATTTATGGATGGGGAATTTGTGAAGGATTGGGCCAAACAAATGTTGTTTTTAGCTCATGGATGAGTCATGAGTGACTTGAAGCAAATCGGGAGTGATTTGGGTTTGAATTGGGTCGAATTTGGGTTCTTTTGTGAATGGGCTAATATAGGCCCAAGTGGGCCAAGTTGGGCCAATGTTGGGCTAGGGTTGAAATTGATGTAAAATAAATGTTGGGAAATGTTTATGAGAGTGTTTCAAAGAGGTTTTGACTTTGGTTGGGCTTTGATTTTGGGGTTCTGGGCTCATTCGGGTTTGGTTCGGCTTTAGGTCAAAATAGAGCCTTTTAGCTTTGAAGTTGAAGTTGAGTGGGGTTTGGGTCTAAATGTTGGGCAAATCATGTTAGTGTTTTGTTTGTGGGAATGTTAAGGAAGATTTGGAAAATATTTGGGGTTAATCGGAGTCGAATTGGGTGAGTTTGGGTTAAGTTTGGGTCATGGGTCCAAATTGGGCTTTAAGGCCAAAAGTGAAATTGGATCCAAATGTCAATCAAATTCAACTTGGATTTGGTCTAGATTGGTATTTAGAATGTTTAATTGAAGTTTAGAATTGAATTGGACCAGAATTTGGGTCAATTGGGTAGGTTTGGTTTGACATTGGGTTCACTTTCGGGTTAAAATGGGTCAAACTGGGGTTTTGACAAAAGTAGGGTAAATTGACAAAATTGGCCCATGGTGTAGTTGGACAAAATGAAATTGGGAATATTTGGGATTTTTTGGAATTTTCTGGGAATTTTCTGAATTTTTGGATTTTTTGGGTCAAGGGGGGTATTTTGGGTATTTGGAGGGTATTGGGAGGTATTTTTGGAATTTTTGGTATTTTTGGGTATGGATGATCAATTTGAGTGGAGAGAAATGTTTGGGATTGATTTTGGGAATTTTGAGCAATTTAGGTGATTTTGCAAATTTTGGGTAGTTTCAAGGGTTTTGGGTAGGCTAGACGGGTGTAGGGTCCCGGGGGTCAAAAATTGAAAATTTGGAAAATTGAAAATTTGGAAAATTGAAAATTTGGAAAATTGAAAATTTGGAAAATTGAAAATTTGGAAAATTGAAAATTTGGAAAATTGAAAATTTGGAAAATCAAGATCGGGTGAATTTGAGTGGAATGAATTCATTTTGGCTGAGCCATGAAGTCACATCAAGCTCACATGAGCCATGAAGGGACTCATTCGAGGCATCCACTATGTTGTTCCTAACCCTCTTAGCCAAGGGCTTAGGGGTTAAGGACCATCCATGTGAATCACCTACATGAGTCAGGAGGTCAAGTTGGGTATGGGTGTGGTTTTAGGAGGTGTGTGGAAGTGTAGTGTGTAGGTGTAGTGTATAAGTGTAGTGTGTGTGTAAGTCAGCCCCTTCACTGCACCAGGCCTCCCAGGGCAGTCCTAAGGCCAAAGAGTCCTATAGGAACTCATCATTTAAACTTCCACATTTGATTTCAACCCTCTAGGTGATTAGGGGTCTACAATCAAGTTTCATGGAGTTTGCAGGGAGTTTAGAAGTGGTTTGAATTTCTAAAAGGTGGGTCCCAATTCTAGTCCTCTAAGATAGTCAAAGGAAAAGCCTAACGCTAGATCCTAAGCACTAAAAAGAAGAAGAGAAGACCTCATCAAAAAAGAGGTCAACAAATGGACCCCCAATAGGTGTGGTGAGCTGACGGAGCACACCGCGCGTATCGGTGCCGACCGAAGCGATCAGCAGAAACCAACACGTATGTCCAAGTAACAAACTTAGGACGAAGTAGAAGAGTTTTCGTTGAGGAGTGTCAAGTATATCTCTGAAACTGGAGATTCTTGAACTCTCGCTGGGGAAAGGAAAAGGAGGTGAATCCCAAATCACATGATCTGGGGGAATTCAATTCAAATTTTGTTTCATTTCATGTTCAAGTCATGATGTGTGAGTTTAGATTTCAATTTGGAGTTTCAATTTAGATTGAAGTTTGTCAAAATTAATTTGAAGGGATTTGATTTGAAATGAAAATTGGAATTTCGTGGTTTTAGATGTAACATCTTCAACCCCAAAAGAAGATCGAATCAATTGGATCGGATCATTACAACGAGGAAAGATCTCGCAGTAATGCGGCATCGATGTAAAATCCTTACCTCTAAGAGTTCGACTTTGATGTATTTCATTGTCGTAGGGAAAGAATCCTAAAGCAAAGGCAGTCTCGGATGTAAAATCCTTAACCCCAGGAATTTGATTTGATGTATTTCATTGCGATAGGGAAAGGATCCTTAAGCAATGCAGTCTTGGATGTAAAATCTTTGACCCAAAAGTTTGAATTTGATATTGATGTATTTCAGTGCAATAGGGAAAGAATCCTAAAGCAAAGGCAGTATCGGATGTAAAATCCTCAACTCAAAAAGTTTGATTTAGATGTATTTCAGTGCAATAGGGAAAGAATCCTAAAGCAGTGCAGTATCGGATGTAAAATCCTCAACCCAAAATGTTGGTATTGATGTATTTCAGTGCAATAGGGAAAGAATCCTAAAGCAGTGCAGTATCGGATGTAAAATCCTAAACCTCAAGAATTTGATTTTGATGTATTTCAGTACAATAGGGAAAGAATCCTAAAGCAGTGCAGTATCGGATGTAAAATCCTCAACTCAAAAAGTTTGATTTTGATGTATTTCAGGGCAATAGAGAAAGAATCCTAAAGCAGTGCAGTATTGGATGTAAAATCCTCAACCCAAAAAGTTTGAATTTGATGTACTTCATTGCAATAGGGAAAAGATCCTAAAGCAATGCAGCCTCGGATGTAAAATCCTCGACCCAAAGGTTCGAATTTGATATTGATGTATTTCAAGGCAATAGGAATGAATCCTAAAGCAAAGGCAAGATCGGATGTAAAATCCTCAACCCAAAAAGTTTGATTTTGATGTATTTTAGTGCAATATGGAAAGAATCCTAAAGCAGTGCAGTATTTGATGTAAAATCCTCAACCCAAAAAGTTTGATTTTGATGTATTTCAGTGCACAGGGAAAGAATCCTAAAGCAAAGGCAAGATTCGGATGTAAAATCCTCAACCCAAAAAGTCGATATTGATGTATTTCAAAGGCAACAGGGAAAGAATCCTAAAGCAAGGTCAGTATCGGATGTAAAATCCTCAACCCAAAAAGTTTGATTTTGATGTATTTCAAGTGCAATAGGAAAGAATCCTAAAGCAAAGGCAAGTATCGGATGTAAAATCCTCAACCCAAAAGGTTGGTATTGATGTATTTCAAAGGCAATAGGGAAAGAATCCTAAAGCAAAGGCACTATCGGATGTAAAATCCTCAACCTCAAGAATTTGATATTAATGTATTTCAAAGGCAATAGGGAGAGAATCCTAAAGCAAGGCAAGTATCGGATGTAAAATCCTCAACCCAAAAAGTTTGATTTTGATGTATTTCAAAGGCAATAGGGAAAGAATCCTAAAGCAAAGGCAAGTATTGGATGTAAAATCCTCAACCCAAAAAGGTTGATTTTGATGTATTTCAGATGCAATCGGGAAAGAATCCTAAAGCAAGGCAAGATCGGATGTAAAATCCTCAACCTCAAGAATTTGATATTGATGTATTTCAAAGGCAATAGGGAAAGAATCCTAAAGCAAGTGCAAGATCGGATGTAAAATCCTCAACCTCAAGAATTCGATATTGATCGGTAATCGATTTTGCAAAGATTTGTAGTGTTGATTTGAAGAGTGTGGAATTTTGGTGTTTTGAGAATTTCATGAAAGTTGTAAAAGACTTTCATGGAAGGGAATGGATTAGGAAGGAATATGTAGATGCTTCATATCCCATTCAAAAGAGTCGATGGAAAGTTGTCTGGTTTGGATTGGATACAATTCCTCGCCACTAGATCCGAATCGAAAACCTCGTGGCTCCGTGTCAATGGAATCGACCGCTTCCATCCCGTACAAGGGAGAGAGTAGAACGGATCGAATTTCAGATTTTGGAAGGTTGAGTTTGAATTTAATCGAGATTTGATTTGGAATCTGGAAAAAAATGAATTTGAATTCGATCGAGATTTGATTTGGAATTTGGTCGAGAATTTGATTTGAGATTTGATTTAACACTTATGTTGATTTTGTTTATCTTTTAATGATTCAAATTTTATTTTATCGTTTATTTAATGTTCATGTGAATTTGGTGTTCGTCATTTTTTAGATTTTTTAAGGAAAGTTTTATTTTATTCTCTTTTTTATTTCTTTTCTGTTCTTTGTTCGAAGTTCATTTAACTTCAATGGCGTTTCCCTGTCAATTTGCACAAAAGAGGTGAAGGCCAAAAAAAATGTGACATGGTCACTTTCATTCCAATCATGTCGAAGATACATCATACAACTTGATATGGAATACATTTCATACAATCCATGTAGACTCAAAACGACTATGTATGATCTTTGTCGATCCATCCAAAGAAGCATCCGTCAAAAAATCCATGTCCGAATAGTAGGGTACATGGTCAATAACATCACCTTCCACGCCATCCTCGGCAAGGATGCCGTATAGATGTACATCGGAGGTGTGATATTTTCCATGTAACTCATAGCCGTAAGGCCGGAGGCTCTCTAGCTCCGGTCCGGTCGGAAATGGTAAGGTGTCTTCCCGTCGTCCATCCTTCCGAAAGTAACCGAGATCCGCTTCACCGGTACTCCCGGTATGCAATGCTTAGCGATATCCGCTCCGTTGCCCTTCGGCATCATGACGGAACCTACCGGTAAAGGTATCTTTACCGGCCCTCGGAACTCACCCGGGCCTCGCTATACGGAGGTCGATCCGAACATGATGTTACACTCATTCAGGAAAGAGACCGTGCGTAAAAGTCCGACAAAGTCGTGGTGGTCTATATGCGGGGGTATGCAATCACCCCGTTTGTAGATGTTGATAATGCAGCTATTGGGTATGCAATCTGCCGGCAAGCACTCTCCATGTTATCAATCTCTTTACCATTCTCTTAATGACTAATGGCATCGGATCCACTCGCCCATGACGGAGTATTCCCGTGGATTTCCCTTCCCGTCTTCTCGCAAAGTTGTAACAAGCATCCGCATTGTATCGTGATTCTTCCCTTCCCCGGCATCCATCTCCGGGTTCCGAGTATGTGTTTTCCCTCGGGCGACCTGCTCGGCCCATTCTTTTCAAATCCCGGATGCAATCCACGATTTGCCGTTGTTCATACTCGAGAATACGTCCGTATGTATCCCGAGGCCCTCTAAGTATATTGATTCTTCCGCCTTTAATTCTCTCGAAGTATTCAAAGGTTTTCTTTTCAACATTCCGCATTCTCTCCAGCTCGTATTCCGGAATGATCCGCAGATGGCAAGGCCTTGTGACATATCGTGGGATATACGGTTCAATCCCTTCACGTTCTCCCCGCATTCCTCGGCTCCTCGTGGATGATGCTCGTCGGACATCCCCCGGGCTGCTTCGCAACAAGGTCATGCATCGCCGGTGGTTCTATCCGGTGGCGTGGTAGCCTTCTTTCTTCCGATCTTCTGGGGATTTCCCCGGTCCTTTCGTTATCCTAGAGCCGGCCTCCTTTCTTCGAGTTCCCGGTGAACCGGTGTCCTCGAAGTGTATGTACTGGCATTAACAACTGTCTCGTCGTGCTAGTCCGCAGCTAGTTTTGTTAACATTTTACGGATACAGCGATTCTTATTTCTTCGTTGCGTTGTTGTGAGAGTAACTCTTCGAACTTCTTGAGTATCTGTGGGCGCGGCGCTGACAAGCTCGCCCTCTCGCCGTAGCAACTGCGCATTTCATTTTCTTGTCTTCTTCAGTGTTTGCCTTTATTTTCTTGTCGCCGGATCGGTGGCTTGGGCCACCCACTTTCATCACCGTCCGCTCGAGCGCTTCTTCTCGCTAACTCGGGACCCGCCACTTTCCTCATCATCGTAGGCCCGCCGGTGCGAAATCCGAGTCAATCTCAATTATCGCTCCATCTTTCACCCTCTTTTCATCGAGTGCAAGGCTTACGCCATTCTTAAAGTTCAGGACCAACCGCCCGTTCGACATTTCCCCGCGAAAAGACAAGGAAAAGGATCGTGGGCCGTACTAAGAACAAGAACATTAAGAAAATGTTTATTAAAGACATATTTTTTTATATTTTTTTTTTATATTTTCGAATTTAACAGGAATGAAGTAGGATAAGATCAGGGAAGAGATTTAGATTTGGAAAAGAAAGCAAGGAAACCTTATCATCATGATTTTATTTATTTTAGCACATTTTATTATTTTTTTGGGTTCGGACCCAATCATAAGTAATTACTTCGCCCGTGTTTCTTAGGGATGAAGAATTCACTCCTTCGAAACATCGAGTGGCGTAATACTTTTTCAAGTATCGTCCGTTGATCGGAAGCATATGTCGTTCTCCCCGGCAATTCACTAGCCGGTAGGAACCTCCCGAGTATATCGCTTCAACCACAAACGGTCCTTCCCAAGTGGGTTCAAATTTTCCTCCTATTTTGCGATGTGCAAGAATAGGTCTCGAGAACAAGAACTAAGTCACCAACTTTCAAGGTTCTCGGGCGGACCCGCTTGTCATGGGCTTGGACCATCTTAGCTTGGTATAGTTCTAAATTCTCGTCGCGCCGCAAGTCTTTTCCTTCCAAGCTTTCTAATTCTTCTAGTCGTAATTTGGCGTTCTCTTCTGTCGTGATCTTATTTGCAATCGCAATTCCGAGTGAAGGAAGCCGAACCTCTAAAGGTAACACGCCTCGTACCCATACACCGAGCGTAAGGTGTAGCTTCGAGTAGGAGTTCGAAGGTTGTCCGGTAGGCCCATAAGGCTTCTAATAACTTCTCGTGCCAATTTCTCTTATTATCGTCCAAAGTTTTCTTTAAAATTTGAACGATAGTTTTATTAAAAGCCTCGCCGAGGCCGTTTGCTCTTGGGTAGTAAATTGTCGAGTATCGCCGCCGATTCCGTGTCTCCCGACAAAATTGTTGATTTGTGTGCTTCGAATGCCGACCCATTATCCGAGATAATCCCGCGCGGCACTCCGAAACTGTAGACAACTTGGTTCTTGAAAACCGTAGCACGTGGTGTGCTTTCACTTCTCTAAGCGGAACTCGCCTCTACCCACTTGGAAAAGTAATCTGTAGCCGCAAGAATGAAGCGATGTCCTTTTGAAGATGGTGGTTCTATCGGACCTACTATATCTGTGCCCCAACATTCAAATGGCCACGACGCAATTGTCGGATGTAGCACATTTGGAGGTTGGTGTAGAACCACTCCGTGCACTTGACATTGGTGACAGCTCTTGGCGATTTTCATGCGATCGGTCATCATCGAGGGCCGTAGTACCCTAGTCTTTTAATTTTCATCTTCATCTTCGGACCCGACCGGTGAGCGCCACGCAGTCCCGAATGCACCTCTTTAACAATTTCAAGGGCCTCGGACCCGCTTAGGCACCTTAGCCACATTTCGATCAAAAGACCTTCAGTACAATGTGTTGTTTATTAATGCGTATGACGCAGTTCTTTTCTTGATCCGATGGGCTAACGACCTATCGTCCGGCAGTTTTCTCGTTTGCGAGTAGTCCATCAATGGCCGTCGCCAATCTTCCGTGTTTTCTCGTCACCGTCGCAACCGATTCTTTTTCTTTTCTCGATTTGTGTATGGTGTCCATGTCGAGCCGCGATAGGACTCGACGTCCATGAACCGACACTTCTATCGATTCATCTTGTAAACAGGCAAATTCTTTTGCAAGACGGGCTAAAGCATCCGCTAAAGCATTTTCTTTCCGGGAATTTTGTAGATTGTCACATTTGGAATCGTTCCAACAATTCGTATGGCATACCGGAAGTATTGCTCGAGCCTCGGCTTTAAAATTCTATACTCGTCCGATGATCCGTTGAATGATTAACTCGCGAATCCCCGTAGATGTTGATGTCTCGTTATCCCCATTCGAATAGTTAATTCCAGTCACATTATAAGGGCTTCATATTCTGCTTCATTATTTGTACACGGTTCTGTTAAGTGGTAGGAGTATCTTAACATCCCCCGCTCCGGCGTTATAAAGATTAAACCGATTCCTGCCTTACCGGGCACTATCACTTGCGATTCTTCATCTTTGTGTGCTGAAGATGCTCCGTCGAAATACAATTCCCAACGTCGATCATCAGGGTCTTCTAGATTCATTATTTGTTCATCCGGCGCATCGTCATCGAGAGGAGATTCCGCCGGCAAAGGGTGTGCCGCGAGAAAGTCCGCTAAGGCTTGTCCCTTTACGGCACGAAGAGGCACGAAAGTTATATCGAGTTGCAATAATATCATCGACCATCCGGCAAGTCTCGTCTGAAAGTGCTCTGGACGAGTCATGAAGTATCGCAATGGATTAAATTTCGAGATCAGGTTGACCTTATGAGAAATCATGTAGTGCCCGAGCTTTTAGCGGCGAAGATCGTGGCTAAACAATGCTTTTCAATTGCGGGATACCTTACTTCCGTCGGAAGTAAACGACGGCTTAAGTAGTAAATAGCATTTTCTTTACCCTCATCATTGACCTGGGCCAACAGGGCTCCGAGAGAGTCGTCTAAAGCCGCGGTGTAAAGTAAGTATCGCGTCTACTCCGAGACCGGGGTCGCTAAGACAGGAGGTGTCATTAAATATTGTTTAATGTCCTCGAAGGCTTTCCGGCATTTCTCTTCCCAAATAAATTTGGCGTCCTTTTCAACTACGTGCCGAGAAAGGCCGACACCTACTCGACAAGCTTCGAGATAAAGCGTCGAATATATGCCAACTTCCCTTGAAAAGATCGTAGTTGTTTTAAGGTTTTGGGAGGTGGCATTTCTAAGATAGCTTTAATCTTTTCTGGGTCGATTTCAATTCCACGATGTAGGACAACGAATCCTAAGAATTTCCCGGAGGTGACACCGAAGGCGCATTTTAAGGGATTCATCTTAAGGTTAAATTGTCTTAATCGTTCAAAAACAATTCTCAAATCATACAGTTGGTTTTCCTTTATTTTGCTTTTGATGACCACATCGTCCACGTAGCATTCGACTTGATTGTGGATGAGATCATCAAAAATTCTTGTCATTGCTCTCTGGTAGGTCGCTCCTGCGTTCTTCGATCCGAATGGCATCACTGTGTAGCAAAATACTCCGATCGGCGTTCTGAATGTTGTAAGCTTTTCATCTTCTGGGGCCATTTTTATCTGGTTGTTTCCTGAGGATCCATCCATGAATGAAAATATCTCATGTGTCGAAGCAATGTCGATCATTAATTCTGGGATCGGTAGAGGGAATTCATCTTTTGGACATGCCTTGTTTAAATCTCTCGAAATCCACACAAATTCCGATCCGACCATTCTTCTTTCGACCGGCACTACATTGGCTAACCAAGTCGGGTATTGTTCTTCATGGACAAATTTAGCGTCTATTAGCTTTTTAACTTCGGCTATGACTTGTTGTTCGATTTCTAGACGCATTCTTCCGGGACCTTGTCCGACCGGGCGAAGTAGGATCCACTCCTAGCTTATGGACCGCAACCTCTAGAGCTAATCCCGGCATCTCGTCATAATTCCAAGCAAAACAGTCTTTAAATTCCATTAATAATTTGATTATTTCTTCGGAGTCTTCTTTGTCGAGTAAGGAGCTAACAAAGGTAGGTCTAGGCTCTTCGCTAGTACCTAAGTTAACTTCCGTTAACTCATCTATCGTAGATTTGATTTCTTCTTCGAATTCGGTGGAGCGTCTCCAATTTGTACATCTTCGAGTTCGTCTGTAATTTCCATGCAGTTTTCATTGGATTCGCAAGTGACAACCAAGCAAAATTCAGTATCGTCAACTGATCCTACTGTGTCAAATCCGAGTCCATACTTTGAATTGGGTAGACGACCGGAGTTATTCCATAATTTTTCAAAATGTTGTGATTGGCCTTTTGTCCATTGTCGAGGTAAGAAACCACGTTGAATTAAATTTTGAACACGGGAGAGTACCACTCAAAAGGTAATTCCATTAATTCCGATGAAGTGACATCTTCAAATTGTACATTATTTTCGCTTTGGAGGTAGAAGCACCACGGTAGAACTTGATTGGCCTTGCACCGTCGTTACGTACTTCTTTGACCACCATACCCTCAATCTTGTTAGAATAGATCGGGGTTAGGGTCATAGTATGTACGTAGTGGTTAATCTTTTCGTACATTGACTTGTATTCTTCGTTCTTCTCATCTTCGAGAGAGATCTTGAATTGCGGCTTCTTCTGACTTATTGTCGCTGCTTCTTGTTTGATTTCTTTTTCTTCTTCAGAACTATCTTCCCAATCAACATTGATGGCTAGTTTCCTCTGTCCAACTGTCCTAACGTCTCTACCACGGCCTCGTCCCCGGCCTCGACCTCGGATGCGAGTTGTGGAGAAACCTTCACCATCTCGCCGGAAGGGAGTGGTGAGCGATCGTTGGACTAGAACTTCGGGTTCTTCGTTGTCCCGAACTTTCTTTGCTTCATTTGTTACGGTATCTCCGGAGAAGATTGTTTTCTTTGGCGGTGCATAATAAGCCGCGTCTTCATGGATTCCAATCTCATGTACGGAGAATGGTTGCAAGTCACCTTTGATGCACTCGTTCCCCTCCTTCGTAATATTTGATGCACCGATGCGGAGATGATGGTACCATCCTGTTTTCATGTATCCATGGTCGGCCTAGTAGAGCGTTGAACGACGTTTCTGAATCAATTATGTGAAATTTCGCGGTTGTCTTTGCTAAGTCACCGGTCTTCATCAGTAGCGTTATTGACCCGAGGGCTCTTTCTCCTTTCTGGTTGAATCCTCTTAATAACATTTTGTCGGCCTCGAGCTCACGAGCATCTATTTCCAAGTATGCTAGTGTTCAAAGACTCATTATATTGATTGACTCTCCTGGATCCACCAATACTCTGGAGAGTGTAAACTTCCCAATTGTAACCGAAATGTACAACGGTCGGTTGTGATCTGCTGTCCCAAGTAGTAGGTCATTGTCCGTGAAGGTAACGCCTCGTTGTTCCTTTAACGAGCAAACCTCATCTAAGGAATCTCCGGCCATTTGAGCTAAGCAAATTTCTGGATCAAGTAAGGCCTTGATCGAGCTTCTCTCATCTCCTTTGATAAGATGAGAGCGTCGTAGATGCTCAGTTTGGCCGTTAGTTTCCTAAGATGGGCTAGCACGTTGTAATCCACTTTATTTCCATGTGTCTCGGCTTCTTCTTGAATGGGTATTTCTTCTACTGGGGTTGGTTCTTCTTGAACAACCACCTGCTTTCCTTTGTCCTTTGGACCCATTCCCGGAGGTAGAACTCTTCCACTTCTTAAGTTGACTTCTGTAATTTCTTCTGAATCTAGTGTTGAGCTTACTTGTGTCTCCTCCTGAATCGGAATGACAGGCTCCTCCGGATTAGCTTCAGAGTCTGAA
Source organism: Papilionanthe hookeriana x Papilionanthe teres (assembly GCA_022702705.1). NCBI lineage: Eukaryota > Viridiplantae > Streptophyta > Magnoliopsida > Asparagales > Orchidaceae > Papilionanthe > Papilionanthe hookeriana x Papilionanthe teres. The sequence goes on from CM040424.1 coordinate 170,318,565, forward strand.
GGTTCTAACTCTATCGTGATCGGAGCTCCTCGAAACTCGCAGATAGATTCGTTACTTGTTGAACTCTCGTAGCCTCCTTGATGGATGTCTTCTTCGTTATTTTGATCGTCGAGATCGTGTATGATTTGAGAGTTGTAGTTGGTATCGAAATCGATGTCTGGATTGTCGCTAGTTACGTAATCGTTAGAAACAGTCAAAACGTAGCCAACGCCATCACCCTTATCATTATATGATCCCACCGAAGTGAGCAGATAATCATACAAAATCAGAGGTTCGAGGGATTTCTCCCCCGAATCGGAAACAACTATCCTAGGATAAGCGGCCCCTAGTCTAGCCTTAGGAGTCTCAGTCCTCTCTTCTTCGTCGATTTTCTTCTTCTCTTCAATCATATCCTGTTGAGGTGGTTCTTCTATCGCAAGTGATAGTACCGGCTTAACAGGTCTCGAACTTTGAATTGAAGCTCGCACCGAAGCGATTTGGATGCTTTCTAAAATCATTTTCGAAGACCTCGTCTAGGCGGTAGTCCATCCATCGTCAGTCGTGTAGGGATCTATCGGAATGATGGGATCAGTTGAGATAACATTGACGGAACCTCCTTTCTGAGGTTCCTTCATGTACTCCTTCGGGATCGTTATATTCCCTTTCCGAAGGTTGTCATTGAGCCAACTTTTAAAGGTAATGCAATCTTCTATCTTGTGCCCAAGCATCCGGTGGTAAGGGCAAAAGTTGGGATCACCTTTCTTGTTGACTTCCTCCGGTCTTTTAGGCTCGGCAGTCGGAAATCTGGAGTCTTCATCGGACTACGGAACATTTTCGGCACTCGCTTCATTCTTGAACGGATATTCTCTCGCTCGAAGCTCCCTCAATGTACGTTGCGGACGAGGCGGTTGTTCATACTCGTGGAGATGACCGATAGCTGGGTCGGGGTTGCTCGGTAATTCTGTTGTGGTTGCTCGCGGCCGTTCGGTGGTATTTGCATCGGTTGCTTGCCTTTGTCAACTGCTGCAACGATCCCGGATTTCTTTTTAAAAGTCTTCACAGGCTTTTGCTTGTCTGTCTTGTCGGCGAAACTTAATTGCTTCGCCTCTTCTTGCAAGCTTCTGGCCTTGCTTAACAACTTCTCGAAAGTCTTAATAGTGAATCCTTTGAGGAGAAGTGCTATCGGGCCGTGAATGCTTTTAAGTAAGATGCCGATAGCATGTTGTTCTTGTAGTTGTGGTTCACACTTCATGCTTAAGTTTCTCCATCGAAGTATGTAATCCACCAAAGTTTCGTTCGGCCTTTGTTTCTCTACCACTAAATCACCTATAGTGATGTGGTGCTGAGCTCCGACGAATCGCTTGATGAAGAGGTTCTCTAACTCGAGAACGTCTTCACCAAACCATTTGGTAATTCCGCATACCGGCCGAAGGCGATCCCCGACGAGCTGCCGACGAACCGTCGGAAGAGCAATGCATCGCTCCCGCCGCATTGCAACAACCGGCACGAAAGTGTGCAACATGCTCGTCTGGGGTTCCCGGTTCCGTCGAAGGTCTTGAACGAGAGGTGGTACGAAGCCTTTCGGGTATCGGACGAGCATCGAATTCTTCCGGGTAAGGTCTACCCGTCCGAATGGATGTCCCATTCTTCGATTGTGCTAAGGCTTCTCGCACTCCGCCGTTCCACCAAGTTCTTGATATCCTTTTCGGGGATCATACTTTGTGTTGTATCCTTTTTCACTCGATCATCCCCATTGACGGATGTAATCTCTTTTCCTCCGTCTACAATGTGAATGACCTCTCGGGGGTGTCTCTCTTTGTGGTTGCATTTGACTCCGGAGAGTGGCTAGGGCTATAGCCATCTCTTCCATCCTCTTCGCCATTCGGGCGATCGTGTCGTCTTTCTCCCGAAGTCGCCTTCTCATCGCTCCGGCTCCTCTCTTCTCGCGGTCGCAGGAGCACCTTGCGAAGCCGATGAAGCTCGTGTTTCGACCTTGTTGATTTCCGCATATTCGTCGTCCATGAATTCCGATGAATCAATCTCGTCTCCGAACTTTTCTTCTCTTTCTTTCGCCAATCGTCGGATATCGGTTCTCAACTTTTCCATGGCATCTTCTAGCGGGGCTTTCGTGTGTCCTCGCGATTATCATGCGATAGCCGCCGGGTCCCCTTTCACGAGTCCCCTTTATCGCAAGTAGCACTTTCTTCGCATTCAAGTCTCCCGGCGAGACTTTCTTTCTCGGGCTGTTGTTTCAATCTCAACTGCCCAGTAGTGGGACGCCATACCATCCTTCTAGCAGCAAAAGGTCTAGGACCAGAAGGTCTGTCGGCCAAATGCTGGAAGGTGTTATCCTCCCTAATCTGTAATCCTGAGACGACGACAGCCGGACTAGCCTTCATTCTTTTACTCGGCTTTTCCGTCATGACGGCGGGTTCTACTCGGGGCCCAAGATGGGATTCGACCGGCACCCGCCCTATCCTTCGTAGAATCTCCAATACGGGCGCTTTTCCTTCTTTGCTAACTTTTCTACCAAAGTTTGCAGTCGAGCAAACGGCGTAGTTCTAGTCCTTTTCTTGCGGCTATCGTTGTAATATGCGGGCTGAGGTAACGTGGCAGCAATCTTGCTAACATTTTCCTCGTCCTCTGCGGCGGAGAGGGGATGGAACCTGCTTCCTCCCAAAAGTGGTATGTATTCAGGCAGCGGTGTATATTCGGCAGCGGTGTATATTCCGGCAGCTTCTGGATTTCCTCCAGAAAGCAACTTCAGCAGCTCGGCCTTCCCGGCAATCTTCCTACTTCGTTCCTTCTTTGGGTCTTTGTCGCTGATGGAATCCTCGAGCCGGACCCGATTTCGATAACGGAAGATCTCACAGAAGATCCGTACCCTCCACGAGTAATGTGTTTACCATAATTCCGGATTTCTTTCCCCTTTGATTTGGCGAAGTCGGGATAGGTGCGAAACAACTAGACCAGGTGGGGGTAGTAAGAACGGTCCTCCTGCAGGACGGCAGATTCCTCCCACGGGATCCTTTGCAGGGGAGGAAACTCTTGGGTCGACCTAAGGTCGAATTCGAGCGACGGCTTCTCGGCTTCAGATACCTTGTTCGTCAGTGCAAAGAGGGAGACGTCGGTGATCTTGACATTCGTGTTTTCAAATCCTTGTCCAAATCGGATGATCCCATTGTCGGGCAGCTCATCCTTATAGACAGCGAAGTCCAATCCATTGGTGAAGGAGAAAATCGCCTTTGGAGCTTCCATTTCGGCAGGTAGATTCTAGTTTGTCGTCCCAAGTTATGCTTCTTTTCTTTAGGACGAAAAGAAAGGAATTGAAAAAGAGTCCGAACTCATTCTTGTTCATGTATTTATAAGAAGGAATCATTTGTTAAAAGAATCATTTATTAGAGGGTTCGTTTATTTAGAACAGAATGTTCAAAGATGTAGAGAAGGTAAGGAATCCGAATCGGAATTGGAAAGGAAAAGAAAGTCTTATGCAAGACTTCTCGACTCGAAGGATCACTCCTAAACTAACACCTATTGGGGGTCCACCCCACCTCAGAAATGAGGTAAAAGATCTCGGAACCTCTCTGTTTAGGGGTGTCTAAACAGTGGCTCCTAAATCCGAGAGAATGTTTGCTATACTTGTTCACGGTAGAAATGAACATAGTATTCCAACGGAAAGAAGGGTAGTTTGAACCATTAAGGACATGGATACACTACCGATTTTTGAAAGCAGAATTATCCGATTATAATGGAGAGAGGAATTGTCCCCAGCGGAGTCGCCAGAAGTTTGTCGGCATATTTTTTAGGTTGTGTGTTTTATTTTGAAAAGGGGTCGCCTAACAGAAGTTGTCGGCGAATTTAAATTTTTAAATTTAATTTAAATATATATATAATTTAGAAAGTAGTATTTGATTTTGAAAATAATTTTAAATTTGAAAATTTTAAGATATGAAATCAAACCGATCTCACATCCCAAATAGTTTATATAAACGAGCATCGCACCACAAACCGTGTATCTATCCCTAAGGATAGACACCCCGTCGATGGTGGGGCTCGATTAAATAAACTAGAAGATTTGTGACATCCGTTTGGTCCGCGAACCAATTTTATAAGCCGACAAATTCTCCCGCTTAATATGAAAGCATTAAACAGGGTTTATATTAATCGGGTTCTTTAAAATTCCCTATAAGGGCAAGCCCCTATAGTTAATTACATCTTAAGTGACGAGAATCACCTAAGAAAACTCTCGATAATAATCAATAATTCTCGCTCTCAAGAATTTCAAAGTTTAAGTTCTCAAAGGATCGAAGTTTGGAATTTCAATAAGGAATGGATCAAATTTGGAACATTTTGTTTTCGGAATTCAAAGGAAGAAAAGTAGGAGAAATCACAGATTCGAAGTGAACTTCGATAATCTACCGACTATCCTATTGTTTGGCTTGAATTTAGGAAAGTCCTAATGTTTATTTGATGTTTTGATCTTGTCAATATTAATTAATTAGGACTTATATTCATATGATAAAATCAAACAAATAGCCTCGAAGATGTGAGGGTTTATTGTCGTACCAGACGACTACCTCGGAATCCTAAGACCGGTTAGGGCTTAATTTGCAAAGCAAGTGCCTAACGAAGAGTTGAGGATTTATGTTGCACTAGGTAAGCTACCTCGAAGTCCTATGGCTTTGTTATTTAATTCTAGGAAAGTTTTGCTGATGTGGATTCAAGTTTCTGTCGACGACGATGGCCGTGCTCGCCCACCATGCTCCAAGCTCCTTGTTGTCGCGGAGGTTTAGTTTTAGAAATCATAAATCGTGGGATGAGAAAAGTGTTTTGGTTTAGAGAAAATCTTAATTTCCAAGTGTTTTTTATGTTTTAATTAAAACAAATCTTAAAGTTGATTATAACGACACCGGTTAAGATCCCACGATTCCATCCTTCCGCATCATTATTTTTATCGGATTCACTTAGTCCGGATGAATTTGCTAAACTCAACCGAATGAGTTCCGCACTTTCATTTAGACCGCGGGAAATCCCGTTAGCAACACGTAGGTTACATCATCCGAGGTATTCTCGATCATCCAACAGGACGTTTTAATTTAGTTGTAATTGTAGTTTTGTGTTCCGTTTGTGATTAAATTTTGAGTTGTTTTATATTTTGAAATGTTGTGGCGGTGAATTTTATCTTGCAATGACTTTTAACTTAGTTTTGGTTTCAGCTTTAGGGGCTATCCTAAAGGTGTGGGTTTTCATGCAACAGATTGTTTATCATGCAAGAAACGTAAGTGCGATGCGATTAAATAAATTGCAATAAGGTAAATTGCAACAAAATAAAAGCGTATCTGGAGGGTCTTCCCGTCATCCCAAGCTGCACTTAAAACACAATTAGAATATTTATGCAAGTTCCTAGGTAAAGCTAAGGTAAGGGTTATGGTTTTCTACCAAATTCCTAATCCTATAGCTAGTCATTTCCTATGACGTCTAGGTTCTCGTGTTTTAGTTTGAGGACGATTTTCTTCATCAAAGAATAATTAAATTTAGTTGTTCTTATAAACATCCTATCATATCAAGGAAGTGCTTAAGACAAATCTTAAACATCTTTTCAATATTTCTAGGATTGTTTTAAGTCCAAATGAATTTGATTATATAAATGAATTAATCGTCCGGGGATTCAAATTTTGTTATTATCTTACTCAGTGAACTAGGATGCTTGAATATCCTATAAGTGAAGTAACATTTCATTTAATATTCTGTTTAGGAGTTATGATAACTAAAACTTTCGAGGTAAATCGATATTCAAATGGTTTATGATTTAGTTTAATTTCAATTAATGGGTTTAAATTTGGAATAAGTGTTCAAGTTATTTTAGATTTATTTTGAATTCTTTATGTCTTTGGTGATGTTATATTTAATTCAACTTAATTTAATTTAATTTAATTTAATCTTTAATTTAACTTAATTCAATTTAATTCAATTTAATTTGGTTTGATGTTAAATTAATTAATTTGATTTGATTTAATTTTAATTTAATTTGATTTAATTTAATTTAATTTAATTTAATTTAATTCAATTTAATCTACTTAATTTAATTTAATTTTTAATTTTAATTGAAATTTTTTTTAAAAAAAATTTAATAACTTGATTTTAGTTTAATGATTAAGTTTTTTAATGTTTTGAATTTGAGTTATCATTTTAATTAAGAATTGAATATTAATGAGATAATTAATTTAGGGATTTTTAAATTAAAGAATAAATCTCTTCCTAATAATATCCCTATTTTATTAATTCCAATTTTATTATTCTTCCAAATTTAATCAATTATTTAATTAAGGTTTAATTATTTTAAAATTGTTTTATAGGTTTCTACCCTTTAATTATTTAAATTTCAATCATCCAAATCAGATTAGGATCAAATATTTTACTTGTTAATTTTTTTATTAAACCTAAAGTTTTAATTAAGGGTTAAAATTTTAATTACCACTTTACCCTTTAAGCTTAATAATTTCATAACTCACTAAATTGAACTCAAATGAACTTGAAATTTTTATGTGACTTCACTCATATGTCAATAAAGACATGAGAGGAGAAAATGTGATTTTTCTGTATTTAATTTATTTATATAATTATTTTTGGTAGAAAATAGAGATTTCCAAGGAAAATTTAATAACATGACCAAGGGAAAGTTTCTGTCCTTAAGAAAATTAGGGGACATTTCTAATGACCAGAGGACCACTTGGACCAATTTTGGTGATTTTGTGAATTATATTATTTTTATTATAATTATTTTAAGTTTTGGAGTGTTAATTAATTTTAAAATAAAATAAATGTTGAAAAATAACTTTTATATTTTTCAAAAATCTCTCTAATATCAAGGAAATCAGAGAATTAAATTTTGTAATTTTCTGATTTTTCTATGATTTATTATAATTATTTTAGTGAAAATGCTAGAAAATACATTTTTTTAATTTTAAAATTACCCTAGAGCTTTAAAATTTAATATCTCACTAAATAGACCTAAGAAAAATATGGGGTTTGTTCCTAAGTGATTAAAATTCAAAATGTGACATTTTGGTGAATTTTATTATTTTTGTGATTTTTAATATTTTTTAATTATTAAAAAATATTAAAATAATATTAAAAATCAACTTTTTTAGAAAATTGAAATTTTAATTTTCTTAAATTCCCCTAATATCAAAGAGGCTCCAAAACTAATTTGGTGAATTTTTGCAAGATATTTTGAAAGTTATGAATTTTTTAAAGTTTAAAATGACTAAGTGGCTTAATCAACCCAAATAGTAGGGCTAAACAAGTTCAATTGACCTCAAATTTTTATGGTGGGTTCCTCTGATCCTGAAGGTCAGTGGAGAATTGATTTAAAGTCAATTTGATGTATGGTTAGCTCTAATTAATTAGAGATCCATTTTGGGTGTTTAAGCCAATTAGTGGCCGTTTTAAATGAACTAACCGAAAACCTATTTTTCCTAGTGGTCCTCTCGGTCATAAGGAACATCACCAAATTTTCCTAGAATTTATTTCACAACATGCTATTTATTGGAATTAAAATACTCGAAACAGTAATATGAATTTGAAAAATCAATAACTTTTCATAGGGATGGCCTCTGACTTTGGAAAATTCAGGGAATGTTCACAAATTCAGAGGCTTCAAAAGCCCTATGGTCTCATGCCATGGTGAATTGTATAAATGCATGGAGAATTAAAAATATGCAGAGAGTAAATAAATTATTAAAAAATAAAATACTTGATGAAATTAAATGATTTCTTTTCCACATTATTCTCCTCTCGTTCACTCGAGCAAGAGGGTATTTTTATTTTATTTTTCCGATTTTTCTACGTAAAGTTATGAATTTTTGAAGTTTAGGGAATTAAATAAATCAGAAAAATCCCTAATTTTCTATTTATCCACGCGGCACCGCGTCAACCTCGGCAGCTCCGAAACGCCGCGTGGCGCGCTCCCATTCGACGCCGCCTTCTGACTCAGCGCTCCCGGGGCCCGCTGTGTTGTTCCGTCTTCTGATCCGACGCGATCCTGGTCGTCCGTCCGCGCGTGTATTGGATGGACGGCATCCGTTCATCGTCCCCAAGTGTCCTCACCCGAGAGCCGTCCACACTAAATCCCTAATATCTCACTCGATACTCAATGGATTTTCATGTTCTTATGCTCTATGGATTCGTCTTGAAGAGACGAACACATCTATACGATTATCATGCATTGAAATTAAAGCATTTGAAATGGAGAATCTCCAGAAGCTCGGGATGAAGAATTAGCTCGTACCTTTGCTCGCAGAAGTGTGGCTTCGATCGGAGGGTTGTTGCACCTTCGATTGGATCCCGCGAAGCTCCGGCATGAAGTCTCCCGGTCCGGTGAATTGTCTAGGTATGATTTCGACCACGACCGATCACAAAGCTTGGAGGTCGGAGCAACCGGGTGGCCTCGGAGATGGGGCTTTTGCTCGGTGGACACCTTCCCTTGGTCCGGTGAAGGTGTAGAACCAATCAATTTGAGGATTGGCTCACCGTGGAGAAGTGTCCCGGTTTTGGGTGGAATTTCGGTCGAGAAATCGGATTTTGTCAGTGGGGATTAGGGCAAATCGACACCTGGGATCAACTGCTCTAAGGGTGAAGAAGGGTTTGGAACAATTTTGGCAGAGTTTCGGCAAGGTTTGTGCAACTCTCCTCTCATGGCCGTGAGGGGGTCGGGTTTAAATAGAGGTGGCTGGAGAGCCTCACAGGGATGGCCAAGGGTTGGGATCAGCTGCTCTGGTCATGGGAAGAACAGCCATGGTGGCCATTGGGCATGGGGCGGCTCAAGCAAGGTGGAATTCCAAAGTTTGGCTCCTCCCAAGGTCTCGGCCATGGTGTTTTCCGGCGACCTGGGCGGCCGGCCGGCGGTGCATGGATCACCCTCGAGTCCAGTGGGTCGGGTGGTCGGAGGTTTGTGCGATCAATTGGCAATTGCCATGTGTAAAGGCTTTGAATTAAAATGGAATGGGGAAGGGGTCATTTTGGCTTCAATTTGGTCAACCCATTGGTTTGGGTTGGGTGCACCTCCCCATGGCCTCGATTTTGGGCCGAGAGGATCGAGTTGGGTCGCCCAAGAGAGAATGGTATGGTCTCTATCCATGATGAGGTGGCTAAACATGGTTTAGTGTGTGTCATGAATAAGGTTAAAAAGGCTTAATGAAAGATTAGGAAAGGAGCCCCTCCTTTTACCATTAATGGCATGGTCACATGCCAAACTTTCATGGCTTCATATGGCTTGTGAATGGCTCATTCATGGCTCCATTTGGCTTGGGAAAAGTTTAGTCAACTTCATAAAAATGGATTTTAAGGATTTTGGACATTTTGGTGGAAAGTTGGATGAAGCTTTATTTAGAATTATTTGATCATTGGATTAGGACTTAGGGATGATTTTAATTGAATGCATGATGAAGAGAATTTGTCATATGGGCCTTAGATCGATTTTGCCCCTTTGGATTTTGGTGGAGATGAGCTTTAGGAAGGTTTAAGAAAGTGGGCTTTTGGTTTGGAAATAAATTTATGGATGGGGAATTTGTGAAGGATTGGGCCAAACAAATGTTGTTTTTAGCTCATGGATGAGTCATGAGTGACTTGAAGCAAATTGGGAGTGATTTGGGTTCGAATTGGGTCGAATTTGGGTTCTTTTGGTGAATGGGCCAACATAGGCCCAAGTGGGCCAAGTTGGGCCAATGTTGGGCTAGGGTTGAAATTGATGTAAAATAAATGTTGGAAAATGTTTATGAGAGTGTTTCAAAGAGGTTTTGACTTTGGTTGGGCTTTGATTTTGGGGTTTGGGCTCATTTGGGTTAGGTTTGGTTTTGGGTCAAAATAGGGCCTTTTAGCTTTGAGTTGAAATTGAGTGGGGTTTGGGTCTAAATTTTGGGCAAATCATGTTAGTGTTTTGTTTGTGGGAATGTTAAGGAAGATTTGGAAAAGATTTGGGGTTAATTGGAGTTGAATTGGGTGAGTTTGGGTTAAGTTTGGGTCATGGGTCCAAATTGGGCTTTAAGGCCAAAAGTGAAATTGGATCCAAATGTCAATCAAATTGAACTTGGATTTGGTCTAGATTGGTATTGGGAATGTTGAATTGAAGTTTAGAATTGAATTGGACCAGAATTTGGGTCAATTGGGTAGGTTTGGTTTGACATTGGGTTCACTTTGGGTTAAAATGGGTCAAATTGGGGGTTTTGACAAAAGTAGGGTAAATTGACAAAATTGTCCCATGGTGTAGTTAGACAAAATGAAATTAGGAATATTTGGGATTTTTTGGAATTTTCTGGGAAGTTTCTGAATTTTTGGATTTTTTGGGTCAAGGGGGGTATTTTGGGTATTTGGAGGGTATTGGGAGGTATTTTTGGAATTTTTGGTATTTTTGGGTATGGATGATCAATTTGAGTGGAGAGAAATGTTTGGGATTGATTTTGGGGAATTTTGAGCAATTTAGGTGATTTTGCAAATTTTAGGTAGTTTCAAGGGTTTTGGGTAGGCTAAACGGGTGTAGGGTTCCGGGGGTCAAAAATTGAAAATTTGGAAAATCGAAGATCGGGTGAATTTGAGTGGAATGAAGTCATTTTGGTTGAGCCATAAAGTCACATCAATCTCACATGAGCCATGAAGGGACTCATTTGAGGCATCCACTATGTTGTTCCTAACCCTCTTAGCCAAGGGCTTAGGGGTTAAGGACCATCCATGTGAATCACCTACATGAGTCAGGAGGTCAAGTTGGGTATGGGTGTGGTTTTAGGAGGTGTGTGAAAGTGTAGTGTGTAGGTGTAGTGTATAAGTGTAGTGTGTGTGTAAGTCAGCCCCTTCACTGCACTGAGCCACCTGTGAGCGGTCCTAAGGCCAAAGAGTCTTATAAAAACTCATCCTTTAAACTTCCACATTTGATTTCAACCCTCTAGGTGATTAGGGGTCTACATTCAAGTTTGTGGAGTTTGCAGGGAGTTTAGAAGTGGTTTGAATTTCTAAAAGGTGGGTCCCAATTCTAGTCCTCTAAGATAGTCAAAGGAAAAGCCTAAGGCTAGATCCCAAGCACTACAAAGAAGAAGAGAAGACCTCATCAAAAATGTGGTCAACAACAGCTCAGCAGGTGAAAATTTGAAATTTGGCTCATTCCAAGCTCATCGACCATGACATTTTCTAGCGGCCTGGTGGTTGGCCGGCCAAAGTCAGGTCACCATTTGACTCAGGGGAGTCAGGCCTGGGGTTTGGTGCAGTCAATTGCCTTTGGACATGTGTAAATGATTGGATTTAAGTGGCATGGGGAGAAGGTTGATTTTGGGTCCATATGGGTCAACCTATGGATTTGGGTTAGGTTCACCCCCCATGACCTGATTTAGGCTGAAGGGGATCAGTTGGGTCAGCCTCACATGTGTGGTGAAGTCCCCATCAAGGATTTTTTGGATTAAATTTAGGTTAAATGGAATAATGTAATGGGTTAATGACCTTTAGGGAGTGCTTAAATGATCTCCTCCTTTTTTCATTTAGGGATTGATGACAAGTCTATGGCTCCTCATGGCTTACATATGGCTTGGGCATGGCTCCATGGCTTAGCTCATGGCTTGGCTCATTTTGATGAAAGTCGGTTAGTTGGAGTTTTGAAAACTTTGGATTCTTTCGATGGGATTTGTCATGATGCTACAAATGGGTTGATTTCATGATGATTTAAGAGTTTGGTCAAATAGTATTATCAAAGGAATGATGAAGAAAAGGTTTCATGTGGGCTTGGGAATGGATTTTTGTGCTTTTGGATTTAGTGAAAATGGGCTTTTAGAAAGGTTTAAGAAAGTGGGCCTTTAGGTTTGAAAACAAATTGGTGGATGGAAATTTTGTGAAGGATTGGGCCAAAAAATTGTTGGGTTTAGTTTAGGTATGTGTCATGAGTGATTTGAAAAAAATTTGAGGTGATTCGGAGTTGAATTGAGTTGGATTTGGGACTTTTTTGGTAAAGGGGCCAAAGTGGATCAAATTGGGCTAACTTAGGCTAAGGTTGGTCTAATGTTAGATCTAATGTAAAATTAATATTGAGAAATGTTTATGAGAGTGTTACAAAGAATTTTCAACTTTGGTTGGGCTTTGATTTTGGGATTTGGGCCCATTTGGGTTCATGGTGGGTTTAGGCTAAAATTGGTGATTTTTGGTTTGGGTGAAGTTTAGGTTAAAATTTGGGGCAAATCAAGTTAGTGTTTTGTTTGTGGGGGTGTTAGGGAAGTTTTAGAAAAGGTTTGGGGCTAGTTGGGGTTGAGTTGGGTAGTTTAGGTTAAGTTTAGGTTATGGGCCAAAATTGGGTTTTAAGCTTCAAATTGAAATTGGATCCAAATTTCATTCAAATTGGACTTGGATTTGGTCTAGATTGATATTGGCGATATTGAATTGAAGTTTAAGACTAAATGGGATCAAAATTAGGATCAATTGGGTTGATTTGGTTTGATATTGGGTCTGTCTAGGTTAAAAATGGGTCAAATTGGGGGTTTTGGCAAAAGTTGGCTAAATTGACAAAATTGGCTTATGGTATAGTTGAACAAAATGAAATTGGGAACATTTGGGATTTTCTAGATTATTTTGGGAATTGTCTGAATTTTTAGATTTTTTGGTTAAAAAGGGCATTTTGGGTATTTGGAGGGTATTTGGGGATATTTTTGGAAATTCTGGTATATTTATCTAAGGATGATCAATTTGAATGGTGGGAAATGTTTAGGATTGGTTTTGAGGAATTTTGGGTAATTTAGTTGATTTTTGCAAATTTTGGGTAGTTTCAAGGGCATTTGGTAGGTTTGGTGGGTGTGGGGTCCCGGACGTCAAAAATTGAAATTTTGGTAAAAATAAAGATTGATAAAGTTTGAGTAGAATGGAATCACTTTGGTTGAGCCATGAAGCCTTATTAAGCCTATAAGAGCCATGAGAGGACTCATTTGAGGCATTCACTATGTTGTTCCTAACCCTCTTAGCCAAGGGCCTAGGGGTTAAGGTCCATTCATATGAATTACCTACATGAGTCAGGAAATCAAGCCAGGTATGAATGGTTTTAGGATTTGGACTGTGTGATGTGTGGAGGTAAACCCTCACCAGACCAGGCCACCCAGGGTAGTCCTAAGGCCAAAGAGTGTTATAGGAACTCATCTTTAAACCTCCACATTTGATCTTAACCCTAAAAGTGACTTACGGGTTTACAATCAAACTTATGGGGTTTGCAAGGAGTTAAGAGGTGTTTGAATTTCTAAGTGGTGGGTTTCATTTCTAGTTCTCTAAGATAGTCAAAGGGAAAGCCTAAGGCTAGATCCTAAGTACTAAGGAGAGAGAAGAGAAAAGACCTCATTAAAAATGAGGTCAACAAAGTCCATGTGAAATCAGAGACAGATTTTTTGGAAAAGCTTTATGTGATTTGGGTGCAACCATTACCCTTATGTCGTTATCAATATTTAAAAGACTGGGATTTATAGAAATAAACCCTACCACTGTAACTTTACAATTAATTGATCATTCGATCACATATCCTAAAGGAGTTATAATTGATGTTTTGGTGAAAGTGTATCAATTTATTTATCCTTTTGAATTCATTGTGTTGGATATGGAGGATGATAAAGAGATACCCATAATTTTCGGGAGATCTTTCCTAGCCACAGGTAGAGGGGTGATAGATGTGCAAAAAGAGGAATTAATGATGTGAGTTAATGATAAAACTGTTACATTCAATATTTCAAAGTCAATGAAATATCTTACAATAGGTAAAGATTAATGCCATCTCAAGTCAACTTATGAAGAAAAATCTAAAAGTAAAGAATTGGAACACAAGCAAGAAAAGGAATTACAAGATTTTGAAGATTTTCATAAGGAAGATTTTGGACGTGACAAGATTATGTTCATGAAAATTTTAAATTTTTGGACATAACTGAAAAAGATGAATATTTTGATCCATCAATTGAAAAACCTCCTAAACATGATTTAAAGATGCTTCCTAATCACTTAAAATATGCCTTTCTAGGTGATTCCTCAGCTTTGCCAGTTATAATTTTCTCTCAATTAACTGAAAGAGAAGAAGAGAGTTTGTTTGAAATTTTAAAGAAATATAAGAAAGCCTTTGAATGGGCAATAACTGATATTAAAGGAATCAGTCCTTTAATTTGTACGCATTGAATCCTTATGGATATAACTGCAAACCTCGAGCTGATCCTCAAAGGAGATTAAATCCTATCATGAAAAAAGTTGTTAAGAAAGAAATTTTAAAGTGATTGGATGATAGAATTATCTACCATATTGCAGATAGTGCATGGGTTAGTCCTATTCATCTTGTTCAAGAAAGGAGGAGTTACTATGACTGTTAATAAAAAGAATAAAATAATACCAGTAAGATAAGTTACAGAATACGAATATGCATTGATTATAGAAAATTAAACCTTGCCACCAGGAAAGATCATTTTCCACTTCCTTTTCTAAATCAGATGTTGGATTGACTATATGGGTATAAATACTGTTATTTTATGGATTGATATACTGGTTACCACCAAATTCAAATTGCTCATAAGAATCAAGAGAAAACAATGTTTACCAGTCCTTATGGTACATTTGCTTTTAGAAGTATGCCCTTTGGTTTATGTAATGCCCCTGCTACATTTCAGATATGTATGATAACAATTTTCTGTGATTAAATAGAAAAAAGAATTGAAGTTTTTATGTATGACTTTCATTGTTTGGAATTTCATTTAAATCATTTTTAGAACATCTATTTAAAGTTCTAAAATGCTTGAAGAAGCTAATTTGGTTCTTAATTGGGAGAAATGCCTATTTATGGTAGCAGGAGGAATTATTTTGGGACATCGTATATTTGAAAATGGTATGGAAGTAGATCCTGTAAGAATTTCAGTGATCTCTAATTTACCTTGCCCAACTAATGTAAGGGGAATTAGAAGTTTTCTGGGGCATGCTGGATTTTAGAAGCGTTATATTAAAGAATTTTCAAAAATTTCAAAGCCTTTATATCGTTTACTGGAAAAAGATGTAATTTTTAACTTTGATGATGATTGCCTTAAAGCTTTTCAAAATTTAAAAGAAATATTAATCACTTCACCTCTTATAGTTTTACCTAATTGGGAAAAAGCTTTTGAATTAATGTGTGATGCTAGTGATTATGCTATTGGAGCTGTTTTAGGTCAAAAATATGATAAAATTTTCAAAGTGATTTACTATGCTAGTAAAACTCTTAATGAAGCTCAAATTAATTATACCACTACTAAGAAAGAGTTATTAGCTATAGTATTTGCCTTTGATAAATTCAGATCATATCTAATTGGAACTAAATGTGTGGTGTATATACTCTTTTAGCTATATGTTTTTACCTATTTTTGATGATATTGCACTTTAAAGGAAGGTATTTTTCATGATTTGTTGCAGGTATGACGAATATAGGTGATTAGAACGAAAAGACTCAAAAAGGAACGAATTTGGAGGAATATGGAGCAATTTGGAGGAAAACAACCACTGGTGTCGCCGGTGCCAGAATGGGCGCCGCCGGCACCCTATTCCCGAACCTCCAGAATTATTGGCATGATAAGGCGCTGCCGGCGTCACTATCGGGCGCCACCGGCACCCTATGTCAGTTCATTTCAAATTTAAGAATTTTGGCAGATTTTTGAAGAGTGCTTGAAGAAACTCTCGGGGAATTCGTTCCTAACATAAAATTAAGTGTTCAAGATGAAAAGGAGGAAGAGGATTGCTGTAGAGAGTGTAAGGAAAGTGTGAGAGAGTTAGGGTTTGTGATTTTAAGAGAGATTCTTCTCTAAGGAAGGGAGAAGAGGGAGTAAGGTGAGAGATTGCTTCTTCATCTTTGTTCCAAAGAGATAATCAAGTGTTGCAAGGAATAGGAAGAGAAATCAAGGGAACTTTGAAGGAATTTGCTTGGAGAAGAGAAAGAGATAAGTTGTATTTACTATTATGGTTTGTATGACTCTTCTTTCTTATATAAAATCCATGTGTTCTTATATCTTCTCCATGATTTGTGAGTAGTTTCCCTTGCCTTTCTTCTTGCATAAAGTAGTGATGATGTGGTGATGTGGAATTGATGTGCCCTTTAAGTGTATAGAAGTTGTGATGTTTCTTTCATTTGGAACTTTACTTACTTTTCAATCTTGCCAATTGAATTGTTAAAACATGTTGAGGAATATTAATTCCAAAAAGAATTAAATATTCTACAACAAGAATGAAGAACCCATTTAATGTCCATGAATGAATTGCGTAGTTCATGGGGATTAAGTGCAAATAAATAGGGAGATGATTTTTGATGGACTTCAAGTTGGAGGCTTCATGGTGACAGAATGGGATCCCCAATTTGGTCTTAAGATTGGTAACTAAATCCTATGGTTAGCCTTCGGGTGAAGGGTGAGTGGGAGCTCCATAGTGAGAGTCGGTATCCTCCCAGCCTAGCCTTAGATTTAGTGACTAAATTTAAGATATGACAATGTTCTTTACTTGCTTGGAAGTGGGGGTACTCTTTTAAGGGTAAAGAAGCAAAAATGCTCCTATTTGACACAATACAAAAGATTAACATTCTTCATCATCCACACATCATAATCTTTATGCAGGAAGGAAGACACTTTTCATATAGAAGTATCTTATAAATCACATAAGCTAGTGTGTGTTAGTTAAATTAGTTTAGTAAGTAGAAGTAATTGTAGTAGCTTTATTATTACCGTACTTTGCATTTACTAGTTGTAGTATGTCGGCATTATTTTTAGTGTGTGTTGTATTTAGAAAAGGGGTCGCCTAACAGAAATTGTCGGCGAATTTTAAGATTTTAAATTTATTTTAAATATATATAATTTGAAAAGTAGCATTTGATTTTGAAAATAATTTTAAATTTGAAAATTTTAAGATATGAAATCAAACTGATCTCACATCCCAAATAGTTTATATAAACGAGCACCGCACTACAAACCGTGTATCTATCCATAAGGATAGATACACTGCTTGATGGTGGGGCTCGATTAAATAAACTAAAAAATTTGTGACATCCGTTTGGTCTGCGAACCAATTTTATGTGCCGACAAATTTCCCTGCTTAATCTGAAAAACATTAAACAGGGTTTATATTACCCGGGTTCTTTAAAATTCCCTATAAGGGCAAGCCCCTATAGTTAATTACATCTTAAGTGACGGGAATCACCTAAGAAAACTCTCGATAATAATTGTTGACCTCATTTTTGATGAGGTCTTCTCTTCTTCCCTTTAGTACTTAAGATCTAGCCTTAGGCTTTTCCTTTGACTATCTTAGAGGACTAGAGATGGAACCTACCCCTTTAGAAACTCAACCACTTCTTAACTCCCCGCAAACTCCACAAACTTGATTGTAGGCCCCTAATCACCTAGAGGGTTGAAATCAAATGTGGAAGTTTAAAGGATGAGTTCCTATAGGACTCTTTGGCCTTAGGACTGCCCTGGGTGGCCTGGTCTGGTGAAGGGGATGACTTACACACACACTACACCTATACACTACACTTTCACACACCATGCCTAACCTGACCTCCCGACTCATGTAGGTGATTCACATGGATGGTCCTTAACCCCTAAGCCCTCGGCAAGAGGGTTAGTGAACAACATAGTGGATGCCTCAAATGGGTCCCTTCATGGCTCATGTGGGCTTGATGTGGCTTCATGGCTCAACCAAAATGATTTCATCCCACTCAAATTTACCCAATCTTCAATTTTCCAAATTTTCAATTTTCGACCCCGGGACCCTACACCGCCAAGCCTTTACCCAAAACCCTTAAAATTACCCAAAATTTTCAAAATCACCTAAATTATCCAAGATTCCCCAAAATCAATCCCAAACATTTCCACATCACTCAAATTGATCATCCATACTCAAAGATATCAAAAATTCCAAATATACCTCCCAATACCCTCCAAATACCCAAAATACCCCCCTTGACCCAAAAATCCAAAAATTCAGAAAATTCCCAGAAAATTCTAGAAAATCCCAAATATTCCCAATTTCATTTTTTCCAACTACACCATGAGCCAATTTTGTCAATATACCCTACTTTTGTTAAAACCCCCAATTTGACCCATTTTAACCCAAAGTGAACCCAATGTCAAGCCAAACCTACCCAATTGACCCAAATTCTGGTCCAATTCAATTCTAAACTTCAATTCAACATTTCCAATACCAATCTAGACCAAATCCAAGTCCAATTGGATTGACATTTGGATCCAATTTCACTTTTGACCTTAAAGCCCAATTTGGACCCATGACCCAAACTTAGCTCAAACTCACCCAATTCAACTCCAATTAACCCCAAATCTTTTCTAAATCTTCCTTAGCATCGCCACAAGCAAAACACAAACATTATTTGCCCAAAAATTAGACCCAAACCCCACTCAAATTCAACCCAAAGCTAAAAGGCCCAATT
Organism: Papilionanthe hookeriana x Papilionanthe teres; assembly: GCA_022702705.1. Classification (NCBI taxonomy): domain Eukaryota; kingdom Viridiplantae; phylum Streptophyta; class Magnoliopsida; order Asparagales; family Orchidaceae; genus Papilionanthe; species Papilionanthe hookeriana x Papilionanthe teres. The sequence continues at coordinate 170,336,983 of CM040424.1, forward strand.
TTGACCTAAACCCAAACCTGATCCAAATGAGCCCAAACCCCAAAATCAAAGCCCAACAAAAGTCAAAACATCTTTGAAACACTCCCATAAACATTTCTCAACATTAATTTTACATCAATTTCAATCCTAGCCCAACATTGGCCCAACTTGGCCCACTTGGACCTATATTGGTCCATTCACCAAAAGAAGCCCAAATTCAACCCAATTCAAACCCAAATAACTCCCAATTTGCTCCAAGTCACTCATGACATATCCATGAGCTAAACCCAACAATTATTTAGCCCAACCTCTTTACAAAATTTCATCCCAAAATCCATTTTAAAATTCAAAAGCCCACTTTCCTAAACCATCTTAAAAGCCCATCTAAAACCCTTTCAAAAAGCCCAAAATCCACCCTAAAGCCCACATGACATCTCCATTTGCTATCCACTTAATTAAAGCCATTCCCTAAGTCCTAAATTCATCATCAAATCATTCCAAATCAAGTCTCAAACAAATTTCCATCAAATTACCAAAAATTCCTAAAATCCATTTTTATGAAATCGACCCAATCTTTTCCCAAGCCAAATGGAGCCATGAAGCCATGCACAAGCCATATGCAAGCCATGGCAGCCACTTTACACATCACCATGTCATTTTTGGCAAAGGGAGGGAGTCCTTTAATGATTCCCTTAAGGGTGATTAAGCCTTTTCATGACTCTTCTAAACCTTGATTAAACATAAATGTAGTTAGATGGTGACTTCTACCCACTAAGCTAGCCGACTTACTCCGATTCCCTCACCCAAAAATCAGCCTCGGAGGGTGAACCAAACCTAAATCCATGACTTGGACCCTTTTGGACCCAAAATTAGCCCCTCCCCCATTCCATCTAAATCAAACCCTTTACACATGGCCAATGCCAATCGATCGCACTAAGCCCCGCCCCGACCTCCCCGACCAAGATGGTGACCAATGCTCGCCGGCCAGCGACCAGTGTCGCCGGAAAACACCATGGCCGAGAGCTCACATGTGAGCCAACTTTGGAATTCTCCCTGCCGAGCCGCCCCATCCCCAGCTGGCCATTGTAGCTGTTCTTCTCTTGCCAAGAGCAACTCGATTCCAAGCCCTAACTCTCCCCGGGAGGCCCTCCACCCTCTCCTATTTAAACACCACCCCTCTCGGCCATGAGAGGTGCTCGAAACAAACCTTAAGGAAACTCCGCCAAAATTGTTCCGGACTCCTCCCCATACACAGCAGCACTTGATCCCCACCGAGATCCCCCGCCATTTCTTCTCTCGCGAGCTCAATTTCGCAGTCGAAATCTAGGCCCAAAACCAGGACACTTCTCCACAGCTGAGCCAATCCCCAAATCGATTGGTTCTACACCTTCACCGTACCAAGGGAAGGTGTCCACCAAGCAAAAGCCCCATCTCCAGAGCCACCCAGCTTGCTCCAGCCTCCAAGCTTTGTGATTGGGCTTGGTCGAAATCCCACCTAGACAATTCACCGCACCGGAGACTTCATCCGGAGCTTGCCGGGATCCAATCGAAGGTGCAACAACCCTCAGATCGAAGCCACACTTCTCTGAGCAAAGGTATGAGCTAATTCTTCATCCCGAGCTTCTTGAGATTCTCCATTTCAAATGCTTTAATTTCGATGCATGATCACCGTATATATGTGTTCGTCTCTTCAAGACGAATCCATAGAGCATAAGAACATGAAAATCCATTGAGTATCGAGTGAGATATTAGGGATTTAGTGTGGACGGCTCTCGGCGAGGACACTTGGGGACGATGAACGGATGCCTTCCATTCAATACACGCAAGGATCGGACGGCCAGGATCGCGTCGGATCGGGAGACGCGTACGAGAACCGCGGGGCCCGGCCGCCGACTCGGATGGCGGCGTCGAATGGGAGCGCGACGCGCGTGCATTCGGAGCTACCGAGGTCGACCCGGCGCCGCGTGGATAAATAGAAAATTAGGGGTATTTTCTATTTATTTAATTCCCTAAACTTCAAAAATTCATACCTTTGTGTAGAAAAATCGGAAAAATAAAATAAAAATACCCTCTCGCTCGGTGAATCGGAGGAGAATAATGTGGAAAAGAAATTATTTAATTTCATCAAGTATTTTATTTTTAATAATTTATTTACTCTGCATATTTTTAATTCTACATGCATGTATACAATTCACCATGGCATGAGACCATAGGACTTTTAAAGCCTCTGAATTTGGGAACATTCCCTGAATTTTCCAAAGTCAGAGGCCATCCCTATGAAGAGTTATTGATTTTTCAAATTCATGTTACTCGTTCCGAGTATTTTAATTCCAATAAATAGCATGTTGTGAAATAAATTCTAGGAAAATTTGGTGATGTTCCTTATGACCGGAGGACCCTAGGAAAAATAGGTTTTGAGTTAGTTCATTTAAAACAACCCTAATCGGCTTAAACACCCAAAATGGATCTCTAATTAATTAGAGCTAACCATACATCAAATTGACTTGAAATCAATTCTCCATTGACCTTTAGGATCAGAGGAACCCACCATAAAAATTTGAGGTCAATTGGACTCGGTTAGCCCTACTAAATGGGTTGATTAAGCCATTTAGTCAATTTAAACTTTAAAAATTCATAACTTTCAAAATACTTTTCCAAAATTCACCAAATTGGTTTTGAAGCCTCTCTGATATTAGGGGAATTTAAGAAAATTAAAATTTTAATTTTCCAAAAAAGTTGATTTTTTAATATTATTTTAATATTTTTATAATTAAAAAATAATAAAAATCACAAAAATAATAAAATCCACCAAAATGTCACATTTTGAATTTTAATCACTTAGGAACAAACCCCATATTTTTATTAGGTCTATTTAGTGAGATATTAAATTTTAAATCTCTAGGGTAATTTTAAAATTAAAAAAATGTATTTTCTAGCATTTTCACTAAAATAATTATAATAAATCATAGAAAAATCAGAAAATTGTAAAATTTGATTCTTTGATTTCCTTGATATTAGAGAGATTTTTGAAAAATATAAAATTCATTTTTCAACATTTATTTTATTTTTAAATTAATTAACACTCCAAAATTTAAAATAATTATAATAAAAATAATATAATTCAAAAAATCACCAAAATTGGTTCAAGTGGTCCTCTGGTCATTAGGAATGTCCCCTAATTTTCTTAAGGACAGAAACTTTCCCTTGGTCATGTTATTAAATTTTCCTCGGAAATCTCTATTTTCTACCAAAAAATAATTATATAAATAAATTAAATACAGTAAAAATCACATTTTCTCCTCTCATGTCTTTATTGACATATGAGTGAAGTCACATAAAAATTTCATGTTCATTTGAGTTCAATTTAGTGAGTTATGAAATTATTAAGCTTAAAGGGTAAAGTGGTAATTAAAATTTTTAATCCTTAATTAAAACTTTAGGTTTAATAAAAAATTAACAAGTAAAATATTTGATCCTAATCTGATTTGGATGATTGAAATTTAAATAATTAAAGGGTAGAAACCCATTAAGCAATTTAAAATGATTAAACCTTAATTAAATAATTGATTAAATTTGGAAGAATAATAAAATTGGAATTATTAAAATAGTGGATATTATTAGGAAGAGATTTATTCTTTAATTTAAAAATCCCTAAATTAATTATCTCATTAATATTCAATTCTTAATTAAAATGATAACTCAAATTCAAAACATTAAAAGACTTAATCATTAAACTAAAATTAAATTATTAAACTCTTTTAAAAATTTCAATTAAAATTAAAAAAATAAAATTAAATTAAAAATTAAATTAAATTAAGTAAATTAAATTGGATTAAATTAAATTAAATTAAATTAAATTAAAATTAAAAGTTGAATTAAATTAAATTAAATTAAATTAAAATTAAATTAAATTAAGTAAATTAAATTGGATTAAATTAAATTAAATTAAATTAAAATTAAAAGTTGAATTAAATTAAATTAAATTAAATAAACAAATTAAATTAAATTAAATGAATTAAATTAAATTAAATTAAATAAATAAAACCAAATTAAATTAAGTTAAACCAAATTAAAAATTAAATTAAATGAATTAAAACTAAATTAAATTAAATTAAATTAAATTAAATCAAATTAAATTAAAATTAAATCAAATCAAATTAATTTAACATCAAATCAAACTAAATTGGATTAAATTGAATTAAATTAAACTAAAGATTAGATTAAATTAAATTAAATTAAATTATGTTGAATTAAATATAACATCACCAAAGACATAAAGAATTCAAAATAAATCTAAAATAACTTGAACACTATTCCAAATTTAAACCCATTAATGGAAATTAAACTAAATCACAAACCATTTGAACACCAATTTACCCTCAAAAGCTTTAGTTATCATAACTCCTAAACGTAATATTAAATGAAATGTTACTTCACCTACAGGATATTGAAATGTCCTAGTTCACTGAGCAAGATAACAAAACTTGAGATTCTTGGAGGATTAATTCATTTGTGTAATTGAATCCATTTGGACTTAAAACAATTCTAGCAATATTGAAAAGATGTTTAAGATTCTTCTTAAACACTTTCTCAATATGATAGGATGTTTATAAGAACAATTGAATTTAATTGTTCTTTAATGAAGAAAATCGTCTTCAAACAAAAACACAAGGAATCTAGACGTCATAGAAATGACTAGCTATAGGATTAGGAATTTGGTAGAAAACCATAACCCTTCCCTTAGCTTTACCTAGGAACTTGCTTAAATATTCTAATTTTGTTTTAAGTGCAGCTCGGATGACTGGAAGACCCTCCAGTGTACACTTTTATTTTATTGCAATTTACTTTCTCGCAATTTACCTTATCGCAATTTCATTAATCGCATCACACTTACTTTTCTGAATGATAAACAACCGTTGCATGAAAACCCACACCTTTAGGATAGTCCCTAAAACTAAAACCAAAACTAAATTAAAAGTCATTGCAAGATAAAATTCACCGCCACAACATTTCAAAATATAAAACAACTCAAAATTTAATCACAAACAGTAACACAAAACTACAATTACAACTAAATTAAAACGTCCCGTTGGATGATCGGGAATACCTCTGATGATGTAACCTACGTGTTGCTAATCGGATTTCCCATAGTCTAAATGAAAGTGTGGAACTCATTCAGTTGAGTTTAGCAAATTCATCCGGACTAAGTGAATCCGATAAAAATAATGATGCCGGAAGGATGGAACCGTGGGATCTTAACCGGTGTCGTTATAATCAACTTTAAGATTTGTTTTAATTAAAACACAAAAAAAACTTGGAAATTAAGATTTTCTCTAAACCAAAACACTTCTCTCATCTCCTGATTCATGGCTTCTAAAACTAAACCTCTGCAACAACAAGGAGTGCGGTGCATGGTGGGTAGCACGGCCATCGTCATCAGCAAAACCTGAGTCTACTTCAGCAAAACTTTCGTAGAATTAAATAACAAAGCCATAGGACTTCGAGGTAGTTTTCCTAGTGCAACATAAATCCTTAACTCTTCGTTAGCACTTGCATTGCAAATTAAGCCCTAACCGGTCTTAGGATTCCGAGGTAGTCGTCCGGTACGACAATAAACCCTCACATCTTCGAGGCTATTTGTTTGATTTTATCATACAAATATAAGCCCTAATTAATTAAAATTGGCAAGATCAAAACATTTAAATAAATATTAGGACTTTCCTAAACTCAAGCCAAACAATAGTATAGTCGGGAAATTACCGAAGTTCGCTTCGAATCTGTGATTTCTCCTACTTTTCTTCCTTTGGATTCCCAAAACAAAATGTTCCAAATTTGATCCATTCCCTATCGAAATTCCAAAATTCAATCCCTCGAAAACTTAAACTTTGAAATCCTTCGAGAGCAGAATTATCGATTATTATCGAGAGTTTTCTTAGGTGATTCCCATCACTTAAGATGTAATTAACTATAGGGGCTTGCCCTTTATAGGAATTTTAAAAGAACCTGTGTAATATAAACCCCGTTTAATGCTTTCATATTAAACAGTGGAATTTGTTCGGCTTATAAAATTGGTTCGCGAGCCAAACGGATGTCACAAATCTTCTAGTTTATTTAATCGAGCCCCACCATTAAACGATGGTGTCTATCCTTAGGGATAGATATATGGTTTGTGGTGCGGTGCTCGTTTATATAAACTATTTGGGATGCGAGATCGGTTTAATCTCATATCTTAAAACCTTCAAAATTTAAAATTATTTTTAAAGTCAAATATTACTTTTCAAAATTATTTATTTAAATTAAATTAAAAATTCGCCGACAACTTCTGTTAGGCGACCCCCTTTTCAAAATAAAACACACGACCTAAAAATATGCCAACAATAATCAGTAGTTATGCTCTCAAGAATTTCAAAGTTTAAGTTTTCAAAGGATTGAATTTTGGAATTTCAACAGGGAATGGATCAAGTTTGGAACATTTTGTTTTGGGAATTCAAAAGAAGAAAAGTAGGAGAAATTACGGATTCGAAGCGAACTTCGGTAATTTCCCGACTATCCTATTGTTTGCGCTTGGATTTAGGAAAGTCCTAATGTTTATTTAATGTTTTGATCTTGCCAGTTTTAGTTAATTAGGACTTATATCTGTATGACATGATCATACAAATGGCCTGGAAAATGTGAGGGTTTATGTCGTATCGGACGACTACCTCGGAATCCTAAGACCGGTTAGGGCTTAATTTGCAATACAAATGCCTAACAAAAGGTTGAGGATTTATGTTGCACTGTGCAAACTACCTCGAAGTCCTATGGCTTTGTTTTTTAATTCTAGGAAAGTTTTGCCGATATAGATTCAAGTTTTGCCGACGACGATGGCCGTGTCGCCCACCATGCTCTAAGCTCCTTGTTGTTGCAGAGGTTTAGTTTTAGAAGTCATAAATCGTGAGATGAGAGAAGTGTTTTGGTTCGTAGAAGTCTTAATTTCCAAGTGTTTTTGTGTTTTAATTAAAATAAATCTTAAAGTTGATCGTAACGACACCGGTTAAGATCCCACGGTTCCATCCTTCCGGCATCGTTATTTTTATCGGATTCACTTAGTCCGGATGAATTTGCTAAACTCAACCGAATGAGTTCCACACATTCATTTAGACCGTGGGAAATCCCGTTAGCAACACGTAGGTTACATCATCCGAGGTATTCCCGATCATCCAACGAGACGTTTTAATTTAGTTGCAATTGTAGTTTTGTGTTCTGTTTGTGATTAAATTTTGAGTTGTTTTATATTTTGAAATGTTGTGGCGATGAATTTTATCTTGTAATGACTTTTAATTTAGTTTTGGTTTCAGCTTTAGGGACTATCCTAAAGGTGTGGGTTTTCATGCAACAATTGTTTATCATGCAAGAAAAAGTAAGTGCGGTGCAATTAAAGAAATTGCAATAATGTAAATTGCAATAAAATAAAAGCGTACCCTGAGGGTCTTCCCGTCATCCCAAGCCGCACTTAAAATACAATTAGAATATTTAAGCAAGTTCCTAGGTAAAGCTAAGGGAAGGGTTATGGTTTTCTACCAAATTCCTAATCCTATAGCTAGTCATTTCCTATGACGTCTAGGTCTTTGTGTTTTGTTTGAGGACGATTTTCTTCATCAAAGAATAATTAAGTTCAATTGTTCTTATGAACATCCTATCATATCGAGGAAGTGCTTAAGACAAATCTTAAACATCTTTTCAATATTTCTAGGATTGTTTTAAGTCCAAATGAATCGAATTATACAATCGAATTAATCGTCCGAGAATTCAAGTTTTGTCATCTTGCTCAGCTGAACTAGACATTTGAATATCCTATAAGTGAAGTAGCATTTCATTTAACGTTCGTTTAGGAGTTATGATAACCAAAGCTCTCGAGGGCAAATCGGTGTTCAAATGGTTTATGATTTAGTTTAACTTCGGTTAAAGGGTTTAAATTTGGAATAGTTGTTCAAGTTGCTTTATATTTAATTTCTTTATGTCTTAGTGTAATGTTATTTAATTCAATTTCATTTAACTTTAATTTAGTTTAATTTAATTTTAATTTTAATTTAATTTAATTTAATTCAATTTAGTTTGATTTGATGTTAAATTAATTTAGTTTAATTTGATTTAATTTCCTTTAATTTAATTTAATTTGATTTAATTTTAATTTAATTTAATTTAATCTAATTTAATTTAATTTAATTTGTTTTAATTTAATTTAATTTAATTTAAATTGTTTTAATTTAATTTAGTTTAATTTAATTTAACTTAATTTATTTATTTAATTTGATTTAATTTAATTTAATTTAATTTAATTTAATTTAATTTGTTTGATTTAATTTAATTTAATCTTTAATTTAATATTTTTTAATTTAATTTAGTTTAATTTAATTTAATTTAATTTATTTATTGAATTTAATTTAATTTAATTTATTTAATTTAATTTAATTTAATTTAATTTATTTGATTTAATTTAATTTAATCTTTAATTTAATTTTATTTTTAATTTTAATTTAATTGAAAATTTAAAAAGAGTTTAATAATTTAACTTTCTAATTTAATTTAATGATTAGTCCTTTAACATTTTAAAATTTAAATTTGAGTTATCATTTTTAATTAGGAATTAAATATTATTGAAATGATTAATTTAGGGATTTTTTAAATTAAAGAATAAATCTCTCCCTAATAATAATATGCCTATTTAATAATTCCAATTTTATTATTCTTCAAAATTTAATCAATTATTTAATTAAGGTTTATTTCAATTATTTTAAATTGTTTAATGGGTTTCTACCCTTTAATTATTTAAATTTCAATCATCCAAATCATATTAGGATCAAATATTTTACTTGTTAATTTTGATTAAACCTAAAGTTTTAATTAGGGGTTAAAGTTTTTAATTACCATTTTACCCTTCAAGCTTAATAATTTCATAACTCACTAAATTAAGCTCAAATGAACTTGAAATTTTTATGTGACTTCACTCATATGCCAATAAAGACATGAGAGGAGAAAATGTGATTTTTCTGTATTTAATTTATTTATGTAATTATTTTTGGTGGAAAATAGGAATTTCCAAGGGAAATTTAATAATATGACCAAGGGAAAGTTTCTGTCCTTAAGAAAATTATGGGACATTCCTAATGACCAGAGGACCACTTGGACCAATTTTGGTGATTTTTTGAATTATATTATTTTTATTATAATTATTTTAAGTTTTGGAGTATTAATCAATTTAAAAAATAAAATAAAGGTTGAAAAATAAAATTTATATTTTTCAAAAATCTCTCTGATATCAAGGAAATCAGAGAATCAATTTTTGCAATTTTCTGATTTTTCTATGATTTATTATAATTATTTTAGTGAAAATGCCAAAAAAATGTTTTTTTTAATTTTTAAATTACCTTAGGGCTTTAAAATTTAATATCTCATTAAATAGACCTAAGAAAAATATGGGGTTTGTTCCTATGTGATTAAAATTTAAAATGTGACATTTTGGTGAATTTTATTATTTTTATGATTTTTATTATTTTTTTAATTATTAAAATATTAAAATAATACAAAAAATAAACTTTTTTGGAAAATTGAAATTTTAATTTTTTTAAGATCCCCTGATATCAAAGAGGCTCCAAAACCAATTTGGTGAATTTTTAAAAAGTATTTTGAAAGTTATGAATTTTTAAATTTCAAATTGCCTAAATGGCTTAATCAACCCATTTAGTAGGGCTAACCAAGTTCAATTGACTTCAAATTTTTATGGTGGGTTCCTCTGATCCTAAGGGTCAGTGGAGAATTGATTTCAAGTTAATTTGATATATGGTTAGCTCTAATTAATTAGGGATCTATTTTGGGTGTTTAAGCCAATTAGGGTTATTTTAAATGAGTTAACTCAAAACCTATTTTTTCTAGGGTCCTCTGGTCATAAGAGACATCACCAAATTTTTCTAGAATTTATTTCACAACATGCTAATTATTGGAATTAAAATACTCAAAACAGTAACATGAATTTGAAAAATCAATAACTTCTCATTGGGATGGCCTCGACTTTGGAAAATTCAGGAAATGTTCCCAAATTCGGAGGCTTCAAAAGCCCTATGGTCACATGCCATGGTGAATTTCCTATATGCATGGAGAATTAAAATAATGCAGACAGTAAATAAATTATTAAAAATAAAATATTTTATGAAATTAAATGATTTCTTTTCCACATTATTCTCCTCTGTTCACTGAGCAAGAGGGTATTTTTATTTTATTTTTCTGATTTTCCTACACAAAGTTATGGATTTTTGAAGTTTAGGGAATTAAATAAATAAGAAAATCCCTAATTTTCTATTTATCCGAGTCGACACTGCGTCAACCTTAGCATCTCCGAAGTGCCGCGTGGCGCGCTCCCATTCGACGCCACCGCTTGAGTCAGCAGCCCGGGTCCCGCCTTCCGCGTATCATCTGCCGATCCGACCTAATCTGAGCCCTCCGTCCGCGCGTGTATTAAATGGATGGCATCCATTCATCGTCCCCAAGCGTCCTCACCCGAGAGCCGTCCACACTAAATCCCTAATATCTCACTCGATACTCAATGGATTTTCGTGTTCTCATGCTCTATGGATTCATCTTGAAGAGACGAATACATCTATACGGTGATCATGCATTGAAATTAAAGCATTTGAAATGGAGAATCTCCAGAAGCTCGGGATGAAGAATTAGCTCATACCTTTGCTCAGAGAAGTGTGGCTTCAATCTGAGGGTTGTGTCACGTTCGATTGGATCCCAACAAGCTCCAGATGAAGTCTCCTGGTCTAGTGAATTGCCTAGGTATGATTCAACCACAGCCGATCACAAAGCTTGGAGGCTGGAGCAACTAGGTGGCCTGGAGATGGGGCTTTTGCTGGTGGACACCTTCTCTTGGTCTAGTGAAGGTGTAGGACCAATCAATTTGAGGATTGATCCACTGTGGAGAAGTGTCCCGGTTTTGGGTGGAATTTCGGCTGAGAAATTGGATTTTGTCGGTGGGGATTAAGGCAAATTGACACCTGGGATCAACCTGCTCTAAGGGTGGAGAAGGGTTTGGAACAATTTTGGCGTAGTTTCGGCAAGGTTTGTGCAACTCTCCTCTCATGGCCGTGAGGTGGTGGTGTTTAAATAGGAGAGGGTGGAGGGCCTCCCGTGGAGAGTTAGGGCTTGGGATCAGCTTGCTCGGCATGGGAAGAACAGCCATGGTGGCCATTGGGCATGGGGCAGCCTCGAGCAAGGGAGAATTTCAAAGTCGGCTCACATGCGAGCTCTCGACCATGGTGTTTTCCGGTGACTCGGTGGCCGGCCGGCCGTACATTAGTCACCATCTTGTTCAGGTGGGTCGTGGCTGGGGTTTAGTGTAGTGCAATTGGCAAATGCCACGTGTAAAAGGCTTGGATTATAATGGAATGGGAGAGGGCTCATTTTGGCTCAAATTGGTCAACCCCTCCATTTGGGCTAGGTGCACCACCCAAGGCTTGGTTTAGGCTGAATAGAAAGTGATTTAGGTCAGCTTAATCAGTGGGGAATGGTCACCATCCAAGTACAATTAAGCTTAAGCAAGATTTAGTGGAATCATGGGAGTGGTTAATCACCATTAGGAATTAAGGAAAGAGTCTCCTCCTTTTGCCCAAAATGGCATGGTGACATGTAAAGAGGCTCTCATGGCTTCCATGTGGCTCATGCATGGCTTCATGGCTCACCTTTGGCTTGGGAAAAGTCAAGTCAATTTCATCGAAATGGATTTAAGAAAAATTTTGATATTTAGGGGTGATTTGGCATGAGGCTTGATTTGGAATTATTTGATGATGGGATTATAACTTAGGGAATGGCTTTGATTAAATGGATGTCAAATGGAAATGTCATGTGGGCTTTAGGGCAAATTTTGGGCTTTTGTATTTGGTGGAAATGGGCTTTTAGGAATGTTTAGGGAAGTGGGCTTTTGGATTTTAAAATGGATTTTTGGATGGAATTTTAGTAAAGGCTTCGGCCAAATAATTGTTGGGTTTAGCTCATGGATGTGTCATGAGTGACTTGGAGCAAATTGGGAGTGATTTGGGTTTGAATTGGGTTGAATTTGGGCTTCTTTGGTGAATGAGCCAATATAGGTCAAATTGGGCTAACTTGGGCCAATGTTGGGCTAGGGTTGAAATTGATGTAAAATTAATGTTGGGAAATGTTTATGGGAGTGTTTCAAAGAGGTTTTGACTTTGGTTGGGCTTTGATTTTGGGGTTTGGGCTTATTCGGGTTAGGTTTGGGTTTAGGTCAAAATTGGGCTTTTTGGTTTTGGGTTGAATTTAAGTGGGGTTTGGGCTTAAATGTTGGGCAAATCATGTTAGTGTTTTGTTTGCAGGGATGTTAAGGAAGTTTTAGAAAAGATTTGGGGTTAATTAGAGTTGAATTGGGTGAGGTTGGGTTAGGTTTGGGTCATGGGTCCAAATTGGGCTTTAAGGTCAAAAGTAAAATTGGATCCAAATGTCAATCAAATTGAACTTGGATTTGGTCTAGATTGGTGTTGGGAATGTTGAAATGGATTTTAGAATTGAATTGGACCAGAATTTGGGTCAATTGGGTAGGCTTGGTTTGACATTGGGTTCACTTTGGGTTAAAATGGGTCAAATTGGGGGTTTTGATAAAAGTGGGGTAAATTGACAAAATTGGCCCATGGTGTAGTTGAACAAAATGAAATTGGGATTATTTGGGATTTTCTGGAATTTTTTGGGAATTTTCTAAGTTTTTGGATTTTTGGGTCAAGAGGGGTATTTTGGGTATTTGGAGGGTATTGGGAGGTATTTTTGGAATTTTTGATTTTGGTTATGGATGGTCAATTTGAGTGGAGAGAAATGTTTACGAATGATTTTGGAGAATTTTGGGTGATTTGGAAATTTTTGAGAAATTTGGGTAGTTTCAAGGGTTTTGGGTAGGCTAAGCGGGTGTACGGTCCCGGAGGTCAAAAATTGAAAATTTGGAAAATTGAAGATTGGGTGAATATAAGTGGAATAAAATCGTTTTGGTTGAGCCATGAAGCCATATCAAGCCCACATGAGCCATGAAGGGACTCATTTGAGGCATTCAATATGTTGTTCCTAACCCTCTTAGCCAAGGGCTTAGGGGTTAAGGACCATCCATGTGAATCACCTACATGAGTCAGGAGGTCAAGCTGAGTATAGGTGTGTGAAAGTGTAGTGTATAAATGTAGTGTGTGTGTAACTCAGCCCTTCACTGCACCGAGCCACCCAGTGAGCGGTCCTAAGGCCAAAGAGCCCTATAGGAACTCATCCTTTAAACTTCCACATTTAATTTCAACCCTCTAGGTGATTAGGGGTCTACAATCAAGCTTGTGGGGTTTGCAGGGAGTCAGGAGGTGTTTGGACTTCTAAAGGGTAGGTTCCATTTCTAGTCCTTTAAGACAGTCAAAGGAAAAGCCTAAGGCTAGATCCTAAGTACTAAAAAGAAGAAGAGAAGACCTCATAAAAATGAGGTCAACAAACTTGACTGTAGACATATATATATTATCTGATTTAAAGAACGTTCAACTCCTTGTGGGATCGATAACCATTTGAGCCCTGTATTACTTGATATGATACATATACTTGCATTGAATTTGTGACTTTACTAAATCATTATAAAAATATATAAATATGACTTCATAAATTCTTGCATAATATATAAAGTCGCACCATAGTGCATACTGATCATTCTGCTATTAAGTATTTAATGAAGAAGAAAGATGCAAAACCAAGTTTAATTAGGTGGATTCCTCTTTTGCAAGAATTTGATTTTGAGATAGTAGATATGAAGGGTGCTAATAATTAAATTGCTGATCATCTGTCCAGGCTTGAAACTAAAAAACCACTTTGTGATGCTGAATAAATTAATGAAAATTTTGCTGATGAAAAATTGTTCGCTGTTAATGAGTGGTGTGTTCCGTGTTATGTCGACATTGCAAACTTTATTGTTAGTGATATTTTACCCGATGGTTTAACAAACCAGGAGAGGAAGAAATTTATATCTAAAGCTAAGACTTATTTTTTGGATGACCCGTATTTATATAAACAAGGAAAGGATTTGATTATTCGAAGATGTATGCCTTCAGATGAAACTTATGAAATTATTCAAAAATATAAAGGAAATTCATAATTCTGATTATGAGGGACATTTTAGAGTTGATAAAACTGCATATAAAATATTACAATATGGATTTTTTCGACCTACAATTATTAAGGATGTTAATGTTTATATTAAAAATTGTGATCAATGTCAACGTGTAAGTAATATTTCTAGAAGAAATGAGATGCTCCTCAATTATATGTTGGAAATTGAAATATTTGACATTTGGGGATTAGATTTCATGGGACCATTTATACATCTTTCAGAAGTACATACATTTTGATAGCAGTAGACTATGTATCTAAATAGATAGAATTGTTACTTTACCTTGATGAGATGCTCAAAGTGTTGCAAAGTTTTTAAATAAGAATATATTTTGTAGATTTGGAATACCAAGAGTAATCATAACTGATGGAGGAAGTCATTTTTGACATGCGATTAAGGAGAAATTAGTAAAGAAATATCATATTAACCATCACATTGCTACTTCTTATCATCTGCAGACAAGTGGTTTGATTTAATTATCCAATCGTGAAATTAAAAGAATATTAGAAAAGACTGCAAATAGAAAATGTTGCTCAATCAAATTAGATTATGCTTTGTGGGCCTATAGTACTGCCTATAGAACTCCTATAGGAATGTCCCTGTATAGACTAATTTTTGGAGAAGCTTGTCATTTACTAGTTGAACTTGTGCATAAAGTACATTGGGCTAATAAAGAGTTCAATTTTAATTTGAAAGATGTTCGAGAAAAGAGATTGTTATAATTAAATGAGCTTGAAGAGATAATGAATGAATCTTATGAAAATGCTAAGATTTATAAAGAAAAGATGAAGTTATGGCATGATCAGAAGATTCTTACTAAAAATCTTGAGCCATAGCAAAAAGTTTTCTTGTATAATGCTAGATTGAGAATTTTTGCTAGAAAACTTAAGTCCAGGTGGACAGACCCATTTATTGTGATGAAAGTTTATTCATATGGAGCTGTGGATATTCAAGATCCTAAGACTGGAAAAATATTTAATGTGAATGGTCATAAACTCAAACCTTACTTTTCAGTCAATCAATCTAAACCTGATGAGAATCTGATGTTGGGACACTCAGAATAAGCTCTGGGAATGTTAGGCTGATGACGATAAACTAAGTGCTTTGTGGTAGGCAACCCATATTTATCGTTGTGCTTTGTTTTATGTTTGCTTTGTCTGCTTTTATTTGGTTTGATTTGAGAAATGTGGTAGCATTTTGGAGTTTTTTATATTATAGTGGTGTTTTTTTGATCTTATTTAATGACTTAGAGGAGTCAGAATAAATATTTGACCTTTGGCAGAACTGTGCAAAAATGTGCACTGGCGGCTATGCGTCGCTGGTTGGCGCATAGGCGTCACAGTTATAAAAAATGGCGCATAAGAAGTTTTAACACGTCTAGTGTCATTTTTGTGCTTTCTCATGTCTATAAAAAGGCCCTGAATTTATGAAATACTTGCCACAGTTATTATTTTCCTTCCTGAGTCTTCTGAAAGAGTAATTTGAGTGCAAAATGTCTTCTTGGGAGAGCGAAGTTAAGAAGAAAGAGGAAGCCAACAAGAAAAAAGTTTATTTTTGATAGTGCGCAAGAGTTATATAATGGATTTCTGGTTGTGAGTATCCAAGGAAAATCAGAAAGGATTATGAAGATCGAGGCCGATTTGAACTCTATTGATGCAATAGTAAATGAAATTAATGCTCATTTAGCATACATTGGATGGCAACTCAAAATGCAACTCAGTCATACAAGTCATGTAGAAGTAGCAAATAGAGCGATGTATCTGAAGAACAAATGGATAGAAGAAGAAGATGTGAGAGCTTTTAATCTTCATCTGTTTTATTAGATTTACATTCCATATGGTTCAAATGGAACTAATGGTGGTTCTGGATATATTCCACCTAATGGAGATTGGAATTAAATTATGTGTGTTTTTGTGGTTTGGTTATTTGTGTTTAGTGTTTTAAGTGTGATTTTTGTTAAAGTTTGTGTTTGTTGCACTCTACACATGTTTTATGTATCTTGATGATGTAAGTTAGTGTTTAATTACATGTGTTTAAACTTATGTATTTGAAGAATGTCATCCAAAGTGTTTGGATAGAAAGTTTTTGTTTGTATTAAGTGTGTTTTAATATTTAATGAAATATAAGTTTGTGTTTGTGTGAAATATGTGGGAATTATTGAAAAATAAAGAATAATTTTGGTGTATTAGAAGATTTTATGGGGAGAAATAATTATTTGAATTGATTAAAGGTGAATAACTCAGATTTTTTATGGAATTAACTTAATTGTCTAAATTTGGGCACTGTCGCCTAAGCACCAAACCGACATCGCATAAGCGCCAGATTTCGCGGCTAAGTGTCGTATACCTCGTAAATAGGCGCTGGTTTGTGAAAATTGATTTTTTACAGTTAAAAACATGAAATTGGCCATTTTTAACACCCCATCACCTTTAACCTCTCAGTTTCATGAAATAGGAGACTAGGGCATCAATAATTGCATCATTTTACAATTGATTTCGTCGAAATTTGTTGGATTTGAATTCCTGAAGGTATGATCACTACTCGTAAGTAACAATTTTTTTATTTTCACCATGTATTTTGAGTACATTGTTAAAAAATCTAAAAATCACTATTCATGGTGAAAATTTGAGAAAAGCCTTAGAAATTGCTTGGATTTAGTGGAGTTTGCCATTGGAAGTTGAGTTAACAAGTTTAGTTTAAATTTGGAATTTATGGTGAATGTTTTGTGAATTTTTAGAGATGGCTCCAAAGTCAAAATGCTCGAAAGGAAAAGAAAATTTTGATTCAGAAAAATTTGTCATTTCTAAAGCTGAGAATCATTATGTCGATACACTCGCATCGTAAAAATTGATTCCAGAACAAAATTTTAGTAAGCCAGAAGGAGAAATTGAGGACATGGTTGCTAGAAGGAATTGGGGAAAATAATGTTGCTTCTCTGATGTTGCAGTTTTTCCTGTGGTGAGAGAGTTTTATGCTAACTTGTTCGCAATTGAAGACAGTTTGGTGATGGTTAGGGGGTAACAAGTGGATTTTTCATTTGTGTTAATTAAAACTTTTTACCGATTACCTTCTGCGATATTTTATATTTATGCAAATTTTCTTCCTTCTGAGGGAGAGTTAGATGAGATTATGGCCTTTATTACTGATGGAAGAAGTTTGTGGAAGATTATAAATGAAAGAAGAGTGAATTTTCAAGCCTCTAAATTGAATGCCACCTCAAAGGCATGACATTACTTTATCTCATCTAAGCTTCTGCCTTCAAGTCCTGTAAGTGAAGTTGCAAGGGAGAGAGCTGATCTGAACCATTGTATTCAACAGGGAAAGCCTTTAGATATTGGGGCTATTATTTTTTGTTATATTCTGAACTGTGCCAGAGCCGCTACTAATATAGGTATGGGATTTAATCTCTAATTTATTCACTTCGTGAGCAGTTTGGTGTTAAGTCTGAAACATGGGAAGAGGTTCATTAGCCACTTAGACCTATTACCAGTGTAAATGTGAACACTTACACTGTACATTCAGTATTTGGCTGAAAAGGAGGATCTGTTAGAGCTTCCAGTGATTATGTTTCTGCTGCTTCTGCTTCTCGTGCTTCTACTGTACATGCATCATCCTCCAGAGATTCACAAACGGGCTTATTATAGAAGATTTTAAAGAAGGCGAGCCTTAACCAGAGAGCATGTTAGAGATATGGATGGAAAGATTGAAAATATTGAAAGGCATATTGTAAAACATGATGAATATGCTTTGTGATGCTTTTATTTAATATTTTCATATGTGATGGACTCTGATGTTGTGTAGATTATATTTAGACTATTTCTAATATGCACATTCAGATGTTTGTGTGTTGGATGGAGGTTTTATGATGTAATATGTGATGTGTTTGTGGTAATCAATGTTTTTTGTGTTTATAGTGTTTATTTTTTTAGTAGTGTGTAATTTAGTTCCTATAAATATTAGAAAAATTTAGAACACTATTAGAAGCCACTATTTGTATAGCATGTTTAAACTTTTCAAAATTTGCTACCATTTATTTTCTAATATGATGTGATTTGTGTTGGTGTGTATTTTCTTTGAAAACCTCCACTATTGTAGAAGTCCTTTGAAAATTTGAAAATTCTATTTTACAAAAAATTGAAAAATAGAATTTTATTTCTTTTTGCTCCTTATTTTTAAACTGTTATACTTGCATATTTAGAATATTAAAATTCCTGCAAGCATGTTATTGTAGTTTTTAATTCTTACACATGTATCATTTTTATGCTTAAATGTTTTATCTTAACTAAAAATTAAGGTTTGGGAGGAATTTAAAAATAAAATTTTAAAAACTAAAGTTTTATTTGTTCTCGAGAATACTTAAGAAGAAATTTTTAATTTTTGATTGAAAACAATTATGTATAAGAAGTTATATTAGGGAAGTAAAATTTTGAATATAGAAATGAGTAAGAGAATTTAGTTAAAATTTATAGTATTGATGAAAAATTTAAAGTTAAAATTTTCTTAGTAAAGAAATGTTAAATATAGTTAAATTATCTTTAGTAAGAAATGGTGTATTTTTGGATAAATAGAAGAATTGACTTTTTATTTTTCAAAGATTGAATTTCTTTTATTGAGAAATAATTTTAAACACTATTATTATGATTTTTAAGTAAAAAATATATATCAGACTTTTGTTTTAAATGAAAGGGTGGGATTCAAAATCATTAAAGGCCTATCCAAATACATAAATACTTGACACACACACACACACACACATATATATATATATATATATATATATATATATATATATATATATATATAAAGAAGAAAAAAAGAAAGGAAAGAAAAGAAAGCAAAAAATTATAATATGTAAAAAGGAAGGAGAAGCTTGAGGATTTAAGGGCCTAATCAAAAATTGGTTCTGTACATAAAATTTAAAATATAAGTTTTGAGAAAATCTAAAGCTTAAGGTTATAATATAGTAAGTAAAATTATTTCCAAATGAAAATTTTTAAGTGAGAAAGATGAAATGTTTGAATCCTATATTTTGAAAAATCTACAAGTATTTCTGAATTAGATAGGAACTATTATTTTTCATTATCCTTTACTTAAGAATCTTCAAAACTTTAAGTTGATCTCATTTACTAAATTTTTTTCTAAATTGGATTATTTCATTCATAGAACAAAATTTTGAAACCTTCCTAAAGAAACTCATTTACATAATTTGCATGTTAAGATTTTCTATGTGATTAAGTGTCACTTTAGGACAAGTAACATTTTAGGTTTGGGGGATTTTGATATACCTAAAATATATATATTGTTTTTAAATACATTTTATACATATTTTTGATGATATTGTACTTTAATAGAAGGTATTTTTGTGTTTTTCTTGCAGGTATGATTAAAATAAATGACTAATGAAATGAACAATACAAAATCAAATTTGGAGCATAAATTGAAAGATGTGCAAATTTAGCCTCTGACAACTATGCGCCGGATGGCTGGCGCATAGGTGCCACAGTTAAAGTGACCAATTTTATTTGATTTTGGCACAAATTTGAGGGTTTTTGAAGCATCATTTGGTTTAAACTTCACTAACTTCCCATCAGAGGCAAAACTCATTTAAAATTTTAACTGATGGATGCATTCATGATTGATACATTGAATCTGGACATATTTTGAAGAGACACCAAGGCACCTTTTCAAAAATTTTAAAAAGAAGACTTGAAGATCAGAAAAATGGTTGTTGTTGGAGGGTGTGATTAGTGTTAAGAATCAAATTTATGTTAGAGAGTTATTGAGAGCAGACCTTTCCACTTCAACACTTTTGTTATCAATTGTATCTAGTTTTTATTAAGAGTAGAATAGAGATTTGGAGCCAACTGAGTTGGACACCAACCTCTATTGTGTCTTGTAAAGGGAAAGCAATGTTTCAAAGGAACATAAAGAGTCTTGTGGAGAGAATTTTCAGATAAGTGTTTAACTTTGTTCTACATTTGGTTTTAAAGTAAGACTTGTTGTATTTTCACTATGATTTATACTTCAAATCAAGTTGTGATTGTGTTTTCTGCATGGATTCTGAGTTGTTTTCTTTATCTTTTTCCTTTTAGATGATGAAGTAATTAAAATGTGGAAGGAAGTTATGTGAAGTATAGAATTTCATTGTTGGAAGAAGTTGTGATGATTCATTACCTTGCACTTCATTTACTTCTTTAATTTGCCAATTAAGATGTTAAAATTTGTTGGGAGATTGTATAAGAACCATTGCGGTATTGTCTCAATCAACAATTGGAAGGAATCACATGCAATTGTATGGATGAGAATTGTAGTGCATATGGTTGGGTGCAAATAAATAGGAAGATATGCCTATAATGGGAAGTAAAATTAGAGAACATTAGTGTGATAGGCTAAAGCCCCCTAATTTGGTTTGATGTGAAAAATTTTTTTATTAGATGTTTGCCCCTAGGTGGAGGAAATTGAGGGAGTGAGAGCTAGTATCTTCCCTTGCCAAACCCATCTACAAGATTTCAAATCATCAAATTAACCAATGTTCTTTATAGAACTAAGTAAGGGTAAAGAATATAATTGCTTCTATTTGGCACAACACATTTTAGATACTTCCACAATAAAATTCCTTAACTATTACTGATTCATTGAAAAAGGAAAAAGATATTTAATTCTCATTTGCTTTCATATTATTTTATAGTTGTGTTAACTTTAGTTGTTTGCTTTACTTTTTATTTAGAAAATACAAATAAAAAAATTTATATCTTAAAACATACATTACAAAATCATTTTAAAAAATAAAAATTTATTTTTCTTATTTCTTTAAAATTTTAGACATTTCCCTGTGGGTTCTATATCTCAGGGCATAATTAAAAAGTCATATATTACTTAATAAACGATACATATACTTGCGTTGTACCCCATATTATAAATATTTAAAGTACATTTTCATATTTAAAACGTAAGGGTAAATATTCAGGGATCATAAATCACTTTGAAAATTATAACTTTTTTGCCCTAAAATTGCTCCAATAACATAAGCATTTGGATGAGACATTAATTCAAATGGTTCTTCCCAATCTGGTGAAACAATAACTGGTGCAGTGATTAATTTGCCTTTTAACAGTTCAAAAATTTTTAGGCATTCTTCATTAAAATTAAAAATTGCATTTTTTTTTCTAATAAATGGCATAGAGGCTTAGTAATTTTTGAAAAGTCTTTAATATAATGCCTGTACAATCTAGCATGTCCTAAAAAACTCTTAGTCTTCCTTATATTTGTTGGGCAAGCTAAATTAGCGATCACATAAATTTTTTGCAAGGTAAACTTCCATACCTTTCTCTGATATATGATGTCCCAATATAATTCCTTCTACTACCATAAGTGTTCTAAGAACTGAAATATTATCCATAAACACTTCAATTCATTTTTCAATTAAATCACAAAAAATTACCATTATACATCTTTGAAATGTAGCAGGGGCATTACAAAAATCAAAGGAAATTCCTCTAAAAGAAAATGTACCATAATGACTAGTAAAAGTTTTTTCTCTTGATCCTCAAGAGCAATTTATATTTGATGATAAGAAATATATCCATCCACAAAATAAAATTATTTAAGCCCAACTAGTATATCCAACATTTGATCTTGAAAGGGTACTAGAAAATGATCTTTTCTGGTGGCAAGATTTAATTTTCTATAATAAATGCATATTCACCATCATGTAACTTATCTTGTTGGTATAAATTATCTCTTTTCATTAACAGTTATAGTTACTCCTCCTTTCTTAAGAACATAGTGAATAGGACTAATGCATGCACTATCTAAAAAAGAGTAGATAATTCCAAGATCTAACCACTTAATAAATTATTTCTTAACAACCACTTTTATAATAGGATTTAATCTCCTATGAGGATTAGCCTTGGGTTTGCAGTTCTCTTCCATAAGGATTCTATGCATGCTAATTAAAGGGTTTATTCCTTTAATATCAGCTATGTTCCATCCAAAGGCTTTCTTATATTTCCTTAAAGTTTCAAGTAAAAACTTTTCTTCTTCTTCACTTAATTCTGAGGAAATTATAATTGGAAAAGATGAGGAATCACCTTAAAAGGCATATTATAAATTTGCAGGACGTAACATTAATTCAAGTTCATGAGGTTTTTCAGTTGATGGACTTAAATATTCATCTTTCTTTTTCATTTTCAAAACTTCAAAACTTTCTTGAATATGATTTAAATCTTCCTCATTAAAATCAACAGAATATTTTACTTTGTCTTCTTGCTCGTGTTCAAATTTTTCACTTTTATATTTTTTTTCATAAGTTGCTTTAAAAGAACAATCACTCAGATATATTATGACATCCATCTTATAACATTTATCATTTTTACCTTTTATAGGATATTTTATTAATTTTAAAATATTAAATGTAACAGTTTGATCATTGGCACACATAGTTAATTCTCATTTCGACACATCTATCATTGCCTTTCTGTAGCTAGGAAAGGTCTCCTAAAAATAATAGGTATCTCTTTATCTTCCTCCATATCTAGCACAATAAAAACAATAGGAAAGATAAATTGATCTACTTTTACTAAAACATCTTCTATAACACCTTTAGGATACGTTATAGAATGATCTGCTAACTACAGAGTTACTGTAGTTGGGGTTATTTCTCCTAATCCAATTTTTTTAAATATAGATAATGATATAAGGTTAATGCTTGCACATAAATCACATAATGCTTTTCCATAAAATCTATCTTTGATTGCAAAAGGAATGGTGAAGCTAATAGGATCTTTAAGCTTTTTAGGAAGTTTCTTCTGAATTATAGCACTGCACTCCTCACTAAGTGGAACAGTCTCATTATCTTCAAACATCCTTTCTCTATTGAGGATATCCTTCATAATCATCACATAGCTTGACATTTGTTCTAATACTTCAGCAAATGGAATATTAATTGTAAGCTTCTTAAAAATTTCCAAGAATTTTTAAAATTACATATCCAACTTTTGTTGTCGAAGTCTCTGAGGAAATGGTGGTGGTGGTTTTTTTAAATCAATTTATGGTGGAGAAATAAGTCTTTCCAAACCTTTCAGAGCTTCCTCTTTTGAAGCTTCAATCTCTTCTTTCTCTACTTTAATCTCTTTTTGAACTCTACCTTCCAACTCTCTTCCACTTCTCAGTTGAACATCTTTTACTTGCTCTTTATTTTTGTCTCTTGTATTTATCTTTGTATTACTCGAAAGTGTTCCTTGGGGTCTATTACTTAATGAATTGGCTATTTATCCCAATTGATTCTCAATATTTCTAATTGTAGCGCATTGACTTTGCAATTGATTTGTCATTTGTAACACCACTTCTTCTATAAACAACTTCTTCTCCTTAAATTGCAAAGTATTGTTAAAACCTGGAGGATAAGTAGGTATATAATTATTATTACCTTAGTTCTTCCAACTCTCCAATGGGTTTACCTATTTGTTCCTCCATTGTTGATTAGTGCCACCCAAATTATTGTAATTCCAGTTAAAGTTTGGATGGTTCTTCAAACCTGGGTTATAATAATTGGAATATGGGTTATTAGGCATGCTTATTGCATTCAAAGTTTCTAATGATGTTTGAGAATCTACCATTTGGCCTAATGAATTTTCTTCAATCATGGAATTGACTGAGCATAATTCATTCCAATTTAGTCTGTCATCCTTAAAATTATAGTAACTTGATTTGCTAACTTTGCAAAAGCATCAAAATCTTGAATATTGGCTACCTTATTAAAATTTACCCTCTCAGAAGTCCATTGAAATATATTAGTAGCAATTTCTTTAATTAAAGCATAAGCATCCTTAATTTGTTTAGACATCAATGAACCACCAGCACCAGTATCGATAATAGATCTAAGAGATCCAAATAATCCAATATTAAATGTTTAAATTATTAACCAATATAGCATCGAATGATATGGAAACTTTCTTAGTAGATCTTTAAAACGTTCACATGCTTCATAAATAGATTCTCTTCAAACTGACAAAAATATGTAATATCATTTCTAAGCTTCACGGTCTTTGATGGTAGAAATTATTTAGCAATAAAATTTTGCACTAAATCACTCCAAATTTTGATAAATATGGGTGCTAATGAATTTAACCACATCTTAGTCTTATCCCTCAATAAAAAAGGAAAAAACTCTACGTCTAATAGCATCATCCGAAACACTATCATATTTAAATGTAGCACACAATTCTAGAAAATTGGCAAGATATAAATTTGGATCCTTAGTTGGTGCTCCCCAAACTGATTACCAGATACCATTTGGATAATAACAGTTTTATGTCCCAATGAATTAGCCCCTACATCAGGATTTTGAATACTACCATGGAATTCATCTAATGTAGGGTTAACATAATCTCTTCAAGGTCTAAATCCTTTTTTATATTTTTTATTTTTTCTGATTTTTCTAATAGTTCATTCTAATTCATAATCATAAGGTACATGTTCTTTAAAACTTGAACTAAACATACACTATTATAAATAAAAAAAATAAGAACTTATATAAAAACACACAACTATTTCCTAAAATAAATCTAAGAAGTTTAAATAAGACTTTAAAAATTAAAATTTTGTTTTTATGTGAATTTTCTTCAAATATTGTTTTAACTATTATTCTTTTACTTTGCTATTTGATTTTGTGGCAACGACGTCAAAAACTTGATCCCTGATATTTATGCTTATGTCTTATATAAGAATTTATAATTTATACTTCCTTTTAATTATATCTCTTTCTTTTCAACGATGCTAAATACTTGATGCTGATGCAAATAAGTGTTTAATTGTTATTATTATAAAATGGGATTCTACGCAAATATATGTATCGTTATCAAGCAATATAGGACTTTCTGATTTAGCCCCGAGGTATTAAGACCCACAGGGAAAAATGCTAAATATTCTTAGCAAAGAGAATAGAAAAATAATTTTTTACTTTTTAAGAAAGAACATACTCAAACTAAAGATAAAATTCTAGGAAATAAAATCCAATCTTTTTGTTAATTTTTGTAATTTTTGAAATGAAAGCTAACAACTAAATTAACTAGATTTTTGTAAGATGAAAGCAAATGCAAATAAAAAATCTTTTTCCTTACTATGAATCAATAACAAGTCATTGGATTATGTTGAGGAAGAATCTAAAATGTGTTGTACTAAATAAGAGCAATATATTATTTACCCTTACTATATATGCTATAAAGAACAATAGTTAATCTAATGTTTTAGTAGTCTTAAAGATAAGCTAGGCAGGACAGCTCTCACTCTAGAGTTTACTCTTCTCCCTCCACCTGGGGGCTAACATTACGTATCAAGACATAAAACATTAAATAAAATTGGAGGCTTTAGCCTATCAATCTAAAGTCCTCTAATTCTACACCTTTCAATGTACTTCTCCCAATTAATTTGCACTCAACCATATGGACTAGATTCTCACCCATATAATCTCATGTGATTCTTACCAAATGTTAACTGGGACAATACCATACCGATTCTTACATGTTCTCACAACATATATTAACATCCTAATAGGCCAAATAAAGAAGTAAATAATGAGTAAGATTTTGAATCATCACAATTTCTTTCAACATTATTTTCCTATACTTCACATAACTTCCATCCATAACATAATTACTTCATCATTTTAAAGAAATAGATAAAGAAAACTTCTTAGAATTCATGGAGAAAACTCAATCACAACTTAGTTTAAATGTGGAAATCATAGTGAAAACACAAGAAGTCTTAAATAAAACCCATATATAGATACAAAGATAAAGACTTATCTGAAAATCCTCTCTACCAAATTCTTGATGTTCCTTGGAAAACTTTGCTTTTCCTTACAATCTTCCTTAGAGGGTGGCACCCAACTCTAGGGACTCCAATTCTCTCTTCTAATCCTAATACAAACTATACTAAAGTAAGAAAAAAATTGTGAAGTGGAGTGGCATGATACTAAAAGAACTCTCCTACAGAATAAACATAAACCATACGCCCTCCAACAATAACCAATTTCTGATCTTCAAGTCTTCCTTACATAATTTTGCAATGGGTTCTTTGGATTCTCGTCAAATTATATACATATTTGATGAATCCTCTAAGAGATGCATCCTTTCAAGAGAAATTTAAATTATTTTTGGCACCAATAGGATGTTACCTACATTTCTACCAAAGGATGCCTCAAACATCCATTTAAAATGGCAACAAAAATTAATTAAGTTCTATAAAGTAAATACCGCATGAACCAGGACTTTATATATTACGCAAGAATCTATGTCCTTAGATTTATATATTTATAATGATTTTGTAAAGTCACAATTTCAAATGCAAGTATACGTATCATATCAAGTAATACGGGGTTCTAATGGAGTTCCGTTTATCGATCCCATAGGGAAGGGTGAATCTCACTATTGATAATGTAATACTGAATTCCAATATTTATTGCGATTAAAGTTTAATGTTTACATCTACTACCAAGATGCAGAACAAAGTAATAATTAAGTGAAATACAATTACTTCTACAAAAGTAACTATCAGACACACACAAAGTTATATATTTAAAAGGTTTTCATATATAAGAAAAATATATTTCCTCTTGCAACGTGAATATGATGTGTGGATGATATGGAATGATTATCTAATGGTATTGTGCCAAATAGGAGCATAATTGATTCTTTACTCTTAAAAGTGTACCTGCTCTTCTAAGCAAGAAAAAAATATTAACATATCCTAAGTTTAGTTACTAAATCAAAGGTTAGGCTGGGAGGATACCGGCTGCCACTAAGGAGCTCCCACTCACACTTTACCTAAAAGCTAACCTTCGAGTTTAGTTACTAATCTTATGACTAAATTGGGATCTCAGCTTGTCACCCTGAAACCTCTAATTTGACGTCCATCAAAACACATTTTCCTATTTATTTGCACTAAATTCTCATTAACTGTGCAATTCATCCATGGAAATTGAATGGGTTCTTCATTGTTGTAGTAAGACATTAAATTCTTTTAGAGTTAATGTTCCACAACATATTTTAACAATCTAATAGGCCAGATCAAAAAGTAAATTAAGTTCGAAATGAAAAACCATCACAATTTCTTTAATATTTTAAAAACACTTCAAATCCACTTTAACACATCTCTATGCAAGAAGAAAGACAAAGGAGACTACTCATAATTCATAGAGAAGACACAAAAAAACATGGATTTTATATATAAAAGAAAAATCATACAAACCACAAAAGAAAATACAACTTATCTCTTTCTCTTCCTTAATCCAATTCCCTGAAGTTCCTTTGAATCCTTTTTTATCTTCTTTGCAATACTCAACTCCCTCTTTAGAATGGAAAGGAAGAAGCAATCTTTCACTTTACTTCTTCTCCTTCACTCCTTAGAAAAGAATCCCTCTCAAATTGTCACTTATACACTCTTCTCTCCTAAGCCCTAACACTCAAGACACATTAGAATCTCTAGAATACACAGGACACACACACTAAATGTCGTCTAAAAACAGTTACTTATAAGTTAGGAACTAAATCCAAAGAGTTTCCATAGGCATCCCTTCAAAAAGTCGCCAAAACTCTTCAAATTTGAAGTCCAACGACATTGGACGCCGGCGGCGCTCTATCGTCGAATTAATTGCTGAAGTCTCTAGAAAATGGCTCCAGAGGCGCCAGAATTTGTTTTCCTCCTTTTTACTCCTTTTTTCTCCGAATTCGTTCATTTTCGCTTCTTTTTTCTCCAATCAACTAAAATCATCATACCTGCAACAATTCATGAAAAATACCTTTCTTTAATTTGCAATATCACCAAAAATGAGTAAAGTTATATAGCAAAAACAACATATATTTTTGGTCCCGCAAAATCCCTCGAACTTAACTATTACTTGTCCTCAAGTAATCCTTTTACTACATAAAAATATAACTCTAGGCAATGCACTATTCATCTGTAAGATACTAAAATTTTTCATTCAAAAGAATATATTGGTTAGATTTTTAGAAAGAAATTTAGCAACTCAGGTCAGTACTACAGTTATAAGAATATTCAATAATCAAGTCTAAGAGTTCTAGTTTTCTATTTATTTCAAGACAAACCATAATTTGTCACGTTAAGAGTGCCTTAAAAGATTATGTGAAAAAGGAGTTCATGCAAACTTCATCAGAATGTAGGTCAATACTTGAAATATAAATTCAAAAATGAAATCAAGTTCTCCCTTCAGGGTGACTCAAGTGAAGCCAATTTTTGATTAGGTATTTCCTAAGGTTCTCCTCATAAACATTTTTCTTTCTTTTTCTTTTTTCTTTTCTTTTGGGATTTTTTTTCAATGCTTCTTTTCTTTTCTTTCTTTTCTCTTTTTTCTTTCTTAATGAGGATTACTATATCTGGATAGCCCGTAATGATTTTGAGCTTCACTCTCCTCTTTCTAAACTTCATAACTTGAAATACCTCCTTACTTATAATTAGGTATAAGCTTTATTATTCATCATAAAGTCACAATCTCTTCTTAACACACAATACTTGAAGTCTCTTAACATTTCAAAAATACAGTTTTCTTTACCTTTAATACTTAAACTATAATCAAATCCTTTCATTCCAAATATCTTACCTCTATAAAATTAACCTTTATTACTAAAAACTTTCATCCAATTGTTCCATAATAATCAACTAAAATAAAAAGTTTTAGTTACTTACAGTGAGGTTCAACTGCTAGAAGTTATGCTAATAATTTTGAAAATATAATAATTGAGAACAAATAAGAGTTAATATTTTTCTACCCTCCCTCAAACTTAAAAATTTCAATAAATTTGAAACAGTAGAGAGTAAAAGAAACAAAAATTTTTGTGTTGGGATTTTGAAATCTTCATCAGCTATTTGGTATTAGTCAAAATTTACAACTAGCTGACATGAAACAATTTGTAACAGTGATATATAAATATTTTAAACATTTACATGGGTAAAGATATTTTAACTTTATACATTTAAAAATCCAACAAAACACCACATTACTAAAGAACTATCACATCACTACTCAGTTCATTCAACAATTTCAACATAACAGTACATCAACAGTTTACACATCACATGAAAGCAAATAACTACTAGATCAAAACAATACAACACACCACACAACAAGAAAAACAAAAACAAAAACAAACAAACTACCAATATTCATCACCAGGTTCATCAGTAGGGTCAGCATGATCAGACCTATATAGTGTATAGCTGGGGCATGTAGGATATATCACATCAGTCTCCCCCTCATGAATCTAACCTATTCATCATAACGGGCAATATCAAACTCAACTCTTCTTCTCATATAATCTTCATTCACATTACTTCTGGCCTCATACACATCCATCATACCATGGAGTCTATCCACACTAGCACTCTGTAATCTCAGCTACTCCATAATATCAAATAATGTTGGGGGCTCAGATGTAGATGAAACGTCATGACTAGTAGTAGGAATATCAGTACTCCTATCTCAACTCGGGCCCCTACATGAGACTCATAAGTATGAATAATAGTCTTTGTAATTGGTCTCAGCGGAATAGATCTCTTCAGAACTACTGAACTCTACACCATACTAAACACACAAGGCATGAACTAGGACAGGATTTCCTAATCCTCTAGTAGTCTCGCCTCTAGTAATAGTCTGAATGTTCTTAAAGATAATAGTTCCAATATAAATCTTCTTCATATTTTTAATATAATAGTTCAGAATTGCTCTATCCCTTGTAACTTCACTGTGGTGATAAGTAGGTAACAGTCTTGTAGAGATGAAATAGTGCTAAGCTTTTGAAGCAACATTTAACTTGGAAGCAGGGAAATTAATCATCTGTTTCTGACTTATTCTCCATTCCCCTCTTCCATCCGTCAGAAAAATAATCACTTCCCTCATATTTACCTCGCAAGGATCGAAATTTTCATATTCACAAACAAATGGTTCCCAAGTCTGATAAAAAACATTGACTTGTTGAGGAGTAAATTCAACCATTTTCCCCCTAACTAACACATGCTCAGTTTCAGTCTAAGGAACATTTGAATAGAACTATCTAACAACTTCCATAATAGCATTTGCAATAAAATAACAAAATTTTTCCCAATTACGTTCGGCAATTAACGGTTCTACAAATCCTCCAGGATTATCAAAAGTCCGATCCTGAATACACTTCTTATAATAAAGGTAAGAGTTAAAGCAAAAATGTGCTTTAACATTAACAAACTTTTCTTCATCGAAATATAATTTTCTCTTCCCTTTACTCATCCTTAGATTTTTAGTGTTGCAAATACGCTACGATAGGAAAACACTAAAATCTAAGCACACACCATGAAATTAAGCGTAGCAAATCCAAATTCAAATTACAAAGAAAAGCAAAGTACTAAACACACCAAACATAATTAAGCAAAGTAAACTACACACACATCAAACATAAGCACAATCCAATAATCACTCCACATCGGTCTCAAAACTTTCTTCCTCTCTAATATCACCAATAGATTGCTGATGCACGGACAAATTGTAGAAGGGATGGAATGGGAATTCATCAGATGAATGCTCAGCAATCAACGTGTTCTTTTTCATTAGATTAACCAAACCAATCTCAATCCGAATAGTATGATCAAATTGTTCCTTCATCCTCCAATCTATATGGTCAAAGAAATCAGAAATATTATTGATTGCATTCATAACATTCTGTACCTCCTTCTTCAAATTTTTGATCTTCTTCAGTATCATTCTGGAACTTTAAGAAAGATAGGACTGAATTTTTTGTGAAGTCTGAGTTGGTTGATCAGCAAGCAGATTCATATCATCTTCATCTCTTACTGTTTGGTAGTCATAAAGATTAGTTGAATTAATAGGCCTCCAGGGAAGAAGAATCTTTTCCCATCTCTCAAATGAAACTTGTGATTGACTACATAACAGAAATATGGTGGATGGGAGTCTAAGCCCATATTTATATCCATGAACATTTAATCCCAAAATTGATTTCACAATTATATTACCAATATCAATCAGCCTCCCAGTTTGGATACAAAAATTCAAAATGGCACTTTCCATTGTTACCTTACTAATCTTCAAAGTTGGAAATAATTTTGCCAAAGTAATGTAATGTCACTGCTTTGACACTGGATTTAAAGATGCAGAAGGGAAAGTAACATATCCATTTTCTCTAACTTCTCATTCTTCATTTTCATCCATCAAATAACAATACACATCATTCATATTATCTCTTGTGGCTTTGAAATTAGCATAGTGGCAAATAGGTACATTCTCAATCATGAAAAGATCATTAATTATCGCAGGAGTGAATTGTACAAACCTACCTCGCACAAAGACGAATCCTTGGTTGATTCCGTGCAGATTTACATAGAATTTCTTCACAACCAGAACTACTAAGGCAGCGGTAGTGTAACACAACACTTCCCAACAACTTTTCTTAATTATCTCTTCAGTTCTTGTAGTAGGATTATCCATACCTCGATTTATAAAGCCTCTTTCCTTGATAATCCTCCTCTTCATCACTTTGTTGAACAATCGCTGCTCCATGAAACTTATAAACTTCCTTCGGTTGAAAATGCGAGTTTGAGAGGTTTTTATAGAGTAGGAATCCATGTGATACGAATTGGGAATGGTAGTTTTCGTTTTTCTGGACTTTGGAAGTCTAAAATGGAGTTTTGGGAGATATAAGGATGAAGATCCCGCTAAAAATCCCCAAAACTTGCATTTTAAAACTAAAAAACCATCAACAGGTTTTGGGCGCCGGCGGCGCTCGATAGGGCTCAAACCCTAAATTCAACAAATCATCTCTGTAATTGGGCGCCAATGGCTCCAGTGGTCAAGAACTTCACCGAACTTCGTTTGGCCCAAAATATTCCAATATCTCAATTCGATCCAATATATATCCATTTTAAATGTATTTCGGAGTGATTAGGATTCTCAAATAACTATCTAAAAAGCACAACTACAACAAATAAGCAAACACACCACAAAGATATATATGGGTTGCCTCCCATAAAGCGTTTTGTTTAACGTCGTCAGCCCGACAAAGCATTCAGTTAATCAAGATGACTCAGTATTAAAACCACTTTGAAATCAGGTTGAAACCTGTCAGAGTAAGACTTTAATCGATGCACATTAACCTTGAAAATCTTTCCAGTATCAGTATCTTTAATATCAACAACTCCAAAAGAATAAACTTTTACAACTGTAAAAGGTCCCAACCATCGAGACTTGAGTTTTCCAGGAAATAACTTCAATCCTGTGTTGTATAACAAAACTTTTTGTCCAAATTACAATTTCTTTTTCAATATCTTTCGATCATGCCATAATTTCCTTTTCTCTTTATAGATCCTGTCATTGTGATAAGATGCATTTCTAATCTCTTCCAATTCATTCAATTGCATAAATCTCTTCTTTCCAGCATTTTTCAAATTAAAATTCAACTCTTTTATCGCCTAATATGCTTTATGCTCCAATTCAACCGGTAAATGGCAAGTCATACCAAACACTAATATATAAGGTGTCATTCCAATAGGGGTCTTAAAAGCATTCCTATAAGCTCATAATGCAGTATCTAATCGAGCAGACCAATATAATTTATGATTATCCACAATTTTCTCCAAAAATATTTTAAATTCATGATTAGACACTTCTGCTAAACCACTAGTCTGGGGATGATAAGCAGTAGAGATTCCATGAATAATGTTATATTTCTCAGTTAATCTCTTAATTTGATTATTCCTGAAATGGGATACACCATCATTTATAATCACTCTCAGCATTCCATATCTCGTAAATAAATTTTTCTTTAAAAATTTTGAAACACTCCAAGCATCACATTTAGGTAAAGCAACAGCTTCAATTCGTTTTGAGACAGAATCAGTTGCAACCAGTATATATAAGTTTCCAAATGAAGGAGTAAATGGTCCCATAAAATCTAATCCCCATACATCAAATATTTCAACTACCGAATTCTAATTTAGAGGCATTTCATTTCTTCTAGAGATATTACTTACTCTCTAACATCGATCGCATGATTTAATATATTTGTAAACATCCTTAAAAAGAGTAGGCTAATAAAATCCAGATTGTAAAATCTTAAAAGTAGTTTTATCAACACCAAATTGACCTCCAAATTCAAAATAGTGACATCGTTGAATAATTAAATTAGTTTCTTCTTGTGGCACACATCTCCTAATAATTAGATCCTTACACTATTATATAGATAGGGCTCATCCTAATAATAAGTTTTTGCATCATACTTGAACTTCTTTTATTTTTGCCTCGTTAAATCAGGTGGTACAATATCACTCACAATATAATTCACAATATCAGCATACCAAGACAAATTTCTTCCCATAATAGTATAAAGTTGTTCATCAGGGAAAGTTTCGTAACTTCTTTCTCAAATTCGGATAATTTATCATACTCTATCTGTCGACAAATGATCGCCTATCTCGGTTATCGGATCCCTTCCTATTAACTATCATAAAATCAAATTCTTGCAGCAGAAGTATCCATCTAATTAATCTAGGTTTCGCATCCTTCTTTTGCATTAAATATTTAAATGCTGAATGGTCTGTAGGCACAATACTTTTAGCTCCAATTAAATAAGGTCTAAACTTTTCAAAAGCAAATACTATAGCTAATAACTCTCTTTCTATAGTGGTATAATTAATTTGAGCTTCATAAAGTGTTTTACTAGCATAGTCAATGACTTTGAAAACTTTATCATGCCTTTGCCCCAATGCTACTCCAATTGCATAATCACTAGCATCACACGAGTTCAATTGGTTTCTCCCAATCTTGTGAAACAATTATAGGTGCAGTGATTAATTTCTCTTTTAATAATTCGAAAGCATTTAAACATTCTTCATTATAATCAAACATTCTATCATTTTTTAAAAGTTGACATAATGGTTTAGTAATTTTAGAAAAATTTTTAGTATATCTCCTGTAAAATCCAGCATGTCCTAAGAAACTTCTCACCTCTCTCACAGTAGTGGGTGGTGGCAACTCTCAATCACTCTATTTTTGGCAGGGTCAACCTCCATACCATGCTCAGAAATTTTATGCCCAAGCGCAATTCCTCCTGCAACCATAAATTGACATTTCTCCTAATTCAGAACAAAATTTGTTTTCTCACAAAGCTCTAAAACCTTTGCTAAGTTTTCTAAGCAGATTTCAAACAAAGTCCCGAATACGGAGAAATCATCCATGAAAACATCTATTCCATTATCTATCATACTACTGAAGATAGACATCATACATCACTAAACTTTTGCAGGTGCATTACACAGTCCAAAAGGCATTCTTCAAAAAGCAAAGTTTCCATAAGTGCAAGAAAATAATGTCTTTTCTTGATCCTCAGAAGCAATAGGTATTTGATGGTAACCAGTATATCCATCCAGAAAGAAGTAGTACTTATGTCAAGCAAGTCTATCTAGCATTTGATCGAGAAAAGGAAGAGGAAATTGATCTTTTCTGGTGGCAGCATTTAATTTCCTATAGTTAATACAAATTCGCCATCCATTAATTTGTCTAGTGGGTATAATTTCATTACATTCATTCACTTCAACAGTCACTCCCTTTTTTGGTACACAATGTATTGGACTCACCTAAGCACTATCCAAAATAGGATAAATAATTCCAACGTCCAGCCATTTTAAAATCTCCTTCTTAACCACTTCTTTCATTATTGGATTCAATCTCCTCTGCAGATCAACTCTTGGTTTATGTTCTTCATCTAATAAAATTCTTTGGATAAAAATAGAAGGATTGATTCCTTTAATATCCGCTAAAGTCCATCTAAATGCTTTGTAGTATTTTTCTAAAATTTCCAACAACTTCTGTTTTTGATAATCGTTTAACTCCGAAGATAGAATAACTGGCAGGATAGATGATTCCACTAAAAACATATACTTCAAATGATTTGGGAGAATTTTCATCTCAAGTTCAGCAGGTTTTATTATAGATGGAATTAAGCTTTTATTTCCACCTTCCATGGTGTCTAATACATCAAATCTCTCTTAAACATACTCCAAATCTTCATTCTTCTTTTTATCTGAATTTTCTTCATTTTTAATATCTTCTTCAAACATATTTTCATACCTCACTTCTTTTTCAAACATATTTTCAAAATGAACATTTCTTAAGATAGATATGTGGTTGTCTTCATGAATATTATAATAGACTTAGAAAAGTACTTTTATATAACAAGGGATAATTCTAAAAATTGTAATTATTTAATAAAAGAGTGTAAAAATTTTGATTCAAGTATCTAAATTAAAAAATGTATTAACGAATCTATATGATTACTTCAGAAGATAGAATTGAAACTTTATGAAAAATGTTTTTGCTAAACTCATATTCATTATGTAAAAAATGTGTATTGTCTTTAAATATACATTAAGGATACTAAAGTTCAAAATCATTAACAGGCTATCCAGATATAGTAATCCTTACTCGAAAAATTGAAATAAAGAAGAAAAAGGAGAAAGGATTGAAAACAATCCCTGAAAAAGAAAAAAACAATATAGGATTGAAATGTCAAAATATGAAAAGAAAAAGAAAAAAGAATAAGTGAGGAGAAGCTTGAGGATATGCTTATTAAAAAATGGGCTTCACTTGAATAATCTTATAGGAAGAGACCTAATTACATTTTTTTTACTTAAGTCTTATTTATAAGCATCCTTGCTAGTAGAGTTATCATGAAAATCTTTTTCTTGCAAATTATCTACATGTTCTTAATATGACAAATTGCAATTATTTTTTGAAATAGATAGGAGAAGAGAGTCTTAACACTTAAATATTAAATATTTTACGTATTTTGGTTTTAGCCTAAGTTATATAAAAAGCCTATTAAGTTTCATTATTCTATTTATAAAATAAACAGTTACATAAGTTTTATAGAAAAATTTTCTCCATAGATTATTATTTTTTAGTAGTAAAGAGTTGCTTGAGGACAAGCAACGTTTAAGTTTGGTGAAATTGATCAAACTTAAAATTACCTAAATTTTTATATCATTTTTAACTAATATTTTAAGGATATTACGTTTTAATGAAAGGTATTTCTTATGTTTTTGGTTGTAGGTACAAGAAAATGAGTTTATGAAGAAAAAAGAGTCAATAAAGGAGTAAAAGGAGCAAAAATGAGTCAAGTGAAGAAAAGAAGAAAAAAAGGGTTGATACTGGCGCCTAGGCGCTAGATCTGACGCCCAGGCGCCAGACTCAACAGGGAAATCTAAAAAATTCTTGGCCGATTTTGTCACAATTATTGATGACTCAGAAGTAATCTAGAAGTCGCTAAACAAATTTCCATGTTATAAATAAGATACAATGAATATAGACACAGAGAATCAGTTATTCAATGAAGAGGTGCCACTCAAAACCTGAAGGGACGTGTCCATTCGAGCAGGAGACTGGAACCTAGGCGCCACGGTTACTTTTTACAATAATCAACGAATTTGGACAAATTTTGAAGAGGTGCCTGAAGCAACCCCTAGTCATTTTCGAACCTCTAAAAATAGAGAACGATTCTATAACAACAGGTGGTCGTTTGGAGTGTGTAGCTGTTATAACGGTGAAAGAGGTTTGTAATCTCATTAAATTAAAGAGTGTGTAGTGTTATTTACCTAATCTTTAGTGAGATTTCAGAGTATTTTTAGTGTGTTTGCTGGAGTTGGAGTATTGTAGAAGTCAGTCGGAGTCAGAGAAACTTCAAATGATTACTTGGATATCATTCTAGAAAAGTATTTATAATTTGGTTCTTAAGTTTTGTACTTTAAATTTAAATTATATAAATATGGTTTGTGGTGTGAATCCTATGCTTTCTGAGTAGTCTTCTTTTCTTTCTCCCTACGAATATGAAATGATTTAGATAAGGATTTATTTTAGTTTTGAGAACTTATTTTTCTTCATCCATAAATTTTTATGATACTTTAACTGATCTTCATTTACACTACAACTTGATCACTTGTAATGTTAAAATCTGTGGAGAATTCTTAAGATCTAACTGAGGGCTAGGAGTTCTTAACTTGTAAGTATAACATTTCCCTTGGAAAGGTAAATGGTAAATCCTTGAAGGGGGAGGTGTGATACATAGGGTGATAATCTTTGAAGGGCATATAATTGAATATGTTTTTTGAGTGACAGGCTAAATTCTATCAATTTGGTTAAAGAAGAGGTGACGAGTCACTAGTAGGCCCAACCATAGGCACCCTTGGGGGTGAAACTAGAAGTCCAAGCATAGAATTTCGTCCCTTACTACTAACAATACATCCTGATCCAATGTTCTAAAACTAGCCAATGTTCTTTATACACTTGACCTGAGGGTAAGGAATATATATGCTCCTATTTGTCACAATACCTAATTTTCAAAGTTCTCAAACTAATTAAGATGTTCACTAATCATGAAATATTTCGTATGGGGAAAGAATCTTTGTTTATTGTGTTAAAGCATTTAAATTACGATCTTATTTATACTTGCTACTTTAAAAACTTGGATATTATTACTTTTTAGTTGGTTAGTTTTTAAATAAATTTTTTTCTTTCTTTCTTAATTTTTTTACTTAGCCTTCCCCGTGAGATCGATATCTGGGGTATTTAAAAAGAAAGCTATATATTACTTGAAACGATACGCATACTTGTGTAGTGCCCCTAGTGAACGATTTATATATCAAAACATTAATCTTTTTTATAATACATTAGCTGCTTAATCAGATTTGGGGTCAAGTTTGGCAATAAATTTATAAATTATTTTACTTGCATAATTGCGATTGGGTCAGAGTGATCCCACTGTTTTCAGCCACTGATTCCCTCAGTCTGAGAGCAATTTTACCACTAAAATCTCAACTAGAACCAAGAAAAATTTCTCCACGGCTCTGTACGACTTACTTTTAAGTTGAATGTTATATTTTAAAAAGGGGTCGCCTACAGAAATTATCGGCGAATTTTAGATTTTAAATATAATTTAAATATATATATATATATAATTTAGAAAGTAGCATTTTATTTTGAAAATAATTTTAAGTTTGAAAGTTTTAAGATATGAAATCAAACCGATCTCACATCTCAAATAGTTTATATAAACGATCACCGCACCACAAACCGTGTATCTATTCTGAAGAATAGACAAATTGCTTGATGATGGGGCTCAATTAAATAAACTAGGAGATTTGTGACATCTGTTTGGTCTGCGAACCAATTTTATAAGACGACAAGTTCCCCTGCTTAATATAAATGAATTAAGCAGGGTTTATATTACA
Organism: Papilionanthe hookeriana x Papilionanthe teres; assembly: GCA_022702705.1. NCBI lineage: Eukaryota > Viridiplantae > Streptophyta > Magnoliopsida > Asparagales > Orchidaceae > Papilionanthe > Papilionanthe hookeriana x Papilionanthe teres. The sequence continues at coordinate 170,375,414 of CM040424.1, forward strand.
TGGGTTCTTAAAGTTCCCAATAAGGGCAAGCCCTTATAGTTAATTACATCTTAAATGACGGGAATCATTTAAGAAAACTCTCGATAATGATTAGCGGTTTTGCTCTCAAGAATTTCAAAGTTTAAGGTTTTTAAATGATTTGAGTTTTAGAAATTTCAATAGGGAATTGATCAAATTTGGAACAATTTGTTTCAAGAATCCAAAGGAAGAGAAGTAGGAGAAGCTAAGGATCCAAGAAGAATCTTGGCAACTTCCCAAACTATCCTATTGTTTGGCTTCAATTTAGGAATTTATTTAATGTTGTAATCCTGCCAATTTTATTTATTTAGGTCTTATATTTGTATGAGATAATCACACAAATAGCCTTGAAGATGTGAGGGTTTATGTCGTACCAAATGACCACCTCGGAGTCCTAAGACTGGTTAGGGCTTAATTTGCATAACATAATTATGCAAATGCCTAACAAAAGGGTTGAGGATTTATGTTGCACTAGGAAAACTACCTCGAAATCCTATGGCTTGGTTATTTAAAACTAAAGAATAGTTTAGCTGGAGTAGATCCGAGTATTGCTGATGACGATGGCCGTGCTGCCCACCATGCTCCGAGCCCCTTGTTGTTGCAGAGGTTTAGTTTTAGAAGTCATAAATCAAGAGATGAGAGAAGTGTTTTGGTTTAGGGAAAATCTTAAAATCCAAGTGTTTTTAATATTTTAATTAAAACAAATCTTAAAGTTAATTAAACAGAACCGATTAAGATCCCACGGTTCCGTCATCCCGCATCAGTTATTTTCATCGAATTCACATATACCGGATGAATTTGCTAAACTCAACTGAATGAGTTCCACACTTTCATTTAGACCGTGGGAAATCCCGTTAGCAACACGTGGGTTACATCATCCGAGGTATTCCCGATCATTCAACGAGACATTTTAATTTAGTTGCACTTGTAGTTTTGTTGTTCTGTTTGTGATTAAATTTTGAGTTGTTTTATATTTTGAAATGTTGTGGCTGTGAATTTTATCTTGCAACGACTTTTAATTTAGTTTTGGATTCAGTTTAGGGACTATCCTAAAGGTTTTGGTTTTCATGCAACAATCTTGTCTAACATGCAAGAAAAGTAAAGTACAGTGCATGTAAGTAACTTGCAATAAAATAAAAGCTTACCTGGAGGTTCTTCCCGTCATCTCAAGCTGCACTTAAAACACATGTCAAGGCATTTAAATATGTCAAAAAGTACCTAAGTAAAGCTAAGGGGAGGGTTTTGGTTGTCTACCAAATTCCTAATCCTATAACTAGTCATCTCCTATGACGTCTAGGTTCTTGGTTTGATTTTAAGGGTGATTTTCTTCATCAAGGAACAATTAAATTTAGTTATTCTTCTAAAACATCACGTCATATTGAGGAAGGGCTTAGGACGAGTCCTAAACATCTTTTCAATACTTTTGGGATTATTTTTGAGTTCAAGTAAATTTAGTTGCACAGGTGAATTAATCATCCAGGATTTTAGTTAAACTTTATCTCTTGCTCAGTGAACTTGGGTATTTGATTACCTGATGAATGAAGTGACATCTCACTTAATACTCTATTTAAGAGTTATGATAATTAAAGCCTATAAGGGCAGGTTGGTCTATCGAGAATTTTAATTATTCTTAATTTAAAGATTGAGTTAATGGTTTAAAGTGTTTTAATTTAATAATGAGGTTTTAATTAATAATTTTAAGTTTGGAATAGTGTTCAAATTATTTTAGATTTAATTCTTAATGATTTCATTTAGGTTGGTTGTTAAATGATTTCAATTCAATTTGATTTTAATTTAATTTTAATTTAATTTAACTTTAATTTAATTTTAATTTAATTTAATTTAATTTTAATTTAATTTAGTTCAATTTAATTTAATTTAATTTAATTTAATTTAATTTAACTTTGTTTAATTTAATTTAATTTTAGTTTTAATTTAATTTAATTTTAGTTTTAATTTAAGTTAATTTAATTTTCAATTTAATTTGGTTTTAGTTTAATTTAATTTAATTGTTAATTTTAATTATCAATTTTAATTTTTAATTAAGAATTAAGTATGGTTAAAGTGACTTATTTAGGGATTTTTAGATTAAAGAATAAATATCATCTTAATAATATCCCTATTTTAATAATCCAAATTTTAAATATATTCTTTCCAAAATTTAAATTATTTAATTTATTAAAGTTTCATTTTGATTTTTTCAAAGTGTTTAGTGAGTTTCTACCCCTTAATTTCCCTAAGTTTCAATCATCCAAGAGAAAGATAAAATCAAATATTTTACCACCCATTTTGATTAAACCTAAAGTTTTAATTAAGGGTTAAAATTTTTAATTACCTTTATGCCCCTTTAAGCTTATTTATTTCATAACTCACTAGATTGAGCTCAAATGAATTTGAAATTTTTATGTCACCTCACTCACTTGTCAATTAAAACATTAGAGGAAAAAATGTGATTTTTCTGAATTTAATTTATTTATATAATTATTTTTAATGAAAAATAGGGATTTTCAAAGAAAATTCAACAACATGACCAAGGAAAGGTTTCTATCCTTAAGAAAAATTATGAGATGTTCCTAACGACTAGAGGACCACTTGGTCCAATTTTGGTGATTTTTTGAATTATATTTTATTTATTATAATTATTTTGAGTTTTAGAGTATTAATTAATTATAAAATAAAATTAAAGTTGAAAAATAGATTTTGTATTTTTCTTAAATCTCTCTGACCTCAAGGAGTTCATAGAAATAAATTTTATAATCTTCTGATTTTTTCTTTGATTTATTGGAATTATTTTAGTGAAAAAGGTTAAAAACTCATTTTTAAATATTAAAAATTACATTAAGCCTTTAAAATTTAATATCTCACCCTAGGGACTTAGGAAAAATATTTGGTTTGTTCCAAGTGATTAGGAATCATAATGTGACAGTTTTATGATTTTTAATATTTTTATGATTTTTATTATTTTTTTAATTATTAAAATATTAAAATGCAATGAAAAATCAACAATTTTAGAAAATTCCAATTGTCATTTTTCTAAACTCCCTTGATATCAGAGAAGCCCCAAAACCATTTTTGTGAATTTTTGAAAAGTATTTTTGAAGTTAAGAATTTTTAAATTTCTATTTCGCGTATGAGACTTAATTAATCCATTTGATAGGGTTAATCAAGTCCAATTGATTTCAAATTTTTATGTGAGGTCTCTCTCATCCTAAAGATCAGTGGAGAATTATTTTCCAGCCAATTTGATGTGTGGTTAACCTTAATTAATTCAAATTCAATTTTGGGGTGTTAGGCCAATTAAGGTTATTATGAATGAATTAACTCAAAATATATTTTTCCTAGGGTCCTCTGGTCCTAAGGAACATAACCAAATTTTCCTAGAATTTATTTCACAACATACTAATTGTTGAAATTAAAATACCTAAAACAGTGATATGAAATTGAAAATTTAATAACTTTTCACAGAGATGGCCTCTGACCTTGAAAAATTCAGGGAATGTTCCCAAGATCAGAGGCTTCAAAAGCCCTATGGTCTCATGCCATGGTGAATTGTCTATGCAAATGGAGAATCAAAACATTGGAAATAATAAATAAATTATTAAAAATAAAATATTCATCAAATTAATTTGATTTCTTTTCCACATTATTCTTCTCTATTCACTTAGCAAGAGGGTATTTTTATTTTATTTTTGTGATTTTTCTATGCAAAGATATGGAATTTTGAAGTTTTGTGATTTAAATAAATAGAAAATAACCCTATTTTTCTACTTATCCACGCGGCGCCACGTAATCCTCGGCAGCTCTGAATGCCCACGCGACGCATTCCTATTCGACGCCGCCATCCGACTTAGCACTCCAGGGGCCCGCGGTTCATGTACCATTAAGCTGTCCGGCTTGATCTCGACGGTCCGCTCGATACACGCGCGATCCAACAGCTCCTGGTCATCGTCTACGACTGGTGTGCACCCGTGACCGTCCACACTAAAACCCTAAGAACTCACTCGATTCTAAACGGATTTTTGTGTTCTTATGCTCTATGGATTCGTCTTGAAGAGACGAACAAATCCATATGGTAAACATGCATTGAAATCAACTCAAAAAAAATGGAGAATCTCCAGAAGCTCGGGAGGAAGAGTGAGTTCATACCTCTGCTCAGAGAAGTGAAGCTTCAATCTGAGGGTTGTGTCACCTGCGATTGAGTCCAAGCAAACTCCATATGAAGTCTCTTGCTCTGGGGAAATGCCTAGGTACAAAAGTGACCAAGGCCGATCACAAAGCTTGGAGGCTAGAAGCAATGGCCGGCCCTGGTGAGGGGGCTTTTGCTCTGGGAACTTCTCCTCTTAGTCTGGTGAAGGTGTAGAGTCAATCAATTTCAGGATTGGCTCACTGTGGTGAAGTGTCCTGGTTTTTGGGTGGATTTTTGATTGAGTAATTGTGCTCTGTTAATGGGGATTTGGGCAAATGGACACTGGGGATCAATTGCTCTAGGTTGGGAGAAGGTCCTGGAGCAATTTTGGCAGAGTTTTGTTAAGTTTTTGTTGAGCACCCCCATGGCCGAGAGGAGGTGGTGTTTAAATAGGCATTGCTGGAGGGCCTCACAGGGGGAGTTAGGGCTTGGGATCAGCTGCTCCATGCAAGAGGAGAACAGCCATGGTGTTCAATTGCGCTGGGACAACTCAGCAAGGAAGAATTGAAAAGTTTGGCTCACGTGGAGCTCTCGGCCATGGTGTTTTCCAGCGGCCTGGTGGCTGGCCATCCACGCATGGGTCACCATCTTAACCAGTGAGGTCAGGGATGGGGTTTGGTGCTAAGCAATTAGAGTTTGACATGTGTAAAGGGGCTGAATTGAAATGGAATGGGGAGAGACTCATTTTGGGTTCAATTTGGTCAACCCATGTATTTTGGCTTGGTTCACCTTCCCATGGTCGTATTTTGGGCCAGGGGGATCAGTTGGGTCAGCTGCCATGGAGTGGTGAAGTCCCCATCCATGGTGAGGTGGCTAAACTTGGTTTAGTGTGTGACATGGTTATGGTTAAAAAGGCTTAATGAAGGATTAAGAAAGGGGGCCCTCCTTTTACTATTAAAGGCTTGGTCACATGTCAAACCTTCCATGGCTTCATATGACTTGTAAATGGCTTGCTCATGGCTCCATGTGGCTTGGGACAAAGCTTGGTCATTTTCATGAAAGAAGGTTTTTAATTTTTGGGATTTATGGGTGATTTTGGCATGAGGCCTAATTTAGGATAATTTGATGATTGATTTAGGACTTAAGGGATGATATCAATTAATGGGGTGATGAGAAGAATGTCATATGCGCTTTAGCATGAAGTTTGGGCCGTTCAAATTTAGTGAAAATGGGCTTTTAAAATGGTTTAGGGAAGTGGGCTTTTGGATTTTAAAATGGATTTTAGGATGAAATTTTGGTAAAGGCTTGGGCCAAACAAGTGTTGGGTTTAGTTTAGGGATGTGTCATGAATGATTTGGAATTGGTTTGGAATAATTTGGAGTTGAGTTGGGTTTAATTTGGGACTTTGTGTAAAGGGGCCAAAGTGTGTCAAATTGGGCTAACTTGGGTTAAGGTTGGGCTAAAGATGGATTTGATGTAAAATTAATGTTGAGAAATGTTCATGGGAGTGTCACAAAGAGTTTTAAACTTTGGATGGGCTCTAATTTAGGTTAGGTTTGGGCTTAGGTCAATTTAAAGGATTTGGGTTTTAGGTTAGGTTTGGCAGGAGTTTAGGTTCAAATTTTGGGCAAATCAAGTTAGTGTTTTGTTTATGGGGGTGTTAGGAAGCCTTTAGAAAAGATTTGGGGCCAATTGGAGTTGAATTGGATAGGTTTGAGTTAGGTTTAGGTCATGGGCCAAAATTGGGCCTTAGGCTTCAAATTGAAATCGGATCCAAATGTCAATAAAATTGGACTTGGATTTGGTCTAAATTGATATTGGGGAGGTTGATTTGAAGTTTAGAATTGAATTGGACCAAAATTGAGGTCAATTGGGGTGGTTTGGTTTGACACTGGGTTCACTTGGGTTTAAAATGGGTCAAATTGGGGGTTTTGGCAAAAGTGGGGTAAATTGGCAAAATTGGCCAATAGTGTAGTTAGACAAAATGTAATTGGGAATATTTGAGATTTTTTAGAATTTTTTGAGAATTTTCTGAATTTTAGAATTTTTGGGCTAAGAAGGGCATTTGGTGGGCTTGGTGGGTGTAAGGCCCCGGGGGTCAAAAATTGAAATTTTGGAAAAGTGAAGATTAATCAAATTTGAGTAGAATGGAATTACTTTGGTTGAGCCATGAAGCCATATTAAGCCCATATGAGCCATGAGAGGACTCATTTAAGGCATTCACTATGTTGTTCCTAACTCTCTTAGCCAGAGGCTTAGGGGTTAAGGACCATCCATGTGAATTACCTACATGAGTCAGAAAGTCAAGTTGGGTGAGAGTTGGTTTTGGGACTTGGAATTTGTGTGAGTGTGTAGTGTATGTGCAAGTCAATCCTTACCAGACCAGATCACCCAGGGTATTCCTAAGGCCAAAAATTCCTATAGGGAACTCATCCTTTAAACCTCCACATTTGATTTCAACCCTCTAGGTGATTAGGGGTCTACAATCAAGCTTGTGGGGTTTGTAGGGAGTCAAGAGGTGTTTGAATTTCAAAAGGTACCAGTCTCGGCAATTAAAGGATTGAAATTTAGGTATCATTCTCGGCAATTAGAGGATTGAAATTTAGGTATCAACCTCGAAAGAGAATCGAAATTTAGGTATCGATCTCGAATGAAAGTAGGAATTTAGGAACCTACCTAGAAGGAAGAGAACTAGAATTTAGGTACCAGTCTTTAAAATTTGAAGAGTACTAGAAGTTACGCTCTAGCCTCGGAGATTTATCTGTATGAAGAGGGACCCAGTCTCATGCCATCAGAACCAAATCGAACAAAGTTCGTGGCTCCGTGTCAATAGAACTAGTCAATCCTCTAAGACACAGAAGAAAAAGAATTGAAAGGAGCTGGTAAGTGTACCAAGCTGAAAAGACTTGCCTTAGCAATAAGTCCAGGAAAGTATTCAAATTTCAAGAGAGTTTCAAACAGATTTCGATTGAGAGAAGAACTGAAAGATTAGAATCAGAGGATTCAGATCGGAATTCAATTTGAGATTTAGATTCATTTTGTTTGTCCTTTAACGATCCCATTTTTTTTTATTTTTTTGTTGTTTATTTAGTGCTCATGTGAATTTGAAGTTCATTTTAATGTTTAGATTTTTAGAAAAATCTCATTTACTTTCTTTTCTTTTCTGTTCTTCGTTCAAAGTTCATTCAACTCTAATGGCGTTTCCTAGTCAATTTACACAAAAAGAGGTGAAGGCAAAATATAACGTAGTCATTTTCATTCCAATTTACTGAAAGTACATCATACAACTTGATCTAGTCATGATGACATTTTCCTCAGAAATTTTATGTCTCATACAATCCAGGTAAATCTAAAACGGATTGTGTAAGATTCTTGTTGATCCATCTAAAAGCGTCTGTCAAAAATCCATGCTTGAATAGTGAGAAACATGGGCAATAACATCACCTTCCAAGCCACCCTTGGCAGGAATGCCGCATGGATGTGTATTGGAGGTGTGCTATTTCCCGTGTAACTCACAGCTCGTAAGGCCAGAGACTCTCCAATTCTTGGTCTGGCTGAAAGTGGTAAGGCATCTTTCTGATGTCCTTTCTTCTAAAAGTAACTGAGATCTACTCCACAGGCACTCTTGGAATGCAATGCTTCGCAATGTCTGCTCCGTTTCCTTTTAACACCAGGACGGATCCTATCGGTAGTGGTATCTCCACCGGCCCTCGAAACTCACCGGGGCCTGCAATCTGGAGGTCAGATCCGAACATGATGTTGCACTGGCTAAGAAATGAAACTGTGCAGAATGGTCTAACAAAGTCATGATGGTCTATATGTGGTGGTATGCAGTCACCTTCCTTGTAGATGTTGATAATGCAGATGTTGGCTATGCAATCTGTAGGCAGTAGTCTCCATGTTGTCATCATTTTCACCATTCTCTTGATGACTCTTGGCATTGGATCCACCTCACTGCGACGGAGTATCCCTGGTGGATTTCCTTTTCTGTCTATCGCAAAATTGTAGCAACATCTGCATTGGATTGTAACTCTTCCCTTCCCTGGCATCCATCTTCGGGGTTCTAAATATGTCTTTTCTCTCAGGCGTCCAGCTCGACCCATTTTTTGCAATTCCAGGATGCAGTCCACAATTTGTTGTTGCTCATAATCTGAGAAAACATCTGTATGTAGCTCGAGGCCTTCCAAGATGTTGACCCTCTTATTTCCAATTCTTTCAAAGTACTCAAGGTTTTCTTCTCAACTAGTTGCATTTTCTCCAGCTCGTATTCCGAGATTATCTGACGTCCTCGGTGTCTAGTAACATACTGTGCGATGTATGGCTTAACCCCAGCACATTCTTCTACATGTCATGGCTCCTCGGGAATAGACTCCGTAGGGACATCCTTCGGGGTTGCTTTCGCAACAAGACTCTTTGGATCCTGTACATATTCTCAGCGTCAAGGTACCGACTCTATTTCTGCTTTTCTCGGTATCTCTTTTATCTGTTCCGACCTTCTTGGAATTGAATTTCTTCTTTCTGGTTCCTGACAAACGGTCTTCTTGGAGCATTTGTATTAACAGTATCCACTGTCTATTCATATTGATCTTCTGCTAACTTGGTTAGCATTTTGCCAAAGCGACGATTCTTATTTCTTCGCTGGGTAGCAGTGAGAGTAGCTCTCCTTACCCCTTGAATTTCTGCGGGTGCGGCACTAACAAGCCTACCCTTTGCTGTGGCAACCACGGATTTAATTTTCCTATCTTCTCCGGTTGCATGGGTGGCGTTTGCTTTTCTTTTCTTGTTGCTGGATTGGTGGCTCGGGCTACCCATTTTCATCACTGTCTGGCTGGGAAGTTCTTCTCGATCAACTGGGATCCAATCATCTTCTTCGTATTGTAAGCCCGCTGGTGTGAAGTCTGAATCAATCTCTATCACTGCTCCATCCCACACCCTCTTTTCATCAAGTGCTAGACTCACGCCATTTCTAAAGTTTAGAACCAACCTCCCGTTCGACATTTCCCTACGAATAAACAAGGAAAATATCAGGGGTTGTACTAAAAACAAGAACAATAAGAAAAACACTTAAAAATTTGTATTCACTTCTTTTTAAAAAAAAAAATTAAATGAAGTAGGAAGGGATGAGGAAATGCTAGGAATGCTTGGATTTAAGAGGAAAAAAATGACATTTTATTATTATGATTCCCCACGTTTTCTTTTTAACATTTTCGTTAATGAGATTTTTTTTTATCATCCATTTTATTTTATTTTGGGTTCAGACCCAGTCACAAAGTGATTACTTCACCCGTGTCTCTAGGGATTTGATTCTATTTTAGAGGTCACCCTTCGAAACATCAGGTTGCATAATACTTCTTTAAATATCATCCATTGATTGGAAGCATGGGTCGTTCTCTACGGCAATTCACCAGTTGGTTGGAACCTCCTGAGTAGACTGTCTCGACCATGAACGACCCTTCCCATGTTGGTTCAAATTTAACACCTATCTTGTGATGTGCAAGAATAGGTCTTCTGAGAACAAGAACTAAGTCACCGACTTTGAATGTCCTGGGACGGACCAGTTTATCAATCGCCTGGATCATCTCGGCTTGATACACTTCCAAATTCTGTTGGGCGGAAAGTCTTATTCCTTCCAAGCTTTCCAATTCTTCCAGTCGTAGTCTGGCATTTTCTTCTGTAGTGATCTTTTCTGCAACTGCAATTTGGAGTGACGGAAGCTGAACTTCCAGGACAAGACGGCCTCAGACCCGTACACTAAAGCGTAAGGCGTAAACTGAGTAGGAGTCCTAAAAGTCGTCCTGTAGGCCCATAAGACTTCTAATAACTTCTCGTGCCAATTTCTCTTATTGTCGTCCAAAGTTTTCTTTAAAATTTGAATGAGAGTTTTATTAAAAGCCTCGGCCAAGCTGTTTGCTCTTGGGTAGTAGATCGTTGAGTATCGCCAATTGATCCCGTGTCTTCTGACAAAATTTTTGATCTTTGTACTTTTGAATGCATATCCATTATCTGAAATGACTCTACGTGGTACCCCAAAACTGTAGACGACTTGGTTCTTGAAAAACTGTAGCACGTGGTGTGCCTTTACTTCTCTGAGTGGTATAGCTTCTGCTCATTTAGAAAAGTAGTTTGTAGCTGCAAGAATGAAGCGATGTCCTCTTGAAGAAGGTGGTTCTATCCGACCCACTATATCTGTACCCCAACACTCGAATGGCCACGATGCGATTGTCGGATGTAGCATATTTGGAGGTTAGTGTAGAACTACTCTGTGCACTTGGAACAGGTGACAACTTTTGGCAACTTTCACAGTCGATCATCATTGAGGGGCAGTAGTACCCTAGTCTTTTAATCTTCCATTTCATTTTCGGACCCGACTGATGAGTGCCACAAAGTCCTGAGTGAACTTCTTTAACGTTTTCACCAGCCTCGGACCCGCTCAGGCATCTTAGCCACATCTGATCAAAAGACCTTCTGTATAATGTATTGTTTTTTAATGTGTAAGACAGAGTTCTTTTCTTGATTTGATGGGCTAATGACTTATCATCAGGTAGGTTTCCTATCTGCAAGTAGTCTATTAATGGATACCGCCAATCTTCTGTATTTTCTGTCACTGCTGCAATTGTTTCTTTTGCCTTTTCTGCTGATTTATGTATTGTATCCATGTCGAGCTGTGATAGGACCTGTCGTCCTTGAACTGACACTTCAACTGACTCATCCTGCAAGCTGGAAAATTCCTTTGCAAGAAGGGCTAACGCATCTGCAAGAGCATTTTATTTTTTAGGAATCTTGTAGATTGGTACGCGTGGAATTTGTTCCAACCATTTCATGGCGTACCGAAAGTACTGCTCGAGTCTTGGCTTTAAAATTTTGTACTGTCCTGCAACCTGTTGAATGATCAACTGAGAATCTCTGTAGATGATGATGTCCGTTATTCCCATCTAAATGGTTAATTTCAATCCAGTTATAAGGGCTTCGTATTTTGCCTCGTTGTTTGTACACGGCTTTGATAAGTGGTAGGAGTATTTTAACATCCCCCGCTCCAGTGTTATAAAGATTAATCCGATTCCTGCCTTACCGGGCACTAGCTTTTGCAATTCTTTATTTTTCTATGCTGAGGACGCTCCATCGAAGTATAATTTCCAATGTCGATCATCAGAGTCCTCGAGGCTTATTGTCTGCTTATCAGGCAAATCGTTGTCAAGTGGTGAATCTACCGATAAAGGGTGTGCTGCAAGGAAGTCAGCTAGGACTTGTCCCTTTACGGCGCGAAGAGGAATGAAAGTTATGTCGAATTGCAATAGTATCATCGACCACCTGGCAAATCTGCTAGAAAGCGTCTGTCGGGTCATCAAGTATTGCAATGGATTAACTCTCGAAATAAGGTTGACTTTATGAGAAAGCATGTAATGCCTGAGCTTTTGAGCAGCGAAGATCAGGGCCAAACAATGTTTCTCAATCGGAGGATACTTTACTTCCGTCGGGATTAGACGACGGCTTAAGCAGTAGAGAGCGTTTTCTTTTCCCTCATTATTGACCAGGGCTAGCAGGGCTCCAAGGGAGTCGTCTAAAGTCGCAATATAAAGTATCAACGGTCTAGCTGAGACTGGGGCTGCTAAGACAGGAGGTGTCATTAAATATTGCTTAACGTCCTTGAAAGCCCGCTGACATTTCTCATTCCAAACGAATTTGGCGTCCTTTTTAACTAATGCCGAGAAGGGCTGACACCTACCTGACAAGTTCGAGATAAAGCATCGAAGATATGCGAACTTCCCTTGAAAAGATCGTAGTTGTTTCAAAGTTTTGGGAGGAGGCATTTCTAAAATAGCTTTAATCTTTTCCGGATGGATTTCAATTCCGCGATGTCGGACAACAAATCCTAAGAATTTCCTGGAGGTGACGTCGAAGGCGCATTTTAAGCGATTCATCTTAAGATTAAATTGTCTTAGTCGCTCGAAAACAATTCTCAAATCATACAGGTGATCTTTTTTTATTTTGCTTTTGATGACCACATCATTCACGTAGCACTCGACTTGGTTGTGAATGGCATTACTGTGTAGCAATACACTCCGATTGGCGTTCTGAAGGCCGTGAGCTTTTCATCTTCTGGAGCCATCTTTTTCTGGTTGTATCCTGATGATCCATCCATGAAAGAGAAGATTTCATGTGTTGAACCAATGTCGATCATCAGTTCTGGGATTGGTAGTGGAAATTCATCCTTTAGACATGCTTTATTTAAATCTCTGAAATCTACACAGATTCTGATTTATCCATTCTTCTTTCTGATAGGTGCCACATTGGCTAATGAAATAGGGTATTGTTCTTCACGGACAAATTTAGCGTCTATTAGCTTCTTAACTTCGGCTATTACTTGTTGCTCAATTTATAGACACATTCTTCTGGGGCTTGTCTGACTGGAACGGAAGTAGGATCCACTCCTAATTTATGAACTGCGACTTCTGGAGCTAATCCTGGCATTTCATCGTAACTCTAACCAAAACAGACCTTGAATTCCATTAGTACCTTGATTATTTCTTCGGAGTCTTCTTTGTTGAGTAAGGAGCTAACAAAGGTAGGCATAGGCCCTTCGCTAGTACCTAAGTTAACTTCTGTTAACTCGACTACTATAGATTTGATTTGTTCTTCGAATTCTGGTGGAGTGTTGTCGATTGGTAGATCTTCAAGATCTTCTGAGGCTTCAAAGCAGTCTTCATTAGGTTCGCAAGTGACAACCAAGCAAAATCCCGTATCGACAACTGATCCTACTGTGCCGAATCCGAGACCATGTCTTGAATTGGGAGGCCGACCGACATTATTCCATAATTTTTCAAAGTGTTGTGATCGGCCTTTTGTCCATTGTCGAGATAAGACACCACGTTGGATTAAATTTTGAACACAGGGAGAGTACCACTCAAAAGGTAATTCCATTAATTCAGATGAAGTAACATCTTCAAATTGTACATGTTTTACAGTATTGGATGAAGAAGCACCACGGTAAAACTTGATTGGTTTAGTACCACCACCATGTACCTCCTTGACCACCATACCCTCGATCTTATTAGAATGGATCGGGGTCAGGGTCATAGTATGTACATAATGGTTAATCTTCTCGTACATCGATTTGTATTCTTCATTCCTTTCATCTTCGAGAGAGATCTTGAACTCGTGGTTTTTTCCGATTTATTGTTGTCGCTTCTTTCTTAATTTCTTATTCTTCTTCGGAACTCGTTCTCCCAATCAACATCAATGACCGGTTTCTTCGTCCAATCGTTCCAACATTTCTTCCACGTCCTCGTCCCCGGCCTCAACCTCGGGTGCGAGTTCTGGAGAAATCTTCACCATCTCGCTGTAAGGGAGTGGTGAGTAACTGTTGGACTAGAACTTCAGGTTCTTCATCGTCTCGAATCTCTTTTGCTTCATTTGGTATGGTATTTCTTTAAAAGATTTTTTTCTTTGGGGGCGCGTAGTAAGCCGCATCTTCATGAATTCCAATCTCGTGTACGCAGAATGGTTGCAAGTCACCTTTGATACATTGTTCCCCTCCTTCGTAATACTTTATGCACTGGTGCAGAGACGACGGTACCATCCGGTTTTCATGGATCCACGGTCGACCCAGTGGAGCATTGAACGATGTCTCAGAATCAATTATGTGGAATTTTGCGGTTGTCTTTGCTAATTCACCGGTCTTCATTATTAGTCTTATCGATCCAAGAGCTCTTTCTCCTTTTTGATTGAAGCCTCTTAATAGCATCTTGTCTGCTTCAAGCTCGCGAGATTCAAATTCCAAATATGCTAGCGTCCGAAGATTCATTATGTTGATTGATGCTCCCGGATCAACCAACACTTTGGAGAGCGTAAACTTTCCAATAGTGACTGAAATGTATAACGGTCAGTTGTGATCTGCTGTTCCCAGTAATAGATCATTGTCCGTGAAGGTAACACCTCGTCGTTCTCTTAACGAGCAAACCTCGTCGAAGGAATTACCGGCCAATTGGGCTAAACAAATCTCCGGATCAAGTAAAGCCTCGATCGGATCCTCCCTCATCTCCTCGACGAGATCGGAGCGTCGTATATGCTTAGTTTGGCTGGTAATTTCCTAAGATGGCCTAGCACATTGTAGTCCACTTTATTACCATGTTCCTCGATATCTTCCCCAATGGGCAGTTCCTTTGCTGGGGTTGGCTCTTCCTGAGCAACCACCTGCTTTCCTTTATCCTTTGTACCCATTCTCGGGGGTAGAACTTTTCCACTTCTTAAATTTACTTAAATTATTTCTTCTGAATTTGGTGTTTCCTTTTAAATAGGAGCAACTGGTTCTTCTAAAGTCGCTTCGGTGTCCGATGGTTCTAATTCTATCGTGATCGGAGCCCCTCGGAATTCACAAATGGACTCGTTGCTTGTCGAGCTTTCGTAACCTCCTTTGTGAACATCTTCTTCGTCGTGGTCGTCGAGGTTGTGTATGATTTGAGAATCGTTATTTGTATTGGAATCGAGATCCAGATTAAGTCGGTTGTCGCTAGTTACGTAATCGCTAGAAACAGTCAAAACGAAGCCAACGCCATAACCCTTATCATTATAAAATCCCGCCGGGGGGAGCAGATAAACATACAAAGTTAGGAGTTCGAGGGATTTCTCCCCCGAATCAGAAATAACCCTCCTAGGATAAGCAGCCCCTAGTCTACCCTTCAGAGCCTCGATCTTCTTTTCTTCAACGATCTTCTCCTCCTTCTGGGGTGGTTCTTTAATCGCAAGTGATAGTGCCGGCTCGACAGGTTTCAAACTCTGAGCTGAAGAGTGTACCGAAGCGGTTTGGATGTGATCCAAAATTTTCTTTGATGACTTCGTCCAGACGGTACTCCATCCATCATCAGTCGCGTAAGGGTCTATCGGAACAATAGGATCCGTTGAAATAACATTGACAGAACCTCTTTTCTGGGGTTCCTTCATGTATTCCTTTGGGATCGTTATGTTCCCTTTCCGGAGATTATCATCAAGCCAACTCTTGAAAGTGACGCAATCTTCTATTTTATGTCTGAGCATTTGGTGGTAAGGGCAATAGTACGGATGATCTTTCTTATTGACTTCCTCCGGCCTCTTGGGCTCTGGTAGCTGAAAATCTAGTGTCTTCATTAAGCTGCGGAACATCTTCGCTACTGCTTCAGTTTTGAATGGATATTCTTTATTTAGGAGTTCTCTTAAGGTACGTGATGAACGAGGCGGTTGTTCATAATGCTGAGGTGACTAATCGCTCTGACGAGGTTGCTGATAGCCTTGCTAAGGTTGCTGATAGCCCTGCTGAGGTTGCTGATAAGTCTGTTGTGGTGGTTGATAAATAGACTGTGGCCGCTCTGACTGTATCTGAACAGGCTGCTTGCCCTTATCTACTGCCTCGACAATTCTAGATTTCTTTTCAAATGTTTTCATAGGCTTCTTCTTATCAGTCTTGTCTACGAAACTTAACTTCTTTTCCTCTTCTTGGAAGCTCCCGGCCTTGCTAAGCAACTTCTCTAAAGTCTTGATTGTAAACCCTTTAAGGAGAAGTGCTATCGGGCCATTGATACTTTTAAGTAGGATGCCGACTGCATGTTATTCTTGAAGCTGTGCTTCACACTTCATGCTTAAGTTTCTCCATCGAAGTATGTAATCCACTAAAGTCTCATTCAGCCTTTGTTGCTCCACCACTAGATCGCCGATAGTGATGTGGTGTTGAGCTCCGGCATATCGTTTCACGAAGAGATTTTCTAGTTCTGAAAAGGTCTTTACTGAACTGTTCGGCAATTATGTGTACCAGTCGAAGGCAATCCCTGATAAGCTACTGACGAACTGTCAGAAGAGTAAAGTGTCGCTCCCACCGGCATTGCAGTAACTAGCACGAAAATATGCAACATGTTGCCGGGGCTTTCCCGTTCCATCAAAAGCTTTAAACAGAGGTGGTACGAAGCCTTTTGGGTATTGGACCGCATCACACTCTTCGGGGTAAGGTCTACCCATTTGAATAGATGCTCCATTCTTACATTGTGCTAGGGCCTCTCACACCTGCTATTCTACCATGCTCTTAATGTCCTTTTCTGGAATCATGCTTTGTGCTGGATCTTTCTTTGGTTGTTCATCTCCATTGATGGATGTGATCTCTTTTCGTCCATCTGCAATATGGATAATTTCTGGGGGTGTCTCTTTTTGAGGTTGTACCTAACTCTGGAGAGTGGCTAAGGCAGCAGCCATCTCTTCCATCCTCTTTTCCATTTGGGAAATTGTGTCATCTCTCTCCCGAATCTGTGCTCTCAATACCTGCGGTTCATCTCTTCTGCGTACTGCCGGAGCACCTTGTGAAGCCGACGATGCTCGTGTCTCAACCATGTTGATCTCGACATACTCCTCATCCATGAACTCAGATGAGTCAACTTCATCTCCTAATTCTTCTTCTCTTTCTTTTGCTAACTGTCGGATATCGGTTCATAACTTGTCCATAGCATCCTCTAGTGGCCCTTTCCGCACGGTCTCGCAGTCATCTCGTGACGGTTGTTGAATTTCATTCTCGGGAGTTTCCATTATTGCAGTAGCACTTTCTTCTGATTCAAGTCTCCTGACGAGAATTTTCTTCTCGGGGCATTGTTTTGGTCTTAACTCGCCAGTAGTAGGTCGCCATACCATCTTTCTTGCAGCTGGAAGCCTAGGACCGGATGGTCTGTCGGTTATATGCTGGAAGGTGGTATCCTCCCTAATTTGTAGACCCGATACAACAACGGGTGGACTGGCTTTTATCTTCTTCTTTGGTTTCTCAGTGGCAGCAACAGGCTCTATTCGTGGTCCGAGGCGGGATTTAGCTGGCACCCGTCCTATCCTTCTTAAGATTTATGACCCAGGGCATCTTTCTTTCTTTGTCAATCTTTCTATCACAGCATGCGTACCGAGTAAATGTTGTAGTCTTATCCCTTTTTCTCTTGTAATTCTTGTAGTACACAGGTTAGGGTAATGCAACGGTGATCCTACGAACATTCTCTTCATCTAATGCGGCAGAGAGAGGGTGAAATCTGCTCCCTTCCAACAGAGGTATATACTCAGGCAGTTCTTCTCTTTCCTCAAGAATTTCTTCTAGAAAAGCAACTTTCGCAGCTCTGGCTTTCTTGGTTATCTTTCTGCTTCTAATTCTCCTTTGAGTTCGAGTTAGGGGTGTAATTCTCGAACTGGACCCAATCTCAAAAACAACTGGTATTGTAGCAAAATCTGCACCCTCCACGGTGTTAGGCTCATCACAAACTTGGATTTCATTCCCCTTCAGTTTGGCGTAAGTCAGGGTAGTGCAGAGATGACTAGACCGGTGGGGGTAGAGACAACAGTCCTCCTATGAACAGTAATACTCTTCTCAGCTGGAACTCTTTGCACTTCAGATTGAACTCAATCATGGGCTCTTCAGTTTCTGACACTTTGTCCATTAATGTGAAGAGAGTGACATCAGCAAACTTGATATCTGTGTTGCCGAACCCTTGTCCGAAACGGATGATCCCATTGTCGGTCAGCTCATCCTTGTAAATGGCAAAGTCCATTCCATTGGTGAAGGAGAAGATTAGCTTTGGGGCAGTCATTTTCTGTAGGGCAGATTCCGAATGTCAGTCCCGAATTATGCTTCTTTTCATTGTAAAGTTTAGAACGAAAAAGAAAGAGTCCGAACACATTTTCGTTTATCTTAGTGTATTTATGATTTTAAAGAGAGATTGTTTATTAGAAGGTTCATTTGTTTAGAAACAAAACGATTGAAGGAAAGAAAAGGTTATAGAAAAGGTAAAGGGTCTGATTTAGAATTGAAAAGGAAGAGAAAGTCTTATGCAGGATTTCTCAACTCGAAGGACCGCTCCTAAACTAACACCTATTGGGGGTCCACCCCACCTCAGAAAAGAGGTAAAAGGATCTTGGAACCTCTCTGTTTAGGGGTGTCTAAACAGTGGCTCCTAAATCCGAGAGAAGTTAGCTATACTCGTTCAAGACAGAAATGAACGGGATATTTCAACGGAAGAATAGTAGTTTGGTCCACTAGGGGCATGGACTCACTACCGATTTAGGAAAGCAAAACCATCTTATCAAAATGGAGAGAGGAATTATATCCCTAGCGGAGTCGCCAAAAATTTGCACAGCTTATTTTTTGGTTGAATGTTCTATTTTAAAAGGGGTCGCCACGTAAATTGTCGGCGTATTTTAGATTTTAAATTTAATTTAAATATATATATATATATATATATATATATATATATATAATTTAGAAAGTAGCATTTTATTTTGAAAATAATTTTAAGTTTGAAAGTTTTAAGATATGAAATCAAACCGATCTCACATCCCAAATAGTTTATATAAACGAGCACCACACCACAAACTGTGTATCTACCCCAAAGAATAGACACATTGCTTGATGATGGTGCTCAATTAAATAAACTAGGAGATTTATGACATCCGTTTGGTCTGCGAACCAATTTTATAAGCCGACAAGTTCTCATGCTTAATATAAATGAATTAAGCAGGGTTTATATTACCTGGGTTCTTAAAGTTCCCTATAAGGGCAAGCCCCTATAGTTAATTACATCTTAAATGACGGGAATCATTTAAAAAAACTCTTGATAATGCTTAGTGGTTTTGCTCTTAAGAATTTCAAAGTTTAACGTTTTCAAAGGATTTGAGTTTTGGAAATTTCAATAGGGAATGGATCAAATTTGGAACAATTTGTTTCAAGAATCAAAAGGAAGAGAAGTAGGAGAAGCTGAGGATCCAAGAAGAATCTTGGCAACTTCCCAAACTATCCTATTGTTTGGCTTCAATTTAGGAATTTATTTAATGTTGCAATCCTGCCAATTTTATTTATTTAGGTCTTATATTTGTATGACATAATCACACAAATAACTATGAAGATGTGAGGGTTTATGTCGTACCAAACGACCACCTCGGAGTCCTAAGACCAGTTATGGCTTAATTTGCATAACATGATTATGCAAATGCCTAACAAAAGGGTTGAGGATTTATGTTGCACTAGGCAAACTACCTCGAAATCCTATGGCTTGGTTATTTAAAACTAAAGAATAGTTTAGCTGGAGTATATCCGAGTTTTGCTGATGACGATGGTCGTGCTGCCTACCATGCTCCGAGCTCCTTGTTGTTGCAGAGGTTTAGTTTTAGAAGTCATAAATCAAGAGATGAGAGAAGTGTTTTGGTTTAGGGAAAATCTTAAAATCCAAGTACTTTTAATATTTTAATTAAAACAAATCTTAAAGTTAATTAAACAGAACCGATAAAAATCCCACGGTTCCTTCATCCCGACACCGTTATTTTCATTGAATTCACTTAGTCCAGATGAATTTGCTAAACTCAATTGAATGAGTTCCACACTGTCATTTAGACCGTGGGAAATCTCGTTAGCAACACGTGGGTTACATCATCCGTGGTATTCCCGATCATTCAACGAGACATTTTAATTTAGTTGCAATTGTAGTTTTGTTGTTCGTTTCGTGATTAAATTTTGAGTTGTTTTATATTTTGAAATGTTGTGGTGGTGAATTTTATCTTGCAATGACTTTTAATTTAGTTTTGGTTTCAGTTTAGGAACTATCCTAAAGGTTTAGGTTTTCATGCAACAGTCTTGTTTAACATGCAAGAAAAGTAGAGTACAGTGCATGTAAGTAACTTGCAATAAAATAAAAGCGTACCTGGTGGGTCTTCCCGTCATCCCAAGCTGCACTTAAAACACATGTCAAGGCATTTAAATATTTCAACAAGTACCTAGGTAAAGCTAAGGGGAGGGTTCTGGCTGTCTACCAAATTCCTAATCCTATAACTAGTCATCTCCTATGACTTCTAGGTTCTTGGTTTGATTTTAAGGGTGATTTTCTTCATCAAAGAACAATTAAATTTAGTTGTTCTTCTAAAACATCTCGTCATATTGAGGAAGTGCTTAGGACGAGTCCTAAACATCTTTTCAATACTTCTGGGATTATTTTTGAGTCCAAGTAAATTTAGTTGCACAGGTGAATTAATCATCCAGGAGTTTAGTTAAACTTTGTCTCTTGCTCAGTGAACTTGGGTATTTGATTATCTGATGAATGAAGTGACATCTCACTTAATACTATATTTAAGAGTTTTGATAATTAAAGCCTTTAAGGGCAGGTTGGTCTATCGAGAATTTTAATTATTATTAATTTAAAGTTTGAGTTAATGGTTTAAAGTGTTTTAATTTAATAATGAGGTTTTAATTAATAATTTTAAGTTTGGAATAGTGTTCAAATTATTTTAGATTTAATTCTTAATGACTTCATTTAGGTTTAATGTTAAAAGAGTTTAATTCAATTTTATTTTAATTTAATTTTAATTTAACTTTAATTTAATTTTAATTTAATTTTGAATTTTAATTTCATTTAAATTTATTTAATTTTTAATTCAAGTTAATTTTAATTTAATTTAATTTTAATTTGATTTAATTTTAATATAATTTAATTTTAATTTAATTTAATATTAATTTAATATTAATTTAATTTAATTTTAATTAATTTAATTTAATTTTATTTTATTTAATTTTAGTTTTAATTTAATTTAATTTTAGTTTTAATTTAATTTAATTTAATTTTAGTTTAATTTAATTTAATTTAATTTGGTTTTAGTTTTAATTTAATTTAATTGTTAATTTTAATTATCAATTTTAATTTTGAATTAAGAATTAAGTATTGTTAAAGTGACTTATTTAGGGATTTTTCGATTAAAGAATAAATATCCTCTTAATAATATCCCTATTTTAATAATCCAAATTTTAAATATATTCTTTCCAAAATTTAAATTATTTAGTTAATTAAAGTTTCATTTTGATATTTTCAAAGTGTTTAGTGAGTTTCTACCCCTTAATTTCCCTAAGTTTCAATCATCTAAGAGAAAGTTAAAATCAAATATTTTACCACCCATTTTGATTAAACCTAAAGTTTTAATTAAGGGTTAAAATTTTTAATTACCTTTATGCCCCTTTAAGCTTAATTATTTCATAACTCACTAAATTGAGCTCAAATGAATTTGAAATTTTTATGTCACCTCACTCACATGTCAATTATGACACTAGAAGAAAAAATGTGATTTTACTGAATTTAATTTATTTATAAAATTATTTTTAATGAAAAATAGGGATTTTCAAAAAAATTCAACAACATGACCAAGGAAAGGTTTCTATCCTTAAGAAAAATTATGAGATGTTCCTAATGACCAGAGGACCACTTGGACCAATTTTGGTGATTTTTTGAATTATATTTTATTTATTATAATTATTTTAATTTTTAGAGTATTAATTAATTATAAAATAAAATTAAAGTTGAAAAAAAGATTTTATATTTTTCTTAAATCTCTCTAAGCTCATGGAGTTCAGAGAAATAAATTTAATAATTTTATGATTTTTTCTTTGATTTATTGGAATTATTTTAGTGAAAAAGGTTAAAAACTCATTTTTTTAATATTAAAATTACATTAAGCCTTTAAAATTTAATATCTCACCCTAGGGACTTAGGAAAAATATTTGGTTTGTTCCTAAGTGATTAAGAATCAAAATGTGACATTTTTATGATTTTTAATATTTTTATGATTTTTATTATTTTTTTAATTATTAAAATATTAAAATGCTATGAAAAATCAACTTTTTTAGAAAATTTCAATTTTAATTTTTTTAAACTCCCTTGATATCAAAGAAGCCTCAAAACCATTTTTTTGAATTTTTTAAAAGTAATTTTGGAGTTATGAATTTTTAAAGTTCCATTTTGCTTATGAGACTTAATTAATCCATTTGATAGGGTTAATCAAGTCTAATTGATTTAAAAATTTTATGTTAGGTCTCTCTGATCCTAAAGATCAGTGGAGAATTATTTTTAAGCCAATTTGATGTGTGGTTAACCTTAATTAATTCAAATTCAATTTTGGGGGTTTAGGCCAATTAAGGTTATTATGAATGAATTAACTCAAAATATATTTTTCATAGGGTCCTCTAGTCTTAAGGAACATCACCAAATTTTCCTAGAATTTATTTCACAACATGCTAATTATTGAAATTAAAATACCTAAAACAGTGACATGAAATTGAAAATTCAATAACTTTTCATAGAGATGGCCTCTGACCTTGAAAACTTCAAGGAATGTTTCCAAGATCAGAGGCTTCAAAAGCCCTATGGTCTCATGCCATTGTGAATTGTCTATGCAAATGGAGAATCAAAACATTGGAAACAGTAAATAAATTATTAAAAATAAAATATTCATCAAATTAATTTGATTTCTTTTCCACGTTATTCTTCTCTATTCACTGAGCAAGACGGTATTTTTATTTTATTTTTGTGATTTTTCTATGCAAAGATATGGATTTTTGAAGTTCTGGGATTTAAATAAATAGAAAATAACCCTATTTTTCTACTTATCCACGCGGCACCACGTAATCCTCAGCAGCTCCAAAAGCCCACGCGGTGCATTCCTATTCGACGCCGCCATCTGACTCAGCGCTCTAGGGCACGCGTTCATGTACCATTGCGCTGTCCGGCATGATCTCGACCGTCTGCTCGATACACGCATGAATCCAACGGCTCCTGGTCATCTTCTACGACTGGTGTGCACCGATGATCATCCACACTAAAAACCTAAGAACTCACTTAATTCTCAATTGATTTTTGTGTTCTTATTCTCTATGGATTCGCCTTGAAGAGACAAACACATCCATATGGTAAACATGCATTGAACTCGACTCAAAAAAATGGAGAATCCCCAGAAGCTCTGGAGGAAGAGTAAGTTCATACCTTTGCTCAGAGAAGTGAAGCTTCAATCTGAGGGTTGTGTCACCTTCGATTGAGTCCAAGCAAACTCCAGATGAAGTCTCTTTCTCTGGGGAAATGCCTAGTACAAAAGTGACCAAGGCCGATCACAAAGGTTGGGGGCTGGAAGCAATGGCTGGCCTGGTGAGGGGGCTTTTGCTGGGGAACTTCTCCTCTTGGTCTTGTGATGGTGTAGAGTCAATCAATTTCAGGATTAGCTCACTATGGTGAAGTGTCCTAGTTTTTGGGTGGATTTTTGACTGAGAAATTGGGCTCTGTTAATGGGGATTAGGGCAAATAGACACTAGGGATCAATTACTCTAGGTTGGGAGAAGATCCTGGAGCAATTTTGGCGTAGTTTTGTTAAGTTTTTGTTCAGCACTACCCATGGCCGAGAGGAGGTGGTGTTTAAATAGGCATGCCTGGAGGGCCTCACAGGGGGAGTTAGGCTTGTGATCAGCTGCTCCATGCTAGAGAAGAACAACCATGGTGTTCAATTGGGCTGGGACAACTCAGCAAGGCAGAATTGAAAGTTTGGCTTACATGGAGCTCTCGGCCATGGTTTTTTCCGGTGGCTTGGTGGCTGGCCAGCTAGGCATGGGTCACCATCTTGACCAGTGAGGTCAGGGCTGGGGTTTGGTGCAAGCAATTGGAGTTTGACATGTGTAAAGCAGCTGAATTCAAATTGAATGGGGAGAGGATCATTTTGGGTTCAATTTGGTCAACCCATGTATTTGGGCTTGGTTCACCTTCCCATGGTCTGATTTTGGGCCAGGGGGATCAGTTGTGTCAGCTACCATGGAGTGGTGATGTCCCCATCCATGGTGAGGTGGCTAAACTTGGTTTAGTGTGTGACATTGTTATGGTTAAAAAGGCTTAATGAAGGATTAAGAATGGGGGCCCTCATTTTTCCATTAATGGCTTGGTCACATGTCAAACCTTCCATGGCTTCATATGGCTTGTAAATGGCTTGCTCATGGCTCCATGTGGCTTGGGACAAAGCTTGGTCATTTTCATGAAAGAAGGTTTTGAATTTTTGGGATTTATGGGTGATTTTGGCATGAGGCCTAATTTAGGATTATTTGATGATTGATTTAGGACTTAAGGGGTGATATCAATTAATGGGGTGATGAGAAGAATGTCATATGGGCTTTAGCATGAAGTTTGGGCCTTTGAAATTTAGTGAAGATGGGCTTTTAAAATGGTTTAGGGAAGTGTGCTTTTGGATTTTAAAATGGATTTTAGGAAGAAAGTTTGGTAAAGGCTTGGGCCAAACAAGTGTTGTGTTTAGTTTAGGGATGTGTCATGAATTATTTGGAATTGGTTTGGAATAATTTGGAGTTGAATTTGTTTTAATTTGGGACTTTTGGTAAAGGGGCCAAAGTGGGTCAAATTGGGCTAACTTTGGTTAAGGTTGGGCTAAAGTTGGATTTGATGTACAATTAATGTTGAGAAATGTTCATGGGAGTGTCACAACGAGTTTTAAACTTTGGATGGGCTCTAATTTTTGGATTTGGGCCCATTTGGGTTAGGTTTGGGCTTAGGTCAATTTAGAGGATTTGGGTTTTAGGTTAGGTTTGGGTGGAGTTTAGGTTCAAATTTTTGGCAAATCAAGTTAGTGTTTTTTTTATGGGGGTCTTAGGAAGGCTTTAAAAAAGATTTTGGGCCAATTGGAGTTGAATTGGATATGTTTGAGTTAGGTTTAGGTCATGGGCCAAATTTGGGCCTTAAGCTTCAAATTGAAATTGGATCTAAATGTCAATCAAATTAGACTTGGATTTGGTCTAAATTGATATTGGGGATCTTAATTTGAAGTTTAGAATTGAATTAGACCAAAATTGAGGTCAATTGTGGTGGTTTGGTTTGTCATTGGGTTCACTTGGGTTTAAAATGGGTCAAATTGAGGGTTTTGATAAAGTGGTGTAAATTGGAAAAATTGGCCCATGGTGTAGTTGAACAAAATGAAATTAGGAATATTTGGGATTTTCTGGAATTTTTTGACAATTTTTTGAATTTTTGGATTTTTGGGCTAAGAAGGGGATTTGGTAGGCTTGGTGGGTGTAGGGCCCGGGGGTCAAAAATTGAAATTTTTGAAGAATGAAGATTGATCAAATTTGAGTAGAATGGAATCACTTTGGTTGATCCATGAAGCCATATTAAGCCCATATGAGCCATGAGAGGACTCATTTAAGGCATTCACTATATTGTTCCTAACCCTCTTAGCCAGGGGCTTAGGGGTTAAGGACCATCCATGTGAATTACCTACATGAGTAGGAAGTCAAGTTGGATGAGAGTGTGGTTTTGGGACTTGGAATGTGTGTGAGTGTGTAGTGTATGTGCAAGTAAATCCTCACCAGACCAGGCCACCCAGGGTATTCCTAAGGCCAAAAAGTCCTATAGGGAACTCATCCTTTAAACCTCCACATTTGATTTCAACCCTCTAGGTGATTAGGGGTCTAAAATCAAGCTTGTGGGATTTGCAGGGAGTCAAGAGGTGTTTGAATTTCTAAAGGGTGGGTTCCACTTCTAGTCAACTAAGATTAGTCAAAGGAAAAGCCTATGGCTAGATCCTAAGTACTAAGGAGAGAGAAGAGAAAAGACCACATCAAAAATGAGGTCAATAAGCTCCACCGTGCACCAAAATTCAATTAACTGCACCCACACCTTCATAGTATTGAAAGAAAAAGATCCCCCATCAAAACCCCATCATTGAGAGCCTCTACACAAGACTTTGATTAACACCTGAAATCGGGTCTGGTTAAGTTTGGGTCTAGACAATTCACCATGGCAAAAGGCTCCATCTGGAGGTTCATTGGGACCAATCGAACCTGTCACAACCATCTGATTGAGGCTTTCCCTCTCAGACAAAGGTATTGAGCTCACTCTTCCTCCTGAGCTATTATTTGTCCTCCATAATTGTATACTGCAATTCATACCGTATAAGCCATATGGATAGGTTCGTCTAGGCTAGATGAAGCTTTAGAAACAAACCCTAAGTGATTTGGTTGAGTATCAAGAGAGTTCTAGGTCTATAATGTGGATGGCTCTCTGTGCACGCTAGTTGGGGACGAAGACGTGCAGCCATCCGATCAAGCTTGTATCAAATGAAGGGCCAGGATTACGCTGGATGAGTGCTTGGAGCATAAAGTGTGCGCTAACTCAGAAGGTAGCGCCCAACCAGAAGTGGATGCATGGTCTTTCAGAGCGGCTGAGGAGGACTCGACACCGACATAGTAAAGTAAAAAATTAAAGGATTTTTTATTTATTTAATTCCTTGAACTTTAAAAATCCATATCTTGGCCTTAAAAAATCATAAAAATAAAATAAAGAACCCTCTTACTAAGTGAACAGAGGAGAATAATGTGAAAATTGTTTGAAATTTATTTGATGCATACATGATTTTTAATTAATTAAATACCCTATGTGGTCTTTTAACTCTCCAAGCATATAGACATTTTACCATGGCTTGTCATTATAGCATGTTGCAGCCTATGTCATGGGGAATTTTCCTTCATTTTTCCAAAGTCAGAGGAGACGTCTATGAAGAGTTCTATATTTTCCAAGTTTTTTGCATCTGTTTTCATAAATTAATTCCAAAAATTAACATGGTGGTTATAAAAATCCAAAAAAATTATGTTAGGTTCCGTATGACTAGGGGACCTTAAAAAAAATAGAAATTTGATTTAAGTCACTGAAATAACTCTATTGGCAATTAAAGTTTAAATATTAAATAAAATTAAATTGGATTATATATAAATATAAATAACTTAAAAATTATTCTCTACTCGTACTTTAAAAATCAGAGAATTCCCCGTAAAGATTTTATAGCATTGGGAATTCATTTTGATTCATTTGGTCACCAAAATGAATTTTCTAAGTGAAATAATGATTTTGAACATTAAACTAATTTTAATAATTAAAATATAACTCAAAAAATTGTAAAATTAGTTTTGGAAGTTCTCTATGATAAGAGGATTTTTTTTTAAAATAAAATTAGGATTTTTACAAAATTTTCATTTTTAATCATGTTTTAAATGTTTAAATAATTAAATAATAATAAAAATCACCAAATTGTCACATTTTCATTCCTACTCACTTTGGAACCATCTACAAAATTTTCGTAATTTTCAAAATCAAGATATCAACTTTTAAAGGCTTAAATTAATTTTTTAAAGGCTAAAAAAATTTCATTAATTTTCCACTAAAATAATTCTAATAATTAAAAAAAATTAGAAAAATATAAAATTTATTTCCCTAGGTTTCTTGACATCTGAGGGACTTAAGAAAAATATAAAATTGAATTTTTAACTTTTAAAATATTTTATAATTAATTAAAACTCCAAAACTTGAAATAATTGTTATAATTAAATTAAAACTCAAAATATCATGAAATGTGGTCCAAGTGGTCCTCTGGTATAGGTCTACCTCCAATAAAAATTTCAAAGTCATATGTTTTGTTTTGGATAAGTTATTGAATTTTCATTGAAAACCCATATTTTTTGCATTAAAATAAATATATAAATTAAATTAAAATTTGAAAAATCACATTTCATTCTCTGATGTTCTAACTAATCCAGAAGTGGGGTTACATAAAAATTTCAAAGTTATTTGAGTTATACTTAATGAATTATGAAGTGATAAAGGCCTTTAGGGGTAAACTTGTAATTTTGGTAAAATTTAGCTTTAGTCAATATTTAGGCTTAATCAAAATGTGAAAAGGTCAATAAATGAACTTAATTATTATGTTGGATGATTGAAACATTAAGGGATAAATGGTAGAAACCCATTGCAATTTTTTCACATCAAAATTAAATATTTAAATTTCCTTAATTATCATAATTTAGAAAAAATCAAATTAAAGAGAGCCTTAAAGTTAGGGATTGATTTAATACCCCTTCATTTGATGATTAAATATTAATTTAATATTTTGAAAATAATCATAATCATGAAAGTCATGAAAATTCCTTTTCTAAAGACATTAAAATACCTACTGAAGTCTTAAGGGCTTAGTAATGAACTAGGCTTAATCAAAGGATTTAACTAATAAGAATTAGAAATAAAAACATAATCAATCTGAAACTATTTTTGAAACATTACAAGAAGATAAAAGTTTTGGTAAATTCTTCCTTAACTTAATAAATTATATGAATAGGCCTTTACTCATATAATTCCTAGGTAAAGCACCAAGTGATAATTACTGAGCCTTTCGGGATAACTAAAGCATTGGCTCACTGAGCATAAGGGTATGAAACAGACAATTTATTTAATAACTATGATAAGTCCAAAAGGACCTCAAGGAAGTTCAAAAGTATTGTGGAATATCTGGGTCTCTCCTGGATCTTTTCACAAGTCTTTTGGACACCTTGTAGGACTACTGTACCTATTATATCTATTAAATGAAAAATATCTCTCAAATAAATGAATAGAATTCACCGGGTTATGACATAGAGTTTGGTAGGCCTGTGAGGAACCTATCCTTAGGGTTTTAATTTCCTGCAAAATATAACTTTTTATTGTAATAATACTAAAGTTTCAGGTGGAGATGACGGGAAGACCTTTCAGATATGCTTTTATTTTAATGCAATTTACTTACCTGCGCTCTACCACACTTTCTTTTCTTGAAAATTTGTATGCTAAGCAACAATGTCACCCTGCATGAAAACTAAAACCATTAGGGTAGCCACAAAACTGAGATAAAAAAAATCAAAAGTAGAAATCAAGATAAAATAAAATTCACCGCCACAACATTCAAATAATAAAACAACACAAAATTTAATAACAAATAAAACATAAATCACAAATTGCAACTAAATTAAAAAGTCTTGTTGGATGATCGGGAATCCCTCGGAGGAGGTAACCTATGTGCTTCTAACGGGGTTTCCCACGGTCTAAATGAAAGTATGGAACTCATAAAGTTGAGTTTAATAAATTCATTTGGACTAAGTGAATCCGATGAAAATAGAGATGCCGGGATGATGGAACTATAGGATCTTAACTGGTATTGCTATAATTAAATTTAATGTAACCCTAATAAAATATTAAGAAATCTTAACTTTAAATATTTCCAACACATGACACTTCTCTTCTCTCTTCAATTGCCACTTCTTTAAACTAAACCTGCTACGACGAGGAGCTGGCAGTATGCATAGTGGGCAGCATGGCCATCTTAAACAAAAAAATTCCTTAGAAATTAAAACAATAAGCCTTAGGACTTTGAGGTAGCTTGTTTAGTACAACAAAAATCTTCACCTTTTCTTTAGGCCCTCGCATAACTATGTTGTGCAACATAAGCCCTAACTCGGCATAGGATTCTGAGGTTGTCATCAGGTATGACATAAATCCTCCTATCTTCCAGGCTATTCACCTGATCGATATCAAGTTAATGTAAGTCCTAAATAATAAAATTGACATGATGAAACACTAAATAAATATCCTAAATTAAAGCCAAACCATAGGATAGTTTAGGAAGATATCAAGATTTTTCTTGAATCTATGTCCTTCCCATAGCCTTGTCTCCTTCAAATTCTGATAAAATGAAATTATCCAAAACTTGAGCCATTCACCTATTGAATTTTTTACTATCACAATTTCCTTAAAAACCTTACCCTTGGAAGTAATGAATATAAAAATTTCCTGATCTATATCAAGAGTTTTCTTAGGTTACTTCTGTTATCTAAGATGTAATTAACTATAGGGGCTTGCCCTTAAAGAAAACATAAAGACCTCATATTAATATAAACCGTATCTAATTCCTTCATATTAGATAGAGGAAATTGTCAGTCAACAATGGTTCTCAGACCAAACGAATGTCAAGAATTCTTTAGTTTATTTGATCAAGCCTCATCTCAAGCAATGTATTTATTCTTTAGGATGGATACATGTCTTGTGGTGAGATGCTTAATTATTTAAACTATTATTTATAAGAGATCAGTTTGATTTCGTATTCACATTTCTATTTTATAAAACTATTAGTCACATTTTCCAAAATTTTCAATCCTGCCCATTTCAACAACCGACCGTTTTCTGGCAACTCCGCTGGAGACTAGTTTATCTCTTCAATAAGATAAGGAAATACTATATTCATATATCAGTAATTTCCTCATGTCCCTCATGAGCCAGATTACCATTCTTCCATTGAGTTATTTTACCCATTTCCTTCTAGGGATAGTGTGATCAACTCCTCTGGATTTCAGGACGGTTTGTTTAGTCACTCCTAAACAGAAAGATTCAAGAGTTTCTAGGTTTTCCTTTTGATCTTGTTGGGTCGAACCCCCAATAGGTGTGTCAGCGCAAATTTCTCTAGGGCAATCTGCATTGTAAAGGAGATCTCTGATAGGGTCCCATACTTCACCTCCTTTTTTGTATCTCCAGGGTTCAATCCTGTCTTCGGCAGATTGACCCACTCTTCTATAAATCTTAAGATTCCTTTTAACAAACATATATAAACCTATAATGAAATAAAAAGATAATAAAATATCAAAATGAAAGGAAATTTTCCTCAGTCCATAGAAAAAACTTTTACATAGTGTTTGCACTATGATGGCAAGACTTTTAGCCCTCACTAACCTTTGGAATTCTTCTCTTGCAGTTAAAAATCCCAACCCCTACGCTAAGTTTCTCCTGTAATTTGCCCTCCTCCCGTGAGGCCCGCCTTGTAGCACCGATGATTTAGTTCGGGACCGGCTTTACTGAGTTTGAAGTCGTACTCAAAAAAGCCCCATTCGTCATCTTGAAAATTGCCACTCCTGAAATTCAATAGTCGTCTGCTGAGTTTGATCTGAACTCCCATGAAGATGTCCCTTCTGCTAAGAAGGTGAAAGTAACCACTACCCCTAACAGGTCATTTGTCTCCATGCCGGTTTTGATGTGGATTTGATGTGCTTTTAATGTAATGAAGAAATTGTGACGGTTTTTCATTTCGAACTTAATTTACTTTTGATTTAGCCAATTGAAATATTAAAATATGTTGTTGAACATTAAGCTTGAGAAGATTTAATGTCCTACAACAATAATGAAAGATCCATTCAATTTCTACGGATGAATTGTGTAGTTCATGGGAATTGAGTGCAGATAAATAAAGAAATATGTTTTAATGGACTTCAATGCAGACATTTCAGGGTGACAGGCTGAAATCCCCAAATTGGTTCCAAGATTAGTAACTAATATCAAAGGTTAGCCTTCGAGTGAAGGGTCAGTGGGAGCTCCGAAGTAAGAGTCGGTATCCTCCCAGCCTAGCCTTAGAGTTAGTGACTAAACTTAGAATATGTCAATGTTCTTTTCTTGCTTAGAAGAGGGGTACTCTTTTAAGTGTAAAGAATCATCTATGCTCCTATTTGGCACAATAATATAGATAATTTATCCATATCAATCGACACATCATATTCTCATTTGCAAGAGGAAAGATACTTTTCTCATATATCAAAAAACTTTCAAATACTTAGTTTAGTGTGTCTATTAGTTAATCCAATTTTTAAAGGTATTAGAAGTAGTTATAGTTAGTTAATTGTTACTATTTCGTTGTTTTTACTGTTTCCTGCATAGTAGTAGTAAGTAGTAAACCCTTACTTTAGTGCTCAATACACATTATGTAACGTTTTCTTAAAACTTCAGTATTTCCCCGTGGGATTGATATCTAGGACTCCATTATAGCCATGTATTACTTGATACGATATGTATACTTGCGTTGAATGCTTGGACTTAACAAAATTATTCTAAATCTATAAATCTCAGTTCATAAATTCTTGAAAAATATAAAGTCGAACTTCAAGTTTTTGGCATCGTTGCTAGGAAAATATATTTAACAAAGCTAAGAAATATAATTAACAATGTTAAGAAATATAATTAACAAAGTTAAATAAGTAACGAAGTTAAGAAAGTAAAAGTTAAGTACCGAAATAAGTTTATTTTGTAGTGTGTAAATGTGTTTGTTTATCTTTATTATAGTATTTGTGTTTGTATATGCGTAGTAGTGGATTTATAGGTTTAGTGCCTTATAATTCGGAGTTAGAGTGTACTGTCAGAAAAATTAGAAAACAACAAAAACAACAAAAATAAATGGAAAATCCTTGCAAGATGGCTAATATTCAAGATAATCAATGAAATGAAATTGGAAATTTGCCAAGACCTTTAAGAGATTATGCTAATCCAACACCAAATGAAATTCATATAACTATTCAAAATCCTGATGTTGCTGCTAATTCATTTGAACTTAAACCTGCTATTATCCAAATGGTACAAAACAATCAATTTGTTGGAACACCTAATGACAATCCAAATTTACATCTCGCTAGTTTTTTAGAACTGTGTGCTACTTTTAAATATGATGGAGTGTCTAGTGACGCTGTCAGACTTAGACTTTTTCCTTCTTCATTAAGGGATAAATGCTAAGGCATCATTAAATTCGTTAGCACCTGGATCTATTAGAACTTGGGGAGAATTATCTCAAAAGTTTCTATCAAAATATTTCCCTCCATCAAAGAATGCTAAACTAAGAAATAATATTACTTCTTTTTGTCAGTTTGAAGGAGAGTCAATATATGAAGCTTGGGAGAGATTTAAAGAACTTCTTAGGAAGTGCCCACATCAAGTTTTACCAGATTGGTTAATAATTTAAACATTTTATAATGGATTAGTGGGATCATTGAGATCTATTATAGATGCTGCTGTTGGTGGATCATTTATGTCAAAACCATTTGATGAAGCATACACATTAATTGAAGAACTGGCTAATAATAATTTTCAATGGCCCTCTGAACGGGTAAATCCTAAGAGAGTCACTACTATTCATGATTTAGATATGATGACTATGGTAGTTTCTCAAATTGCAGCCCTTTCAAAGGAAATAGATCAATATGGAATGAATTATTCTCAACCATCTCCAGTGTTAGAGGAAAATTCATTTGGACAGATAACAGAATCTCAAACACCTTACTAGACCTTAAATGATATTAATAGACCTAATAATCCTTATTCGAATTATTATAATCCTGGTTAGAAGAATCACCCAAACTTCAATTGGAATAAAAATAATGCTAATGTTAACCCGCATTGGGCAAACAATTCTATGAATCCAATCGGAAATTCGAACAATCAAGGAAATTCTAATTTTAGACCATCTTATCCCCCTGGATTTAATAGTAACTCACAATTTAAGGATAAGAAGTTATCTACTGAAGAAATGATTCTAAATATGGGAAATCAATTACAAGATCAAGGTGTTTCTATGAAGAATATTGAAAATAAATTAGGACATATTTTCACTGCACTTAATAATAGACCTTCAGGAACACTTCCAAGTAATGTGGAGATCAATCCAAAAGATCAAAACAAGGAACAACTTAAGGCTATTCAATTAAAAAGTGGAAAAGAATTGGAAATTAGAGTGCAAAAAGAAGTTGAAATGGAATAGGAGAAGGTGGAAATTGAAAAAGGTTCAAACAAGATTTATCAAGACTTGGATTATCCTCTTGAGCCAATGAAGATAACTGCTTAAAAACCACCACCTCCATTTCCTCAAAGATTATAGAAACAAAATAAGGATAATAGATTTGGAAAATTTTTGGAGATCCTTAAGAAATTAACTATTAAAATTCCTTTTGTTGATACATTAGAACGGATGCCTGACTATGCTAAGTTTATGAAGGATATTCTGAGAAAGAAAGGAAACTTTACAGATCATGAAACTGTTGCACTTAGCAGAGAGTGTAGTGCAATTATTCAGAAGAAGCTTCCGGAAAAACATAAAGATAATGATAGTTTCACTATTTCGTGTGCTATAGGTGAAGTTTTTTTCAGAAAAGCTTTATGTGATCTGGGAGAGAGTATTAATCTTATGCCTTTATC
This sequence comes from Papilionanthe hookeriana x Papilionanthe teres, assembly GCA_022702705.1. Taxonomy (NCBI): domain Eukaryota; kingdom Viridiplantae; phylum Streptophyta; class Magnoliopsida; order Asparagales; family Orchidaceae; genus Papilionanthe; species Papilionanthe hookeriana x Papilionanthe teres. Next base: position 170,409,191 of record CM040424.1, read on the forward strand.
AAATTTCAAAAGGTTGGGAATATGAGAAATTTCTCCTAAATCTGTAACTCTTCAGTTGGCCGATCGTTCCATTACTCATCCTAAATGGGTGGCGGAAGATGTGTTAGTGAAAGTGGATAAATTTATCTTTCCTGTGGATTTTATTGTACTTGATATGGAGGAAGATAAAGAAATTCCAATCATTTTGGGAAGACCATTCCTTGCTACTGGAAGAGTAGTAATTGATGTTTAAAAAGGAGAATTAACTATGAGAGTTAATGTCAAGAGGTGACCTTTAGTATTTTAAAACATATGAAGTATCCCTCAATGGAAAAAAGTTAATGAATGTTTTAGAATGGAGGTCTGTGATTACATGAGAAACAATCATTTTGAAAATATATTTGAAAAAGAAGAGGAATATAAAAATATGTTTGAAGAAGAAAGTGAAGATGAAGAAAATTTAGATAGTGAAAAGAATGAAGATTTGGTGTATGTTCAGGAGAGATTCGAAATATTAGACACTAAGGAAGGTGGAGATAAAAATTTATTTCCATCTATTATAAAATTCTCCCTAATCATTTAAAGTATATGTTGTTAGGAGAATCATCTACTTTGCTTGTCATTATATCTTCGGAGCTAAATGAAAACCTAGAACAGAAGTTGTTGGAAACTTTAAAAAGATACAAGAAAGCTTTTGGTTGGACTTTGGTAGATATTAAAGGAATTAGTCCTTCGATTTGTATGCACAAAATTTTTTTAGATGAAGAACATAAACCAAGAGTTGATCCGCAAAGGAGACTGAATCCTATAATGAAAGAAATAGTTAAGAAAGATATTTTAAAATGGTTGGATGCTGGAATTATTTATCCTATTTCGACAGTGCTTGGGTAAGTCCAATACATTGTGCACCAAAAAAGGGAGGAGTGACTATTGAAGGGAATTAATGTAATGAAATTATACCCACGAGAAAAATTAATGGATGGCGAATTTCTATTGACTATAGGAAATGAAATGCCGCCACAAGAAAAGATCACTTTCCTCTTCCTTTTCTCGATCAAATGCTATATAGCCTTGCTGGACACAAGTACTATTGTTTTCTAGCTGGATATATTGGTTACCATCACTTACCTATTTCTCTTGAGGATCCAGAACAGACAACATGTACTAGCCCTTATGGAACCTTTGTTTTTCGAAGAATGACTTTTGGATTGTGTAATGCACCTCCAACATTTTAGAGATGTATGATGTCTATCTTTAGTAGTATGATAGATAATGGAATAGAAGTTTTTGTGAATGATTTCTCTGTATTTGGGACTTCATTTGAAATTTTCCTGGAAAACTTAGCAAAAGTTTTGAAGCTTCGTGAGAAAACAAATATAGTTCTGAATTGGGAGAAATGTCAATTTATGGTTGCAGGACGAATTGAGCTTGGGCATAAAATTTCTGAACATGGTATGGAGGTGGACCCTGATAAAATTAGAGTGATTGAGAGATTACCGCCACCCACTACTGTGAGAGAGTTGAGGAGTTTCTTAGGACATGCTGGATTTTACAGGCGATATCATAAATATTTTTCTAAAATTACCAAACCTTTGTGCCAACTTTTAGAAAATGATAGAAAGTTTGATTTTAATGATGAATATTTAAGAGCTTTCAAATTTCTAAAAGAAAAATTAATCATTGCACATATAATTGTTTCACCCAATTGGGAGAAACCATTTGAACTCATGTGTGATGCTAGTGATTATGCAATTAGAGTAGCATTAGGGCAAAGACATGATAAAGTATTCTTGACCTCATTTCTGGTGAGGTCTTTTCTTTCCTCTTAGTGCTTAGGATCTATCCATAGGACTTCTCCATGACTATCCTAGAGGACTAGAAGTGTGACCCACCACTTAGAAATTCAAACACTTCTTAACTCTTCATGAACCCCACAGATGATAATAAACCTCCAAGCCTCTTTGGAAGGTTAAATGTCAAATGTGGAGGTTCGAGGATGAGTTCCAATAGGATTCTTTGGCCTTAGGATTACCCTGGGTGGCCTGGTCTTGGTGAGGTTCAGCTTTCACACACTACACTCTCACACACATTCTAAACCCTGAAACAACTCTTACCCAACTTGGCTTCCTGACTCATGTAGGAAACTCATATGGATGGATCTCAACCCCTAAGCCCCTGGCTATGAGGGTTAGGAACAACATATTGAGTGCCTAAAATGAATCCTCTCATGGATCTTGTGAGCTTAATATGGCTTCATGGCTCAACCAAAATGGTTTCATTTTACTCACACCTAATCAATCTTAATTTTTCCCAAATTTCAATTTTTGACCGGGGCCCTGAACCGACCAAACCTAACAAATACCCTCGAAATTACCCAAAATCTCCAAAATTGCCTAAATTAGCTAAGATTTCTCAAAATCAATCCTAAACATTCCCAACCACTCAAATTGATCATTCATGACAAAATATACCAAAATTTCTAAAAATAACACCCAATACTATGCATATACTCTCCTGGTACCCAAAATGGCCTAAAATTCCAAAAATTCAAACAATTCTAAAAAAAATCCCAAAAATTCAAAAATATTATCCACATAATTTTATTCAACTGCAACATACCCCAATTTTATCACTTGAAGCCAATTTGATCAAAAAATGCCAAATGGGCCCTTAAGGCCCAAAGTGACCAATTAACCCAATCCATCCCAAATTAAACATGAATGTCACCCAATTTTCCCCAAATTTGTTTTGAAACCTTCTGTCGGCATATTTTTAGGTTGTGTGTTTTATTTTGAAAAGGGGTCGCCTAACAGAAGTTGTCGGCGAATTTAAATTTTAAATTTAATTTAAATATATATATAATTTAGAAAGTAGTATTTGATTTTGAAAATCATTTTAAATTTGAAAATTTTAAGATATTAAATCAAACCGATCTCACATCCCAAATAGTTTATATAAAAGAGCACCACACCACAAACCGTGTATCTATCCCTAAGGATAGACACACTCGCTCGATGGTGGGGCTCGATTAAATAAACTAGTAGATTTGTGACATCCGTTTGGTCCGCGAACCAATTTTATAAGCCGACAAATTCCCCGCTTAATATGAAAGCATTAAACGAGGTTTATATTACACAGGTTCTTTAAAATTCTCTATAAGGGCAAGCCCCTATAGTTAATTACATCTTAAGTGACGAGAATCACCTAAGAAAACTCTCGATAATTATCAATAATTCTCGCTCTCAAGAATTTCAAAGTTTAAGTTCTCAAAGGATTGAAGTTTGGAATTTCAATAGGGAATGGATCAAATTCGGAACATTTTGTTTTGGGAATTCAAAGGAAGAAAAGTAGGAGAAATCACAGATTCGAAGTGAACTTCGGTAATCTCCCGACTATCCTATTGTTTGGCTTGAATTTAGGAAAGTCCTAATGTTTATTTGATGTTTTGATTACGCCAATTTTAATTAATTAGGACTTATATTCGTATGACACAATCATACAAATAGCCTCGAAGATGTGAGGGTTTATGTCGTATCGGACGACTACCTTGGAATCCTAAAACCGGTTAGGGCTTAATTTGCAGTGCAAATGCCTAACAAAAGGTTGAGGATTTATGTTGCACTAGGCAAACTACCTCGAAGTCCTATGGCTTTGTTATTTAATTCTAAGAAAGTTTTGCTGAAGTAGACTCAGGTTTTGCTGATGACGATGGCCGTGCTGCCCACCATGCTCCGAGCTCCTTGTTGTTGCAGAGGTTTAGTTTTAGAAGTCATAAATCAGAGGATGAGAACAGTGTTTTGGTTTAGAGAAAATCTTAATTTCCAAGTGTTTTCAATATTTTAATTAAAAGAAATCTTAAAGTTGATTATAATGACACCGGTTAAGATCCCACGGTTCCATCCTTCCGGCATCATTATTTTTATCGGATTCACTTAGTCCAGATGAATTTGCTAAACTCAACTGAATGAGTTCCACACTTTCATTTAGACCGTGGGAAATCCCGTTAGAAACACGTAGGTTACATCATCCGATGTATTCTCGATCATCCAACAGGACGTTTTAATTTAGTTGTAATTGTAGTTTTGTGTTCTGTTTGTGATTAAATTTTGAGTTGTTTTATATTTTGAAATGTTGTGGCGGTGAATTTTATCTTGCAATGACTTTTAACTTAGTTTTGGTTTCGAGTTTTAGGACTATCCTAAAGGTGTGGGTTTTCATGCAAATGCTTGTTTATCATGCAAGAAAAGTAAGTGTGATGCGATTAATGAAATTGCAATAATGTAAATTGTAAGAAAGTAAATTGCAATAAAATAAAAGCGTACCTTGAGGGTCTTCCCGTCACTCCAAGCTGCACTTGAAACACAATTAGAATATTTAAGTAAGTTCCTAGGTAAAGCTAAGATAAGGGTTATGGTTTTCTACCAAATTCCTAATCCTATATCTAGTCATTTCCTATGACGTCTAGGTTCTTGTGTTTTAGTTTGAGGACGATTTTCTTCATCAAAGAATAATTAAATTTAGTTGTTCTTATAAACATCCTATCATATCGAGGAAGTGCTTAAGACAAATCTTAAACATCTTTTCAATATTTATAGGATTGTTTTAAGTCCAAATGAATTTAATTATATAAATGAATTAATCGTCCGGGGATTCAAATTTTGTTGTCTTGCTCAGTGAACTAGGACATTTGAATATCCTATAGGTGAAGTAACATTTCATTTAATATTCTGTTTAGGAGTTATGACAACTAAAGCTTTCGAGGGTAAATTGGTGTTCAAATGGTTTGTGATTTAGTTTAATTTCAATTAATGGGTTTAAATTTCGAATAGTGTTCAAGTTATTTTAGATTTATTTTGAATTCTTTATGTCTTTGGTGATGTTATATTTAATTCAACTTAATTTAATTTAATTTAATTTAATTGAGTTTTAATTTAATTTTAATTCAATTTAATTCAATTTAGTTTGATTTGATGTTACATTAATTTAATTTGATTTGATTTAATTTAATTTAATTTAATTTAATTTATTTTATTTTATTTTTTATTTAATTTAATTTAATTTAATTTATTTAATTTAATTTAATTTAATTTTTAATTTAATTTAATTTTTAATTTTAATTGAAATTTTTTTTTAAAAAGGTTTAATAATTTGATTTTAGTTTAATGATTAAGTCTTTTAATGTTTTGAATTTGAGTTATCATTTTAATTAAGAATTGAATATTAATGAGATAATTAATTTAGGAATTTTTAAATTAAAGAATAAATCTCTTCCTAATAATATCCTTATTTTAATAATTCCAATTTTATTATTCTTCCCAAATTTAATCAATTATTTAATTAAGGTTTAATCATTTTAAATTGTTTAATGGATTTCTACGCTTTAATTATTTAAATTTCAATCATCCAAATCAGATTAGGATCAAATATTTTACTTGTTAATTTTTTTATTAAACCTAAAGTTTTAATTAAGGGTTAAAATTTTAATTACCACTTTACCCTTTAAGCTTAATAATTTCATAACTCACTAAATTGAACTCAAATGAACTTGAAATTTTTATGTGACTTCACTCATATGTCAATAAAGACATGAGAGGAGAAAATGTGATTTTTCTGTATTTAATTTATTTATATAATTATTTTTGGTAGAAAATAGAGATTTCCAAGGAAAATTTAATAACATGACCAAGGGAAAGTTTCTGTCCTTAAGAAAATTAGGGGACATTCCAAATGACTAGAGAACCACTTGGACCAATTTTGGTGATTTTTTGAAATATATTATTTTTATTATAATTATTTTAAATTTTGGAGTGTTAATTAATTTAAAAATAAAATAAATGTTGAAAAATGAATTTTATATTTTTCAAAAATCTCTCTGATATCAGGGAAATCAGAGAAGCAAATTTTGCAATTTTCTAATTTTTCTATGATTTATTATAATTATTTTAGTGAAAATGCTAGAAAATACATTTTTTTAATTTTAAAATTACCCTAGAGCTTTAAAATTTAATATCTCACTAAATAGACCTAAGAAAAATATGGGGTTTGTTCCTAAGTGATTAAAATTCAAAATGTGACATTTTGGTGAATTTTATTATTTTTGTGATTTTTATTATTTTTTAATTATTAAAAATATTAAAATAATATTAAAAATCAACTTTTTAGAAAATTGAAATTTTAATTTTCTTAAATTCCCTAATATCAGAGAGGCTCCAAAACCAATTTGGTGAATTTTTGCAAGATATTTTGAAAGTTATGAATTTTTTAAAGTTTAAAATGACTAGGTGGCTTAATCAACCCAATTAGTAGGGCTAACCAAATCCAATCGACCTCAAATTTTTATGGTGGGTTCCTCTCGATCCTAAAGGTCAGTGGAGAATTGATTTCAAGTCAATTTGATGTATGGTTAGCTCTAATTAATTAGAGATCCATTTTGGGTGTTTAAGCCAATTAGGGTTGTTTTAAATGAACTAACTCAAAACCTATTTTTTCTAGGGCCTCTGGTCATAAGGAACATCACCAAATTATCCTAGAATTTATTTCACAACATGCTATTTATTGGAATTAAAATACTCAAAATAGTAACATGAACTTGAAAAATCAATAACTTTTCATAGGATGGCCTCGACTTTGGAAAATTCGGGAATGTTCCCAAATTCGGAGGCTTCAAAAGCCCTATGGTCTCATGCCATGGTGAATTGTATAAATACATGGAGAATTAAAAATATGCAGAGTAAATAAATTATTAAAAATAAAATACTTGATGAAATTAAATGATTTCTTTTCCACATTATTCTCCTCTGTTCACTGAGCAAGAGGGCATTTTTATTTTATTTTTCTGATTTTTCTACACAAAGTTATGAATTTTTGAAGTTTAGGGAATTAAATAAATCGAAAAATCCCTAATTTTCTATTTATCCACGCGGCGCCGCGTCAACCTCGGCAGCCTCCGAAACGCCGCGTGGCGTGCTCCCATTCGACGCCGCCATCCGACTCCGCACTCCCGGGCCCGCCGTATCGTTCCATCTTCCGATCCGACGCGATCCCGGCCGTCCGTCCGGCGTGTATCGGATGGACGCGCATCCGTTCATCGTCCTCAAGTGTCCTCACCCGAGAGCCGTCCACACTAAATGCCTAATATCTCACTCGATACTCAATGGATTTTCATGTTCTTATGCTCTATGGATTCTTCTTGAAGAGACGAACACATCTATACGGTTATCATGCATTGAAATTAAAGCATTTGAAATGGAGAATCTCCAGAAGCTCGGGATGAAGAATTAGCTCGTACCTTTGCTTGCAGAAGTGTGGCTTCGATCCGAGGGTTGTTGCACCTTCGATCGGATCCCAGCGAAGCTCCGGATGAAGTCTCCCGGTCCGGTGAATGGTCTAGGTATGATTTCGACCACGCCCGATCACAAAGCTTGGAGGCCTGAGCAACCGGGTGACCCGGAGATGGGGCTTTATGCCGGTGGACACCTTCCCTCGGTCCAGTGAAGGTGTAGAACCAATCAATTTGTGGATCGGCTCACCGTAGAGAAGTGTCCCTGGCTTTGGTGGAATTTCAGCCGAGAAATTAGATTTTGTCGCTGGGGATTAGGGCAAATCGACACTCGGGGATCAACTGCTCTAAGGGTGGAGAAGGGTTTGGAACAATTTTGCGCAGTTTCGGCAAGGTTCAGTGCAACTCTCCTTTCATGGCCATGAGGGGGTCGGGTTTAAATGAGGTGGCCTGGAGGGCCTCGCGAGGATGGCCAAGGGTTGGGATCAGCCTGCTCCGGTCATGGGAAGAACAACCATGGTGGCCATCGGGCATGGGGCGCCTCAGCAAGGTGGAATTCCAAAGTTCGGCTCCTCCCAAGGTCTCGTCCATGGTGTTTTCCTGTGACCTGCGCGGCCGGCCAAGCGAGCATGGGTCACCCTCGAGTCCAGGTGGGTCGTGGCTGGAGGTTTGTGCGATCAATCGGCAATTGCCATGTGTAAAGGCTTTGAATTAAAATGGAATGGGGAAGGGGTCATTTTGGCTTCAATTTGGTCAACCCATTGGTTTGGGTTGGGTGCACCTCCCCATGGCCTCGATTTTGGGCCGAGAGGATCAGTTGGTCGCCCAAGAGAGAATGGTATGGTCTCTATCCATGATGAGGTGGCTAGACATGGTTTAGTGTGTGTCATGAATAAGGTTAAAAAGGCTTAATGAAAGATTAGGAAAGGAGCTCCTCCTTTTACCATTAATGGCATGGTCACATGCCAAACTTTCATGGCTTCATATGGCTTGTGAATGGCTCATTCATGGCTCCATTCGGCTTGGGAAAAGTTTAGTCAACTTCATAAAAATGGATTTTAAGGATTTTGGACATTTTGGTGGAAAGTTGGATGAAGCTTTATTTAGAATTATTTGATCATTGGATTAGGACTTAGTGGATGATTTTAATTGAATGCATGATGAAGAGAATTTGTCATTTGGGCCTTAGATTGATTTTGCCCTTTGGATTTTGGTGGAGATGGGCTTTAGGAAGGTTTAAGAAAGTGGGCTTTTGGTTTGGAAATAAATTTATGGATGGGGAATTTGTGAAGGATTGGGCCAAACAAATGTTGTTTTTAGCTCATGGATGAGTCATGAGTGACTTGAAGCAAATTGGGAGTGATTTGGGTTTGAATTGGGTTGAATTTGAGTTCTTTTGGTGAATGGGCCAACATAGGCCCAAGTGGGCCAAGTTGGGCCAATGTTGGGCTAGGGTTGAAATTGATGTAAATTAAATGTTTGGAAATGTTTATGAGAGTGTTTCAAAGAGGTTTTGACTTTGGTTGGGCTTTGATTTTGGGGTTCGGGCTCATTCTGGGTTAGGTTTGGTTTTAGGTCAAAATAGGGCCTTTTAGCTTTGAGTTGAAGTTGAGTGGGGTTTGGGTTTAAATGTTGGGCAAATCATGTTAGTGTTTTGTTTGTGGGAATGTTAAGGAAGATTTGGAAAAGATTTGGGGTTAATTGGAGTCGAATCGGGTGAGTTCGGGTTAAGTTCTGGGTCATGGGTCCAAATCGGGCTTTAAGGCCAAAAGTGAAATTGGATCCAAATGTCAATCAAATTGAACTTGGATTTGGTCTAGATTGGTATCGGGAATGTTGAATTGAAGTTTAGAATTGAATTGGACCAGAATTTGGGTCAATCGGGTAGGTTTGGTTCGACATCGGGTTCACTTTCGGGTTAAAATGGGTCAAATTGGGGTTTTGACAAAAGTAGGGTAAATTGACAAAATTGGCCCATGGTGTAGTTAGACAAAAAGAAATTGGGAATATTTGGGATTTTCTGGAATTTTCTGGGAATTTTCTGAATTTTTGGATTTTTTGGGTCAACGGGGGTATTTTGGGTATTTGGAGGGTATTGGGAGGTATTTTTGGAATTTTTGGTATTTTTGGGTATGGATGATCAATTTGAGTGGATAGAAATGTTTGGGATTGATTTTGGGGAATTTTGAGCAATTTAGGTGATTTTGCAAATTTTGGGTAGTTTCAAGGGTTTTGGGTAGGCTAGACGGGTGTAGGGTCCCGGGGGTCAAAATTGAAAATTTGGAAAATTGAAAATTTGGAAAATTGAAAATTTGCAAAATTGAAGATTGGGTGAATTTGAGTGGAATGAAGTCATTTTGGTTGAGCCATGAAGTCACATCAAGCTCACATGAGCCATGAAGGGACTCATTTGAGGCATCCACTATGTTGTTCCTTACCCTCTTAGCCAAGGGCTTAGGGGTTAAGGACCATCCATGTGAATCACCTACATGAGTCAGGAGGTCAAGTTGGGTATGGGTGTGATTTTAGGAGGTGTGTGGAAGTGTAGTGTGTAGGTGTAGTGTATAAGTGTAGTGTGTGTGTAAGTCAGCCCCTTCACTGCACTGTGCCACCTGTAGGCAATCCTAAGGCCAAAGAGTCCTATAGGAACTCATCCTTTAAACTTCCACACTTGATTTCAACCCTCTAGGTGATTAGGGGTCTACAGTCAAGTTTGTGGAGTTTGCAGGGAGTTTAGAAGTGGTTTGAATTTCTAAAAGGTGGGTCCCAATTCTAGTCCTCTAAGATAGTCAAAGGAAAAGCCTATGGCTAGATCCTAAGCACTAAAAAGAAGAAGAGAAGACCTCATCAAAAATGAGGTCAACACCTTCCTAACTATCCCAAAAGCAAATCTCTAACTTAATTTACCCAATATTTGGACCCAAACTCCACCCAAGCCTAACTCAAACCAAAATTCTCCAAATTGGCCTAAACCAATCATGAACCTAAACAAGCCCAAATCCCAAAATCAAGACACAAACAAAATTGAAAACTCTTCTTCACACCTACAAGAATATTTTGCAACATTAATTTTACATCAAACCCAACATTAGCCCAACTTTAGCCCAAGTTAGCCCAATTTGACCCACTTTGGTCCTATTACTAAAAGACCCATATTAAACTTTATGCAACTCCAAATTGCCCTAAACCTGTTCCAAATAATTCATGGCACATTCCTAAACCAAATGCAATATTTATTTGAAAACACAACCTTTTACAAAATTTTTATCCAAAAGTTTATTTTAAAACCTAAAAGCCCACCTCCTTAAAACATTTTTTGAAAGCACATCTTCACAAAATTTTAAAAGCCCAAAACCTATTCCAGAGCCCATATGGTATTTTTCTTCATCATTCCTTTAATTGATATCATCCCCTAAGTTCTAAATCAATCATCAAATAATTCTAAATCAAGCCTCGTGACAAATCACCCCAAAATGCCAAAATTTCTAAAACCTATTTCCATGAAATTAAGGCAAGCCATCCCCAAGCCAAATGGAGCCTTTGGGCCATGCTTAAACCACATGAAGCTATGTAAGACCCTTTCCACCTCATCAAGCTATAAATGTCAAGGGGAGGGAGCCTCTTTCTTCATCCCTCATTAAAGACTTTAATCCATTTTTGTGTCACACTCTAATCTAAGTCGGCCACATCATTTTAGATGGGGACTTCACCACCCTTTTCCTAGCCGACCCAACCGATTTCCCTCGACCCAAAATCGGACCTTGGTAGGTGCACCAAGTCCATTTACATGACTTGACCAAAATAAGCCCAAAAGAGTCCCTCCCCCATGCCATTTAAATCAAACCTTTGACACATGTCCAAAGCCAATTGAGCTCACAAATCTCAAGCCCTGACTTCACTGACCATGAGGGTCACCTATGCCTGGCCGAACCACCACCCCAGTCACCAGAAATCACCAGGCCGAGAGCTCCATGTGAGTCAAAAAAATTCAAAATCTGCCTGCTGAGCTGTCCCAACCCAAATGGTCATTAGGGCTTTTCTTCTCCTCCCCTAGGCAGCAAATCCCAGCCTCCAAATCTCCCTGAAACCAGCCATGGCCATGAGTATTTAAACTCAACCCCCTCACGGCCAAAAGGGTTGATGCACTGGACCTTAACCATACTCTGCCAAATTAATCCCAAACTCTTCTCCTAGCTTATAGAACTCAATCCCCACTGCTTCCCTGCTCTAATCTCCTTTAACATAGCTCAATTTCGCAACTCAAAATCCACCCCAAAATAGGACACTTCACCACAGTGACCAAAACACCAAATTGATCAACTCTACACCATCACTAGACCAAGAGAAGATGTTCCTCAGTGAAAGCCCCCTCACCAGGCCAGCCATTTGCTCTAGACGTGAAAACACAAAATTAGGTTTGGAGGAAATCATACCTGGGTGATTCACCATCACTCGAGGCTTCATCTGTAGGCTTCTCGAGCTCCAGCGAACGTGTCGAGCACATCCAATCGAGGCTTCACCTCTGGGGCCAAGGTATGGAACTCCTCCTTCCTGAGAGCTTATTTTGATTCTCCATTTTGTTTGGGTCAATTTCAAAGTGTCATAGCCATATAGATGTGTTCATCTTGTTGAGACGAGTTCATATAGCCCAAGATCATGTAAATTTGTTAAGAAATGAGTGAGATCTTAGGGTTAAAAGGTGGACGGCCCTCAGAACGTAACAATCGTAGACGATGACCAGGGACCGTCGGATGGCTTGTGTATCAGGTGAACGATCAGGATCGCACCGGAAGAAACAACGGAACGTGAACTGCGGGCCATGTGGCTGCCAAGTCAAATGGCGACGTCGAACAGGAGTGTGCCGCGTGGAGTTTCGACCCACCGTAGGTTAAGGTAGCGCTGACGTGGTTAAGTAGGAGATTAGGATATTTTTTGAATTATTTAATTAGGCAGAACTTCAAAAATTCATATCTTAGCATAGAAAAATCATAAAAATAAAGTAAAAATACCCTCTTGCTTAGCGAACAGAGGAGAATAATGTGGAAAAATAATTAAGTTAATTTGTTAAGTCTATGATTTTTAATGGTTTAAATACTCTCTGTGATGTTTTAATTCTCCATTTGCATACATAATTCACCATGGCATGACACCATATGGCTTTTGTAGCCTCTGACCTTGGGAACATTCCTTGAAATTTTCAAGACCAGAAGCTATGTCTATGTGAAGTTATCTATTTTTTAAGTTCACAAACATGTTCTTGAAAACTAACTGTGAAAATTAGAATGTTGATTATAAAAATCTAGAAAAATTAGGGGAAGTACCTCTAGACTAGTGGACCTTAGGAAAATTGTAACTTGATTTAATTCATTCATACAAACTCTAGTTTGGCTTAAACCTCAAAAATAAAATCAAATTAATTTGAAATAACCACCCATCAAATTTACATGAAAATAATTCTCCACTGACATTTAGGATCAGGGGAACCCCACATAAAAATTGCAAGTCAATTGGAAATAATCTAACCCACTAAATGAATTATTCAAGTTACATGACCATTTTTGAAATTAAAAAAATCATAAAATCCAAAATACACCTCAAAAATCCACCAAATCAATTTTGAGGCCTCTTTTATATCAGAGAAGTCTAAGAAAATTAAAATTTGGATTTTTTAAATTTTCATTTTTAACTAATTTTTGAATATTTTAATAATTAAAAAACTTTAAAAATAAAAAAAGTATTAAAAATCATAAAAACGTCACATTTGGTCTCCATATCACTTAGGAACCATTCCCCTAATTTTCCTACGTCTCTAAGTTATGATATTAATTTATAAAGGCTTAGGATAATTTTTAATATTTAAAATTGGATTTTCTTAACTTTTCACTAAAATAATTCCAATAAATCAACCAAAAATTAGACAAATATAAAATTTGCTTCTCTCTGTTCCCTGACCTTAGAGAGATTTTTGAAAAATATAAAACTTAAGTTTCAACTCTAATTTTTATTTTATAATTAATTAATACCCTAAAATTTGAAATAATTATAATAAATAAAATGTAATTTAAAAAATCACCAAAATTGGTCAAAGTAGTCCTCTAGTGAGTAGGAACATCCCATAATTCTTTTTAAGGACAGAAACCTTACATTGGTCATGTTGTTGAATTTTCATTGTAAATCCTTATTTTCATTAAAATAATTATATAAATTAAATTTAAAATGGAAAAATCACATTTTCTCCTCTAATGTCTCAATTGACATGTGAGTAAGATGACATAAAAAATTCAAGTTCATTTGAGCTCAATTTAGTGTGTTATGAAGTGAATATGCTTAAGAGGGCATAAAAGTAATTTAGGATTTTTAACCCTAATTAATACTTTAGGCCTAATCAAAGGGAGCGTAAAATATTTGATCTTAATTTCTCTTGGATGATCGAAACTTAGGGAATTAAGAGGTAGAAACCTATTAATCACTTCAATACATTAAAATGGAACCTTAATTTGTTAAATCATTTAAAGCCAATTAAACCAATTAAAGCCAATCTAAAGTACTATAATTAATCCAAATCAAATCATCAAAATTTAATGAAATTAAATAATTTAAACATCTATTTTAACCTAAGTAATTTTAAAACATTTAAAAATCAACCTGAAACCTTACCATTAAATTGGATTGTTTTCAATCATCAACTCGACTTTAATAAGTTAAATTCCTCAATTAACTAATCTGCCCCTGAAGTCCCTCACATTTATAACGTTTAAATAAAGCGTCAAGTGAAATGTCATTTTACTAATCAAATAATAAAATGTCCAAGTTCACTGAGCAAGAAACGAAACTTAACTAAATTCTTGGATGATCAATTCACCTGTACAATGAAATGTGATTGGACTTGAAATAATCTCAAAAGCATTAAAAAGATGTTCAGGACTCGTCCTGAGCACTTTCTCAATATGATGAGATGTTTTAGAAGAACAATTGAACTTAATTGTTCTTTGGTGAAGAAAATCATCCATAAAACACAAGAACCTAGACGTCATAGGAATTTACTAGTAATAGGATTAGGATTTTGGTAGACAACCAGAACCTTCCCTTAGCTTTACTTAGGTGCTTTTCTTTTAAATATTTAAATGCCCAGACAATTTTTTTAAGTGCTGTCAGGAATGATGAGAAGACCCACCAGGAATGCTTTTATTTTATTGAGATTTATCTACCTGCACTGTATTTACTTCTCTTGCATGTCAAACAACAATGTCACCCTGCATGAAAACTGAAACTTTTAGGATAGCCAAAAAACTGAAACCCAAATCTAAATTAAAAATCAACACAAGATAAAATTCACCGCCACAACATTCAAAAGATAAAACAACACAAAATTTAATCAAAAGCAAAATAAAAAACTACAACTACAACTAAATTAAAATGTCACATTGGATGATCGGGGATCCCTCGGATGATGTAACCCATGTGCTACAAACGAGATTTCCCACAACTCATTCAGTTGAGTTTAATAAATTCATTTGGACTAAGTGAATCCGATAAAAATAGTGGTGTCAGGATGACGGAATTGTGGGATCTTAATCGGTTCTACTTAATCAACTTTAAGATTTGTTTTAATTAAAACATGAAGTCATCTTAATTTTCATCCTCTCTAAACCAAAACACTTTTCTCATCTCTTGATTGTCACTTCTAAAACCAAACCTCTGCAACAACAAGGAGCTTCGAGCACGATGGGCAGTACGACCATCTTCATCAACAAAACTTATGTCTACTTCAACAAAACCCTTTTTTAACATTAAATAACAAAGCCATAGGATATCGAGGTAGTTTTCCTTGTGCAACATAAATCCTCAACCTTTTGTTAGGAATTTGCATAATCATATTATGTAAATTAAGTCCTAACCGGTCTTACGACTCTAAGGTAGTCGTTTGGTACGACATAAACTCTCACATCTTCGAGGCTATTTGCATGATCGTGTCATACAAATATAAGTCCTAATTAAATAAAATTGGAAGGATTGAAACATTAAATAAACTCTCAAATTGAAGCCCAAATAATAGGATAGTTGGGAAGTAACCGAAGTTAACTTCGGGTCTGTGACATCTCCTACTTCTCTTCCTTTGGACTCCTTAAATAAACTGTTCCAAATTTGATCTGTTCCCTATTGAAATTTTTAAAATCCAATTCATTTGAAATCTCAAAATTTGAAATTCTTGATAGTAAAAACACTTATCATTATCAAGAGTTTTCTTAAATGATTCCCTTCATTTAAGATGTAATAAACTATAGGGGCTTGCCCTTTTAGGGAACTTTAAGAACCCAGGTAATATAAACCCTGCTTAATTCCTTTATATTAAGTAGGGGAACTTGTCGGCTTATAAAATTGGTTCGCAGACCAAACATATGTCACAAATCTTCTAGTTTATTTAATCGAGCCCCATCATTAAGTAGTGTGTCTATTCCTTGGGAAAGATACACGGGTTGTGATGCGGTGCGCGTTTATATAAACTATTTATGATGTGAGATCGGTTTGATTTTATATCTTAAAATTTTTAAACTAAAAATTATTTTCAAAATCAAATGCTACTTTCCAAATTCTATATATATATATATATATATATATTAAACTTAAAATCTAAAATTCACTGACAACTTTTGTAGGAGACCCCTTTTTAAAAAAAAATATACAACACTCAACCTAAAAATTTGCCGACAAGTATTCAGAGTCATTTACTATGCTAGTAAAACTCTTAATGAGGCTAAAATTAATTATACCATAACTGAAAGAGAATTATTAGTTGTAGTGTTTGCTTTTAAAAAATTTAGACCTTATTTAATTGGAGCTAAAAGTATTGTACATACAGACCATTCGACTATCAAATAACTAATGCAAAAGAAGGATGTGAAACCTAGACTCATTAGATGGATAATTCTTCTGCAAGAATTTGATTTTATGATAGTTGATAGGAAGGGAACTGATAAAAAATAGCTGATCATCTATCCATAATAGACTATGGTAAATTATAAGAATTTGAAAAAGAAATTACTGAAATTTTCCCTGATAAGCAACTCTATTCTATTATGAAGAATAATTTGCCTTGGTATGTTGATATTGTGAATTATACTGTAAGTGATATTTTACCACCTGATTTAATAAGACAACAACAAAAAAATTTTTAATATGATGCAAAATCCTATCTATAAAAATAGTGTAAGGATCTGATTGTTAGAAAATGTGTGCCACAAGAAGAAACAAATTTGATTATTCAACAATGTCATGATTCTGAATTTGGAGGTCATTTTGGTGTTGATAAAACTACTTTTAAGATTTTACTATCTGGCTTTTATTGGCCTACTCTTTTTAGAGATGTTTATAGATATATTAAATCATGTGATCGGTGTCAAAGAGTAGGTAATCTCTCTAGAAGAAATGAAATGCCTCTAAATTACAATTTGGAAGTTGAAATTTTTGATGTATGGGGATTAGATTTTATGGGACGATTTACTCCTTCATTTGGAAATCTATATATTTTGGTTGCTATTGATTATGTCTCGAAATGGATTGAAGCTGTTGCTTTACCCAGATGTGATGCTCGGAGTGTTTCAAAAATTTTAAATAAAAACATATTTACAAGATATGGAATGCTGAGAGTGATCATAACTGATGGTGGATCCCATTTCAGGAATAATCAAATTAAGAGATTAATTGAGAAATATAATATCATTCATAGAATCTCTACTGCTTATCATCCCCAGACTAGTGGTTTAGCGGAAGTGTCTAATCGTGAAATTAAAAGAATTTTGGAGAAAATTGTGGAATTAGATTGGTCTACTCGATTAGATACTGCTTTATGGGCTTATAGAACTGCTTTTAAACCCCCTATTGGAATGTCTTCTTATAGACTAGTGTTTAGTAAGACTTGCCATTTATGAGTTGAATTGGAGCATACAGCATAATGGGCGATAAAAGAGTTAAATTTTAATCTTAAAAATGCTAGAGAGAAAAGATTTATGTAATTGAATGAATTGGAAGAGATTATAAATGCATCTTATTACAATGATAGGATCTATAAAGAGAAAAGGAAATTATGGCATGATCGGAAGATATTGAAAAAGAACTTGGAAAATGGACAAAAAGTTTTATTATACAACGCAAGATTGAAGTTATTTCACGGAAAGCTCAAGTCTAGATGGTTAAGACCTTTTACAGTTGTAAAAGTTCATTCTTTTGGAGCTTTTGATATTAAAGATCCTGATACTGGAAACATTTTCAAAGTTAATGGGTATCAATTAAAGCCTTACTTTGACGAGTTTCAACCTGACTTAGAAAAGGTTTTAATGCTGAGTCATCTCGATTAACTGGAAGGTTTGTCGGGCTGAGGATGTTAAACGAAGTGCTTTATGGGAGGCAACCCATATGTATCTCTGTGGTGTGTTTGCTTGTTTGATGTAGTTGTGCTCTTTAGATAGTTGTTTTTGAATTCTAAGTACTCATAAATACTTTAAAATTGATAAATGATGGATCGAATGGAGATATTGGAATATTTTGGACCAAACGGAATTCAGTGAGAATTTTTTACCACAGGCGCTGCCGGCGCCCTATCATATTTCCTGCACTGAGCTTGACTTTTTGAGCGCTGCGCCGCCCTATCAAGCACCGCCAGCCCCAAAAATCTCCTTGACGGTTTTTAAGTTTCAAAATGCTAGTTTTGGCGGTTTTTGGCGGGATCTTCGTCCTTATAACTCCCTAAACTCCATTTTTGACTTGTTAACTCCAGAAAAACGAAAACCACCTATCCCAATTCGTATCTTAGGGATTCCTTTCCCATTGAAACCCCTCAATTTTGTGTTTTCAACCGAAGGTAGTTCATAAGTTTTGAAGCGCATCGTTTGTTCAACAAAGTGATGATGAAAAGAAGGATTATCAAGGAAAGAGGCTTCATAAATCGAGGTATGGACATTCCTACTACTAGAATTGAAGAAATTATTAAAGAGAGACTTTGGGAAGTGCTTTGCTACACTACTACTACCGTTGTTGTTCCCGTCGCGAAAGAGTTTTATGCAAATCTTCACGGGATCAACCAAGGGTTTGTAATTGTGTGTGGCAGATTTGTTCAATTCACTCCTGCATGAATCAACGATCTCTTTATGATCGAGAACGTATCTGTTTGCCATTATTCTAATTTCAATGCCACGAGGGATAATATGAATGATGTGTATCGATATCTGACAGATGAGAATAAAGAATTGGAAGTTAGAGAAAATGGATACATAAGTTTCCCAACTGCATTTCTTAATCCAGTATTGAAGCAGTGGCATTACCTTATTTCGGAAATGTTATTTCTGACATTGAAGATTAGCAAGGTAACAAAGGAAAGCATCATTTTTAATTTCTATATTCAAACTGGGAGGCTGGTTGACATTGGCAATATTATTGTGAAATCAGTACTTGGATTAATTGTACATGGCTCTAAAAATGGGCTTAGACACATGTCCACCATATTTCTGTTATGTAGTCAGTCACAGGTTCCTTATGAAAGTTAGGAAAAGGTTCTTCATCCATGGAGGCCTATTGATCCAACTAATCCCTACAACCACCAGACAGTTGGAGATGAAGATGACATGAATTTGCTTGCTGATCAACCAACACAGACTACACAGCTGATTCAACCCTATTTTCCTTAAGGTTTGAGAATGATATTGAAGAGGATCAAACAATTGGAGAATGAGGTACAAAACGTTATGAATGCGATCAATAAAATTTCTGATTTATTCGATCATATACATTGGAGAATGAAAGAGCAATTTGATCACACTGGTCGAATTGAGATGGGCTTGATCAATCTTATGAAGAAGAACGCGGTGATTGCTGAAGAATCATCTGACGAATTTCCATTTCGTCCATTCTATAAGTTGTTTATGCATCAGCAATCAATTGGAGACATTAGAGGAGAGGATAGTTACGAAACTGATGTGGAGTAATTGATGGATTCTACTTATGTTTGTTGTGTGTTTAGTTTTCTTTGCTTAGTTTTGTTTTCTTTGTGTAGTATTTGCTTTTAGATTAGAACTTGGATTTGGATGTGTTTACTTTCATTTTGTGCTTAGATCTTAGTGCTTACCTATCATAGAGTACTTGCTGCACTAAACATCTAAGAATAGTTGGTTTGAATGAGCATATTTAGTGTCTATGATGAAACTTGAATTTTATATATATAAGATTGTTGTGTAGTGTTTGTGTGAAAAATTGTGTTAATTATTGCTTATGGGATGATGTAAATGCCTATTGAAGTGTTAAACATCATTGTGGATATCAAAATGATCGAAATTACAAAAAAAAATTTCGAACCCAGAAAATATTTTGGACTGGCGCCACTGGTGCTAGAATGGGCTCCGCCGGCTCCCTAATCCAAAGAGTTGGCCAATTTATTTAAATAGAGTGCCATTGGTGCCCTATCGATTTCAAAATTTTTGCCCTGGGACCCATAACTATTTCCATTTCCTTCATCTTCCTCGTCCATTTTCACGATTTGAAGATCGAGGGCTTGCTAGATCTCGGATTTATTGAGATTTCAAGGTTTTTCGACACCAGATTTGCACTTCTCTTGGTAAGAGCTTCACTTTAAGTTAAAATTTTTGGATTTTCACCATAGAAATCTCTCACATTGCTTATGGTGGAATTTTTAGAGTTTTAAAGAGATTTTGAGATTTCCATGATGAAATTTGCTCTTACTTGTTTAGAATAGTGTTTGAAGTTTGTTACATTGTGAATTTGAGATTTATTGGAATTTACTTGCAAATTATAGAAATTCACATGGCTCTAAGAGGGAAGAGGAAATTGGATTTTGATGAGGAGAGTTTTGTTAACATCAAAGCCCAATTTTGCTATAACTCTATCCTTCACAACAAGAACTGTATCTAGGATCGAGCTTTTGGTAGTCCTGGCGGATCTGTAAAACAATTAATTGTAGAGTGAAACTTGGAGTGATTCTGTTATTTGACTACGAATGTCGTTATGGGAGTTCTTAGAGAATTCAATTCTAACATACCCTGGATTGAGACTGAGTATGTGCTTGTTAGAGGGAAGATGGTTGAGTTTACTCCTCAGCATATCAATGCTTTCTATCAGACTCGGGAACCATTCATGAGTGAATACAAAAACTTTGACACTGGGGGGGAGAATATGAGAGAAGTTATTGCTTTTCTGACTGACGGGCGAGGAGAATGGAAAGTAAGTAAAAAATAGTTGATAAATTTCTCTGCCTCCACTTTGAATGTTGCTTAAAAAGTTTGGCATTATTTCATTTCTGCAAGATTATTACCATCTTATCACCATAGTGAAGTTACTAGAGATAGAGTGATTTTAAACTATTATATTCAGAAGATGAAAAAGATTGATATTTGATCTATTATTTACAAGAATATTCAGACGGATACTAGAGGTGAGACCATTGAAGGATTAGGACATCCTGCTTTAGTTCATGCCCTTTGTGTTCAGTCTGGAGTGGAGTTCAGTAGTTCTGAGGAAGTGGCTATACCATTGAGACCTATTACAAAGAATATTATTTGTACTTATGAGTCTCTTGTGGGAGCCAGAGTTGAGCGTAGGAGTACTGATATTCCTACTACTAGTTATGATGTTCCATATACTTCTGAGCCACCTACCTTATCTGATATTATGGAGCAGCTGAGACTATAGAATGCTAGTATGGATAGACTCCATGTTTGGATGGATGTAATTGAGGTGAGGAGCGATGTGAATGAAGATTATCTGCAGAGGAGAGTTGAGTTTATATTGCCTATTATGATGCTCAGGTCAGATTTATGAGGAGGCAGTCCGATGTGATATTTCCTACTTGCCCCAGCTATACACCATATAGACCTGGCCCTCCTCATGACCCTGCTGACGACCGTGCTGCTGTTCCGGGTGATGAAGACTGGTAGATTATTTGTTTTATTTCCATTGTTCTTAGTCTGTTGTGTTGTACTGATCTGAGGTAGTGGTATTTACTTTTCATGTGGTGTGTAACCCTGTGTTGTAATGTTGTGATGCAGTGTTATTTACTTTTCATGTTGTACTGTTATGTTGTAGCAAAACATTAAAACTGTTAGTTGTACTATTCGTAGTGTGATAGCTTGTTTCATGTTATAGTGTTCTGTTGGCTATTTAGATGTTTAATGTCAATTTCTCTTTACCCATGCAAATATTTAAAATTGTTATATCACTGCTGCTAATTGTTTCATGCCTGCTAGTTCTAAATTTTGATTAATACTAGATAGCTGTTGACAGAGAGGTTAGTTTTCTTCTACTCTGAATTGTTTCAAATTTACTGAAAAATTTAAGTTTGGGGGAGGGTAGAGAAATACTAACTTTTATTTGTTCTCAATTATTATATTTTCAAAAATTATTAGCATAACTTCTGACAATTGAACCTCATTATAAAATAACTAAAACTTTTCATTTCAATTGAATATTAAGAAAGGATAGGATGAAAATTTTTAGTGATAAAGGTTGATTTTATGGAAGTAAGATATTTGGTATGAAAGGATTTGATTATAGTCAACTATTTAAAGTAAAGAAAACTATATTTCTGAAATGTTAAGAGACTTAAAGTATTGTGTGTTAAGAAGAGATTGTAACTTTATGATGAATAATGAAGCTTATACTTAACTATAAAGTAAGGAGATATTTCAAGTTTGAACTTTAGAAAGAGGAGAGTGATGTTCAAAATCATTAAAGGCTATCTAGATATAGTAATCCTCAATTAAAAAAAAGGAAAAGAAAAGAAAGATTGAAAAACAATCCCTAAAAGAAAAGAAAGAAAAAAAAGAGAAAGAAAAGGAAAGCAAAAGAAAGAAAAATTTTTATGAGGAGAAGCTTGAGGAGATGCTAATAAAAAATTGTCTTCACTTGAATCATCTTAAAGGGAGAACATGATTTTATTTCTGAATTTATGTTTTAACTATTGGCCTACATTCTAATGAATTTTTCATGAACTCCTTTCTCACATAAAATTTTGAGGCACTCTTAATGTGACAAATTATAGTTCATCTTGAAATAAATAAAAGACTAGAACTCTTAGACTTGGTTATTGAATATTCTTATACCTGTAGTGTTGACCTGATTTACTAAAGTTCTTTCTGAATATCTAACCAATATATTCTTTTGAATGAAAAATTTTAGTGTCTTACAGTTAAAAGTACATTGCCTAGAGTTATATTTTAGGTAGTAAAAAGATTACTTGAGGAGAAGTAATAGTTAAAGTTTGGGGGATTCTCATGCACTGAAAATATATACGGTTTTTTATATCTAATTTTACCTAATTTTTTTGATATTGCACTTTCAAGAAATGTATCTTTCATGATTTGCTGCAGGTATGATGTTTTTAGGTGATTGGAGTGAAAAGAAGTGAAAAGGAACGAATCCGGAGCAAAAAGTAGCAAAAAGGAGCAAAATGATGAAAAATTGTTCTGGCACTACCGGCACCGGAATGGGCGCCGTCGACTCCCAAATCCAGAGAGCACAGCAATTAAATGGCACAGAAGAGCACCGCTGGTGCTCAAAGTCGGTGGATTTCAAATTTGAAGAGTTTTGGTGACTTTCTAAATGGATGCCTATAGAAACTCTTGGGATTTCGTCCCTATCATATAAATAACTGATTTTGGACGGAAATGGTGTGTCTCTTATGTGTGTCTTATGTCTTCTAGTGTAGTTTTACTGAGTGTTAAGTGTTAGGGTTTAAGAGTGGAGAGTGTAGAGTGAAGATTTGAGAGGGATTCTTCTCTAAGGAGGGGTGGAGAAGAGGTAAAGTGAGAGATTGCTTCTTCCTTCCCATTCTAAAGAGAGAATCAAGTGTTGTAGTGGATTCAAAAGAACATCAAGGGAATTGCATTGGAGACGAGAATGAGATAAGTTGTATTTTCTTTTGTGCTTTGTATGACTTTTCTTTTATATATAAAATTCATGTTTCATTGTATCTTCTCCATGAATTATGAGCAGTCTCCCTTGTCTTTCTTCTTGCATAGAGATGTGATGATGGATTGATGTGGATTTGATGTGTTTTTAATGTAATGAAGAAATTGTGACGGTTTTTCATTTAGAACTTAATTTAATTTCGATTTGGCCAATTGAAATGTTAAAATATGTTGTTGAACAATAAATTTGAAAAGATTTAATGTCCTACAACAATAATGAAAGATACATTCAATTTCTATGGATGAATTACGTAGTTCATGGGAATTGAGTGTAAATAAATAGGGAAATATGTTTTTATGGACTTAAATGTGGAGATTTCAAGGTGACAGGCTGAATTCCCCAAATTGGTTCTAAGATTAGTAACTAACATGAAAGGTTAGCCTTCAGGTGAAGGGTGAGTGGGAGCTCCGAAGTGAGAGCCAGTATCCTCTCAGCCTCGCCTTAGAGTTAGTGACTAAACATAGAATATGTCAATATTCTTTTTTTGCTTAGAAGAGGGGGTACTCTTTTAAGGGTAAATAATCATCTATGCTCCTATTTGCAAGAGGAAAGATGCTTTTCTCATATATCAAAAACATTTAAATACTTAGTTTAGTGTGTCTGTTAGTTAATCCTTTTTATTAGAAGTAGTTGTAGTTAGTTAATTGTTACTGTTTCGTTGTTCTTACAGTTTCCTGCATAGTAGTAGTAAGTAGTAAACCCTTACTTTAGTGCTTAATACACATTGTGTAACATTTTCTTAAAACTTCAATATTTCCTTGTGGGATCGATATGCAAGACTCCATTAGATCCCTGTATGACTTGATACGATACGTATACTTGCGTTGAATGCTTGGACTTAACAAAATTATTATAAATCTATAAATCTGAGTTCATTAATTACTTCAAAATATAAATCGAGAATCACCCCGCAAAGACACCTCTTCTTAAGGCATCGATTTTTAGGAGGAAAGTTTGGTTACCGAGAGGTGTTGTACCAGTACATTTTGAAAGATCTGCTGACCACAAAATGGATCATGAGTTCAATATTCCCATTGCCACTGCCGTCATTTCTTCTGAATCAGTTGCAGAGAAGAGTGATAGTCCAGGGAAGCCTATAGATTTAAAATTAACTAAACAGAAAACAGTTGATGAAAAAGTTTAAAGACTCCAAGCAGAAATTTTTGAGTTAGCCAAACAACGAGGGTTGGATATTAATGATGAAGATTACTTCCTGTCAGATTACATGGACAAAGAATTCATGAAAGTTAATATGGTCAAAACTCGGTCCACGTCATTTGTGCATGAGGCTCCTAGTAAGGAGAACACCGCAGATGAGGTACGGAGGACCATCTTGAGAAGAGATGAACTTATTAGACTCCTAGAGAAGAAAATGAAGGAAATGACAGCTGCCATGACCACCATGGCCAAACTCCATAGGCAATCACAGTCAAGAGCCACATCGTCTCCAGAGATTAACCAACCCGAAATTATGCACATCGCCAATGAAAGAAAAGAAGTCGCTTCAGCCAATGAAGACGAGCCGACGAGAAGAGATCTGATACACCTAAAATATACAGTGTTTTTATGCACATTTTTAAACCTATTATTGATGATATTGCACTGTAATGGAAGACATTTAGTTTGTTTCTGCAGGTATAATGAAAATGAGTGATTATGATGAAAGGAGCAAAAATTGGATCAAATTTAGAGCAAACAAAAATAAAAGAAAATAAAAAATTGGAGCTTGGCGACTAAGCGCCGCCTGGTCGGCACTTAGCCGCCACAGTTAAAATTTAAATTTTATTCATTTTTGGCACCAATTTCAAGAGGTGTTAGAAGCAACTTTTGGTGGTTACTTCCTTAACTTCCCATGGCGGCAAATTTGAATGAAGGGATGCATCTTTTGGTGGATACGGAATTGGGTCATGATTTGAAGAGACACCAAGGCACCCTTTGGATTATTATTAAAATTATGTCATGTAATGTATGATAGTCTTTTTAGTGTGTGTGTCTTTAGTGAGAGTTAGTCTTTTAGTTTGGTTTTCAAGAGTCTTTTCTAGTTTTCAAGTTCATCTTCAACTTTAAAGAGATTTACTTCCAGTCTTATATTGTTTAGAGTTAATTAGTTTGGTGTGAAACTTTCTTTCCACCAATTTACTTTCATCCATTTATATAGTTTTTATTGAAGTCTAAAGTTAGAGTTGGAGTCAACAAAGTTGGGCGCCAACCTCTGTTGTGTTGTCCAGTGAAAAGTCAAGTTTTAAAGGAACTTCGAGAGTCTAGTGGAGAGGATTTTTAGATAAGTGTTTACTTCTGTTTTCTATATTTAGTTTTTATTATTTTGCTTTATTTATGATTTCTATTTTCAAATCAATGTTTTCTTGTGTTTTCTCCATGAATTCTGAGTATTTTTCTTTATCTTTGTCTTTCTTAAATAAAGAAGTAATTAAATTATGTAGGATTGTTGTGGAACGTATAAGTGTTTAAAGTTCGAATACATTGTGAAGATTTAATTCCATGCACTTAATTTACTTCTTAATTTGGCCAGTTAAGATGTTAAATTTGTTGTGAGATTATGTAAGATCTAATGCGGTACTGTCTCAAACAACAAATCGTATAAATCACATCCAATTATATAGATGAGAATTGTAGTCCATATAATTGAGTGCTTAAGAGATATGTTTTTACTGGAGAGTATAATTAGAGGTCCTTAGAGTGATAGACTAATGCCCCCTAATTTGGTTTGATATTTTAAATTTTGTTATGAGAAGTTAGCCCCATGTGGAGGGAATGGAGGGAACTCGAGAGTGAGAGCTAGTATCTTATCTGCCTAACCAAGTTTAAGATCTTAAAACTTGAAATTAACTAATGTTCTTTATAGAATCAAGTAAGGGTAAGGAATAAATTTTCTCCTATTTATCACAACACATTTAAATACTTCCACAACAAAATTTTCATAATTATTACTGCTTTATAAGAGAAAGAAAAATATATTTTATTTCCTAGTAATTTATATTGCATTTTAAAGTTCAGGTAATTTTCATTTCCTGCTTAGCTTTAATTAAAAATACTAAAAAAATTTTCAAGTTTTTCAAATCAAAACATTCTTACAAAAGTCATTAAAAAAAAGTATACTTTTCTTAGTTCTTTACAAAGTTTTTACATTTCCCTATAGGTTTGATATCTCGGGGCTTAATCAAAAAGTCCTATATTTCATGACAAACGTTACCTATACTTGTGTAGTATCTCATATTATAAAATCATAATTCTCATATCAAAATCATCAGCACATATATTCAGTGTGGAGTCAAGTTTTTGGTGCACATATATTTATCGAGGATCAAGTTTTTTGCACCGTTGTGAGGGATCAAGTTTTTGGCGCACATATATTTATTGGGGATCAAGCTTTTGGAGCTGTTGCCGGGGAAATTAATTAAAAATGCATTTTTTAAAAAAATTAAGAAAAATTTAAATTTTTACTTTTCTTTATTTTTGTTAGTGTGTTGCGTTTTATTTTATTGTTGTATGCATAGTTCAGGTTCCGAGGGACTTGTGCCTTACGATTATGAATTAGAAAGAACTATCCGAAAAATAAAAAAAATTAAAAATTCTGAAAAGGATAAAAATATTCAAGAAAAGGAAAATCATCAAAATCAAAATGTTGGCATCCATCAAGAATTCAGACCTTTACGAGATTATGCTAACCCTACAGTGGATAAACTTCATGGTAGTATTCAACACCCTGTTGTAGCTGCTATTTCCTTTGAAATTAAACCTGTTATTATCCAAATGGTGTCAAATAATTAGTTTGGGGGAGCAACAACTGAAGATCCTCATTTGCATCTTGCTAATTTTCTAGAGTTGTGTGCTACTTTTAAATATGATGGTGTTTCAGATGATGCTATTAAACTCAAACTTTTTCCATCCTCACTAAGGGATAAAACTTAGATATGGTTAAATTTGTTAGCACCTAGATCTATAAGAACTTTGGGTGATTTATCACAAAAATTCCTTCCTAAATATTTTCCACCATCGAAGACTGTGAAATTGAGAAATGATATTACATCTTTTTGTAATTTTGAGGGTGAATAATTATATGAAGCATGGTAAAGACTTAAATATATCCTCAGGAAGTGTCCACATCATTTGATACCAGATTGGTTAATAATTCAAACCTTTTACAATGAATTAGTTGGATCTCTTAGATGAATTATCAATGCTGCTGCTGGTGGATCATTAATGTCTAAACAGTTTTCTGATGCACATGCTTTAATTGATGAAATGGCTACTAATAACTTTCAATGGCCTTCTGAAAGGTTAAATCCTAAAAAGGTAGCTATTGTTCATGACAATGATGCTTTTGCAATAATAGCATTTCAAGTCGCTGCAATTTCAAGATATATAGACCCATTTAGGTTGAATTTTTCTCAGCCAAATTACATGATTGAAGAAAATTTATTTGCCCAAATGGTTGATTCTTATTCTTCACAAGATACTTTGAATGCTATAAGTAAGCCTAATAACCCATATTCCAATTTTTATAACTCAGGTTGGAAGAATCATCCAAACTTTAACTGAAATACCAATAATCAGGGTGGTATTAATCAACAATGGGGGAACCACCAAGTAAACCCATTGGGGAACAGGAACCACCAAGGAAATAATAAATATAGACTAACCTATCCTCCAGGTTTTAACAATGCTTTACAATTAAAGGAGAAGAAGTTGTCTATTGAAGAAGTGGTGTCACATATTGGAAATCTATTGTAAATTCAAGGAGCAACCATCAGAAATATTGAAAATCAATTGGGGAAAATTGCAAATTCAATAAGTAATAGATCCCAATGAATGCTTCCAAGTAATACTGAAGTGAATCCAAGAGATAAAAATAAAGAGCATGTAAATGCAATTCAACTGAGAAGTGGAAGAGAGTTGGAAATTAGAGTTCCAAAAGAAACTGAAGTAGAGAAAGAAAGAATTGATGAACCAAAAGTGGACTCTCCAAATGGTTTGGAAAGACCAATTTCTCTACCTAAGGTTGATTTGAAAAAGCTACCACCTCCATTTCCTCAGAGACTTCGTCAACAAAAGTTAGGTAAGCAATTTTCAAAATTCTTGGAGATATTTAAGAAGCATACATTAATATTCCATTTGGTGAAGCCTTAGAACAAATGCCGAGCTATGTGAAATTTATGAAAGATATTCTCAACAAAAAGAGAAAGTTTGAAGATAATGAGAAAATTTCACTTAGTGAGGAGTGTAGTGCAAAAATTCAGAAGAAGCTTCCTGAAAAGCTTAAATATCCTGGTAGTTTCACAATTCCACGTGCAATCGGAGACAGATTCTATGGAAAAGCTTTATGTGATTTGGGTGGAAGCATGAACCTTATGCCTCTATTAATTTTTAAAAGACTGGGATTAGGAGAAATAACCCCAACTACTGTAACTTTACAATTAGCGGATTGTTCGATCACATATTCAAAAGGAGTTATAGAAGATGTTTTGGTTAAAGTGGATCAATTTATCATTCCTATTGATTTCATTATACTTGATATGGAGGAAGATAAAGAGATACCCATCATTTTGGGATGACCTTTCCTAGCCACAGGTAAAGCAATGATATATGTGCAAAAAGGGGAATTAACGATGAAGGTTAATGATCAAATTGTTACATTCATATTTCGAAATCAATGAAATATCCTACAGTAGGTAAAAATAATGAATGTTATAGGGAATTAACGATGCAAGCAGAGCAATGATAGATGTGCAAAAAAGGGAATTAACAATGAGGGTTAACGATCAAACTGTTACATTCAATATTTTGAAATCATTGAATTATCCTACAATAGGTAAAGATGATCCATGTTATAGGGTGGATGTTATCATATATTTGAGTGAATGTCATTTCAAGTCAACTAATGAAGAAAAACATGAAAGAGATGAATTGAAACATAAGCAAGAAGAGGAGTTACATCATTCTGAAGATTTTTAAGAGGAAGAATTAAATTATGTTCATGAAAATTTCGAATTGTTGGATATGACTAAAAAAGATGAAACTTATGGCCCATCAATTGAAAAACATTCTGAACTTGAGTTAAAAATGCTTCCTGATCATTTGAAGTATGTTTTTCTGGGTGAATCCTCAACCTTGCCTGTAATAATTTCATCTCAATTAACTGAAAATGACGTAGAGAGTTTGCTTGAAATTTTGAAGAAGTATAAGAAAGCCTTTGGATGGACAATTGCTGATATTAAAGAAATCAGTCCTTCAATTTGTATGCACAGAATTCTTATGGAAGATAATTACAAACCTCGAGCTGATCCCCAAAGGAGATTAAATCCTATCATGAAAGATGTTGTTAAGAATGAAATTTTGAAGTGGTTGGATGCTGGAATTATCTACCCTATTTCAGATAATGCATGGGTTAGTCATATTCACTATGTTCCTAAAAAAGGAGGAGTGACTGTTAATGAAAAGAATGAAAAGATTCCAATAAGACAAGTTACAAAATGGCAAATATGCATTGATTATAGAAAATTAAATGTTGCCACAAGGAAAGATCATTTCCACTCCCATTTCTGGGTCAGATGTTGGATAGACTGGCCGGGCATAAATACTTTTGTTTTCTGGATGGATATACTGGTTAACACCAAATTCAAATGCTTCTCAGGATCAATAGAAAACTACGTTTACCAGTTCTTAAGTTACGTTTGCTTTTAAAAGAATTCCATTTGGTTTATGAAATGCCCTTGCTACATTTCAAAGATGTATGATGACTATTTTTTGTGATTTAATTGAAAAAGGGATTGAAGTTTTTATGGATGAATTTTCAGTGTTTGGAATTTTATTTGAATCATGTTTAGAACACCCAACTAATGTTCTAAAACGCTATGAAGAAACTAATTTAGTCCTTAACTAGGAAAAATGCCAATTTATGGTAGCAGGAGGAATTGTATTTGGACATCAAATTTAAGAAAAAGATTTAGAGGTAGATCCTGCAAAAACTCAAGTTATCTCTAATTTACCTTACCCATCTAATGTAAGGGGAATTAGAAGTTTTCTGGGGAGGAATTGTATTTGGACATCGAATTTAAGAAAAAGATTTAGAGGTAGATCCTACAAAAACTCAAGTTATCTCTAATTTACCTTACTCGTCTAATGTAAGGGGAATTAGAAGTTTTCTGGGACATGCTGGATTCTACAGGTGTTACATCAAAGACTTTTTAAAGATTACAAAACCTTTATGCCGATTATTGGAGAAGGATGCAATTTTTTATTTTGAAGATGATTGCCTAAAAGCCTTTGAAACTTTAAAAGAAAAATTAATCACTGCACCTGTTATAATTTCACCAAATTGGAGAAACCTTTTGAATTTATGTGTGATGGTAGTGTTTATGCCATTGGTGCTATTTTGGGTCAGAAATATGATAAAATTTTCAAAGTTATTTATTATGCTAGTAATACTCTTAATGATGCTCATATTAATTATACTACTACCGAGAAAGAGTTATTAGCTATAGTATTTGCTTTTGATAAATTTCAATCATATTTAATTGAAACTAAATGTGTGGTGCATACTGATCATTCTGCTATCAAATATTTAACGAAGAAGAATGATGTGAAGCCGAGATTGATTAGATGGATTCTTCTTTTACAAGAATTTGATTTTGAGATAGTAGATAGGAAGGGTTCCGATAATCAAATTGATGATCATTTGTCCTGGTTTGAAAATGAAAAATCTCTCTGTGATGCAGAAGAAATTATTGAACATTTTTCCTGATGAAAAATTATTCATTTTTAATGAATGACGTGTTCCGTGGTATGTCGACATAGTAAACTTTATTGTCAATAATATTATACCCTATGGTTTGACATACCAGGAAAAGAAAAAATATCTGTCCTATGCTAAGACTTATTTTTTGGATGACGAATTTTTATATAAACAAGGAAATGATCTTATAATTCAAAGATGTATAGAATTATTGAAAAATGTCAGGATTCTGATTATGGGGGACATTTTGGAGTTAAAAGAACTGCATATAAAATCTTACGATCTAGATTTTATTGGCCTATAATTTTTAAGGATGTGAATGCCTATTTTAAAAATTGTGATAGATGTCAGTGTGTATGTAATATTTCTAGAATAAATGAAATGCCCCTCAATTATATGTTGGAAGATGAAATATTTGATGTTTGGGGATTAGATTTCTTGGGTCCATTTACACTATCTTTCGGAAATGTTTATATTTTGATAGCAGTATATTATGTTTCAAAATGGATTGAAGCTATTGCTTTACCTCGATGTGATGCTCAAAGTGTTGCAAAGATTTTAAGAAATAATATATTTTACAGATTTGGAATATCAATAGTAATCATAACAGATGGGGGAAGTCATTTTAAAAATGCGATTATTGAGAAACTAGCAAAGAAATATAATATAAATCATCGCATTGCTATTGCTTATCATCCTCAGATAGGTTTGGTTAAATTATTCAATCGTTAAATTAAAAGAATATTAGAAAAGACTATTGATCTAAATAGAAAGGATTGGTTAATCAAACTAGATTATGCTTTGTGAGCCTATAAGACTGCCTACAGAAACCCAATAGGAATGTCCCCATATAGACTAATTTTTGGAAAAGCTTGTCATCTGCCTATTGAACTTGAGCATAAAGCATTTTAGGCTATTAAAGAGTTCAATTATATTTGAAAGATATTGCTGAAAAGAGATTATTGCAATTAAATGAGCTTGAAGAGATAAGGAATGAATCTTATGAAAATGCTAAGATTTATAAGGAAAAAATGAAGTTATGGCATGATCGGAAGATTCTTACTAAAAATCTTGTGCCAGGATAGAAAGTTTTGCTTTATAATGCCAAATTGAGAATTTTTTCTAGAAAACTTAAGTCCAGGTGGATGGGTACATTTATTGTGATAAATGTTTATTCCTATGTAGTTGTGGATATTCAAGATCCTAAGACTTAAACCTCATTTGAAGTTAACGTTCATTGACTTAAACCTTATTCTTCAGTCGATCAACTTAAATTTGATAAGAATCTGATGTTGGGTCACTCAGAATGAGTTTTGGGTATGTCAGGCTGAAGACATTAAACCAAACACTTTATGGGAGGCAACCCATAGTTATCGGTGTGCTTTGTTTTATGTTTGCTTTGTTTGCTTTGTTTGGTTTAATTTATGATTTTGTGGTGGTATTTTGGGGTTTTTATGTTATAGTAGTGTTTATTGAGCCTTATTTTATGACTTAGAGGAGTCGGAATGAAATTTTAGACATTTGGCAGACCTGTGCTAAATTGAGAACTGGCGGCTAAGCGCCGTCTAGTTGGCGCTTAGGTGTCGGAGTTATGAAGCATGTGATAAATGAGGTTCTAGAAGCCTGGATCCTGGGGAAGTGGTTTTGGTAGTTATTTTGGAAGGGCAGAATTATGAACTTCTAAAGTCTATAAAAAGGCCCTAGATTAATAGAAACACTTGCCCCAAGTCCTATTTTCATTCTTGAGTCTTAAGAAGGGTGTTTTGAGTGCATCATGTCTTCCTGGATGAATGAGATCAAAAAGAAAGAGGAGTCTGACAAGAGAGAGTTTATTAGTGATAATGCTAATGAGTTATTCAATGGATTTCTTGCCGTTAGTATTCAGGGAATTGTAGAAAAGATTGCAATGATCGAAGCCCGAGTGACTTCAATCGAAGTAAAGATCAATGAAACTAACACACATTTGGAGAATATGGGATGGAAACTCAAGATGCAATTAAATCATACAAGTCACATGGAAGAAGAGGATAAGGCGATGTTCCTAAAGAACAAGTGGTTAGAAGAAGAAGATGTAAGAGTGTTCAATCATTGTCCTATATATCAGATTTATATTCCAGAATGGTCAAATGAAAATAACAGTGGTTCTGGAAATATTCCGCTTACTGGAAAGTGAAATTAAATGTTGGTTTGATCTTGTGATTTGTTTTGAGTATTTTACGGTTTATGTGTTTAATGTTCTAAAGTGTTTTATATTTTATGTTTGTGATCTGTTGCACTTTATTGTGTGATTGTTACATCTTAGTGATGTAAACTTATCCTTAAGCTTATTGAGTCAGTTTGTATTTAGTGAATTTCATCTAAAGTGTTTGGATAAAAATTTTTAGTTTGTATTAAGTGTGGTTTGATTTGAATATAAGTTTGTGTTTGTATGAAAATTAATTGGAATTGATGGATAGTAAAGTTTGAAATTGGAGTATTGGAGCATATTGAGTAAGAGATAATTATTTTGAGAAGATTAAGGAAGATTAATTAAGTGGTTTAGTACATTTTCCTAATTGTGAAAATGTTGGCACTGGCGGCTAAGTGTTAGATTGCCGGTGCCTACGCGCCAATTTTCGCGGGTAAGTGCCGAAAGCCTCGCGCTTAGGCGCAGGTTTGTGAAAATTAATTTTCAACAGTTAAAACCCAAAAATCACCATTTTTAACTTACCTGTCATCTTCAACCTCTAACTTTCGCGAAAAGGAGCCTAGGGCATCAACATTTTGGATCGTTTGAAGGCCGATTTCAATAAAAATTGTTATATTTGCATTCCTTAAGGTAAGAGCACTACTTCTAAGTAAATTTTTTTTATTTTCACCATGTATTTTGTGTACATTTTCTAAAATCTTAAAATCCATATTAATGGTGAAAATTTGAAGAAAATGATGAGAGATTGCTTGGATTTAGTGGATATTACTTTTGAAAGTTAATGTAGCATGTTTAGTTTGATTTTGAAATTTATGGTGAATTTTTTGTGAATTTTTAGAAATGGCTCCAAAGTTAAAGCGCGCTAGATAAAAGACGAGATTCGATTTTAACAAATTTGTTAGTGCAAGGGCTGAGGAACATTACGTTGACGCACTACTGTCACGTAATATGATTCCTGAAGGTGTGTTTAGTAAGCCAGGAGAGGTTATTGAGGAGATGATTGCTAAAAGAAATTGGGAAAATTACTACTGCTTCTCCGCTGTTTCTGTTATTTATGTAGTCAAAGAGTTTTATGCAAACTTACATGTAGTAGAAGAAAATTTGGTGATGGTGAAAAGGCAAGAAGTACATTTTACATTTGCTGTAATCAATGTATTTTTTCAACTGCCTCCGGATATGTTTTGTTTTTACTCAAACTATCATCTTACTCTGGGAGAGTTAGACGATATTATGTCATTTTAGTTTATGGAAGATCACAAATGATAAAAGAGTAAATTTTCAAGCCTTTAAGTTAAATTTTATTTCTAAAGCATGACATTATTTTATCTCATCTAAGCTGTTGCCTTCAAGCAATACTAATGAAGTTACAAGGGAGAGAGTTGTTCCAAACTATTGCATTCAGCAAGAGAAGCTTATAGATATTTGAGCAATCATTTATGATTATATTTGAATTTTCCCAGATCTACCACTATTGCAGGTATGGGATTTCCTTCGTTGATACATTCATTATGTGAACGATCTAGAGTGAAATTTGAAACTTGGGAAGAGGTCCTTCAGCCTCTGAAAAATAGTATGTGGAAAAGAAAGAAAAAAAATGAGAAAAAGAAAAAAAAAGAGAAAAAAGTGAAAAATAGTATGTGGAAAGGAAGGACAAGCTTGAGGATTTAAGGGCCTAATCAAAATCGGTTCCATACCTAAAGTATAAAATATAAGTTCTGAGAAAATCTAAAGCTTAAAGGTTATAATATAGTAAGTAAAATTACTTTTAATAAAGGTTTCTAAGTAAGAAAAATAAATGTGTGAATCCAATATTTTGAAGAATCTACAAATATTTCTGAATTAGATAGAAAACTATATTTTACATTATACTTTACCTAAGAACTTTCTAAACTTTAAGATTGGTCTTAATTACTGAACTTTTTTCTAAATTGGACTATTTTATTTCTAGAACAAAATTTTGTTATCTACCTAAGAAACTCATTACATAATTTGCATGCTAAAATTTTCTATATGATTAAGAGTCACTTGAGGACAAGTAATATTTTATGTTTGGGTGATTTTGATACACCTAAAATATATAGTGATTTTATGCACATTTTTATAACTATTTTTGATGATATTGCACTGTAATGGAAGGTATTTTGTGTTTTTCTTGCAGGTATAATGAAAATGAGAGATTATGATGAAAGGAGCAAAAATTTGATCAAATTTGGAGCAAAAAAAAAAAATTGAAAAATTGGACCTTGGCAGCTAAGCGCCGCCATAGTTAAAAATCAAATTTTATTCATTTTGGGCACCAATTTCAACAGGTGTTTGAAGCAACTTTTGGTGGTTAATTCCTTAACTTCCCATGGGCGGCAAATTTGAATGAAGGGATGCATCTTTTGGTGGATACGTTGAATCAGGTCATGATTTGAAGAGACGCCAAGGCACCTTTTGGATTATTATTAAAATCATGTCATGTAATGAATGAGAGAGTCTTTTTAGTGTGCGTGTCTTTAAGGAGAGTTAGTCTTTTAGTGGGGTTTTCAAGAGTCTTTTCTAGTTTTCAGTTTCATCTTCTACTTTAAAGAGATTTACTTTCAGTCTTTTATTATTTAGAGTTAGTTACTTTGGTGTGAAAATTTATTTCCACCAATTTACTTTCATCCATTTATCTAGTTTTTATTGAAGTCTGAAGTAAGAGTTGGAGTCAACAGAGTTGGGTGCCAACCTTTGTAGTCTTGTCTAGTGAAAAGTTAAGTTTGAATGGCACTTTCGGAGTCTTGTGGAGGGGATTTTCAGATAAATGTTTACTTCTGTTTTCTTTATCTAGTTTTTATTATTGTGCTTTCTTTATGATTTCTATTTTCAAATCAATGTTTGCTTGTGTTTTCTCCATGAATTTTGAGTACTTTTCTTTATCTTTTTCTTTCTTAAATAAAGAAGTAATTAAATTATGTTGGATTGTTGTGGAATGTATAAGTGTTTAAGGTTGGAATACGTTGTGAAGATTTAATTCCATGAACTTAATTTACTTCTTAATTTGGCCAATTAAGATGTTAAATTTGTTGTGAGATTATGTAAGATCCAATGCAGTATTTTCTCAAACAACAAATGGTGTAAATCACATCCAATTATATAGATGAGAATTGTAGTTCATATAATTGAATGCTTAAGAGATAAGTTTTTAATGGGCAGTATAATTAGAGGTCTTTAGAGTGACAGGCTAAAGCCCACTAACTTGGTTTGATATTTTAAATTTTGTTATGAGAAGTTAGCCCCCAGGTGGAGGGAATTGAGGGAACTCTAGAGTGACAGCTAGTATCTTCCCTGCCTAACCATGTTCAAGATTTTAAAATTTAAAATTAACCAATGTTCTTTATAGAACCAAGTAAGGATAAAGAATAAATTTGTTCCTATTTATCACAACACATTTAAATACTTCCACAATAATACTTTCATATATATCACTACTTTATAAGAGAAAGAAAAGATATTTTATTTCCTAGTATTTTATATCATATTTTAAAGTTCAGATAATTTTCATTTCCTTCTTAGCTTTAATTAAAAATACCAAAAACAATTTTCAAGTTTTTCAAATCAAAACATACTTACAAAAGTCATTAAAAAAATTAAAAGTATAATTTTCTTAATTCTTTAAAACGTTTTTACATTTCCCTGTGGGTTCGATATCTCGGGGCTTAATCAAAAAGTCCTATATTACTTGATAAATGATATGTATACTTACGTAGTATGCTATATCATAAAATCATAATTCTCATATCTAAATCATCAGCACATATATTCGGTGTGGAGTCAAATTTTGGCGCACATATATTTATCGGGGATCATGTTTTTTGCGTCGTTGTCAGGGATCAAGTTTTTTGTTCACATATATTTATCGGGGATCAAGATCCAACTACGAATCCACCAGAAAAGGACATTAAACAGATGGTCGAACTGCAAGTTCGGGAGGCCTTGGCTTAGTCTAAAGGTGGAGCATCAGTTTTAAAGGGTAGAATCTACCTAGATGTCGTGCCTTACCCAAACGCTTCATGCCCCAAAGTTTCAAGAAAATCGACGAGACAGAAAATCCTTGCCAGCACATAACACACTTTAGAGATAGTAGTTGCAACACTAGAGGAAGTGAAGCTCTGTCGTTCCGTTAGTTCGTCAGCAGCCTGTCAGGAATAATATTCGATCTGTATACTGAGCTTGCCAATGGATCAGTAAAGACTTTTACAGAAACAGAAAACATATTCTTGAATAGATTTACCGGTGCCCAACACTATGTTACCATAGTAGATCTCGTCGTGGAGAAGCAGAAGCCCGACAAAGCTTTGGTCGACTACATTCTTAGGTGGAGAAACTTAAGCATGAAATGTGAACCTCAATTATAAGAACAACACACGATCGAGATAATAGTCAAGAGTATCCACGGTCTGGAAGCCTTCATGCTTAAGGGTCTCACCATCAAGTCCTTCGAGAAGCTACTCAGCAAAGCCTATAGCCTACAAGAAGGAGTCAAGCACCTGGAACCTGCAAAAAAGACAGAGAAGACAAAACCTGCTAAATCATATGAGATGAGATCCGGCATAGTAGCAAAGGTTGATAAAGGAAAGCAACCAATGAGGATTCAGCCTGAGCAGCAGCACAGTTAGTCACCTTAGTACGGTCAGCCTCGTGCACATTAGAGTAGTCAGTCTGGTCAGCAGCAGAGGTCATAAAGGACAGATGGACGATAGGGTCTGACAATGTCAGAACGGCTAAGTAGGAACTACTCCTTTAAGGACTACGTCATAGAAAATTTGTTATGGAATTTGATGAAGAAGCCCGAGTTCAGATTGCCTAAGCCGAAGAACCCGGAAGAGGTGGACAAGAAGGATTAGACTAACTTCTGCCCCAATCATAGGATGCTCAAACACACCATAGAAAGCTGCTTCAGTTTCAAGGATTGGCTCGAGTGGAATTATAAAGAAGGAAATATAACATTACTGAAGGAATACTTGAATTAACCTAAAAGAAGTTCTATAAGCTTGATTTCAGCCTAGGCAATCTCCCCAATTGATTTGTATACCGGCAAAGGTGGATGGAGCACAACTTGGAATGAGCTCAAGAAAGTGCTGGATCAGATCCAGTTTACACCAAAAATAGCTGTCGTCTGGAGTCTACCGCCAGGCCAATCCAAGGTGAAGACTTCACTTAGGAGACCACCGCGATAAGAATGGAGGAAGAAGTGGATTGTGAACAAAATTAAGGACGATAGCGCGAAGGGTAAGATAGAGGCTACTGACCCAAGGAAAAAAAGGTTAGATTTTCATGCTTATTTTATACTGATTTTGATGATATTGCACTTTAAAGAAGGGTATTTTTGGTGTTTTTTTGCAAGTATGAAGATTTCAGGACAAAGGAGCGAAAACATGCAAAAAGGTGCAAATTTGGAGCAAAAAGGACTAAAATATGAAAATTTGATCTAGGGCGCCGACGGCAAGGTCAATGGCGCCGACAACAAGATTTTCCCGAGAGTTCAAAATATATTCCAAGGGAGGCCGATGGCGAAGGTTAAGGCCATCAACGGCGAGGTCAGTTTAAAGCACTGTTTCTAGAAGGCCACCAACGGCGCAGCTTGAGGCCGCTGACGACAGGATCGGCGGTTCTTTCACAATATACGTCGAATGTAGACGATTTTCGAAGAGATGCCAGGATAACCCTTGGAGACTCTTCAACAACTTTATAAGAACCATTTTAGGCTGAAAATTGTCCTTCTGGAGTCATCTAAAAGTCACTAATAGTTTGTAAAAAGTTTTATTAGAGTTTTTTAATAGATACATAGTGTTCAATTGGAGAGTCCACTAGTGTCCATTGTTATTAGTGAGTATTAAATAGTGAGTTCAAATAGATATTGTGAGGAATTCTTCAAAGGATAGTAAGAGTGGAAGGGAAGTGAGAAATCTCTTCTGTAATGCCATTTCAAAGGAGAATTCCGTGTACTATAAAGAAGGAAGATATTCACAAGAACTTCAAGGAGTTTGCTTGGGGAAGAATTTAAGATAAGTTGTGTTTATTTACTTTATTTTGTAGTACTTTACTTTTATATATAAATTCCAAGTTTTATTGCATCCTCTCCATGAATTCTAAATAGTTGTTCTATCTTTCTCCTTATTTTGATATTTTTGTGATATGATAAATAGAATTAATGTGACATAAAAGATTTAAATAAGTTGTGATAATATTTAACTTAGATCTTAATTTACTTTCAAGCTGGCCAATTAAATAGTTAAAATTTGTTTAGTTTAACAACAATAGTGAAGATTATATCCAATATTCAAGGAGGTCAAAGTACTTGGAAGGAGGGTACAAATAAATAGGGTAATAATATTATTCGGGCATAGGATTAGAGATTTTAGAGTGACTAGCTAAAATCATCAATTCAGTCCTATCGTTTGGGTGCTGAAGTGTAGATTGTTAGCCCTCAGGCAAGGGGATCGTGGAAGTTCCGATGTGAGAGCCGGTATTCTCCTAGCCTAGCCGCAGATTCAGTAACCAAGCATAAGATAAGTCATTATTTTTTATGCCTGGAATAAAGGGTAAAGAATAGGTATGCTCCTATTTGGCACAACACCATTTTAAAAGTAATTCTAATTATTTATTCACTTAAATATCTTAAGAAAGGAGAAAGATTCTTGCTTATATATTTGAAATTAACTTTAGTAGTATTAGTTAATTGTTGGTAGAACTAGTTTAATTTAAATTTTATATTAATGTCGATATCGTATTAGTGACAGATAGGCAATTTCAATTTAATGGTGATTCTGAATTGATTTCTATAATCCTAAGTCTATAACCTCTAAATATTCCTTGTGGGATCGGTATCCAAGACTCCACTAGAGACCTGTATTACTTGAGCGATTCATATACTTGTGTTTAAAGGTAACTTTGTGTTTAAAGATTATAATATATAATTGTTAATAAAATCAAAATTACGCTTCAAATCAAGTTTTTGGGCCTATTGCTGAAGATTTAGATTTTCTAGTATTGGTGTTGAATTCTTATATTTTTAAGTATCTTAAATATCGTGGTCAATTTTTGGCGCCGTTGGCAAAGAATATAATTAAATATAATATAATTAGAGTAACAGACAATTTAGGACTGTTAGAAAAATTTTTAATAGAATTGCAACTTGATTAGTTAACTGTTTTGTTGTGTACTGATTTCGATTGTATGCGTAAATTTGGTTCTGAAAATCTTATACCCTACGATTCAGAATTAGAACACACTGTTAAGAGAATTAGAAAACTAAGAAAAGAATCTATAAATTCTGAAACAATGGAAAACAACGTAAACAATCAAAGAATAGGAAATGAACATCAATCTAGATCATTAAAAGATTACGCTGACCCTACATTAGATGAAATTCACTTAACTATCCAAAATCTTGATGTAGCTGCTAATTCATTTGAGCTCAAACCTGCAATTATCCAAATTGTACAAAACAATCACCTTGGTGGAACTTCAAATGAAGATCCTAATTTTCATCTTGCAAGTTTCTTAGAACTTTGTGATACTTTTATGTACGACAGAGTGTCTGATGATGCTGTTAGACTTAGACTTTTTCCTTTTCGCTAAAGGATAAAGCTAAGGCTTGGTTAAATTCATTAACACCTGGATTTATTAGAACTTAGGGTGAACTTTTACAAAAATTATTATCGAAATATTTTCCACCATCTAAGACTGGTAAGCTTAGAAATGATATCACATCTTTCAGTCAATATGAGGGAGAATTGATATATGAATCTTGGGAAGGATTTAAAGAACTTCATAGAAAATGTCCACATCATGCTTTACCAGATTGGTTAGTTATAATGGATTAGTAGGATATCTTAGATCTATAATTGACACTGCTGTTGGTGGATCACTAATGTCTAAACCTTTTGAAGAAGCCTATGCGTTAATAGAAGAAATGGCTACCAATAATTTTCAATTGCCTGCTGAAAGGGTAAATCCTAAGAGAGTAGCCAGTTTTGATGATTCTGATGCTTTAACTATGATAGTTTCTCGAATTGCTGCTATTTCAAAAAAAATAGATCAATACAGAATGGATCGTTATCAAACACCTCTAGTGTTAGAAGAAAATTCATTAAAACAAATTCTAGTTGCTCAATCTTCATATGAAACTATAAATGTAATAAATAATAGACAAAATAACCCTTATTCAAACTATTATAATCCAAGTTGGAAAATTCATCCAAAATTTAATTAGAATAACTAAGGTAATGCAAATCCTGTTAATCCTCAGTGGGGGAACAATCCTGTAAACCCATTAGGAAACATAAACAACCAGGGTAATTCTAATTATAGACCTTCTAATCCACCAGGTTTTTATAATAATCCACAATTTAAGGAAAAGAAGTTGTCTATGGAAGAATTAGTTTTGAATATGGGTAATCAATTACAAAGTCAAGGAGCTGCTTTTAGAAACATAAAAAACCAATTGGTGCAAATTGTTACTTCATTAAGCAATTGACATGTTGGAACTTTACTTAACAATGTTGAAGTAAATCCTAAAGATCAAGGAAAAGAACAAATTAAGGCTATTCAATTGAGAAGTGGA
This sequence comes from Papilionanthe hookeriana x Papilionanthe teres, assembly GCA_022702705.1. Taxonomy (NCBI): domain Eukaryota; kingdom Viridiplantae; phylum Streptophyta; class Magnoliopsida; order Asparagales; family Orchidaceae; genus Papilionanthe; species Papilionanthe hookeriana x Papilionanthe teres. Next base: position 170,450,955 of record CM040424.1, read on the forward strand.
AAAGAGTTGGAAATAAGAGTTCAAAATGAAACTGTAGTTCATAAGGAAAAATAAGAAACTGAAGGAGAAAGCGAAAGTTTATGTCCTGATTTTCCTTTGAAACCTATGAAAATTACTGTTGAAAAGCCTCCACCAACATTTCCTCAAAAACTTCAACAATAAGATAAAGGAAAAAAGATTTGCTAAAATCATAGACATTTTGAAAAAATTGTCAATAAATATTCCTTTTGTTGAAGCTTTGGAACAAATGCCTGATTATGTTAAATTTATGAAGGATATACTCAACAAAAAGAGGAAGTTACTAGATCATAAGACTGTTGCACTTAATGAAGAGTGTAGTGCAATAATTTAAAGAAAGCTTTCATAAAAACATAAAGATCCTGGTAGTTTCACTATCCCGTGTGCTATTGGTGAAAAATTTTATGGGCGAACATCATGTGATTTGGGAGCTAGCATAAATTTGATATCTCTATCAACTTTTAAAAGGTTGGGAATTGGAGAGATTGCACCAACTTCTGTAACTCTACAGTTAGCTGATTGATCTATTACACATCCTAAAGGAGTTGTAGAAAATGTTTTGGTCAAGGTTGATAAGTTTATCTTTCCTGTGGACTTTATAATTTTAGATATGGAAGAAGATAAAGAAATTCCAATCATTTTAGGAAAACCATTCCTAGCTACAGGAAGAGCCATGATAGATGTTTAAAAAGGAGAATTGACAATGAGAGTAAATGATCAAGAAGTAACCTTTAACATCTCAAAGTCAATGAAATATCTTTCAATAGAAAAAGATGATGAACAATTTAGAATGGATATATTTGATTATCTCAAAAGAGAATATTTTAAGGAAAATTATGAAGCAAAAGAAAATATAGAAAAAGATAATTATGATGAAATTGATAGTGAAAAAGCTGATTATATTCAGGAGAATGTTGAAACGCTCAATTCAACAGCACCAGAAAACGAAACATTAATTCCATCTGTTGTAAAACCCCCTGAACTTGAATTAAAGAATCTTCCAAATCATTTGAAATATGCATTTTTAGGAGAGTTTTTAACATTCCCTGTAATTGTATCCTCGGACTGAAATGAAATTCAAGAAAAAAAATTAATGCATACTTTAAAAAAATATTAAAAGGCTTTTGGTTGGACTTTAGCTAATATTAAAGGAATTAGTTCTTCAATTTGTATGCACATAATTTTATTAAATGAAGAACATAAACAAAGAATTGACCCTCAAAGGAGACTAAACCCTATAATGAATGATGTAGTTAAAAAGAGATGTTAAAGTGGTTGGATGCTGGAATTATATATCCTATTTCGGACAGTACATGTGTAAGTCCAATTCATTGTGTTCCAAGAAAGGAGGAGTGACTGTTGAAGTAAATGAAAATAATGAATTAATACCTATCAGATAAGTTTCTAGATGGCGTTTTTGTATTGATTATAAAAAATCAAATCTCACCACAATAAAAGATCACTTTCCTCTACCTTTTCTAGACCAAATGTTGGATAGACTTTCTGGACACATGTACTATTGCTTTCTAGATGGATATACCGGTTACCATCATATACCTAATTCTCCTGAGGATCAAGAGAAAACAATTTTTACTAGTCCTTATGGAACTTTTGCTTTTCGAAGAATGCCTTTTGTGCTATGTAATGCACCTACAACATTCAAGAGATGTATGATGTCTATCTTTAGTAAATTAATTGATAATGGAGTAGAAGTATTTATGGATGATTTCTTTATGTTTGGAACATCAGTTGATGCATGCTTAAATCATCTTGAAAAATTTTGGAGCTAGGTGAAAGAACTAACTTAGTTATAAATTGTTAGAAATGTCAATTTATGGTTACAGGAGGAATTGTGTTAGGACATAAAATTTCAGAAAATGCCATTGAAGTAGACCCTGCAAAAATTCAAGTAATAGCTAAATTACCAGCTCCTACTACAGTTAGAGGGGTAAGAAGTTTTCTTGGACATGCTGGTTTCCACAGGCGCTTGTTGACCACATTTTTGGTGAGGTCTGATCTCTCTCCTTAGTGCTTAGGATCTAGCCATAGGTTTTCCCTTTGACTATCCTAGAAGACTAGAGATGGAACCCACCACTTAGAAAATCAAACATTTCTAAACTCCCTTCAAACCCCACATGTTTGATTGTAAACCCCCAGGACACCTAGGGTTAAAACAAATAAATGGAGGTTTAAAGGATGAGTTTCCTATAGGATTCTTTGGCCTTAGGATTACCCGGGGTGGCCTAGTCTTGGTGAAGGTAAACTTGCACATACCAAACTCTCACACACATTCTAAACCCTAAAACCACACTCTCACCCAACTGAACTCCCTGACTCATGTAGCTAACTCATATGGATGGACCTTAACCCCTAGGCCCCTAGCTAAGAGGGTTAGGAATAACATGTTGAGTGCCTAAAATGAGTCCTCTCATGGCTCTTGTGAGCTTAATATAGCTTCATGGCTCAACCAAAATAGTCCCATTTTACTCACACTTAATCAATCTTCATTTTTCCAAAAATTTAATTTTTGACCCCCGGGGCTTTAAACCTACCAAACCTACCAATGCCCTTGAAATTGCCCAAAATTTCAAAATTGCCTAAATTACCCAAAATTCTTCAAAATAAATCCTAAATATTCCCCACCACTCAAATTGATCATCCATGAACAAATATACCAAAATTTTCAAAAATACTTCCCAAAACCCTCCAAATACCCAAAATGCTCTTTTTGACCAAAAAATCCAAAAATTTCAAAAATTCTCAAAAAATTCTAGAAAATCCCAAATATTCCCAATTTATTTTGTTCAACTGCCAAAAACTCCAATTCTGTCAACTTAACCCAATGTGATCAAAAAAAATGCCAAATTGGCCCTTAAGGCCCAAAATGACCAACCAACCCAAGCCATTCCAAATTCAAACCAAATGTCACCCAATTTTCCCCAAATTTGTTTGGAAATCTTCCTTACATCCCCACAAACAAAAATCTAACTTAATTTGCCCAATATTTGAATCCAAACTCCACCCAAGCCTAACCCAAACCAAAAAGCCCCAATTTGGCCTAAACCAACCATGAACCCAAAAAAGCCGAAATCCCAAAATCAAGACCAAACCAAAATTGAAAAACTCTTTGTTACACCTCCATAAACATTTTACAACATTAGTTTTACATCAAAACCAACATTTGCCCAACCTTAGCCCAAGTTAGCCCAATTTGACCCACTTTGACCCTATTATTAAAGAAGCCCAAATTAAACCCAATTCAACTCCAAATCACCCCAAACTTTTTCCAAATCACTCATGACACATTCCTAAACCAATTGAAACATTTATTTGACACAATCTTTTACAAAATTTTTGTCCTAAATTTTATTTTTAAATCTAAAAGCCCATCCCCTTAAAGCATTTTAAAGCCCATTTTCACTAAATTTAAAAAGCTCAAATGTCCAATCCAAAGCCCACATGAGATTTCTTTCCATCATCCATTTAATCAAAATCACACGTAAGTTTCAAAACCAACATTAAACCATTCCAAATCAAGCTTCATGAACATTTTCCATCAAAATGCCAAAATCTCTAGAATCTATTTCCATGAAATTGACCAAGCCATTCCTAAGCCAAATGGAGCTATGGAGCCATGCATAAGCCATATGCAAGCCTTGGGAGCTACTTTACACATCACCAAGCCATTAATGGTAAGAGTGGGGATCTCTTTCCTAACCTATGATTAAACATTTTAACCTTACCCATGCTTCACCTTAACCCAAAATTAATCTAAATAAGCTTAGATGGAGACTTCTCCACTTAAAACTAGCTGACTCACCTGACCCCCACGACACCCAAAGTCCCCGTTGGACGGTGAACCAAGCCCAAAAACATGGCTTGACCCATTTAAGCCTGAGAGAGCCACTTCCCCCATTCCATTTGAATCAAGCCCTTTACACATGACCAACCTCCATTGAATGCACTAAACTCAATCCCGGACTCATTGATTCAGATGGTGAGCTGACCCTGGCTGGACCACCACCCCAGTCACTGGAAAACACTACAATCAAGAGCTCCATGTGAACCAAAAAATTTAAAACTCCCTTGCTGAGCTGTCCCAACCTCAGTGGACACCATGGCTCTTCTTCTCCTCCCCTGAGCAGCTGATCCCAATCTCTAATTTCCCCTGGGAAGCCCTCCAGCCATGGCTATTTAAACTCCTCACCTCCACGGCCAAAAGTTTGGATGCACTAGACCTTGCCAAAACTCTGCCCAATTCATTCCAAACCCTTCTCCTGACATAGAGCATTTGATCCCCACTGAAATTCAGCCCTAAAACCCCCTCTGTGAGTTCAATTTCTGAGCTCAATTTCAAGCCAAAAAATAGGAGACTTCATCACAATGAGTCAATCTTCAAATTGATTGACTCTACACCTTCACAAGACCAAGAGAAGAAGTTCCCCAGCAAAAGCTCCCTCAACAGGCCAACCATTTATTCCAGACTTGAAAATACCAAATCAGATTTGGAGGAAATCACACCTATGCAATTCACTAAGGCCAGAGGCTCAATCCGTAGACTCCTTGGACTCCAACGAACGTGCCGAGCACATCCAATCGAGGCTTCACCTCTCGAACCAAGGTATGGGGACTTCTCTTTAACCCGAGCTTCCAGCGATTCATCATTTATTTTGAGTCGATTTCAATGCATGTTAGCCGCATGGATTGGTAACTCTCTTTTAGACGAACACATAGGATCAAATTTCATGTAAAGGTTAAGAAATGAGGTAGATCTTAGGTTTTTAGTGTGGACGGCTCTCGAGACACACCAGTCGTAGACGATGACTAGGAACCGTCGGATCGCGCGTGTATCGAATGGACGAGCCAGATTACACCACATCAGGGCACGAGACATGAACCACGGGCCGCGTGACATCCCAGTCAGATGGTGGCGTCGAATGGAGGAGCACCACGTGGGACTTCGGAGCTGCCGAGGATGACGAGGCGCCGCACTAGATAAGTAGAAAAATAGGGTATTTTTTATTTATTTAATCATCCTAAACTTCAAAAATTCATATCTCTGCATAGAAAAATCACAAAATTAAAAGAAAAATACCATCTTGCTCAGTGAACAGAGGAGAATAATGTGGAAAAAGAATTAAGTTAATTTGTTAAGTCTATGATTTTTAATGATTTAAATGCTTTCTGTGATGTTTTAATTCTCCATTTGCATACACAATTCATCATGGCATGAGACCATAGGGCTTTTGCAGCCTCTGTTATTGGGAACATTCCCTGAATTTTCCAAGGCGAGAGGCCATCTCTATGGAAAGTTATTGATTTTCCAAGTTTATGTGTTTGTTTTGGCATTTTAATTCCAATAATTAGTCTGTTGATTAATAAATTCTATGAAAATTTGAGGAAGTATCTTAGGACAAGGGGACCCCAAAAAAATTATGGTTTGACTTCATTCCTTAAAAATAACCTTAATTAGCCCAAACACTCAAAACTGAATTTTAAATAATTAGGAGTAACCACACATCAAAATCAGTTGAAAATAATTCTCCACTGTCACTTAGGATGTAGAGAATCTCACATAAAAATTTCAAGTCAATTGGAATTAATTTAAGCCATTAAATGAATTATTTAAGTTATATGGTCATTTTTAAAATTAAAAAATTCATAAAACTCGAAATACACTTTAAAAATTCACCAAATTGGTTTTTTGGGCTCTCTGGTATCAGAGGAGTCCAAGAAAATTAAAATTAGAATTTTATAAAAATTTTCATTTTAACCATATTTTTAATATTTTAATAATTAAAAAATTAAAAAAATCACAAAAATGTCATATTTAGTCCCCTAATCACTTAGGAACCAACCAAATATTTTTCCTAAGTCCCTATGTTAAGATATTGAATTTTAAGGGCTTAAGGCAATTTTTAATATTAAAAAATGGATTTTCAAACCTTCCTACTAAAATAATTCTAATAAATCAAAGAAAAATCAGAAAAATAAAAAAATTTGTTTCTCTGACTTCCTTGAGGTTAGAGGGACTTAAGAAAAATATAAAATCCATTTTTAAACTTTAATTTTATTTTATAATTAATTAACACCCCAAAACTCAAAAAAATTATAATAAAAAAAATATAATTCAAAAAAATCACCAACATTGATCCAAGTGGTCCTCTATTGAATTTTCATTGAAACTTTACCTTGGTCATTTTGTTGAATTTTCATTGAAAATCCTTATTTTTATCAAAATAATTATATAAATTAAATTAAAAACAGAAAAATCACATTTTTCTCCTCTAATGTCTTAATCGACATGTGAGTGAAGTGACATAAAAATTTCAAATTCATTTGAGCTCAATTTGGTGAGTTATGAAGTGATTAGGCCTAAAAGGGGCATAAAAGTAATTAAGGATTTTAACCCTAATTAATACATTAAGTTTTATTGAAGGGAGGGTAAAATATTTGATCTTAATTTTCTCTTGGATGATTGAAACTTAGGGAAATAAAGGGGTAGAAACCCATTAGTCACTTTGAAAATATCAAAATGGAACTTTAATTAATTAAATCATGTAAATTTTGTGAAGAATAATTATGAAAATTTGGATTACTAACATTAGGGACATGATTTAAGAAGATATCAACCCTCCAATCTACAATCCCTAAATAGATCAATTCAACAATATTCAACTTTTAATTAATTCAAAAATGATGACTGAAATTAATAATTAAAAAGGGAAATAACCCTAAATTAATTTAAAGCTTAAAACATTAAATGATTTAACAATCAAATTAAAAAAAAATTTAAACATTTAAAATTAATTTGAAATCACTTAAGAACAAACTTAAAACAAATTTGAAACCTTAAGTATTCTTAAAACAATTCCTAATTAAAAAAATATGAAAACGAGACTAATTAAAATCAACCTAAAGTATTAAAATTAATACAAATCATGTCATCAAAATTTATTAAAATTAAATAATTTAAACACCTCTTTCAAACTAAGCAAATTTAAAATATTAAGATCATTTAAAATATAAAGATTTAATTGAATTAAAACAACTTCAATACTATTCCAAACTTAAAATTATTAATCAAAATTTTATAACTAAACCAAATCACACTAAATCATCAATTCCAATTTTAAATTAAGAATTGTTAAAATCTTTAACAAACTAATTTGCCCCTGAAGGCTTTCATTATTATTATAACTATTAAATGGAGCATCAAGTGACAATGTCACTTTATTCATTGGACAATCAAATGTCCAAGTTCATTGAGAAAGAAACAAAAATTAACTAAATTTTTGGATGACCAATTCACCTGTGCAATGAAATTCATTTGGACTCAAAATAATCTCAGAAGTATCGAAAAGATGTTTAAGATTGTCCTAAGCACTTTCTCAATATGATGGGATGTTTTAGAAGAACAATTGAACTTAATTGTTCTCTGGTGAAGAAAATCATCCATAAAACACAAGAACCTAGACGTCATCGGAAATGACTAGCAATAGGATTAGGAATTTGGTAGACAACCAAAACCTTCCCTTAGCTTTACCTAGGTTTTTCTTGCAATTATATAAATGCTCTGACATGTGTTTTAAGGGTAGCTTGGAATGACTAAATACCCTCTAGGTACGCTTTTACTTTGTTGCAATTTGCTTACATGTACTGCACTTTACTATTCTTGCATGTTAAACAAGAATGTCACCCTGCATGAAAATTGAAACTTTTAGGATACCCACAAATCTGAAACCCAAAACTAAATTAAAAGTCACAACAAGATAAAATTCATTGCCACAACATTTAAAATATAAAACAACTCAAAATTTAATCACAAACAGAACAACAAAAGCATAACTACAACTAAATTAAAATGTCTTGCTGGATGATCGAGAATACCTCGGATGATGTAACCTACGTGTTGCTAACGGGATTTCCCACGGTCTAAATGAAAGTGTGGAACTCATTTAGTTCAGTTTAGTAAATTCATTTGGACTAAGTAAATCTAATAAAAATAACGGTGCCTAAATGATGGAACCGTGAGATCTTAACCGGTGTTGTTATAACCAACTTTAAGATTCCCCTAACAAAATGAAAAAACACCTGAACCTTAAGACTTCTAAACCAGAACACTTCACTCATCTCTAGATTTTCTCTTTCCAAAACTAAACCTTCTGTAACAACAAGGAGCTTGGAGCATAGTGGGCAGCACGGCCATCGTCAACAGCAAAACAAGTCTTCACCAGCAAAACCTTTCTTAGCATTAGATAACAAAGCCATAGGATTTCGAGGTAGTTCGCCTAGTGCACCATAAATCCTTAACTTTTTGTTAGACATTTGCATAATCATATAATGCAAATTAAGTCCTAACCGGTCTTGGGACTCCGAGGTAGTCGTTTAGTACGACATAAACCCTCACATCTTCAAAGTTGTTTGTATGATTGTGTCATACTAATATAAGTCCTAATTAACCAAAATTGGTAGGATTGAAACATTAAATAAATTCTCAAATTGAAGCCAAACAATAGGATAGTTGAGAAGTCACCGAAGTTCACTTCGGGTCCATGACATGCCCTACTTCTCCTCCATTGGATTCCCAAAAATAGCTTTTCCAAATTTGATCCATTCCCAATTGATATTTTCAAAATCCAATTGTTTGAAAATCTTAAACTTTGAAATTCTTGAGAGCAAAACCACTGATCATTATCGAGAGTTTTCTTAAGTGTCTTTGGACTTTTAGGATGTAATTAACTATAGGGGCTTTCCCTTATAGGGAACTTTAAGAACCCAGTTAATATAAACCCTGCTTAATTCCTTTATATTAAGCAGGAGCACATGTCGACTTATAAAATTGGTTAGTAGACCAAACGGATGTCACAAATCTTCTAGTTTATTTAACGGACCCCATCATCAAGTAGTGTGTCTATTCTTCGGGATAGATACACGGTTTTTTATGCGGTGCTCGTATATATAAACTATTTGAGATGTGAGATTGGTTTGATTTCATATATTAATTTTTTTAAAAAAAATCAAATGCTACTTTTCAAATTTTATATATTTAAATTAAATTTAAAATCTAAAAATTCGCTGATAACTTCTATTGGCGACCCTTTTTTTAAAATACAACACAACCTAAAAATATGCCGACAGCGATATATTAAAGATTTTTCAAAAATTACCTAACCTTTATGCCAACTTTTAGAAAAAGATAAGAAATTTGAATTTACCGAAGACTGCTTAAACGCCTTTGAATTATTAAAGGAAAAACTAATCACAGCACCTGTAATAGTTTCACCTGATTGGGAGAAACCATTTGAATTAATGTGCAATGCTAGTGATTATGCTATTGGAGCTGTTCTTGGTCTAAGATATGATAAAATTTTTAAAGTTATATACTATGCTAGAAGAACTCTTAACGATGTTAAAATTATCTACACAATTACTGAAAAAGAATTACTGGCTATTGTGTATGCTTTTCATAAATTTAGATCATATTTTATTGGACTAAATGTATTGTGCATACTCATCATTCTTCTATTAAATATCTGATGCAAAAGAAGGATACTAAACTAAGATTAATTAGATGAGTACTTTTTATGCAAGAATTCGATTTTGTGGTGATTGATAGAAAAGGAATTGACAATCAAATTACTGATCATTTGTCAAGACTTGAATATCATGAATTATCTGATACCGATAATGAAATTACAGACAGTTTCCCTGATGAAAAACTTTATAATATAAATGAGTGAAAAATACCTTGGTATGTTGATATTGTTAAGTATATAGTAAGCGATATTGTTCCACCTATGCTAACTCTGAAGCAACAAAAAAATTCATTAATGATGCAAAGGCATATTTTTGAGATGAACCATATTTATATAAGCAATGTAACGATCTTATTATTTAGAGATGTGTGCCTTATGAAGAAACTGAACAGATTATTTAAAAATGCCATGATTTTGAATTTTGAGGACATTTTGGCTTTGACAAAACTGCGCATAAAATTTTGCAAACTGGATTTTATTGGCCAACTCTTTTTAGAGATGTTTACTGATATATAAAAACTTGTGATAGATGTCAACGAGTAGGTAATATATCTAGAAGAAATGAATTGCCTCTGAATTTCATGTTAGAAGTGAAAATTTTTTATGTTTGGGGATTAGATTTCATGGGACCATTTATTCCTTCATTTAGGAACTTATGTATTTTAATTGCAGTTGCTTATGTATCAAAGTGGATTGAACCACAAGCTTTACCTCGTTGTGATGCTAAAAGTGTTTCAATATTCTTAATGAAAAACATTTTCACAAGCTACGGAATGCCAAGAGTGATTATCACTGACGGAGGATCCCATTTTAGGAATTAATACATTCAGAGATTGACAGAAAATTTTAATATTGTTCATAGATTCTCTACGGCCTATCATCCTCAAACTAGTGGTTTAGCTGAAGTTTCTAATCGTGAGATTAAACAAATTTTAGAAAAGACTGTAAACCCTAATAGAGTAGATTGGTCTACGAGACTAGATACTGCATTATGAGCATACAGGACTGCTTATAAAACTCCTATTGGTATAACTCCTTATAGGCTTATATATGGAAAAACTTATCAATTATCAATATAATTGGATCATAAAGCATATTAGGCGATTAAAGAATTCAACTAGGATTTGAAAACTGTTGGTGAGAAGAGATTATTGCAATTGAATGAATTAGAAGAATTAAGAAATGAATCTTACGATAACGACATAATTTATAAGGAAAAACTGAAGTTAATGCATGATTGGAAGATTAACAAAAAGAACTTTGAATCAGGGCAAGAAGTTTGGCTTTATAATACAAGGTTGAAATTATTTCCTGGGAAATTAAAGTCTCGTTGGTTAGGACCCCTTACTGTGACTCAGGTTTACACTTATGGAGCTATTGAAATTGAGGATCAGAAGACTGTGAAAAGATTTAATTTGAATGGACATAGATTAAAACCATATTTTGAGAGTAAAAGTCTAAATTATAAAGAGGTTTTAATGCTCAGTCAACCTAAATAACACCTAAATAGGTCGGCTGACGATGTTAAACCAAGCGCTTTATAGGAGGCAACCCACAATTATCTTTATCTTTTGTGTGTTTGTTTGAGTTTGTTGCTAGTTTGTAGTAATATTGAATTCTACTACTTGAATTTGACCTTTGATTATCACGAATTTGGATCCATAGAAAAAATTTGGAACATGAAAGACCACTGAAGTGCAAATTTTTGCCTAGGACGCCGACGGGGCTCTCGACGCCGCTGAAGGTGGATTTTTCCTGAGAGCCCTGGATTTAATTACATAAGGCTCGCCGACAGTGCCTTTGAGGCCACCGACAGCGAGAACGGTGAGTGGGCAGTTTTTCGAGCTCGAAATGGCGGATTTTGGTGGTTTTTACCGAACTCGACGCTTATAAACTCATATGGACGGTTCCTAAACACTCCAACTTCCCAAAATGAATGGGAACCTCTTTTAATTCCTCTCTAATGGCCTACAATTCAGTAGATTACCCTAGATTTCAAAGTTACAACCGGAGAAAGTTCGTCAGTGCCGAGGCGCAGTGACTTTTCAACAAGGTGATGTCTAAGAGAAGGCTAATCAAGGAAAGTGGAATCGTCAACATAGGATTAAGTAATTCTTCTTCACTCATTGAAGAAATTATTGTGCGATGAAGATAGGAAGTGTTTTGCTATACTACTACCGCAGTAGTAGTTCCAGTGGTTAAGGAATTCTACGCCAATTTACATGGAATCAACCAAGGAAGCGTCTATGTGCAAAGTAGGTGGATAACATTAAATTCTGGAAGAATTAATGAGTTATATATGCTTAAGAATGTTCCTATCTTCCATTATTCAAATTTTGTGCCGACAAGAGACAATATGAATGAAATATACCAGTATTTGAAGGAGGAAACCAATGACTGGGAAGTTAGAGAAAAAGGGTACGTTAATTTTTCTGCAACACTTTTAAATCCCATTTTAAAGTATTGGCACTTTTTCATATCTGCTAAGTTATTGTCGATGATGAAAATAGACAATGTTACGAAACAAAGTGCAATTTTGAACTACTGCATTCTAATGGGATGGCCCATTGATATTGGATCAATAATTGTGAAGTCTGTGTTTGGCCTGATCGTTCAAGGATCTTCTCAAGGGCTTGGACATCCTTCATCAATCTTTTCAATATGCTGTTTGTTTCAAGTTTCGTACGATATTTAGGAGAAAATTTTGCTACCCTTGAAACCTTTAGACCCAACTCGTATGTTCCCTAGCCAATGATGAGGAGAATGACACGGGCATGGTCATGGATGAAGCATCTCAGAATTTTGTTCCTATTCAACCTCTAGTAGCGGACAAGACACCAATAATCTTACACCAAATCATGAATTTGGAGATGCAGGTACAAAATTTAATGAGTACAGTTAACAATATGTCTGATTTCTTTGATCATATCGATTGGAGAATGAATGAGCATTTTGATTATACTGGGCAATTTGAAGCGAGTCTGATACGCTTAATGAAGAACATGGGTTGGATTGATGAAGATTCAACTGAGGAATTCCCATTCATACCTTTATACAACCTGTTTGTCCATTTTCAGGCAATGGGTGATATCAGAGAAGAAACCAGTACAGATTCTGAAGAGTAGTAGAATTGATTTGCTTGTTTCATTATGTTATGTTTGATTTGAATTTTGTTTATTGTGTTTGCTTTCATAATATGCTTTTGAATCTCAGTATAGATGAGATAATGATTGAAATGTTTGTTCTCAGCGTTTTAAGTGTTGTGGTTTGGATTGCGACGCTGATTAATTTAATTTAGGTTGAGAAAATATTTGTTTATGTGTGTTATGTATCGTGTGTTCTAAACTCTTGGATTCAATATATAAATGTAAAGTTTTGGTATGTGCATGTTAATTTGTGTTAATAAATCACTTAATCACTTATAATATATGATTATGAGGATCGAACGGATGAAGATGAGGCTTAAAATTGATCAAAGTTGCAAAAATTTAAAAAATTATCAATTTTGAGAATCTCGCCGACGGTGCGCTCGAGGCTGCTGACGGCATGATTTTCTCAAGAAGAATGGAATTTAATTCAATGGAGCCCTCCGACAGCGTGAACGACTCTGCTGATGGCGACATCGCTAAAATTACCTATCAAATGACACTACTCATTGTCTTCTTCCCCGTTTTACCTGAAAAGTCGACTTAGGGCTTGATAGATCTCGGATCTGAAGCAATTTCAACAAGATCTAACACCAGATTTCATCTTCCTTTGTTAAGAGCTTCACTCCTATGTAAAAATTTTTTATTTTCACTTTGAATTTCTTCCACATTAAGAAATTTTGGGAAATTTGAAAATGTGAAGAAAAAACTTGTAAGGAATTCATGGAAATTGATTTAGATTGCTTTAAACCCCATTTAGAAGCCATTGTATTATTATCTTGGAGATTAGTTTAGATTTTTTGTGATTTTGATAGATCAAACAATGGCTCCACAACAAAAGAGAAGACTTGAACACGACGAGACTCGATTTGTAAATGTGAAGGCACAATTGAGGTATACTTCAATCTTTTAAAGAAAGAATTGTATCCATGATTGGGTTTTTGAAAATCCTAGAGATGAAGTGGAATGAGTTATCAAAGAGAGAGGATGAGAGAAATTTTACTACACAACAAACAAAGACGCTATCAAAGTTGTGAGAGAGTCCTACTCCAATCTTACTCAACTCGAGGATGAACCAGTCCAAGTAAGAGTATTCTCTGTCGACTTTAATGCTAACCGCATTAACACTTTTTACGAGCTTCACGACTATTTTTCTAGACAGTATGAAACATTTGGAACAATGGAAGGTCCGTTGAACGATGTTATTGACTTTCTCACTGATGTGAAAGGATTTTGGAAAATTTAAAATCATGAACGGATTAACTTTCCATTGTCCATTATGAAAGCCACTGCTAAGGCATGGCATTATTTCATTTGTTCGACTCTGCTACCCACCTACCATCGTAGTGAAGTCTCGAGAGACGGAGCTGTTTTGAATTCCTGCATTCAGAACAACAGAAGCATTAATGGGAGGAGAATAATTTATAAGAACATTATGGCCACTACAAAGAGTGGGACAAGTGGATATTTAGGGCATCCTGGCCTCATTTATGCACTTTGTCAATTATCTGGAGTTCAAGCGAGAGATGATTAGGAATGGGTGTATCCGATGAAACCCATTAGTAAAGAGAATATAAAGACTTATGAATCCCATGAGGAATGGAGAACAGGGAGTAGGAGCAAGGCACCTTCTACTAGTAGGGACATTCCTTCTGCTAGCTATGACCCTCCTGCCTCTAGTCTCCCTACCATGTATGATCTGATGAATTCCATGACCCTGCAGAGGAATATTTTTGAAAAATTGGATGAAAAATTAGAAAGAATTGATCACAAGATTGAAGGGTTAGAGAGAAGACATGACCATGATAGTGAGTATCTTCAGAGGCACTCTAATTTTGAGATGGAAAATTATGATTCTCAGGATAGATACTACAGAGGAGAGCCTGATGCCATTTTTCCAGAATGCCCCAGGTATACTCAGTATCAGCCCAATCCTCCTGCTGACCAGGGTGATGAGGACGTTGTACGAGATTTTGATGATTGATCTTGTGATAGTGATGTGATGTGATTTATTTTTTTAGTTTTGTTGTTGTACTTTGATTTTTATTGTACTCTGTGGACTATGCTTGTTTCTGGGATATATGTTTAGTTTTGCAGTTTGCATTTTCATTTTTGGATGTTTGTGATATTTGTGATGGTAATTGTAATTGTGAACTGAATAGTATAAATAGTAAACTGTTTATTCTGTGTTGTGAAATGCATTTGTCCTGTGTAGTGTAGTTAGTTTGTTGTTGTTTAATGTTTAGTTTTATAAACTTGTTTTAAAATTTCATCACCCCAACAAATTTTATAAACTGTTATGTGTGTAGAAAGATTTTTAAATATTACATGTCAGTTTAAGTTATAAATTTTGAGAAGAACCTGCAAATTTCAAAAAGACAAAAATGCCTAAAAGTGCAAAGGTATGAATTATATATTTAGAATTTTTCTTTCTACCCTGTATTATTTCTATTATAGAAAACTTTAAGTTTGGGTGAGGGGAGAAAAATATTAACTATTATATGTTCTCAAATAACTTATTTTCAAAAATTATAATATGATTTTTGTGATAAAATTTAATTCAGATAACTATGTTTAGATTTTATCTAAATATTATAGAAAATTCAGGGAATTATCTTTAGTAATGAAAATTAATTTTGTAGGTTAAGATATTTAGTATAAAAGGATAAGACTATTGTTAACTATTTAAAGTAAAGAGTAATATATTTTGAAATATTAAGAATCATAGGAATTTAGTTGATAAAGAAAAGATTGGGATTCAATGATGTAAAAACTATGAAGTACATATAAGGTAAAGAATGTTTGAAAGTTTCAAATTTAAGAAAAGAAGAGTGAAGTTCAAAATCATTAACAGGCTATCCAGATAGAGTAAACCTCACTAGAGAGAAAAAGAAAGAAAAAGAAAAGGATTGAAAAACAATCCCTGAAAAGAAAAGAAAAATATATAGGATTTAAAAACAATCCAAAAGAAAGAAAAAAGTAAGTGAGTAGAAGCTTGAGAAAATGCCTTATAAAAAATTGGCTTCACTTGGATTAATCTAAAGGGAAAATTAAAAGCATTTCTGAACTTATATTTATAATTAGTTTCTTTACTTAATAGAATTCTCATGAAATTCCTATCTTTTGAATATTCTAAGTGAATTGATATTGCAACATATAGTCATTCTAGAAATGAATAAAATACTAGAACTCTTAGACTTGATGACTAGATAGCCTTATACCTGCAGAATTAATCTAATTACTTGAAAATTTTTCTATAAATCCTTGCTATAATATCTATTTAAATCAAAATTATAGTATTTCTAAATTAAAACTTTACCACAATTAATCATAACTTTTATGTAGTACTAAAGATTACTTGAGGACAAGAAATAGTTAAGTTTGACGGATTTTGACCGAAGGAAATAAATGTTAAGATTTTCATGCTTATTTTATACTGATTTTGATGATATTGTACTTTAAAGAAAGGTATTTTTGGTGTTTTTATACAGATATGAAGATTTAAGGACAAAGGAGCGAAAACATGCAAAAAGGAGCAAATTTGGAGCAAAAAGGACTAAAATATGAAAATTTGACCTAGGGCACCGACGGTGTGATTTTCCCTAGAGTTCAGAATATATTCCAAGGGAGGCCACTGACGGCAGAGGTCGAGGCTGCCGATGGCAAGGTCAGTTTAAAGCACTGTTTCTAGAAGGCCGCCGAGGCGCAGCTCGAGGCCCCCGACAGTGGGATCGGCTATTCTTTCTCAATATAAGTCGAATGTGGATGATCTTCAAAGGGATGCCACGAAAACCTTTGAAGATTCCTCAACAACTTTAAAAAGAACCATTTTAGGCTGAAAAATTATCCTTTTGGAGTCCTCTAAATGTCACTAAGAGTCGGTAAAAAGTTATATTAGAGTATTCGAATAGATACTTAGTGTTTTATTGGAGAGTCCACTAGTGTCCATTGTTATTAGTGATTATTAAATAGTGAGTTCAAATAGAGATTGTAAGGAATTCTTCGAAGGATAGTAAGAGTAGAATGGAAGTGAGAGATCTCTTCTGCATTTCCATTTCAAAGGAGAATTACGTGTACTGTAAAGAAGGAAGAGATTCAAAGGAACTTCAAGGAGTTTGCTTGGGGAGGAATTTATGATAAGTTGTGTTTATTTACTTTAGTATGTAGTACTTTACTTTTATATATGAAATCCAAGTTTTATTGCATCCTCTCCATGAATTCTGAGTAGTTGTTCTATCTTTCTGTTGACCTCATTTTTGGTGAGGTCTGATCTCTCTCCTTAGTACTTAGGATCTAGCCATAGGTTTTCCCCTTCGACTATCCTAGATGACTAGAAATGGGACCCACCATTTAGAAATTCAGACACTTCTTGACTCCCTTCAAACCCCACAAGTTTGATTGTAAACCCCTAAAGCCACTTGGAGGGTTAAGGTCAAACGTGGAGGTTTAAATGATGAGTTCCCTATAGGACTCTTTGGCCTTGGGATTACCCTGGGTGGTCTGGCCATGGTGAGGGTAAGCTTGCAGACAACACACACTCACACACATTCCAAAACCCTAAAACCACACATATACCCAATTTGACTCCCTGACTCATGTAGGTAATTCATATGGATGGACCTTAACCCCTAAACCTCTGGCTAAGAGGGTTAGGAACAACATAGTAAATGCCTAAAATGAGTTCTCTCATGGCTCTTGTGAGCTTAATATGGCTTAATGACTTAACCAAAATAGTTTCATTTCACCCACATCTAATTATTCTTCATTTTTCCCAAATTTCAATTTTTGACCCCCGGGGCCCTAAACCCACCAAACCTACCAAATGTCCTTGAAATTGCCCAAAATTTGCAAAATTTTCTAAATTACCCAAAAATTCCTCAAAATCAATCATAAACATTTCCCACCACTCAAATTGAGCATCCATAGCCAAGACACCAAAATTTCCAAAAAATACCCCCCAATATCCTTAAAATACCTAAAATACCCCTTTAGCCCAAAAATCAAAAACAAAAAATCTAAAAATTCCCAGAAAATTCCAAAAAATCTCAAATATTCCCAATTTAATTTTGTTCAACTTTACCATAGGCCAAATTTGTCAATTTAGCCCACTTTTACTAAAATCCCCAATTTGACCCTTTTTTAACCTAAAATGAACCCAAGGTCAAACCAAATCAACACAATTGATCCCAATTTTAATCCAATTCAATTCTAAACTTTAATTTAATATCCTCAATATCAATTTGAACCAAACCCAAACCCAATTTTATCAACATATGGGTCCAATTTCACTTTGAATCCTAAAGCCCAATTCCGGCCCATGACCTAAACTTAGCCCAAACCAACCCAACTCAACTCCAATTAGCCCCAAATCTTTTCTAAAATCTTCCTAACATCCCCACAAACAAAACACTAACTTAATTTGCCCTAAATTTGAACCTAAACTCCACCCAAGCCTAACTCAAACAAAAATTTCCTAAATTGTCCTAAACCAATCATAAAACCAAACAAGTCCAAATCCTAGAATTAAGACTCAACTAAAAAGTGAAAACTCTTTGTTATGCCTCCATAAACATTTTACAAAATTAATTTTACATTAAAATCAACATTAACCCAACCTTAGCCCAAGTTAGACCAATTTGACCCACTTTGACCCTATTATTAAAGAGGCCCAAATCAAATCCAATTCAGCCCCAAATGACACCAAACCTTTTCTAAAGTTCTGGTAACACATCCCTAAACTAAACCCAACATTTATTTGGCATAGTCTTTCACAAAATTTTCATCCAAAAGTTCATTTTGAAACATAAAAGCCCACTTTCATGAGACATTTTAAAAGCCCATCCAAAACAATTTCAAAGGCCCAAGACTTATTCCAAAGCCCATGTGATATTATCTCATCATGCCTACTTAATTAAAATCATTCCCTAAGTACAAAACCCATCATGTTGATTAATCCAAAATGGCATCATGAAAAATCCCATCAAAAAAATCCAAAGTTTTCAAAATTCCAAATAACCTTTTTTCATGAAAATTGACCAAACCATGGAGGAGCTACATGTGAGCCAAATGAAACCATAGACAAGCCATATGAAGCCATGAGAGGTTTGACTTGTCATCACTCCCTAAATGGAAAGAGAAGGAGGGCCTTTAAACACCCCTTAAAAAGTCATTAACCCATTACATTATTCCCCTTAACCCAAAATTAATCCAAACAATTTTTGATAGGGACTCCACCACTCTTTGATAGCTGACCCAACTGATTCCCTTCAGCCCAAATTGAACCTTGGTGGGTGCACCAAGCCCATTTCCATGGGTTGACCAAACCAAGTCCAAAAGAGCCCCTTCCCCCTTCCATTTTGAATCAAGCTCTTTACACATGGCCAATCTCCATTGCTTGCACCAAACTCAAGCCATGACCTCATTGACCATGAACGTGACCCATGCCTGGGCGGCCAGCCACCACAGCCGGCGCAAAACACCATGGTCGAGAAGCTTAACTTAATTCAAAAATTCAAATTCAATTGGCTGAGCTGTCCCATGGCCAATAGCCATTGTGGCTGTTCTTCCCTTGACCTAGGCAGCAGATCTAAGCTTTGAAACCCCCCTGGGAGGCCCTCCAGCCATGCCTATTTAAACTCCACCACCTCTCAGTCAAAAGAGGGGTTGAACCAAAACCATACATAAACTCTGCCAAAATCATTCCAGACCCTTTTCCTAGCACAGAGCAGTTGATCCCCATTGAAATCCAACCCTAGCACCGAGCCGCGTCGTGCTGAGGTCGAAGGCGGCGTTGAATGGGAGTGCGTCGCGTGGAGTTTCGGATCTACCGAGGATGACGGGGCGCCACGTTGGATAAGTAGGAAAATAAGATATTTTCTCATTTATGTAAATACCCCAAACTTAAAAAATCCATATCCTTGTGTAGAAAAATCACAAAAATAAAATAAAAGTACCCACTTGCTCAGTGAACAAAGGAGAATAATGTGGAAAAATAATTAAGTTGTTTTGTTAAGTATTTTATTTTTAATTAATTATTTACTGATTTCAGTGTTTTAATTCTCCATGCATGCATACAATTCATCATGGCATGAGACCATAAGGCTTTTGTAGCCTCTATTCTTGGGAACATTCCTTGAACTTTTCAAGACTAGAAGGCATCTCTATGACAAGTTATTGATTTTCTAATTTTGTGTATCTGTTTTGATGTTTTAATTCCAGTAATTAGCATATTGCTCAATAAATCCTAGGAAACTTAGAGCAGGAATCTTAAGACCAGAGCACCCTTGGAAAATTATGGTTTGATTTAATTCCTTAAAAATAACCTTAATTAGAGTAAACATTCAAAACTGATCTTTACTTAATTAGGAGTAACCACATATCAAAATCACTTGAAAATAATTCTCCATTGTCACTTAGGATGTAGAGAACCTCACATAAAAATTTCATGTCAATTGGAAATAATTTAACCCATTAAATGAATTAATTAAGTGACATAGCTATTTTAAAAATTAAAAAAATTCATAAAACCCAAAATCTATTTCAAAATTTCACCAAATTGGTTTTGTGGGCTCTCTGAAATCAGAGGAGTATAAGAAAATTAAAATTGGAATTTTCTAAAAATTGTCATTTTTAACCATATTTTTAATATTTTAAGAATTAAAAAATAATAAAAATCACAAAAATATTAAAATTCATAAAAATGTTATATTTTGTCCACTAATTACTCAGAAACCAACCAAGTATTTTTCCTAAATCTCTAAGTTAAGATATTGAATTTTAAAGGCCTAAGACAATTTCTAATATTTAAAAATTTATTTTCCAACCTTGTCACCAAATTAATTCTAATAAATCAAATAAAAAATCAGAAAAATATAAAATTTGTTTCTCTGGACTCCTTGAGGTTAGAGAGACTTAAGAAAAATATAAAATCCATTTTTAATCTTTTATTTTATTTTATGATTAACTAATACCCTAAAAACTCAAAATAATTACAATAAATAAAATATAATTAAAAAAATCCTTATTAAGTGGAACCAAGTGGTCCCCTTATCAATAGGAACATCCCATAATTTTCCTAAGGACAGAAACCTTACCTTGGTCATGTTGTTGAATTTTCATTGAAAACCCTCATTTTCTCACAAAAATAAATATATAAATTAAATTAAATTCAGAAAATTTTAGCATGCAAATTATGTAATGTGTTTCTTAAGTAGATAACCGAATATTGTTCTAGAAATAAAATAGTCTAATTTAGAAAATATTTTTAGTAATTAAGGCCAATTTTAAAGTTTAGTAAGTTCTTAGGTAAAGGATAATGTAAAATATAGTTTTCTATCTAATTGAAAAATATTTGTAGATTCTTCAAAATATTGGGTTCTCACATTCATTTTTGTTACTTACAAATCTTTATTTGAAAATAATTTTAATTACTATATTATAAACTTAAGCTTTAGATTTTCTCAGAACTTATATTTTATACTTTAGGTATGGAACCAATTTTTGATTAGGCCATTAAATCCTCAAGCTTCTCCTTCCTTTTCACATACTATTTTTCACTTTTTTCTCTTTTGTTTTCTTTTTCTCTTTTTTTTCTTTCTTTTTTTTATAAGGATTAATGTATTTGGATAGGCCTTTAATGATTTTTAATTCTACCCTTCCATTTAAAATAAAGGTCTGATATACATCTTTCACTGAAAAATCATAATAACAGTATTTGAAAATTACTCCTCAATAAATAAAATTTAAACTTTGAAAAATAAAAGTCAAATCTTCTATTTATCCAAAAAATACAATATTTCTTACTAAAGATAGTTAAACTGTATTTAACACTTCTTTACTAAGAAAATTTGAACTTTAAATTTTTCATTATTACTAAAAATTTTTAACTAAATTCTCTTATTCATTTATATATTCAAAATTTTGTTCCCCTAATATAACTACATATGCATAATTATTTTCAATAAAAATTCAAATTAATTTTATGTTTTCTTGAGAACAAATAAAATTTTAGGTTTTTTTTTGAAAAGTTTATGTTTTTAAAATTCCCCCTAAACTTTAATTTTTAGTTAGGATAAAACATTTAAGCATAAGAAATGATACATGGGTGAGAATTAAAAACTAAAATAACATGCTTGCAGGAATCTTAATATCCTAAATATGCAAGTATAATAATTTAAAAATAGGAGTAAATAGAAGTCAAATTCAATTTTTTTAGATTTTCATTAAATGGAAATTCAAGATTTCAAAGGTCATCTACAATAGTGGAGGTTTTCAAAGCAAATACACACCAATTGGAAATAAGTAAAATTACACTAACAGTAGATAACAAATGGTAGTAGTAGATTCTGAAAGTTTTAAAAACATGCAGATTTAAATAATAGTTTTAAATAGTGTTCCAAATTCTCCTAACAGTTTTGGAATTAAAATACACACTATAAAAACTTTGACACAACATAACAGTAAAACATTTACTACTATACATATATCACAAAACAACATATAGAATATCAATCCAACACAGCTACATCTGAATATGCAAAAAGAGTCCAGCTATAATCAACATATTACCAGAGTTCACACAACAAACACAATACCAAAATAAATCACAAGACACAACATACATCAACTCATCAACAACAACTCCATAACACAAAAAAACAAACAACTAATCATCTTCATCATCATCATCATCTTGCTTGTTCGAATCTCTGGATGGAACATATGGTATATAGAATGGATGAGGGGGCATCTCAGCACTCATATCACGTCTGATCAATCTATCCAAATAATGCTGATAATTCTCCTCAAATTCATTATGTTTAACAATATATTTTTCTATATTATCCATTTTACCATCCATGTCTCTAACATGCTCACGAGTAAGACTCACCTTCTTCAAGATCTTTCTTAACAAACCAGTCTGTGAATCTATAGATGATGAAGCTCTCGAAGTACTAGCACGAGAAGTAGAAGCAGTAGAAGTAGAAGCCCTACCAAATCCTCATCTCCAGCCAAACTCTGAATGTACAGTGTAAGGTCCAACGTTTACACTAGTAATTGGTTTCAAAGGCTGAAGGACCTCTTCCCAAGTTTCAAATTTCACTCCAGATCGTTCACATAATAAATGTCTCAAAGAAAGAAATCCCATACTGGCAGCAGTGGTGGATTTGGAACAATTCAAAATATAATCATAAATGATTGCTCCAATATCAAAAGGCTTCTCTTGCTAAATGCAATAGTTCAAAATAGCTCTATCCCTTGTAGCTTCACTAGTATGGCTTGAAGGCAACAACTTAGATGAGTGATCCCCGATAAATTCAATGGCGCCAAAAACTTGGTGTCGTCCGGTAAATGCGCTGATGATTTAGATATGAAACTTATGATTTTATAATGTGGGATACTACTCAAGTATACATATCGTTTATCAAGTAATATAAGACTTTCTGATTAAGTCCCGAGATATCGAACCCATAGGGAAAATATGAAAATTTTAAAGAAATCAGAAAATTATCTTTTTACTTTCTTTAATTGTTTTTGAAAAAGTATGTCTTGATTTTGAAAAGTTCTTAAAGTTGATTTGTCTTTTAAAATTTCCTTAATAAAATGTTAAGCAATGAAATTAAAATTATAATAACTAATAACACTGGATGTAAAATACTATTAACTAAAATATCTTTTTCTTTCCTTTTATGATGTAGTAATAATTCTTAATGTATTGTTGTGGAAGAATTTAAATTTGTTATGATAGATAGAAGCAAATGTGTTCTTTACCCTTACTTGGTTCTATAAAGAACATAGGTTAATTTAAAATTTTTATTATTTTGAACATGGTTAGGCAGGGAAGATACCAGTCTCTCACTCTAGAGTTCCCTCGGTTCCCACCACCTGGGGGCTAACTTCTCATAACAAAACTCAAAATTTCAAACTAAATTAGGTGGTTTTAGCCTGCCACTCTAAAATCCTCTAATTTTACTCCCTTTTATAAAAATATATTCTAATATTACATTCAATTATATGAACTACAATTCTCACCCATATAATTGCATGTGATTCTTACTAACTTTTATCAGACAATACCGCATTGGATCATACATATTCTCGAGAAATTATACAACTTAACAGGCCAAATTAAGAAGTAAACAAAGTTTTTAGAATCAATCTTCAGAACTTCTTCCAACTTTTAAACACTTATACTTTCCACAACAATTTTTTATAAATTAATTACTTCTCCATTTAAGAAAGAAAAAGATAAAGTAAACTACTCAGAATGCATTGGGAAAATACAAAAACAAATTGATTTGAAATTAAAAATAATAAGAAAAATAACAAAGTAAAGAAAGTATTAATGAAAAGATTAAAAGTAAACACTTATCTGAAAATCCTCTCCACAAGACTAAGGAAGTTCCTCTAAAACTTCGACTCTTCGCTAAACTACTCCTCAGACCAAGTCTCCCAACTCCGATGACTCAGGATACAGACTTCAGACTTCAATAAAAACTAAACTAAAAAAAATAAAAGAAGTGGGAAGAAGAAGACTTCACTCCGACCCTTTTCTCCTTTCTACTCTCTACTCCTACTCATAATAAAAAACTCTTAAAAGGTAGTGGAAGAATAATGGAAGTACCCTTCAAAATGTAGTGGAAGAGCCTCCTAAAGCCTCCCCTAATCTTTCCTAAGACTCTTTAAATAGTAAACAAAAAGGTGCCTTGGTGTCTCTTCAAAATGTGTCCAAATTCAATGTTTCTACTAAGGAACGCACCCCTTCATTCAAACTTGCCATCCAAAGGAAGTTATGGTAGTTACCACCAAGAGTTCCATCCCATCCCCTTTGAAATTGGCGCTAAATTCATTTGAATTTAGATTTTTAACCAATGGCGGCTAAGCGCCGGCCAGTGACGCTTAGCCGCTAGTGCCAAAATTTTGATTTTTCATTATTTTTGCTCCAAATTTGATCCAGTTTTGCTCCTTTCATCATGACCATCCATTTTCATCATACATGCAAGAAAAACACAAAATACCTTCCTTTAAAAGTGCAATATCATTAAAAATAGGTATAAAAATGTGCATAAAAATACTATATATTTTAGGTGTATCAATGAGATAAAATAATGCCATGCTTTAGAAATGGCATTTAACTTAGAGGCTTGAAAATTTACTCTTCTATCATTTGTGATCTTCCATAAACCTCTTTCGTTAGTAAGAAATGCCATAATCTCATCTAACTCTCCCTTAGTAGGATGATAGTTCGAGTAAAAACAAAACATATCAGGAGACAGTCAAAAAAAGACATTAATAACCGCAGATGTAAAATGTACTTCTTGCCTTCTCACCATCACCAAATTTTCTTCTGATGCAGGTAAGTTTGCATAAAACTCACTGATCACAGAAACAATAGCGACAGTGGAAAAGCAGCAGTAATTTTCCCAATTCCTTTTAACAATCATCTCTTCAATCACCTCTCCTTGCTTACTAAACACACATTCAGGAATAAATTTACATGACTGTATGCGTCAACGTAACGTTCCTCAGCCCTTGGACTAAAAAATTTGTCAGAATCAAAGCTCGTCTTTTCTCTCGCGTGCTTTGACTTTGGACCCATTTCTAAAAATACACAAAACATTCACCAAAAATTCCAAAATTAAACTAAACTTGCTAAATTAACATATAAAAGTAATTTCCACTAAATCTAAGCAATTTCTCATCCTTTTCTTCAAATTTTTTCCATGAATAGTGATTTTAGGATTTTCTAAAATGTGCTCAAAATACATAGTGAAAATAGAAACTTTTTACTTAGGAGTAGTGCTCTTACCTTAAAAAATTCAAATCCAACAATTTTTATTGAAATCAGCCTTCAAACTATCCAAAATGATGATGCCCTAGGCTCTTTTTTGCGAAAGTTAGAGGTTGAAGATGACAGGTAAGTTAAAAATGGCAATTTTTTAGGTTTTAACTGTTGAAAACCAATTTTTGTGAACCGGTACTTAAGCGCGAGGCTTTCAGTGCTTAGCCGCGAAAATTGGCGCATAAGTGCCGACAAATCTGGCTCTTAAACGCCAATGCTAAGATTTTCACAATTAAGAAAATGCACTAAACCACTTAGTTAATCACCTTTAATCTTCTCAAAATAATTATCTCTTACTCAAATTTCAAATTTTACTATCCATCAATTCTAATTAATTTTTACATAAACACAAACTGATATTCAAATCAAACCACACTTACTACAAACTAAAAATTTCTATCCAAACACTTTGGATGAAATTCCCTAAATACAAACTGACTCAAGAAGCATAATGATAAGTTTACATCACTAAGATGTAACAAACACACATTAAAGTGCAACGGATCACAAACATAAAACATTAATCACTTTAAAACATCAAACACATAAAACATAAAATACTAAAAGCAAATCACAAGATCAAACCAAAATTTAATTCCACTCTCCAATAGACGGAATATATCTAGAACCACTATTATTTCCATTTGACCCTTCTGAAATATAAATTTGATAAAAAGGATGATTATTGAACACTCTTACATCTTCTTCTTCTAACCACTTGTTCTTTAGGAACATCGCCTTATCTGCTTCTTCCACGTGACTTGTATGATTGAATTGCATCTTGAGTTACCATCCCATATGCTCCAAATGTGTGTTAGATTCATTGATCTTTGCTTCAATTGAAATCACTTGGGCTTCAATCATTGCAATCTTTTCTGCAATTCTCTGAGTACTAACGACAAGAAATCCATTGAGTAACTCTTTAGCATTATCATTAATAAACTTACTCTTGTCAGAATCCTCTTACTTCTTGATCTCATTCACTCAGGAAGACATAATGTACTCAAAACACTCATCTTATGACTCAGGAATAAAATTAGGACTTGGGGCAAAAGTTTCTATTAATCCAGGGCCTTTTATAGATATTAGAAGTGTATAATCCCGCCCTTTAACATTTAAAAACTCCAAAATAACATCCAAAACCACTTACCTACGATCTACGCTTCTAGAACCTCATTTATCACATGTTTCAAAACTCCGGCGTGTAAGCGCCAACTAGGTGACGCTTAGCCGCCAGTGCTCAATTTAGAATAGGTCTGCCAAATGTCCAAAATTTCATTCTGACTCCTCTAAGTCATAAAATAAGGTCTAATAAACACTACTATAACATAAAAACTTCAAAATACTACCACCAAAACATAAATCAAACCAAACAAAGCACACAAAGCAAACATCAGGAAAAGCACACCGATAACTATGGGTTGCCTCTTTAGCCTCACATACCTAGAACTCATTCTGAGTGACCCAACATCAGATTCTCATTAAATTTGAGTTGATCGATTGAATAATAAGGTTTAAGTCTATGACCATTAACTTTAAATATTTTTCCAGTCTTAGGATCTTGAATATCCACAACTCAATAGGAAGAAACTTAGATCACAATAAATGAACCCATCCACCTGGACTTAAGTTTTCCAGAAAAATTCTCAATCTAGCATTATACAACAAAACTTTATATCCTTGTTGACCTCATTTTTGATGAGGTCTTCTCTTCTCTCTTTAGTACTTAGGATCTAGCCTTAGGCTTTTCCTTTGACTATCTTAGAGGACTAGAGATGGAACCTACCCCTTTAGAAACTCGACCACTTCTTAACTCCTGCGAGCCCACGAAGCTTGATTGTAAACCCCTAATCATCTAGAGGGTTGAGATCAAATGTGGAGGTTTAAAGGATGAGTTCCCTATAGGACTCTTTGGCCTTAGGATCACCCTGAGTGGCCTGGTCTGGTGAGGGATGACGTGCACATACATTACACTTTCACACATTCCAAATCCTAAAACTATTCATGCCTAGCTTGACTTCCTGACTCATGTGGATAATTCATATGGATGGACGTTAACCCCTAGGCCCTTGGCTAAGAGGGTTAGGAACAACATAGTGGATGCCTCAAATGAGTCCTCTCATGGCTCCTATGGGCTTATTATGGCTTCATGGCTCAACCAAAATGATTCCATTTCACCCACACTAGCTCAATTTTCATTTTTCCAAAATTTCAATTTTTGACCCCCGGGGCCCCGGACCCACCAAACCTACTAAAAGCCCTTGTAACTACCTAAAACCACCAAAATTTTCAAATAATCCAAAACTTTTCCAAAATTAATCTTGAACATTTCCCCACCAATCAAATTGATCATTTACAGCAAAAAATACCAAAATTTCCAAAAATACCCCCAATACCCTCCAAATTACCAAAATGCACCTCTTGACCCAAAAATCCAAAAATTCCAAAAATTCCCAGAAAATTCCAAAAAATCCCAAATATTCCTAATTTTATTTTGTTCAACTACACCATGGACCAATTTTTCCAATTTAACCCACTTTTACCAAAACCCCCAATTTAGCTCATTTTAAACCCAAATGAAACCAATGTCAAACCAAATCACCCCAATTGAGCTCAATTTTGGTCCAATTCAATTCCAAACTTCAATTCAATATCCCCAATATCAATCTAGACCAAATCCAAGCTCAATTTGATTGACATTTGAATCCAAGTTCATATTTAAGCTTAAAGCCCAATTTTGACCCATAACCCAAACTTAGCCCAAACCAACCCAACTCAACTCCAATTAACACCAAATATTTTCTAAACCTTCCCTAACATCTCCTTAAACAAAAAACTAACATAATTTGCCTAAAACTTGAACCCAAACCCCACTCAAATTCAACCCAAATCCAAAATCCCCAATTTAGCCTAAACCCAAGCTTAACCCTAACATAGCCCAAGCCCTAAAATTGAACCCCAATCAAAGTTGAAAACTCTCTGTAACACACCTATAAACATTTCTCAACATTGATTATACGTCAAAACCAACTTTAGCCCATCCTTGGCCCAAGCTAACCTAATTTGACCCATTTTTGTCCCCTTTACCAAAGAGACCCAAGTTCAACCCAATCTAACTCAAAGCCTTACCAAATTGACTTCAAATAACTCATGAAACATTCCTAAGCCAAATTAAACACTAATTGGGCTCAACCATTACATGGCTCCTCATCCTAAAAATCCATTTTAAAATTTAAAGGCTCATTCCCTTAAGACATTTTAAAAGGCCACCTTTGCCAAATTTTAAAAGCCCAAAAATTTATCCAAAGCCCATATGACACTCTCCCTCATCATACATTCAATTTAAAATCATTTCTAAAGTCCTAATTTATCATCAAATCATTCCAATTTTAGCCACATGACAATCTCCTTAAAATTTATCAAAAATTCCTAAAACTCATTTCTATGAAACCAAGTCAAGCCATCCTAAGACATAGGCAAGCCATGAAGCCATGCATGAGCCACATGGAAGCCATGAAAGCCCGTTTACATGTTACCATGCTATCATGGGCAAAAGGAGGAGGTTCTTTCCATATTCCCTTAGAGTAATTAACCACTCTCATAATTCCCCTTAACCATGCTTAGGCCTAATTATACTTGGATGGTGACTTGACCCTACTGATTAAGCTGAACCAAACCACTTTCTCTTCAGCCCAAGCAAGCCATGGAAAGGTGAACCTAGCCCAAAACCATGGGTTGACCCAAACCAAGAAAAAATCATCCCCTCCACATCCCACTTCAATCCAACTCCTTTACACATGGCCAACTCCAATTAACTTCACCATTGTCAAGCCCTGCCTTCACTGGTCAAGATGGTGACCTGACCCTGACTGGCCAGCCACCACAGTTGTCGGAAAACACCATGCTCGAGACCTTGGGAGGAGCAAAAGTTTGGAATTCCCACCTGCTGAGCTACCCCACTCCAAATGGTCATTGTAGATGTTCTTCTCCTCACCACAGCAGCTGATCCCAGCCCCTAACTCCCCTTGAGAGGCCATGGCGATGGCTACTTAAGCCAGCCAACCCCTCTCGGCCAAAAGGATGGCTGAACCAGACCTTCACAGAATCCCTCCAAATTCCTCGCAAAGCTTCCCCTAGCCAAGAGCAATCCATCCCCACTATTCTCCTGCCCTAACCCCCACTAATTGAGCTCAATTTTGGAGCTCAATTCTTAGGCTAGAACAGGACATTACCAAATCCTCCACCAAAATCAAATTAAACTCACCCACACCTGCACAAGACCAAGAGAAGGAGTTCCCAAGTGAAAGCTCCCTCTCCAGGCCACTCATTTGTTATAGCCTCCAAAGGTTGAAATCGGGTCTGGTGAAAATCAGGTCTAGGCAATTCCTCTGGGCCAGAGACTTCATCTGGAGCTTGCTTGGACTCAATCGAAGGTGACACAACTCTCAGATCGAAGCTTCACTTCTCTGAGCAAAGGTATGAGCTCTCTCTTCTTCCCGAGCTTCTGAACATTCTCTATTTTGATTGAGTTGATTTCATGCAACATAAACTGTATGGATATGTTCGTCTCTTCACGACGAATTCATAGAGCATAAGAACATAAAAATCCATTGAGAATCTAGTGAGATCTTAGGGTTTTAGTGTGGACAGTCACGGGTGCACACCAGTCGTAGGCGATGACTGGGAACCTTTAGATCGCGCGTGTATCGAGCGCACAGCTCAGATCAGACCAGGAGATGATACGTGAACTGCGGCCCCTTGGCAGCTGACTCAAATGGCGGCGTCGAATGGGAGCGCGCCGCGTGGCCTTTCGGATATGCCGAGGATGATAGGGCGCCGCGTGGATAAGTAGAAAATTAGGGAACTTTCTTATTTATTAATTACCTAGAAGTTCAAAAATGCATAACTTTGTGTAGAAAAATAAAAAATATAAAATAAAAATACCCTCCTGCTCAGTGAACAGAGGAGAATAATGTGGAAAGGAAATCAAGTAATTTATTAAGTATTGTATTTTTAATGATTTATTTACTCTCTACATTGTTTTAATTCTCCATTTGCATAGGCAATTCACCATGGCATGAGACCATGGGGCTTTTGAAGCCTCTGAACTTAGGAACATTCCTTGAATTTTCCAAGGTCAGAGGCCATCCCTATGAGAAGTTATTAATTTTTGAATTGCATGTTACTGTTTTGAGTATTTTAATTCTAATAATTAGCATGTTGATAAATAAATTCTAGGAAAATTTGGTGATGTTTCTTATGACCAGAGGAACCTAGGAAAAATAGGTCTTGAATAAATTCACATGGAACAACCCTAATTGGCCTAAACACCCTAAGTTGAACTTTAATTAATTAGGGTTAACTTCACATTAAACTAACTTGAAAACAATTCTCCACTGATCTTTAGGATCAGATGAAGATCACATAAAAGTTTGAGGTCAATTGGATTTAATTATCCTCAACAAATGTGTTGATTAAACCTCTTAAGCAAAATGGATAAAATTAAATTATTAAAATTCATAACTCACAAAATACTTTTCAAAAATTCACAAAAATGGTTTTTGAGCTTCTCTGATATCAGAGGGACTTAGGAAAATTAAAATTGTAATTTTCTAAAAAAGTTAAATTTTTATCATTATTTTAATATTTTAATAATAAAAAAATAAAAAAAATCATAAAAATATTAAAAATCACCAAAATGTCACATTTTGAATTCTAATCACTTAGGAACAAACCAAATATTTTTCCTAAGTCTCTAGGGTAAGATATTGAATTTTAAAGGCTTAAAACAATTTTTGAATTAAAAAAATAATTTTCTTTAACATTTCCACTAAATTAATTCTAATAAATCAAAGAAAAATCAGAAAAATATAAATTTTTGTTCTCTGATTTTCTTGATATTAGAGAGATTTTTGAAAAATATAAAACCTATTTTTAACCTTCAATTTTATTTTTCAACTTCTAAAAATTAATTAATACTTAGGAACAAACCAAATATTTTTCCTAAGTCTCTAGGGTAAGATATTGAATTTTAAAGGCTTAAAACAATTTTTGAATTAAAAAAATGATTTTCTTTAACATTTCCACTAAATTAATTCTAATAAATCAAAGAAAAATCAGAAAAATATAAATTTTTGTTCTCTGATTTCCTTGATATCAGAGAGACTTTTGAAAAATATAAAACCTATTTTTCAACTTCAATTTTATTTTTAAATTAATTAATACTCTAGAACTCAAAATGATTCTAATAAATAAAATATAATTAAAAAAATCACTAAAATTGGTCAAAATTTTTCTCTAGTCATTAGGAACATCCCATAATTTTTTTAAGGAGAGAAACATATCCTTGGTCATGTTATTCAATTTTCCTTGAAAACCCCTATTTTCCAATAAAAATAATTACATAAATAAATAAAATATAGAAAAATCACATTTTCTCCTCTAATGTCTTAATTGACATGTGAGTGAGGTTACATAAAAATTTCAATTTCATTTGAGCTTATTTTAGTGAGTTATAGAATTATTAAGCTTGAAGCGCAAAAGGGTAATTAAAAATTTCAACCCTTAATTAAAATTTTAGGATTAATTAAAAAGGGGAGGGTAAAATATTTGATTTTAAACTGATTTTGGATAATTGAAACTCAAATGATTGAGGGTAGAAACCTATTAACCATTCAAAATATAATTAAAATAAAACTTTAATTAATTAATTAATTGAAATTTTGAAAGAATAATAGAAATTGGAATTATTAAAGTAGGGATATTCTTAAGAGGATATTTATTCTTTAGTTTAAAAAAATCACTAAATAAATCACTTCAATAATACTTATTTCTTAATTAAAAAATTAAAAGAATAATCTCAATTAATAATTAAAACTAAAATTAAATTAAATTAAAATAAAATTAAATTAAAATTAAAATTAAATTAAAATTAAATTAAAATTAAACTAAACTAAATTAAAGTAAATTAAAGTTAAATTAAAATTAAATTAAATTAAAATTAAAACTAAATTAAATTAAATTAAGATTAAAATTAATTGAAATTAAATTAAATTTAAATTAAATTAAATTAAAATTTAATTAAAACTAAACTAAATTAAATTAAATTAAGTAAATTAAATTAGAATTAAAATCAAACTAAATTAAAATTAAAATTAAAATTAAATTGAATTAAATAAAATTAAAATTAAATTAAATTAAATAAAACCAAATTAAATTAAAATCGAAATCAAATCAAATTAAGTTAAAATTAAAATAAATTAAGTTAAAATTAAGTTGAATTAAATTAAATCAAAATCATTTAATAACAAATCTAAATGAAATCATTAAGAATTAAATCTAAAATAACTTGAACACTATTCCAAACTTAAACTAATTTCTATAAGTAAGTTAAAATTGAAATTAAATCATTAAGTTTAAATCATCCAAATACCTAATAAATTTGCCCTTTTAGAGCTCTTATTATTGTAACTCTTAAATGAAGTATCGAGTGAAGTGTTACTTCACTTATAGGATATTCGAATATCTAGTTCACTCGAGCGAGGAACAAAACTTAAACCCCTGGATGATTAATTCACCTGTGCAACTAAATTTACTTCGACTTGAAGCAATCCCAGAAATATTGAAAAGATTTTTACTATTCGTCCTAAACACTTTCGCAATATGACGGGATGATTTAGAAGAACAACTAAATTTAATTGTTCTTTGATGAAGAAAATCATCCTTAAACCAAACCAAGAACCAAGACGTCATAAGAGATGACTAGTTATAGGATTAGGAATTTGGTAGACAACCAAAACCCTTCCCTTAGCTTTACCTAGGCATCTGTTGAAATACTTAAATGCCTTAACATGTGCTTTAAGTGCAGCTTAGGATGACGGGAAGACCCTCCAGGTACGCTTTTATTTTATTGCAATTTACTTTATTGCAATGTACTTTACTTTTCTTGCATGTTAAATAAAACTGTTGCATGAAAACCAAAACCTTTAGGATAGTCCCTAAACTGAAACCAAAACTAAATTAAAAGTCATTGAAAGATAAAATTCACCACCACAACATTCCAAAATGTAAAATAACTCAAAATTTAATCACAAACAGAACAACAAAACTACAACTACAACTAAATTAAGACGTTTCATTGAATGATCGGGAATACCTCCGATGATGTAACCCACGTGTTGCTAACGGAATTTCTCACGGTCTAAATGAAAGTGTAGAACTCATTCAGTGAGTTTAGAAAATTCATCTGGACTATGTGAATTCAATGAAAATAATGGTACCGGGATGACGGAACCGTGGGATCTTAATCGGTTCTGTTTAAACAACTTTATGATTTATTTTAATGAAAATATTAAAAACACTTAGATTTTGAGATTCTCTCTAAACCAAAACACTTCTCTCATCTCCTGATTTATGACTTCTAAAATTAAACTTCTGTAACAATAAGGAGCTCGAAGCATGGTGGGCAGCACAACCATCATCATCAGCAAAACTCAGATCTACTTCAGCAAAACTTTCTTAGAATTAAATAACCAAGCAATGGGACTTCGAGGTAGTTTGCCTAGTGCAACACAAATCCTCAACTCTTTGTTAGGCATTTGCATGATCATGTCATGTATATTAAGCCCTAACCGGTCTTAGGACTCCGAGGTGGTCGTTTGGTACGACATAAACCCTCACATCTTCGAGGCTATTTGTGTGATTATATCATACAAATATAAGACCTAAATAAATAAATTTGGCAGGATTGTAACATTAAATAATCTCCTAAATCTAATCCAAACAATAGGACAATTTGGGAAGTTGTCAAGATTCTTCTTGGATCCTCAGCTTCTCCTACTTCTCTTTCTTTGGATTCTTAAAATAAACTGTTTCGAATTTGAGCTAATCCCTATTGAAATTTCCAAAATTCAATCCTTTGAAACCTTAAACTTTGAAATTCTTGAGAGCAAAACCACAGATCATTATCGAGAGTTTTCTTAAATGATTCCTGTCATTTAAGATATAAATAACTATAGGGGCTTGCCCTTATAGGGAACTTTTAGAACCCGGGTAATATAAACCCTGCTTAATTTCTTTATATTAAGCTGGGGAACTTGTCGGCTTACAAAATTGGTTCGCAAACCAAACGGATGTCACAAATCATCTAGTTTATTTAATCGAGCCCCATCATCGATCGATGTACTATTCTTCGGGATAGATATATGGTTTGTGGTGTGGTGCTCGTTTATATAAACTATTTGGGATGTGAGATCGGTTTGATTTCTATCTTAAAATTTTTAAACTTAAAATTATTTTAAAAATCAAATGCTATTTTTCAAACTGTATATATATATGTATATATATATATATTTAAATTAAATTTAAAATTTAAAATTCGCCGACAATTTTTGTAATGAGTCCGTGCCTAGTTCCTCTCTCCACTTTGATCAGATGGTTTTGCTTTCATAAATCTGTAGTGAGTCCATGCCCCTAATAAACCAAAACTACCATTCTTCCGTTGGAATACCCCGTTCATTTCTGTCTTGAACGAGTATAGCCAACTTCTCTCGGATTTAGGAGCCACTGTTTAGACACCCTTAAATAGAGAGATTCCTAGATCCTTTTACCTCTTTTCTGAGGTGAAGTGGACCCCCAATAGGTGTTAATTTAGGAAGCGGTCCTTCGAGTCGAGAAGTCTTGCATAAGACTTTCTCTTCCTTTCTGATTCTAAATCGAATCCTTTACCTTTTCTATACCCTTAAACATTCCATTCCTAATAAACAAATCCTCTAATAAATGACTCTTTCGATGAATAAATCCTTTTAAAATCACAAATACACTAAGATAAACGAATATGTGTTCGAACTCTTTCTTTTTCGTCCTAAACTTTATAACGAAAAGAAGCATGATTCGGGACTAACATTCAGAATCTGCCCTGCAGAAATGACTGCCCCAAAGCTAATCTTCTCCTTCACCAACGGAATGGATTTTGTCTTTTACAAGGATGAACTGCCTGACAATGGGATCATCCGTTTCGGACATGGATTTGGCAACACAGATATCAAGTTCACTGATGTCACTCTCTTCACATTAATGGACAAAGTGTCAGAAACTAAAGAGCCCGTGATTGAGTTCAATCTGAAATCAACTCAAGAATTCCCTCCCCTGCAAAGGGTTCCAGTTGATAAGGTACCACTGTTCGTAGGAGGAATATTGTCTCTACCGCCACCGGTCTAGTCATCTCAGCACCTACCCCGACTTCTGCCAAACTGAAGGGGAAGGAAATCCAAGTCTGTGATGAGCCTGTCAGCATGGAGGGTGCAGACTTTGCTAAAATACCATCTATTTTTGAAATTGGGTCCAGTTCAAGAGTTGCACCCCTAACTCGGACTCAAAGGAGAAATAAAAGCAGAAAGATCGCCAAGAAAGCTAGAGCTGCTGAAGTTGTTTTTCTAGAAGAAATTCATGAAGAAAAAGAAGAACTGCTTGAGTATATACCTCTGTTGGAAGGGAGCAGGTTTCACCCCCTTTCTGTTGCATCAGATGAAGAGGATGTTCATAGGATCTCCACTGGATTACCCCGACCTGCATACTACAATAATTACAAGAGGAAAAGGGATAAGTCTACGCCGTTGGCTCGACCACAAGCTGTAATAGAAAGATTGACAAAGAAAGAAAGATGCCCTGTGTCACAGATCTTAAGAAGGATAGGACGGGTGCCAGCTAAATCCTGCCTCGGACCGCGAATAGAACCCGTTGCTGCCACAGAGAAACCAAAGAAGAAGATGAAAGACAGTCTGCCTGTTGTTGTATCGGGTCTACAGATTAGAGAGGATACCACCTTCCAGCATATAGCCGACAGTCCATCCAGTCCTAGGCTTCCAGTTGCAAGAAGGATGGTATGGCGGCCTACTACTGGCGAGTTAAGACCAAAGCAATGCCCTGAGAAGAAAAGTCTTGTCAGGAGACTCAAATCGAAGAAAGTGCTACTGCATTAAAGGGGACTCCCGGAAAGGAAGTTCAACAACCGTCACGAGACAACTGCGAGACCGTGCAAAAAGGGCCACAAGAGGATGCCATGGATAAGTTAAGGACCGACATCTGACGGTTGGCAAAAGAAAGAGAAGAAGAACTAGAAGATGAAGTTGACTCATCAGAGTTCATGGATGAGGAGTATGCCGAGATAAACATGGTCAAGACACGAGCATCATCAGCTTCGCAAGGTGCTCCAGCCGCTGCAGAAAGAGATGAACCAGAGGTGTTGAGAGCACAGCTTCGGGAAAGAGATGATATAATTTCCCAGATGGTAAAGAGGATGGAAGAGATGGCTGCTGCCTTAGCCACTCTCCAGAGTCAGGCCCAGCCTCAGAAAGAGACACCCCCAGAGATCATCCATATTGCGGATGGAGGAAAAGAGATCACATCCATCAATGGAGACGAGCAACCAAAAAAGGATTCTACACAAAGCATGGTTCTAGAAAAGGATATTAAAAACATGGTAGAACAGTAGGTGCGAGAAGCTTTAGCACAATCCAAGAATAGAGCATCCATTCAGACGGGTAGACCTTACCCCGAGGAGTTCGATGCAGTCCAATACCGGAAAGGCTTCGTACCACCTATATTTAAGACTTTTGATAGAACAGGAAACCCCCAGCAACATGTTGCACATTTTCGTGCTAGTTGCTGCAATGCCGGTGGGAGCGACGCTCTACTCTTCCTCCAGTTCATCAATAGTTTATCAGGGATTGCCTTCGACTAGTACGCAAAATTGTCGAACGGCTCAGTGAAGACTTTTTTGGAACTGGAGAATCTCTTCGTTAAATGATTTGTCGGAGCTCAGCTCCACATCACTATCGGTGATCTAGTGGTGGAGCAGCAAAAGCTGAACGAGACTTTAGTGGATTACATACTTCGATGGAGAAACTTAAGCATGAAGTGTGAACCACAGCTTCAAGAACAACATCCAGTCGGTATCCTGCTTAAAAGTATCCATGGCCCGATAGCACTTCTCCTTAAAGGATTTACAATCAAGACTTTCAAGAAGTTGCTTAGCAAGGCCGGGAGCTTGCAATAAGAGGCAAAGCAGTTAAGTTTTGTAGACAAGACTGATAAGCAGAAACCTGTGAAAACATTCAAAAAGAAATCCAGAATTGTCGTGGCAGTAGATAAGGGCAAGCATCCGGTTCAGATACAGTCAGAGCGGCCACAGCCTAGTTATCAACCACCACGACGGACTTATCGACAACCTCGGCAAGGCTATCGGCAACCTCGTCCGAGCTATCGATCACCTCGGCATTATGAACAACCGCCTCGTTCATCGTGTACCTTAAGGGAACTTCTAAATAAAGAATATCCATTCAAAACAGAAGTAGTAGCGAAGATGTTCTGCAGCTTAATGAAGACACCGGATTTTCAGCTGCCAGAGCCCAAGAAGCCGGAAGAAGTCAATAAGAAAGATCATCTGAACTATTGCCCTTACCAAAAGATGCTTGAACATAAGATAGAAGATTGCATCACTTTCAAGAGTTGGCTTGATGACAATCTCCGAAAAGGGAACATAACAATCCCAAAGGAATACATGAAGGAACCCCAGAAGGGAGGTTCCGTCAATGTTATTTCAACGGGTCCCATTGTTCCGATAGACCCGTACACGACTGATGATGGATGGAGTACCGTCTGGACAAAGTCTTCAAAGAAAATTTTTGATCACATCCAAAACGCTTCGGTACGCGCTTCAACTCAGAGTTTGAAACCTGTCTAGTCGGCACTATCACTTGTGATTGAAGAACCGCCTTAGAAGGAGGAGAAGATCGTGGAAGAAAAGAAGACCGAGACTCCGAAGGGTAGACTAGGTGCTGCTTATCCTAGGATGGTTGTTTCTGATTCGAGGGAGAAATCCCTCGAACCCCTGACTTTGTATGATTATCTGCTCGCCCCGGCGGTATCTTATAATGACAAGGGTTATGGCGTTGGCTACGTTTTGACTGTTTCTAATGATTACGTAACTAGCGACAACCGACTTAATCCGGATCTTGATTCCAATAAAAATAATGATTCTCAAATCATACATAACCTCGACGACCACGACGAAGAAGATGTTCACAAAGGAGGCTACGAAAGCTCGACAAGAAACGAGTCCATTTGTGAATTCCGAGGGGCTCCGATAACGATAGAATTAGAACCATCAGACACCAAAGCGACTTCAGAAGAACCAGTTGCTCCAATTCAAAAGGAAACACCAAATTCAGAAGAAATAACTGAAGTAAATTTAAGAAGTAGAAAATTTCTACCACCGAGAATGGGTCCAAAGGATAAAGGAAAGCAGGTGGTTGCTTAGGAAGAGCCAACCCCAGCAGAGGAACTACCCATTCGGGAAGAAACCGAGGAACATGGTAATAAAGTAGACTACAACGTGCTAGCCCATCTTAGGAAGCTACCAGCCAAACTAAGCATATACGATGCTTTGATACTGTCAAAGGAGATAATAGAGGCTCTGATCAAAGCTTTACTTGATCCAGAGATTTGTTTAGCCCTAATGGCCCGTAATTCCTTCGACGAGGTTTGCTTGTTAAGAGAACAACGAGGTGTTACCTTTACGGACGATGATCTATTACTGGGAACAACAGATCACAACAGACCATTATACATTTCAGTCACTATCGGAAAGTTTACGCTCTCCAGAGTGTTGGTTGATCCGGGAGCATCAATCAACATAATGAATCTTCGGACGCTAGCATATTTGGAAATCGATGCTCGCGAACTTGAAGCAGACAAAATGCTATTAAGAGGCTTCAATCAAAAAGGAGAAAGAGCTCTTGGATCGATAACACTACTAATGAAGACCGGTGATTTAGCAAAGACAACCGCAAAATTCCACATAATTGATTCTGAGACATTGTTCAACTCTCTACTGGGTCGACCGTGGATCCATGAAAACTGGATGGTACAGTCATCTCTGCACCAATGCATATAGTATTACGAAGGAGGGAAACAGTGTATCAAAGGTGACTTGCAACCATTCTCCGTACACGAGATTGGAATTCATGAAGATGCGGCCTACTACGCACCCCCGAAGAAAAAAATCTTTCCAAGAAATACCATACCAAATGAAGCAAATGAAAATCGAGACAATGAAGAACCTGAAAATTCTAGTTCAACAGTTTCTCACCACTCCCTTAGGGCGAGATGGTGAAGATTTCTACAGAACTCGCACCCGAGGTCGAGGCCGGGGACGAGGGCGTGGAAGAAATGTTAGAACTGTTGGGCAGAAGAAATCGGTCATCGATGTTGATTGGGAGAACACTTTCGAAGAAGGAGAAGAAATCAAGAATGAAGCAGCGACAATAAGTCAAAAGAAACCCCAGTTCGATATCTCTCTCGAAGATGAAAAGAATGAAGAATACAAATTAATGTACGAGAAGATTAACCATTATGTACATACTATGACCCTGAACCGATCCATTCTAATAAGATCAAGGGTATGGTGGTCAAGGAAGTACATGGTGGTGGTACTAAACCAATTAAGTTTTACCGTGGTGCTTCTTCTTCCAATACTGAAAAAGATGTACAATTTGAAGATGTTACTTCTTCCGAATTAATGGAATTATCTTTTGAGTAGTACTCTCCCTGTGTTCAAAATTTAATTTAACGTGGTGTCTTACCTCGACAATGGACAAAGGGTCAATCACAACATTTTGAAAGATTATGGAATAATGTCGGTTGACCTCCCACTTCAAAACATGGTCTCGGATTTGGCACAGTAGGTTCAGTTGACAATACGAGATTTTGCTTGGTTGTCACTTGCGAACCTAATGAAGATTGCTTGGAAGCTTCAGGATATCTCGAAGATCTACCAATCAGAGATGCTCCACCAGAATTCGAAGAAGAAAACAAATCTACAATAGACGAGTTAATGGAAGTTAACTTAGGTACTAGCAAAGAGCCTTGGCCAACCTTTGTTAGCTCCTTACTCAATAAAGAAGCTTCCGAGGAAATAATCAAGCTACTAATAGAATTCAAGGACTGTTTTGCTTGGAGTTACGACGAAATGCCAGGATTGGCTCCAGAAGTCGCAGTTCACAAGTTAGGAGTAGATCCTACTTCTGTTCTAGTCAGACAAGCTCCCAGAAGGACGCGTCTAGAAATTGAGCAACAAGTAATAGCCGAAGTTAAGAAGCTAATAGATGCTAAATTTGTCCGTGAATAACAATACCCTACTTGGTTAGCCAATGTGGTACCAGTCAGAAAGAAGAACGGTCAGATTAGAATCTGCGTAGACTTCAGAGATTTAAATAAAACATGTCCAAAGGACGAATTTCCACTACCGATCCCAGAACTAATGATCGATATTGCTTCAACACATGAAATATTTTCATTCATGGATGGATCATCAGGATACAACCAGATAAAGATGGCACCAGAAGACGAAAAACTTACATCATTCAGAACGCCGATCGGAGTGTATTGCTACACAGTAATGCCATTCGGACTAAAGAACGCAGGAGCAACATACCAAATAGCAATGACAAAGATTTTTGATGATCTCATTCATAACCAAGTCGAGTGCTACGTGGATGATGTGGTCAACAAAAGCAAAATGAAAGAAGATCACCTGTATGATTTGAGAATTGTTTTCGAGTGACTAAGACAATACAACCTTAAGATGAATCCCTTAAAATGCACCCTCGGCGTCACCTCCGAGAAATTCTTAGGATTTGTTGTCTGACATCGCAGAATTGAAATTGATCCGGAAAAGATTAAAGCTATCTTAGAAATGTCACCTCCTAAAACCTTGAAACAACTACGATCCTTTCAAGGAAAGTTGGCATATCTTCGACGCTCTATATCAAATTTGTCAAGAAGGTGTCAGCCTTTTTCTACTTTGGTTAAGAAGGATGCCAAGTTTACTTGGGACTCCAAATGTCAACATTCCTTCGATGACATCAAACAATACTTAATGACACCTCCTGTCTTAGCAGCCCCAGTCTCAGGTAGACCGTGGATACTTTATACCGAGGCTCTAGACGACTCCCTTGGAGCCCTGCTAGCCCAGGTCAATGATAAGGGAAAAGAAAATGCTCTCTACTATTTAAGTCGCCGTCTAATCCCGATGGAAGTAAAGTATCCTCCAATTGAGAAACACTGTTTTGCCCTGATCTTCGCCGTACAAAAGATCAGACATTACATGCTTTCTCATAAGGTCAACCTTATTTCGAGAGTTAATCTGTTGCAATACTTGATGACCCGACCTACGCTCTCTGGCAGACTTGCCAGGTGGTCGATGATACTATTGTAATTTGACATAACTTTCGTTCCTCTTCGTGCCGTAAAGGGACAAGTCCTAGCTGACTTCCTTATAGCACACCCTTTACCAGCAGATTCGCCTCTCGACGACCATTTGCCTGAAGAGCAGATATTGAGCCTAGAAGACCCTGATGATCGACGTTGGAAACTATACTTTGACGGAGCGTCCTTAGCATAGAAGAACAAAGAATTGCAAATGATAGTGCCCGGTAAGGCAGGAATCAGACTAATCTTTATAACACCGGAGTAGGGGATGTTACGATACTCCTACCACTTAACAGAACTGTGTACAATCAACAAGGCAGAATACGAAGCCCTCATAACAGGACTAGAACTAACCATTCAAATGGGAATAACAGACATCAATATCTACGTAGACTCTCAGTTGATCATTCAACAGGTCGTCGGACAATACAGAATTTTAAAGCCAAGACTCGAGCAGTACTTTTAGTATGCCATGAAATTGTTGGAACATATTCTGAATGTAACAATCTACAAGATGCCCATAAAAGAAAATGCTCTCACGGATGCCCTAGCTCGCCTTGCAAAAGAGTTTGCTTGTTTACAAGATGAGTCAGTTGAAGTGTTAGTTCAGGGACGACAGGTCCTATCACAGCTCGACATGGATATGATACAGAAATCAGAAAAAGCAGAGGAATCAGCTGCAGCAGTAACAGAAAACATAGAAGATTGGCGTCAACCGCTAATAGACTACCTGCAAACAGGAAAATTACCAGATGATAAGTCATTAGCCCATCAAATCAAGAAAAAGAACTCTTTCTTACGCTTTAATAAACAATACACTATACAGAAGGTATTTTGATCAGATGTGGTTAAGATGCCTGAGCAGGTCCGAGGCTCATGAAATTGTCAAAGAGGTACACTCAAGACTCTGTGGCGCTCATCAGTCGGGTCCAAAAATAGAAATGAAGATTAAAAGACTAGGGTACTACTGGCCCTCAATGATGACCGACTGTATGAAGATCGCCAAGAGCTATCACCAATGCCAAGTGCATGGAGTAGTTCTACATCAACCTCCAAATGTGCTACATCCGACAATCGCGTCGTGGCCATTTGAGTGTTGGGGCACAGATATAGTGAGTCCGATAGAACACCTTCTTCAAGAGGACATCGCTTTATTCTAGCAGCTACAGACTACTTTTCTAAATGGGCAGAAGCTATACCACTCAGGGAAGTGAAGGCACACCATGTGCTACAGTTTTTCAAGAACCAAGTTGTCTACCGTTTTGGGGTACCACGGAGAATCATTTCAGATAATGGGTCAGCATTCAAAAGTACAAAGGTCAAAAATTTTGTCAGAAGACACGGGATCGATTTGTGGTACTTAACAATCTACTATCCAAGAGAAAATGGCTTGGCCAAGGCTTTTAATAAAACTCTCATTCAAATTCT
This sequence comes from Papilionanthe hookeriana x Papilionanthe teres, assembly GCA_022702705.1. Lineage (NCBI taxonomy): Eukaryota > Viridiplantae > Streptophyta > Magnoliopsida > Asparagales > Orchidaceae > Papilionanthe > Papilionanthe hookeriana x Papilionanthe teres. The sequence goes on from CM040424.1 coordinate 170,494,196, forward strand.
AAAGAAAACTTTGAACCACAACAAGAGAAATTGACACGAGAAGTTGTTAGAAGCCTTGTGGGCCTACAGGACAACTTTTAGGACTCTTACTCAGTCTACGCCCTATGCTTTATTGTACGGGTCCGAGGTAGTTCTACCCTTGGAAGTTCAGCTCCCATCACTCATAATTGCAATTGCGAACAAAATCACTATGGAGGAAAATGCCAGACTACGACTAGAAGAATTGGAAAGCTTTGAAGGGAAAAGACTTTCCATGCAACAGAATTTGGAATTGTATCAAGCCAAAATGATCCAGGCTCATGATAAATTAGTCCGCCCCAGGACATTCAAAGTCGGTGACCTGGTTTTGGTTCTCAGAAGACCTATTATTGCACATCGCAAGAGAAGTGGTAAATTTGAACTGACTTGCGAAAGGCCATTTATGGTCGAGATAGTCTACTCAGGAGACTCCTACCAACTTGTGAACTGCCAAGGAGAACGACAAATGCTTCCAATCAACGGATGATATATGAAGAAATATTATGCAACCTGATGTTTCGAAGGAATGAATTCTCATCCCTAGGAACACGGGTGAAGTAACCACTTGTGATTGGGTCCGAACCCAAAAACATAAAAATGGATGACAAAAGAAAAATCATTATCAAAAAATATGTGCTAAAAATAAAATATGTGAAATCATAATAATAAAGTTTTACCCTTCCATTCAAATTAAATCTTGTTCCTGATCTTTCTCATCTTTTCCTACTTTCCTTAAAAATTAAAATAAGTGAATAAGAATCTTTAGTGATAAATATTTTCTTAATGTTCTTGTTCATAGTACAGCCCCTGATCCTTTCCTTGTCTTTTTTGCAGGGAAATGTCGAACGGGTGGTTGGTCTTAAACTTTAGAAATCGTGTGAGTCTCGCACTCGATGAAAAAAGGGTGAAGGATGGAGCAGTGATAGAAATTGATTCTGACTTCACACCAGCCAGCCTACAGTACGAATAAAATGATTGGGTCCCAGTTGACCGAGAAGAGCTTCACAGCCAGACAGTGATGAAGATGGGAGGCCCAAGCCACCAATCCAACAACAAGAAAAGAAAGACAAACACCAAGGAGAACAAGAAAATCAAGTCTGTAGTTACCACGGCAGAGGGCAGACTCGTCGGCCATTGCGCCGCGAAGTTCGAGGGGTAAGGATAGCTACTCTCACTGCTACCCAAAGAAGGAATAAGAATCGCTGTATCCGCAAGATGTTGACTAAACTAGCAGCATATCAACACGAGGAAACAACCGCTTTTGCCGGCACACACATTTCAAAGATACAGGTTCGTCAGGAACCAGAAAGAAGAAAGTCTACTCCAAGAAAATCAGAACAAATTAAAGAAGTGCCAAGAAGAACAAAAATAGAGTCAGTGCCTCGACGGCGGACAGAGATACCATATCTGAAGAACCTTGTTGTGGAAGCAACCCCGGAGGATGTCCCGACAGAGACAATCCCCGAGGAGCCAAGGTATGCAGGAGAACGTGACGGGATTGAGCCATACATCCCGCAATACGTTACTAGGCCTCATCACTTGCAGATCATCCCAGAATATGAACTAGAAAGAATGCAAAATGTTGAGAAGAAGACTTTCAAATACTTTGAAAGGATTAAAGGCAAGAGAATAAACATTTTAGAAGGCTTTGAGTTACACACAGATGTATTCTCAAAGTACGAGCCGCAGCAGATCGTGGATTGCATCTTAGAACTTTAGAAGATGGGTCGAGCAGGCCGTCTGAGGGAAAAGACTTATTCAGAACCCCGGAGATTGATGCCAGGGAGAGGAAGAATCACAATACAATGTGGATGTTGTTATAACTTCACAGAGGACAGAAAAGGAAATCCACCAGGGATACTCCGTCGCAGTGAGGTGGATCCAATGCCAAGGATAATTAAAAGAATGGTGAAAATAATGGTAACGTGGAGGGTACTGCCAGCAGACTGCATACCCAACAGTTGCATCATCAACATTTATCAGAAGGGCGACTACATACCTCCACACATAGACCACCACGACTTTGTCAGACCTTTCTGCACAGATTCGTTCGTCAACCAATGCAATATCATGTTCGGATCTGACCTTCGGATAGTAGGCCCGGGTAACTTCCGAGGCCCAGTGGAGATACCACTTCCGGTAGGTTCCGTCATGATATTAAAAGGAAATGGAGCAGACATCACAAAACATTGTATACAGGGAGTGCCAGTGGAGCGTATCTCAGTTACTTTTAGAAAAATGGACGACAGAAAGGCACCTTACCACTTCCAGCCAAATCCAGAATTGGAGAGTCTCCGGTCCTATGAGCTGTGAGTTACATGGGAAATAGCACACCTCCAATGCACATCCATGCGGCATTCCTGCCAAGAGTGGCTTGGAAGGTGATTTTATTACCCATGTTTCTTACTATTCAGACATGGACTTTTGACAGAGGCTTTTGGATGTATCAACAAGAAGTTTACACAGTCCCTTTTTGGATTTACATGGATTGTACGAGACATTAAATTTCAGAGGAAAATGTCATCATGACTAGATCAAGTTGTATGATGTACTTTCATCAAGTTGGAATGAAGATGACTACGTCATATTTTGCCTTCACCTCTTTTTTGTGCAAATTGACTGGGAAACGCCATTAGAGTTAAATGAACTTTGAACGAAGAACATAAGAGAAAAGAAAATAAATGAGAACTTTTCTTAAAAAATCTAAATAGTAAAATGAACTTCAAATTCACATGAACACTAAATAAACAACAAATAAAAAAAATGGGATCGTTAAAGGACAAACAAAACAAATCTAAATCTCAAATTGAATTCCAGTCTAAATCCATCTTTTCAAATCCTCCAATTCTTCTTCAAATCAAGATCTACTTCAAACCCCTTTGAAACCCTCTCTCAGGATGATTTCAGAACCACGAAAAATTTTCGATTTGGTTATGATGGCATGGATTCATACCCTTCGTCAAAAAATCAAACTTTGATCGATTCTCATGGGATGTGGAACACTTTCATATCTCATTTCAATCTCCCGCTAAATCCAAATCTCCACAGTACATTTCAATTCAAAATTTCCGAGACTTGTACCTATATTCCAATTCTCATTTCGAGGTCGATACCAACATTTCAATTCTCATCTGAATTGATACCTACATTTCAATTCAAAATTTTTGAGACTAGTACCTACATTCCAGTTCTCATTTCGAGGTCGATACCTACATTTCGATTCTCATCTGAATTGATACCTACATTTCAATTTAAAATTTCTGAGACTGGTACCTACATTCCAGTTCTCATTTTGAGGTTGATACCTACATTTCAATTCTCATATGAATTGATACCTACATTTCAATTCAAAATTTTCGAGACTGGTACCTACATTCCAGTTATCATTTCGAGGTTGATACATCCAGTTCGATTCTCATCCGAATTGATACCTACATTTCAATTCAAAATTTCCAAGACTGGTACCTACATTCCAGTTCTCATTTTGAGATCGATACCTACATTTCGATTCTCTTCTGAATTGATACCTACATTTCAATTCAAAACTTCCGAGACTGGAACCTACATTCCAGTTCTCATTTCGAGATCGATACCTACATTTCGATTCTCATCTGAGTTGATACCTACATTTTAATTCAAAATTTCTGAGACTGGTACCAACATTCCAGTTCTCATTTCGAGATCGATACCTACATTTCGATTCTCATCTGAATTGATACCTACATTTCAATTCAAAATTTCTGAGACTGGTACCAACATTCCAGTTCTCATTTCGAGGTCGATACTTACATTTCGATTCTCATCCGAATTGATACCTAAATTTGAATTCAAAATTTCCCAGACTGGTACCTACATTCCAGTTCTCATTTTGAGATCGATACCTACATTTCTATTCTCATCTGAATTGATACCTACATTTTGATTCTCATCTGAATTGATACCTACATTTCAATTCAAAACTTTCGAGACTAGATCCTACATTCCAGTTCTCATTTTGAGATCGATGCCTACATTTCAATTCTCATCTGAATTGATACCTACATTTCAATTCAATCTTTCCGAGATTGGTACCTACATTCAAGTTCTCGTTTCGAGATCGATACCTACATTTCGATTCTCATCTGAATTGATACCTACATTTCAATTCAAAATTTCCGAGACTGGTACCTACATTCTAGTTCTCATTTCAAGATCGATACCTACATTTCAATTCTCATTTGAATTGACACCTACATTTCAATTCAAAATTTCCGAGACTGGTACCTACATTCTAATTCTCATTTCGAGATCAATACCTACATTTCGATTCTCATTAGAATTGATACCTACATTTCAATTCATAATTTCCGAGACTGGTACCTACATTCCAGTTCTCTTTTAAGATCAGTACCTAAATTCTAATTCTCATCTTTTTCAATCGACACTTGAGCTCGGAAGCGTACTCTGGGGCTGCCACCTAAAATCCAATTTTCTTCGCAATCCCGAGGTTGAAACTCGGGTTTCAATTCTCATTTCAAATCCAAATTTCCTAAATTGATTTTAAATCAAACTTCAATCTAAATTAAAACTCAAAATCTAAACTTTCACATCAAAACTTGAACATGAAATGAAACGAAATCTAAATCAAAATTCTCTAAATCTTGTGATTTGGAATTCACCTCCTTTTCCTTTCCCCGGCGAGAGTTCAACAACCTCCAGTTTTGGAAATATACTTGATACTCTCCAGCAGAAATTTTTCTACTCTATCCTAAGTTTGTCACTTGGACATCTGTGTTAGTTTTGTTGATCTCTTTGGTCAACGCCAATACGCGCGGTGTGCTTGGTTAGCACACCACACCTATTGGGGATCCATTTGTTGACCTCATTTTTGATGAGGTCTTCTCTTCTCTCTTTAGTACTTAGGATCTAGCCTTAGGCTTTTCCTTTGACTATCTTAGAGGACTAGAGATGGAACCTACCACTTTAGACACTCAACCACTTCTTAACTCCCTACAAACCCCACAAGCTTAATTGTAAACCCCTAATCACCTAGAGGGTTGAGATCAAATGTTGAGGTTTAAAGGATGAGTTCCCTATAGGACTCTTTGGCCTTAGGATCACCCTAGGTGGCCTGTTCTGGTGAGGGCGGACTTGCACATACATTACACTTTCACACACATTCCAAATCCTAAAACTATTCATGCCTAGCTTGACTTCCTGACTCATGTGGATAATTCATATGGATGGACCTTAACCACTAGGCCCTTGGCTAGAGGGTTAGGAACAACATAGTGGATGCCTCGAATGAGTCCTCTCATGGATCCTAAGGGCATAATATGGCTTCTTGGCTCAACCAAAATGATTCCATTTCACTCACACTAGCTCGATTTTCATTTTTCCAAAATTTCGATTTTGACCCCAGGGCCCCGGGCCTACCAAACATACTAGAAGCCCTTGAAACTACCCAAAACCACCAAAATTTTCAAATAACCCAAAACTTTTCTAAAATTAACCTTGAACATTTCCCCACCAATCAAATTGATCATTTACAGCAAAAAATACTAAAATTTCCAAAAATACCCCCAATACCCTCCAAATTACCAAAATGCCCCTCTTGACCCAAAAATCCAAAAATTCCAAAAATTCCCAGAAAATTCCAAAAAATCCCAAATATTTCCAATTTTATTTTATTCAACTACACTATGGGCCAATTTTTCCAATTTACCCCACTTTTACCAAAACCCCCAATTTAGCCCATTTCAAACCCAAATGAACCCAATGTCAAACCAAATCACCCCAATTGACCTCAATTTTGGTCCAATTCAATTTTGAACTTCAATTAAATATCCTTAATATCAATCTAGACCAAATCCAAGCCCAATTTGATTGACATTTGAATCCAATTTCATTTTTAAGCTTCAAGCCCAATTTTGACCCATAACCCAAACTTAGCCCAAACCAACCCAACTTAACTCCAATTAACCCCAAATCTTTTCTAAACCTTCCCTAGCATCTCCATAAACAAACCAATAACATAATTTGCCCAAAACCTGAACCAAACCCCACTCAAATTCAACCCAAACCCAAAATCCCCAATTTAGCCTAAACCCAAGCTTAACCCTAACTTAGCCCAAACCCCAAAATTGAACCCCAATCAAAGTTGAAAACTCTTTGTAACACACCTATAAACATTTCTCAACATTAATTTTACATCAAAACCAACTTTAGCCCAGCCTTGGCCCAAGCTAACCTAATTTGACCCATTTTTGTCCCCTTTACCAAAGAGACCCATGTTCAACCCAATCTAACTCCAAGCCTTACCAAATTGACTTCAAATAACTCATGAAACATTCCTAAGCCAAATTCAACACTCATTCAGCTCAACCATTACAAGGCTTCTCATCCTAAAAATCCATTTTAAAATTTAAAGGCCCATTCCCTTAAGCCATTTTAAAAGCCCACCTTTGCCAAATTTTAAAAGCCCAAAAATTCATCCAAAGCCCATATGACGCTCTCCCTCATCATACATTCAATTTAAAATCACCTCTAAAGTCCTAATTTATCATCAAATCATTTCAATTTTAGCCACATGATGATCTCCTTAAAATTCATCAAAAATGCCTAAAACCCATTTCTATGAAACCAAGTCACGCCATCCTAAGCCATAGGCAAGCGATGAAGCCATGCATGAGCCACGTGGAAGCCATGAAAGCCCCTTTACATGTCACCATGCTATCTTGGGAAAAAGGAGGAGGTTTTTTCCATGTTCCCTTAGAGTAATTAACCACTCCCATGATTCCCCTTAACCATGCTTAAGACTAATTATACTTGGATGGTGACTTGACCCTACTGATTATGCTGAACCAAACAACTTTCTCTTCAGCCCAAGCAAGCCATAGGAAGCTGAACCTAGCCCAAAACCATGGGTTGACCCTAACTAAGCCAAAATCATCCCCTCCACATTCCACTTCAATCCAACTCCTTTACACATGGCCAACTCCAATTGACTTCACCATTGCCAAGCCCTGCCTTCACTGGTCAAGATGGTGACCTGACCCTGGCCGGCCAGCCACCACAGTCGCCGGAAAACACCATGGCCGAGACCTTGGGAGGAGCCAAAGTTTTGAATTCCCACCTGCTGAGCTGCCCCACTCCAAATGGCCATTGTAGCTATTATTCTCCTCACTAGAGCAGCTGATCCCAGCCCCTAACTTGCCCTGAGAGGCCATGACCATGGCTATTTAAGCCAGCCAACCCCTCTTAGCCAAAAGGTTGGCTGAACCAGACCTTCACAGAATCTCTCCAAATTCGTCACAAAGCTTCCTCTAGCCAAGAACAATCCATCCCCACTGTTCTCCTATCCTAAACCCCACTAATTGAACTCAATTTTGGAGCTCAATTCTCAGGCCAGAACAGGACATTCCTAAATCCTCCACCAAAATAAAATTAAACTCACCCACACCTGCACAAGACCAAGAGAAGTAGTTCCCCAGTGAAGCCCCCTCTCCAGGCCACTCATTTGTTCTAGCCTCTATAGGTTGAAATCAGGTCTTGTGGAAATCAGGTCTAGGCAATTCTTCAGGGCCAGAGACTTCATCTGGAGCATGCTTGGACTCAATCGAAGGTGACACAACTCTTAGATCGAAGCTTAACTTCTCTTAGCAAAGGTATGAGCTCTCTCTTCTTCCCGAGCTTCTGAACATTCTCTATTTTGATTGAGTTGATTTCATGCCACATAAACCATATGGATATGTTCGTTTCTTCAAGACGAATTCACATAGCATTAGAACGTAAAAATCCATTGAGAATCTAGTGAGATCTTAGGGTTTTAGTGTGGACGGTCACGGGTGCACAACAGTCGTAGACGATGACCGGGAACTGTTGGATCGCGCGTGTATCGAGCGGACGGCTCAGATGGCATCGGACCAGGAGATGATACGTGAACCGCAGGCCCCGTGGTAGCTGACTTAGATGGCGTCGTCAAATGGGAGCGCGCCGCGTGGTCTTTCGGATATGCCGAGGATGACAGGGCACCGCGTGGATAAGTAGAAAATTAGGGAATTTTCTTATTTATTAAAAACCCAAAACTTCAAAAATGCATAACTTTGTGTAGAAAAATTAGAAAAATAAAATAAAAATACCCTCTTCCTCAGTGAATAAAGGAGAATAATGTGGAAAAGAAATCAATTAATTTCATTGAGTATTTTATTTTTAATGATTTATTTACTCTGCATTATTTTAATTCTCCATTTGCATAGGCAATTCACCATGGCATGAGACCATGGGGCTTTTGAACCCTCTGAACTTTGGAACATTCCCAGAAATTTCCAAGGTTAGAGGCCATCCCTATGAGAAGTTATTGATTTTCCAATTTCATGTTACTATTTTGAGTATTTTAATTCCAATAATTACCACATTGAGAAATAAATTCTAGGAAAATTTGGTGATGTTTCTTATGACCAGAGGAACCAAGGAAAAATAGGTCTTGAATTAATTCACATGGAACAACCCTAATTGGCCTAAACACCCAAAGTTGAACTTTAATTAATTAGGGTTAACTACACATTAAACTAACTTGAAAACAATTCTCCACTGATCTTAGGATCAGAGGAACATCACATAAAAGTTTGAGTTCAATTGGATTTGATTAACCTCATCAAATGGGTTGATTAAGCCTCTTAAGCAAGATGGATAAAATTAAATTTTAAAAGTTCATAACTCACAAAATACTTTTCAAAAATTCAAAAAAATGGTTTTAGAGCTTCTCTGATATCAGAGGGACTCAGGAAAATTAAAATTGTAATTTTCTAAAAAAGTTGATTTTTATCATTATTTTGTTATTTTAATAATAAAAAAATAATAAAAATCACCAAAATGTCACATTTTGAATTCTAATCACTTAGGAACAAACCAAATATTTTTCCTAAGTCTCTAGGGTAAGATATTGAATTTTAAAGGCTTAAAACAATTTTTGAATTACAAAAATGATTTTCTTTAACATTTCCACTAAATTAATTCTAATAAATCAAAGAAAAATCAAAAAAATCTAAATTTTTGTTCTCTGATTTCCCTGATATCAGAAAGATTTTTGAAAAATATAAATTCTATTTTTCAACTTTAATTTTATTTTTAAATTAATTAATACTCCAAAAATCAAAATAATTCTTATAAATGAAATATAATTCAAAAAATCACTAAAATTGGTCCAAATGGTCCTCTAGCCATTAGGAACATCCCATAATTTTCTTAAGTATAGAAACATTTCCTTGGTCATGTTATTGAATTTTCCTTGAACACCCCTATTTTCCATTAAAAATAATTAAATAAATAAATTGAATACAGAAAAATCACATTTTCTCCTCTAATCTCTTAATTGACATGTGAGTGAGGTTACATAAAAATTTCAATTTCATTTGAGCTTAGTTTAGTGAGTTATAGAATTATTAAGCTTGAAGGGCAAAATGGTAATTAAAAATTTCAACCCTTAATTAAAATATTAGGATTAATCAAAAAGGGGAGGGTAAATTATTTTATTTTAAACTGATATTTGATAATTGAAACTCAAATGATCGAGGGTAGAAACCTATTAATCATTTCAAATATAATTAAAATAAAACTTTAATTAATTAATTAACTGAAATTTTGGAAGAATAATAGAAATTGAAATTATTAAAGTAGGGATATTATTAAGAGGATATTTATTCTTTAATTTTAAAAAAATCCCTAAATAAATCACTTCAATAATAATTAATTCATAATTAAAAAATTAAAAGAATAATCTCAATTAATAATTAAAACTAAAATTAAATTAAATTAAATTAAAATTACATTAAAATTAAAATTAAATTTAAGTAAATTAAAATTAAATTAAAATTAAATTAAATTAAAATTAAAACTAAATTAAATTAAATTAAAATTAAAATTAACTGAAATTAAATTAAATTAAAATTAAATTAAATTAAGATTAAATTAAAACTAAACTAAATTAAATTAAATTAAGTAAATTAAATTAAAAATTAAATTAGAATTAAAATCAAACAATATTAAAATTAAAATTAAAATTAAATTAAATTAAATTAAATTAAAATTAAATTAAATTAAATTAAACCAAATTAAATTAAAATCAAAAACAAATATAATTAAGTTAAAATTAAAATAAATTAAGTTAAAATTAAGTTGAATTAAATTAAATCAAAATCATTTTATAACAAACCTAAATGAAATCATTAAGAATTAAATCTAAAATAACTTGAACAACTATTCCAAACTTAAACTAATTTCTGTAATTAAGTCAAAATTGAAATTAAATCATTAAGTTTAAATCATCAAAATACCTAATAAATTTGCCCTTTTAGAGCTCTTATTATTATAAATCTTAAATGAAGTATCAAGTGAAGTGTTACTTAACTTATAGGATATTCAAATGTCCTAGTTCATTGAGCAAGGGAACAAAACTTAAACCCGTGGATGATTAATTCACCTGTGCAACTAAATTTACTTGGACTCGAAGCAATCCCAGAAATTTTGAAAAGATGTTTAGGATTCGTCCTAAACAGTTTCTCAATATGACGGGATGTTTTAGAAGAACAACTAAATTAATTTATTCTTTGATGAAGAAAATCATCCATAAACCAAACCAAAAACCAAGACGTCATAGGAGATGACTAGTTATAGGATTAGGAATTTGGTAGATAACCAAAACCCTTCCCTTAGCTTTACCTAGGAAACTCTTTAAATATTTAAATGCCTTAACATGTGCTTTAAGTGCAGCTTGGGATGATAGGAAGACCCTCCAGGTATGCTTTTATTTTATTGCAATGTACTTTACTTTTCTTGCATGTTAAATAAAACTGTTGCATGAAAACCAAAACTTTTAGGATAGTCCCTAAACTGAAACCAAAACTAAATTAAAAGTCATTGCTAGATAAAATTCACCGCCACAACATTCCAAAATATAAAACAACTCAAAATTTAATCACAAACAGAACAACAAAACTACAACTACAACTAAATTAAAACGTCTCGTTGAATGATAGGGAATACCTCGGATGATGTAACCCACGTGTTGCTAACGAGATTTCCCACGGTCTAAATGAAAGTGTGGAACTCATTCAGTTGAGTTTAGCAATTTCATCTGGACTAAGTGAATTGAATGAAAATAATGGTGCTGGGATGACGGAACCGTGGGATCTTAATCGGTTCTGTTTAAACAACTTTGAGATTTGTTTTAATTAAAATATTAAAAACACTTAAATTTTAAGATTCTCTCTAAACCAAAAAACTTCTCTCATCTCCTTATTTATGACTTCTAAAATTAAACTTCTGCAACAATAAGGAGCTCGGAGCATGGTGGGCAGCACGGCCATCGTCAACAGCAAAACTCGGATCTACTTCAGCAAAACTTTCTTAGAATTAAATAACCAAGCCATAGGACTTCGAGGTAGTTTGCCTAGTGCAACACAAATCCTCAACTCTTTGTTAGGCATTTGCATGATCATGTCATGTAAATTAAGCCCTAACCGGTCTTAGGACTCCGAGTTGGTCGTTTGGTACGACATAAACCCTCACATCTTCGAGGCTATTTGTGTGATTATATCATACAAATATAATACCTAAATAAATAAAATTGGTAGGACTGTAACCTTAAATAAACTCCTAAATCTAAACCAAACAATAGGATAGTTTAGGAAGTTGTCAAGATTCTTCTTGGATCCTCAGCTTCTCCTACTTCTCTTTCTTTGGATTCTTAAAATAAAGCGTTACCGAATTTGAGCTAATCCCTATTGAAATTTCCAAAATTCAATCCTTTAAAACCTTAAACTTTGAAATTCTTGAGAGCAAAACCACTGATCATTATCGAGAGTTTTCTTAAATGATTCCCATCATTTAAGATATAATTAACTATAGGGGCTTGCCCTTATAGGGAACTTTAAGAACCCGGGTAATATAAACCCTGCTTAACTTCTTTATATTAAGAAGGGGAACTTGTCGGCTTACAAAATTGGTTTGTGAACCAAAAGGATGTCACAAATCATCTATTTTATTTAATCGAGCCCCATCATCAATCAGTGTGTCTATTCTTTGGGATAGATATATGTTTTGTGGTGTGGTGCTCATTTATATAAACTATTTGGGATGTGAGATCGATTTGATTTCATATCTTAAAATTTTCAAACATAAAATTATTTTAAAAATCAAATGCTATTTTTCAAATTGTATATATATATATATATATATATATTTAAATTAAATTTAAAATTTAAAATTCACCGACAATTTCTGTAGGCGACCCACTTTTTAAAATACTACACAACCTAAAAATATACCGACAATCCTGGCACAAGATTTTTAGTAAGTATCTTCCGATCATGTCATAACTTCATCTTTTCCTTATAAATCTTAGCATTCTCATAAGATTCATTCCTTATCTCTTCAAGCTCATTTAATTGCAATAATCTCTTTTCAGCAACATCTTTCAAATTATAATTGAACTCTTTAATAGCCCAATATTCTTTATACTCAAGTTCAATTGGTAAATGAAAAGCGTTTCTAAAAATCAGCCAATATGGGGACATTTGTATAGGGGTTCTGTAGGCAGTCCTATAGGCCCACAAAGCATAATCTAATTTGATTGACCAATCCTTTCTGTTTGGATTAACAGTCTTTTCCAATATTATTTTAATTTCTCATTTGGATAATTAAACGAAGTTATTTGTCTGAGAATGATAAGCAGTAGCAATGTGATAATTTATATGATTTTTTTTTGCTAATTTCTCGATAATGTGATAATCCCATTTGTTATGATTACCTTGGTATTCCAAATCTGCAAAATATATTATTTCTTAAAAGCTTTGAAACACTTTAAGCATCATATCGAGGTAAAGCAATAACTTCAATCCATTTGGAAACATAATTTATTGCTATTAAAATATAAACATTTCCGAAAGATGGTGTAAATGGACCCATGAAATCTAATCTCCAAACATCAAATATTTCAACTTCCAACATATAATTGTGGGGCATTACATTTCTTCTAGAAATATTGCCTACACGCTGACATTTATCACAATTTTAATATAAGCATTCACATCCTTAAAAATTGTAGGACAATAAAATCTAGATTGTAGGATTTTATATGTAGTTCTTTCAACCCCAAAATGTTCCCCATAATCAGAATCATGACATTTTTGAATAATTTCAGAAGTCTCTTCTAAAGATACACATCTTCGAATTATAAGATCCTTTCCTTGTTTATATAAAAATTGGTCATCCCAAAATAAGTCTTTGCATTAGACAAAAATTTCTTCTTTTTCTGGTATATCAAACCTTAGGAAATAATATTACTGACAATAAAGTTTACTATGTCGGCATACCGCGAAACAACCCACTCATTAAAAATGAATAATTTTTCATTTGGACAATGTTCATTAATTTCATCATCATCACAGAGAGATTTTTCATTTTCAAGCCTAGATAAATGATCAGTAATTTGATTATCGGAACCCTTCCTATCTACTATCTCAAAATCAAATTATTGCAAAAGAATAATCAATCTAATCAATCTCGGCTTTGCATCCATCTATTTTTATGCACCACAAATTTAGTTCCAATTAAATATGATTGAAATTTATCAAAGGCAAATACTATAGCTAATAACACTTTCTCGGTAGTAGTATAATTAATTTGAGCATCATTAAGAGTTTTACTAGCATAATAAATAACATTGAAAATTTTCTCATATTTCTGAACCAAAACAGCACCAATAGCATAATCACTAGCATCACACATTAATTCAAAATGTTTTTCCCAATTTGGTGAAATTATAACATGTGCAGTGATTAATTTGTCTTTTAAAGTTTCAATTTCTTTTAGGCAATCATCATCAAAATAAAAAACTGCATCCTTCTCCAATAATCGGCATAAAGGTTTTGTAATTTTTAAAAAGTTTTTGATGTAACGACTGTAGAATCTAGCATGTCCTAGAAAACTTCTAATTCCCCTTACATTGGTCGGGCAAGGTAAATTAGAGATAACAAAAATTTTTGTAGGATCTACCTCCAAACCTTTTTCTGAAATTCGATGTCCCAATAAAATTCAAGCAAACTCTCTTCTCCTCTTTCATTCAATTGAGAGGAAATTATAACAGGTAAGGTTGAGGATCCACTCAGAAAAACATACTTCAAATGATCAGGAAGCATTTTTAACTCATGTTTAGGAGGTTTTTCATTTGATGGACCATATGATTCACCTTTTTCAGTCATATCCAACAATTCAAAAATTTCATGAACATAATTTTATTCTTCCTCTTGAAAATCTTCAGAATGATGAAACTCCTCTTCTTATTTATGGTCCAATTTTTCTTTTCCAGGTTTTTTTTTCATAAGTTGACTTGAAATGACATTCACTCAAATATCTAATAACATCCATCCTATAACATTCATCATTTTTATCTATTGTAGGATATTACATCGATTTCGAAATATTGAATGTAACAATTTGATCATTAACCCTCATCGTTAATTCCCCTTCTTGCACATCTGAATTATTGCACTGAACTCCTCTCTAAGTGCTTTTATCTCGTTATCTTCAAACTTCCTCTTCTTGTTGAGAATATCCTTCATAAATTTCACATAGTTTGGTATTTGTTTTAAGGATTCAGCAAATGGAGTATTAATGGTAAGCTTCTTAAATATCTCTAAGTATTTTAAAAATTGCTTATCCAACAATTGTTGACGAAGTCTCTGAGGAAATGGAGGTGGTGGCTTTTCCAAATCAATCTTAGGTAGAGAAATTGGTCTTTCCAAACTTTTCAGAGCGTCCTCTTTTGGTTCTTCAATCCTTTCTTTCTCTACTTCAGTTTCTTTTGGAACTCTACTTTCTAACTCTCTTCCACTGCTCAGTTGAATTGCTTATACATGCTCTCTATTTTTATCTCTTATATTCACTTCAGTATTACTTGGAATCATTCCTTGAGATCTATTACTTAATGAATTTGCAATTTGCCCCAATTGATTTTCAATATTTCTGATGGTTGCTCCTTGAATTTGTAATTGATTTCCCATATGTGACACCACTTATTCAATAGACAACTTCTTCTCATTTAATTAAAGCATTCTTAAAACCTGGAGGATAGGTTAGTCTATAATTATTATTTCTTTGGTTCTTCCAGTTCCCTAATGGGTTTACTTGGTGGTTCCCCCATTGTTGATTAATACCACCTCTATTATTGGTATTCCAGTTAAAGTATGGATGATTCTTCCAACCTGGATTATAATAATTGGAATATGAGTTATTAGGCTTACTTATAGTATTCAAAGTTTCTGGTGAAGAATAAGAATCAATCATTTGGCCTAATGAATTTTCTTCAATTATGTAATTGGCCAAGAAAAAATCATCCCAAATTGGTATATCTTTCTTAAAATTGCAGCAACTTGATTTGCTAATATTGCAAAAGCATCATTGTCATGAACACTGGCTACCTTTTAAGGATTTAACCTTTCAGAAGGCCATTGAATGTTATTAGTATTCATTTCTTCAATTAAAGCATAAGCATCGGAAAACTATTTAGACATTAATGATCCACCATCAGCATCATCGATAATTGATTTAAGAGATCCAACTAATCCATTGTAAAAGGTTTGAATTATTAACTAATCTGGTATCGAATGATGTGGACACTTCATGAGGATATCTTTAAATCTTTCACATGCTTCAAATATTGATTCACCCTTAAAATGACAAAAAGATGTAATTTCATTTCTCAACATTGCAGTCTTCGTTGGTGGAAAATATTTAACAAGGAATTTTTATGCTAAATCACTCCAAGTTCTGATAGATCCAAGTGCTAACGAATTTAACCATATCTTAGCTTTATCCCTTAGTGAGAAAGGAAAAAGTCTGAGTCTAATAGAAAATTAGCAAGATGAAAATTAGGATATTTAGTTGTTGCTCCCCCAAACTGATTATTAGACACCATTTGGATAATAGCAGGTTTAAGTTCAAAGGAACTAGCAGCTACAGCAGGGTGTTGAATACTACCATGAAGTTCATCCACTGTAGGGTTAGCATAATCTCTTAAAAGACTTAATTCTTGATGGATTCCAACATTTTGATTTTGATGATTTGCCATTTTTTGAATATTTTTATCCTTTTCAGAATTTTTAATTTTTTTGATTTTTCTGATAGTTCTTTCAAATTCAGAATCGTAAGGCACAAGTCCCTTAGAACCTGAACTAAGCATACAACAATAAAATAAAGTAAAATACAACACACTAACAAAAATAAAGAAAAGTAAAAATTTAAATTTTTCTTTATTTTCTTTAAAAATGTAGTTTTAATTAATTTCTACGGCAACGGTGCAAAAAACTTGATCCCCGATAAATATATGTGAGCCAAAAATTTAACTCCACACCGAATATATGTGTTGATGATTTAGATATGAGAATTATGTTTTTATAAAATGGAATACTACGCAAGTATACGTATCATTTACTAAGTAATATAGGACCTTCTTATTATGCCCCGAGATATCGAACCCATAGGGAAATGTAAAATCTATTTAAAGAATTAAGAAAATTATACTTTTACTTTTT
This sequence comes from Papilionanthe hookeriana x Papilionanthe teres, assembly GCA_022702705.1. Taxonomy (NCBI): domain Eukaryota; kingdom Viridiplantae; phylum Streptophyta; class Magnoliopsida; order Asparagales; family Orchidaceae; genus Papilionanthe; species Papilionanthe hookeriana x Papilionanthe teres. Next base: position 170,510,785 of record CM040424.1, read on the forward strand.
TTGATGACTTTTGTAAGTATCTTTTTATTTGAAAAACTTGAAAATTGTTTTTGGTATTTTTAATTAAAGCTATGCAGGTGATGAAAATTATCTAAACTTTAAAATGCGATATAAAATACTAGGAAATAAAATATCTTTTTCTTTCTCTTATAAAGCAGAAATAATTATTAAAGTATTGTTGTGGAAGTATTTAAATGTGTTGTGATAAATAGGAGTAAATTTATTCTTTACCCTTACTTGGTTCTATAAAAAACATTGGTTAATTTGAAATTTTAAAATCTTGAACATGGTTAGGCAGGGAAGATGCTAGCTCTCACTCTAGAGTTCTCTTGATTCCCTCCACCTGAGGGCTAACTTCTCATAACAAAATTTAAAATATCAAACCAAATTAGGGGGCTTTAGCCTGTCACTCTAAAGATCTCTAATTCTACTCCCCATTAAAAAACATATTTGCTAAGCATTCAATTATATGGACTACAATTCTCATCTATATAATTGGATGTGATTTATACCATTTATTGTTTGAGACAATATTACATTGGATCTTACATAATCTAACAAAAAATTTAACATCTTAAATGGCCAAATAAATAAGTAAATTAAGTTCATGAAATTAAATCTTCACAACGTATTCCAACTTTAAACACTTATACATTCCATAACAATCCTATAATTTGTGGAGAAAACACAAGCAAACTTTGAGTGGAAAATAGAAATCATAAAGAAAGCACAACAATAAAAACTAAATATAGAAAACAGAAGTAAACAACTAACTGAAAATCCTCTCCACAAGACTCAGGAAGTTCCTTTCAAACTTGATTTTTCACTAGACAACACTACAGAGGTTGGCACCAAACTCTGTCGACTCCAACTCTAACTTTAGACTTCAATAAAAACTAGATAAATGGATAAAAGAAAATTGGTGGAAAGAAAGTTTCACACCAAACTAACTAACACTAAACAATAAAAGACTGAAAGTAAATCTCTTTAAACTAGAAGACAAAACTGAAAACTAGAAAAGACTCTTGAAAACTAAACTAAAAGACTAACTCTTCCTAAAGATGAACACACATACACACACATGACATAACTTTAATAATAATCCAGAAGGTGCCTTTGTGTCTCTTCAAATCATGTCCCGATTCAACGTATCCACCAAAAGATGCATCCCTTCATTCAAATTTCCTGCCCATGGGAAGTAAAGGAAGTCACCACAAAAAGTTGCTTCAAATACCCCTTGAAATTGGCGCTAAAAAAGAATAAAATTCAATTTCTAACTTTGGCGACTAAGTGCCGACCAGGCGGTGCTTAGCCTCCAAGGTCCATTTTTTCATTTTTTTTAATTTTTTTCTCCAAATTTGATCCAATTTTTATTCCTTTCATCATAATCACTTATTTTCATTATACTTGCAAGATAAATGAAAAATACCTTCCATTACAGTGCAATATCATAAAAAATAGGTATAAAAATGTGCATAAAAACACTATATATTTTAGGTGTATCAGTTACTTTTTTCCATGTGTACAAAAGTTAATTAAACAAGGATACGTGCCAAAGCAAATGCCAAAAGATATGTTACAATCTTTCAAAATGTTATGGAATACAAACAGAAATAAACTCAACTCGAAAGAAGGACTTGGGTTCGGTATGATTAGACCCGTCGATGACTCAGGATTTTGCATGGTTGTTACTAGTCAGCTAGAAAAAGATTACCTGGACATCCAAGATGAATATGAAGATCAACCAAAAGAAGAGGCTCCGCCAGAGTTCAAAGAAGAAATCAATTTAACTGTGGATGAATTAAAAGAAATCAGTCTCGAGACCGAGGAGCAACCCCGACCTACTTTCATAAGTTTGTTGCTTAACGAAGAAGAGGTTACAGACATGGTCAAGTTATTGTTATAATTCAAAGATTGCTTCGCATAGAGCTATGATGAAATGCCTAGACTATCTCCAGAGGTTACAGTTATTTGATTAGGAGTGGACCAAAATACAACTCTAGTGAAACAAGCTCCCAGTAGAATGCACCTCAAAATAGAACAACAACTTAAGGCAGAAATAAAGAAATTAATAGACTCTAACTTTGTCCGAGAAGAAGAATATCCAACATGGTTAGCCAACGTCATGCCAGTAAAGAAGAAAAATGAACAAATCCGAGTGTGTGTCGACATCTGGGGCTTAAATAAAGCATGTCCGAAAGATGAGTTTCCATTACCTATACCGGAACTGATGGTGGAGCAAAAAAATGCAAGGGATTTATGTGTGATGCAAGTGATTATGCTATTGGTGTTGTTTTAGGTCAAAGATATGATAACATTTTCAAAGTGATTTACTATGCTAGTAAAAATGTTAATGAAGCTCAAATTAATTAGACCACAACTGAGAAAGAGTTATTAACTATAGTATTTGCCTTTGATAAATTCAGATCATATTTAGTTGGAACAAAATGTTTGGTGCATACTGATTATTCTGTTATTAAATATTTAATGAAAAAAAAATGATGCAAAACCTAGACTTATAAGATGAATTCTTCTTTTGCAAGAATTTGATTTCGAAATAGTAGATAGGAAGGGTGCTGATAATCAAATTACTGGTCATTTGTTCAGGCAAATGAAAAATCTCTCTGTGATGTTCACAATATTAATGAATATTTTCCTGATAAAAAATTGTTCACTATTAATGAGTGGCGTGTTCCGTGGTATGCCGACATTGTAAATTTTATTTTCAATGATAGTATACCCTATGGTTTAACATACCAAGAGATGAAGAAATTTTTATCTGAAGCCAGAACTTATTTTTCGGATGACCTATTTTTATATAAACAAGGAAAGGATCTGATCATTCGAATATATGTGCCATTAGAAGAAACTTATGAAATTATTCAAAAATTTCATAATTCTAATTATAGGGGACATTTTGGTGTTGATAAAACTGCACATAAAACATTACAATCTTGATTTTATTGGCCTACAATTTTTAAGGACATTAATGCTTATATTAAAATTGTGATCGATGTCAACATGTAGGAAATATTTCTAGAAGAAATGATATGCCCCTCAATTATGTGTTGGAAGTTGAAATATTTGACGTTTGGAGATTAGATTTCATGGGACTGTTTATACCATCTCTCAGAAGTACATACATTTTGATAGCAGTAGACTATGTATCTAAATGGATAGAAGCTATTTATTTTCCTCGATTTGATGCTCAAAGTGTTGCAAAGTTTTTAAGAAAGAATTTATATTACAAATTTGAAATACCAAGACTGATCATAACTAATGTGGAAAGTTATTTTAGATATGCAATTATAGAAAAGCTAGCATAGAAATATAATATTAACCATCCCATTGCTACTGCTTATCATCCAAACACAAGTGGTTTTGTTGAATTATCCAATTGTGAAATTAAAAAAATTTTGGACAAGACTGTTAATCCAAAAAAAAAGGATTGATCAATTAAACTGAATTATGTTTTGTGGGCATATAGGACAGCGTATAGAACTCCTATAGGAATGTACCCATAGAGGCTAATTTTTTGGAAAAGCTTGTCATTTACCAGTTGAACTTGAGCAATAAAGCATATTGGGCTATTAAAGAGTTCAATTACAATTTGGAAAATGCTGTTGAATAGAGATTGTTGCAATTAAATGAGCTTAAAGAAATAAGTAATGAATCTTATGAAAATGATAAGATTTATAAAGAAAAGATGAAGTTATGGCATGATTGGAAGATACTTACTAATAATATTAAACCGGGATAACAAGTTTTGTTATATAATGCCAGATTGAAAATATTTTCTGGAATATTTAAGTCCAGATGGATGGGTCCATTTATTGTGATGAAACTTTATTCTTATGGAGCTGTGGATATTAAAGATTCTAAGACTAAAAAAATATTTGAAGTTAATGGTCATAGACTCAAACCTTATTTTTCAGTCTATCAATTTAAACCTGATGAGAATCTGATGTTGGGTCACTCAAATAAAGCTTGAGGTAAATCAGGCTGAAGTCGTTAAACAAAGAGCTTTGTGGGAGGCAACCCATAGTTATCGGTGTGTTCTACTTTATGTTTACTTTGTTTGTTTTGTTTGGTTTGATTTGAGATTATGTTGTAGCATTTTGGAGTTTTAATGTTATAATGGTGTTTATTTGACCTTAATTGATGACTTAGAGGTGTTTGAATGAAGATTTGGACGTTTAACAGACCTGTGCTAAAATGAGCACTGACGGCTATGCGCCGCAAGTTGGATTTTAGACGCCGAAGTTACAAAAACATGAAAAATGAGATTTTAGAAGTCTAAATCCTGGGTAAGGTTTTTAGAATTAATGAGGAGTTTTAACACGTCTAGGGTCATTTCTAAGACTTTCCATATCTATAAAAAGGACCATAATTAAAGAAATACTTGCCCTAGTTCTTATTTTCTTTCTTAAGTCTTAAGAAATATATTTTTAGTAAAAAATGTCTTCTTGGGAGAGTGAAGTGGAGAAAAAAAGGAAGCCAACAAGAAGAAGTTCATCAGTGAAAGTGCGCAAGAGTTATTCAACGGATATCTAGCTTTTAGTATTCAAGGAATTGCAGAAAATCTTGCGAAGATTGAGGCTAATGTGGCATCAATCGAAGCAAAGGTAAATGAACTAACATACATTTTGGGCACATAGAATGGCAACTCAAAATGCAATTCTATCATTCAAGTTATATGGAAGAAGTGGAAAGAGTGATGGTTCTGAAGAACAAGTGGATAAAAGAAAAAGATGAGAGAATTTTTAACCATCGCCCGTTTTATCAGATTTACATTCCAGATGGTTCAAATGGAAATAATGGTGATTTTGGATATATTCCGCCTAATGGAGATTGAAATTAAATTAAGTGTGGTCTAGTGGTTTAGTTATTTGTGTTTAGTGTTTAGTGTTTGTGATTATTATAATGTTTATATTTTTTTTCATTTTAATTTGTGTTTGTTACATCTTAATGATGTTAATTTGTGTTTAAGATATGTGTTGTGAACCTATGTATTATAAAATTTCATCCAAGATGTTAGGATAGAAATTTATAGTTTGTTTAAGTTTGTTTTATTATTAATGAAATGTAAGTTTCTGTTTGGCTGAAATTTGTGTTGAATCGATGGAAATTATAGTATAATTTTTGAGTATTCGAAGTGTTATGGAGTAAAATTAATTATTTGAAGTGATTAAGGGTGATTAACTAGGCGTTTTAGTGAGATTAACATAAATTGTCAAAATCTTAGCACAAGAAGATAAGCGCCAAAACTTCGGCGAGCGCCAAATTTCGTGGCTATGCGGTGTAGCTTCGTCCATAAGCGCCGGTTCGCAAAATTACTTTTCATACTTTAAAAACTCCAAATTTGTAATTTTTAACCCCATCATCACCTTTAACCTCTCAAATTCACGATAAAGTAGACTAGGACATCACTAAATTGGATTAATTTAGAGCTGATTTCGATGAAATTTGTTGGATTTGAACTTTTTAAGGTATGATCACTTCTCCTAAACAATTTTTTTTTATTTTTAACTTGTATTTTGAGAAAATTTTTTAGAAATTCAAAAATCACTATTATTGGTGAAAATTTAAGGAAAAGCATAAGAAATTGCTTGGATATAGTGGATTTTGCCTTTATAAGTTAAGTTAGCAAGTTTAGTTTGATTTTGGAATTTATGGTAAATTTTTTATAAATTTTAGATATGGCTCGAAAGTTGAAGAGATCGAAAGAGAAAGCTAGATTTGATTCAAATAAATTTGTCAGTTCTAGAGCGGAGGATCGTTACGTTGAGGCACTAGACACAAAAAGAACATTTTGAAGAATTATTAAAATGAATACTTAAGATTAGAAAAAGAGAGGAGTTTTGAAGATAAGTATTGGCAAGAGAAGTTGGAGAAAAGTTTGAAGTGGTTGAGGGGAGTCTTGAAAAGCTTGAAGTTTCTTTCCATACTTTCCTTATTTTTCCACTTTATTTTATCATAGTTTGTATTATAATTTAGGAGAGTCAATCCTTAGACTCGGGCGCCAACCTCTAAGGAGTTACCTAATGGAAAGAAAAATTTTTCAGAGGAACTTCAATAGTCTTGTTGAGAGGATTTTCAGATAAGTCTTTATCTTTGTTTTTACATTTCGTTTTTAAATAACAGTTGTTGTGTTTTCACTACAATTTCTATTTTCAAATCAAATAGTCTTTGTTTTTTCTCCGTGAGTTATGAGTAGTTTTCTTTATCTTTTTCCTTTTAAATGAAGAAGTAATTAAATTATGGAAGGAAGTTGTGATAAGTATATGTATTTAATGTTGGAAGAAGTTATGATGATTCACTACCTTGCACTTCATTTACTTCTTGATTTGGCCAATTAAAATGTTAAAATTTGTTGTGAGAACATGTAAGAACCAGTGCGATATTGTCTCAATCTACAATTGGAAACAATCACATGAAATTATATGAGGGAGAACTATAGTGCATATGATTGAGTGCAAATAAATAGGGAGATATTCTTTTTAATGGGGAGTAAAATTAGAGGACTATAAAGTGAAGGGCTAGAACCCTAATTTGGTTTGATGTTTTAAATTTTGTTATGAGAAGTTAGCCCCCAGGTGGAGGGAGAAGTTGAAACTCTAGAGTGAGAGCTAGTATCTTTCCTGCCTAACCCATCTACAAGATTTCAAAACTTCAATTTAATCAATGTTCTTTATAGAACCAAGTAAGGGTAAAGAATATATTTGCTCCTATTTGGCACAACACATTTAGATACTTCCACAACGAAATTTCATAATTATTATTAATTCATTGAGGGAGGAAAAAATATTTCATTCTCATTTGCTTTCATATATCATTTTATACTCTTATTAATTTTAGTTGCTTACTTTACATTTTCTTAAAAGAAAATATCAAAAACAAATTTAAAACTTTTTATCTTAAAACATTCTTTAAAAAATCATTTTAAAATGTAAAAAAAATTTTCTTTATTCTTTAAAATTTTAGACATTTTTCTATGGGTTCAATATCTCGGAGCTTAATAATAGAGTCCTATATTACTTGATAAATTATACGTATACTTGCATAGAATCCCATATTATAAAATAATTAAAATTTATTTCTTATTTGCTTAAGAGTTAAGTTTTTGGAATTCATTGAAGAGGAAGAGATATTATCATTGAAAAGAAATATAAAGTGTAAAACGTAAGCATAAGTATTTGAGGATCACATGCCTCCCATAAAGCGCTTAGTTTAACGTCGTCAGCCCGACAAACGTTCAGTTATTCAGGATGACGTAACATTAAAACATTTTTAAATATTTGTAGATACCCTTCAAATGATTGTTTTAATCTATTTCCATTAACTTTAAATATTTTTCCAATTTTAGGATCCTAAATATCAACAGCTCCAGATGGATAAACTTTTAATCTTGTATTATATTTCAAAACTTTCTGTTCATGTTCAAATTTTTTTATTATAATTTTTTGATAGTGCCAAAATTTCATTTTCTCCTAATAAATTATGTCATTATCATAAGATTCATTTCTAATTTTTTTCAATTCATTTAATTGCGCCAATCTTTTCTTTCCTAGATTCTTTAAATTGAAATTTAACTCTTTAATCGCTTAATATGCTTTATGTTCCAATTTTACAGGTAAGTGGCTGGTCTTTCTAAATATTAGTCTATAAGGAGACATTCCGGTAGGGGTTTATTAAGCAGTTCTATATGCCCATAATGCAGTATCTAATCTAACTGACAAGTCTAATTTGTGAAGATTCACAGTTTTCTCTAAAATTCTTTTAATTTCATGAATAGACACCTCTGATAAACTACTAGTTTGAGGATGATAAGAAGTAGAGATTATATGAATAATATTATATTTTCCAACCAATCTCTGAATCAGATTATTCCTAAAAAGAGATCCACCATCAGTAATGATCACTCTCGGCATTCCATACCTTGTAAAAATATTTTTCAATAAGAATTTTGGAACACTTCGAGCATCACATCTAGACAAAGCAATTGTATGGATCCATTTTGAGACATAGTAAAAAGTAACCAGTATATATAAATTTCTAAATGAAGGAGTAAATGGTCCCATAAAGTCTAATCCCCAAATATTAAAGATCTCAACTTCCAGTGTAAAATTTAGAGGCATTTCATTTCTTCTAGAAATATTACCTACTCTCTGACATCGATCATATGATTTAATAAATCTAGAAACATCCCTAAAAAGAGTAGGCCAATAAAATCTAGATTGCAAAATCATATGTTCAGTTTTATCAGTTCTAAAATGTCCTCCAAGTTATGAATCATGAAATCTCTGACTTATTGGTTCAATCTCTTCTTAAGGCACACATCTAATTATAAGATCCTTTCATTGTTTATATATTTATGGTTCATCCCAAAAGTAAAATTTAGCATCATATATAAATTTCTTTTGTTGATGCATTTTTAATTCAGGTTACAAAATATCACTCATAATATAATTCACAATATCAGCATACCAAGGTGAATTTCATTCCTTAATGTTATAAAGTTATTCATCAAGGAAAGTTTCTGTAATTTCCTTCTCAAATTTAGATAGTTTATATTGTTCTAGTCTAGATAAATTATTGGCTATTTGATTAACAGTTCATATTCTATCTATGATCACAAAGTCAAATTCTTGCATTAAAAGTATCCATCAAATTAATCTTTGTTTGACATCCTTCTTTTGCATTAAATGTTTGATAGTTGAATGGTTTGTCTGCACTATACATTTAGTTCCAATCAAATACGATCTAAATTTTACAAAAGCATACACAATTGCTAATAATTCTCTTTCCGTATTGGTATAATTAATTTGAGCTTCATTAAGAGTTTTACTAGCATAGTAAATAACGTTAAACATTTTATTTTACCTTTGCCTTAAAGCAACTCTGATCGCATAATCACTGGCATCACACATAAGTTCAAATGGTTTATCCCAATCAGGTGGAACAATTATAGGGGCAGTGATTAATTTTTCTTTTAATAGTTTAAATCCATTTAAACATTCTTCAATAAAATAAAATTTCTTAACTTTTTCTAAATTTGGAATAGAGGTTTTGTAATTTCTGAAAAATCTTTAATATAATGCCTATAAGACCCAGCATGTCCTAAGAAACTTCTTACCACTCTCACTATAGTATGAGGTGGTAACTTCTTAATAATCTGAATTTTTGCAAGGTCTACTTCCATACCTTGTTCAGATATTTTATGCCAAAGTACAATTCCTCCTCCAACCATAAATTGACATTTTTTTAATTTAGAACTATATTTGTTCTTTCCAAAGCTCCAAAACTTTTTCAAAATTATTTAAACATAGTCAAATGAAGTTTTAAATACAAAAAAAATCATCCATAAATACTTCTATTCCATTATCAATTAGATTACTTAAAATAGACATCACAAATCTTTGAAATGTTGCAGGTGGTTACATAATCCAAAGGGCATTCTTCGAAAAGCAAAATTTCCATATGGGCTAGTAAATGTAGGCTTTTCTTGATCCTCAAAAGCAATGGGTATTTGATGATAACCAATATATCTTTCCAAAAAGCAAAAATACTTGTGCCCAGCTAGTCTATCAAATAAAAGTGATCTAGAAAATAATCTTCATATTCTATTTCATGGATATAGAAAAGGTAGAGTGAAGTGATCTTTCCTAGTGGCGACATTTAATTTTAAATAATTCACCAACTGGTGACTTGTCTTGTTGGTATAATTTCATTTCAATCATTCACATCAACTATCACTCCTTCTTTCTTAGGTACATAATGAATTGGACTTACCCGAGCACTATCTGAAATAAGATAAATAATTTCAGCATCAAACCATTTTAAAATTTCCTTCTTAACTACTTTTGTCATCATTGAATTTAGTCTCCTTTGCAGATCAGCTCTAGGTTTAAGTTGTTCATCTAACAAAAATGTATGCGTATAGATAGAAGGACTGATTCCTTTAATATCAATTAATGTCCAACCAAAAGCCTTTTTGTATCTTTTTAATGTAACCAATAATTTTTGTTCTTGATATTCATTCAAATCCGAAGATAAACTGCTTGACAAGGTAGATAATTCTCCTGAAAAAATGTATTTCAAATGGTTTGAAAGAATTTTTATTTCAAGTTCAGAAGGTTTTATGATAGTGAGATTAAACTTTTATCATCACTTTCTGTAGTATCCAACATTTCAAATCTTTCCTGAACAAAATTTAGATCTTAATTCCTCATCTCATCAAAATCATCTTCTATTTCATTATCCTCCTCACATTTCAAATCTTCATATTCTATTTTCTCTTGAAATATTTCTTTAAAATGATCATCTCTCAAATAATCACAAATTTCTATTCGAAAGCATCCATCATCTTTTTCTGTTGAGGGGCATTTCATGGATTTCAAAATATTTAATGCCAACTCTTGATCATTAACTCTCATAGTTAATTCTCCTTCTTGAACATCAATCATAGCTCTTCCAGTAGCAAGGAATGGTCTTCCCATAATAATGGGAATTTCTTTATCTTTTTCCATATCTAGAATAATAAAATCCACAGGAAAGATAAATTTGTCAAACTTTACTAGTACATCTTCTACAACTCTTTCAGGATAAGTAATAGAATGATCAACTAACTGAGGAGTTGCAAAAGTAGGTGAAATTTCTCTTATTCCCAATCTTTTGAAAGTTGATAAAGGCATAAGGTTAATACTGGCTCATAAATCACACAAGGCTCTTCTGAAAAAAATTTCACCTATAGCATAAGGAAAAGTGAAACTACCAGGGTCTTTATGTTTTTCGGGAAGCTTTTTCAGATATTGCACTATACTCTTCACTAAGATCAACAGTCTCATGATCTATAGACTTCCTTTTCTTTTAAGAATATCCTTCATGAACTCTGCATAATTAGGCATTTATTCTAATGTTTCACCAAAGAGAATATTTAAAAATAATTTCTTAAGGATTTCTATAAAAATTTAAATTGGTTATCTTTATTTTGTCTTTTTAATCTTTGAGGAAATGGAGGTGGTGGTTTTTCTACAGTAATTTTCATTGGTTCAAGTGAATATTCTAAGTCAGGATAAATTATATCATTACCTTTCTCAATTTCCACCTTCTCTTTCTCAGTTTCAATTTCTTTTTGTACTCTCGTTTCTAATTCTTTTCCACTTCTTAATTGTATAGCCTTAATTTTTTCTTTATTTTAAACTTTTGGATTAATCTCAACATTACTAGGAATAGTTCCTGAAGGTCTATTATTAAGCACAGTGAAAATATATCCTAATTGATTTTCAATGTTTTAATTGTGACTCCCTTGGTTTGTAATTGATTACGAATATTTAAAATTAATTCTTTCATAGACAATTTATTCTCCTTAAATTGTAGGTTACTAGTAAAACCTAAAGGATAAGAATGTCTTTAGTTTGTGTTTCTTTTGGTCGTTCAAATTTCTTACTGGTTTCACTGAATTGTTTCCCAATTGCGGGTTAACAGTAACATTATTATTATTACTCCAATTTAAGTTGAGGTGGTTCTTCCAATCTGGATTATAATAATTGGAATAGGGATTGCTATATTATTTATAAGGTTCAAGGTCTCATAAGATGTTTGAGATTCTATTATCTAACCTACTGAATGTTCCTCTAACACTGGGGGTGTTTGAGCATAGTTCTTTCCATATTGATTTATTTTCTTTGAAAGGTGACCCGACCTCCGCGCTTAACGCAGTAATGTTTTCTTTCAAAAGATAGCCAAAAAGCTTTGACTCGATTTATAAATAGTGGCTAGTGTATAAAATTAATTTTATATAAGTAATATTTTTACACACTAGGGGTACTACGCAAGTATACGTATCATTTCAAGTAATATAGGGTTTTTAAACAAAGACCCCAGTATCGATCCCACAGGGAAGATTTATAGAAATAAATTTCCTATAAAGCGAAAGAGAAATATAATAGTAAAAATATTTTTATTTTGATTATAAATTACTATTAATTTACTAGATGCAATTTAAAGAAAACAATAATAACAAAATGATTTTATAAACTCTATATAATATAAACAACTTTCTTTCCTTCAATTAATCTAAGATTTTTAAGATAATTTAATATTTGTTGAAGTATTTAATTTATGGTATTGTGCCAAATAGAAGCATTCATATTCTTTACCCTTTGATCCAGGTGCAAAGAACATTGACTAATTTACATAATAGGTCCGGATGTATTGTTAGTAGAATGGGTTAATCTAGGCTTACACTTCTAGATGTCCAAGGGTGGCTATGGTCGGCCCTACTAGTGACCCTTTCCTAGTTTATAAAACAAATTATAAGATTTTAGTCTGTCACTCTAAAAACTTATCAATTCTACACCCTTTAAATATTATCTTCCAATTTATTTGCACTTCACCATGAATAGCCCGCACATGGCCTTCGACTACCCAAGGATTCATGTGACATTTACAAGTTAAGAGTTCTCCTACAAGGTTTTTAAACTCTTCAACAGGTTTTAACAATTCAAACGGCCAATTTAAAAATTAAAGTAAGATCAGGTATTAATGTCATCACAATGTTTTGAAAATATTTTGAATTTTAATTCTCCATCGAATCTTTATATTATCTTATCTACCTCTTCATAATTGAAGTGAGAAAGTAACTAACTACTCAGAACACATTGAAAATAAATAACAAAACATGATAATTAAATTTTGAATCAAATGTAAAAATATACTTATCTCAAATATTTCTTCTACAGATCTTCTGATTCCTACTGACTCCACCGTGTAATGAACTCCAGATGCAATAACTTGAAAATAAACTCACTAAACTAAACAAAAGTGGTCCGAAATTTCTCTCTCTAATTCTCTCTCTAAGGATGAGAGATCTTAAAATAGATAAGAGAAAGGGTACAATGGGAGGGGCACGTTTTCTGAAGAATTGGACCTCTATTTATATGCTTCAAGAGTTTCCTTGAGGCACCTCTTCAAAACATGTCCACATTCAATGAATCTTCTAGAAGGTCGGTCTGGCGCCTAGGCGCCGGACACCTCGTCCAGTTCTAAGCACTTCTTCACTTTGGCTCGCACCTCTTCGCTATTAAAATCGTTTTGAAGCATCCAAATGCAATGTATCACATGTCCTATTATCAAGAAACAACTACCAGCCTTCTAGAATGTCCAATAACCGCTCACTCCGTCAAAATAACTGATCAAATGTTGTAAAAAACTTGACAGTTTTCGTATCGAGTCTGGCGCTTAGGTGCTAGTTTCTGGCGCCTGGCCATATTTTTTTTATATTTTTTTATACTTTTGGTATTTTGCTCCATTATTGCTCCTTTTTATTCCTTTTTCCTTCTTAGACCTTTTTACATTACCTACATCCAAAAATACAAAAAATACCTTTCATTAAAGTATAATATCCTTAGAAATTAATAAGAATTAAGACATAAAGAAATAGGTATTTTTTTATAGATCAAAATCCCCCAAACTTAAATGTTACTTGTCCTCAAGTAACACTTTTTACTACATAAAATATAACTTTTGGAAATAAAAGATAAATATTTAAGATTCCTTATAATTTTTTATTTTATAAATTCTTTAGTAAATTATTAACCCAATTTCACTAACTTGGTTTAATTTTATGAATTTAAATAATATTTAACTACCAAATCATAAGATTTCAAACTTTTCATTCATTTTGAAAATAATAGAAGTCTATTATATTAAGCTTTCATAGATTATTTACAAGAATAAGATCTTCTTGAAAAATCTTTTCTAAATAAATATTTATGCATAAAAATTAAGTAAAGTATGTAATTAGTTTTCTTCCTATAAGATAATTCAAGTGAAGCCAATTTTTGATTAGGCATTTCCTCGAAGCTTCTCCTCTCTATCTTTTTTTTCTTTTCTTCTTCTTTTTTTTATAGAGAGGATTACTATATCTGGATAGCTCGTTAATGGTTTTGAACTTCACTATCCTTAACTTATATTTTCAAAACTTATACATCTCCACTTAATTATTATAACATAAATAAAATTTCAAAAAGAATTCCAATCTTTTCTTTTTCGAGTGATAATTTTTGATTACTTAATATTTCTAAAATTCTATTATTTCTATCATGAATAGAAAAATTCTTTTTCTCATTCTTCTTTAAGTTAAATAATTCTATTCTTAAAATCAATCAAAGCTAGTAAAATTTTGGTTAACTTTCACTAATTTGTTTATAATTTCAAAAATAAAAGTGATCTCAAATAAATTCTTCATTCCTTAAGTTATGTTAAAAAGTTTCTATTTTTAAGAAAGCATTAGCTCTTTAAGGACAAATAAAATTTAATTTTGAATGGATTTTCCCTTCTCCCCAAACTTAAGTTTTTGTATACTATGATAATTTGAAAGTATGAGAGAAAGAAAATCATAAGTATTTTTAGTAAGTATGTAAGAAAAAAAACAATCTTAAAAAGAAAAATTAACTTCTAAACATGCTTTTATGAATAATTAAGATAAAATTGATGCATGTATATAGAAAGGTAAGCAGGCTAATTTTATGATGATATTAAATTTGAAACAAAATTAAAACAGAGCAAAATAATTAAGTACTAAACATTAAACTAAAACAACATATAAATTAATTCTAAGTTCAGTGTCAACTCAACAGAATCCTAATACTAAACAGTCAACATGCATCAAATACAAAACTAACAAACAATCCACATAAAACAAACTAACAGAGTTACACATCAAAGAAATCGATAACAACTAATCACTAGCTGTAGCCTCATCATCATCTTCATCACCAAAGGAAAATTCTACGTCCTTAGGATCAACAAATGGTGTGAATCTAGGAAAAGTAGGAAAACTAACATCATGTTCACCCTTCAGAAATCTGAGTAGGGCTTCATCATACTCAGCATCATAATTACTCTTCCTCTGGGTATAATCAGATAAATGATCTACTTTTCTATCAATAGTATCAATCCTGCAGTGAGTTTGAAATAACTCCTGCTGCTGTTCGAAAAACTGATCATGCATTGATTCCCAGAAATCTGATGCTGGCTCAGCAGAAGTTGAGGGTCTAGAAGTAGAAGGTTTACCTGAAGTATGTGCAAAAGTAGAAGGAGCGGTCGATCTCTTCCCTCGAAGACGATCATAGATACTAACACTCTCCTGCCCAATTGGCTTAGTACACTTCAGCTTCTCCTCAGAAATATCAATAATGACTCCATTACTAACACATAGTGAATAGATCAAAGATGAAAATCACAATCCAACAGAAGTGCTTGATCTCGCAGCAGACTCCACAGAATCATAAATAATGCTTTTGACATCAATAGGCTTCCTCCCCTGAATGCAGTAATTAAAGATCGCTTGATCTCTAGTCACTTCACTCAGGTGGTTGGAAGGTAATAATCTTGCAGAAATAAATTAGTGTCATGCTTTAGATACACCATTTAATTCAGAGGATTTGAAGTTTACCCTCTTTCCATTCCTGATCCTCCAAGATCCAGTACCGTTAGTCTGATAAGCAATAATCATGTCCAAATCTCCCTCAGATGGTGATAATCCAGAATAATAACACTCAATAGTCGGTGGCAGGCCATAGAATATGTTGATTCTTTCTGGAGTAAATCCTACTTCGATTCCTCTAACAAAGACTTAAGAATCTTCAGCATCCAAAAAATTTGCATAAAATTCTCGAACAATCGGAATAACAGCAATAACAGTGAAGTAACAAAATCATTTCCAGTTGTGCGCAAGGATAGTGTTTTCAATCATCTCCCCAGGATGATAAAAACTTCATTCCGAGATGAACTTTCTCAATGACGCAAGTTTGTGGATGCGAAAATGCACAACCGCTGTTGGAAATTTGCTGCTATCAAAATTTTCTCGTCCTTTCCGCGCTTAGATTTTGGAGCTATCTAAACGTGAAAGAAAACAAGAACTAATTTAGGAATCAAAGATTTAAACTCTTTTTAAGTTTATAAAACTTAAAATAAGTTTAAAAATCCAAAGAAATAACTAAAAATTGAATATTTTTTCAAGTGTTCGCTTCTTAGTAAAACTTAGGGAAATCTATGGTGAAAATAAAAAATAAATGGTTTAAAGTGTAGATCTGACCTTGAGACGAAGAAATCGAGTGGTTTCGTGCTCAAATCCTTAATGTTTTGACTTCAAAATGGATCTAGAGGATGTATTTTAGCGAAAATGGGGAAGAAGATGAAGCTTAGGTGTCAAAAAAGGCTTCTAGGGGTTTAAATGGTAATTTTCGGGTAGCAAGCCGAACTGGCGCTTAGGCGCCGAATTCTGGTGCCTAGGCGCCAGACTCGCCTTTCACAAAAAATTTTTTAAAATTTATTTTTCTACCAAAATTAATAAATTCAACTTCCAATTACTCATATCAGAGTAGGGCTTCAGTTTCTAACTTCCATAACATTTTTTAAAAATTTATAAAAATTAAATATTGAATCCAACAATCAAACATAAGGTTTTCAATCAAACTCACTAATTTCCATTTAAAATCTTCAATTTTGACTCAATACATTCCAGATAAGTACTACATTTGATTCAAGTTCCTAATACACACTCAATCATAACAAGTTCAAAACAAATACAACACATTGAACATGAAAGCAAATATACTAACAAACACAATCGATTCTCAAAATCGATACAACGACTCAACAAACCATAATAACTATCTCTTTACCAGAATATTCTAATCTTCACAAGGGAAATTGTGTATTCCACTTGGAAAGAAGACTAACACTCTCGGGAAATCCGTAGCCATCTTTTCATCAATCCACTTGTTCTTCACATACATTTTAACTTGAGCATCTTGATAAGCTGCAATATGATCAAATTGAAGTTTCATTTGCCATTCTAGATGTTCAACTTGATGAAACATCTCATGAAGGTGATCTCCAAACATTTTAAAGTCTTCTTCAAACTTATCTAAATGAATAGAAATTTTCTCTAAACTTACAACGATGAAACCATTGAAGTAGGGTTGAGGATCCGTTGAGACCTTGTCTCTAGCCTCTTCTCCATGATTTCTCCTTTCCATTTCTTCAAAAATTTCTCAAATCTCTCTAGAATGAAATGTAAGGGACGTAATTTTGATTGTTTGATGGTTAGGGAAGAAGATTGGTAGATTTAAAAGGAAAAATCGTGTGAAAAACTGAAAATTTTCAGTTTTTGCATGACCCAGTAACCGTGGCGCTTAGGCCCCGAATCTGGCGCCTAGGCGCCGAATTTGGCGCCTCGGTGCCAGACCTATTGATACATAGTTGATTATGGCACTTAGATGCCGAATTCTGGTGCCTAGGAACCAGAACTACGTTCAACTCCGTTTCGCCTAATCGTCAAATTTTCAAAATTTCGTTCTCCAAGATAGGTAAATTATACTGGTAAGAGTAATTTAGACTCGATAACTCACATTGTAAACTATCATAATGAAGGTTAACTTGATCTCCTTTTTACTCATATTTAAAATAGACTAATCCTATTTTTAAATCTTACATATCTCAAAATAATTTTCAGCCTAAGTCAACCAAGACTTATGAGCATAAAATTTTTCTAAAGAAATATAAAATTAATCAAGATCGAGGCATAACCTTACATTAAAACACAAAAATACAAGATAATTATGGGTTGCCTCCCACAAAGCGCTTGGTTTAACGTCGTCAGCCCGACTTAAGTAAATCTTTAATCAGGTTGACTCAATTCATAAGCCTCTTTATAAATCTTCTTAATATTTCCCAAATAAGGCTTCAATCTTAATCCATTTACTTTAAAAATTTTTCCAGTTTTGAGATCTTTAATATCCACAGCTCCATAATGGTATACTTTCTCAACAAAGTAAGGTTCAATCCATTTAGATCTTAATTTTCTAGGAAAAAGTCTTAAACGAGAATTAAACCGTAAAACTTTTTGTTCAGGCTCAAAAATTTTTCCTGAATGTTTCTTATCATGCAACATCTTCATTTTCTCTTTATAAATCCTTGCATTTTCATATGATTCATTTCTAATTTCTTCTATCTCATTTAATTGCAATAATCATTTTTCTCCTGCTTTATTCAAATTAAAATTAAACTCCTTTATCGCTCAATAAGCTTTATGTTCAAGTTCTACTGGTAAGTGACAATGTTTACCATAAATTAACCTGTAAGGTGACATTCCGATTGGTGTCTTATAAGTCGTTCTATATGCCCATAATGCGAATCAAGTCTATCAACCCAATCAGTTCTTTTAGGATTAACGGGCTTTTCTAAAATTCTTTTAATTTCTCTATTTGATACTTCAGCCATTCCACTAGTTTGAGGGTGATAAGCGGTTGCAATTCTATGTTTGATTCCAAATTTTTGAAGTAATGATTGAATTCTTATATTCCTGAAATGACTTCCACCATCAGTGATAATTACCTTAGGCATTCCAAATCTTGAAAATATCATTTTCTTTAAGAATTTTGAAACATTTTTGGAATCAGAGCTTGGTAAAGCAACAGCTTCAATCCATTTTGAAACATAATCAACTGCTAATAAAATATAAATTTTTTCACATGATGGAACAAATGGTCCCATAATGTCTAATCCCTATATATCAAAAATTTCAACTTCCAATATATAGTTTAACGACATTTCATCTTTCCTAGATATATTTCCCATCCTTTGACATCCATCACATGTTTTCACATATTGTCTCACATCGTTAAATAAGGTAGGCCAATAAAATCCAGAATTTAAAATATTAAATGCAGTTTTATCTATGCCAAAGTGTCCTCCAAAATCAGAATCAGGACATTTTTGAATAATAGCAAAATTTTCCTCATAAGGTACACATCTTCGAATCATAGAATCTTTACCAATTTTAAATAAATGAGGTTCTTCCCAAATATAAGATTTAGCATCATATTTAAATTTCTTAATAAATTTGTTATCCAAGTCATAAGGTAAAATATTGCTAACTAAATAATTAACAATATCAGCATATCACGGTGTTTTGTATCTTTGAATAACATATAAAGATTCATCAGGAAATTTTTCATTTATATTTTCTTCCGAAATAATATCATTTTTAATTCTAGACAAATGATCAGCAAATTGGTTTTCAGTTCCTTTTCTATCTACTATTAAAAAATCAAATTCTTGTAGAAGTAAAACCCATCTTATAAGTCTAGGTTTAGAATCCTTCTTAGACATTAGATATTTAATAGCAGAATGATCAGTATGAACTATGCATTTAGTACCATGAAGATAAGGTCTAAATTTATCAAAGGCATATACTATAGCTAGAAGCTCTTTCTCAGTGGTAGTGTAATTTCTTTGTGTTTCAGTGAGAGTTTTACTAGCATAATATACAACTTTGAAAACTTTCTCATATTTTAGTCCTAATACAGCTACAATTGCAAAACCACTTGCATCAAACATTAATTCAAAAGATTTATTCCAGTCAGGTACAACAATGATAGGTGCAGTTATTAATTTTTTTTTTAGAATATTAAAGGCATTAATACATTCTTCATTGAATTCAAATTGTGCATCTTTTTCTTATAAATGACAAAGAGGTTTAGCAATTTTAGAAAAATCCTTTATATATCTTCTATAAAATCCAGCATGACCTAGAAAACCTCTCAGATCAGTAACATGATGAGTACGTGGTTGCAATTCAGCAATAATTTTCACTTTTGCTTGATCTACTTCCGTCCCTTTTCGTGATACTTTGTGTCCAAGTACAATGCCTTCTATGACCATGAATTAACATTTTTCCCAGTTAAGAACTAAATTTGTTTCTTCACATCTTTTCAGAACATTGGCTATGTTTTCCAAACAAGATTTAATAGGAGTTCCAAAGATTGAAAAATCATCCATGAATATTTCAATTCCTTTGTCAATCAAATCACAAAATATTGACATCATACATCTTTGAAAAGTTGTAGGTGCATTACATAAGCCAAAAGGCATTCTTCTAAAAGCAAATGTTCCATAAGGACTTGTAAATGTTGTCTTTTCTTGGTCCTCAGGAGCAATAAGTAATTAATGATAACCAGAATATCCATCCAGAAAATAGAAATATGAGTGTCCAGCAAATTTATCGAGCATTTGATCCAAGAAAGGTAAAGGAAAATGATCCTTTCTAGTGGCTTCATTTAGTTTCCTATAGTCAATACAAATTCGTCATCCAGTAACTTGTCTTGTAGGAATAAGTTCATTTTTATCATTAACAATGACAGTTACTCCTCCTTTCTTCGGAACAGAATGAATAGGACTTACCCATAATAATTTCTTTTTTAACAACCTCTTTCATAATAGGATTTAATCTTCTTTGTGATTCTATAGTAGGTTTAAAATTTTCTTCCATTAAAATTCTATGCATGCAAATGGAAGGGCTTATTCCTTTTATATCAGCAATAGTCCAACCAAAAGCTTTCTTATAATTCTTTAACACACCTAGTAATTTTTCTTCTTGATCATTACTCAGTTCGAAGAAATAATAACGAGTAAAGTTAACAAATTTCCAAGAAAAGCATATTTTAAATGGGAAGGTAACATTTTTAATTCCGGTTCGAGTGCTTTTTTAATTGAGGGTAAAAGTATATCATTTTTAGTTATGTCTAAAGTTTCCTAATTATCTTTAATAAAATGAGTCTCTTCTTCTTCTACTATTTCATCTTCATCAGTTAAAAATTCAAATTTTTCTTCAGAAATAACTTTACATTTTTCTTGATAATGTTTTTCAATTAAATAATAAATTATATCCATTCGATAACATTTATCTTTATCAGGTACTTCATTGATTTAAGAACATTGAATTTAATTTCTTGATCATTGACTCTCATGCTTAATTCTCCTTTTTGCACATCAATCATAGCTCGTCCGGTAGCTAGAAAATGTTTTCCTAAAATAATAGGTTTCTCTTTATCTTCTTCCATATCAAGTACTATGAAATCTACAGGGAAGATAAATTTATCCACTTTAACAAGGACATCCTCTATAACTCCTTTAGGATAAGTGATAGATCTATCAGCTAACTGAAGAGTTACAGTGGTGGGAATAATATCTCCTAAATCCAATCTTCGATAGATAGAAAATGGCATGAGATTAATACTTGCTCCTAAATCACATAAAGCTTGTCCGCAAAATTTTTCTCCAATAGCACAGGGTACAGTGAAACTTCCAGGATCCTTATGCTTTTCAGGTAATTTCATTTGAATTATTGCATGGAATTCTTCACTTAATGCAACAGTTTCAAAAGCTTCAAATTTTCATTTTTTGCTTAAAATATCCTTCATAAATTTTGCGTAAGTTGGCATTTGTTCCAAAGCTTCAGCAAAAGGTATGTTAATAGTAAGTTTCTTAAAAATTTTAAAGAACGTAGAAAATTGATGACCAAGTTTCTACTGTTTAAGTCCTAGAGGAAAAAGTGGTGGTGGTTTTTCAACTTCCACATTAACAGGTATAACAGTTTGATCTTGACTAGGAGAGAGAGTTTCTTTAGGTTTTTCAATCTCTTCAACCTCAATCTCTTTTTCAATTTCATTCCGCAATCATTCTTTTTTATTCCTTTCCACTTCTAAGTTGCACAGCTTTAACTTGTTCATGTTCTTTTCCAGTTTCCCTTGCATAATTTGCCCCATTTGTAACTTGATTATTCCAATTTTCGGTTGGATGAGATTGATTATTACCCCATTGTTGTTGTGAATTATTCCAGTTAAAATTAGGATGATTTTTCCACCCAGGATTATAATAATTTGAATAAGGATTATTTTTACTTACAATAGCTTGTAAACTTTCAATAGTTTGATGATCTTCAAAATTAGCAGAGTTATTATGCGAAATATAAATTGCAAAATTATTTAATTTCTTAGATATTGTTGTAACTTGTGAAGCTAAGATAGAAAAGGCTTCATTATCTTGAATCCTAGCCATCTTCTTAGGGTTAATCCTTTCAGAAGGCCATTGAAAATTGTTATTAGCCAATTCTTCAATTAAAGTTTAAGCTTCTTCAAATGATTTAGACATTGAAGAACCTCCAGCAGCAACATCAATAATTGATTTTAAAGATCCAATTAATCCATTACAAAATGTTTGAATAATCAACCAATCAGGTAAAGCATGATGAGGACATTTTCTTAATACTTCTTTAAATCTTTCCCAAGTTTCATATATTGTTTCCCTGTCAAATTGACTAAACGAAGTAATATCATTTCTTAATTTAGCAGTTTTAGAAGGAGGAAAAAATTTAGCAAGTAATTTTTGTGTCATTTCAGCCCATGTTTTAATAGAACCAGTTGCTAATGAGCTTAACCACATCTTTGCTTTATCTCTTAAAGAAAAAGGAAAGAGTCTAAGTCTAATAGCATCATCGGAAACATTGTTATATTTAAAGGTAGCACAAAGTTTGAAAAAACTAACAAGATGTAAATTTGGATCCTCATTTGGTGATCCACCAAATTGATTGTTTTGCACCATTTGAATAATAGACGGTTTAAGTTCAAAAGAATTAGCATCTAGAGTGGGTATTTGAATACTACTATGAAGTTCATCAACTGTAGGGTTAGCATAATCCCTTAATGGTTTATAAACATTTTGATCATTAAGTTCAATTGGATTTTGTAAAGTAGCCATTTCTTGAAATTTTTGAATTTGTTTTCCATTTTTAATTTTTTTAATTTTTTTAATTTTTCTTTCCAATTCAGAATCTAAAGGTATTAATCCTTCAGAACCAAATCTTCACATAAAATAATCAATAAAATTTAACTATTTTATTTCTTTCTTCCTTTGATTTCGATCCCCGGCAACGGCGCTAAAAACTTGACCCGACCGTCGTGCATAACACAGTAATGTTTGCATTCAAAAGATAGCCAAAAAGCATTGACTCGATTTATAAATAGCTGCTAGTGTATAAAATTAATATTATATAAGTAATATTTTTACACACTAGGGGTACTACGCAAGTATATGTATCGTTTCAAGTAATCTAGGGGTTTTAAACAAAGACCCCAGTATCGATCCCATAGGGAAGATTTATAGAAATAAATTTTCTATAAAGTGAAAGCGAAATATAATAGTAAAAATATTTTTACTTCGATTATAAATTACTATTAATTTACAAGATGCAATTTAAAGAAAACAATAATAAGAAAATGATTTTATAAACTCTATATAAAATAAACAACTTTCTTTCCTTCAATTAATCTAAGATTTTTAAGATATTTTAATATTCGTTGGAGAATTTAATTTATGGTATTGTGCCAAATAGAAGCATTCCTATTCTTTACCCTTTGATCCAGGTGCAAAGAACATTGACTAATTTACAGAATAGGTCCGGATGTATTGTTAGTAGAATGAGTTAATCTAGGTTCACACTTCTAGATGTCCAAGGGTGGCTATGGTCGGCCCTACTAGTGACCCTTTCCTAGTCTATAAATCAAATTATAAGAATTTAGTCTGTTACTCTAAAAACTTATCAATTCTACGCCCTTTAAATATTATCTTCCTATTTATTTGCACTTCACCATGAATAGCCCGCACATGGCCTTCGACTACCCAAGGATTCCTGTGACATTTACAAGTTAAGAGTTCTTCTCCTACAAGGTTTTTAAACTCTTCAACAGGTTTTAACAATTCAAACGACCAATTTAAAAAGTAAAGTAAGATTAGGTATTAATGTCATCACAATGTTTTGAAAATATTTTGAATTTTAATTCTCCATCAAATTTTTATATTATCTTATTTATCTCTTCATAATTGAAGTAAGAAAGTAACTACCTACTTAGAACACATTGAAAATAAATAACAAAAAATGATAATTAAACTTTAAATCAAATGTAAAAATATACTTATCTCAAATATTTCTTCTACAGTTCTTCTGATTCCTACTGACTCCACAGTGTAATGAACTACAGATGCAATAACTTGAAAATAAACTCACTAAACTAAACAAAAGTTGCCCTAAATTTCTCTCTCTAATTCTCTCTCTAAGGATGAGAGATCTTAAAGTAGATAAGAGAAAGGGGTACAATGGGAGGGGCACGTTTTCTAAAGAATTGGAATTCTATTTATAGGCTTCAAGAGTTGCCTTGAGGCAGCTCTTCAAAACATGTCCACATTCAATGAAACTTCTAGAAGGTCGGTCTGGCGCCTATGCTCCAGAATCTGGCGCCTAGGCGCCGGACACCGCGTCCAGTTCTTTGCACCTCTTCACTTTGGCTCACACCACTTCACGATTTAAACCATTTTGGCGCATCCAAATGCAATGTATCACATGTTCTATTATCAAGGAACAACTGCTAGCCTTCTAGAATGTCCAATAACGGCTCACTCCGTCAAAATAACTGATCAAACGTTTCTGGCTCCTAGGCGCCAGGCCATATTTTTTTTATATTTTTTTATACTTTTGGTATTTTGCCCCATTTTTGCTCCTTTTTGCTCATTTTTCCTTCTTAGACCCTTTTACATTACCTAAATCCAGAAATACAAAAAATACCTTTCATTAAAGAATAATATCCTTAGAAATTAATAAGAATTAAGACATAAAGAAATAGGTATTTTTTTATGGATCAAAAGGCCAGCAATTTGAGAGACTATCATAGTTATCGCATCAGAATCAAGATTACTAGCTACTCCCTTTAGATTTAAACGTTCAGAGCGCCCTTGAAAATTTTTAGTAGCAATCTCTTCTATTAAAGAATATGCTTCATCAAAAGGTTTTAACATTAATAATCCACCAACGGCAGCATCTATAATTGATCTATATGATCCTACTAATCCATTTTAAAATGTCTGAATTATTAACAAATCTAGTAATGCATCATGTGGACACTTCCTAAGGAGATCTTTAAATCTCTCCCAAGATTCATATACTTATTCCCCATCAAACTAACCAAAAGCTGTAATATCATTTCTTAGCGTAGCAGTTTTTGATGGAGGAGAGTATTGTGACAAAAATGTTTGTAAAAATTCTCCCTAAGTTCTGATAGTTCTAGGTGATAACGAATTTAACCATTTCTTAGTTGTATCCCTTAATGAAAAAGGAAAAAGTCTAAGTCTGACAGCATCATTCAACATTCCATCATATTTAAACGTAGCACACAATTCTAGAAAACTAACAAGATGTAATTTAGGATCTTTTTTAGGTGTTCCTCCAAATTGATTATTTTGTACCATTTGGATAATAACAGGTTTATGCTTAAATGAATTAGCAGCAACTTAGTATTTTAAATAGTTAAGTGAATTTCATCTGATGTTGGTTTAGCATAATCTCTTAAAGGTCTTAGTAGATATTCATTTTTTAATTTTTTTATTATTTAAATTATTTGCCATTTTGTGAGGATTTTCACTTTTTTTATTATTTTTAAAATTTTCTAATAGTACGCTCTAATTATGAATCTTAAGGCACTAAAACTATGGATCCAATACTACGTATATAATATCACACTAAACACACATAAAAGTAAGCAAGCATACATAATTGCAAATTATAAAGTGAAGGTTTTCAAGCTTTGAAAATTTGACAGTTACCGTTTTTATACCTTCCCGGCAACACGGCACTAAAAAACTTGACCGGTGCGCTGCCACTAACGTAAATATTCAAAAGGTAGGTTCTGTTCAGTTTCACAATAAGATCAATTTAATAATTTGGCAGCCACTCATATATACAAGTATACGTATCATTCAAGTAATACATGGCTCCAGTGGAGTCCTGGTTATCGTTCCCACGAGGAAGATTAGAACTTTTCAAATTATAGTATATAAATGAAATTCAATACTCAATTCACAATGCAAGTTCAAGAAATATTAATGTTTCTAGTGTAACGATGACTAAAAGCTAAGTTAACTAAAGTTGATTTTAAAATTTCTAGACATAATTAACTAATATTGACGAAGTTTTGTAATGAAAGGTTGAAATATGGAAAAGCATCTTTGCCCTTACAATGATACTATGATGAGTGAATGATAAAGATTGATAATAAACTTGTAATGCGATAAATTGGAGCATTCATGTTCTTTACCCTCTTCAGAGTACCCCCTCTTCAGTGTTATGTAAAGAACATTGGAAAATCCTAGGGTTAGTCTCTAAATGCATGGTTAGGCTGGGAGGATACTGGCTGTCACTTCAGAGCTCCCATTTCCCTTCACCTAATGGCTAACCCTAGCTTTAGTTATCAAACACTAGGACCAAAATGGAGATTTCAGTCTGTCACCCTAAAATCTCCAATTGTACGTTCATCAAACCACATTTCCTTATTTTTTGGCCCTAAACCCCCATGAACTACATAACTCATTCATGGACACTGAATCAATTCTCCACTTTTTTTGTAGAAAATTAAGTCCTCTTAGATTAAATGTTTCACAATAAGTTTTAACAATTCAATTAGCTAGATAGAAAATTAAATGAAATACAAAGTGAAAAATCATCACAGTTTCTTTAATAATTAAATGACACAACAAATCTACATCATCACGTCACCATATCCCATTATAAGGAGAAAGTAAAAGAAATCTACTCAGAATTCATGATGAAGATACAACAAAACACGGATTTTATATATAAAAGGAAATTCATACAAACTAAAAGAAGTAAATAAAACTTATCTCAATTTCTTCACCAAGAAAATCCCTTGAAGTTCCTTTGAATCATTTTCTCTCTTCACAAGAACACTCAATTCCCTCTTTAAAATAGCAAGGAAGAAGAAAACTCTCACTTTCCTCCTTCTCCTACACTCTTTTGAGAAGAATCACTCACAAAAAAGGACTTCCACACACTAACACTCTCACACGCTAAATCTTCAAAACCCTAAAACACTTTACTCACATCAAAATGACTCCTCTCCCTCTCTTCTCTTTGATTCTTTGCGTCCAACTCTATCTCAAATAGTTTATAAATGAATTACCAAAGAGTTTCCTAAAGTCAAAAATCATCTAAATGCAATGATATTGGCCTCCACTGACCTAGGACACCGTCGACGCTGCTCTACTGAATATTTTCTTAACTCTCGGGAATTGGACGCGGGCAGGGCCCATTCTGGCGCTGTCGGCGGCAGTAGGCTGATTTTGCTATTTTGCCATTTTTTGCTCCAAATTCATTCCTTTCTTCTTCCTTTTGCTCCAAATTCATTCATTTTTGCTTCATTTTGCTCCGAACACCTAAAATCATCATACCTACAACAAAACATGAAACATACCTTCCCTTAAAGAGCAATATCACCAAAAATGAGTACAATTTATGTATATGAAAATCTAACATATAGTATTCTTTTCTTAAAAAAAAAGGGAGGGGAAGCTAGAGGATTAGCGGCAAATCAAAAATTGGTTCCACATCTGATCTTTTTAATGCATAAGATTTGAGAAACTTCTAAGCTTAAGGATATAATGTGGTGAATATAATTGTTTAATGAAAATTTTTAAGTAAAGAAGATAGAATGACTAAAATCTATATTTGAAAAATTTACAAGTATTTCTGAATTAGATGGGAGCTCATATTTTCATAATTTTTCACTTTAGAAATTTCTAAATTTAAATTTCTCTCATTCACCAAAGTTTTTTCTAAATTGGAATAATGCATTTCTAGAACAAAATTTTAGAATCTCCTAAAGAACTCATTCACATAATTTGTTTATGTTAGTTTTGAAAGATTGTAGTGTCACTTGAGGACAAGTAACATTTTATGGTTGGGGGGAATTTGATAAACCTAAAATATATATTACTTTTATACACATTTTTATACCTATTTTTGATGATATTGCACGAGAATAAAAGGTATTTGTGTGTTTTTCTTTTAGGTACAATTAATTGGACTAAATATATCAAAAGGAGTGAAAAAGATCGAATTTGAAGTAAAATTGAAGGTGTTAAAATTAACTGGTGTGCCTAAGCGACCAGATCTGGTGCCTAAACGACCAGATCTAGTGCCTAAGCGACAACAGACAAAGAAGGACGAACCTAAGTGCCACAGACCCCGCGCTTAAGCGCATGGTAGTTATTTTGCAATTTTACGGAATATTTGGCAAACCTTAAAGAGGTGTATGAGGAACCCTTTGGTACAAACATGCGTAACTGATCAAAGACACGAAAAGACATTCAAATTTCTTTTGAAATGATACATTTATTGGGTAAATTCATTAAATATGGGCACATTTTGAAGAGACACCATGACACCATTTTAGAAAGTATAAAAGAATGGAATTGAAGAAGAAGAAATGGATGCTGTAGGAGAAATGTATTAGGCTGTAGGGAGGAAGTTTTATAGAGATTTAGAGTGATTAGAGAGTAGAAGTTGTAGGATTAATACTTAGGGTTTCTTCACACTTATCTTATTCTTAGTGAAATAGAAGGTGAGTAGAGATTTTTAGGTAAAAATCCATTGCACATATCTCATTCCTAGTGAAAGAGAAGGTGAGTAGAGATTTTTAAGTAAAAATCCATTATTTTTTAACCCTCTTGGATTGGGTGATGATGTACGAACTTTTTATATGCAAGAACTTATGAACGGAAATTTATATATTTATAATAAATTTGTAAAGTCCAAACTTCAACGCAAGTATACGTATCGTATCAAGTAATACATGGCTCTAATGGAGTCTTGGTTATTGATCCCACATGGAAGGGACGTTCCTTACAATAAATAGCATAATAATGAAATCTAATACTCAAATCGCAATTAAAGTATAAGTTTACTTCTACTAACAAGATGCAGAAAACAGTAAATGTTAAGCAAATCACAATTACTTCTAATATCATTAAACAGAATTAATTAACACACACACACTAAGCTTTGTATTTGAAAGGTTTTGATATTATATGAAAAGTGTCTTTCCTCTTGCAATGAGTATATGATGTGTGGATGATATAGAATGATTATTTATTGTATTGTGTCAAATAGGAGCATAAATGTTTCTTTACCCTCAAAAGAGTACCCCCTCTTCCAAGCATGTAAAGAACATTGGCATATCCTAAGTTCAGTCACTAAATATAAGGCTAGGCTGGGAGGATACCGACTGTCACTACGGAGCTCCCACTCACCCATCACCTGAAGGCTAACCTTCGACTTTAGTTAACAATCTTAAGACCAAATTGGGGATCTCAGCCTGTCACCCTGAAACCTCCAATTTGAAGCCTATCAAAAAACATTTCCTTATTTATTTGCACTCAATTCCCAGGAACTAGCAATTCATTCATGGACATTAAATGGATTCTTCATTATTGTTGTAGCACATAATGCTTTCAGAGTTAACGTACAATAACAAATTTTACCAATTTAATTGGACATATCGAAAAGTAAATTAAGTTCGAAATGAAAAACCATCACAATTTCTTCAATACTTTAAAAGCACTTCAATTCCACATCATCACATCATCGTATCTCTATGCATGAAGAAAGAAAAAGGAGACTATTCAGAATTCATAGAGAAGACACAATACAAAATGGTTTTTTTTATACAAAAGAAAAGTCATACAAACCACAATAGCAAATACAACTTATCTCTTTCTCTTCCCTAAGCAAATCCCTTGAAGCTCCATTGAATCCTTTTCTCTCTTCTTTGCACACTCAATTCCCTCTTTAGAAAGGAAAGGAAGAAGCAATCTCCCACTTTACTCCTTCCCCTTCACTCCATAGAGAAGAGTCCCTCTCAAATCTTCACTTCTACACTCACTCTTCCCAGCCCTAACTCTCCACACACACTTCTCCACACACAAAACCTCTCCAATTTCGTCCAAAAATAGTCACATATATGTTAGAAATAAATTCCCAAGAGTTTCCTTAAGCATCCCTTCAAAAAGTAGCCAAAACTCTTCAATTTTTAATTGCACCGACATTGGTGCCAGCGGTGCTCTACTGTCAATTTAATTTCTGGAGTCTCTGGAAATTGGCGCCGGCGGTGGCCATTCTTACGTTGGCAGCACCAGAAGCTTTTTTTCTCCCATTTTGCTCCTTTTCGGTCTGATTTGTTCCTTTTTATCTTCTTTTTGCTCAATCACCAAAAGTCATCATACCTGCAACAAATCATGAAAAATAACATTCTTTAAAATGCTATATCACTAAAATTTGTAAAATTATATAGCAAAAACAATATATATTTTTGGTGCATCAAAATCTCCAAAATGTAACTATTACTTATCCTCAAGTAATCCTTTTACTACATAAATATATAACTGAAGGCAATGTAATTATCATTTGTAGGACACTAAATTTTTTCATTCAAAGGAATTTATTGGTAAGACTTTTAGGAAGAAATTCGGTAACTCAGGTCAGCACTATAGGTATAAGAATATTCAACAATCAAGTCTAAGGGTTCTAGTCTTCTATTTATTTCATGATAAACCATAATTTGTCAAATTAAGAGTACCTTGAAAGACGATATGAAAAAGGAGTTCATGCAAAATTTATCAGAATGTAGGCCAATACTTTAAATATAAATTCAGAAATGAAATCAAGTTCTCCCTTTAGGGTGACTCAAGTGAAGCCAATTTTTAATTAGGCATCTCCTCAAGCTTCTCCTCATAAATATCATTCTTTTTTTCTTTTCTTTTACATCTTTCTTTTTTTTTCTTTTTGAAATTGTTTTTCAATCCTTCTTTTCTTTTCTTTCCTTTTTCTTTTTTTTATGAGGATTAAAATATCTAGATAGCTTTTAATAATTTTGAAATTCACTCTCCTCTTTCTAAAGTTTAAAATTCAAACACCTCCTACTTTATAATTAGGCATGAGCTTTACTATTCATCATAAAGTCACAATCTCTTCTTAACACATAATACTTTAAGTCTCTTAACATTTCAAAAATACAGTTTTCTTTACTTTAAATAGTTAACCATAGTCAAATCCTTTCATACAATATATCTTACCCCTATAATATTAACCTTTATTACTAAAAACTTTTATCTAATCCTCCAATAATATTCAACTGAAATAAAAAGTTTTAGTATCTAAAGTGAGGTTCAACTGCAAGAAGTTTCACTAATAATTTTTGAAAATATAATAATTGAGAACAAATATGAGTTAATATTTTACTACCCTCCCCGACACTTAAATTTTTCAATAAATTTGAAAGAGTAGAGAGTAAAAGAAACAAACCTTTCTTTGTGTTAGAATCTTGAAATCTTCAAAAGCTATATGGTATTAGTCAAAATTTAGAGCTAGCAGGTACGAAGCAGTTAGTAATAGTGATATAAAATTTTTAAACATTTGTAGGGTAAAGAGATATCAGCTTTAAACATCTAAACATCCAACAAAACATCACAACTACTAATCAAACTATCATATCACTACACATTTCATTTAACAATTTAAACTTTTCATTACAACACTACAGTACATCAACAGGCTCACACATCACATAGAAAGTAAATAACTACTACATCACAAAAACACAACACATAAAAAGAAAAACAGAAATAGAAACAGAAAAACTACCACTCTTCATCACCAGCTTCATCAGTAGGGTCAGCAGGACCAGCTCTATACGGTGTATAGTTGGGGCAAGTAGGGATTATTACATCAGTCTCCCCCTCAGGAATCTGACCTGGGCATCATGATAGACAATATCATACTCAACTCTTCTTCTCATATAATCCTCATTCACATCACTTCTAGCCTCAAACAAATCCATCCATACTATCACTCTGTAATCTCAACTATCCATAATATCAGATAATGTAGGGGGCTCAGACGTAGATGGAATGTCGTAGCTATAGTAGGAATATCAGTACTCCCACTCTCATCTCATGCTCCCACATGAGACTCATAAGTACGAATAATAGTCTTGGTAATCGGTCTTAGTGGTATAGCTACCTCTGCATGACTGTTGAATTCTACTCCAGACTGTACGCAAAGGGCATGAATCAGGGCATGATGTCCTAATCCTTCAGTGGTATCTCCTTTAGTAATTGACTGAATGTTCTTGAAAACAATAGCTCCAATATCAATCTTCTTCATAGACTGAATACAATAATTCAAAATTGCTCTATCCCTTGTAACTTCACTATGGTGATAAGAAGGTAACAGTCTTGTAGAGATGAAATAGTGCCAGACTTTAGATGCAACATTTAACTTGGAAGCAGGGAAGTTAATCATCTTTTTTTTGACTCACATTCCTTTCCCCTTTTCTGTATATCAGAAAAGCAATCACTTCATTCAAATTCGCTAGGTTGGAAAATACATTTTTTTAATATTAAAAATTACATTAAGCCTTTAAAATTCAATATCTTATCCTAGGGACTTAAGAAAAATATTTGGTTTGTTCCTAAGTAATTAGAATTCAAAATGTGACATTTTGGTGATTTTTAGTATTTTTATGATTTTATTATTTTTTTATTTATTAAAAATATTAAAATAATGATAAAAATCATTTTTTTTAGAAAATTACAATTTTAATTTTCCTAAGTTCCTCTGATATCAGAGAAGCTCCAAAACAATTTTTGTGAATTTTTGAAAAGTATTTTGTGAGTTATGAATTTTTAAAGTTTATTTTTACCCATTTTGCTTAAGAGGCTTAATCAACCCATTTGGTGGGGTTAATCAAGTCCAATTGATTTCAAATTTTTATGTGAGACTCTCCTGACCCTAAAGGACAGTGGAGAATTATTTTCAAGTCAATTTGATGTATAGTTAACCCTAATTAATTAAAGTTCAATTTTGGGTGTTTAGGCCAATTAGTGTTGCTCCATGTGAATTAACTCAAAAGCTATTTTTCTTGGGTTCCTCTGGTCATAAGAAACATCAACGAATTTTTCTAGAATTTGTTTCTCAACATGCTAATTATTGGAATTAAAATACTCAAAACAGCAGCATGAACTTGGAAAATCAATAACTTCTCATAGGGATGGCCTCTGATTTAAAATTTTGGCAGAGTTTCAGTAGGTTTGTTTCAGCACCTCCTCCATGGCCGAGAGAGGTGGTGTTTAAATAGGCATGGCTGGAGGGCCTCCCAGGGGAGTTAGGGCTTGGGATCAGCTGCTCTATGCAAGAGAAGAACAGCCATGGTAGCCATTGGGCATGGGGCAGCTCAGCAGGGCAGAATTTGAAAACTTTGGCTCATTCCAAGGTCTCGGTCATGGTGTTTTCCAGCAGCCTAGTGGCTGGCCGGCCAGGGTCAGGTCACCATTCTGGTCAGGAGGGTCAGAGCTGAAGGTTTGTGCAAGCAATTGGCCAATGCCATGTGTAAAGAGCTTGGATTAAAATAGCATGGGGGAGAGGCCATTTAGGCTTGATTTGGTCCAAGTCATGGTTTTGGGTTAGGTTCACCTCCCCATGACCTGGTTTTGGGCTGAAAAAATCAGTTGGGTAAGCTAGGAAGGGGTGGTGAAGTCGCCATCCAAGGTGATGTGGTTAAACATGTTTTAGTGTGTATCATGGAAGGGGTTAAAAATGCTTAATGAAGGATTAAGAAAGGGGGCCCTCCTTGTGCTACTTTGGGAATGGTCACATTTCAAACCCCCCATGGCTTCATATGACTTGTAAATGGCTCATATTTGGCTCCATTTGGCTTTAGAAAAAGTTGGCTTTGTTTCATGAAAATGGCTTTTAAGGAATATTGGTAATTTAGGGGTGATTTGATAGGATTTGGCATATGGCTTAGTTTAGAAAAATTTGATGGCTAATTTAGAACTTAGGGATGATTTTAATTGAGTGAGGATGTGATGAGATTATAATGTGGGCCTTAGGATGGATTTGGGCTTTTGTGGGCTTTAGGCTTAAAAATAAATTTATGGATGGGATTTTTTTTTGTAAAAGTTTAGGCCAAGTAATTGTTGGGTTTGGTTTAAGGATGTGTCATGAGTGATTTGAAGCAAGTTTGAGGTGATTTGGAATTGGATTGGGTCTTATTTGGGTCTCTTTGGTAATAGTCCAAATAAGTCAAAATGAGCTATCTTGGGCTAAAGTTGGGCTAATGTTGAAATTGATGTAAAATTAATGTTGGAAATGTTTATGGGGGGTGTTACAAATAGGTTTCAACTTTGGTTGGGTTTTGATTTTGGGATTTGGGCCCATTTGGGTTAGGTTTGGGTGTTGGCCCATTTAAGGAATTTTGGGTTTGGGTTGAAATTGAGTAAGGTTTGGGTCCAAATTTTGGGTAAATCATGTTAGTTTTTTGTTTGTGGGGATCTTTAGGAAGGTTTTAGAAAAGATTTGGGTCAAATTGGGATTGAATTGGGTTGGTTTGAGCTAGGTTTAGGTCATGGGTCAAAATTGGGCCTTAAGCTTTTAAAATGAAATTGGATTCAAATTCCAATCAAATTGGGCTTGAATTTTTTCTAGATTGATATTGGGGATATTGAATTGAAGTTTAGAATTGAATTAGACCAAAATTGAGACCAATTGGGGTGATTTGGTTTGACATTGGGTTCATTTAGGTTTAAAATGGGCTAAATTGGGGGTTTTGGTAAAATTGGGGTAAATTGACAAAATTGGCCCATGGTGTAGTTGGACAAAATGAAATTGAGAATATTTGAGATTTTCTAGAATTTTCTGGGAATTTTATGAATTGTTGGATTTTTTTGGGTCAAGAGGGGCATTTTGGTAATTTGGAGGGTATTGGGGGTATTTTTGGAAATTTTGGTATTTTTTGGCTGGAGATGGTCAATTTGAGTGGGGGGAAATGTTTAGGACTGATGCTGAGGAATTTTGGGCAATTTAGGTGATTTTGCAAATTTTGGGTAATTCTAAAGGCATTTGGTAGGTTTTATGGGTGTAGGGTTCCCGGGATCAAAAAATTGAAATTTTGGAAAAATGAAGATTGATCAAATATGAGTGAAATGGAATCACTTTGGTTGAGCCATGAAGTCATATTAAGCCTATATGAGTCATGAGAGGACTCATTGGAGGCATTCAGTATGTTGTTCCTAACCCTCTTAACCAGGGGCTTAGGGGTTAAGGTCCATCCATATGAATTACCTACATGTGTCAGAGAGTCAAGTTGGGTATGGGTGTGGTTTTAGGATTTGGATTATGTGTGTGAGAGTGTAGAGTGTGAGTGTAGTGAGTGTGTAAGTCAACCCTCACCAGACCAGGCCACCCAGGGTAGTCCTAAGGCCAAAGAGTCCTATAGGGAACTCATCGTTTAAACCTCCACATTTGATCTCAACCCTCTAGGTGATTAGGGGTCTACAATCAAGCTTTTGGGGTTTACATGGAGACAAAAAGTGGTTTAAATTTCTAAGGGATTGGTCCCAATTCTAGTCCTCTAAGATAGTCAAAGGAAAAGCCTAAGGCTAGATCCTAAACACTAAAGAGGGAAGAGAAGACCTCATAAAAAATGAGGTCAACACCCCAATTTAAAATATGGTGAAAATGAATATTTTTATGAATTTTTAAAATTTATTTTTGGACTTATGAATTTTTAAAGTTTAATTTTTGTCATGTAACATAATTGATCCATTTAGTGGGGTTAATCACCTCCAATTGGTTTCAAAAAAATCAATGAATTCTAAAACACTGGAAAACAACATAAACAATCAAAGAATAGGAAATGAACATCAATCTAGATCATTAAAAGATTACGCTAACCCTACATTAGATGAAATTCACTTAACTATCCAAAATCTTGTTGTAGCTGCTAATTCATTTGAGCTTAAACCTATAATTATCCAAATGGTACAAAACAATCACTTTGGTGGAACTTCAAATGAAGATCCTAATTTACTTCATGCAAGTTTCTTAGAACTTTGTGATACTTTTAAGTACGCCAGAGTGTCTGATGATGCTGTTAGACTTAGACTTTTTCCTTTTCGCTAAAGGATAAGGCTAAGGCTTGGTTAAATTCATTAGCATCTGGATCTATTAGAACTTGGGGAGAAGTTTTACAAAAATTATTATCGAAATATTTTCCAACATTTAAGACTGGTATGCTTAGAGATGATATCACATCTTTCAGTCAGTATGAGGGAAAATCGATATATGAATCCTGGGAAGGATTTAAAGAACTTGTTAGAAAATGTCCATATCATGCTTTACCAGATTGGTTAGTTATAATGGATTAGTAGGATATCTTAGATCTATAATTGATACTGCTGCTGGTGGATCACTAATGTCTAAACCTTTTGAAGAAGCCTATGCGTTAATAGAAGAAATGGCTACCAATAATTTTCAATTACCTGCTGAAAGGGTAAATCCTAAGAGAGTAGCAAGTATTCATGATTCTGATGCTTTAACTATGATAGTTTCTCGAATTGCTTCTCTTTCAAAAAAAATCGATCAATACGGAATGGATCATTCTCAAACACCTCTAGTGTTAGAAGAAAATTCATTAGGACAAATTATAGATGCTCAATCTTCATATGAAACTATAAATGTAATAAATAATAGACAAAATAACCCTTATTCAAACTATTATAATCCAATTTGGAAAATTCATCCAAAATTTAATTAGAATAACCAAGGTAATGCAAATCCTGTTAATCCTCAGTGTGGGAACAATCCTGTAAACCCGTTAGGAAACATAAACAACCAGGGTAATTCTAATTATAGACCTTCTCATCCACTGGGTTTTTATAATAATTCAAAATTTAAGGAAAAGAAGTTGTCTATGGAAGAATTAGTTTTGAATATGGGTAATCAATTACAAAGTCAAGGAGCTGCTTTAAAAACATAGAAAACCAATTGGGGCAAATTGCTACTGCATTAAGCAATAGACATGTTGGAACTTTACTTAGCAATGTTGAAGTAAATCCTAAAGATCAAGGAAAAGAACAAATTAAGGCTATTCAATTGAGAAGTGGAAAAGAGTTGGAAACAAGAGTTCAAAATGAAACTGTAGTTGATAAGGTAAAAGAAGAAACTGAAGGAGAAAGCGAAAGTTTATATCCTGATTTTCCTCTAAAACCTATGAAAATTACTGTTGAAAAGCCTCCACCACCATTTCCTCAAAGACTTCAACAATAAGCTAAAGGAAAAAAGATATGCTAAAATCTTAGACATTTTGAAAAAATTATCAATAA
This sequence comes from Papilionanthe hookeriana x Papilionanthe teres, assembly GCA_022702705.1. Classification (NCBI taxonomy): domain Eukaryota; kingdom Viridiplantae; phylum Streptophyta; class Magnoliopsida; order Asparagales; family Orchidaceae; genus Papilionanthe; species Papilionanthe hookeriana x Papilionanthe teres. Next base: position 170,547,700 of record CM040424.1, read on the forward strand.
ATATTCCTTTTGTTGAAGCTTTGGAAAAAATGCCTGGTTATGTTAAATTTATGAAGGATATACTCAACAAAAAAAGGAAGTTACTAGATCGTAAGACTGTTGCACTCAGTGAAGAGTGTAGTGCAATAATTCAAAGAAAGCTTTCTGAAAAACTTAAAGATCCTGGTAGTTTCACTATCCCGTGTGCTATTGGTGAAAAATTTTATGGGCGAACATTATGTGATTTGGGAGCTAGCATAAATTTGATATCTCTATCAACTTTTAAAAGGTTAGGAATTGGAGAGATTGCACCAACTTCTGTAACTCTACAGTTGGCTGATCGATCTATTACACATCCTAAAGGAGTTGTAGAAGATGTTCTGGTCGAGGTTGATAAGTTTATCTTTTTTGTGGACTTTATCATTTTAAATATGGAAGAAGATAAAGAAATTCCAATCATTTTAGGAAAACTGTTCCTAGCTATAGGAAGAGCCATGATAGATGTTTAAAAAGGAGAATTGACAATGAGAGTAAATGATCAAGAAGTAAACTTTAACATCTCAAAGTCAATGAAATATCTTTCAATAGAAAAAGATGATTAACGATTTAGAATGGATATATTTGATTTTCTCAAAAGAGAATATTTTAAGGAAAATTATGAAGCAAAAGAAAATATAGAAAAAAATAATTATGATGAAATTGATAGTGAAGAGGCTGATTATATTCAGGAGAATGTTGAAACACTCAATTCAACAGTACCAGAAAACGAAACATTAATTCCATCTGTTGTAAAACCCCCTGAACTTGAATTTAAGAATCTTCCAAATCATTTGAAATATGCATTTTTAGGAGAGTTTTCAACATTACATGTAATTGTATCCTCGGACTGAAATGAAATTCAAGAACAAAAATTAATGCATACTTTAAAAAAATATTAAAAAGCTTTTGGTTGGACTTTAACTGATATTAAAGGAATTAGTTCTTCAATTTGTATGCACAGAATTTTATTAAATGAAGAACATAAACCAAGAACAAAGGAGGTTGAACCCTATAATGAATGATGTAGTTAAAAAAGAGATTTTAAAGTGGTTGGATGCTGGAATTATATATCCTATTTCGGATAGTACATGGGTAAGTCCAATTCATTGTGTTCCAAGAAAGGAGGAGTGATTGTCAAAGTAAATGAAATAATGAATTAATACCTATCAAACAACTTTCTAGATGATGTATTTGTATTGACTATCGAAAATTAAATGCTGCCACAATAAAAGATGACTTTCCTCTTCCTTTTCTAGACCAAATGTTGGATAGACTTGCTGGACACAAGTACTATTGCTTTCTGGATGGATATACCGGTTACCATTATATTCCTAATTCTCCTAAGGATCAAGAGAAAACAATTTTTACTAGTCCTTATGGAACTTTTGCTTTTCCAAGAATGTCTTTTGTTCTATGTATTGCATCTGTAACATTCCAGAGAGGTATGATGTCTATATTTAGAAAATTAATTAATAATGGAGTAGAAGTATTTATGGATGATTTCTCTGTGTTTGAAACATCTGTTGACACATGCTTAAATCATCTAGAAAAATTTTGGAGCTATGCGAAAGAACTAACTTAGTTCTAAATTGGTTGAAATGTCAATTTATGGTTACAGGAGGAATTGTGTTAGGACATAAAATTTCAGAAAATTCCATGGAAGTAGACCCTGTAAAAATTCAAGTAATAGCTAAATTACCACCTCCTACTACAGTGAGAGGGGTAAGAAGTTTTCTTGGACATGCTGGTTTCTACAGGCGCTTGTTGACCTCATTTTTGGTGAGGTCTGATCTCTCTCCTTAGTGCTTAGGATCTAGCCATAGGTTTTCCCTTTGACTATCCAAGAAGACTAGAGATGGAACCCACCACTTAGAAAATCAAACACTTCTAAACTCCCTTCAAACCCCACATGTTTGATTGTAAACCCCTAGGACACCTAGAGGCTTAAAACCAATATATGGAGGTTTAAAGGATGAGTTTCCTATAGGATTCTTTTGCCTTAGGATTACCCGGGGTGGCCTAGTCTTGGTGAAGGTAAACTTGCACATACCAAAATCTCACACACATTCTGAACCCTAAAACCACGCTCTCACTCAACTCAACTCCCTGACTCATGAAGGTAACTCATATGGATGGACCTTAACCCCTAAGCCCCTGGCTAAGAGGGTTAGGAACAAGATATTGAGTGCCTAAAATGAGTACTCTCATGGCTCTTGTGAGCTTAATATGGCTTCATGCCTTAACAAAAATGGTCCCATTTTACTCACACTTAATCAATCTTCATTTTTCGAAAATATTAATTTTTGACCCCCGGGGCTCTAAACCTACCAAACCTACCAATGCCCTTTAAATTGCCCAAAATTTGCAAAATTGCCTAAAGTACCAAAAATTCTTCAAAATAAATCCTAAATATTCTCCACCACTCAAATTGATCATCAATGACCAAATATACCAAAATTTTCAAAAATACCTCCCAATACCCTCCAAATATCCAAAATGCCCTTTTTGACCAAAAAATCCAAAAATTCCTTCCAGAAAATCCCAAATATTCCCAATTTATTTTGTTCAACTGCCAAAAAATCCAATTCTGTCAATTTAACCCAATGTGATCAAAAAAATGCGAAATGGACCCTTAAGGCCCAAAATTACCAACCAACCCAATGCATTCCAAATTCAACCCAAATGTCACCCAATTTTCCCCAAATTTGTTTTGAAATCTTCCTTACATCGCCACAAACAAAACTCTAACTTACATTACCCAATATTTGAACCCAAACTCCACCCAAGCCTAACCCAAACCAAAAAGCCCCAATTTGTCCTAAACCAACCATGAACCCAAAAAAGCCCAAATCCCAAAATTAAGACCCAACCAAAAATGAAAAACTCTTTGTTACACCTCCATAAATATTTTACGACATTAATTTTACATCAAAACCAACATTTGCCCAACCTTAGCCCAAGTTAGCTCAATTTGACCCACTTTGACCCTATTATTAAAGAAGCCCAAATTAAACCCAATTCAACTCCAAATCACCCCAAACTTGTTCCAAATCACTCATGACACATTCCTAAACCAATTGAAACATTTATTTGACACAATCTTTTACAAAATTTTGTCCTAAATTTTATTTTAAAATCTAAAAGCCCATCCCCTTAAAGCATTTTAAAAGCCCATTTTCACTAAATTTAAAAAGCCCAAATGTCCAATCCAAAGCCCACATGAGATTTCTTTCCATCAACCATTTAATCAAAATCACCCCTAAGTTTCAAAACCATCATTAAACTATTCCAAATCAAGTTTCATGAACATTTTTCATCAAAATGCCAAAATCTCTAAAATCTATTTCCATAAAATTAACCAAGCCATTCCCAAGCCAAATGGAGGCATGGAGCCATGCATAAGCCATATGCAAGCCTTAGGAGCTACTTTACACATCATCAAGCCATTAATGGTAATAGGGTGGAGCTCTTTCCTAACCTATGATTAAACATTTTAACCTTACCCAAGCTTCACCTTAACCCAAAATTAATCTAAATAAGCTTGGATGGAGACTTCTCCACTTAAAACTAGCTGACTCACCTGACCCCCAAAACACCCAAAGTCCTCGTTGGATGGTGAACTAAGCCTAAAAACATGAATTGACCCATTTAAGCCCAAAAGAGCCACTTCCCCCTTTCCATTTCAATCAAGCCCTCTACACATGGCCAACCTCCATTGAATGCACTAAACTCAATCCCTGGACTCACTGATTCAGATGGTGACCTGACCCTGGCCGGACCACCACCCTAGTCGCTGGAAAACACCACAATCCAGAGCTCCATGTGAGCCAAAAAATTCAAAACTCCCCTGCTGAGCTGTCCCAACCTCAGTGGACACCATGGCTCTTCTTCTCCTCCCCTGAGCAGCTGATCCTAATCTCCAATTTCCCCTGGGAAGCCCTCCAGCCATGGCTATTTAAAATCCTCACCTCCATGGCCAAATGTTTGGATGCACTATACCTTGCCAAAACTCTGTCCAATTCATTCCAAACCCTTCTCCTCACATAGAGCATTTGATCCCCACTAAAATCCAGCACTAAAACCCCCTCTGTGAGTTCAATTTCAGAGCTCAATTTCAAGCCCAAAAATAGGAGACTTCACCACAGTGAGTCAATCTTCAAATTGATTGACTCTACACCTTCACCAGACCAAGAGAAGAAGTTCCCCAACAAAAGCTCCCTCACCAGGCCAGCCATTTGTTCCAGACTTGAAAACACCAAATCAGATTTGGAGGAAACCACACCTAGGCAATTCACCAAGACCAGAGGCTTAATCTGTAGACTCCTTGGACTCCAACAAATGTGTCGAGCACATCCAATTGAGGCTTCACCTCTTGAACCAAGGTATGTGGACTTCTCTTTAACCCGAGCTTCCAGCGATTCATCATTTATTTTGAGTCGATTTCAATGCATGTTAGCCGCATGGATTTGTAGCTCTCGTTTAGACGAACACATAGGATCAAATTTCATGTAAAGGTTATGAAATGAGGGAAATCTTAGGGTTTTAGTGTGGACGGCTCTCGGGACACACCAGTCTTAAACGATGACTAGGAATCGTCGGATCGCGCGTGTATCGAATGGACGGTCCAGATTGCACCGGATCAGGGCACGGGACATGAACCGCAGGCCCGTGACATCCCAGTCAAATGGTGGCGTCGAATGGAGGAGCACCACGTGGGACTTCGGAGCTGCCAAGGATGACAAGCCGTCGCACTGGATAAGTAGAAAAATATGTTATATTTTATTTATTACCCAAAACTTCAAAAATTCATATCTCTGCATAGAAAAATCACAAAATTAAAAGAAAAATACCATCTTGCTTAGTGAACAAAGGAGAATAATGTGCAAAAAGAATTAAGTTAATTTGTTAAGTCTATGATTTTTAATGATTTAAATGCTTTCTGTGATGTTTTAATTCTCCATTTGCATACACAATTCATCATGGCATGAGACCATAGGGATTTTGTAGCCTCTGTTATTGGGAACATTCCCTGAATTTTCCAAGGCGAGAAGCCATCTCTATGGCAAGTTATTGATTTTCCAAGTTTATGTGTCTATTTTGGCATTTTAATTCCAATAATTAGTATGTTGATTAATAAATTCTATAAAAATTAGGGGAAGTATCTTAGGACCAGGAGACCCCAGGAAAATTATGGTTTGACTTCATTCCTTAAAAATAACCTTAATTAGCCTAAACACTCAAAACAGAACATTAATTAATTAGGAGTAACCACACATCAAAATCAGTTGAAAATAATTCTCCACTGTCAATTAGGATGTAGAGAATCTCACATAAAAATTTCAAGTCAATTGGAATTAATTTAAGCCATTAAATGAATTTTTTAAGTTGTATGGTCAATTTTAAAATTAAAAAATTCATAAAACCCGAAATACACTTTAAAAATTCACCAAATTGGTTTTTTGGGCTCTCTAATATCAAAGGAGTCTAACAAAATTAAAATTAGAATTTTATAAAAATTTTCATTTTAACCATATTTTTAATATTTTAATAATTAAAAAATTAAGAAAATCACAAAAATATTAAAAATCACAAAAATGTCATATTTGGTCCCCTAATCACTTAGGAACCAAACAAATATTTTTCCTAAGTCCCTAGGTTAAGATATTGAATTTTAAGGGCTTAAGGCAATTTTTAATATTAAAAAATGGTTTTTCAAACCTTCCTACTAAAATAATTCTAATAAATCAAAGAAAAATCAGAAAAATAAAAAACTTTGTTTCTCTGACTTCCTTGAGGTTAGAGGGACTTAAGAAAATATAAAATCCATTTTTAAACTTTAATTTTATTTTATAATTAATTAACACCCCAAAACTCAAAAAAATTATAATAAATAAAATATAACTCAAAAAAATCACCAACATTGATCCAAGTGGTTCTCTGGTTAGTAGGGACATCCCATAATTTTCTTAAGGATAGAAACTTTACCTTGGTCATTTTGTTGAATTTTCATTGAAAATCCTTATTTTTATCAAAATAATTATATAAATTAAATTAAAAACAGAAAAATCACATTTTCTCCTCTAATGTCTTAATCGGCATGTGAGTGAAGTGACATAAAAATTTCAAGTTCATTTGAGCTCAATTTGGTGAGTTATGAAGTGATTAGGCCTAATAGGTAATTAAGGATTTTAACCCTAATTAATACATTAAGTTTAATTGAAGGGAGGGTAAAATATTTGATCTTAATTTTCTCTTGGATGATTGAAACTTAGGGAAATAAATGGGTAGAAACCCATTAGTCACTTTGAAAATATCAAAATGGAACTTTAATTAATTAAATCATCTAAATTTTGTGAAGAATAATAATTAAAATTTGGATTATTAACATTAGGGACATGATTTAAGAAGATATCAACCCTCCATTCTACAATCCCTAAATAGATCAATTTAACAATATTCAACTTTTAATTAATTCAAAAATGATGCCTGAAATTAATAATTGAAAAGGGAAATAACCCTAAATTAAATTAAAGCTTAAAACATTAAATGATTTAACAATAAAATTAAAAAAAAAATTAAATATTTAAAATTATTTTAAAATCACTTAAGAACAAACTTAAAACAAATTTGAAACCTCAAGTATTCTTAAAACAATTCATAATTAAAAAAATATGAAAACCAAACCAATTAAAATCAACCTAAAGTATTAAAGTTAATCCAAATCATGTCATCAAAATTTATTAAAATTAAATAATTTAAACACCTCTTTCAACCTAAGAAAATTTAAAATATTAAGATCATTTAAAATATAAAGATTTAATTAAATTAAAACAACTTGAATACTATTCCAAACTTAAAATTATTAATCAAAATTTTATAACTAAACCAAATAACTTTAAATCATCAATTCCAATTTTAAATTAAGAATTGTTAAAATCTTTAACAAACTAATTTTCCCCTTAAGGCTTTCATTATTATTATAAATATTAAATGGAGCATGAAGTGACAATGTCACTTTATTCATTGGATAATCAAATGTCCAAGTTCACTGAGAAAGAAACAAAACTTAACTAAAATTTTTGGATGACCAATTCACCTCTACAATGAAATTCATTTGGACTCAAAATAATCTCAGAAGTATTGAAAAGATGTTTAGGATTGTCCTAAGCACTTTCTCAATATGTTAGGATGTTTTAGAAGAACAATTGAACTTAATTGTTCTCTGGTGAAGAAAATCATCCATAAAACACAAGAACCTAGATGTCATAGGAAATGACTAGCAATAGGATTAGGAATTTGGTAGACAACCAGAACCTTCCCTTAGGTTTACCTAGGTTTTTCTTGCAATTATATAAATGCTCTGACATGTGTTTGAAGGGTAGCTTGGAATGACTGGAAGACCCTCCAGGTATGCTTTTACTTTATTGCAATTTACTTACATGAACTGCACTTTACTATTCTTGCATGTTAAACAAGATTGTCACCTTGCATGAAAATTGAAACCTTTAGGATACCCACAAAATTGAAACCCAAAACTAAATTAAAAGTCACAACAAGATAATATTCATCTCCACAACATTTAAAATATAAAATAACTCAAAATTTAATCACAAATAGAACAACAAAACCATAACTACAACTAAATTAAAATGTCTTGTTGGATGATCGGGAATACCTCGGATGATGTAACCTACGTGTTGCTAACGGGATTTACCACAGTCTAAATGAAGGTGTGGAACTCATTTAGTTAAGTTTAGCAAATTCATTTGGACTAAGTAAATCTGATAAAAATAACGGTGCCTAAATGATGGAATCGTGGGACCTTAACCGGTGTTGTTATAACCAACTTTAAGATTCCCCTAACAAAATATTAAAACACCTGAACTTTAAGACGTCTATACCAGAACACTTCACTCATCTCTTGATTTTCACTTTCCAAAACTAAACCTTCTGCAACAACAAGGAGCTTGGAGCATAGTGGGCAGCACGGCCATCGTCAACAGCAAAACAAGTCTTCACCAGCAAAACCTTTCTTAGCATTAGATAACCAAGCCATAGGATTTCGAGGTAGTTCGCCTAGTGCAACATAAATCCTCAACTTCTTGTTAGACAGTTGCATAATCATATTATGCAAATTAAGTCCTAACCGGTCTTAGGACTCCGAGGTAGTCATTTGGTACGACATAAACCCTCACATCTTCAAGGTTGTTTGTATGATTATGTCATACTAATATAAGTCATAATTAACCAAAATTGGCAAGATTGAAACATTAAATAAATTCTCAAATTGATGCCAAACAATAGGATAGTTGGGAAGTCACTGAAGTTCACTTCGGGTCCATGACATCCCCAACTTCTCCTCCATTGGATTCCTAAAATAACTGTTCCAAATTTGATCCATTCCCAATTGAAATTTCCAAAATCCAATTGTTTTGAAAACCATAAACTTTGAAATTCTTGAGAGCAAAACCACTGATCATTATCGAGAGTTTTCTTAAGTGTCTTCGGACATTTAGGATGTAATTAACTATAGGAGCTTGCCCTTATAGGGAAATTTAAGAACCCAGGTAATATAAACCCTGCTTAATTCCTTTATATTAAGCAGGGGAACTTGTCGACTTATAAAAATGGTTCGCAGACCAAACGGATGTCACAAATCTTCTAGTTTATTTAATCAAGCCCATCATCAAGCAGTGTGTCTATTCTTCGGGATAGATACACAGTTTTTGATGCGGTGCTCTTTTATATAAACTATTTGAGATGTGAGATCGGTTTGATTTCATATATTAAATTTTTTTAAAAAAATCAAATGCTACTTTTCAAATTTTATATATTTAAATTAAATTTAAAATCTAAAAATTCACCGACAACTTTTGTTGGCGACCCTTTTTTTAAAATACAACACACAACCTAAAATTATGATGACAGCGCTATATTAAAGATTTTTCAAAAATTACCTAACCTTTATGCCAACTTTTAGAAAAAGATAAGAAATTTTAATTTATCGAAGACTGCTTAAATGCCTTTGAATTATTAAAGGAAAAACTAATCACAGCACCTGTAATAGTTTCACCTGATTGGGAGAAACCTTTTGAATTAATGTGCAGTGCTAGTGCTTTTGCTATTGGAGCTGTTCTTGGTCTAAGATATGATAAAATTTTTAAAGTTATATACTGTGCTAGTAGAAGTCTTAACGATGTTCAAATTATCTGCACAGTTACTGAAAAAGTGTTAATGGCTATTGTGTATGCTTTTGATAAATTTAGATTATATTTAATTGGACTAAATGTATTGTGCATACTGATCATTCTTCTATTAAATATCTGACGCAAAAGAAGGATACTAAACTAAGATTAATTCGATGAGTACTTTTAATGCAAGAATTTGATTTTGTGGTGATTGATAGAAAAGGAATTGACAATCAAATTGCTGATCATTTGTCAAGACTGGAATATCATGAATTATCTGATACCGATAATGAAATTACAGACAGTTTCCTTGATGAAAAACATTATAATATAAATGAGTGGAAAATACCTTGGTATGCTGATATTGTTAACTATATAGTAAGCGATATTTTGCCACCTATGTTAACTCTGAAGCAACAAAAAAAATTCATTAATGATGTAAAGGCATATTTTTGGGATGAACCATATTTATATAAGAAATGTAACGATCTTTTTATTAGGAGATGTGTGCCTTATGAAGAAACTGAACAGATTATTCAAAAATGCCATGATTCTGAATATAGAGGACATTTTGTCTTTGACAAAATTGCGCATAAATTTTTGCAAACTGGATATTATTGGCCTACTCTTTTTAGAGATGTTTACTAATATACAAAAACTTGTGATAGATGTCAACGAGTAGGTAATATATCTAGAAGAAATGAAATGCCTCTGAATTTCATGTTAGAAGTGGAAATTTTTTATATTTGGGGATTAGATTTCATGGAACTATTTATTCCTTCATTTAGGAACTTATGTATTTTAATTGCAGTTGATTATGTATCAAAGTGGATTGAACAACAAGCTTTACCTCGTTGTGATGCTAAAAGTGTTTCAAGATTCTTAATGAAAAACATTTTCACAAGCTACGGAATGCCAAGAGTGATTATCACTGATGGAGGATCCGATTTTAGGAATAAATACATTCAGAGATTGGCAGAAAAATTTAATATTGTTCATAGATTCTCTACGGCCTATCATCCTCAAACTAGTGGTTTAGCTGAAGTTTCTAATCGTGAGATCAAACAAATTTTAGATATGACTGTAAACCCTAATAGAGTAGATTGGTCTACGAGACTGGATACTACATTATGAGCATACAGGACTGCTTATAAAACTCCTATTGGTATGACTCCTTATAGACTTATGTATGGAAAAACTTGTAAATTACCGATATAATTTGAGCATAAAGCATATTGTGCGATTAAAGAATTCAACTATAATTTGAAAAATGCTGGTGAGAAGAGATTGTTGCAATTGAATGAATTAGAAGAATTAAGAAATGAATCTTACAATAACGACAGAATTTATAAGGAAAAACTGAAGTTAATGCATGATCGGAAGATTAACCAAAAGAACTTTGAACCCGGGCAATAAGTTTTGCTTTATAATAAAAGGTTGAAATTATTTTCTGGGAAATTAAAGTCTCGTTGGTTAGGACCCCTTACTGTGACTCAGGTTTACACTTTTGGAGTTATTAAAGATGAAGATCAGAATACTGGGAATAGATTTAAAGTGAATGGACATAGATTAAAACCATATTTTGAAAGTAAAAGTCTAAATTATAAAGAGGTTTTAATGTTCAGTCAACCTGAATAACACCTAAATAGGTCGGGCTGACGACGTTAAACCAAGCGCTTTATGGGAGGCAACCCACAATTATCTTTATCTTTTGTGTGTTTGTTTGAGTTTGTTGCTAGTTCATAGTAATATTGAATTCTACTACTTGAATTTGACCTTTGATTTTCAAGAATTTGGATCCATAGAAAAAATTTGGAACGTGAAAGACCACAGAAGTGCAAATTTTTGTCTAGGACGCCGATGGGGCGATCGACACCGCTGACAGCAGGTTTTTCCCAAGAGCCATGGATTTAATTACATATGGCTCACCGACGGTGCCTTCGAGGCCACCGACAGAGGATCGGCGAGTGGGCAGTTTTTTGAGTTCGAAATGGCGGATTTTGGTGGTTTTTACTGAACTCAACCCTTATAAACTCATATGGACGGTTCCTAAACACTCCAACTTCCGAAAATGAATGGGAACCTCTTTCAATTCCTCTCTAATGGCCTCCAATTCAGTAGATTACCATAGATTTCAAATCTACAACCGGAGAAAGTTCTTCAGTGCCGAGGCGCAGTGACTTTTCAACAAGGTGATGTCCAAGAGAAGGCTAATCAAGGAAAGAGGAATTGTCAACATAGGATTAAGTAATTCTTCTTCACCCATTGAAGAAATTATTGTGCGATGAAGATGGGAAGTGTTTTGCTATACTACAACCGCAGTAGTCGTTCAAGTGGTTAAGGAATTCTACGCCAATTTACATGGAATCAACCAAGGAAGCGTCTTTGTGCAAAGTAGGTGGATAACATTAAATTCTGGAAGAATTAATGAGTTATATATGCTTGAGAATGTTCCTATCTGCCATTATTCAAATTTTGTGCTGACAAGAGACAATATGAATGAAATATACCAGTATTTTTCTGCAACACTTTTAAATCCCATTTCAAAGAATTGGCACTTTTTCATATCTTCTAAGTTATTGTAGATGATGAAAATAGGCAATGTTACGAAAGAAAGTGCAATTTTGAACTACTGCATTCAAATGGGATGGCCCATTGATATTGGATCAATAATTGTGAAGTCTGTGTTTGGCCTGATCGTTCAAGGATCATCTCAAGGGCTTGGACATCCTTCAACAATCTTTTCAATATGCAGTTTGTTTCAAGTTTCGTACGAGATTTGGGAGAAAATTTTGCTACCCTGGAAACCTTTAGACCAAACTCGTATGTTCCCCAGCCAATGATGAGGAGAATGACACGGGCATGATCATGGATCAAGCATCTCAGAATTTTGTTCCTATTCAACCTCTAGTAGCGGACAAGACACCAATAATCTTACACCAAATCATGAATCTGGAGATGCAGGTACAAAATTTAATGAGTACAGTTAACAATATGTCTGATTTCTTTGATCATATCATTTGGAGGATGGATGAGCATTTTGATTATACTGGGCAATTTGAAGCGAGTCTGATATGCTTAATGAAGAAGATGGTTTGGATTGATGAAGATTCAACTGAAGAATTACCATTCAGACCTTTATGCAACCTATTTGTCCATTTTCAAGCAATGGGTGATATCAGAGAAGAAACCAGTACAAATTCTGAAGAGTAGTAGAATTGATTTGCTTGTTTCATTATGTTATGTTTGATTTGAACTTTGTTAATTGTGTTTGCTTTCATAGTATGCTTTTGAATCTCAGTATAAATGACATAATGATTGAAATGTTTGTTCTCAGCATTTTGAGTGTTGTGTTTTGGATTGCGATACTGATTAATTGGATTTAGGTTGAGAAAATACTTGTTTATGTGTGTTATGTATCGTGTGTTGTAAACTCTTGGATTCAATATATAAATGTAAAGTTTTGGTATGTGGATGTTAATTTGTGTTAATACATCACTCAATCACTTATAATATACGATTATAAGGATCGAATGGATGAAGACGAGGCTTAAAATTGATCGAAATTGCAAAAATTTAAAAAATTATCAATTTTGAGAATCTCGCCGATGGCGCGCTCAAGGCTGCTGATGGCACGATTTTCTCAAGAAGAATAGAATTTAATTCAATAAAGCCCCCTGATAGTGCAAACGACTCTGGTGATGGAGAGATCGCTAAAATTACCTATCAAATGCCACTATTCATCGTCTTCTTCCTCGTTTTACCCGAAAAGTCGACCTAGGGCTTGATAGATCTCTGATCGGAAGCAATTTCAACAAATTCTAACACCAGATTTCATCTTCCTTTTTTAAGAGCTTCACTCCTATGTAAAAATTTTTTATTTTCACTTTGAATTTCTTCCACATTAAGAAATTTTGGGAAATTTGAAAATGTGAAGAAAAAACTTGGAAGGAATTCATGGAAATTGATTTAGATTGCTTTAAACCCCCTTTAGAAGCCATTGTATTATTATTTTCGAGATTAGTTTAGATTTTTGTGATTTAGATAGATCAAACAATGGCTCCACGACAAAAGAGAAGACTTGAACATGACAAGACTCGATTTATAAATGCGAAGGCACAATTGAGGTATACTTCAATCTTTCAAAGTAAAAATTGTATCCATGATCGGGTTTTTGAAAATCCTGGAGAAGAAGTGGAATGCGTTATCAAAGAGAGAGGATGAGAGAACTTTTACTACACAACAAACAAAGCCGCTATCAAAGTTATGAGAGAGTTCTACTCCAATCTTACTCAACTCGAGGATGAACCAGTCCAAGTAAGAGGATTCTCCGTCGACTTTAATGCTAACTGCATTAACACTTTTTACGAGCTTCACGGCTATTTTTCTAGCGAGTATGAAACATTTGGAACAATGGAAGGTCCGTTGAACGATGTTATTGACTTTCTCACTGATGGGAAAGGAGTTTGGAAAATTAAAAATCGTGAACGGATTAACTTTCCATTGTCCATTATGAAAGCCACTGCTAAGGCATGCCATTATTTCATTTATTCGACTCTGCTACCCACCTACCATCATAGTAAAGTCTCGAGAGACGGAACTATTTTGAATTTCTGCATTTAGAACAATAGAAGAATTAATGTGGGAAGAATAATTTATAAGAACATTATGGCCACTACAAAGAGTGGGACAAGTTGATATTTAGGGCATCCTAGCCTCATTTATGCACTTTGTTAATTATCTGGAGTTGAAGCCAGAGATGATGAGGAATGGGTGTATCCGATGAAACCCATTAGTAAAGAGAATATAAAGACTTATGAATCCCATGAGGAATGGAGAACAGGGAGTAGGAGCAAGGCACCTTCTACTAGTAGGGACATTCCTTCTACTAGCTATGACCCTCCTGCCTCTAGTCTCCCTACCTTATATGATCTGATGAATGCCATGACCCTGCAAAGGAATATTTTTGAAAAATTGGATGAAAAATTAGAAAGAATTGATCACAAGACTGAAGGGTTAGAGAGAAGACATGACCAGGACAATGAGTATCTTTAGAGGCACTCTAATTTTGAGATGGAATATTATGATTCTCAGGACAGATACTACAGAGGAGAGCCTAATACCATTTTTCCAGAATGCCCCCGGTATACTCAGCAGCAGCCCAATCCTCCTGCTGACCAGGGTGATGAGGACGTTGTACGGGATTTTGATGATTGATCTTGTGATAGTGATGTGATGTGATGTATTTTGTTTTAGTTTTGTTGTTGTACTTTCATTTTTATTGTATTCTGTGGACTATGCTTGTTTCTGGGATACATGTTTAGTTTTGCAGTTTGCATTTTCATTTCTAGATGTTTGTGATATTTGTGATGGTAATTGTAATTGTGAACTATGAATTTTATATTTAGAATTTTTCTTTCTACCTTGTATTATTTCAATTATAGAAAACTTTAAGTTTGGGTGAGGGGAGAAAAATATTAACTATTATATGTTCTCAAATAACTTATTTTCAAAAATTATAATATGATTTTTGTGATAAAATTTAATTCAGATAACTATGTTTAGATTTAATCTAAATATTATAGAAAATTCATGTAAATATTTTTAGTAATGAAAATTAATTTTGTAGGTTAAGATATTTAGTAAAAAAGGATAAGACTATAGTTAACTATTTAAAGTAAAGAATAATATATTTTGAAATATTGAGAATCAAAGGAATTTAGTTGAGAAAGAAAAGATTGGGATTCAATGATGTAAAAACTATGAAGTACATATAAGGTAAAGAATGTGTGAAAGTTTCAAATTTAAGAAAAGAAGAGTGAAGTTCAAAATCATTAACAGGCTATCCAGATAGAGTAAACCTCACTAGAAAGAAAAAGAAAGAAAAAGAAAAGGATTGAAAAACAATCCCTGAAAAGAAAAGAAAATTATATATGATTGAAAAACAATCCAAAAGAAAGAAAAAAGTAAGTGAGTAGAAGCTTGAGAAAATGCCTTATAAAAAATTGGCTTCACTTGGATTAACCTAAAGGGAAAATTAAAAGCATTTCTGAACTTATATTTATGATTAGTTTCTTTACTTAATAGAATTCTCATGAAATTCCTATCATTTGAATATTCTAAGTGAATTGATATTGCAACATATAGTCATTCTAGAAATGAATAAAATACTAGAACTCTTAGAGTTGATGACGAGATAGCCTTATACCTGCAGAATTAATCTAATTACTTTAAAAATTTTCTAATAATCCTTGCTATAATATCTATTTAAATCAAAATTATAGTATTTGTAAATTAAAACTTTACCACAATTAATCATAACTTTTATGTAGTACTAAAGATTACTTGAGGACAAGAAATAGTTAAGTTTGGCGGATTTTGACCCAAGGAAATAAATGTTAAGATTTTCATGCCTATTTTATACTGATTTTGATGATATTGTACTTTAAAGAAGGGTATTTTTGGTGTTTTTCTACAGATATGATGTTTTAAGGACAAAGGAGTGAAAACATGCAAAAAGGAGCAAATTTGGAGCAAAAAGGACTAAAATATGAAAATTTGACCTAGGGCACCGACAGCGTGATTTTCCCGAGAGTTCAGAATATATTCCAAGGGAGGCCATTGACGGCAAAGGTTGAGGCCGCCGATGGCAAGGTCATTTTAAAGCACTGTTTCTAAAAGGCCGTCGAGGCGCAACTCGAGGCCCCCGACGGTGGGATCAGTGATTCTTTCACAATATACTTCGAATGTGAATGAACTTCAAAGGGATGCCTCAAAAACCTTTGAAGACTCCTCAACAACTTTAAATAGAACCATTTTAGGCTGAAAAATTATCCTTTTGGAGTCCTCTAAAAGTCACTAAGAGTTAGTAAAAAGTTCTATTAGAGTGTTCTAATAGATACTTAGTGTTCAATTGGAGAGTCCACTAGTGCCCATTGTTATAAGTGAGTATTAAATAGTGAGTTCAAATAAAGATTGTAAGGAATTCTTCGAAGGATAGTAAGAGTGGAATGGAAGTGAGAGCTCTCTTCTGCATTTCCATTTTAAAGGAGAATTTTGTGTACTGTAAAGAAGGAAGAGATTCAAAGGAACTTCAAGGAGTTTACTTGGGGAGGAATTTAAGATAAGTTGTGTTTATTTACTTTAGTATGTAGTACTTTACTTTTATATATGAAATCCAAGTTTTATTGCATCCTCTCCATGAATTCTGAGTAGTTGTTCTATCTTTCTGTTGACCTCATTTTTGGTGAGGTCTGATCTCTCTCCTTAGTACTTAAGATCTAGCCATAAGTTTTCCTCTTTGACTATCCTAGATGACTAGAAATGGGACCCACCACATAGAAATTCAGACACTTCTTGACTCCCTTCAAACCCCACAAGTTTGATTGTAAACCCCTAAAGCCATTTGGAGGGTTAAGGTCAAACGTGGAGGTTTAAAGGATGAGTTCCCTATAGGAATCTTTGGCCTTAGGATTACCCTGGGTGGTCTGGCCCTGGTGAGGGTAAGCTTGCACACAACACACTCTCACACACATTCCAAAACCCTAAAACCACACCTATACCCAATTTGACTCCCTGACTCATGTAGGTAATTCATATGGATGGACCTTAACCCCTAAACCCCTGGCTAAGAGGGTTAGGAACAACATAGTAAATGCCTAAAATGAGTTCTCTCATGGCTCTTGTGAGCTTAATATAGCTTCATGACTCAACCAAAATAGTTTCATTTCACCCACATCTAATTATTCTTCATTTTTCCCAAATTTCAATTTTTTGACTCCCGGGGCCCTAAAACCACCAAACCTACCAAATGCCCTTGAAATTGTCCAAAATTTGCAAAATTTCCTAAATTACCTAAAAATTCCTCAAAATCAATCATAAACATTTCCCACCACTCAAAGTGAGCATCCATAGCCAAATACACCAAAATTTCCAAAAATACCCCCCAAAATCCTTAAAATACCTAAAATACCCCTTTAGCCCAAAAATCAAAAACAAAAATTACAAAAATTCGCAGAAAATTCCAGAAAATCTCCAATATTCCCAATTTTATTTTGTTCAACTACACCATAGGTCAAAATTTGTCAATTTAGCCCACTTTTACTAAAATACCCAATTTGACCCTTTTTTAACCTAAAATGAACCCAATCTCAAACCAAATCAACCCAATTGATCCTAATTTTTATCCAATTCAATTCTAAACTTTAATTTAATATCCCCAATATCAATTTGAACCAAATCCAAACCCAATTTTTTTAACATATGGGTCCAATTTCAATTTGAAGCCTAAAGCCCAATTCTGGCCCATGACCTAAACTTAGCCCAAACCAACCTAACTCAACTCCAATTAGCCCCAAATCTTTTCTAAAACCTTCCTAACATCCCCACAAACAAAACACTAACTTAATTTGCCCAAAATTTGAACCTAAACTCCACCCAAGTCTAACCCAAACCAAAATTTCCTAAATTGGCCTAAACCAATTATAAAACCAAACCTGCCCAAATCCTAGAATTAAGACTCAAACAAAAAGTGAAAACTCTTTCTTACGCCTCCATAAACATTTTACAACATTAATTTTACATCAAAATACACATTTGCACAACCTTAGCCCAAGTTAGCCCAATTTGACCCACTTTGACCCTATTATTAAAGAGGCCCAAATCAAATCCAATTCAACCCTAAATGACACCAAACCTTTTCTAAAGTTCTCATAACACATCTCTAAACTAAACCCAACATTTATTTGGCATAGTATTTCACAAAATTTTCATCCAAAAGTTCATTTTGAAACATAAAAGCCCACTTCCATGAGACATTTTAAAAGCCCATTCAAAACAATTTCAAAGGCCCAAGACTTATTCCAAAGACCATGTGATATTATCTCATCATGCATACTTCATTAAAATCATTCCCTAAGTCCAAAACCCATCATGTTGATTAAACCAAAATGGCATCATGAAAAATCCCATCAAAAAAATCCAAAGTTTTCAAAATTCCAAATAACCTTTTTTCATGAAAATTGACCAAACCATGGAGGAGCCACTTGTGAGTCAAATGAAGCCATAGTCAAGCCATATGAAGCCATGAGAGGTTTGACTTGTCATCACTCCCTAAATGGAAAGAGAATGAGGGCCTTTAAACACCCCTTAAAAAGTCATTAACCCATTACATGATTCCCCTTAACCCAAAATTAATCCAAATAATTCTTGATAGGGACTCCACCACTCTTTGATAGCGGACCCAACTGATTCCCTTCAGCCAAAATTGAACCTTGGTGGGTGCTCCAAGCCCATTTCCATGGTTTCACCAAACCAAGTCCAAAAGAGCCCCTTCCCCCTTCCATTTTGAATCAAGCTCTTTACACATGGCCAATCTCCATTGCTTGCACCAAACACAAGCCCTGACCTCATTGACCATGAAGGTGACCCATGACTGGCCGGCCAGCGAACACAATCACCGGAAAACACCATGGCCGAGAAGCTTAACTTAATTCAAAAATTCAAATTGAATTGGCTGAGCTGTCCCATGGCCAATAGCCATTGTGGCTGTTCTTCCCTTGACCTAGACAGCAGATCTAAGCTTTGAAACCCCCCTGGGAGGTCCTCCAGCCATGCTTATTTAAACTCCACCACCTCTCGGCCAAAAGAGGGGTTGGACCAAAACCATACCAAAACTCTACCAAAATCATTCCAGACCCATTTTCTAGTAGAGGGCAGTTGATCCCCATTGAAATCCAACCCTAACTTCCCCTCTGTGAGCTCAATTTTTGAGTTCAATTTCAAGACCAAAACTAGGACACTTCACCACAGTGAGTCAATACCCAAATTGATTGACTCTACACCTTCACCAGACCAATAGAAGAAGTTCCCCAGCAAAAGCCCCCTCACCAGGCCAGCCATTCTCTCTATCGGCCAAGCATTGAAATCGAGCTTGGTGGAAATCGGGTCTAGACATTTCACTAGGACCAGAGGCTTCATCCCTAGGCTCCTCCAGCTATAACAAACGTGCCGAGTACATTCAATCGAGGCTTCACCTTCTGAGCCAAGGTATGGAAACTCCTCCTCCCGAGAGCTTCTTTCGATTCTCCATTTTGTTTGAGTCAATTTCAATGCATGTTAACTGTATAGATATGTTTGTCTCATCGATACGAGTTTATAGAGCATAAGAACGTGTAATTTGGTTAAGTATCGAGCAAGATATTAAACCTAGAAGATGGACGGTTCTCGGGTAGGGGCGCTTGGTGACAATGAACGGATGTCGTCCATTTGCGCCTATATTGAATGGACGGTCCATATCGCACCGGATCAAGATATGAGAAGGAACTGCGGAGCAGCGTGGCACTGAGGTGGAAGCCGGCGACGAATGGGAGTGCGTCAAGTGGAGTTTTGGATCTGTCGAGGATGACGGGGCGCCACACTAGATAAGTAGGAAAATAGGATATTTTCTTTATTTAAATACCCAGAACTTAAAAAATCCATATCTTTGTGTAGAAAAATCAGAAAAATAAAATAAAAATACCCACTTGATCAGTGAACAGAGGAGAATAATGTGGAAAAAGAATTATGTTGTTTTGCTAAGTATTTTATTTTTAATTAATTATTTACTGATTTCAGTGTTTTAATTCTCCATGCATGCATACAATTCACCATGGCATGAGACCATAAGACTTTTGTACCCTCTGTTCTTGGGAAAATTCATTGAAATTTTCAAGACCAGAAGCCATCTCTATGACAAGTGTTGACCTCATTTTTGATGAGGTCTTCTGTTCTTCTCTTTAGTACTTAGGATCTAGCCTTAGGCTTTTCCTTTGACTGTCTTAGAGGACTAGAATTGGGACCCACCTTTTAGAAATTCAAACCACTTCTTAACTCCCTGCAAACTCTACAAACTTGACTATAGACCCCTAATCACCTAGAGGGTTGAAATCAAATATGGAAGTTTAAATGGTGAGTTCCTATAGGACTCTTTGGCCTTAGGATCGCCTACAGGTGGCCTGATGCAGTGAAGGGGCTGACTTACACACACACTACACTTATACACCACACCTATACACTACACTTTCACACACCCATACCTAACTTGACCTCCTGACTCATGTGGGTGATTCACATGGATGGTCCTTAACCCCTAAGCCCTTGGCTAAGATGGTTAGGAACAACATAGTGAATGCCTCAAATGAGTCCCTTCATGACTCATATGGGCTTGACATGGCCCATGGCTCAACCAAAATGACTTCTTTCCACTTACATCCACCCAATCTTCAATTTTCCAAATTTTCAATTTTTGACCCCCGGGGCCCTACACCTACTAAACCTACCAAAAAAAACCCTCGAAACTACCCAAAACTCTCAAAAATTTCCAAATTACCCAAAATTCTCCAAAATCATTCCCAAACATTTCCACATCACTTAAATTGATCATCCATACCCAAAAATACCAAAAATTCCAAGAAAACCTCCCAATACCCTCCAAATACCCAAAATACCCCTCTTGGCCAAAAAATCCAAAAATTCAGAAAATTCCCAGAAAATTTCAGAAAATCCCAAATATTCCCAATTTCATTTTGTCCAACTACACCATGGGCCAATTTTGTCAATTTACCCTACTTTTGTCAAAACCCCCAATTTGACTCATTTTAACCCAAAGTGAACTCAATGTCAAACCAAACCTACCCAATTGACCCCAATTTTGGTCCAATTCAATTCTAAACTTCAATTCAATATCCCCAATACCAATCTAGACCAAATCCAAGTCCAATTTAATTGACATTTGGATCCAATCCCACTTTTGGCCTTAAAGCCCAATTTGGACCCATGACCCAAACCTAACCCAAACTTACCCAATTCAATTCCAATTAACCCCAAATCTTTTCTAAATCTTCCTTAACATTCCCACAAACAAAATACTAACATGATTTGCCCAAAATTTAGACCCAAACCCCACTCAAATTCAACCCAAAGCTAAAAGGCCCTATTTCGACCTAAACCCAAACCTAACCCGAATGAGCCCGAACCCCAAAATCAAAGCCCAACCAAAGTCAAAACCTCTTTGAAACACTCCCATAAACATTTCTCAACATTGGTTTTACATCAATTTCAACTCTAGCCCAACATTAGCCCAACTTGGCCCACTTGGACCTACATAGGCCCACTTACCAAATAAACCCAAATTCGAACCAATTCGACTCCAAATCACACCAAATTGACTCCAAGCCCTTCATAGAACATCCCTAAACCAATTATGACATTTATTTGACAAAGTTCTTCACAAAATCTTTACCCAAATGCCCATCCTAAAATCAAAAAGCCCATTCCCCTTAAACTTTCCTAAAAGCCCACTTCACCACATTCAAAAGCCCAAATCCATCCAAAGCCCACATGGCACTTCCCCTCATCATCCATTTAATCAAAATCACCCCTAAGTTTCAAAATCATCAATTAAACCATTCCAAATCAAGCTTCATGCAAATTTTCACCAAAATATCCAAAATTCTTAAAACCCATTTCCATGAAATTGACTCGAGCTTTCCCCAAGCCAAAGACAAGCCATGCAAGCCATGGACAAGCCACATGAAGCCATGGAAGGCTTGACATGTGACCATGCCATTAATGGTAAAAGGAGGGGCCCCTTTCCTAATCTTTCATTAAGCATTTTTTACCTTAAGCATGTCACACACTAAACCATGTTTAGCCACCTCATCATGGATAGAGACCACACCACTCTCCCTTGGGCGACCCAATCGATCCTCTCGGCCCAAAATCATGCCATGGGGAGGTGCACCCAACCCAAACCAATGGGTTGACCAAATTAAGGCCAAAATGACCCCCTCCCCATTCCATTTTAATTCAAAGCCTTTACACATGGCAATTGCCGATTGATTGCACAAACCTCCAGCCACGACCCACCTGGACACGAGGGTGACCCATGCTGCTCGGCCGGCCGCTCTGGATCGCCGGAAAACACCATGGCCGAGACCTTGGGAGGAGCCAAAGTTTGGAATTCCCACTTCGTTGAGCTGCCCCATGCCAAATGGTCACTATGGCTGTTCTTCTCCTCACCGGAGCAGCTGATCCCATGCCTCGATTCCCCCGGAAGGCTCTCCCAGCCTCTCCTATTTAAACCCCTCACCCTCACGGCCATGGGAGAGAGTTGCACAAACCTTGCCGAAACTCTGCCAAAATTGTTCCAAACCCTTCTCCACCCTTAGAGCAGTTGATCCCCAGTGTCAATTTGCCCTAATCCCCACTGATAAAATCCGATTTCCCAACCGAAATTCCACCCAAAACCGGGACACTTCTCCACGGTGAGCCAATTCCCAAATTGATTGGTTCTACACCTTCACCGGACCAAGGGAAGGTGTCCACCGACAAAAGCCCCATCTCCAGGCCACCCAGTTGCTCCAGCCGCAAAGCTTTGTGATCGGGCTTGGTCGAAATCACATCTAGACAATTCACCAGACCAGGAGACTTCATCTGGAGCTTGCTAGGATCCAATCGAAGGTGCAACAACTCTCAGATCGAAGCCACACTTCTGCGAGCAAAGGTATGAGCTGATTCTTCATCCCGAGCTTCGGAGATTCTCCATTTCAAATGCCTTAATTTCAATGCATGATAACCGTATAGATGTGTTCGTCTCTTCGAGACGAATCCATGGAGCATAAGAACATGAAAATCCATTGAGTATCGAGTGAGATCTTAGGGATTTAGTGTGGACGGCTCTCGGGTGAGGACGCTCGGGGACGATGAACGGATGCGCGTCCATTCAATACACGCGCGGACGGATGGCTCAGATGGCGTCGGACCAGGAGACGGTACGAGAACCGCGGGGCCCGGAGAGCTGAGTCAGATGGCGGCGTCGAATGGGAGCGCGACACGCGGCGTTTCGTAGATGCCGAGGATGAGTTGGCGCCGCGTGGATAAATAGAAAATTAGGGTATTTTTTGATTTATTTAATTCCCTAAACTTCGAAAATTCATAACTCGTGTAGAAAAATCGAGAAAAATAAAATAAAAATACCCTCTTGCTCGGTGAACGGAGGAGAATAATGTGGAAAAGAAATCATTTAATTTCATCAAGTATTTTATTTTTTATAATTTATTTACTCTCTGCATACTTTTAATTCTCCATGCATGTATACAATTCACCATGGCATGAGACCATAGGGCTTTTGAAGCCTCCGAATTTGGGAACATTCCCTGAATTTTCCAAAGTCGGAGGCCATCCTATGAAGAGTTATTGATTTTTAAAGTTCATGCTACTCGTTTTGAGTATTTTAATTCCAATAAATAGCATATTGTGAAATAAATTCTAGGAAAATTTGAGGATGTTTCTTATGACCAGAGGACACTAGGAAAAATAGGTTTTGAGTTAGTTCATTTAAAACAACCCTAATTGGCTTAAACACCCAAAATAGGTCTCTAATTAATTAGAGTTAACCATGCATCAAATTGACTTGAAATCAATTCTCCACTGACCTTTAGGATCAGAGGTATCCACCATAAAAGTTTGAGGTCAATTGGACTTGGTTAGCCCGACTAATTGGGTTGATTAAGCCACTTAGTCATTTTAAACTTAAAAAATCATAACTTTTAAAACACCTTTCAAAAATTCACCAAATTGGTTTTGGAGCCTCTCTGATATCAGGGGAACCTAAGAAAATTAAAATTTCAATTTTCTAAAAAAGTTGATTTTTAATAATATTTTAATATTTTTAATAATTAAAAAATAATAAAAATCACAAAAATAATAAAATTCACCAAAATGTCACATTTTGAATTTTAATCACTTAGGAACAAACCCCACATTTTTCTTAGGTCTATTTAGTGAGATATTAAATTTTAAAGCTTTAAGGTAATTTTAAAATTAAAAAAATGTATTTTCTAGCATTTTCACTAAAATAATTATAATAAATCATAGAAAAATCAGAAAATTGCAAAATTTGCTTCTCTGATTTCCTTGATATCAGAGAGATTTTTGAAAAATATAAAATTCATTTTTCAACATTTATTTTATTTTTAAATTAATTAACACTCCAAAACTTAAAATAATTATAATAAAAATAATATAACTCAAAAAATCACCAAAATTGGTCCAAGTGGTCCTCTGGTCATTAGGAATGTCCCCTAATTTTCTTAAGGACAGAAACTTTCCCTTGGTCATGTTATTAAATTTTCCTTGAAAATCTCTATTTTCTACCAAAAATAATTATATAAATAAATTAAATACAGAAAAATCACATTTTCTCCTCTCATGTCTTTATTGACATATGAGTTAAGTTACATAAAAAATTTCAAGTTCATTTGAATTCAATTTAGTGAGTTATGAAATTATTAAGCTTAAAGGGTAAAGTGGTAATTAAAATTTTTTTTAACCCTTAATTAAAACTTTAGGTTTAATAAAACATTAACAAGTAAAATATTTGATCCTAATCTGATTTGGATGATTGAAATTTAAATAATTAAAGGGTAGAAACCCATTAAGCAATTTTAAAATGATTAAACTTTAATTAAATAATGGATTAAATTTGGAAGAATAATAAAATTGGAATTATTAAAATAGGGATATTATTAGGAAGAGATTTATTCTTTAATTTAAAAATCCCTAAATTAATTATCTCAATAATATTCAATTCTTAATTAAAATGATAACTCAAATTTAAAATATTAAAAGACTTAATCATTAAACTAAAATTAAATTATTAAACTCTTTTAAAAATTTCAATTAAAATTAAAAAATAAAATTAAATTCAAATTAAATTAAATTAAATAAATTAAATTAAATTAAATTAAATTAAATTAAGATTAAAAATTAAATTAAATTAAAGATTAAATTAAATTGAATTAAACAAATTAAATTAAATTAAATTAAATTAAATCAAATTAAATTAAATTAAATAATTAAATTAAATTAAATTAAATTAAATCAAATTAAATTAAATTAAATAATTAAATTAAATTAAATTAAATTAAATCAAATTAAATTAAATTAAATCAAATTAAATTAAAACTAAATCAAATCAAATTAATTAATGTAACATCAAATCAAATTAAATTGAATTAAATTGAATTAAATTAAATTAAAACTCAATTAAATTAAATTAAATTAAATTAAATATAACATCACCTAAAACAAAAAGAAATTAAATATAAAGCAACTTGAACACTATTCCAAATTTAAACCCATTAATTGAAATTAAACTAAATCACGAGCCATCTGAACACCAATTTACCCTCAAATGCTTTAGTCATCATAACTCCTAAATAGAACATTAAATGAAATGTTACTTCACTCATAGAATATTCAAATGTCCTAGTTCACTGAGCAAGTTAACAAAACTTGAATTCCCGGACAATTAATTCATTTGTATAATTAAATTCATTTGGACTTAAAACAATCCTGAAAATATTGAAAAGATGTTTAAGATTTGTCTTAAGCACTTCCTCGATATGATAGGATGTTCATAAGAACAATTGAACTTAATTATTCTTTGATGAAGAAAATCGTCCTCAAACCGAAACACAAAGACCTAGACGTCATAGGAAATGACTAGCTATAGGATTAGGAATTTGGTAGAAAACCATAACCCTTACCTTAGCTTTACCTAGGAACTTGCTTAAATATTCTAATTGTGTTTTAAGTGCAGCTTGGGATGACGGGAAGACCCTCCAGGTACGCTTTTATTTTATTGCAATCTACTTTCTTGCAATTTACCTTCTTGCAATTTATTTAACTGAATTGCACTTACTTTTCTTGCATGATGAACAACTGTTGCATGAAAACTCACACCTTTAGGATAGCCCCTAAAACTGAAACCAAAACTAAGTTAAAAGTCATTGCAAGATAAAATTCACCGCCACAACATTTCAAAATATAAAACAAATCAAAATTTAATCACAAACAGAACACAAAACTACAATTACAACTAAATTAAAACGTCCTATTGGATGATCGGGAATACCTCGGATGATGTAACCTACGTGTTGCTAACGGGATTTCCCACGGTCTAAATGAAAGTGTGGAACTCATTCAGTTGAGTTTAGCAAATTAATCTGGACTAAGTGAATCCGATAAAAATAATGATGCCGGAAGGATGGAACCGTGGGATCTTAACCGGTGTCGTTATAATCAACTTTAAGATTTGTTTTAAATAAAACATAAAAAACACTTGGAAATTAAGATTTTCTCTAAACCAAAACACTTTTCTCATCCCCTGATTTATGACTTCTAAAACTAAACCTCTGCAACAACAAGGAGCTCGGAGCATGGTGGGCGAGCACGGCCATCGTCATCAGCAGAAACTCGAGTCTACTTCAGCAAAACTTTCCTAGAATTAAATAACCAAGCCATAGGATTTCGAGGTAGTTTGCCTAGTGCAACATAAATCCTCAACCTCTTCGTTAGGCACTTGCATTGCAAATTAAGCCCTAACCGGTCTTAGGATTCCGAGGTAGTCGTTCGGGCACGACATAAACCCTCACATCTTCAAGGCTATTTGTATGATCCTATCATATAAATATAAATCCTAATTAATTAAAATTGGCAGGATCAAAACATTTAAATAAATATTAGGACTTCCCTAAATCCAAGCCAAACAATAGGATAGTCGGGAAATTACCGAAGTTCGCTTCGAGTCTGTGATTTCTCCTACCTTTCTTCCTTTGGATTCCCAAAACAAAATGTTCCAAATTTGATCCATTCCCTATTGAAATTCCAAATTTCAATCCATTGAAAAACTTAAACTTTGAAATCCTTGAGAGCAGAATTATTGTTTATTATCGAGAGTTTTCTTAGGTGATTCCCATCACTTAAGATGTAATTAACTATAGGGGCTTGCCCTTATAGGGAATTTTAAAGAACCCAGTAATATAAACCCTGTTTAATGCTTTCATATTAAGCAGGGGAATTTATCGGCTTATAAAATTGGTTCGCAGACCAAACGGATGTCACAAATCTTTTAGTTTATTTAATCGAGCCCCACCATCAAGCAGTGTGTCTATCCTTAGGGATAGATACACGGTTTGTGGTGCGGTGCTCGTTTATATAAACTATTTGGGATGTGAGATCGGTTTAATCTCATATCTTAAAACCTTCAAATTTAAAATTATTTTCAAAATCAAATACTACTTTTTCAAAACTATTTATTTAAACTAAATTAAAAATTCGCCGACAACTTCTGTTAGGCGACCCCCTTTTCAAAATAAAACACACAACCTAAAAATGTGCCGACAACAAGTTATTGATTTTCTAAGTTTGTGTATCTGTTTTGATGTTTTAATTCCAGTAAATAGCATATTGCTCAATAAATCCTAGGAAACTTAGAGCAGGTATCTTAAGACCAGAGCACCCTAGGAAAATTATTTTTTGATTTAATTCCTTAGAAATAACCTTAATTAGCCTAAACATTCAAAATTGACCTTTAATTAACTAGGAGTAACCACATATCAAAATCACTTGAAAATAATTTTCCATTGTCACTTAGAATGTAGAGAACTTCATATAAAAATTTCAAGTCAATTGGAAATAATTTAACCCATTAAATGAGTTAATTAAGTGACAAAGCTATTTTGAAAATTAAAAAATTCATAAAACCCAAAATATATTTCAAAATTTCACCAAATTGGTTTTGTGGGCTCTCTGAACTCAGAGGAGTCTAAGAAAATTAAAATTGGAATTTTCGAAAAATTTTCATTTTTAACCATATTTTTAATATTTTAAGAATTAAAAAATAATAAAAATCACAAAAATACTAAAATTAATAAAAATGTTATATTCTATCCACTAATCACTCAGGAACCAACCAAGTATTTTTCCTAAGTCTCTAGGTTAAGATATTGAATTTTAAAAGCTTAAGACAATTTTTAATATTAAAAAATATATTTTCCAACCTTGTCACCAAATTAATTCTAATAAATA
Source organism: Papilionanthe hookeriana x Papilionanthe teres (assembly GCA_022702705.1). NCBI lineage: Eukaryota > Viridiplantae > Streptophyta > Magnoliopsida > Asparagales > Orchidaceae > Papilionanthe > Papilionanthe hookeriana x Papilionanthe teres. Next base: position 170,575,818 of record CM040424.1, read on the forward strand.
AAATAAAAATTTAGAAAAATATAAAATTTGTTTCTCTGGACTCCTTGAGGTCAGAGAGACTTAAGAAAAATATAAAATTCATTTTTAAACTTTTATTTTATTTTATAATTAAATAATACCCTAAAAACTCAAAATAATTACAATAAATAAAATATAATTCAAAAAATCACTAAAATTGGACCTAGTGGTCCTCTAGTCAATTGGAATATCCCATAATTTTCCTAAGGACAAAAACCTTACCTTGGTCATGTTGTTGAATTTCCATTAAAAACCCTCATGTTCTCACAAAAATAAATATATAAATTAAATTAAATTCAGAAAAATCACATTTTCTCCTTTAGTGTCATAATTGACATATGAGTGAAGTGACATAAAACTTTTAAGTTCATTTGAGCTTAATTTGATGAGTTCTGAAATAAATAAGCCTAAAGTGGCATAAAGGTAATTAAGGGATTTTTACCCTAATTAATATTTAGGCTTAACCAAAGGGAGGGTAAAAATATTTGATCCTAATCTTCTCTTGGATGATTTAAACTTAGGGAATAAAGGGGTAGAAACCCATTAGTCACTTTGAAAATATCAAAAATGGAACCTTAATTAATTAAATCATTTAAATCTTGGGAGAATAATTAAATTTTGGATTATTAGGATTAGGGATAAGATTTAAGAAGATACCAATTCTTTAATTTAAAATCCCTAAATGAATCAATTTAATAATATTTAACTGTTAATTAAACTTAAGATGATAATTGGAATTAATAATTAAATAATTAAAAGGAAAATAACCCTTAATTAAATTAAAGCTTAAAACATTAGGTGATTTGATAATAAAATTAAATTAAATTGAGAATAATAAAATTAATTTGAAATCACTTGAAAACAAATATAAAACAAATTTGAATCATTAAAAATCAATCTCAAAACAATTCATAATTAAAAAAATACAAAAAAATCAAAACAATTAAAATTGACCTAAAGAACTATAATTAAGTCAAATTAAAATAAAAATCATTAAAAGTTTAATCAAATTAAATAATCTAAACACCTCTTTCAATTCAAACAGTTTAAAACACTTAAGAGAAAATCAACTTGAACTTTGAAACTAAATTAAATTATCCTAAACTATCAATTCAATCTTAATCAAAATTGTTGAATTCTTTAACGAACTAATTTGCCCCAAAAGGCTTTTGTTATTATAACTCTTAAATAGGGCATCAAGTGAAATTTCACTTTACTCATAGGATAATCAAACATCCTAGTTCACTGAGCAAGAAGCAAAACTTAACTAAATTCTTGGATGATTAATTCACATGTACAATGAAATTCATTTGGACTCGAAGTAATCTCAGAAGTATTGAAAAGATGTTCAGGATTGGTTCTAAGAACTTTCTCAATACGATGAGATGTTTTAGAAGAACAATTGAAACTTAATTGTTCTTTAGTGAAGAAAATCATCCACAAACACAAGAACCTAGACGTCATAGGAATTGACTTGAAATAGAATTATGATTTTGGTAGACAACCAGAACCTTCCCTTAGCTTTACCTAGGTACTTATTGCAAATACTTGAATGCTCTGACATGTGTTTTAAGTGCAGCTCGGAATGACGGGAAGACCCTCTAGGTATGCTTTTACTTTATTGCAATTTACTTACTTGTACTGCACTTTACTTTTCTTGCATGTTAAACAAGAATGTCACCCTGCATGAAAACTGAAACTTTTAGGATAGCAAAAAAACTGAAACCCAAAACTAAAGTAAAGGTCACAACAAGATAAAATTCATCGCCACAACATTCAAAATATAAAACAACTCAAAATTTAATCACAAACAGAACAACAAAACCACAACTACAACTAAATTAAAATGTCTTGTTGGAAGATAGGGAATACCTCGGATGATGTAACCAACGTGTTGCTAACTGGATTTCTCACGGTCTAAATGAAAGTTTGGAACTCATTTAGTTGAGCTTAGCAAATTCATTTGGACAAAGTGAATCCGATGAAAATAACGGTGCCGAACTGATGGAATCGTGGGATCTTCACCGGTGTTGTTATAACCAACTTTAAGATTCCCCTAACAAATATTAAATCACCTGAACCTTAAGACTTTTCTAAACCAGAACACTTCTCTCATCTTCTGATTGTCACTTTCTAAAACTAAACCCCTGCAACGACAAAGAACTTGGAGCATAGTGGGCAACACGTCCATCATCGTCAGCAAAACTTCTGTCTACTTCTGCAAAACATTTCCTAGAATTAAATAAAAAAGCCATAGGATTTCGAGGTAGTTTGCCTAGTGCAACATGAATCCTCAACTTTTCGTTAGGCATTTGTATAATCATATCATGCAAATTAAGCCCAAACCTGTCTTAGGACTCCGAGGTAGTCGTTTGGTACGACATAAAATCTCAAATCTTCGAGGTTATTTGTGAGATTATGTCATACAAGCATAAGTCCTAAAAAAACTAAAATTAGCACGATTACAACAATAAATAAAATCTTAAATTAAAGCCAAAAAATAAGATAGTTTGGGAAGTTTCCAAGATTCCTCTTAGATCCTAAACTTCTCCTACATTTTCTCCTTTAGATTCCAAAAATAAACTGTTCCAAATTTGATCTATTCCCTATCGAAATTTTCAAAAATACAAGTCCTTTGAAACCTTAAACTTTGAAATTCTTGAGAGTAAAATCACTGATCATTATCGAGATTTTTCTTAAGTGATTCCCGTCATTTAAGATGTAATTAATTATAAGGGCTTGCCCTTATAAGGAACTTTAAGAACCAAGGTAATATCAACCCTGCTTAATTCCTTTGTATTAAGCAGGGGAACTTGTCGGCTTATAAAATTGGTTCGCAGACCAAACGGATGTCACAAATCTTCTAGTTTATTTAATCGAGCCCCATCATTAAGCAGTGTGTCTATTCTTCGGGATAGATACAGGGTTTGTGGTGTGGTGCTCGTTTATATAAACTATTCGGGATGCGATGCTTTCAGCGCTTAGCCGCGAAAATTGGCACGTAAGTGCCGGCAATCTGGCGCTTAAATGCCAATGCTAAGATTTTCACAATTAAGAAAATACACTAAACCACTTAGTTAATCACCTTTAATCTTCTCAAAATAATTATCTCTTGCTCAATAATCTCCAATAATCCAATTTCAAATTTTACTATCGATCAATTCCAATTAATTTTTACATAAACACAAACTTATATTCAAATCAAACCACACTTACTACAAACTAAAAATTTCTATCCAAACACTTTGGATGAAATTCCGTAAATACAAACCGACTCAATAAGCATAATGATAAGTTTACATCACTAAGATGTAACAAACACACATTAAAGTGCAACAGATCACAAACATAAAATATTAAACACTTTAAAACATCAAACACATAAAACATAAAATACTCAAAACAAATCACAAGATCAAACCAAAATTTAATTCCACTCTCCAATAAGGGGAATATATCTAGAACCACTATTATTTCCATTTGACCCTTCTGGCATATAAATCTAATAAAAAGGATGATTATTGAACACTCTTACTTCTTCTTCTAACCACTTGTTCTTTAGGAACATCGCCTTATCTGCTTCTTCCACGTAACTTGTATGATTGAATTACATCTTGATTTACCATCCCATATGCTCCAAATGTCCGTTAGATTCATTGATCTTTTCTTCGATTGAAATCACTCGGGCTTCAATCATTGCAATCTTTTCTGCAATTCTCTGAATACTAACGACAAGAAATCCATTGAATAACTCTTTAGCATTATCATTAATAAACTTACTTTTGTCAGAATCCTCTTACTTCTTGATCTCATTCACTCAGGGAGACATAATGTCCTCAAAACACTCTTCTTAAGACTCAGGAATGAAATTAGGACTTCGGGCAAAAGTTTCTATTAATCCAGGGCCTTTTTATAGACATTAGAAGTGTATAATCCAGCCCTTTAACGTTTTAAAACTCCAAAATAACATCCAAAACCACTTCCCCATGATCTATGCTTCTAGAACTTCCTTTATCACATGTTTCAAAACTCCGGCGTGTAAGCGCCAACTAGGCGACGCTTAGCCGCCAGTACTCAATTTAGAATAGCTCTACCAAATGTCCAAAATTTCATTCTGACTCCTATAAGTCGTAAAATAAGGTCAAATAAACACTACTATAACATAAAAAACTTCAAAATACTACCACCAAAATATAAATCAAACCAAACAAAGCACACAAAGCAAACATAAGGAAAAGCACACCGATAACTATGGGTTGCCTCTTCAGCCTGACATACCCAGAACTCATTCTGAGTGACCCAGCATCAGATTCTCATCAAATTTAAGTTGATCGACTGAATAATAAGGTTTAAGTCTATGGCCATTAACTTTAAATATTTTTCCAGTCTTAGGATCTTGAATATCCACAACTCTATAGGAATAAACTTTTATCACAATAAATGGACCCATCCACCTGGACTTAAGTGTTCCAGAAAAAATTCTTAATCTGGCATTATACAACAAAACTTTATATCCTGACATAAGATTTTTAGTATCTTCTGATCATGTCATAACTTCATCTTTTCCTTATAAATCTTAGCATTTTCATAAGATTCATTCCTTATCTCTTCAAGCTCATTTAATTGCAATAATCTCTTTTCAGCAGCATCTTTCAAATTATAATTGAGCTCTTTAATAGCCCAATATTCTTTATACTCAAGTTCAATAGGTAAATGAAAAGCTTTTCTAAAAATCAGCCTATATGGGGACATTTCTATAGGGGTTCTGTAGGCAGTCCTATAGGCCCACAAAGAATAATCTAGTTTGATTAACCAATCCTTTTTGTTTGGATTAACAGTCTTTTCCAACATTCTTTTAATTTCACAATTGGATAATTAAACCAAACCATTTATCTGAGAATGATAAGCAGTAGCAATGCGATGATTTATATGATATTTTTTTGCTAATTTCTCGATAATCGCATTTTTAAAATGACTTCCCCCATTTGTTATGATTACCTTGGTATTCCAAATCTGTAAAATATATTATTTCTTAAAAGCTCTGCAACACTTTGAGCATCATATCGAGGTAAAGCAATAACTTCAATCCATTTGGAAACATAATTTATTGCTATCAAAATATAAACATTTTCGAAAGATGGTGTAAATGGACCCATAAAATCTAATCTCCAAACATCAAATATTTCAACTTCCAACATATAATTGAGGGCCATTACATTTCTTCTAGAAATATTGCCTACATGCTGAAATCTATCACAATTTTAATATAAGCATTCACATCCTTAAAAATTGTAGGCTAATAAAATCTAGATTGTAAGATTTTATATGTAGTTCTTTCAACCCCAAAATGTCCCCCATAATCAGAATCATGACACTTTTGAATAATTTCATAAGTCTCTTCCAAAGGTACACATCTTCGAATTATAAGATCCTTTCCTTGTTTATATAAAAATGGGTCATCCCAAAAATAAGTCTTAGCATTAGACAGAAATTTCTTCTTTTCTGGTATGTCAAACCATAGGAAATAATATTACTGACAATAAAGTTTACTATGTTGGCATACCACGGAACACGCCACTCATTAACAATGAATAATTTTTCATCTGGACAATGTTCATTAATTTCTTCATCATCACAGAGAGATTTTTCATTTTCAAGCCTGGATAAATGATCAGTAATTTGACTATTGGAACCCTTCCTATCTACTATCTCAAAATCAAATTCTTGCAAAAGAAGATCCATCTAATCAATCTCGGCTTTGCATCCTTCTTCTTCATTAAATATTTGATAGCAGAATGATCAGTATGCACCACACATTTAGTTCCAATTAAATATGATTGAAATTTATCAAAGGCAAATACTATAGCTAATAACACTTTCTCGATAGTAGTATAATTAATTTGAGCATCATTAAGAGTTTTACTAGCATAATAAATAACTTTGAAAATTTTCTCATATTTCTGAACCAAAACAACACCAATAGCATAAGCACTAGCATCACACATTAATTCAAAAGGTTTTTCCCAATTTTGTGAAATTATAATATGTGCAGTGATTAATTTGTCTTTTAAGGTTTCAATTTCTTTTAGGCAATCATCATCAAAATAAAAAATTGCATCCTTCTCCAATAATCGGCATAAAGCTTTTGTAATCTTTGAAAAGTCTTTGATGTAACGCCTGTAGAATCTAGCATGTCCTAGAAAACTTCTAATTCCCCTTACACTGGTCGGGCAAGGTAAATTAGAGATAACATGAATTTTTGCAGGATCTACCTCCAAACCTTTTTCTGAAATTTGATGTCCCAATACAATTTAAGAAAACTCTCTTCTCCTCTTTAAGTCAATTGAGAGGAAATTATAATAGGCAAGGTTGAGGATTCACTCAGAAAAACATACTTCAAATGATCAGGAAGCATTTTTAACTCATGTTTAGGAGGTTTTTCATTTGATGGACCATATGATTCATCTTTTTCAGTCATATCCAACAATTCAAAAATTTCATGAACATAATTTTATTCTTTCTCTTGAAAATCTTTAGAATGATGTAACTCATCTTCTTGCTTATGTTCCAATTCTTCTTTTTCAGGTTTTTTTTCATAAGTTGACTTGAAATGACATTCACTCAAATATCTGATAACATCCATCCTATAACATTAATCATTTTTACCTATTGTATGATATTTCATCGATTTCGAAATATTGAATGTAACAGTTTGATCATTAACCCTCATCGTTAATTCCCCTTTTTGCACATCTATCATTGCTTTACCTATGGCTAGGAAAGTTCTTCCTAAAATGATGAGTATCTCTTTATCTTTCTCTATATCAAGTACAATGAAATCAACAGGAAAGATAAATTGATCCACTTTAACCAAAACATCTTCTATAACTCCTTTTGGATATATGATCGAACAATCTGTTAATTGCAGAGTTACAGTTGTTGGGGTTATTTCTCCTAGTCTCAGTCTTTTGAAAATTGATAGAGGCAAAAGATTAATGCTTGCACCCAAATCACATAAAGCTTTTCCATAGAATCCGTCTCTGATTGCACATGGAATTGTGAAACTACCAGGATCTTTTATGTTTTTCAGGAAGCTTGTTCTGAATTATTGCACTGCACTCCTTACTAAGTGCAACTATCTCGTTATCTTCCAACTTCCTCTTCTTGTTGAGAATATCCTTCATAAATTTCACATAGTTTGCCACTTTTTTTAAGGCTTCAACAAATGGAATATTAATGGTAAGCTTCTTAAATATCTCTAAGTATTTTGAATATTGCTTATCCAACAATTGTTAATGAAGTCTCTGAGGAAATGGAGGTGGTGGCTTTTCCAAATCAATCTTAGGTAGAGAAATTGGTGTTTCCAAACTTTTCAGAGCGTCCTCTTTTGGTTCTTCAATCCTTTCATTCTCTACTTCAGTTTCTTTTGGAACTCTACTTTTGCAACTCTCTTCCACTGCTCAGTTGAATTGCTTTTACATGCTCTCTATTTTTATCTCTTAGATTCACTTCATTATTACTTGGAGTCATTCCTTGAGATCTATTACTTAATGAATTTGCAATTTGCCCCAATTGATTTTCAATATTTCTGATGGTTGCTCCTTGAATTTGTAATTGATTTCCCTTATGTGACACCACTTATTCAATAGAGAACTTCTTCTCTTTTAATTAAAGCATTGTTAAAACCTGGAGGATAGGTTAGACTATAATTATTATTTCTTTAGTTGTTCCAGTTACCCAATGGTTTTACTTGGTGGTTCCCCCATTGTTGATTAATACCACCTTGATTATTGGTATTCCAGTTAAAGTATGGATGATTCATCCAACCTGGGTTATAATAATTGGAATATGGGTTATTATGCTTACTTATAGAATTCAAAGTTTCTGGTGAAGAATAAAAATCAATCATTTGGCCTAATGAATTTTCTTCAATCATTTAATTGGCTGAGAAAAAATCATCCCAAATTGGTATATCTTTCTTGAAATTGCAGCAACTTGATTTGTTAATATTGCAAAAGCATCATTATCATGAACACTGGCTACCTTTTTAGGATTTAACCTTTCAGAAGGCCATTGAAAGTTATTGGTATTCATTTCTTCAATTAAAGCATAAGCATCAGAAAACTGTTTAGACATTAATGATCCAACATCAGCAGCATCTATAATTGATTTAAGAGATCCAACTAATTCATTGTAAAAGGTTCGAATTATTACCCAATCTGGTATTGAATGATGTGGACACTTCATGAGGAGATCTTTAAATCTTTCACATGCTTCATATATTGATTCACCCTTAAAATGACAAAAAGATGTAATATCATTTCTCAACTTCGCAGTCTTCGATGGTGGAAAATATTTAACAAGGAATTTTTATGCTAAATCACCCCATGTTCTGATAGATCCAGGTGCTAACGAATTTAACTATATCTTAGCTTTATCCCTTAGTGAGAAAGGAAAAAGTCTGAGACTAATAGCATCATCTGAAATACCATCATATTTAAAGTAGCACACAACTCTAGAAAATTAGCAAGATGCAAATTAGGATCTTTAGTTGTTGCTCCCCCAAACTGATTATTAGACACCATTAAGATAATAGCAGGTTTAAGTTCAAAAGAATTAGAAGCTACAACAGGGTTTTGAATACTACCATGAAGTTCATCCACTGTAGGGTTAGCATAATCTCTTAAAGGTCTGAATTCTTGATGGATGCCAACATTTTGATTTTGATGATTTGCCATTTCATGAATATTTTTATCCTTTTCAGAATTTTTAATTTTTTGGATTTTTCTGATAGTTCCTTCAAATTCAGAATCATAAGGCACAAGTCCCTCAGAACCTGAACTAAGCATACAACAATAAAATAAAGTAAAATACAACACACTAACAAAAACAAAGAAAAGTAAAAATTTAAATTTTTCTTAATTTTCTTTGAAAATGTAGTTTTAATTAATTTCTACTGCAACGGTGCAAAAAACTTGATCCTCGATAAATATATGTGTGCCAAAAATTTAACTCCACACCGAATATATGTGTTAATGATTTAGATATAATAATTATGTTTTTATAAAATGGAATTGTTGACCTCATTTTTGATGAGATCTTCTCTTCTTCTTTTTAGTACTTAGGATCTAGCCTTAGGCCTTTCCTTTGACTATCTTAGAGGATTAGAATTGGGACCCACCACTTAGAAATTCAAACCACTTCTTAACTCCCTGCAAACTCCATAAATTTGATTGTAGACCCCTAATCACCTAAAGGGTTGAAATCAAATGTGGAAGTTTAAAGGACGAGTTCCTATAGGACTCTTTGGCCTTGAGGCCGCCTACAGGTGGCTCAGTGCAGTGAAGGGCTGACTTACACACACACTACACTCATACACTACACTTTTACACACCTCCTAAAACACACCTATACCCAACTTGACTTCCTGACTCATGTAGGTGATTCACAAGGATGGTCCTTAACCCCTAAGCTCTTAGCTAAGAGGGTTAGGAACAACATAGTAGATACCTCAAATGAGTCCCTTCATGGCTCATGTGGGCTTGATATGGCTTCATGGCTCAACCAAAATGATTTAATTCCACTTACATTTACCCAATCTTCAATTTTCCAAATTTTCAATTTTCCAAATTTTCAATTTTTGACCCCCGGGACCCTACACCCGCCTAGCCTACCCAAAACTCTTGAAACTACCCAAAATTTGCAAAATCACCTAAATTACCCAAAATTCCTCAAAATCAATCCCAAGCATTCCCAAATTACTCAAATTGATCATACATACCCAAAAATACCAAAAATTCCAAAAATATCTCCCAATACCCCCCAAATACCCAAAATACCCCTCTTGACCCAAAAATCCAGAAATTCAGAAAATTCCCAGAAAATTCCAGAAAATCCCAAATATTCCCAATTCCATTTTGTTCAACTACACCATGGGCCAATTTTGTCAATTTACCCCACTTTTGTCAAAACCCCCAATTTGACCCATTTTTAACCCAAAGTGAACCCAATGTCAAACCAAACCTATCCAATTGACCTTAATTCTGGTCCAACTCAATTCTAAACTTTAATTCAACATTTCCAACACCAATCTAGACCAAATCCAAGTCCAATTTGATTGACATTTGGATCCAATTTCACTTTTTGCCTTAAAGCCCAATTTGGACCCATGACCCAAACCTAACCCAAACTCACCCAATTCAACTCCAATTAACCCCAAATCTTTTCTAAACCTTCCTTAACATCCCTACAAATAAAACATTAACATGATTTACCCAAAATTTAGACCCAAACCCCACTCAAATTCAACCGAAAGCCAAAAAGTCCAATTTTGACCTAAACCCAAACATAACCCAAATAAGCCCAAATCCCAAAATCAAAACCCAACCAAAGCCAAAACCTCTTTGAAACACTCCCATAAGAATTTCCCAACATTTATTTTACATCAATTTCAACCCTAGCCCAACATTGGCCCAAGTTAGCCCAATTTGACCTACATTGGCCCATTTACCAAAGAGGCCCAAATCCAACCCAATTCAAACCCAAATCACTCAAAACTCATTTCAAATCACTCATGACATATTCCTGAACCAAACCCAACAATTATTTGGCCCAAAATTCTACAAAATTCCCATTCATGAATTCATTCTTAAACTTAAAAGCCCACTTACATGAAACCTTCCTAAAGCCCATCTCCACCAAAATCCAAAGGGCCAAAATCAATCCAAAACCCATATGACAATTTCTCTACACCATATTTTAAATTAAATCAATCCCTAAGTTTCAAAACTCATCATGAAGCCATTCCAAATTAAGCCCCATACAAATTCCCATCAAAATACCAAAATTTTCTTAAACCCATTTCCATGAAATCGACTTAACTTTTCCCAAGCCAAAGATGAGCCATGAAGCCATGCATGAGCCACATGGAAGCCATGAGAGCCTCTTTACATGTCACCATGCCATTTTGGGCAAAAGGAGGAGACTCTTTCCTTAATCTCCTAAAGTCATTAGCCTTAACAATGATTTCCCTTAACCCAAATTTAATCCAAATATATTTGGATAAGGACTTCTCCATGTCAAACCAACTGATTCCTTTGACTCCTCACAGCACCCAAAGCCACCTTGAAGGGTGAACCAAGCCCAAAGGGTGGACTTGACCAAATCAAGACAAAATTGGCCCTCTCCCATTCCATTTTAAATCAAGCTTTTGACACATGGCATTTGCCAATTGCTTGCACTAATGCCAAGCCCTGACCCTACTGGCCAAGATGGTGACCTGAGACTGGCCGGCCAGCCACCACAGCCGCCGGAAACCACCAGGCCGAGAGCTCACATGTGAGCCCAAACTTGGAATTCTCACCTGCAGAGCTACCCCATCCCCAGTGGCCATTGCGACTGTTCTTCCCTCGACCTAAGCATCCGATCCCAACCCTTAGCCATCCCCGCGAGGCTCTCCAGACCACCTCTATTTAAACCCGACCCCCTCACGGCCATGGAAGAGAGTTGCACAAACCTTGCCGAAACTCGCCAAAATTGTTCCGAGCCATACTCCATACTTAGAGCAATTGATCCCAGCATCAATTTGCCCTAATCCCCACCAACGAACCCAATTTCTCAACCGAAATTTCACCCAAAACCAGGACACTTTGCCACGGTGAGCCAATCTTCAAATCGACCGGTCCTACACCTTCACTAGACCAAGAGAAGAAGTTTCCCACCGAAAGCCCCATCTCCAGAGCCACCCGAGTTGTTCCAGCCTTCCAAGCTTTGTGATCGGTTGTGGTCACTTTCATAGCTAGGCAATTCACCGGACCAGGAGACTTCATCCGGAGCTTGTCGGGACGCAATCGAAGGTGACACAACCCTCAGATTGAAGCCACACTTCTCTGAGCAGAGGTGTGAGCTAATTCTTTATCCCGAGCTTCTGGAGATTCTCCATTTCAAATGCTTTAATTTCAATACATGATCACCATATAGATGTATTCGTCTCTTCAAGACGAATCCATAGAGCATAAGAACATGAAAATCCGTTGAGAAATGAGTGAGTTCTTAGGGTTTTAGTGTGGACGGCTCTCGGGTGAGGATGCTTGGGGACGATGAACGGATGCCGTTCATTCCATACACGCGCGGACGGACGGCCAGGATCGCACCGGATGAGGAGACGGAACGATACAGGCGGGCCCCCGCAGCGCCGAGTTGGATGGCGACGCCGAATCGAAGGCGACGCGTGTGCGTTCGGAGTCGCCGAGGTTGAGCCGGCGCCGCGTCACTTAAATAGAAAATTAGGGTATTTTCGCATTTATTTAATTCCCTAAACTTCAAAAATGCATAACTTTGTGTAGAAAAATCAGAAAAATAAAATAAAAATACCCTCTTGCTCGAGTGAACGAGAGGAGAATAATTTGGAAAAGAAATCATTTAATTTCATGAAGTATTTTATTTTTAATGATTTATTTCCTCTCTGCATTGTTTTAATTCTCCATGCATATAGGAAATTCACCATGGCATGAGACCATAGGGCTTTTGAAGCCTCTGAATTTGGGAACATTCCCTAAATTTTCCAAAGTCAGAGGCCATCCCTATGAGAAGTTATTGATTTTTCAAATTCATGTTACTATTTTGAGTATTTTAAATCCAATAATTAGCATATTGTGAAATAAATTCTAGGAAAATTTGGTGATGTTTCTTATGATCAGAGGACCCTAGGAAAAATAGGTTTTGAATTAATTCACTTAGAATAACCCTAATTGGCTTAAACACCCAAAATAGGTCCTTAATTAATTAGAGCTAATCATATATCAAATTGACTTGAAATCAATTCTCCACTGACCTTTAGGATCAGAGGAACCCACCATAAAAATTTGAAGTCAATTGGACTTGGTTAGCCCTACTAAATGGGTTGTTTAAGCCATTTAGTCAATTTAAACTTTAAAATTTCATAACTTTCAAAATGCCTTTCAAAAATTCACCAAATTGGTTTTGGAGCCTCTCTAATATCAGGGAAATTTAAGAAAATTAAAATTTCAATTTTCAAAAAAAGTTCATTTTTTGTATTATTTTAATATTTTAATAATTAAAAAAATAATAAAAATCATAAAAATAATAAAATTCACCAAAATGTCACATTTTGAATTTCAATCACTTAGGAACAAACCCCATATTTTTCTTAGGTCTATTTGATGAGATATTAAATTTTAAAGCCCTAAGGTAATTTTAAAATTAAAAAAAATGTATTTTTTAGCATTTCCACTAAAATAATTCTAATAAATCAAAGAAAAATCAGAAAATTATAAAAATTGATTCTCTGATTTCCTTGATATCAGAGAGATTTTTGAAAAATATAAAATTCATTTTTTAGCCTTTATTTTATTTTTAAATTAATTAATACTCCAAAACTCAAAATAATTATAATAAAACGAATATAACTCAAAAAATCACCAAAATTAGTCCAAGTGGTCCCCTGGTCATTAGGAATGTCCCATAATTTACTTAAGGACAGAAACTTTCCCTTGCTCATATTATTAAATTTTCCTTGGAAATCCCTATTTTCCACCAAAAATAACTACATAAATAAATTAAATACAGAAAAATCACATTTTCTCCTCTCATGTCTTTATTGGCATATGAGTGAAGTCACATAAAAATTTCAAGTTCATTTAAGCTTAATTTAGTGAGTTATGAAATTATTAAGCTTGAAGGGCAAAATGGTAATTAAAATTTTAACAGGTTTAATAAAATTAAAGAGTAAAATATTTGATCTTAATCTGATTTGGATGATTGAAATTTAAATAATTAAAGGGTAGAAACCTACTAAACAATTTAAAAAATAATTAAAATGAACTTTAATTGAATAATTGATTAAATTTGGAAGAATAATAAAATTGGAATTATTAAAATAGGGATATTATTAGGAAGAGATTTGTTCTTTAATCTAAGGATCCCTAAATTAATCATCTCAATAATATTTAATTCCCAATTAAAATGATAATTCAAATTTAAGATTTAAAATGTTAAAAGACTTAACCATTAAATTAAATTAAAGTTAAATTATTAAACTCTTTTAAATTTTCAATTAAGATTAAAAATAAAATTAAATTAAAATTTAAATTAAATTAAATTAAAACATATTAAATTAAATAATATTAATTTAAATCAAATTAAATTAAAATTAAATTAAAATCAAATTAAATTAAATTAAATTAAAATTAAAAATAAAATTAAATTAAAATTTAGATTAATTTAAATTAAATTAAATTAAATTAAATTAAATCAAATTAAATTAAATTAAAGGAAATCAAATCAAATTAAATTAAATCAAATTAAATTAAATTAAAATTAAAATTAAACCAAATTAAATTAAATTAAATTAAAGTTAAATTAAATTAAATTAAAAATAACATCACCTAAGACATAAAGAAATTCAAAAATAAATATAAAGCAACTCGAACACTATTCCAAATTTAAACCCGTTAATTAAAATTAAATTAAATCACAAACCATTTGAATACCAATTTGCCCTCGAAAACTTTTATTGTCATAACTCCTAAACGTAATGTTAAATGAAGTGTTACTTCACTTATAGGATATGCAAATGTCCTAGTTCACGGAGCAAGATAACAACAAAACTTGAATTCTCGGACGATTAATTCATTTGTATAATTAAATTCATTTGGACTTAAAACAATCCTAGAAGTATTGAAAAGATGTTTAAGACTCGTCCTAAGCACTTCCTCAATATGATAGGATGTTTATAAGAACAATTGAATTTAATTGTTCTTTGATGAAGAAAATCGTCCTCAAACCAAAACACAAGAACCCAGACGTCATAGGAGATGACTAGCTATAGGATTAGGAATTTGGTAGAAAACCATAACCTTTCCCTTAGCTTTACCTAGGAGCTTGCTTAAATATTCTAATTGTGTTTAAGTGCAGCCTGAGATGACGGGAAGACCCTCCAGGTACGCTTTTACTTTCTTGCAATTTATTTTATTGCAATTTATTTAATCGCATCGCACTTACTTTTCTTGCATGATAAACAACTGTTGCATGAAAACCCACACCTTTAGGATAGTCCCTAAAACTGAAACCAAAACTAAATTAAAAGTCATTGCAAGATAAAATTCACCGCCACAACATTTCAAAATATAAAACAACTCAAAATTTAATCACAAACAGAACACAAAACTTCAATTACAACTAAATCAAAAACATCTTGTTGGATGATCGGGAATACCTCGGATGATGTAACCTACGTGTTGCTAACGGGATTTCCCACGGTCTAAATGAAAGTGTGGAACTCATTCAGTTGAGTTTAGCAAATTCATCTGGACTAAGTGAATCCGATAAAAATAACGATGCCGGAAGGTCGAAATCATGGGATCTTAACCTGTGTTGTTATAATCAACTTTAAGATTTGTTTAATTAAAACATAAAAAACACTTGGAAATTAAGAATTTCTCTAAACCAAACACTTTTCTCATCTCCTGATTTATGACTTCTAAAACTCAACCTCTGCAAGAACAAGGAGCTCGGAGCATGGTGGGCAGCACGGCCATCGTCATCAGCAAAACCTGAGTCCACTTCAGCAAAACTTTCTTAGAATTAAATAACCAAGCCATAGGACCTCGAGGTAGTTTGCCTAGTGCAACATAAATCCTTAACCTTTTGTTAGGCATTTGCATGATCTTGTCATGTAAATTAAGCCCTAACCGGTCTTAGGACTCTGAGGTAGTCGTCCGATACAACATAAACCCTCACATCTTCGAGGCTATTTGCATGACTGCGTTATGCAAATATAAGTCCTAATTAATTAAAATTGGCAAGATTAAAGCATTAAATAAACATTAGGACTTTCCTAAATCCAAGACAAACAATAGGATAGTTGAGAAATTACCGAAGTTCACTTCGAATCTGTGATTTCTCCTACCTTTCTTCCTTTGAATTCCCAAAACAAAATGTTCCAAATTTAATCCATTCCCTATTGAAATTCCAAAATTCAATCATTTGAAAACTTAAACTTTGAAATTCTTGAGAGCGAATTACCGATTATTATCGAGAGTTTTCTTAGGTGATTCCCGTCACTTAAGATGTAATTAAATATAGGGGCTTGCCCTTATAGGGAATTTTAAGAACCCAGGTAATATAAACCCTGTTTAATATTTTCATATTAGGCAGGGGAACTTGTCGGCTTATAAAATTGGTTCCCAGACCAAACGGATGTCAAAACCTTTCTAGTTTATTTAATCGAGCCCCATTACCAAGCAGTGTGTCTATTCTTCGAGGTAGATACACGGTTTGTGGTGCGGCGCTCGTTTATATAGACTATCTGGGATGTGAGGTAGGTTTGATTTCATATCTTAAAATTATTTTCAAAATCAAATACTACTTTTTCAAATTATTTATTTAAATTAAATTAAAAATTCGCCAACAATTTCTGTAGGCGACCCCTTTTCAAAAATACAACACTCAACCTAAAAATATGCCGACAGGAATACTACGCAAGTATACGTACCATTTACTAAGTAATATAGGACCTTCTGATTAAGCCCCGAGATATCTAACCCATAGGAAAATGTAAAAACTATTTAAAGATTTAAGAAAATTATACTTTTACTTTTTTAATGACTTTTGTAAGTATCTTTTTATTTGAAAAAATTGAAAATTGTTTTTGGTATTTTTAATTAAAGCTAAGAAGGAAATGAAAATTATCTAAACTTTAAAATGCGATATAAATACTAGGAAATAAAATATCTTTTTCTTTCTCTTATAAAGCAGAAATAATTTTGAATGTATTGTTGTGGAAGTATTTAAATGTGTTGTGATAAATAGGAGTAAATTTATTCTTTACCCTTACTTGGTTCTATAAAGAACATTGGTTAATTTGAAATTTTAAAATCTTGAACATGGTTAGGCAGAGAAGATGCTAGCTCTCACTGTAGAGTTCTCTCGATTCCCTCCACCTGGGGGCTAACTTTTCATAACAAAATTTAAAATATCAAACCAAATTAGGGGGCTTTAGCCTGTCACTCTAAAGATCTCTAATTCTACTCCCCATTAAAAAACATATCTGCTAAGCATTCAATTATATGGACTACAATTCTCATCTATATAATTGGATGTGATTTATACCATTTATTATTTGAGACAATATTGCATTGGATCTTACATAATCTCACAAAAAATTTAACGTCTTAACTGGCCAAATTAAGAAGTAAATTAAGTTTATGGAATTAAATCTTCACAACGTATTCCAACTTTAAACACTTATACATTCCATAACAATCCTACATAATTTAATTACTTCTTTATTTAAAAAAGAAAAAGATAAAGAGAACTACTCAGAATTCATGGAGAAAACACAAGCAAACTTTGAGTGGAAAATAGAAATCATAAAGAAAGCACAACAATAAAAACTAAATATAGAAAACAGAAGTAAACACTTAACTGAAAATTCTCTCCACAAGACTCAGGAAGTTCCTTTCAAACTTGATTTTTCACTGAACAACACTATAGAGGTTGGCACCAAACTCTGTCGACTCCAACTCTAACTTTAGACTTCAATAAAAACTAGATAAATGGATGAAAGTAAATTGGTGAAAAGAAAGTTCACACCAAACTAACTAACACTAAACAATAAAAGACTGAAAGTAAATCTCTTTAAACTAGAAGACGAAACTGAAAACTAGAAAAGACTCTTGAAAACTAAACTAAAAGACTAACTCTCCCTAAAGATGCACACACATACACACACATGACATAACTTTAATAATAATCCAAAAGGTGCCTTAGTGTCTCTTCAAATCATGTCCCGATTCAACGTATCCACCAAAAGATGCATCCCTTCATTCAAATTTGCCGCCCATGGGAAGTTAAGGAAGTCACCACAAAAAGTTGCTTCAAACACCCCTTGAAATTGGCACCAAAAATGAATAAAATTCAATTTCTAACTTTGGCGGCTAAGCACCTTCCATGCGGTGCTTAGCCGCTAAGGTCCATTTTTTTATTTTTTTTATTTTTTTTGCTCCAAATTTGATCCAATTTTTGCTCCTTTCATCATAATCACTTATTTTCATTATATGTGCAAGATAAACGCAAAATACATTCCATTACAGTGCAATATCATCAAAAATAGGTATAAAAATGTGCATAAAAACACTATATATTTTAGGTGTATCAGTTACTTTTTTCCATGTGTACAAAAGTTAATTAAACAAGGATACGTGCCAAAGCAAATGCCAAAAGATATGTTACAATCGTTCAAAAAATTATGGAATACAAACAGAAATAAACTCAACTCGAAAGATGGTCTTGGGTTCAGTATGATCAGACCTGTCAATGACTCGGGATTTTGCATGGTTGTTACTAGTCAGCTAGAAAAAGATTACCTGGACATCCAAGATGAATATGAAGATCAACCAAAAGAAGAGGCTCCGCCAGAGTTCGAAGAAGAAATCAAATTAACTATGGAAAAATTTAAAAAAATCAGTCTCGAGACCGAGGAGCAACCCCGACCTACTTTCATAAGTTTGTTGCTTAACGAAGAAGAGGTTACAGACTTGGTCAAGTTATTGTTAGAATTTGAAGATTGCTTTGCTTGGAGCCATGACGAAATGCCTGGACTATCTCCAGAGGTTACAGTTATCCGATTAGGAGTGGACCAAAATACAACTCTAGTGAAGCAAGCTCCTAGTAGAATGCACCTCAAAATAGAACAACAAGTTATGGCAGAAACAAAGAAATTAATAGACTCTAACTTTGTCCGAGAAGAACAATATCCAACATGATTTGCCAACGTCGTGCCAGTAAAGAAGAAAAATGGACAAATCTGAGTGTGTGTCGACATCAGGGACTTAAATAAAGCATGTCCGAAAGATGAGTTTCCATTACCGATACCGGAACTAATGGTGGACATTACATCATCACACAAAATTTTCTCCTTCATGGATGGATCATCAGGTTATAATCAAATTAAGATGGCTCCAGAAGATGCAACACTTATAGTTTTCAGAAATTCGATCAGGACTTACTGTTATACTGTGGTGCCATTCAGTTTAAAGAACGCAGGAGCAACATAACAAAGAGAAATGTTGAAAATCTTCAATGACCTCATTCACAACCAAGTGGAATGTTACGTGGACGATTTGGTCATTAAGAGCAAAGTAAAGGAAAACCACCTAAAAATTACATAAATACTTTTTTTTCTGGATGGATATACTGGTTACCACCAAATAAAAATTTCTCCCTATGATCAAGAAAAAACAACATTTACCAGTCCTTATGGTACATTTTCTTATAGAAGAATGCCCTTTGGTTTATGTAATGCTTTTACTACATTTCAGAGAAGTATGATGGCAATTTTTTTGTGATTTAATTGAAAAAGGGATTGATGATTTTTATGGATGACTTTTTCGTGTTTCTAATTTCATTTGAATAATGTTTAGAACTTTTATCAAGAGTTCTTAATTGTTGTGAAGAAACTAATTTAGTCCTTAACTAGGAAAAATGACAATTTATCATAGCAGGAGGATTTGTTTCGGGATATCGTATATCAGAAAATGGAAAGGAGCTTGATCTTGCATAAATTTAAGTCATCTCTAATTTGCCTTGCCCAACAAATGTAAGGGGAATTAGAAGTTTTCCTGGACATGATGGACTCTACAAGCATTATATTAAAGACTTTTCAAAGATTTCAAAGCTTGTATGTCGTTTACTAGAAAAAGATGTGAATTTTGATTTTGATGAAGAATGCTTAAAAGATTTTGTGATATTAAAAGAAGAATTAATCACTACACATGTTATAGTTTAACCAAACTGGGAAAAATCTTTTAAATTAATGTGTGATGCAAGTGATTATGCTATTGGTGTTATTTTAGGTCAGAGATATGATAACATTTTCAAAGTGATTTACTATGCTAGTAAAAATGTTAATGAAGCTCAAATTAATCAGACCACAACTGAGAAAGAGTTATTAATTATAGTATTTGCCTTTGATAAATTCAGATCATATTTAGTTGGAACAAAATGTGTGGTGCATAGTGATTATTCTGCTATTAAATATTTATTGAAAAAAAGGATGCAAAACCTAGACTTATAAGATGAATTCTTCTTTTACAAGAATTTGATTTTGAAATAGTAGAAAGGAAGGGTGCTGATAATCAAATTACTGGTCATTTGTCCAGCAAATGAAAAATCTCTCTGTGATGTTGAAGATATTAATGATTTTTTTCCTGATAAAAAATTGTTCACTATTAATGAGTGGCGTGTTCCGTGGTATGCCGACATTGTAAATTTTATTTTCAATGATAGTATACCCTATGGTCTGACATAAAAAGAGATGAATAAATTTTTATCTGAAGCTAGAACTTATTTTTCGGAGGACCTATTTTTATATAAACAAGGAAAGGATCTGATCATTCGAATATATGTGCCATTAGAAGAAACTTATGAAATTATTCAAAAATTTCATAATTCTAATTATAGGGGACATTTTGGTGTTGATAAAACTGCACATAAAACCTTACAATCTTGATTTTATTGGCCTACAATTTTTAAGGATGTTAATGCTTATATTAAAATTGTGATCGATGTCAACATATAGGAAATATTTCTAGAAGAAATGAGATGCCCCTCAATTATATGTTGGAAGTTAAAATATTTGACGTTTGTAGATTAGATTTCATGGGACTGTTTATACCATCTTTCAGAAATACATACATTTTGATAGCAGTAGACTATGTATCTAAATGGATAGTAGCTGTTTCTTTTCCTCGATTTGATGCTCAAAGTGTTGCAAAGTTTTTAAGAAAGAAATTATATTGCAAATTTGAAATACCAAGAGTGATCATAACTGATGGAGGAAGTTATTTTAGAATTGCAATTATAGAAAAGCTAGCAAAAAAATATAATATTAACCATCGCATTGCTACTGCTTATCATCCAAAGACAGGTGGTTTTGTTGAATTATCCAATTGTGAAATTAAAAAATTTTTAGACAAGACTGTTAATCCAAATAGAAAGGATTGATTAATTAAACTGGATTATGTTTTGTGGGCATATAGGACTGCGTACAGAACTCCTATAGGAATGTACCCATATAGGTTAATTTTTTGGAAAAGCTTGTCATTTACCAGTTGAACTTGAGAAATAGAGCATATTGGGCTAATAAAGAGTTCAATTATACTTTGGAAGATGCTGTTGAATAGAGATTGTTGTAATTAAATGAGCTTGAAGAGATAAGTAACGAATCTTATGAAAATGATAAGATTTATAAAGAAAAGATGAAGTTATGGCATGATTGGAAGATTCTTACTAATAATCTTAAACCAGGACAACAAGTTTTGTTATATAATGCCAGATTGAAAATATTTTCTGGAATACTTAAGTCTAGATGGATGGGTCCATCTATTGTAATGAAACTTTATTCTTATGGAGTTGTGGATATTAAAGATTCTAAGACTGGAAAAATATTAGAAGTTAATGGTCATAGACTCAAACCTTATTTTTCAGTCTATCAATTTAAACCTGATGAGAATCTGATGTTGGGTCACTCTAATAAAGCTTGAGGTATGTCAGGCTGATGTCGTTAAACAAAGAGCTTTGTGGGAGGCAACCCATAGTTATCGGTGTGTTCTACTTTATGTTTGCTTTGTGTGTTTTGTTTGGTTTGATTTAATATTATGTTGTAGCAATTTGGAGTTTTAATGTTATAATGGTGTTTATTTGACCTTAATTGATGACTTAGAGGTGTTTGAATGAAGATTTGGACGTTTAACAGACCTGTGCAAAAATGAGCACTGACGGCTATGCGCCGCAAGTTGGATCTTAGACGCCGGAGTTACGAAAACATGAAAAATGGGATTTTAGAAGTCTAAATCATGGGTAAGTGTTTTTTGGAATTAATGAGGAGTTTTAACACGTCTACGGTCATTTCTAAGACTTCCCATATCTATAAAAAGGACCATAATTAAAGAAATACTTGCCCTAGTTCTTATTTTCTTTCTTAAGTCTTAAGAAATATATTTTAAGTGCAAAAATGTCTTCTTGGGAGAGTGAAGTGGAGAAAAAAGGAAGTCAACAAGAACAAGTTCATCAGTGAAAGTGCGCAAGAGATATTCAACGGATATCTAACTGTTAGTATTCAAGGAATTGTAGAAAATCTTGCGAAGATTGAGGCTAATGTGGCATTAATCGAAGCAAAGGTAAATGAACTAAAGTAAATTTTGGGCACATAGAATGGCAACTCAAAATGCAATTCTATCATTCAAGTTATATGGAAGAAGCAGATAGAGTGATGGTTCTGAAGAACAAATGGATAAAAGAAGAAGATGTGGGAGTTTTTAACCATCGCCCGTTTTATCAGATTTACATTCCAGATGGTTCAAATGGAAATAATGGTGATTTTGGATATATTCCGCCTAATGGAGATTGAAATTAAATTAAGTGTGGTCTAGTGGTTTAGTTATTTGTGTTTAGTATTTAGTGTTTGTGATTATTATAATGTTTATATTTTGTTTCATTTTAATTTGTGTTTGTTACATCTTAATGATGTTAATTTGTGTTTAAGATATGTGTTGTGAACCTATGTATTAGAAAATTTCATCCAAGATGTTTGGATAGAAATTTATAGTTTGTTTAAGTGTGTTTTATTATTAATGAAATGTAAGTTTCTGTTTGGGTGAAATTTGTGTTGAATCGATGGAAATTATAGTATAATTTTGGAGTATTAAAAGTGTTATGGAGTAAAATTAATTATTTGAAGTGATTAAGGGTGATTAACTAGGCGTTTTTGTGAGATTAACATAAATTGTCAAAATCTTAGCACAAGAGGATAAGCGACAAAACTTCGGCGCTTAAGCGCCAAATTTTGTGGCTATGTGCTGTAGCTTCGTCCATAAGCGCCGGTTCGCAAAATTGCTTTTCATACATTAAAAACTCCAAATTTGTAATTTCTAACCCCATCATCACCTTTAACCTCTCAAATTCGTGATAAAGTAGACTAGGGCATCACTAAATTGGGTCAATTTAGAGCTGATTTCGATGAAATTTGTTGGATTTGAACTCTTTAAGGTATGATCACTTCTCCTAAACAATGTTTTTTTATTTTTACCTTGTATTTTGAGTAAATTTTTTAGAAATTCGAAAATCACTATTATTGGTGAAAATTTAAGGAAAAGCATGAGAAATTGCTTGGATTTAGTGGATTCTGCCTTTATAAGTTAAGTTAGCAAGTTTAGTTTGATTTTGGAATTTATGGTGAATTTCTTGTAAATTTTAGATATGGCTCGAAAGTTAAAGAGCTCGAAAGAGAAAGCTAGATTTGATTCAAATAAATTTGTCAGTTCTAGAGCAGAGGATCGTTACATTGAGGAACTAGACATAAAAAGAACATTTTGAATAATTATTAAAATGAATACTTAAGATTAGAAAAAGAGAAGAGTTTTGAAGAGAAGTATTGGCAAGAGAAGTTGGAGAAAAGCTTGAAGTGGTTGAGGGGAGAGAGGAAGAAAGAAAGTATTCTTCTTTCCATACTTTCCTTACTTTTCCACTTTATTTTATCATAGTTTGTATTATAATTTAGGAGAGTCAATCCTTAGAGTCAGGCGCCAACCTCCAAGGAGGTATCTAGTGGAAAGAAAAATTTTCAGAGGAACTTCAAGAGTCTTGTTGAGAGGATTTTCATATAAGTCTTTATCTTTGTTTTTACATTTGGTTTTGAAATAACTCTTGTTGTGTTTTCACTACGATTTCTATTTTCAAATCAAATTGTCTTTGTGTTCTCTCCATGAGTTATGAGTAGTTTTCTTTATTTTTTTCCTTTTAAATGAAGAAGTAATTAAATTATGGAAGGGAGTTGTGATAAGTATAGGTGTTTAATGTTGCAAGAAGTTATGATGATTCACTACCTTGCACTTCATTTTCTTCTTGATTTGGCCAATTAAAATGTTAAAATTTGTTGTGAGAACATGTAAGAACCAGTGCGATATTGTCTCAATCTACAATTGGAAACAATCACATGAAATTATATGCGTGAGAACTGTAGTGCATATGATTGAGTGCAAATAAATATGGAGATATGCTTTTTAATGGGGAGTAAAATTAGAGGACTGTAAAGTGAAAGGCTAAAACCCTAATTTGGTTTGATATTTTAAATTTTCTAATGAGATGTTAGCCCCACGGTGGAGAGAGAAGTGGAAACTCTAGAGTGAGAGCTAGTATCTTTCCTGCCTAACCCATCTACAAGATTTCAAAACTTCAATTTAATCAATGTTCTTTATAGAACCAAGTAAGGGTAAAGAATATATTTGCACCTTTTTGGCACAACACATATAGATACTTCCACAACGAAATTTCATAATTATTATTAATTCATTGAGGGAGGAAAAAAATATTTCATTCTCATTTGCTTTCATATATAATTTTATACTCTTGTTAATTTTAGTTGCTTACTTTACATTTTCTTAAAAGAAAATATCAAAAACAAATTTAAAACTTTTTATCTTAAAACATACTTTACAAAATCATTTTAAAATGTAAGAAAAAAATTTCTTTATTCTTTAAAATTTTAGACATTTTTCTATGGGTTCAATATCTCAGAGCTTAATAATAGAGTCCTATATTACTTGATAAATGATACGTATACTTGCATAGAATCCCATATTATAAAATAATTGAAATTATTTCTTATTTGCTTCAAAGTTAAGTTTTTCAAATTCATTAAAGAGGAAGAGATATTATCATTGAAAAGAAATATAAAGTGTAAAATGTAAGAATAAATATTCAAGGATCACTTGCCTCCCATAAAGCGCTTGGTTTAACGTCGTCAGCCCGACAAACGTTTAGTTATTCAGGATGACGTAACATTAAAACATTTTTAAATATTGGTAGATACCCTTCAAATGATTGTTTTAATCTATGTCCATTAACTTTAAATATTTTTCCAATTTTAGGATCCTAAATATCAACAGCTCCAGATGGATAAACTTTTAATCTTGTATTATATATCAAAACTTTCTGTTCATGTTCAAATTTTTTTATTATAATTTTTTGATAGTGCCAAAATTTCATTTTCTCCTTATAAATTATGTCATTATCATAAGATTCATTTCTAATTTCTTTCAATTCATTCAATTGCACCAATCGTTTCTTTCCTGGATTCTTTAAATTGAAATTAAACTCTTTTATCGCCTAATATGCTTTATGTTCCAACTTTACAGGTATGTAGCTGGTTTTCTAAATATTAGTCTATAAGGAGACATTCCGGTAGGGGTTTATTAAGAAGTTCTATATGCCCATAATGCAGTATCTAATCTAACTGACAAGTCTAATTTGTGAAGATTCACAGTTTTCTCTAAAATTCGTTTAATTTCATGAATAAACACTTCTGATAAACCACTAGTTTGAGGATGATAAGAAGTAGAGATTCTATGAATAATATTATATTTAACCAATTTCTGAATCAGATTATTCCTAAAAAGATCCACCATCAGTAATCATCACTCTCGGTATTTCATACCTTGTAAAAATATTTTTCAATAAGAATTTTGGAACACTTCGAGCATCACATCTAGGCAAAGCAATTGTATGGAGCCATTTTGAGACATAGTAAAAAGTAACCAGTATATATAAATTTCCAAATGAAGGAGTAAATGGTCCCATAAAGTCTAATCCCCAAACATTAAAGATCTCAACTTCCAGTGTAAAATTTAAAGGCATTTCATTTCTTCTAGAAATATTACCTACTCTCTGACATCGATCATATGATTTAATAAATCTATAAACATCCCTAAAAACAGTAGGCCAATAAAATCTAGATTGCAAAATCATATGTTCAGTTTTATTAGTTCTAAAATTTCCTCCAAATTCTGAATCATGACATCTCTTACTTATTGGTTCAATCTCTTCTTAAGGCACACATCTAATTATAAGATCCTTTCATTGTTTATATATGTATGTTTCATCCCAAAAGTAAAATTTAGCATCATATATAAATTTCTTTTATTGTTGCATTTTTAATTCAAGTTACAAAATATCACTCATAATATATTTCACAATATCAGCATACCAAGGTGAATTTCATTCCTTAATGTTATAATGTTATTCATCAAGGAAAGTTTCTGTAATTTCCTTCTCAAATTTAGATAGTTTATATTGTTCCAGTCTAGACAAATTATTGGCTATTTGATTAACAGTTCATTTTCTATCTATGATCACAAAGTCAAATTCTTGCATTAAAAGTATCCATCTGATTAATCTTGGTTTGACATCCTTCTTTTGCATTAAATGTTTGATAGCTCAATGGTTCGTCTGCACTATACATTTAGTTTCAATCAAATACGATACAAAAGCATACACAATTGCTAATAATTCTCTTTCCATATTGGTATAATTAATTTGAGCTTCATTAAGAGTTTTACTAGCAAAGTAAATAACGTTAAACATTTTATTTTACCTTTGTCCTAAAGCAACTCTGATCGCATAATCACTAGCATCACACATAAGTTCAAATGGTTTCTCTCAATCAGGTGGAACAATTATAGGGGCAGTGATTAATTTTTCTTTTAATAGTTTAAAGGCATTTAAACATTCTTCAATAAAATAAAATTTCTTAACTTTTTCTAAATTTGGAATAGTGGTTTAGTAAATTCTGAAAAATCTTTAATATAATGCTTGTAAGACCCAGCATGTCCTAAGAAACTTCTTACCCCTCTCACTATAGTAGGAGGTTGTAACTTCTTAATAATCTAAATTTTTGCAGGGTCTACCTCCATACCATGTTCAGATATTTTATGCCAAAGTACAATTCCTCCTCCAACCATAAATTGACATTTTTTTTTAATTTAGAACTAAATTTGTTCTTTCCAAATCTACAAAACTTTTTTGAAATTATTTAAACATAGTCAAATGAAGTTTTAAAAACAAAAAAAATCATCCATAAATACTTCTATTCCATTATCAATTAGATTACTTAAAATAGACATCACACATCTTTTGAAATGTTGCAGGTGGTTACATAATCCAAAGGGCATTCTTCGCAAAGCAAAAGTTCCATATGGGGTAGTAAATGTAGGCTTTTCTTGATCCTCAAAAGCAATGGGTATTTGATGATAACCAATATATATATCCAAAAAGCAAAGGTACCTATGCTCAGCTAGTCTATCAAATAAAAGTGATCTAGAAAATAGTCTTCATATTGTATTTCATGGATATAGAAAAGGTAGAGAGAAGTGATCTTTCCTAGTGGCGACATTTAACTTTATATAATTCACCAACTAGTGACTTTTCTTGTTGGTATAATTTCATTTCAAGCATTCACATCAACTATCACTCCTTTCTTAGGTACATAATGAATTGGACTTACCCAAGCACTATCTGAAATACGATAAATAATTTCAGCATCAAGTCATTTCAAAATTTCCTTCTTAACTACTTTTGTCATCATTGGATTTAGTCTCCTTTGCAGATCAGCTTTAGGTTTATGTTGTTCATCTAACAAAAATCTATGTGTATAGATAGAAGGACTGATTCCTTTAATATCAGTTAATGTCCAAACAAAAGCCTTTTTGTATCTTTTTAATGTATCCAATAATTTTTGTTCTTGATATTCATTCAAATCTGAAGATAAACTGCCTGACAAGGTAGATAATTCTCCTAAAAAAATGTATTTCAAATGGTTTAAAAGAATTTTTATTTCAAGTTCAGAAGGTTTTATGATAGATGAAATTAAACTTCTATCATCACTTTCCGTAGTATGCAACATTTCAAATCTTTCCTGAACATAATTTAGATCTTCATTCCTCATCTCATCAAAATCATCTTCTATTTCATTATCATCCTCACATTTCAAATCTTCATATTCTATTTTCTCTTGAAATATTTCTTTAAAATGATCATCTCTCAAATAATCACAAATTTCTATTCGAAAGCATTCATCATCTTTTTCTGTTGAGGGGTATCTCATGGATTTCAAAATATTTAATGCTACCTCTTGATCATTAACTCTCATAGTTAATTCTCCTTCTTGAACATCAATCATAGCTCTTCCAGTAGAAAGGAATGGTCTTCCCATAATAATGGGAATTTCTTTATCTTTCTCCATATCTAGAATAATAAAATCCACAGGAAAGATAAATTTGTGAAACTTTATTAGTACATCTTCTACAACTCTTTTAGGATAAGTAATAGAATGATCAATTAACTGAGGAGTTGCAAAAGTAGGTGAAAATTCTCCTATTCCCAATCTTTTGAAAGTTGATAAAGGCATAAGGTTAATACTGGCTCCTAAATCACACAGGGCTCTTCCGAAAAATTTTTCACCTATAGCATAAGGAATAGTGAAACTACTAGGGTCTTTAAGTTTTTCGGGAAGCTTTTTCAGATATTGCACTATACTCTTCGCTAAGATCAACAGTCTCATGATCTATGGACTTCCTTTTCTTTTAAGAATATCCTTCATGAACTTTGCATAATTAGGCATCTATTCTAATGTTTCACCAACGAGAATATTTACTAATAATTTCTTAAGGATTTCTAGAAAAATTTAAATCAGTTATCTTTATTTTGTCTTTTTAATCTTTGAGGAAACGGAGGTGGTGGTTTTTCTACAGTAATTTTCATTGGTTCAAGTGAATATTCTGAGTCAGGATAAATTATATCATTACCTTTTTCAATTTCCACCTTCTCTTTCTAAGTTTCAATTTCTTTTTGCACTCTCGTTTCTAATTCTTTTCCACTTCTTAATTGTATAGCCTTAATTTTTTCTTTATTTTAAACTTTTGGATTAATCTCAACATTACTAGGAAGAGTTCCTGAAGGTCTATTATTAAGCAGTGAAAATATATCCTAATTGATTTTCAATGTTTTTAATTGTGACTCCCTTGGTTTGTAATTGATTACGAATATTTAAAATCAATTCTTTCTTAGACAATTTATTCTCCTTAAATTGTAGGTTACTAGTAAAACCTAAAGGATAAGAATGTCTTTAGTTTGTGTTTCTTTTGGTCGTTCAAATTTCCTACTGGTTTCACTGAAATGTTTCCCCATTGCGGGTTAACAGTAGCATTGTTATTATTACTCCAATTTAAGTTCGGGTGGTTCTTCCAATCTGGATTATAATAATTGGAATAGGGATTGCTATATTATTTATAAGGTTCAAGGTCTCATAAGATGTTTGAGATTCTATTATCTAACCTACTGAATTTTCCTCTAATACTAGGGGTGTTTGAGAATAGTTCATTCCGTATTGATCTATTTTCTTTGAAGGGCCAGCAAGTTGAGAGACTATCATTGTTATCGCATCAGAATCATGATTAATAGCTACCCCCATTAGATTTACACATTCAGAGGGTCCTTGAAAATTTTTAGTAGCAATCTCTTCTATTAAAGAATATGCTTCATCAAAAGGTTTTAACATTAATAATCCACCAGCAGCAGCATTTATAATTGATCTAAGTGATCCTACTAATCTATTTTAAAATGTCTAAATTATTAACCAATCTGGTAAAGCATAATGTGGACACTTCCTAAGGAGATCTTTAAATCTTTCCCAGGATTCATATACTGATTCCCCATCAATCTGACCAAAAGTTATAATATCATTTCTTAGCTTAGCAATTTTTGATGGAGGAAAGTATTTGTTGACCTCATTTTTGATGAGGTCTTCTCTTCTTCTTTTTAGTACTTAGAATCTAGCCTTAGGCTTTTCCTTTGACTATCTTAGAGGAATAGAATTGGGACCCACCGCTTAGAAACTCAAACCACTTCTTAACTCCCCGCAAACTCCATAAACTCGATCGTAGACCCCTAATCACCTAGAGGGTTGAAAATCAAATGTGGAAGTTTAAAGGATGGATTCCTATAGGACTCTTTGGCCTTAGGACTGCCCTGGGTGGCCTGGTCTGGTGAGGGGCTGACTTACACATACACTACACCTTCACACACATATACTCAACTTGACCTCCTGACTCATGTAGGTGATTCACATGGATGGTCCTTAACCCCTAAGCCCTTGGCTAAGAGGGTTAGGAACAACATAGTGGATGCCTCAAATGAGCCCCTTCATGACTCATGTGGGCTTGATATGGCTTCAAGGCTCAACCAAAATGATTTTATTCCACTTATATTCACCCAATCTTCAATTTTCCACATTTTCAATTTTTGACCCCCGGGACCCTACACCCGCTTAGCCTGCCCAAAATTTGCAAAATTTCCAAATCACTCAAAATTCCTCAAAACCATTCCTAAACATTTCCACAATACTCAAATTGATCATCCATACCCAAAAATACCAAAAATTCTAAAAATACCTCCCAATACCCTCCAAATACCCAAAATACCCCTCTTGACCCAAAAAACCCAAAAATTCAGAAAATTCCCAGAAAATTCCAAAAAATCCCAAATATCCCCAATTTAATTTTGTTCAACTACACCATGGGCTAATTTTGTCAATTTACCCCACTTTTGTCAAAACCCCCAATTTGACCCATTTTAAACCCAAAGTGAACCCAATGTCAAACCAAACCTACCCAATTGACCCAAATTCTGGTCCAATTCAATTCTAAACTTCACTTCAACATTCCCAACACAAATCTAGACCAAATACAAGTCCAATTTAATTGACATTTGGATTCAATTTAACTTTTGGCCTTAAAGCCCAATTTGGACCCATGACCCAGACCTAACCCAAACTCACCCAATTCAACTCCAATTAACCCCAAATCTTTTCTAAATCTTCCTTAACATTCCCACAAACAAAACAATTACATGATTTTCCCAACATTTAGACCCAAACCCCACTCAAATTCAACCCAAAGCTAAAAGGCCCAATTTTGACCTAAACCCAAACCCAACCCAAATGAGCCCAAACCCCAAAATCAAAGCCCAACCAAAGTCAAAACCTCTTTGAAACACTCCCATAAACATTTCTCAACATTAATTTTACATCAATTTCAACCTTAGCCCAACATTGGCCCAAGTTAGCCCAATTTGACCTATATTGGCCCATTCACCAAAGGAGCCCAAATTCAACCCAATTCAAACCCAAATCACTCCCAATTTGCTCCAAGTCACTCATGACACATCTATGAGCTAAACCCAACAATTATTTGGCCCAAGCCTTTGCCAAAATTTCATCCTAAAATCCTTTTTAAAATAAAAAAGCCCACTTCCCTAAACCATTTTAAAAGCCCATTTCCACCAAATACAAAAGCCCAAAATTGGCCCTAAAGCCCACATGGCAATTTCTTTTCATCATACCTTTAATTGATATCACCCCTAAGTTTCAAAATCATCATTAAACCATTCCAAATCAAGCTTCATATAAATTCCCATCAAATTACCAAAAATTTCTAAAATCCATTTTCATGAAATTGACCAAGCTTTTCCCCAAGCCAAAGACAAGCCATGCAAGCCATGGACAAGCCACATGAAGCCATGGAAGGTTTGACATGTGATCAAGCCATTAATGGCAAAAGGAGGAGCTTCTTTTAGGCCCCCTTAAAAAGGTTTTAACCCTTTTTATGCTTCACCTTAATCCATGATTAATCAAAATATTCATGGATGGTGACTTCTCTACCCTTTCCTAGCCGATTCATCCGATCCTCCCTCAGCCCAAATCGGCCATGGGGAGGTGAACCAAGCCCAAAAGGTGGACTTGACCAAATCAAGCCAAAATTAGCTCCTCCCCCATTCCATTTCAATTCAACTCCTTTACACATGTCCATGGCCAATCGACCGCACTAAGCCCCAGCCTCGACCTCCCCGACCTTCGAGGGTGACCGACCCCGGCCGGCTAGCCACCACGACCGCCGGAAACCACCAGTGCCGAGGGTTCACATGTGAGCCCAAACTTGGAATTCTCACCCGCTGAGCTGCCCCATCCCCAGTGGCCACTACAAATGTTCTTCTCTTGCCAAGAGCAGTCGATCCCAAGCCCTAACTCTCCCTGGGAGGCCCTCCACCCTCTCCTATTTAAACACCACCCCCTCTCGGCCATGAGGGGTGCCGAACCAGATCTTACCGAAACCCCGCCAAAATTGTTCCGAACACTCTCCATACTTAGAGCAAGTTGATCCCCGCGTGCCAATTTTCCCTAATCCCCACCAACGAACCCAATTTCTCAGCCAAAATTCCACCCAAAACCAGGACACTTCTCCACGATGGATCAATCCTCAAATTGATTGGTCCTACACCTTCACCAGACCAAGGCAAGGAGTCCACCAGCAAAAACCCCCTCTCCAGGCCACCCATCTGTTCCAGACTCCAAGCTTTGTGATCGGGCTTGGTCGAAATCATACCTAGGTGTTTCATCAGACCAGGAGACTTCATCTAGAGCTTGCTGGGATCCAATCGAAGGTGACACAACCCTCAGATTGAAACCACACTTCTCTGAGCAAAGGTATGAGCTAATTCTTCATCCCGAGCTTCTGGAGATTCTCCATTTCAAATGCTTTAATTTCAATGCATGATCACCATATAGATGTATTCGTCTCCTTAAGACGAATCCATAGAGCATAAGAACACGAAAATCCATTGAGTATTGAGTGAGATATTAGGGATTTAGTGTGGATGGCTCTCGGGTGAGGACGCTTGGGGACGATGAACGGATGTCGTTCATTTAATACACGCGAGGATGGACGGCCAGGATCGCGTCGGATCAGGAGATGGAACGACACAACGGGGCCCCGGAGCGCTGAGTCAGATGGCGGCGTCGAATTGGAGAGCGCCACGCGGCATTTTGGAGCTGCCGAGGTTGACGCGGCGCCGCATGGATAAATAGAAAATTAGGGTATTTTCTGATTTATTTAATTCCCTAAACTTCAAAAATCCATAACTTTGTGTAGGAAAATCAGAAAAATAAAATAAAAATATCCTCTTACTCAGTGAGCTGAGGAGAATAATGTGGAAAAGGAATTATTTAATTTCATCAAGTATTTTATTTTTAAAGATTTATTTCCCTTCTGCATTGTTTTAATTCTCCATGCATATAGGAAATTCACCATGGCATGAGACCATAGTGGCTTTTAAGCCTCCGAATTTGGGAACATTCCCCGAATTTTCCAAAGTCGAGGTCATCCCTATGAGAAGTTATTGATTTTTCAAATTCATGTTGCTGTTTTGAGTATTTTAAATCTAATAATTAGCATGTTGTGAAATAAATTCTAGGAAAATTTGGTGATGTCCCTTATGATCAGAGGACCCTAGGAAAAATAGGTTTTGAATTAATTCATTTAAAATAACCCTAATTGGCTTAAACACCCAAAATATCTGCTTAATTAATTATAGCTAACCATACATTAAATTGACTTGAAATCAATTCTCCACTTACCTTTAGGATCAGAGGAACCCGCAATAAAAATTTGAAGTCAATTGGACTTGGTTAGCCCTACTAAATGGGTTGATTAAGCCATTTAGCCATTTTAAACTTTAAAAAATTCATAACTTTCAAAATACCTTTCAAAAATTCACCAAATTGGTTTTCAAGCCTCTCTGATATCAGGGGAATTTAAGGAAATTAAAATTTCAATTTTCTAAAAAAATTTAATTTTTTGCATTATTTTAATATTTTAATAATTAAAAAAATAATAATAAAAATCATAAAAATAATAAAATTCACCAAAATGTCACATTTTGAATTTTAATCACTTAGGAACAAATCCCATATTTTTCTTAGGTCTATTTAATGAGATATTAAATTTTAAAGCCCTAGGGTAATTTTAAAATTTAAAAAAACGTATTTTCTAGCATTTTCACTAAAATAATTATAATAAATCAAAGAAAAATCAGAAAATTGCAAAAATTGATTCTTTGATTTCCTTGATATCAGAGAGATTTTTGAAAAATATAAATTTCATTTTTCAACCTTTATTTTATTTTTAAATTAATTAATACTCCAAAACTTAAAATAATTATAATAAAAATAATATAATTTAAAAAATCACCAAAATTGGTCCAAGTGGTCCTCTAGGCATTAGGAATGTCCCATAATTTTCTTAAGGATAGAAACTTTCCCTTGGTCATATTATTAAATTTTCCTTGGAAATTCCTATTTTCCATCAAAAATAATTACATAAATAAATTAAATACAAAAAAATCACATTTTCTCCTCTCATGTCTTTATTGGCATATGAGTGAAGTCACATAAAAATTTCAAGTTCATTTAAGCTCAATTTGGTGAGTTATGAAATTATTAAGCTTGAAGGGCAAAATGGTAATTAAAATTTTTAACCCTAAATTAAAACTTTAGGTTTAATAAAAATTAACAAATAAAATATTTGACCTTAATCTGATTTGGATGATTGAAATTTAAATAATTAAAGGGTAGAAACCTACTAAACAATTTAAAATAATTGAAATAAACCTTAATTAAATAGTTGATTAAATTTGGAAGAATAATAAAATTGGAATTATTAAAATAGGGACATTATTAGGAAGAAATTTGTTCTTTAATGTAAAATTTTCAATTAAATTAAAATTAAAAATAAAATTAAATTAAAGATTAAATTAAATTAAATTAAATTAAATAAATAAATTAAATTAAACTAAATTGAATTAAAAAATATTAAATTAAATTAAATTAAATTAAATTAAAACATATTAAATTAAATTAAATTAAATTAAATTAAAGTAAATTAAAATAAAATCAAATAAAACTAAAATTAAAATTAAAATTAAAATTAAAATTAAAAATTAAAAAAAAATCAAAATTAAATTAAAATTAAAACTAAAACAAATTAAATTAAATTAAAGTTAAATTAAATTGAATTAAAAAACATCACCTAAGACATAAAGAATTTAAAGAAATTCAAATTAAAGTAGCTTGAACACTATTCAAAATTTAAACCCATTAACTTAAATCAAATCATTTGAACACCAATTTGCTCTTGAAAGCTTTGCTTGTCATAACTCCTAAATAGAACGTTAAATGAAATGTTACATCACCTATAGGATATTCAAATGTCCTATTTCACTGAGCAAGATAATAGCAAAACTTAACTAAACCTCGGACGATTACTTCACCTGATTAATTAAATCCATTTGGACTAAATCAGTATTGAAAAGATGTTTAAGATTCTTCTTAAGCACTTCCTCAATATGATAGGATACTTACAAGAACAATTGAACTTAATTATTCTTTGATGAAGAAAATCGTCCTCAAACCAAAACACAAGAACCTAGATGTCATAAGAAATGACTAGCTATAGGATTAGGAATTTGGTAGAAAACCATAACCCTTCCCTTAGCTTTACCTAGAAACTTGCTTAAATATTCTAATTGTTTTTTAAGTGCAGCTTGGGATGACGGGAAGACCCTCCAAATACGCTTTTATTTTATTGCAATTTATTTAATCGCATCGCACTTACTTTTCTTGCATGATAAACAACTGTTGCATGAAAACCCACACCTTTAGGATAGTCCCTAAAACCGAAACCAAAACTAAATTAAAAGTCATTGCAAGATAAAATTCACCGCCACAACATTTCAAAATATAAAATAACTCAAAATTTAATCACAAACAGAACACAAAACTGCAATTACAACTAAATTAAAACTTTCTGTTGGATGAACAGGAATACCTCGGATGATGTAACCTACGTGTTGCTAACGGGATTTCCCACGGTCTAAATGAAAGTGTGGAGCTCATTCAGTTGAGTTTAGCAAATTCATCTGGACTAAGTGAATCCGATAAAAATAACGATGCCGGAAGGATGGAACCGTGGGATCTTAACCGGTGTCGTTATAATCAACTTTAAGATTTGTTTTTATTAAAACATAAAAAACACTTGGGAATTAAGAATTTCTATAAACCAAAACACTTTTCTCATCTCCTGATTTATGACTTCTATAACTAAACCTCTGCAACAATAAGGAACCCGGAGCATGGTGGGCAGCACGGCCATCGTCATCAGCAAAACCTGAGTCTACTTCAGCAAAACCTTCTTAGAATTAAATAACTAAGCCATAGGATTTCTAGGTAGTTTGCCTAGTGCAACATAAATCCTCAACTCTTCGTTAGGCATTTGCATGGTCATGTCATGTAAATTAAGCCCTAACCGGTTTTAGGATTCCGAGGTAGTCGTCCGATACGACATAAACCCTCATATCTTCGAGGCTATTTGTATGATCATGTCATACTAATATAAGTCCTAATTAATTAAAATTGGCAAGATCAAAACATTAAATGAACATTAGGACTTTCCTAAATCTAAGCCAAACAATAGGATATTCGGGAAATTGCCAAAGTTCGCTTCGAATCTGTAATTTCTCCTACCCTTCTTCCTTTGAATTCCCAAAACAAAATGTTCCAAATTTGATTCATTCCCTATTGAAATTCCAAAATTCAACCCCTTAAAAACTCAAACTTTGAAATTCTTGAGAGCAGAACTACTGATTATTATCGAGAGTTTTCTTAGGTGATTCCCGTCACTTAAGATGTAATTAACTATAGGGGCTTGCCCTTATAGGGAATTTGAAGAACCCAGGTAATATAAACCCTGTTTAATGCTTTCATATTAAGCAGGGGAACTTGTCGGCTTATAAAATTGGTTCGCAGATGTTGACCTCATTTTTGATGAGGTCTTTTCTTCTTCTCTTTAGTACTTAGGATCTAGCCTTAGGCTTTTCCTTTGACTATCTTAGAGGACTAGAATTGGGACCCACCTTTTAGAAATTCAAACCACTTCTTAACTCCTTGCAAACTCCACAAACTTGACCATAGACCCCTAATCACCTAGAGGGTTGAAATCAAATGTGGAAGTTTAAAGGATGAGTTCCTATAGGACTCTTTGGCCTTAGGATCGCCTCAGGTGGCTCGGTCCAGTGAAGGGGCCGACTTACACACACCACACTTATACACTACACCTACACACTACACTTCCACATACCTCCTAAGACCACACCCATACCTAACTCGACCTCCCGACTCATGTAGGTGATTCACATGGATGGTCCTTAACCCCTAAGCCCTCGGGCAAGAGGGTTAGGAACAACATAGTGAATGCCTCAAGTGAGTCCCTTCATGGCTCATGTGGGCTTGATATGGCTTCATGGCTCAACCAAAATGACTTCTTTCCACCCAAATTCACCCAATCTTCAATTTCCCAAATTTTCAATTTTTGACCCCCGGACCCTACACCTACTAAACCTACCCAAAACCCTTAAAATTACCCAAAATTCTCAAAAATTTCCAAATCACCCAAAATTCTCCAAAATCAATCCCAAACATTTCCACATCACTTAAAATGATCATCCATACCCAAAAATACCAAAAATTCCAAGAAAACCTCCCAATACCCTCCAAATACCCAAAATACCCCTCTTGGCCAAAAAAATCCAAAAATTCAGAAAATTCCCAGAAAATTCCAGAAAATCCCAAATATTCCCAATTTCATTTTGTCCAACTACACCATGGGCCAATTTTGTTAATTTACCCTACTTTTGTCAAAACACCCAATTTGACCCATTTTAACCCAAAGTGAACCCAATGTCAAACCAAACCCACCCAATTGACCCAAATTCTGGTCCAATTCAGTTCTAAACTTCAATTCAACATTCCCAACACCAATCTAGACCAAATCCAAGTCTAATTTGATTGAAATTTGGATCCAATTTCACTTTTGACCTTAAAGCCCAATTTGGACCCATGACCCAAACCTAACCCAAACTCACTCAATTCAACTCCAATTAACCCCAAATCTTTTCTAAATCTTCCTTAGCATCACCACAAACAAAACACTAACATGATTTGCCCAAAACTTAGACCCAAACCCCACTCAAATTCAACCCAAAACCAAAAGGCCCAATTTTGACCTAAACCCAAACCTAACCCAAATGAGCCCAAACCCCAAAATCAAAGCCCAAACAAAGTCAAAACCTCTTTGAAACACTCCCATAAACATTTCTCAACATTGATTTTATATCAATTTCAACCCTAGCCCAACATTAGCCCAACTTGGCCCACTTGGACCTACATAGGCCCACTTACCAAATAAATCCAAATACAAACCAATTCAACTCCAAATCACATCAAATTGATTCCAAGCCCTTCATAGAACATCCCTAAACCAATTATGACATTTATTTGACAAAGTTCTTCACAAATTTTTTTTTATCCAAATGCCCATCCTAAAATCAAAAGCCCATTTCCCTTAAACTTTCCTAAAAGCCCACTCCCTTCAAATTCAAAAGCCCAAATTCATCCAAAGCCCACATGACACTTCCTTTCATCATCCATTTAATCAAAATTGTCCCTAAGTTCCAAAATCATCAATCAAATAATTCCAAATCAAGCCACATGCCAAATCACCCCAAAATATCCAAAATTCTTAAAACCCATTTTTATGAAATTGACCTAAGCTTTTCCCAAGCCAAATGGAGCCAAGGATGAGCCATTCACAAGCCATATGAAGCCATGAAAGTTTGGCATGTGACCATGCCATTAATGGAAAAAGGAGGAGGTCCTTTAACCATCTCCTAAAAGTCATTAGCCTTAAGCATGTCTCCCCTTAACCAAGATTTAATCCAAATATTCTTGGATAAGGACATCACCACCTCTTGACCACCTAGCCTAACCGATCTTCTCAGCCCAAGACCAGCCATGGGGAGGTGAACCCAACCCAAACCAATGGGTTGACCAATTTCAAGCCAAAATGACCCCTTCCCCATTCCATTTTAATTCAAACACTTTACACATGTCCAAGCCCAATCGACTTCACCATTGCCAAGCCCCGACCTCCCCGGTCAAGATGGTGACCCATGCCTGCCGGCCACCGCCCGGATCGCCGGAAAACACCACACCCGAGAGCTCACATGTGAGCCAACTTTGGAATTCCTCCTTGCTGAGCTGCCCCATGCCCAATGGCCACCATGGCTGTTCTTCCCATGACCGGAGCAGCTGATCCCATGCCTCAACTCCCCCGGGAGGCCCTCCACCCTCTCCTATTTAAACTCCACCCCTCTCGGCCATGAGAAGAGCTAAGCACAAACCTTGCCAAAACTCGCTAAAATTGTTCCGGACTCCTCCCCATACACGAAGCACTTGATTCCCAGGTGAGATCCCCCTGCCATTTCTCCTCTCGCGAGCTCAATTTCGCAGTCGAAATTCCACCCAAAACCAGGACACTTCTCCACAGTGAGCCAATTCCCAAATCGATTGGTTCTACACCTTCACCGGACCAGGGAAGGTGTCCACCAGTAAAAGCCCCATCTCCAGAGCCACCCAGTTGCTCCAGCCTCCAAGCTTTGTGATCGGGCTTGGTCGAAATCACATCCAGACAATTCACCAGACCAGGAGACTTCATCTGGAGCTTGCTAGGATCCAATCGAAGGTGCAACAACTCTCAGATTGAAGCCACACTTCTCTGAGCAAAGGTATGAGCTAATTCTTCATCCCGAGCTTCTGGAGATTCTCCATTTCGAATGCCATATTTTCAATACATGTTATCCGTATAGATGTGTTCGTCTCTTCAAGACGAATCCATAAAGCATAAGAACATAAAAATCCATTGAGTATCGAGTGAGATCTTAGGGATTTAGTGTGGACGGCTCTCGGGTGAGGACGCTCGGGGACGATGAACGGATGCCGTCCATTCAATACACGCGCGGACGAATGGCTCGGATGGCGTCGGACCGAGAGACGGTACGAGAACCGCGGGGCCCGGGCCGCCGACTCGGGTGGCGGCGTCGAATGGGAGCGCGACGCGTGTGCTTTCGGAGCCGCCGAGGTCGACGCGGCGCCGCGTGGATAAATAGAAAATTAGGATATTTTTCTATTTATTTAATTCCCTAAACTTCAAAAATTCATAACTTTGTGTAGAAAAATCGGAAAAATAAAATAAAAATACCCTCTTGCTCAGTGAAGAGAGGAGAATAATGTGGAAAAGAAATCATTTAATTTCATCAAGTATTTTATTTTTAATAATTTATTTACTCTCTGCATACTTGTAATTCTCCATGCATGCATACAATTCACCATGGCATGAGACCATAGGGCTTTTGAAGCCTCTGAATTTGGGAACATTCCCTGAATTTTCCAAAGTCAGAGGCCATCCCTATGAAAAGTTATTGATTTTTCAAATTCAGGTTACTGTTTTGAGTATTTTATGTCCAATAAATAGCATGTTGTGAAATAAATTCTAGGAAAATTTGATGATGTTCCTTATGACTAGAGAACCCTAGGAAAAATAGGTTTTGAATTAGTTCATTTAAAACAACCCTAATTGGCTTAAAAACACAAAATAGGTCTTTAATTAATTAAAGTTAACCATGCATCAAATTGACTTGAAATCAATTCTCCACTGACCTTTAGGATTAGAGGAACCCACCATAAAAATTTGAGGTCAATTGGACTTGGTTAGCCCCACTAATTGGGTTGATTAAGCCACTTAGTCATTTTAAACTTAAAAAATTCATAACTTTCAAAATACCTTTGAAAAATTCACCAAATTGGTTTTGGAGCCTCTCTGATATTAGGGGAATTTAAGAAAATTAAAATTTCAATTTTCTAAAAAAGTTGATTTTTAATCATATTTTAATATTTTTAATAATTAAAAAATAATAAAAATCACAAAAATAATAAAATTCACCAAAATGTCACATTTTGAATTTTAATCACATAGGAACAAATCCTACATTTTTCTTAGGTCTATTTAGTGAGATATTAAATTTTAAAGCTTTAAGGTAATTTTAAAATTAAAAAAAATGTATTTTCTAGCATTTTCACTAAAATAATTATAATAAATCATAGAAAAATCAGAAAATTGCAAAATTTGCTTCTCTGGTTTCCTTGATATCAGAGAGATTTTTGAAAAATATAAAATCCATTTTTCAACATTTATTTTATTTTTAAATTAATTAACACTCCAAAACTTAAAATAATTATAATAAAAATAATATAATTCAAAAAATCACCAAAATTGGTCCAAGTGGTCCTCTAGTCATTTTGAATGTCCCCTAATTTTCTTAAGGACAAAAACTTTCCCTTGGTCATGTTATTAAATTTTCCTTGAAAATCTCTATTTTTTAACAAAAATAATTATATAAATAAATTAAATACAGAAAAATCACATTTTCTCCCCTCATGTCTTTATTGACATATGAGTGAAGTTACATAAAAATTTCAAGTTCATTTGAGTTCAATTTAGTGAGTTATGAAATTACTAAGCTTAAAGGGTAAAATGGTAATTAAAATTTTAATCCTTAATTAAAACTTTAGGTTTAATAAAAAAAATTAACAAGTAAAATATTTGATCCTAATCTGATTTGGATGATTGAAATTTTGAATAATTAAAGGGTAGAAACCCATTAAACAATTTTAAAATGATTAAACTTAAATTAAATAATTGATTAAATTTGGAAGAATAATAAAATTGGAATTATTAAAATAGGGATATTATTAGGAAGAGATTTATTCTTTAATTTAAAAAATCCCTAAATTAATTATCTCATTAATATTCAATTCTTAATTAAAATGATAACTCAAATTTAAAATATTAAAAGACTTAATTATTAAATCCTTTTAAAAAAATTTTTAATTAAAATTAAAAATTAAATTAAATTAATTAAATTAAATTAAATTAAATTAAAATTAAATTAAATTAAAATTAAATTAAATTAAATAAATTAATTAAATTAAATTAAATTAAATTAAATTAAATTAAATTAAATTAAATTAATTAAATTAATTAAATTAAATTAAATTAATTAAATTAAATTAAATTAAATTAAATTAAAATTAAATTAAATAAATTAAATTAAATTAAATAATTAAATTAAATTAAATTAAATTAAATTAAATTAAATTAAATTAAAATTAAATTAAATTAAATTAAATTAAATTAAATCAAATCAAATCAAATTAAATTAATTCAACATCAAATCAAACTCAATTAAATTAAATTACATTAAATTAAATATAAAGCAACTTGAACACTATTCCAAATTTAAACCCTTTAACTTAAATCAAATCATTTGGAATACCAATTTACCCTCGAAAGTTTTAGTTATCATAACTCCTAAACAGTAACATTAAATGAAATGTTACTTCACTTATAGGATATTCAAATGTCCTAGTTCACTCGAGCAAGATAACAATAAAACTTGAAATTCTTGGACGATTAATTCATTTGTATAATTAAATTCATTTGGACTTAAAACAATCCTAGAAATATTGAAAAGATGTTTAAGATTCCTCTTAAGCACTTCCTCAATATGATAGGACATTTATAAGAACAATTGGACTTAATCTTTCTTTGATGAAGAAAATCGTCCTTAAACCAAAACACAAAGACCTAGACGTCATAGGAAATGACTAGCCATAGGATTAGGAATTTGGTAGAAAACCATAACCCTTCCCTTAGCTTTACCTAGGAACTTGCTTAAATATTCTAATTGTGTTTTAAGTGTAGCTTGGGATGACGGGAAGACCCTCCGAGTACGCTTTTATTTTATTGCAATTTACTTTCTTGCAATT
This sequence comes from Papilionanthe hookeriana x Papilionanthe teres, assembly GCA_022702705.1. Taxonomy (NCBI): domain Eukaryota; kingdom Viridiplantae; phylum Streptophyta; class Magnoliopsida; order Asparagales; family Orchidaceae; genus Papilionanthe; species Papilionanthe hookeriana x Papilionanthe teres. Next base: position 170,618,299 of record CM040424.1, read on the forward strand.
TACTTTCCTACAATTTACTTTCTTGCAAATGTACTTTATTTTTCTTGCATGATAAAACAACGAGTTGCATGAAAACCCACACCTTTAGGATAGACCCTAAACCGAAACCAAATTAAGTTAAAAGTCATTGCAAGATAAAATTCACCGCCACAACATTTCAAAATATAAAACAACTCAAAATTTAATCACAAACGTAACACAAAACTACAATTGCAACTAAATTAAAACGTCCCGTTGGATGATCGGGAATACCTCGGATGATGTAACCTACGTGTTGCTAACTCGGATTTCCCACGGTCTAAATGAAAGTGTGGAACTCATTCAGTTGAGTTTAGCAAATTCATCTGGACTAAGTAAATACGATAAAAATAATGATGCCGGAAGGATGGAACCGTGGGATCTTAACCGGTGTCGTTATAATCAACTTTAAGATTTGTTTTAATCAAAATACAAAAAAACACTTGGAAAATTAAGACTTCTCTAAACCAAAACTCTTTTCTCATCCCCTGATTTATGATTTCTAAAACTAAACCTCTGCAACAATAAGGAGGTCAGAGCATGGTGGGCAGCACGGCCATCGTCGTCAGCAAAACCTGAGTCTACTTCAGCAAAACTTTCCTAGAATGAAATAACCAAGCCATAGGATTTCGAGGTAGTTTGCCTAGTGCAACATAAATCCTCAACCTTTTGTTAGGCATTTGCCTTGCAAATTAAGCCCTAACCGGTTTTAGGATTCCGAGGTAGTTGTTCGATACGACATAAACCCTCACATCTTCAAGGCTATTTGTATGATTCTATCATATAAATATAAGTCCTAATTAATTAAAATTGGCAAAATCAAAACATTTAAATAAATATTAGGACTTTCCTAAATCTAAGCCAAACAATAGGATAGTCGGAAATTACCGAAGTTCACTTCGAATCCGTGATTTCTCCTACTTTTCTTCCTTTCGATTCACAAAACAAAATGTTCCAAACTCGATCCATTCCCTATTGAAATTCCAAAATTCAATCCTCGAAAACTTAAACTTTGAAATTCTTGAGAGCGTAATTATTGATTATTATCGAGAGTTTTCTTAGGTGATTCCCGTCACTTAAGATGTAATTAACTATAGGGGCTTGCCCTTATAGGGAATTTTGAAGAACCCAGGTAATATAAACCCTGTTTAATGTGTTCATATTAAACAGGGGAATTTTGTCGGCTTATAAAATTGGTTCGCAGACCAAACGGGTGTCACAAATCTTCTAATTTATTTAATCGAGCCCCACCATCAAGTAGTGTGTCTATCCTTAGGGATAGATACACGGTTTGTGGTGCGGTGCTCGTTTATATAAACTATTTGGGACGTGAGATCGGTTTAATCTCATATCTTAAAACCTTCAAATTTAAAATTATTTTCAAAATCAAATACTACTTTTCAAATTATTTATTTTAATTAAATTAAAAATTCGCCGACAGCTTCTGTTAGGCGACCCCCTCTTTTTCAAAATAAAACACAACCTAAAAAATATGCCGACAGCAGACCAAACGGATGTCACAAACCTTTCTAGTTTATTTAATCGAGCCCCATTACCAAGCAGTGTGTCTATTTTTCGGGGTAGATACACGGTTTGTGGTGCGGCGCTCGTTTATATAGACTATCTGGGATGTAAGGTCGGTTTGATTTCATATCTTAAAATTATTTTCAAAATCAAATACTACTTTTTCAAATTATTTATTTAAATTAAATTAAAAATTCGCCGACAATTTCTGTTAGGCGACCCTCTTTTCAAAATAAAACACACAACCTAAAAATATGAAGACAGTATTGTGACAAAAATGTTTTTGAAAATTCTCCCTAAGTTCTGATAGTTCTAGGTGATAACGAATTTAATATTTCTTAGTTTTATCCCTTAATGAAAAAGGAAAAAGTCTATGTCTGACAGCATCATTCGACACTCCGTCATATTTAAACGTAGCACACAATTCTAGAAAACTAACAAGATGTAACTTAGGATCTTTTTTAGGTGTTCCTCCAAATTGATTATTTGTACCATTTGGATAATAACAGGTTTTTGCTTAAATGAATTAGCAGCAACTTAGGATTTTAAATAGTTAAGTGAATTTCATCTGTTGTTCGTTTAGCATAATCTCTTAAAGGTCTTAGTAGATATTCATTTTTTAATTTTTTTATTATTTAAATTATTTGCCATTTTGTGAGGATTTTCACTTTTTTTATTATTTTTGAATTTTTCTAATAGTACGCTCTAATTCCAAATCGTAAGGCACTAAAACTATGGATCCAATACTACGTATATAAAATCACACTAAACACACATAAAAGTAAGCAAGCACACATAATTCCAAATTATAAAGTAAAGGTTTTCAAGCACTACAAATTTGACAGTTACCATTTTTATACCTTCCCCGGCAACACGGCAATAAAAACTTGACCGGTGCGCTTCCACTAACATAAATATTCAAAAGGAAGGTTCAGTTCAGTTTCACAATAAAATCAATTTAATAATTTGGTAGACACTCGTATATACAAGTATAAGTATCCTTCAAGTAATACAGGGCTCCAGTGGAGTCCTGGTTATCGTTCCCAAGAGGAAGATTAGAACTTTTCAAATTATAGTATATAAATGAAATTCAATACTCAATTCACAATGCAAGTTCAAGAAATATTAATGTTTCTAGTGTAACGATGACTAAAAGCTAAGTTAACTAAAGTTAATTTCAAAATTTCTAGACATAATTAACTAATATTGACGAAGTTTTGTATTGAAAGGTTCAAATATGGAAAAGCATCTTTCCCCTTACAATGATACTATGATGAGTGAATGATAAAGATTGATAATAAACTTGTAATGTGATAAATAGGAGCATTCATGTTCTTTACCCTCTTTAGAGTACCCCCTCTCCAGAGTTATGTAAAGAACATTGGCAAATCCTAGGCATAGTCTCTAAATGCATGGTTAGGCTGGGAGGATACTGGCTGTCACTTCAGAGCTCCCATTTCCCTTCACCTAATGGCTAACCCTAGCTTTAGTTACCAAACACTAGGACCAAACTGGAGATTTCAGTCTGTCACCCTAAAATCTCCAATTCAACGTTCATCAAACCACATTTCCTTATTTAATTGCCCTAAACCCCCATGAACTACATAACTCATTCATGGACACTGAATCAATTCTCCACTTTTTTTGTAGAAAATTAAGTCCTCTTAGATTAAATGTTTCACAATAAGTTTTAACAATTCAATTAGCTAGATAGAAAAGTAAATGAAATACAAAGTGAAAAATCATCACAATTTCTTTAATAATTAAATGGCACAACAAATCTACATCACCACGTCACCATATCCCAATGTAAGGAGAAAGTAAAAGAAATCTATTCAGAATTCATGATGAAGATACAACAAAACATGGATTTTAAATATAAAAGGAAATTCATGCAAACAACAAGAAGTAAATAAAACTTATCTCAATTTCTTCCCCAAGAAAATCCCTTGAAGTTCCTTTGAATCATTTTCTCTCTTCACAAGAACACTCAATTCCCTCTTTAAAATAGCAAGGAAGAAGCAAACTCTCACTTTCCCCATTCTCCTACACTCTTTTGAGAAGAATCCCTCATAAAAAAGGACTTCCACACACTAACATTCTCACACGCTAAATCTTAAAAACCCTAAAACACTTTACTCACACCAAAATGACTCCTCTCCCTCTCTTCTCTTTGATTCTTTGCGTCCAAATCTATCTCGAATAGTTTATAAATGAATTACCAAAGAGTTTCCTAAAGTTAAAAATCATCTAAATGCTGGCCTCCACCGACTTAGGACACCGTCGACACTGCTCTACTGAATATTTTCTTAACTCTCTGGAATTGGACGCCGGTAGGGCCCATTCTGGCGCTGTCGGGGGCAGTAGGCTGATTTTGCTATTTCGCCTTTTTTTGCTCAAAATTCATTCCTTTTTGCTTCCTTTTGCTCCAATTTCATTCCTTTTTTCTTCATTTTGCTCCAAACACCTAAAATCATCATACCTATAACAAAACATGAAACATACCTTCCTTTAAAGAGCAATATCACCAAAAATGAGTACAATTTATGTATATGAAAATCTAACATATAGTATTCCTTTCTTAAAAAAAGGGAGGGGAAGCTTGAGGATTAGCGCCAAATCAAAAATTGGTTCCACATCTGATCTTTTTAATGCATAAGATTTGAGAAACTTCTAAACTTAAGGATATAATGTAGTGAACATAATTATTTAATGAAAATTTTTAAGTAAAGAAGATAGAATGCTTAAAATCTATATTTCAAAATTTTACAAGTATTTCTGAATTAGATGGGAGCTCATATTTTCATAGATTTTCACTTTAGAAATTTCTAAATTTTAGATTTCTCTCATTCACCAAAGTTTTTTCTAAATTGGAATAATGCATTTCTAGAACAAAATTTTAGAATCTCCTAAAGAACTCATTCACATAATTTGTTTATGTTAGTTTTGAAAGATTGTAGTGTCACTTGAGGACAAGTAACATTTTATGGTTGGGGGGAATTTGATATACCTAAAATATATATTACTTTTATACACATTTTTATGCCTATTTTTGATGATATTACACGAGAATAGAAGATATTTCTGTTTTTTTCTTTCAGGTTCAATTAATTGGACTAAATATATCAAAAGGAGTGAAAAAGATCGAATTTGAAGTAAAATTGAAGGTGTTAAAATTAACTGGTGTGCCTAAGCGACCAGATCTGGTGCCTAAGCGACCAGATCTAGTGCCTAAGTGACAACAGACAAAGAAGGCCACGCCAAAGTGCCAGAGGTGTATGAGGAATCCTTTGGTACAAACATGTGTAACTGATCAAAGACACCAAAAGACATTCAAATTTCATTTGAAATGATGCATTTATTGGGTAAATTCATTGAATATGGGCACATTTTGAAGAGACACCATGGCACCTTTTCAGAAAGTATAAAAGAATGGAATTGAAGAAGAAGAAATGGATGCTGTAGGAGAAATGTATTAGGCTGTAGGGAGGAAGTTTTATAGAGATTTAGAGTGATTAGAGAGTAGAAGTTGTAGGATTAATACTTAGGGTTTCTTCACACTTATCTTATTCTTAGTGAAATAGAAGGTGAGTAGAGATTTTTAGGTAAAAATCTATTGTACATATCTCATTCCTAGTGAAAGAGAAGGTGAGTAGAGATTTTTAAGTAAAAATACATTATTTTTTAACCCTCTTGGATTGGGTGATGATGTACGAACTTTTTATATGCAAGAACATATGAACGGAAATTTATATATTTATAATAATTTTGTAAAGTCCAAACTTCAACGCAAGTATACGTATCGTATCAAGTAATACAGGGCTCTAATGGAGTCTTGGTTATCGATCCCACATGGAAGGGATGTTCCTTACAATAAATAGCATAATAAAGAAATCTAATACTCAAATCGTAATTAAAGTATAAGTTTACTTCTACTAACACGATGCAGAAAACAGTAAAAGTTAAGCAAATCACAATTACTTCTAATATCATTAAACAGAATTAATTAACACACACACACTAAGCTTTGTATTTGAAATTTTTTGATATTATATGAAAAGTGTCTTTCCTCTTGCAATAAGTATATGATCTGTGGATGATATAGAATGATTATTTATTGTATTGTGTCAAATAGGAGCATAAATGTTTCTTTACCCTCAAAAGAGTACCCTCTCTTCCAAGCATGTAAAGAACAATGGCATATCCTAAGTTCAGTCACTAAATCTAAGGCTAGGCTAGGAGGATACCGACTGTCACTACGGTGCTCCCACTCACCCTTCACCTGAAGGCTAACCTTCGACTTTAGTTACCAATCTTAAGACCAAATTGGGGATCTCAGCATGCCACCCTGAAACCTCCAATTTGAAGCCTATCAAAACACATTTCCTTATTTATTTGCACTCAATTCCCTGGAACTAGCAATTCATTCATGGACATTAAATGGATTCTTCATTATTGTTGCAGCACACACATCCTTTCGGAGTTAATGTACAATAAAATATTTTAACAATTTCATTGGCCAGATCGAAAAGTAAATTAAGTTCGAAATGAAAAACCACCACAATTTCTTCAATACTTTAAAAGCACTTCAATTCTACATCATCACATCATCACATCTCTATGCAAGAAGAAAGAAAAAGGAGACTATTCAGAATTCATAGAGAAGACACAATACAACATGGATTTTTTATACAAAAGAAAAGTCATACAAACCACAATAGCAAATACAACTTATCTCTTTCTCCTCCCTAAGCAAATCCCTTGATGTTCCATTGAATCCTTTTCTCTCTTCTTTGCACACTCAATTCCCTCTTTAGAATGGAAAGGAAGAAGCAATCTCCCACTTTACTCCTTCCCCTTCACTCCATAGAGAAGAATCCCTCTCAAATCTTCACTTCTACACTCACTCTTCCCAGCCCTAACTCTCCGCACACACTTCTCCACACACAAAACCACTCCAATTTCGTCCATAAACAGTTACATATATGTTAGAAATAAATTCCCAAGAGTTTCCTTAAGCATCCCTTCAAAAAGTAGCCAAAACTCTTCAATTTTTAATTGCACCGACATTGGTGCCGGCGTTGCTCTACTGTAAATTTAATTTCTGGAGTCTCTGGAAATTGGCGTCGGTGGTGCCCATTCTTACGTTGGCGGCGCCAGAAGCTTTTTTCTCCCATTTTGCTCCTTTTCACTCTGATTCGTTCCTTTTTCTCTTCTTTTTGCTTAATCAACAAAAATCATTATACCTGCAACAAATCATGAAAAATACCTTTCTTTAAAATGCAATATCACTAAAATGGGTAAAATTATATAGCAAAAACAATATATATTTTTGGTGCATCAAAATCTCCCAAACGTAACTATCACTTATCCTCAAGTAGTCCTTTTACTACATAAATATATAACTGAAGGCAATGTAATTATCATCTATAGGACACTAAAATTTTTCATTCAAAGGAATTTATTGGTAAGACTTTTAGGAAGAAATTCAGTAACTCAGGTCAACACTATAGGTATAAGAATATTCAACAATCAAGTCTAAGGGTTCTAGTCTTCTATTTATTTCATGATAAACCATAATTTGTCAAATTAAGAGTACCTTGAAAGACTGTATGAAAAAGGAGTTCATGCAAAATTTATCAGAATGTAGGCCAATTCTTTAAATATAAATTTAGAAATGAAATCAAGTTCTCCCTTTAGGGTGACTCAAGTGAAGCCAATTTTTAATTAGGCATCTCCTCAAGCTTCTCCTCATAAATATCTTTCTTTTTTTTCTTTTCTTTTACTTCTTTCTTTTTTTTTCTTTTTGAAATTGTTTTTCAATCCTTCTTTTCTTTTCATTCCTTTTTATTTTCTTTCATGAGGATTAAAATATCTAGATAGCCTTTAATGATTTTGAAATTCACTCTCCTCTTTCTAAAGTTTAAACTTGAAACACCTCCTACTTTATAATAAGGCATGAGCTTTATTATTCATCATAAAGTCACAATCTCTTCTTAACACATAATACTTCAAGTCTCTTAACATTTCAAAAATACAATTTTCTTTACATTAAAAAGTTAACCGTAGTCAAATCCTTTCATACCATATATCTTACCCCTATAATATTAACCTTTATTACTAAAAACTTTTATCCAATCCTCCAATAATATTCAACTGAAATAAAAAGTTTTAGTTATCTAAAGTGAGGTTCAACTGCAAGAATTTTTGCTAATAATTTAAAAAAATATAATAATTGAGAACAAATAAGAGCTAATATTTTTCTACCCTCCCCGAAACTTAAATTTTTCAATAAATTTGAAAGAGTAGAGAGTAAAAGAAACTAACCTTTTTTTGTGTCAGAATCTTGAAATCTTCAAAAGCTTTCTGGTACTAGTCAAAATTTAGAGCTAGCAGGTATGAAGCAGTTAGTAATAGTGATATAATTTTTTTAAAAATTTGCAGGGTAAAGAGATATCAGCTTTAAACATCTAAACATCCAACAAAACATCACAACTACTAATCAAACTATCACATCACTACACATTTCATTTAACAATTTAAAGTTTTCAATACAACACTACAGTACATCAACAGGCTCACACATCACATAGAAAGTAAATAACTACTACTTCACAAAAACACAACACATAAAAAGAAAAACAGAAACAGAAACAGAAAAACTACCACTCTTCATCACCAGATTCATCAGCAGGGTCAGCAAGACCAGCTCTATACGATGTATAGTTGGGGCAAGTAGGGAATATTACATCAGTCTCCCCTCATGAATCTGACATGGGCATCATGATAGGCAATATCATACTGAACTCTTCTTCTCATATAATCCTCATTCACATCACTTCTAGCCTCAAACAAATCCATCCAACCATGGAGTCTATCCATACTATCACTCTATAATCTCAACTGTCCATAATATCAGATAATGTAGGGGGCTCAGACGTAGATGGAATGCCGTAGCTCGTAGTAGGAATATCAGTACTCCTACTCTCATCTCATGCTCCCACATGAGACTCATAAGTACGAATAATAGTCTTGATAATCGGTCTTAGTGGTATAGCTATCTCTTCAGAACTGTTGAATTCTACTCCAGACTGTACACACAGGGCATGAATCAGGGCATGATGTCCTAATCCTCCAGTGGTCACTCCTTTAGTAATTGACTGAATGTTCTTGAAAATAATGGCTCCAATATCAATCTTCTTCATATTCTGATACAATAATTCAAAATTGCTCTATCCCTTGTAACTTCACTATGGTGAAAAGAAGGTAACAGTCTTGTAGAGATGAAATAGTGCCAGACTTTAGATGCAACATTTAACTTGGAAGCAGGGAAGTTAATCATCTTTTTTTTACTCACTTTCCTTTTCCCTTTTTCGTATATCAGAAAAGAAATCACTTCAGTCAAATTCGCTTCTTGGGTATCAAAATTTTTATATTCACAAACAAAAGATTAACGAGTCTGATCAAATGCATTGATACACTGAGGGGTGAATTCAACCATTTTTCCTCGAACTAGCATATATTTTGTCTCAGCCCAGGGTAAGTTTGTATAGAATTCTCTTAAAACACCCAAAACAGCATTTGCAGTAAAATAATAAAATCTTTCTCATTTCTGCTCGGTAATTAACTATTGAACAGATCCACCAGGATTGTCAAAAGCTCGATCTTGAAAAAACTTCTTATTATAAATATGAGAATTAAAACGAAATTACACCTTAAAATTGACAAATTTTTCTTCATCATAATCAAATTTTCTCTTCCCTTGACTCATTCTTGGAGCCCTGTGAATTTCTAAAAGTTGCAAGAAAATTCTAATAAATTCCAAATCCATAATGGAGCAAACTCCAAATTCTATTCTAAACAAGTAAGAGCAAATTTCATCATAGGAAATCTCAAAATTTCTTCAAAAATCCCAAAATTCCAATCTAAGCAATGTGAGAGATTCCTATGGTGAAAATAAAAAATTTCAACTCAAAGTGAAGCTCTTACCAAGAGAAGTGTAGATCCGATCTCGAAAAGTCTTGAATTCGCTTCAAATCCAATATATAGCAAGCCTTAGTCCTTTAAAGTCTCGAAAATGGAGGAAGAAGACGATAGAAAGGGAGAAATTCACTGGTCCCAGCAGCGCTCTATTTATTCCATATTGCGAAATTTAAGGGTTTTGGCATTTTTCTATATTTGGGCACCGGCAGCGCTCGATAGGGCTCCAGCAGCGCTCTATTTATTCCAATTAACCAAACTCTCTGTATTTGGGCACCAGCAGCGCCCATTCTGCTGCCGGCAAAGTCAGTGCAAAAATTTTTCTGGGTCCGAAATTTTTTTTTTGTAATTTCAATTGTTTCGTCCTCCACAATGACATTTAACACTTCATTAAGCATCTATTTCATCACATAAGCAATAACAAACACAATTCTTACACAAACATCACAAAACATCACTTTTATATATATAAAATCCACATTACAACATAAATACTAATATGTTCATCAAATCAAATCAATGACCCTTAGATTTTTAGTGTTGCAAGTACACTATGATAAGCAAACACTAAAATCTAAGCACACACAACGAAATTAAGCATAGTAAATCCAAATGTAAACTACAAAGCAAAGCAAAGCAAATACTAAACACACTATACAAAACTAAGCAAAGCAAAGCAAAAACACATCAAGCACAAGCAGAATCCAGTAGTCACTCCCCATCAGTCTTTAAACTATTTTCCTCTCTAATATCATCAATAGATTGAAGATGCACGAACAAATTGTAAAAGGGATGAAATGGGAATTCATCAGATGAATACATAGAAATCACATCATTCTTTTATAACAGATTAATCAGGCCCATTTCAATCCGACCAGTGTTATCAAGTTGTTTCTTCATCCTCTAGTCTATGTGATCAAACAAATCAGAAATATTACTAGTGGCATTCAAAATATTATGTACCTCTTTTTTTAACTGCATGATTTTCTTCAGTATCACACTGGAACTTTCAGGAAAGTAAGGCTAAATGGGTTGTGAAGTTTTAGTTGGTTGATCAGCAAGCAGATCCATATCACCTTCATCTCCTATTGTTTGGTAGTCATAAAGATTAGTTGGATCAATAGGCCTCCAGGGAAGAAGAACCTTTTTCTCAACTCTCATACGGAACTTGTGATTGACTACACAACAGAAATATGGTGGACAAGTGTCCAAGCTCATATTTAGATCCATGAACAATCAATCCCAATACAAATTTTACAATTATATTTCCAATATCAACAGGCCTTCTAGTATGAACACATAAATTTAAAATAGCACTATCCTTGGTTACTTTACTAATCTTCATAGTTGGAAATAACTTCACCAAAATAAAATAATGCCACTGCCTTGACGCAGTATTTAAAGATGCAGAAGTGAAACTAATATATACATTGTCTCTTACTTCCCAATCTTCATTTTCATCCATCAAATAACGATAAACTTCATTCATATTATCTCTTGTCGCATTAAAATTTGAATAGTGGCAGATAGGTACATTCTCAATCATAAAGAGATCATTAATTCTCGCAGGAGTGAATTGCACAAACCTACCCCGCACATAGACAAATTTTTGGCTGATCCCGTGAAGATTTGCATAGAATTCCTTCACAACTGGAATGACTACAGCCGCGGTAGTGTAACATAGCACTTCCCAACGCATTTTCTTTATTATCTCTTCAGCTCTTGTAGTAGGATTATCCAAACCTCGATTACTAAAGCCTCTCTCCTTGATAATCCTCCTCTTCATCATCACTTTGGTGAATAATCGTTGCGCCTCGAAACTGATAAACTTCCGTCGGTTGAAAATGCAAGATCGAGGGGGTTCTATGGAGTAGGAATCCATGGGATGCGAATTGGGAAAGGAAGTTTTTATTTTTTCTAGTGGTTAGATGTCTAACATGGAGTTTTGGGGGTTATAAGGAAGAAGATCCAGCTCAAAATAGCCAAAAATCTAATTTTTAAACTCTAATAATCGTTACCAGGATTTGGGTTTCGGCGGCGCTCGATAGCGCATCGGTAGCGCTCAAATCTAGAAGTTCAGCATACAGTCTGTACTTGGGCGCCAGCAGCGCCAATTCTAGCGCCGGCGTCGCCAGTGGTAAAAAATTTCACCTAATTTCTTTTTGCCCGAAATATTCCAATATCTCAATTCGATCCAATACTTATCAATTCTTAAAAGTATTTAAGAGCAATTAGTATTCCAAAATAACTATCTAAAAACACAACCACAACAAACAAGCAAACACACCACAAAGATACATATGGGTTGCCTCCCATAAAGCGCTTGTTTTAACATAGTCAGCACGACAAATCATTCAGTTAATCGAGATGACTCAGCATTAAAACCTCTTTGAAGTCAGGTTGAAACTCGTCAAAGAAAGGCTTTAATTGATGCCCATTAACCTTGAAAATCTTTCCAGTATCAGAATCCTCAGTATTAACAGCTTTAAAAGAATGAACTTTGACAACTGTAAAAGGTCCTATCCATCTAGACTTGAGCTTTCCAGGAAATAATTCAGCCTTGTGTTGTATAACAAAACTTTATGTCCATGTTCTAATTTCTTTTTCAATATCTTATGATCATGCCACAATTTTATTCTCTTTTATAGATCCTATCATTGTGATAAGATGAATTTCTAATTTATTCCAATTCATTCAATTGCATAAATCTCTTTTCTCCAGCATTTTTCAAATTAAAATTCAACTATTTTATCGCCTAATATGCTTTATGCTCCAATTAAACTAGTAAATGGCAAGTTTTACCAAACACTAGTCTATAAAAGAGACATTCCAATAGGGGTTTTAAAAGCAGTCCTATAAGCTCATAATGCAGTATCTAATCGAGCAGACCAATCTAATTGGTGATTATCCACTATTTTCTCCAAAATTCTTTTAATTTGACGATTAGACACTTCTACTAAACCACTAGTCTGGGGATGATAAACAATAGAGATTTTATGAATAATATTATATTTCTCAATCATTCTCTTAATTTCATTATTTCTGAAATGGGATCCACCATCAGTTATAATCACTCTCGGTATTCCATATCTCGCAAATATATTTTTCATTAAAATTTTTGAAACACTCTGAGCATCACATCTAGGTAAAGCAATAGCTTCAATCCATTTTGAGACATAATCAACTGCAACCAGTATATACAAATTCCTAAATGAAGGAGTAAATGGTCCCATAAAATCTAATCTCCATACATCAAAAATTTCAACTTCTAAAGTATAATTTAGAGGCATTTCATTTCTTCTAGAGATATTACCTACTCTCTGACATCGATCACATGATTTAATATATTTCTATACATCCTTAAAAAGAGTAGGCCAATAAAATCCAGATTGTAAAATCTTAAAAGCAGTTTTATCAACACTGAAATGACCTTCAAATTCAGAATCATGATATCGTTGAATAATTAAATTAGTTACTTCTTGTGGCACACATCTTATAATAATCAGATCCTTACACTGTTTATATAGATAGGGATCATCCCAAAAATAAAATCTTGCATCATATTTAAACTTCTTTTGTTGTTGTCTTGTTAAATCGGGTGATACAATATCACACAATATAATTCACAATATCAGCATACTAAGGCAAATTTCTTCTCATAATAGTATAAAGTTGTTCTTCAGGGAAAGTTTCTGTAACATCCTTCTCAAATTCAGATAATTTATCATACTCTAATCTCGACAAACGATCAACTATTTGGTTATCAGATCCCTTCCGATCAACTATCATAAAATCAAATTCTTGTAGAAGAAGTATCCATCTAATCAATCTAGGTTTGGCATCCTTCTTTTGCATTAATTATTTGATAGCTGAATGGTGAGTATGCACAATACTTTTAGCTCCAATTAAATAAGGTCTAAAATTTTCAAAAGTAAATACTATAGTTAATCACTCTCTTTCAGTAGTGTTATAATTAATCTGAGTTTCATTAAGAGTTTTACTAGCATAGTAAATGACTTTGAAAACTTTATCATGTCTCTGCCCCAACGCTACTCCGATCGCATAATCACTAGCATCACACATAAGTTCAAATGGATTTCCCCAATCAGGTGAAACAATTATAGGTGCAGTGATTAATTTCTCTTTCAAAAATTCAAAAGCACACAAACATTCATCATTAAAATCAAATTTTCTATCATTTTCTAGAAGTCGACACAAAGGTTTTGTAATCTTAGAAAAGTCTTTAATATATCACCTGTAAAATCCATCGTGTCCTAAGAAACTCCTCACCTCTCTCACGGTAGTGGGAGGTGGAAATCTCTCAATCACTAAAATTTTAGCAGGGTCGACCTCCATACCAAATTCAGAAATGTTATGCTCAAGCACAATTCCTCCTACAACCATAAATTGACTTTTCTCCCAATTCAGAACTAAATTTTTTTCCTAGCAAAGCTCCAAAACTTTTGCTAAGATTTCGAAACAGATTTAAAATGAAGTCCTGAATATAGAGAAATCATCCATGAAAACTTCTATTTCATTATCTATCATACTGCTAAAGATATACATCATACATCTCTAAAACGTTGTAGGTACATTACACAGTTGAAAAGGCATTCTTCGAAAAACAAAGGTTCCATAAGGGCTAGTAAATGTTGTATTTTCTTGATCCTCAGGAGAAATAACTATTTGATGATAACCAGTATATCCATCTAGAAAGCAGTAGTACTTGTGTCTAGCAAGTCTATCCAGCATTTGATCGAAAAAAAGAAGAGGATAGTGATCTTTTTGGGTGGCGGCATTTAATTTCCTATATTCAATACAAATTCGCCATCCATTAATTTGTCTTGTGGGTATTTCATTCCATTCATTCACTTCAACAGTCATTCCTCCCTTTTTGAGTACAAAATGTATTGGACTCACCCAAGCACTATCTGAAATATTATAAATAATTTCAGCATCCAGCCATTTTAAAATCTCCTTCTTAATTACTTCTTTCATTATTGGATTCAATCTCCTCTACGGATCAACTCTAGGTTTATATTCTTCATCTAATAAAATCCTGTGCATACAAATCAAAGGACTGATTCCTTTAATTTCTGCTAAAGTCCATCCAAAAGCCTTTTTGTATTTTTTTAAAATTTTCAACAATTATTGTTCATGATATTCGTTTAACTCCGAAGATACAATAATTGGTAGGGTAGATGATTCTCCTAAAAACATATACTTCAAATGATTTGGGATAATTTTCATCTCCAGTTCAGGAGGTTTTATTATAGATGGAATTAAGCTTTTATCTCCACCTTCCATAACGTCTAATACTTCAAACACTCCTGAACATACTCCAAATCTTCATTCTTCTTATTATCTGAATTTGCTTCATTTTCAATTCCTTCTTCAAACATACTTTCATACTCCGTTTCTTTTTCAAATATATTTTCAAAATGATCCTTTCTCAAATATTCACAGACCTCCATCCTAAAACATTTATCATCGTTTGCCATTGAGGGATACTTCATAGATTTCAAAATATTAAAGGTCACCTCTTGATCATTAACCCTCAAAGTTAATTCTCCCTTTTGAACATCAATCATTTCTCTCCCAGTAGCAAGGAACGGTCTTCCCAAAATGTTTGGAATTTCTTTATCTTCCTCTATATTAAATACAATAAAATCCACAGGAAAGATAAATTTATCCACTTTCACTAACACATCTTACACCACTCCTTTAGGGTAAGTAATGAAACGATCGACCAACTGAAGAGTCACAGATGTAGGAGAAATTTATCTTATGCCCAACCTTTTGAAAGTTGATAAAGGCATAAGATTAATAGTAGCTCCCAAATCACAAAAGGCTCTTCCGGAAAATTTTTCACCTATAGCACACGGAATAGTGAAACTACCAGGATCTTTAAGTTTTTCCAAAAGCTTCTTCGAAATAATTGCACTACATTCTCTGTTAAGTGCAACAGTTTCATGATCTGTGAACTTTTTTTTCTTTTTAAGAATATCTTTCATAAACTTGGCATAGTCAGGCATCTGCTCTAATGCTTCAACAAAAGGAATATTTATCGGTAATTTCTTAAGGATCTCCAAAAAATTTCCATATCTTTTATCCCTGTTTAATCATTGAGGAAATGGAGGTGGTGGTTTTTCAACAGTAATCTTCATTGGTTCAAGAGGATATTCCATGTCTGGATAAATCTTGTTTGAACCTTTTTCAATATCCACCTTCTCTTTCTCTATTTCAAATTCTTTTTGTACTCTTGTCTCCAATTCCTTTCCACTCCTTAAATGAATAGCCTTAAGTTGTTCCTTGTTTTAATCTTTTGGATTGATCTCAACATTACTTGGAAGCGTTCAGAAGGTCTATTATTAAGTGTAGCGAAAATATGCCCCAATTAATTTTCAATATTTTTCATCGCAACACCTTGAGCTTGTAGTTGATTTCCCATATTCAGAATCATTTCTTCAATAGATAATTTCTTATCCTTAAATTGCGGGTTACTATTGAATCCAGGAGGATAAGAAGGTCTAAAATTAGTATTTCCTTGATTGTTCGATTTTCCATTTGGATTTACAGAACTGTTCCCCCATTGTTGGTTAACATTGGCATTGCTATTATTCTAGATGAAATTTGGGTGATTCTTCCAACCAGGATTATAAGAATTTGAACATGGATTATTATGTATATTAATAGCATTCAAAGTCTCATAAGGTGTTTGAGATTTTGTTATCTGTCCAAACAAATTTTCCTCTAACACTTTGGGTGGTTGAGAATAATTCATTCCATACTGATCTATTTTCTTACAAAGGGCTGTAATTTGAGAAACTATCATAGTCATCATATCTGAATCATGAACACTTGCTACTCTCTTGGGATTTACTTGTTCAGAGGGCCATTGAAAATTATTAGTATCCATTTCTTCTATTAATGAGTATGCTTCATCAAAAAGTTTAGACATTAACGATCCAACAGCATCAGCATCTATAATCGATCTCAATAATCTCACTAATCCATCTAAAATGTTTGAATTATTAACCAGTCTGGTAAAGCATGATGTGGGCCCTTCCTAAGAAGATCTTTAAATCTTTCTCAAGCTTCATATATTGATTCCCGTTCAAACTGACCAAAAGATGTGATATCATTTCTTAACTTAGCAGTCTTTGATGGAGGGAAATATTTTTATAAAATTTTGAGAAAGTACTCCCCAAGTTCTAATAGATCCAGGTGCTAACAAATTTATCCACGCCTTAGCTTTATCCCTTAATGAAAAATGAAAAAATTTAAGTCTGACAGCATCACTCGACACTCCGTCATATTTAAAAGTAGCACGCAGTTCTAGAAAAATAGTGAGATGTAAATTTGGATCCTCATTAGGTGTTCCTCCAAATTGATTATTTTGTACCTTTTGGATAATATCAGGTTTAAGCTCAAATGAATTATCAGCAACATCAGGATTCTGAATAGTCACTTGAATTTCATCTTTTGTTGGGTTAGCATAATCTCTTAAAGGTCTTGGCAAATTTCCAATATCATTTCTCTAATTATCTTGGTTATTCGCCATTTCACAAGGATTCTTAGTTTGTTTTTGTTGTTTTCTATTTTTCTAACAGTATGCTCTAACTTTGAATCGTAAGGTACTAAATCTATAGATCCACTACTACACATATAAAATCACACAAATACTCTAAAAAGAAAACAAGCACACAATTACACACTACAAAGTAAAAGTTTTCAGTTACTATATTATCAATAAATACCGTTTATACTTTCCCCGGCAACGACGCAAACAACTTGATGCATGAACTTTTTATATGAAAGAACTTATGAACCCAAATTTATATATTTATAATAATTTTGTAAAGTCCTAACATCAACCCATGTATATGCATCATATCAAGTAATACAGGGCTCTAATGGAGTCCTGGTTATCGATCCCACAGGGAAGGAACGTTCCTTACAATAAATAAAGTAAAAATGAAATCCAATACTCAAATTGCAATTAAAGTATAAGTTTACTTCTACTAACAAGATGCAGAAAACAGTAACAGTTAAGCAAACCAAAATACTTCTAATATCTTTAAACAGAATTAACTAACACACACACACACTAAGCTTCGTATTTGAAAGGTTTTGATATTATATGAAAAGTGTCTTTCCTCTTGCAATAAATATATGATGTGTGGATGATATAGAATGATTATTTATCGTATTGTGCCAAATAGTAGCATAAATGTTTCTTTACCCTCAAAAGAGCACCCCCCACTTCCAAGCATGTAAAGTACATTGACATATCCTAAGTTTAGTCACTAAATCTAAGGCTTGGATGGGAGGATACCAGCTATGGCTATGGAGCTCCCACTCACCCTTCATCTGAAGGCTAACCTTTGACTTTAGTTAAATATCTTAGGACCAAATTGGGGATCTCAGCCTGTCACCCTGAAACCTCTAATTTGAAGCCCATCAAAACAAATTTCCCTATTTATTTGAACTCAATTCCCATGAACTATGCAATTCATTCATGGGCATTGAATGGATTCTTCATTATTGTTGTAGGACATCAAACTTTCTGAGTTAATGTACAACAACAGATTTTAACAATTCAATAGGCCAGATCAAAAAGTAAATAAAGATCAAAATGAAAAACCATCACAACTTCTTCAATACTTTAAAAGCACTTCAAATCCACATCATGACATCATCACATCTCTATGCAAAAAGAAAGACAAAGGAGACTACTCATAATTCATAGAGAAGACACAATAAAACATAGATTTTATATATAAATAAAAATTCATACAAACCGCAATAGCAAATACAACTTATCTCTTTCTCTTCTCCAAAACAAATCCCTTGAATTTCCTTTGAATCCTTTTCTCTCTTCTTTGCACACTCAATTCCCTCTTTAGAATGGAAAGGAAGAAGGAATCTCTCACTTTACTACTTCTCCTTCACTCCTGAGAGAAGAATCCCTCTCAAATCTTCACTTCTACGCTCACTCTTCCAAGTCCTAACTCTCTACACACACTTCTCCAGACATAAAACCTCTTCAATTTCATCTAAAAATAGTTACATATATGTTAGAAACAAATTCCCCATTGTTTCCTTAAGCATCCCTTCAAAAAGTCGCCAAAACTCTTCAATTTGAATTGCACCGACATTGGACGCCGGCGGTGCTCTATCATCAATTTAATTTCTAGAGTCTCTGGAAATTGGCGTCGGCGGCGCCATAAGCTTTTTTCTCTCATTTTTCTCCTTTTTGCTTTGAATTCGTTCCTTTTTTTATTCTTTTTTCTCCAATCACCTAAAATCATCATACCTATAACAAATCATGGAAAATACATTTCTTTAAAGTGCAATATCACCAAAAATGGGTAAAACTATATAGCAAAAATAGTATTTATTTTTGGTGCATCAGGTGACTTGTCCAAGGGAGTCTTGTAAGAGAAAGGAAGAGATTCAAAGAAACTTCAAGAATTTGGTGGAGAGGAACTTGAGATAAGTATTTATCTTTGTACTTCATTTGATTTTAATTGAGGCTTCTTGTGTTTTCTAAATGATTTCTATTTTTAAAACTACTTGGTGTTGTGTTTTCTCCATGGATTTTGAGTAGTCTTCTTTATCTTTTTACTTAAAATGAAAAGTAATTAAGTGTTGGGTGGAAGTTGTGGATGATTTTTCTTTAATGTTAGAAGAAGTTGTGTTGATTTAATCCTTGCACTTCATTTACTTCTAAATTTGGCTAATTATGATGTTAAAATTTGTTGTGAGAACTTGTAAGATCGTAGTAGGTATTGTCTTAATCAACAATAGGTATAAATCACATGAGATTGTATGGATGAGAAAGTAATTCACATAATTTTGTGTAAACAAATAGGGAAATATATTTTGAAGGGTGTAGAATTGAAAGACTTTAGGGTGACAGACTAAAGAACCTAATTTGGTTTGTTATTTTAGGTTTTAATGCGAGATGTTAGCCCCCAGATAGAGGAAAAAAATGGAACTCTAGAATGAGAGCTAGTATCTTCCCTACCTAAACCATCTTCAAAATAATTTAAACTTTAAACTAGCCAATGTTCTTTTTAGCATCTCTAGTAAGGGTAAAGAATATTATTGCTCCTACTTAACACAGAACATTTTGAATACTTCCATAACAGAACTCCTGTACTTATTACTTATTCATGATAAGGTAAAAGATATTTTCATCTATACTTCTTTAAACTTACAAAAATCTCATTATAGTTAGTTAATTATTTACTTTATTTCAAAATTTAAGAAAATACAAAAAAGAATCGCATTTTCAAGTTTTATATTATCTAAAAAATGTTTTACGTAAGTGTCTTTTTCTAAATAGTTTTTGTGATCTAAAACCTTTTTATCTTTTAAATATCCAAAACTTCTCCCTGTGGGATCGATATTTCGGGCCTTAATCAGAAAGTCATATATTACTTGATAATGATACTTATTCTTGCGTAGAATCCCTAATTTAAATATAATTTCGTATTCTTATTTACATTGGAATCTATTTTTGGTGCGCTTTTAAAGAAGAAAATTGATATCATAAAGATAATTATAATCTTATCAACACAAGTAAAATACACATGTATTCATGTGTCGAGATCAAGCTTTTTGCACCATTGCCAGGGATTAAAATATACCTGGAGTTCTGGTGTAGTTTTAGTGAGGGAGAGTCAGTGTTGAGTGTTAGGGCTTAGTGTAGAAGTGAGAATTTGAGAGGAATTCTTCTCTAAGGTGTGAATGAGAAGGAGTAAAGTGAGAGATTGCTTCTTCCTTTCCATTCTAAAGAGGGAATTGAGTGTTGCAAAGAAGAGAGAAAAGGATTCAAAGGAACTTCAAGTGAATTTCATTAGGGAAGAGAAAGAGATAAGTTGTATTTTCTTTTGTGGTTTGTATGACTTTCTTTTATATATAAAATCCATGTTTTATTGTGCCTTCTCTATGAATTCTGAGTAGTCTCCTTTGTCTTTCTTCTTTCATAGAGATGTGATGATGTGTTGATGTGGATTTGAAGTGCTTCTAAAGTATTGAAAAAAATTGTGATGGTTTTTCATTTTGAACTTAATTTACTTTTCGATCTAGCTAATTGAATTGTTAAAATCCATTGTTGAGCATAAACTCTGAAAGGATTTAGTGTCCTACAACAACAATGAAGAATCCATTCAATTTCCATGGATGAATTGTGTAGTTCATGGGAATTGAGTGCAAATAAATAGGGAAATGCGTTTTAATGGACTTCAAATTGGAGGTTTCAGGGTGACAGGCTGAGATCCCCAATTTAGTCCTAAGATTAGTAATTAAATTCGAAGGTTAGCCTTCAGGTGAAGGGTGATTGGGAGCTCCATAGTGACAGCTAGTATCCTCCCAATAGCCTTAGATTTGGTGACTAAACTTAGGATATGTCAATGTTCTTTTCATGCTTGGAAGAGGGGATACTCTTTTGAGGGTAAAGAAACATTTATGCTACTATTTGGCATAATACCATAAATAATCACTCCATATCATCCACACATCATATACTCATTGCAAGAGGAAGGATACATTTCTTATATATCAAACCATTCAAATATATAATTTAGTTTGTGTCTGTTGGTTAAATTCTGATTTAAAAATTTTAGAAGTAATTATAGTTTGCTTAATTGTTACTATTTTCTGAATCTTATTAGTAGAAGTAAACATTAAACTTTAATTGCAATTTGAGTATTGGTTTTCAGTATTCCGTTATATATTGCAAGAATCATGCCTTCCTTGTGGGATCGATAAACAGGACTCCATTAGAGCCATGTTTTACTTGATACAATACATATACTTGCGTTGAATGCTTGGACTTTACAAAATCATTATAAAAATATATAAATATTAAAGTCCGTGCATCAAGTTTTTTAACGCCGTTGCCAGGGAAGGAAGGAAGGAAATATAAACGGTATCTATTGATAATATAGTAACTGAAAACCTTTACTTTGTTGTGTGTGTGCGTTTACTTTTTAAAGTATTTTTGTGATTTTATATGCATCATATTGGATCTATAGGTTTAGTACCTTATGATTCGGAGTTAGAGCGTACTATTAAAAAAATTAGAAAACAACAAAAACAAACTAAAACTCCTTGCAAAATGGCGAATAATCAAGATAATCAGAGAAATGATATTAGAAATTTTCCAAGACCTTTAAAAGATTATGGTAACCCAATAGCAGATAAAAATCATATAAATATTCAAAATCCTATTTTTGTAGCTAATTTATATGAACTTAAAGTTGTTATTATCTAAATGGTACAAAATAATCAATTTGGAGGAACACTTAATGAGGATCCAAATTTACATCTCGCTAGTTTTCTAGAACTGTGTGCTACTTTTAGATATGATGGAGTGTCGAGTGATATTGTCAGACTTAGACTTTTTCCTTTTTCATTAAGAGATAAAGCTAAGGTGTGGTTAAATTCATTAGCACCTGGATCTATTAGAACTTAGGAGAACTGTTTCAAAAGTTTCTATTAAAATATTTTCCTCCATCAAAGACTGCTAAGCTAAGAAATGATATCACAACTTTTGGTCAGTTTGAAGGGGAATCAAAATATGAAGCTTGGGAAATATTTAAAGATCTTCTTAGGAAGTGCCCACATCATGCTTTTCCAGATTGGTTAATAATTCAAACATTTTATAATGGATTAGTGGGATCATTGAGATCGATTATATATGTTGCTGCTGGTGGATCTTTAATGTCAAAACCTTTTGATGAAGCATACGCATTAACAAAAGAAATGGCTTCTAATAATTTTTAATAGCCCTCTGAATGGGTAAATCCTAAAAGAGTAGCTAGTGTTCATTATTCAAATATGATGACTTTGATAGTTTCTCAAGTATCAGCCCTTTCTAAGAAAATAGATCAGTACAGAATGAATTATTCTAAACCATGCCAAGCGTTAGAGGAAAATTCATTTGGACAGATAATAGAATCTCAAACACCTTATGAGACTTTGAATTCTATTAATAGACCTAACAATCCTTATTTGAATTATTATAATCCTGGTTGAAAGAATCACCCAAATTTCAACTGGAATAATAACAATGTCAATGTTAACCCACATTGAGGGAACAATTCTATAAATCCAGTTGGAATTTCGAACAATCAAGGAAATACCAACTTTAGACCATCTTATCCTCCTAGATTCAATAGTCACCCGCAATTTAAGGATAAGAAGTTTTCAACTTAAGAAATGATTCTGAATATGGGAAATCAACTACAAGCTCAAGGTGTTGCGATGAAAAATATTAAAAATCAATTGGGGCATATTTTCACTGAACTTAATAATAGATCTTTTGGAACGCTTCCAAGTATTGTGGAGATCAATCCAAAAGATCAAAAAACGAGCAACTTAAGGCTATTCAATTAAGAAGTGGAAAAGAATTGGAGACAAGAGTGCAAAAAAGAAGTTCAAATAGAAAAGGAGAAGGTGGATATTGAAAAAGGTTCAAACAAGATTTATCCAAACTTGGATTATCCTCTTGAACCAATGAAGATTACTGTTGAAAAAACACCGCCTCTTTTTCCTCAAAGATTGAAGAAACAAAACAGGGATAACAGATTTGGAAATTTGTTGGAGATACTTAAGAAATTAAAGATAAATATTCCTTTTGTTGAAGCATTAGAACAGATGCCTGACAATTCTAAGTTTATGAAGGATATTCTCGAAAAGAAAAGAAAGTTTACAGATCATTAAACTGTTGCACTTAGCGGAGAGTGTAGTGCAATTATTCAGAAGAAGCTTCCGGAAAAACTTAAAGATCCTGATAGTTTCACTATCTTTGTGTGCAATAGGTGAAAATTTTTTTGGAAGAGCCTTATGTGATCTGGGATCTAGTATTAATCTTATGCCTTTATCAACTTTCAAAAGGTTGGGAATAGGAAAATTTTCTCCTACATCTGTGACTCATCAGTTGCCTGATTGTTCCATTACTTAACCTAAAGGAGTGGTGGAAGATGTGTTAGTGAAAGTGGATAAATTTATCTTTCCTGTGGATTTTATTGTACTTGATATGGAAGAAGAAAAAAAAATTCCAATCATTTTGGGAAGATCATTCCTTAGTAATAGGAGAGTAGTGATTGATGTTCAAAAAGGAGAATTAACTATGAGAGTTAATGATCAAGAGGTAACCTTTAATATTTTGAAATCTATAAAGTATCCCTCAATGGAAAAATATAATAAATGTTTTAGGATGGAGGTCTGTGAATATTTGAGAAACGATCATTTTGAAAATATATTTAAAAAAGAAGTAGAGTATGAAAATAAGTTTGAAGAAGGAATTGAAAATGAAGAAAATTCAAATAAAAGAAGAATGAAGATTTGGAGTATGTGACAAATTTTATAAATGCGAGAATTTATGAACCTAAATTTATATATTTATAATGATTTTGTAAAGTCACAATTTCAAATGCAAGTATATGAATCTTTTCAAGTAATATTGGGCTCTATTGGAGTCCTGGTTATCATCCCACAGGGAAGATTGATTGAAGAAATTAATAGATTTTCAAATTAAAAGTAATTATAACTTTTATTTCTTTTCAAAATTCAGATTTAAGTTTTAATGAAAATTTTACTAGATGTAAGCAAAGCAGCAATAAAACAACTTTCTCTTTTTAACTAATCCAAGATTTTTCAGAATAATTATCATTCGTGGAGAACTTGAGATTATGGTATTACGCCAAATAGAAGCAATAGGAATGCTTCTATTTGGCACAATACCATAAATCAAATTCTCCAATGAATATTAAATTATCATAAAAATCTTAGATTAATTAAAGGAAAGGAAGTTGTTTATTTTATATAGTTTTCATAAATCATTTTCTTATTATTATTTTCTTATTTAAATCTAGTAAATTAATAGTAATTTATAGTTAAACTAAAAGATAAAAATATTTTTTTTTATTTTATTTAGAAAATTTATCACTATAATTCTTCCCTGTAGGATCGATACTAGGGTCTTTGTTTCAAAGCCCTATATTACTTGAAACGATACGTATACTTGCGTAGTACCCCTAGTGTGTAAAAATAATTTCTAAATTTACATCATAATGATTTTATACACTAGCCGCTATTTATAAATTGAGTCAAGTTTTTAGCCATCTTTTGGAAGTGAATATTACTGCATTAATGCTGGTCGGGTCAACTTTTTGGCGCCGTTGCTGGGGAAGAAAGAAATAGAATAGTATAAATTTCTTTTATTATAAATAGAATAGTATATATCAATTATAAAAAAAGATATATATTTTATTCCTTGTTTTATGCAAAAATTTTGTTCTCAAGGATTAATACCTTTAGATTCTGAATTAGAAAGAACAATTAGAAAAATTAAAAAGGGAAAACAAATTCAAAAATTTCAAGAAATAGCTACTTTACAAAATCTAATTGAACTTAATGATCAAAATGTTTAAAAACCATTAAGGGATTATGCTAACCCTACAGTTGATGAACTTCATAGTAGTATTCAAATACCTACTGTAGATGCTAATTCTTTTGAACTTAAACCGTCTATTATTCAAATAGTGCAAAACAATCAATTTAGTGGATCACCAAATGAGGATCCAAATTTACATCTTGTTAGTTCTTTAGAACTTTGTGCTACCTTTAAATATAACAATTTTTCTGATGAAGGTATTAGAATTGGACTCTTTTCTTTTTCTTTAAGAGATAAAGCAAAGATGTGGTTAAACTCCTTAGCGGCTGGTTCTATTAAAACATGGGCTGAAATGGCACAAAAATTCCTTGCTAATTATTTTCCTTTTTCTAAAACTGCTATATTAAGAAATGATATTACTTCGTTTAGTCAATTTGACAGGGAGACAATATATGAAACTTGGGAAAGATTTAAAGAACTATTAAGAAAATGTCCTCATCATGCTTTACCTAATTGGTTGATTATTCAAAAATTTTATAATGGATTAATTGGATCTTTAAAATCAATTATTGATGCTGCTGCTGGAGGTTCTTTAAAGTCTAAATCATTTGAAGAAGCTTACACTTTAATTGAAGAAATGGCTAATAACAATTTTCAATGGCCTTCCGAAAGGATTAATCCTAAAAAGATGGCAAGTATTCACGATAATGAAGCCTTTTCTATCTTAGCTTCACAAGTTGCGGCAATGTCTAAGAAATTAGATAATTTTGCAATGAATATTTTGCATAATAACTCTGCTAATATTTAAGATTCTCAAACTATTGAAACTTTACAAGCTATTGCAAGTAAAAATAATCCTTATTCAAATTATTATAATCTTGGGTGGAAAAATCATCCTAATTTTAACTGGAATAATTCACAACAACAATGGGGTAATAATCAATCTCATCCCACTGGAAATTGGAATAATCAAGTTAATTCAAATTGTAAACCTCCTGGATTTAATAATCAACAGAAGATATCAATAGAAGAATTAATTTTACAAATGAATAATTAATTACAAAATCAAAATTCTGTTATTCGTAATATTGAAAATCAAATGGGGCAAATTGCTACTTTAATTAATAGCAGAACTGTAGGAACACTTCCTAGTAATGTTGAAATTAATCCAAAGGAAACTGGAAAAGAACATGAACAAGTTAAAGCTGTGCAACTTAAAAGTGTAAAGGAATTAAAAGAAAGAATGAAGAATGAAATTAAAAAAGAGATTGAGGTTGAAGAGATTGAAAAACCTAAAGAAACTCTCTCTCCTAGTCAAGATCAGATTGTTATACCTGTTAATGTGGAAGTTGAAAAAACACCACCACCTTTTCCTCAAAGAGTTAAACATCAGAAATTAGATCATCAATTTTCTAAGTTCTTTGCATTTTTTAAGAAACTTACTATTAACATACCTTTTGCTGAAGCTTTGGAACAAATGCCAACTTACGCAAAATTTATGAAGGATATTTTAAGCAAAAAATGAAAATTTGAAGCTTTTGAAACTGTTGCATTAAGTGAAGAATGCAGTGTAATAATTTAAAAGAAATTATCTGAAAAGCTTATGGATCCTGGAAGTTTCACTATACCTTGTGCTATTGGAGAAAAATTTTGTAGAAAAGCTTTATGTGATTTAGGAGCAAGTATTAATCTCATGCCATTTTCTATCTTTCGAAGATTGGATTTAGGAGATATTACTCCCACCACCGTAACCCTTCGATTAGGCGATAAATCTATCACTTATCCTAAAGGAGTTATAGAGGATGTCCTTGTTAAAGTGGATAAATTTATCTTTCCTGTAGATTTCATCGTACTTGATATGGAAGAAGATAAAGAGATACCTATTATTTTAGGGAGACCTTTTCTAGCTACCGGACGAGCTATGATTGGTGTGCAAAAAGGAGCACTTACCATGAGAGTTAATGATCAAGATATTAAATTCAATGTTCTTAAATCAATGAAGTACCCGGATAAAGAGAAATGTTATCGAATGGATATAATTGATTATTTAATTGAAAAACATTATCAAGAAAAATGTAAAGTCATTTCTGAAGAAAATTTTGAATTTTAAACTGATGAAGATGAAGTAGTAGAAGAAGAAGAGACTCATTTTATTAAAGATAATTGGGAAACATTAGACATAACTCAAAATGATATACTTTTTCCATCATTTAAAAAAGCCCCTGAACTGGAATTAAAAATGTTACCTTCCCATTTAAAATATGTGTTTCTTGGAAATTCATTAACTTTACCTGTTATTATTTCTTCTGAACTGAGTAAAGATTAAGAAGAAAAACTACTAGGTGTGTTAAAGAATTTTAAGAAAGCTTTTGATTGGACTATTGCTGATATAAGAGGAATAAGCCCTTCCATTTGCAAGCATAGAATCTTAATGGAAGAAAATTTTAAACCTACTATAGAATCACAAAGAAGATTAAATCCTATCATGAAAGAGGTTGTTAAAAAAGAAATTATTAAGTGGTTAGATGCTCGGTATTATTTATCCTATTTCGATAGTCAGTGGGTAAGTCCTATTCATTGTGTTCCGAAGAAAGGAGGTGTAACTGTCATTGTTAATGATAAAAATGAACTTATTCCTACAAGACAAGTTACTGGATGGTGAATTTGTATTGACTATAAGAAATTAAATAAAGCCACTAGAAAGGATAATTTTTATTTACCTTTCTTGGATCAAATGCTCGATAAATTAGCTGGACACTCATATTTCTATTTTCTGGATGGATATTCTGGTTATCATCAATTACTTATTGCTCCTGAGGACCAAGAAAACACAACATTTACAAGTCCTTATGGAACCTTTGCTTTTAGAAGAATGCCTTTTGGTTTATGTAATGCACTCGCAACTTTTCAAAGATGTATGATGTCAATATTTTGTGATTTGATTGACAAAGGAATTGAAATATTCATGGACAATTTTTCAGTCTTTGGAACTTCTTTTGAATCTTGTTTGGAAAACATAGCCAAAGTTCTGAAAAGATGTGACGAAACAAATTTAGTTCTTAACTGGGAAAAATGTCAATTCATGGTCACAGAAGGCATTGTACTTGGTCACAAAGTATCACAAAAAGGGATGGAAGTAGATCAAGCAAAAGTGAAAATTATTGTTGAATTGCAACCACCTACTACCGATTATCGATGTGAGAAGTTTTCTAGGTCATGCTCGGATTTTATAGAAGATATATAAAGGATTTTTCTAAAATTGCTAAACCTCTTTGTCATTTATTAGAAAAAGATGCAAAATTTGAATTTAATAAAGAATGTATTAATGCTTTTAATATTCTAAAAGAAAAATTAATAACTGCACCTATCATTGTTGCACCTAACTGGAATAAATCTTTTAAATTAATGGGTGATGCAAGCGATTTTGCAATTGTATCTATATTAGAACAAAAATATGAGAAAATTTTCAAAGTTGTATATTATGCTAGTAAAACTCTCACTGAAACACAAAGAAATTATACTACCACTGAGAAAGAGCTTCTAGTTATAGTATATGCCTTTGATAAATTTAGACCTTATCTTCTTGGTACTAAATGCATAGTTCATACCGATCATTCCGCTATTAAATATCTATTATCTAAGAAGGATTCTAAACCTAGACTTATAAGATGGGTTTTACTTCTACAAGAATTTGATTTTCAAATTGTAGATATAAAAGGAACTGAAAACCAAATTGCTGATCATTTGTCTAGAATTAAAAATGATATTATTTCGGAAGAAAATATAAATGAGAAATTCCCTGATGAATATTTATATGTTATTCAAGGATGCAAAACACCTTAGTATGCTGATATTGTTAATTATTTAGTTAGCAATATTTTGCCTTATGACTTGGATAACAAATTTATTAAGAAATTTAAATATGATGCTAAATCTTATATTTGGGAAGAACCTCATTTATTTAAAATTGGTAAAGATTCTATGATTCGAAGATGTGTACCTTATAAGGAAACTTTTACTATTATTCAAAAATGTCATGATTCCGATTTTGGAGGACACTTTGGCATAGATAAAGCTGCATTTAAAATTTTGAATTCTAGATTTTATTGGCCTATCTTATTTAAAGAAGTGAGACAATATGTGAAAACATGTGATCGATTTCAAAGGATGGGAAATATATCTAGGAAAAATGAAATGCCTTTAAACTATATATTGGAAGATGAAATTTTTGATATATGGGGTTTAGACTTTATGGGACCATTTGTTCCATCATCTGGGAAAATTTATATTTTATTAGCAGTTGATTATGTTTCAAATTGGATTGAAGCTGTTGCTTTACCAAACTGTGATTCCAAAAGTGTTTCTAAATTTTTAAAGAAAATGATATTTTCAAGATTTGGAATGCCTAAGGTAATAATCACTTATGGTGGAAGTCATTTCAGGAATATAAGAATTCAATCATTACTACAAAAATTTGGAATCAAACATAGAATTGCAACTTCTTATCACCCATAAACAAGTGGAATGGCTGAAGTATCAAACAGAGAAATTAAATGAATTTTAGAGAAGACTGCTAATCCTAAAAGAACCGATTGAGTTGATAGACTTGATTCCGCATTACGGGCTTATAGTAACAGCTTATAAGACACCAATCAGAATGTCACCTTACCGGTTAATTTATGGTAAACATTGTCACTTACCTGTAGAACTTGAACATAAAGCTTATTGGGCGATAAAGGAGTTTAATTTTAATTTGAATAAAGCAGGAGAAAAACGATTATTGCAACTAAATGAGATGGAAGAAATAAGAAACGAATCGTATGAAAATGCGAGAATTTATAAAGAGAAAATTAAGATGTTGCATGATAAGAAAATTTCAGGAAAAATTTTTGAGCTCCGGACAAAAAGTATTACCGTTTAACTCTCGTTTAAGACTTTTTCCCGGAAAATTAAGATCTAAATCGATCGGACCCTATTTAGTCGAGAAAGTATACCATTATGGAGCTGTGGATATTAAAGATCCCAAAACAGGAAAAATTTTTAAAGTAAATGGAGTAAGATTGAAGCCTTATTTGGGAGATATTAAAAAGATTTATAAAGAGGCTTTTGAAATGAGTCAACTTGATTAAAGATTTACTTAAGTCGGGCTGACGACGTTAAACCAAGCGCTTTGTGGGAGGCAACCCATAATTATCTTTGTTTATGAGTGTTTTTGTGTTTTGATGTAAGGTCATCCCTCGATCTTGATTAATTTTATATTACTTTAGAAAAATTTGATGCTCATAAGTCTTTGTTGACTAAGGCTGAAGATTATTTTGAAGTATGTAAGATTTAAAAATAGGATCACTCTATTCTGAATATGAGTAAAAGGAGATCAAGTGAACCTTCATTATGATTGTTTACAATGTGAGTTATTGAGTCTAAATTACTCTTCCCAGTATAATTTACCTATCTTGGAGAACAAAATTTTGAAATTTGACGATTAGGCGAAATGGAGTTGAACATAGTTCCGGCGCCTAGGCGCCCGAATTCGGCGCCTAAGCGCCAGAATCAACTATGTATCAATAGGTCCGGCACCTAGGCGCCAGATTCGGCGCCTAAGCGCCACAGTTACTGGGACGTGCAAAAACCGAAAATTTTCTGTTTTTCACACGATTTTCCCCTTTAAATCAACCTATCTTCTTCCCTAACCATCAAGCAATCAAAATTACGTCCCTTACACTTCATTCTTGAGAGATTTGAGAAATTTTTGAAGAAATGGAAGGAAGAAATCATGGAAAAGAAGCTAGGGACAAGGCTTCAAAGGATCCTTAACCCTGCTTCAATGGTTTCATCGTTGTAAGTTTAGAGAAAATTTCTAGTCATTTGGATAAGTTTGAAGCGGAGTTTAAAAGCATTGGAGATCACCTTCAAGAGATTTTTCATCAAGTTGAACATCTAGAATGGTAAATGAAACTTCAATTTGATCATTTTGCGGCTTATCAAGATGCTCAAGTTGAAATGTATGCGAAGAACAAGTGGATTGACGAAAAGACGGCTACGGATTTCTCAAGAGCGTTAGTGTTCTTTCCAAGTGGAATACACAATTTCCCTTGTGAAGATTAGAATATTATAGTAATGAGATAGTTATTATGGTTTGTTGAGTCGTTGTATCGATTTAGAGAATCGATTGTGTTTGTTTGTGTATTTGCTTTCATGTTCAATGTGTGTTGTTTTTTCTTAGAAATTGTTGTGTTTGAGTGTGTATTAGGAACTTGAATCAAATATAATACTTATCTGGAATGTATTGATTCAATATTGAAGGTTATAAATGGAATTTAGTGAGTTTGATTGAAACATTATGTTTGATTGGTGGATTTAATATTTAATTTTTATAAATTTTTGAAAAATGTTGTGGAAGTTAAAAACTGAAGCCCTACTCTGATAAGAGTAATTGGAAGTTGAATTTATTAATTTTGGTGGATAGTTAAATTTAAAAATAATTTTTTGTGAAAGGCGAGTCTGGCGCCTAGGCGCCAGAATTCGGCGCTTAAGCGCCAGTTCGGCCTGTACCCGAAATTTTACTTAAATAACCCCCAAAAGCCATTTTTGACGCCTAAGCTTCATCTTCTTCCCCATTTTCAACAAAATACATCCTGTATATCCATTTTGAGGTCAAAACCTCAAGGATTTGAGCACTAAACCACTCAGTTTTTTCGTCTCAAGGTCAGATCTATACTTTAAACCATTTATTTTCGATTTTCACCATAGATTTCCCCAGGTTTTGCTAAGAACCAAAAATTTTGAAAAACTTTTCAATTTTTAGAGATTTCTTTGGATTTCTAAACTTATTTTAAGTTTTATAAACTTAAAAAGAGTTTAAATCTTTAATTCCTAAATTTGTTCTTGTTTTCTTTCACGTTTAGATGGCTCCAAAATCTAAATGTGGGAAGGCACGAGATAACTTTGATAGGAGCAAATTTTCTACTGCGACTACTGTACGGCTTATTTTTTAGGTTGTGTGTTTTATTTTGAAAAGGGGGTCGCCTAACAAAAGTTGTCGGCGAATTTTTAATTTAATTTAAATAAATAATTTAAAAAGTAGTATTTGATTTGGAAAGTAATTTTAAGTTTAAAAATTTTTAAGATATGAAATCAAACTGATCTCACATCCCGAATAGTTTATATAAACGAGCACCGCATCACAAACCGTGTATCTATCTCGAAGAATATACACACTGTTTGGTGATGGAGCTCGATTAAATAAACTAGAAGATTTATGACATCTGTTTGGTCTGCGAACCAATTTTATAAGCCGACAAATTCCCCTGTTTAATATGAAAGCATTAAACAGGGTTTATATTATCTGGGTTCTTTAAAATTCCTATAAGGGCAAGCCCCATAGTTAATTACATCTTAAGTGACGGGAATCACCTAAGAAAACTCTCGATAGTAATCAATAATTCCGCTCTCAAGAATTTCAAAGTTTAGGGTTTTCAAGGATTGAATTTTGAATTTCAATAGGGAATGGATCAAATTTGGAACATTTTGTTTTGGGAATTCAAAGGAAGAAAGGTAGGAGAAATCACAGATTCGAAGCGAACTTTGGTAATTCCCTGACTATCCTATTGTTTGGCTTGGATTTAGGAAAGTCCTAAAATTTATTTAATGTTTTGATCTTGCCAATTTTAATTAATTAGGACTTATATTTGTATGATAAAATCATACAAATAGCCTCGAAAATGTGAGGGTTTATGTCGTATCGGACGACTATCTCGGAATCCTAAGACCGGTTAGGGTTAATTTGTAATGCAAATGCCTAACAAAAGGTTGAGGATTTATGTTGCACTAGGCAAACTACCTCGAAGTCCTATGGCTTGGTTATTTAATTCTAAGAAAGTTCTGTTGAAGTAGACTCAGGTTTTGCTGATGACGATGGCCGTGCTGCCCACCATGCTCCGAGCTCCTTGTTGTTGCAGAGGTTTAGTTATAGAAGACGAAAATCAAGGGATGAGAAAAGTGTTCTGGTTTAGAGAAGTCTTAAAATCCAAGTGTTTTTAATATTTTAATTAAAACAAATTTTAAAGTTGATTATAACGACACCGGTTAAGATCCCACGGTTCCATCCTTCCGGCATCGTTATTTTTATCAGATTCACTTAGTCCAGATGAATTTCCTAGGTATTTAGAATATTTAAGCAAGTTCCTAGGTAAAGCTAAGGGAAAGGTTATGGTTTTCTACCAAATTCCTAATCCTATAGCTAGTCATTTCCTATGACGTCTAGGTTCTTGTGTTTTGGTTTGAGGACGATTTTCTTCATCAAAGAACAATTAAGTTCAATTGTTCTTATAAGTATCCTATCATATTGAGAAAGTGTTTAAGAAGAATCTTAAACATCTTTTCAATACTGCTAGGATTGTTTTAAGTCCAAATGGATTTAATTAATCAGGTGAAGTAATCGTCCGAGATTTAGTTTAGTTTTGTTGTTATCTTGCTCAGTGAACTAGGACATTTGAATATCCTATAAGTGAAGTAACATTTCATTTAATGTTCTGTTTAGGAGTTATGGTAACCAAAGCTTTCGAGGGCAAATTGATGTTCAAATGGTTTGTGATTTAATTTAATTTTAGTTATCGGATTTAAATTTGGAATAGTGTTCAAGTTACTTCATATTTAATTTCTTTATGTCTTAGGTGATGTTATTTAATTCAATTTAATTTAACTTTAATTTAATTTGGTTAAGGTTTAATTTTGATTTTTAATTTTAATTTTAATTTTAATTTTAATTTTAATTTTAATTTTAATTTTAATTTTAATTTTAATTTTAATTTTAATTTTTATTTGATTTTATTTTATTTTTATTTTATTTTATTTTAATTTAATTTTAATTTAATTTAATTTAATTTAATTTAATTTAATTTAATTTAATTTAATTTAATTTAGTTTAATTTAATTTAATATTTTTTAATTTAATTTAATTTAATTTAATTTAATTTAATTTAATTTAATTTAATTTAATTTAATTTAATTATTTATTTATTATTTTTTAATTTTAATTTAATTTTATTTAATTTAATTTAATTTATTTAATTTAATTTAATTTATTTAATTTAATTTAATTTATTTAATTTAATTTAATTTATTTAATTTTTTTGATTTAATTCAATTTAATCTTTAATTTAATTTTATTCTAAATTTTAGTTTAATTGAATATCTAAAAAGAGTTTAATAATTTAATTTTAATTTAATTTGATGATTAAGTCCTTTCGACATTTTAAAACTTAAATTTGAATTATCATTTTAATTAGGAATTAAATATTATTGAGATGATTAATTTAGGGATTTTTAAATTAAAGAACAAATCTCTTCCTAATAATATCCCTATTTTAATAATTCCAATTTTATTATTCTTCCAAATTTAATTAATTATTTAATTAAGGTTTATTTCAATTATTTTAAATTGTTTAGTAGGTTTCTACCCTTTAATTATTTAAATCTCAATCATCCAAATCAGATTAAGATCAAATATTTTACATGTTAATTTTATTAAACCTAAAGTTTTAATTAAGGGTTAAAATTTTTAATTACCATTTTGCCCATCAAGCTTAATAATTTCATAACTCACTAAATTGAGCTTAAATGAACTTGAAATTTTTATGTGACTTCACTCATATGCCAATAAAGAAATGAGAGGAGAAAATATGATTTTTCTATATTTAATTTATTTATGTAATTATTTTTGGTAGAAAATAGAGATTTCCAAGGAAAATTTTATTAATATGACCAAGGGAAAATTTCTGTCCTTAAGAAAATTATGGGACATTCCTAATGACCAGAGGACCACTTGGACCAATTTTGGTGATTTTTTGAATTATATTATTTTTATTATAATTATTTTAAATTTTGGAGTATTAATTAATTTAAAAATAAAATAAAGGTTGAAAAATAAAATTTATATTTTTTAAAAATCTCTCTGATATCAAGGAAATCAGAGAATCAATTTTTGCAATTTTTTGATTTTTCTTTGATTTATTATAATTATTTTAGTGAAAATGCTAGAAAATACATTTTTTTTAATTTTAAAATTACCCTATGGCTTTAAAATTTAATATCTCATTAAATAGACCTAAGAAAAATATGGGATTTGTTCCTAAGTGATTAAAATTCAAAATTTGACATTTTGGTGAATTTTATTATTTTTATGATTTTTATTATTTTTTAATTATTAAAAAATTAAAATAATGCAAAAAATTAATTTTTTTAAGAAAATTGAAATTTTAATTTCCTTAAATTCCCCTGATATCAGAGAGGCTCCAAAACCAATTTGGTGAACTTTTGAAAGGTATTTTGAAAGTTATGAATTTTTAAAGTTTAAAATGGCTAAATGGCTTGATCAACCCATTTAGTAGGGCTAACCAAGTCCAATTGACTTCGAATTTTTATGGTGGGTTCCTCTGATCCTAAAGGTCAGTGAAAAATTGATTTCAAGTGAATTTGATGTATGGTTAGCTCTAATTAATTAAGGAGCTATTTTGGGTGTTTAAGCCAATTAGGGTTATTTTAAATAAACTAATTCAAGATCTATTTTTCCTAGGGTCCTCTGGTCATAAGAAACATCACCAAATTTTCCTAGAATTTATTTCTCAACATGCTAATTATTGAAATTAAAATACTCAAAACAATAACATGAATTTGAAAAATCAATAACTTCTCATAGGGATGGCCTCGACTTTGGAAAATTCAGGGAATGTTCCCAAATTCGAGGCTTCAAAAGCCCTATGGTCTCATGCCATGGTGAATTTCCTATATGCATGGAGAATTAAAACAATGTAGAAGGGAAATAAATCATTAAAAATAAAATACTTAATGAAATTAAATGATTTCTTTTCCACATTATTCTCCTCTGTTCACAAAGCAAGAGGGTATTTTTATTTTATTTTTTTGATTTTCCTACACAAAGTTATGGATTTTTGAAGTTTAGGAAATTAAATAAATAGAAAAATACCCTAATTTTCTATTTATCCACGCGGCGCCGCGTCAACCTCCGCAGCTCCGAAACGCCGCGTGGCGCTCTCCGATTCGATCCACCATCTGACTCAGCTCTCCGGGGGCCCGCTGTGTCGTTCCGTCTCCTGATCCGGCGCGATCCTGGCCGTCCGTCCGTGCGTGTATTAAATGAATGGCATCCGTTCATCGTCCCCAAGCGTCCTTACCCGAGAGCAGTCTGTCTTCTAGGCCTAAGATCTCACTCGATACTTGACCAAATTTAACGTTCTTATGCTCTATGGATTCTCGAGAAGACGAACACATCCATATGGTTTATGTGGCATGAAATTGACTCAATGAAAATGGAGAATGTTCAGAAGCTCGGGAAGAAGAGTGAGGCCATACCTTTGCTCGCAGAAGTGTGGCTTCGATCCGAGGGTTGTGTCACCTTCGATCGGATCCCGACGAGCTCCGCATGAAGTCCTCGGCTCGGTGAATTGTCCAGGTAGGATTTCGACCACGTCCGATCACAAAGCTTGGAGGCCGGAGCAACCGGGTGGCCCTGGAGATGGGGCTTTCAGCAGGGAACTTCTCCTCTTGGTCCAGTGAAGGTGTAGGACCGACCGATTTCGAGGATTGGCTCACTATGGCAAAGTATCCCGGTTTTGGGTGAAATTTCGGTCGAGAAATCGGATTCCGTTGGTGGGGATTGAGGCAAATCGACACCTGGGATCTACTACTCTAAGGATGGAGAAGGGTTTGGAACAATTTTGGCGAGTTTCGGCAAGGTTTGTGCAACTCTCCTCTCATGGTCGTGAGGGGCTCGGGTTTAAATAGAGGTGGCTGGAGGGCCTCACAGGGATGGTCAAGGGTTGGGATCAGCTGCTCTGGGCATGGGAAGAACAGCTACAATGGCCATGGGGATGAGGCAGCTCAGCAGGTGAGAATTTCAAGTTTGGGCTCACATGTGAGCTCTCGGGTGTGGTGTTTTCCGGCGACTCGGTGGCCGGCCGGCCAGTGCATTGGTCACCATCAAGCTCGTGGAGGTCGTGGTCGGGCTTAGTGTATTCAATCGTGCGTTGCCAAGTGTAAAATGGTTGGATCAAAATGGAATGGGGATATGTCTAATTTTGGCTAAGTTTGGTCAACCCATTTGTTTGGGTCGGGTTCACCTCCCCATGGCTAGCCTTGGTCGAGAAGATCGGTTAGGTTAGTCGATCAAAAGGTGGTGATGTCCTTATCCAAGAATATTTGGATTAAATCTTGGTTAAGGGGTATCATGGGTGAGGTTAAAGACTTTTAGGAATTAAGGAAAGCTCCCTCTCCTCTTACCCAATGTGGTATGGTCACATGTCAAACAATTCACATGGCTTGCATGTGGCTTAAGAATGGCTTCATGGCTCACCTTTGGCTTGGGAAAAGTTGAGTCAATTTCATGGAAATGGATTTAAGAAAAATTTTGGTATTTAGGGGTGATTTGGCATGAGGCTTGATTTGGAATTATTTGATGATGGGATTGGAACTTAGGGAATGGCTTTGATTAAATGGATGGCAAATGGAAATGTCATGTGGGCTTTAGGGTAGATTTTGGGCTCTTTGAAATGGTTTTAGATGGGTTTTTAAAATGGTTTAGGGAAGTGGGCTTTTGGATTTTAAATTGGATTTTAGGATGAAATTTTGGCAAAGGCTTGGGCCAAATAAATGTTGGGTTTGGTTTAAGGATGTGTCATGAATAATTTGAAACAAGTTTGGAGTGATTTGGGTTTGAATTGGACCCCTTTGGTGAATGGGCCAATGTAGGTCAAATTGGGCTAACTTGGGCCAATGTTGGGCTAGGGTTGAAATTGATGTAAAATAAATGTTGGGAAATGTTTATGGGAGTGTTTCAAAGAGGTTTTGGCTTTGGTTGGGTTTTGATTTTGGGGTTTGGGTTCATTTGGGTTAGGTTTGGGTTTAGGTCAAAATTGGGCTTTTGGCTTTGGATTGAATTTAAGTGGGGTTTGGGTCTAAATGTTGGGCAAATCATGTTAGTGTTTTGTTTGTGGGAATGTTAAGGAAGCTTTAGAAAAGATTTGGGGTCAATTGGAGCTGAATTGGGTGAGTTTGGGTTAGGTTTGGGTCATGGGTCCAAATTGGGCTTTAAGTCCAAAAATGGAATTGGATCCAATGTCAATCAAATTGGACTTGGATTTGGTCTAGATTGGTATTGGGAATGTTGAATTGAAGTTTAGAATTGAATTGGACCAGAATTTGGGTCAATTGGGTAGGTTTGGTTTGACATTGGGTTCACTTTGGGTTAAAATGGGTCAAATTAGGGGTTTTGATAAAAGTGGGGTAAATGGACAAAATTGGCCCATGGTGTAGTTGAACAAAATGAAATTGGAAATATTTGGAATTTTCTGGAATTTTCTGGGAATTTTCTGAATTTTTGGATTTTTGGGTCAAGAGGGGTATTTTGGGTATTTTGAGGGTATTGGGAGGTATTTTTGGAATTTTTGGTATTTTTGGGTATGTATGATCAATTTGAGTAATTTGGGAATGCTTGGGATTGATTTTGAGGAATTTTGGGTAATTTAGGTGATTTTGCAAATTTTGGGTAGTTTCAAGGGCTTTGGGTAGAGTTAGAGTGGGTGTAGGTCCGGGGTCAAAAATTGAAAATTTGGAAAATTTAAGATCGGGTAAATGTAAGTGGAATGAAATCATTTTGGTTGAGCCATGAATCCATATCAAGCCCACATGAGTCATGAAGGGACTCATTTGAGTGCATTCACTATGTTGTTCCTAACCCTCTTAGCCAAGGGCTTAGGGGTTAAGGACCATCCATGTGAATCACCTACATGAGTCAGGAGGTCAAGTTGGGTATGGGTGTGGTTTTAGGAGGTGTATGAAAGTGTAGTGTATAAATGTAGTGTATGTGTAAGTCAGCCCTCACCAGACTGGGCCATCCAGATGCGATCCTAAGGCCAAAGAGTCATATAGGAACTCATCCTTTAAACTTCCACATTTGATTTCAACCCTCTAGGTGATTAGGGGTCTACAGTCAAGTTGGTTTGAATTTCTAAGTGGTGGGTCCCAATTCTAATCCTCTAGGATAGTCAAAGGAAAAGCCTAAGGCTAGATCCTAAGTACTAAAGAGAAGAAGAGAAGACCTCATCAAAAATGAGGTCAACAAATGCGCATTTTCTCTTCCTTGAATTTGTGACGTCCAGAAAGTTCATTTCTGAACGAAGTTTCTATCATCCTGGAGAAATAATCAAAAACACTTTTGTTACACACAATTGGCAACGATTTTGTTATTTTACTGTTGCTGCTGTTATCCCGATTGTTCGAGAATTTTATGCAAATTTTCTGGATGCCGAAGATTATGAACTCTTTGTCAGAGGAATCGAAGTAGGATTTAGTCCAGAAACAAGAAACATATTATCACCATTTGAGCGAGATTTGGATATGATCATTGCTTATCTGACTAACGGTACTGGATCTTGGAAGATCAGGAATGGAAAAAGGGTAAACTTCAAATCCTCCTAATTAAATGGTATTTCTAAAGCATGGAACTATTTTATTTCTACAAGATTGTTACCTTCCAACCACCTGAGTGAAGTGAATAGAGATCGAGCGATCTTAACCTACTGCATTCAGGAGAGGAAGCCTATTGATGTGGGGAGTATTATTTATGATTCTGTGAATTCTACTGCGAGGTCCAGCACTTCTGTTGGATTGGGATTCCCATCTCTGATCTATTCACTATGTGTTAGTAATGGAGTCACTGCTGATATTTCTGAAGAGAAGTGAAAGTCTACCAAGCCAATTGGGCAGGAGAGTATTAGTATCTATGATCATCTTAGAAGGAAGAAATCGACCGCTCCTTCTATGTAGATACTCCAGGTAAACCTTCTACTTCTCGACCCTCTACTTCTGCTGAGCCACCATCAGATTTCTGGGAATCAATGCATGATCAATTTTTAGAGCAGCATCAGGAGTTATTTCAAACTCACTGCAGGATTGATACTATTGATAGGAAACTATATCATTTATTTTATCATACCCAGAGGAAGAGTAGTTATGATGCTGAGTATGATGAAGCCCTAGTCAGATTTCTGAAGGGTGAACATGATGTTAATTTCCCTACTTTTCCTAAATTCACACCATTTGTTGATCCTAAGGACGTAGAATTTTCCTTTGGTGGTGATGATGATGATGAGGCCACAGCTAGTGACTAGTAGTTATAGATCATTATGTTGAGCTACTCTGTTAGTTTGTTTTGTTTGTTTTGTTTGTTTAGTTTTGTGTTTGATGTAGGTTGATTGATTAGTGTTAAGATTCCGTTGCTAAAATATTCTTAGTATATTGTGTTGAGATCGAAGTTAGAATTAATTTATATGTTGTTTTAGTCTACTGTTTAGTAATTAGTAATTTTGCTCTGTTTTAATTCTGTTTCAAATTTAGTATCATCATAAAATTAGCCTGCTTACTTTTTATACATGCTTAAGGATAGTGAAGTTCAAAACCATTAACAGACTATCCAGATATAGTAATCCTCTCTATATAAAAAATAAATAAAAAAAGAGAAGAGTGGAGAAGCTTAAGGAAATGCCTAATCAAAAATTGGCTTCACATGAATTATCTTATAGGAAGAAAACTAGTTACATACTTTACTTAATTTTTATACATAAATATTTATTTAGAAAAGAATTTTTCAAGAAGTTCTTTTTCTTGTAAATAATCTATGAAATCTTAATATAATAGACTTCTATTAT
This sequence comes from Papilionanthe hookeriana x Papilionanthe teres, assembly GCA_022702705.1. Taxonomy (NCBI): domain Eukaryota; kingdom Viridiplantae; phylum Streptophyta; class Magnoliopsida; order Asparagales; family Orchidaceae; genus Papilionanthe; species Papilionanthe hookeriana x Papilionanthe teres. The sequence continues at coordinate 170,658,955 of CM040424.1, forward strand.
TTTCAAAATGAATGGAAAGTTTGAAATCTTTTGATTTGGTAGTTAAATATTGTTTAAATTCTTAAAATTAAACCTAGTTAGTGAAATTGGATTAATAATTTACTAAAGACTTTATAAAATCAAAAATTATAAGCAATCTTAAATATTTATCTTTTATTCCAAAGGTTATATATTTTATATGGTAGAAATAGTTACTTGACGACAAGTAACATTTAAGTTTGGGGGATTTTGATCTATTAAAAATACCTATTTATTTATGTCTTAATTCTTATTAATTTCTAAGGAAATTATGCTTTAATGAAAGGTATTTTGTGTGTTTTTGGATGTAGGTGATGTAAAAAGGTCTAAAAAGGAAAAAGGAGTAAAAAGGAGCAAAAATGGAGCAAAATACAAAAAGAATAAAAAAAATATGGCCTGGCGCCTAGGCGCCAGACTCGATACAAAAACTGTCAAGTTTTTGACAATGTTTGATCAGTTATTTTGACAGAGTGAGCGGTTATTAGACATTCTAGAAGACTGACAGTTGTTCCTTGATAATAGGACATGTGCTAAATTGCATTTGGACGCTCAAAAACGGTTTTAATTGCGAAGAGGTGCGAGCCAAAGTGAAGAGGTGTGAAGAACTAGACGCGGTGTCCGGCGCCTAGGCGCCAGATTCCGGAGCCTAGGCGCCAGAAAGACCTTCTAGAAGATTCATTGAATGTGGACATGTTTTGAAGAGGTGCCTCAAGGCAACCCTTGAAGCTTATAAATAGGAGTCCATTTCTTCGAAAACGTGCCCCTCCCATTGTAACCCTTTCTCTTATCCACTTTAGGATCTCTCATCCTTAGAGAGAGAACAGAGAGAGAAATTTAGGGCCACTTTTGTTTAGTTTAGTGAGTTTATTTTCAAGTTGTTGCATCTGGAGTTCATTACACTGTGGAGTCAGTAGGAATCAGAAGATCTGTAGAAGAAATATTTGAGATAAGTATTTTTATATTCGATTCAAAGTTTATTTATCATGTTTTGTTGTTTATTTTCAATGTGTTCTGAGTAGTTAGTTTACTTTCTTCCTTCAATTATAAAGAGATAGATAAGATAATATAAAGATTCGATAGAGAATTGAAATTCAAAATATTTTCAAAACATTGTGATGACATTAATACCTGATCTTGCTTTACTTTTTAAATTGGCCATTTAAATTGTTAAAACCTGTTGAAGAGTTTTGAGAGCATGAAGAAGAAGAACTCTAAACTTGTAAATGTCACATAAATCCTTGGGTAGTCGAAGGCCATGTACGGGCTATTCAAGGTGAAGTGCAAATAAATAAGAAGATAAGATTTAATGGGAGTATAATTGATAAGTTTTTAGAGTGACAAACTAAATTCTTATAATTTTATTTATAGATTAGGAAAGGGTCACTAGTAGGGCCGACCATAGCCACCCTTGGACATCTAGAAGTGTGAGCCTAGATTAACCCATTCTACTAACAATACATCCGGACCTGTTCTGTAAATTAGCCAATGTTCTTTGTGTCTGGATCAAAGGGTAAAGAATAGGAATGCTTCTATTTGGCACAATACCATAAATTAAATTCTCCAACAAATATTAAATTATCTTAAAAATCTTAGATTAATTGAAGGAAAGGAAGTTATTTATTTTATATAGTTTTCATAAATCATTTTCTTATTTTTGTTTTCTTATTTGAATATAGTAAATTAATAGTAATTTATAGTTAAACTAAAAGATAAAAAGATATTTTTTTATTTTATTTAGAAAATTTATCACTATAATTCTTCCATGTGGGATCGATACTGGGGTCTTTGTTTCAAAGCTCTATATTACTTGAAATGATACGTATACTTGCGTAGTACCCCTAGTGTGTAAAAATAATTTCTAAATTTACATCATATTGATTTTATACACTAGCCGCTATTTATAAATTGAGTCAAGTTTTTTGCCATCTTTTGGAAGCGAGTATTACTACATTATTGTGGGTCAGGTCAATCATATTAATAATTTTAAAATTAAGTTAAGTTCTCTAACAAATCAAATTATCTTATTATCTTTTCATAGTTGAAAGGAGAAAGAAAAGTAACTACTTAGAACACATTGAATTCACACAACAAATCATATTTATAGAACTTTGAACCAAGTTACAAACACTTATCTGGAATCTTCCTTCAAGTGATCCTTTGACTCCTACTGACTCCAATGCAAAGCACAAGACTTCAATAGCACAAACATTTACAAACTCTCACTTACTACTCAAGGAATTTAGTAACACTCAAAATAATTAAAACAAACTCACTAAATACTTAAGAAGAAAACATGGTGGCTCTTTAAAACTATCTCTGAATGCTGGAGAACTAAAGGAGGGGCCGGTTCTCTATAGAAATGTCTCTTGTTTATAGAGATTCAAAAATGACCAAGGGTTTCTTAAGGAACCTCAACAAAATTCTTCCAAATTCAATGAATCTTCTAGAAAGTAAATGTGGCGCCTAGGCGCCGAGATTTGACGCCTAGGCGCAGGACTCCGTGGCCAGGTCTTCGGAACCCTTCACTTTGGATTGCACCTCTTCGTGATTAAAATCGTTTTCTTGTGTCCAGATGCATTGTATTACATGTCCTACTTATCAGGAGTAAATTCCAGTCTTCTAGAAGGTCTGATAACCGCTTAACACCATCTAAATAACTACCCAAAGTTGTCAAAAATCGTAACTTCTTCAGTATCAAACTGGCGCTTAGGCGCCGGATTCTGGCGCCTAGGGGCCCTATTTTTTCTTCTTTTTGCTCATTTTTCCTTCTTGAACTCTTTTTTTTATCGCCTATATCCAAAAACATAAAAATACCTTTCATTAAAGCATAATATCCTTAAAAATTTAATCATAAATAAGGCTAAAAATAGGTACTTTTAAGTGGATCAAATTCCCCCAATCTTAAACGTTACTTGTCCTTAAGTAACCCTTTTTATTACATAAAATGTATAACATCTGGAATGAAGTTTAAATATTTAATATTCCTTGTAATTTTTGGTTTTATAAATGCTCTAGTAAATCTTTAACCAAATTTCACTAATTAAGGTTAATTTTAAGAATTTAAAGAATATTTAACTACCAAATCATAAGATTTTAAATTTTGCATTTATTTCAAGAATAATTGTAATTTGTCATATTAAGATCAGATAGATAATTTACAAGAAAAAGACTTTCAAGAAAACTTCTCTAGTAAAGATTCTTGTACATAAAAATTAAGTTCAAAATATAATTAGTTTTCTTCCAATAAGATAATTCAAGTGAAGCCAATTTTTGATTAGGCATCTCCTCAAAATTCTCCTCACATTTCTTTTTTTTCTCTTTTCTTCTTTTTTTCTTTTTCTTACTTTGTTTTCTTTTTTTAAGGATATTTTTCAATCCTCTTTTTCACAATTTGTGACGATTACTATATCTGGATAGCCTGTTAATGGATTTAAATTTCACTATCCTTAACTTACATTTAAAAACTTATACATTTTCACTTAATAAATATGACATAAGTATTTTTCAAAAATTATTTCAATCTTTTCTTTTTCAAGTAATAATCTTGATTCCTTAGTATTTCAAAAATACAATTTTCTTTACTATAAATAGAAAAAAATTAATCTTATTATTCGTTAAGTTAAATAATTCTATTCTTAAAATCAATCAAAATTATTAAAATTTTAGTTAAGTTTACTAAATTATTTATAAATTCAAAATTTTAAGTAATCTTAAATAAATTTTTCATTCCTTATGCTATGTTAATATTTTTAAAGAAAATATTAGTTCATTAAGGACAAATAATATTTAAATTTCAAATATTTTTCCCTTCCCCCAAACTTCAGTTTTGGTATAAACTTAAATCGTGAAAATTTCTAAAGCATGAGAGAAAGAATAGTATATTTCCATCAGAAATTTTTCTAAGTATATGAAATTTAATCTAGAAAGGAAAATTTTATTTCTTCACATGCTTTTTATGAATATAAAGGAAAGGTCTAAGCATATATAGAAAAAGTTTAGTAAGCAGGATCAATTTCTACAAAAATATTTTTTTTTATAATTTCTAAACAAAAATAACTAAACTAGACAAGTGTACTGATCACTATACTAAAAAAAATAACACTTCTCATTACAGAATTAAACTCTAACAATCCAACAATAACTAATACAACAATAAGTTGCTCAAAACAGTGCATCAATTATAAAAACAAAAAAATAATTACACACATGCAAAACAAACATACTAACAAAACATAACATAAATAATACAAATACACAATACTAGAAATCTACTCATCACTAGCTGTTTCCTCATCCTCATCATCATCAAAAGAAAATTCAACATTCTTGTTCTGGATATGAAATGGTGAGAATCTAGGGCAGGTCAAGAACTTAACTGAATGATCACCCTTTAGGAATCTAACAAGAGACTCAAAATACTCAGCATCAAAATCACTCTTCCTCTTGGTGTACTCAGAAAGATGATTAAATTTCAAATCAATAGTATCCACTCTACGCTGGGTTAAAAGTAACATATTATGTTGCTCTATAAATTTCTCATGCATATTCTCCCAAAAACTAGATGGTGGATCAACAGCAGAGGTAGAGGGTTGAGAAGTAGAAGGTCTACCAGAAGTAAGTAATGAACTAGGGTCAGAGTCGATCATAAATACTGACACTTTCTCGTCCAATGGGCTTGGTAGACTTGAGTTTTTCCTCTGAAAGCTCAGCAACAACTCCAGTGCATTCGCGCAGAGAGTAAATCAAAGATGGGAATCCCAATCCCACAGAAGTGTTAGAATGAGTAGTGACCTCTACAAAATCATAAATAATACTCCCAACATCAATTGGATTCCTCTCCTGTATGAAGTAGTTAAGGATAGCTCTGTCCTTGATGACCTCACTCAAATGGTTGGATGGAAGGAGGCAAGCAGAAATAAAGTAATGCCAGACCTTAGAAACACCATTTAGCTTATAATATGAAAAATGTACCTGTTTTTCGTTCCAGATCTTCCAAGCTCCTGTAACATCTGTTAAGTAGGCAATAATCATCTCCAAATCTCCCTCAGATGGAGATAATGTAGAATAATAGCACTCGATATTCGGTGGCAGGCCGTAGAAAATGTTGAATCTCTCTAGAGTAAATCCTACTCCAACTCCTCTCACGAGGATCTCGTAATCTTTGGCATCCATGAAATTTTCATAACATTCCCTAACGACAGGGATAACAGCAACAGCAGTGAAGTAGGGATATGGACTCACTATCGATTTATGAAAGCAAACCCATCTGATCAGGATGAAGAGAAGAACTAGTCCCCAGCGGAGTCACCAGAAATTGTGCCGCTTATTTTTTAGGTTGTGTGTTGTATTTTGAAAAGGGGTCTCCTACAGAAATTGTCATCGAATTTTAGTTTTTTTTTTAATTTAATTTAAATATATATATAATTTTTAAAGTAGCTTTTGGTTTTTTTGAAAATAATTTTAAGTTTGAAAAGTTTTAAGATATGAAATCGAACCGATCTCACATCCCAAATAGTTTACATAAATGAGCACCGCATCACAAACCATGTATCTATCCCGAAAAATAGACACACTGCTTGATGATGGGGCTCAATTAAATAAAATAGAAGATTTGTGACATCCGTTTAGTCTGTGAACCAATTTTATAAGCCGACAAGTTCCCCTTCTTAATATAAAGAAATTAAACAGGGTTTATATTACCTGGGTTCTTAAAATTCCCTATAAGGGCAACCCCTATAGTTAATTACATCTTAAATGACGGGAATCATTTAAGAAAACTCTCAATAATGATCAGTGGTTTTTCTTTCAAGAATTTCAAAGTTTGAGGTTTTCAAACAATTGGACTTTGGAGATTTCAATAGGGAGTAGCTCAAATTTGGAACAGTTATTTTGAGAGTCCAAGGGAAGAGAAGTAGGGGATGTCACAGACCCGAAGTGAACTTCGGTGACTTCCCAGACAATCCTAATGTTGGGCTTCAATTTAAGAGAATTATTTAATGTTTCAATCCTGCCAATTTTAATTAGTTAGGACTTATATTTGTATGATATGATTATACAAATAGCCTCGAAGATGTGAGTGTTTATGTCGTACCAAACGACTACCTCGGAGTCCTAAGACCGGTTAGGGCTCCATTTGCATAACACAACTATGCAAATGCCTAACAAAAAGTTGAGGATTTATGTCGCACTAGGCAAATTACCTCGAAATCCTATGGCTTGGTTATTTAATTCTAGGAAGGGTTTTGCTGGAGTAGACTTATGTTTTACTAACGACAATAGCTGTGCTACCCACTATGCTCAAAGCTTCTTGTCGTTGTCGCCGAGGTTTAGTTTTAGAAAGTGAAAATCAGGAGATGAGAAAAGTGTTTTAGTTTAGAAGAGTCTTTAAAGTTCAAATGTCTTTAATGTTTTATTAGGGGAATCTTAAAGTTGATTATAACAACACCGGTTAAGATCCCATGGTTCCATCATTCCGGCACCGTTATTTTTAACGGATTCACTTAGTCCATATGAATTTGCTAAACTCAACTGAATGAGTTCAACACTTTCATTTAGACCGTGGGAAATCCCGTTAGCAACACGTAGGTTACATCATCCGAGGGATTCCCGATCATCCAACAAGACGTTTTAATTTAGTTATAGTTGTAGTTTTGTTGTTCTGTTTGTGATTAAATTTTAAGTTGTTTTATCTTTTGAAATGTTGTGGCAGTGAATTTTATCTTGTTGTGATTTTAATTTAGTTTTGGTTTCAGTTTTGTGGCTATCCTAAAAGTTTCAGTTTTCATGCAACAATCTTGTTTAACATGCAAGAAGAGTAAAGTGCAGCTCATATAAATAAATTCCAATAAAGTAAATTGTAATAAAATAAAAGTGTACCTGAAGGGTCTTCTCATCATTCCAAGCTACACTTAAAATACATGTTAAGGAAATATTTATAACAAGTACCTGGGTAAAGCTAAGGGAAAGGTTTTGGTTGTCTACCAAAATCCTAATCCTTTTGCTAGTCACTTCCTATGACGTCTAGGTTCTTGTGTTTTGTTAAGGATGATTTTCTTCACCAAAGAATAATTTTCAATTGTTCTTCTAAAACACCCCATCATATTGAGGAAGTGTTTAGGACGAGTTCTAAACATCTTTTCAATATTTTTGGGATTATTTTGGGTCCAAATGAGTTTTATTGCACAATTAAATTAATCATCCAAAAATTTAGCTTAGTTTGTTCCTTACTCAGTGAATTAGGATGTTTGATTATCCTATAATTAAAGTGACATTTCACATGATGCTTTACTTAAGAGTTATAATGATGAAAACCTTTAGGGGGGGCAAATCAGTTTGTTAAAGAATTTAATAAATTAAAATTGGAATTGATTATTTAAAGTGGTTTAATTTAGTTATGAAATTTTAATAATTTTAAGTTTGGAATAGTGTTCAAGTTATTTTAATTTAATTAAATCTTTACATCTTTAATGATCTCAATGCATTAGAGTAATTTTGGTTGAAAGTGGTGTTTAGATTATTCAATTTAAATTTTAATGACTTAACTTTAATTTAATTAAAATATTTTAGGTTAATTTTTAATTGATTTGATTTTTTATGTTTTTAATTATGAATTGTCTTAAGGTTAATTTTCTTTAATGTTTCAAATTTGTTTTAGATTTTGTTTTAAGTAATTTCAAATTATATTAAATGTTTTAAATTAATTTCAATTTGATTATGAAGTTATTCTATGTTTTAAGCTTTAATTTAATTAAGGTTTATTTTCCTTTTAATTATTTAATTATTAATTTCAATTATCAATTTAAATTTAATTAAAATTTAAATATTATTAAAGTGATTCATTTAGGGATTTTAAATTAAAGAATTGATATCATCTTAAATCGTATCTCTAATCTTAATAATCCAAATTTTAAGCTACTCTTCCAAAATTCAAATTGTTTAATTAATTAAAATTTACTTCAAATATTTTCAAGATGATTAATGGGTTTCCACCCTTTAATTTCCTAGGTTTCAATCATCTAATGAAAATTTTAAAATCAGATATTTTACCCTCCCCTTGATTAAACCTAAATGTTAATTAAGGTTAAAATTCTTTAATTACCTTTATGCCCCTTTTAAGCATGTTCATTTCATAACTCATCAAATTAAGCTCAAATGAACTTAAAATTTTTATGTCACTTTACTCACATGTCAATTAAGACATTAGAGGAGAAAATGTGATTTTTCTGAATTTAATTTAATTTATATAATTATCTTAATGAAAAATAGGGATTTTTAATGGAAATTCAACAACTTGACCAAGGAAAGGTTTTTGTCCTTAAGAAAATTATGGGATGTTTCTATTAACCAGAGGACCACTTGCACTAATTTTGGTGATTTTTTGAATTATATTTTATTTATTGTAATTATTTTGAGTTTTGGAATGTTAATTAATTATAAAATGAAATTAAAGTTGAAAAATAGATTTTATATTTTTCTTAAGTCTCTCTAACCTCAAGGAGTTCAAAGAAGCAAATTTAATATTTTTCTAATTTTTTTTTATTTAATAGAAATAATTTGGTGAAAAGTTTGGAAAATCTATTTTTTTAATATTAAAAATTGTCTTAAGCCTTTAAAATTCAATTTTTTAACCTAGAGAATTGGGAAAAATATTTGGTTTGTTCCTAAATGATTAGGAATCAAAATATGACATTTTAATGATTTTTAATATTTTTATGATTTTTATTATTTTTAATTATTAAAATATTAAAACATGGTGAAAAATGAAGATTTTTAGAAACTTTTAAGTTTAATTTTCTTAGACTCCCCTAACATCAGAGAAGCCCCAATTTAAAATATGGTGAAAATGAAGATTTTTATGAATTTTTAAAATGTATTTTTGGAGTTATGAATTTTTAAAGTTTAATCTTGGTCATGTAACTTAATTGGTCCATTTAGGGGGGCTAATCACCTCCAATTGGTTTCAAATTTTTATGTGGGACTCCTCTGACCCTAAAGATAAGTGGAGAATTGTTTTCAAGTGATTTTGATGTATGGTTAACCCAAATTAAATAAAATTCAATTTTGAGTGTTTAGGCCAATTAGGGTTATTCTTAATGAATTAATTCAAAAAATAATTTTCCTAGGGTCCTCTGGTCCTAAGGTACTTCTTCTAATTTTCCGAGGATTTATTGCATAAGATGCTAATTATGGGAATTAAAATATCAAAACCGGCACAAAAATTTAGAAAATCAATAACTTGTCATAGAGATGGCCTCTGACCTTGGAAAATTAAGGAATGTTCCCAAGATCAGAGGCTACAAAAGTCGTATGGTCTCATGCCATGGTGAATTGTCTATGCAAATGGAGAATTAAAACATTGAAATGAGTAAATAATTAATTAAAAATAAAATACTCAACAAAATGACTTTATTACTTTTCCGCATTGTTTTCCTCTGTTCACTAAGCAAGAGGGTATTTTTGGTTTATTTTTTTTATTTTTCTATGCAAAGTTATGGATTTTTCAAATTCTGGGTATTTAAATAAATAGAAAATAACTTATTTATCTATTTATCCACGCGGCGCCGCGTCCGTTCGACGCCACCACCTGAGTCAGCAGCCACTCGTCCTGCGGTCCCGCTCCATCTTCTGGTCCGACACTATCTGCATAGTCCATTCGATACACGCTCGATCCAACGGCGGCTGGTCTTCATCTCTGACTGGTGTGTCCCAAGAGCCGTCCACACTCAAACCCTAAGATCTCTCTTATTTCTCAACGGATTTTCATGTTCTTATGCTCTGTGGATTTGTCTTGATAAGACAAACACATCCATGTGGTTTACATGCATTGAAATCAACTCAAACAAAATAGAGAATCACTGGAAGCTCTCAGGGAGGAGGAGTATCCATACCTTGGTTCAGGAGGTGAAGCCTTAACAGAATGTGCTCAGCACGTTCGTTGGAGTTGGAGAAGCCTAGGGATGAAGCCTCTGGCCCTGGTGAAAGGTCTAGGTATGAAAGTGACCAGGCCCAATTTCAGACATTTCTGAATTTAATTTAATTTAGACAATTAAGACATTAGAGGAGAAAATGTGATTTTTCTGAATTTAATTTAATTTATATAATTATCTTAATGAAAAATATGGATTTTTAATGGAAAATCAACAACATGACCAAGGTAAGGTTTCTGTCCTTAAGAAAATTATGGGATGTTCCTATTGACAAGAGGACCACTTGGACCAATTTTGGTGATTTTTTTAATTATATTTTATTTATTATAATTATTTTGAGTTTTAGAGTTTTAATTAATTATAAAATAAAATTAAAGTTGAAAAATAGATTTTATATTTTTCTTAAGTCCTTCCGACCTCAAGGAGTTCAAAGAAGGAAATTTTATATTTTTCTGATTTTTTTTATTTATTAGAATTAATTTGGTGAAAAGGTTGGAAAATCCATTTTTTTAATATTAAAAATTGTCTTAAGCATTTAAAATTCAATATCTTAACCAAGAGACTTGGAAAAAATATTTGGTTTGTTCCTAAGTTATTAAGAGTCAAAATATGACATTTTTTTTATTTTTATTATTTTTGTGATTTTTATTATTTTTTAATTATTTAAAATATTAAAATAAGGTAGAAATGAAGATTTTTGAAAATTTTCAATTTTAATTTTCTTAGATTCTTTTGATATCAGAGAAGTCCCAGAACCAATTTGGTAAATTTTTAAAATGTATTTTTGGAGTTATGAATTTTTAAAGTTTAATTTTGATCATGTGACTTAATTAATCCATTTAGTGAGACTAATCGTTTCCAATTGATTTTAAATTTTTATGCGGGCCTCCTCTGACCCTAAAGACCAGTGGAGAATTATTTTCAAGTGGCTTTGATGTACGGTTAACCCAAATGAATTAAAATTTAATTTTGAGTATTTAGGCCAATTAGGGTTATTCTTAATGAATTAACTCAAAATACATTTTTCCTAGGCTCCTCTGGTCCTAAGATACCTCCCCAAATTTTTCTATGATTTATTGATCAATATGCTAATTACTGGAATTAAAATGCCAAAATAGACACTTAAACTTAAAAATCAATAACTTGCCATAGAGATGGCCTTAGGCCTTGGAAAATTCAGGGAATGTTCCCTAAATCAAAGGCTACAAAAGCCCTATTGTCTCATGTCATGGTGAATTCAAAAGAATAATTAAAACATTCAAATGAGTGAATAATTAATTAAAATTAAAATACTCATCAAATTAACTCAATTTTTTCACATTATTCTCCTCTTTTCACTGAGCAAGAGGATATTTTTAGTTTATTTTTATGATTTTTCTATGCAAAGTTATGGATTTTTCAATTGCTGGGTATTTAAACAAATAGAAAATAACATATTTATCTACTTATCCACGCGGCGCCGCGTCAACCTCGGCAGCTCCGAAGCGTTACGTGTCGCGCTCCCATTCGACGCCGCCACCTGAGTCAATAGACATGCATCCCGCAGTCCTGCTCCGTCTTCTTGTCTGATGCAATCTGCACCGTCCATTTGATACACGCTCGATCCAACTGCGGCTGGTCATCGTCTCCGATTGGTGTGTCCCGAGAGCCATCCACACTCAAACCCTAAGATCTCTCTCATTTCTCAATGGATTTTCGTGTTCTTATGCTCTATGGATTCGTCTTGAAGAGAAGAACACAACCATGTAGTTTACATGCTATGAAATTAATTCAAATGAAATGGAGAATTCATAGAAGCTCGGGAGGGAGAAGTGATCCATACCTTAACTCTGAGAAGGGAAGCTGCAATCAGAGAGTTGTGGCACCTTCGATTGCACCCAAGGAAGCTCCAGATGAAGTCTCTGGCTCTGGGGAATTGCCTAGTTATGAAAGTGACCAGGCCCGATTTCAAACTTTCGAGGCTGGAAGCAATGGCTGGCCTGGTGAGGGGCTTTTGCTGGGGGAGTTCTTCTCTTGGTCCTGTGTAGGTGTGGGTGAGTTTAATTTGATTTTGGTGGAGGTTTCAGAGTTGTCCTGATTTTTGGGTGGATTTTTTTACTGAGAAATTAAGCTCTGTTAATGGGGATTAGGGCAAAGGAACACTGGGAATCAATTGCTCTGGGTTAGGAGAAGGTTGTGGATCAATTTTGGAAGTGTTTTGTTAAGCTCTGGTTCATCACCTCTTCTGGCTGAGAGGGTGTGGTGTTTAAATAGACCTGGTTGGAGGGCTTCTCAAGGGGAGTTAGGGCTTGAGATCAGCTGCCTTAGTCAAGGGAAGAACAGCCACAGTGGCCATTGGGCATGGGGTAGCTCAGCCAGGGAGAATTTGGGAGTTTGGCTCACATGGAGCTCTCTGCCATTGTGTTTTCTGGCGACCCAGGCGGCTGGCAGGCAGGGTCAGGTCACCATCATGACTCAGTGAGTCCAGGGATTGAGTTTGGTGCAAGCAATTGGCTTTGGCCATGTGTAAAGGATTTGATTTAAGTGGAAAGGGAGGAAGGCTTATTTTGGCTTTATTTGGTTCAAGGCATGGTTTAGGCTAGCTAGGAAGGGGTCGTGAAGTCCCCATCAAAGGTGATGTAGCTAAACTTGGTTCAGAGTGTAGCATAAATGAGGTTAAAAGGGCTTAATGAAGGCTTAGGAAAGGCTACCCTCTTCTTGCCATAAATGAGTAGGTGAGGTGTCAAAACTCTCATGGCTTCATATGGCTTGTAAATGACTCACATTTTGCTTACATTTGGCTTGGAAAAGGTTGGCTTGTTTCAAGAAAAAAGATTTTGGCATTTTTGATGAATTTAGGGGAAATTGGCATGTGGCTAGATTTGGAATGACTTGATTATTGATTTAGGACTTATGGATGATTTCAATTAATGGTATGGTGAGAAGAATTTGTCATGTGGGCTTTAGAGCCAATTTTGGGCTTTTTTAAATCATTTGGATCGGCTTTTAAAATGGTTTAAGAAGTGGGTTTTTTAGATTTTAAAATGGACTTTTGGATGAAATTTTTGTGAAGGATCATGCCAAATAAATATTGGGTTTAGTTTATGGATGTGCCATGAATGATTTGGAACAAATTTGAGGTGATTTTGAGTTGAATTGAGTTTAATTTAGGTCTTTTTAGTGGTAAGGCCAAAATAGGTCAAAAGAGGCTAACTTGGGCTAACTTTGGGCTAAGGTAGGGCTAACTTTAGGTTTGATGTAAAATTAATGTTGATAAATATTTATGGGAGTGTAACAAAGAGTTTTTAAGTTTAATTGGGTTTTGATTTTGGGATTTGGGACTATTTGGGTTACGTTTGGGTTTAGGCCAATTTAGGGGATTTTGGTTTTGGGTTAGGTTTGGGTGGAGTTTAGGTCCAAATTTGGGGCAAATCAAGTTAGTGTTTTGTTTTTGGGGATATTAGGAAGGTTTAGGAAACTATTTGGGGTTAATTGGAGTTGAGTTGGGTTGGTTTGGGCTAAGTCTATTTCATGGGCCAAAATTGAGCTTTAAGCTTCAAATTGAAATTGGATCGAAATGTTAATCAAATTGGGCTGAGATTTGGTCAAAATTGATATTGGGGATATTTAATTGAAGTTTAGAATTGAATTGGATCAACATTGAGGTCAATTGGAACTGTTTGGTTTAACATTGGGCTTACTTTGGTTAAAAATGGGCCAAATTGAGGGTTTTGGTAAAAGTGGGTTTAATTGACAAAATTGGCCCATGGTGTAGTTGAACAAAATTAAATTGGAAATATTTGGGATTTTTTGGAATTTTCTGGGAAATTGTGGAATTTATGAATTTTTGGGTTAACAGGGTATTTTGGGTATTTGGAAGGTACTTGGGGTGTTTTTGGAAATTTTAGAGTATTTGGCCAAGGATGCTCAATTTGAGTGGTGGGAAATGTTTAGGATTGATTTTGAGGAATTTTGGGAAATTTAGGCAATTTTTGAAAATTTTGTGTAATTTCAAGGGCATTTGGTAGGTTTGGTGGGTGTAGGGCCCCGAGGGTCAAAAATTGAAATTTTGAAAAAAAGAAGATTGATCAAATGTGAGTAGAATGAAACCACTTTGGTTGAGCCATGAAGCCATATTAAGATCATAGGAGCCATGAGAGGACTCACCTTGGGCACTCAATATGTTGTTCCTAACCCTCTTAGCCAGGGGCTTAGGGGTTAAGGACAATCCATATGGATTACCTACATGAGTCAAGAAGTCAAATTGGGTGAAAGTATTTTTTTTGGATTTAAAATGTGTGTATAAGTGTGATGTGTGCAAGCGAACCCTCACCAGACTAGGCCACTCAGGGTAGTCCTAAGGCCAAAGAGTCCTATAGGGAACTCATCCTTTAAACCTCCACATTTGCCTCCCAGTGGTTTGGGGGTTGTTAATCAGGCATGTGGGGTTTAAAGGGAGATAGGAGGTGTTTGAATTCCTAAGTGGTGGGCTCCATCTCTAATCCTCTAAGATAGTCAAAGGGAGAGGTTAAGGCTAGATCCTAAGTACTATGGAGAGAGAAGAGAAAAGTCCTCATCAAAAATGAGGTCAACAGTAGCAAACAGTTCTAAAAAAATAGCGATATGTAAATTTGGATCCTCATTAGGTGTTCCTCCAAATTGATTATTTTGTACCATTTGGATAATATCAGGTTTAAGTTTAAATGAATTGCCAGCAACATTAATATTTTGAATAGTTATGTGAATTTAGTCTGCAGTTGGGTTAGCATAATCTCTTAAAGGTCCTAACAAATTTCCAATATCATTTCTCTGATTATCTTGATTATTTGCCATTTCACAAGGATTTTCAATTTATTTTTGATGTTTTCTAATTTTTCTGACAGTACACGCTAACTCCGAATCGTAAGGCACTAAACCTATAGATCCACTACGACGTATATACAAGCACACAAATACTTTTAAAAAGGTAAACAAACACACAATTACACACTACAAAGTAAAGGTTTTCTATTATTATATTATCAATAAATACCGTTTATACTTCCTTCCTTACTTACTTAGTTACTTCGTTACCTTCCCAGGCAACGGCACCAAAAACTTGACCGGGACGTTTTACAGACATTTATATTGCAAGAATTTATGAACTCAATTTTATATATTTTTATAATGATTTTGTAAAGTCCAGGCACTCAATACAAGTATATGTATCGTATTAAGTAATACAAGGCTCTAATGGAGTCCTAGTTATCGATCCCACAGGGAAGCTACGAAGTAGAAGAAAGTGTTTCACAATAAATAATGTAGCACTGAAATCCGATACTGAAATTGCACTTAAAGTTTAACAGTTACTTCTACTACCACTATATAGAAAATAATAATAATTAATCAAACTACAATTACTTCTAATAACTTTGAAAAAAGAATTAACTAACAGACATGCACTAAGCTATATATTTGAAAGGTTTTTGATATATGAGAAAAGTATCTTTCCTCTTGCAATGAGAACATGATGTGTGGATGATATGGAACAAATATCTATGTTATTGTGCCAAATAGGAGCACAAATGTTTCTTTACCCTTAAAAGAGTACCCCCTCCTCCAAGCATAAAAAGAACATTGACATATCCTAAGTTTAGTCACTAAATCTAAGGCTAGGCTGGGAGGATACAGGCTCTCACTACGGAGCTCCCACTCACCCTTCTCCTGAAAACTATCCTTTGAGTTTAGTTACTAATCTTAGGAACAATTTGGGGATCTCAGCCTGTCAACCTGAAACCTCTAAATTGAAGTCCATCAAAACACATTTCCCTATTTATTTACACTCAACTCCCATGAACGATGCAATTCATGCATGGAAATTGAATGGATTCTTCATTATTGTTGTAGGACACTAAATCCTTTCAGAATTAATGTTCAACAACATATTTTAACAATCAATTGGCCAGATCGAAAAGCAAATTAAGTTTGAAATGAAAAACCATCACACTTTCATCAATACATCAAAAATACTTCAAATGCACATCAATCCATCATCACATCTCTATCCAAGAAGAAATACAAAGGAGGCTACTCAGAATTCATGAAGAAGATACAATAAAACATGGATTTTAAATATAAAAGAAAAGTCATACAAACCACAAAAGAAAATACAACTTATCTCTTTCTGTTCCCCAATGCAATTCCCTTGAAGTTCCTTTGAATCCTTTTCTATCTTCTTTGCAACACTTGATTCTCTCTTTAGAATGGTAAGGAATAAACAATCTCTCACTTTACTCCTTCTACTTCACACCTTAGAGAAGAATCCCTCTCAAATTATCACTTCTACACTCTTCTCTCTTAAGCCCTAACACTCAAAGCTCACTAAAATCTCTACAATACACAAGATACACACTCACAAACCGCACCATTTTTGTCCAAAAATAATTACTTATAAGTTAGAAACAAAATCCCAAGAGTTTCCATATGCATCCCATAAAAAAGTCACCAAAACTCCTCAAATTTAAAGTCCACCGACATTGGGCACCGGCGGCGCCCGATAGGGCTCCGGCGGCGCTCTATCGTCCGAATTATTTCAGAGCTCTCCATAAAATGGAGTCGGTGGCGCCCATTCTAGCGCCGACGGTGCCTGAACCTATTTTCCTCCTTTTTGCTCCTTTTTGCTCTGAATTCGATCCTTTTCATTTATTTTCACTCCAATCACCTAAAATCATCATACCTACAACAAATCATGAAGAATACCTTTCTTTAAAGTGCAATATCACAAAAAATGGGTAAAATTATATAGTAAAAATAGTATATATTTTTCGTGCATCAATATCCTAGAGGAATTTTCTAGCCTAACAAAAATTATCAAAGATTCCTAAGGACCTAAGAATGATCCCTTAAAAACTTCAGATATTTCTGATTTATATTTAATTTTTAATAATTAAAATACTCCAGAGTGTATTTAATTTTTATCTTATAATTTTCTTCTCTTCAAGGAGGAATCCAAAGTTATTTTTATTTAATTTTTAGCATTTTTCTATAAAGAGATATGGAATTTTTGTTCTTTTAAGGTTAATCTAAATTTTCTTAATTTAGATTAACCAGAAAAGTTATGGGGGCGACGCATGACCTTAAATCTATTGAAATACGGCAGATCCTGTGTGAAGGTCCAAACAGTGGAGTGGTCATCTCTTAATCAGAGTCGCCCTTCTTTTAAAAAGAAAATCGGACGGCCCTCAGTCATCTTCCTCCTCCAACTTAGCTCGAGCGTCGTCCACCATCCAGAGACAATATCTCACTCAAACCTTGGTAGATTTGATTGAACTTTGTCTCTAACGCATCGTCTGAAGGAGACTATCAAATCCATACAGCTAAATGATGGTTTTGAAAGCATCTTTTTCACAAAGACACAAACCCGATCACCATTAAAGGATAAAACTCATACCTTGGTTACAAAGGTTCAAGCTTCAATTTGATTTGTCTGGAAGTGTTGTTTTGCTCTGAGAGAGCTTCCTACCACGTCAATTTGAGTTCAAATAGGGTCAATATATGAATTTAAATTTTGGTGGGCCCAGTTTAAAGAATGATGGTCAAGGCAGGGTTAAGGACTATAGGGAAGCTCAATTTCAGTGGGGTTCCTCCTCTTCTGACCCCTAATTGGTTTTAGAAAGGTCAATTTTAGGTTTTGTGGAGTTTGGTTTCACACTTTGGTTTTGTCCTGGTTTTAGGTGGTTCGGGCTAGGTCAAATTGAGTGGAATTAGTGGGTTAAGTGGTCTAGTTTTGGTAGGGATCAGTCGCCTAAGACATAGAGAGCATTTTTGGTGTTCATAGTCAGGGGTTTTGGGCAGCCTATATGGATTTTTGTAGTTGCTTCTTCTCCCTAAGTGCTCAGGTTAGGCTCCTATTTATAGCCATGTCAAGATTATAGCTAAGCTTGGGTGGCTAGGATTTACTTAGAGGAGTTCTCAACTCCCTCATAAATGTTTTGGATAAAATGGTGGCTTTCAATTGAGTGGAGTTTGGAATTTAAAATGATTAACTCATGTAAGGTTTGTTTATAGTTATACTTGAGTTTGAATTTTAAACTTCTCTCATTTATTCTTTTTTTAGGTGGATAATGTATTTTTATTTTTGTTGAATTTGCCTCCCCAAGGTAATTCATAAGTTTATTTGAAGAATTTAAAGGAAGGGTAAAACCTTAGACTTCTTACTCACTTCATGCATGGCTTGGGTATGATTACTTTTAACCATGATAAAAGATTGTTTAAGTTCATGTTTGATCATTATTGGAGGGTTTAGGAGGTGGCTAAGATAACCTTTGTCATGACTAGCTACATAACCTTGGGGAGGAAGATGATTCATGCTTTGAAACGGTAAGATTTTGCCACTTCATTTTACATAAAATGATGGCTTTTAACCATGGTTAACATTTTAAATTATAAATCTTTAATGGGTTAATTCATTTTTTGATAGGTCATATGGGTTGTGCCTAGCCTATATGAGGTCATCCATGAAGTCATTAATGAGCTAAAAATTTTGAAAACCATTTATTATGTCATAAATGGTGTCATGGGTCAAAATTTCTTTTCATGGCTTTTCAAATATAATTCCATTCTTGATTAATTGTGTCATTAATTAAAATGTTGAACATTATATTATTGGCCAATAAATTAATTAAAAATAATTTTGAAATTTATTTTATCAATTTTTGTTCAAAATTAAGCATAGTCTTATTTTAAAGCTTTTAATTATATTTCACCTTTTATAATTAATTATGTCATTAAATAAAAATATTAGAAATTATATTTTGGTCAATAAATTAATCAAAAAAAATTGGAATTAATTATTTGATTAATTTTATCATTTTTTTCAAAATTAGGTATTTTGACCAAATTTGATACATGTTGCTTAGAATGGGCCAATTTTAGGGTTTAAGTCATTCAAA
Source organism: Papilionanthe hookeriana x Papilionanthe teres (assembly GCA_022702705.1). Taxonomy (NCBI): domain Eukaryota; kingdom Viridiplantae; phylum Streptophyta; class Magnoliopsida; order Asparagales; family Orchidaceae; genus Papilionanthe; species Papilionanthe hookeriana x Papilionanthe teres. The sequence goes on from CM040424.1 coordinate 170,677,808, forward strand.
GACCAATGTAGTGACTTTTTGTTTAAATCTTAGTCATTTTGATTAATTTCATGTTAATCATGCCAATGTTTGTATTTGAAGTTAATTTTGGGGTCAAAGAAGCTGGGTTAGCCATTGTGATCAATTTTAACCATTTTAGGTCAAGAATTGACCAATGGGGTTAATGTAGTTCTCTTTATATTATGTGTGGATTGTTTTGACAAAATATTTCACTAATTAATCAAAAAGGATGATTAATAAAGTCAATAAAATATTTTTGGGTCATGATTTGATCATTTTAACCTAATTTATCATTCTAGGCTATGAGATCAATGTAGTGGTTTGTAGGTCATAGATTTACCATTTTTGTCTTGTTTATGTCAAAGGTTAACTATTTTGATTATTATTGATCAAAGTTGATCATGATTGATCAGTTTAGGTCCAAGGTGAACCCAGATGATTTATTTTACCCTGTCATTTTTAATTTAATCACAGGGTTATAAGTTTTAGCAACCACACCAAGGTTTGACTAAGGTTGGTAAAGTTGGGTCAATTTAGTATTGTCAATTGATTAAATGACTTATATTTAATCAATTTATTACTTGAGATGTCTTAATGGTTAATGAGGTAAATACCAAGTCAATAAGGACGTAATTAAGTTATGGATTGACTTATTAACCAAATTTTGATCATTTAAGTAAAAGAATTACTAATTTGATCAAATTTATTTAAATTAATCATTTCAAAGTTTTTAATCACTGATTTGATTAATTTACTATGTCATTTTTAAGTCAAAAAGCCTTTGCTTGGGTTTTACCTAGATCTTTAGGGTTCGTTATCCGTTGTTAAATTTTAGGAGGTCAATATGGATAAACTTTCTTTCTTAATACATTTTGTGAAAGACCCTCACAAAGTGAGGTTAACAAATGGGCCCTCAATATGTGTGGGATACTGTAAAAGTATACCGCATATATTTGGCATTGACTGATACTGTCTGGATGTCATAAATGTCAATTTGTCGGAGCGTATTCTATATTATCATTTGAATGATGAGATTGTATGTCATAAAATGTCGAATGCCTATATGTCGATTTTAAGAAAGTATATTGTGTGTATTATATCCTTTCTTGAAGAAAGAGTTAGAGGAACACCTTATTCCCATGTAAAGAAGGGACTTATATCCAATAACTATAGAGAGAAAATAGGTGTCATAACTCATTTCTTGGAAATGTCAATGTTGATATTAAGTTAAAGGAATGTCATAACTCCCATGTCAGGAAAGGAATTATATCCAATGACTAGAAAGAGAAAATGGGTGTCATATTCCATTTCTTAGAAATGTCAAATGTCGATATCAAGTTAAAGGAATGCCATAACTTCTGGGTCAGGAAAGGACTTATATCCAATAAATAGAAAGCAAAAAATGGGTGTCATATTCCATTTCTCGGAAATGTCAAATGTCGATATCAAGTTAAAGGAATGCCATAACTTTCGTGTCAGGAAAGGACTTATGTCCAATAACTAGAAATAAAGAGAAAATGGGTGTCATATTTCATTTATCGGAAAGGTCAAATGCCAATATCAAGTTAAAGGAATGCCATAACTTCCATGCAGGAAAGGACTTATATCCAATAACTAAAAAGATAAAATGGGTGTCATATTCCATTTCTCAAAAATGTCAAATGTCAATATCAAGTTAAAGTAATGCCATAACTTCAGTGTCAGGAAAGGACATATATCCAATAACTAGATAGAGAAGATGGGTGCCACATCCCATTCCATGGAAATGTTAAATGTAGATGTCAAGTTAAAGGAACGCCATAACTTCTGTGTTAGGAAAGGACTTATATCTTATAACTAGAATGAGTGGAAACCTCCCTAGGAAAAAGTGTATTCGCTGGGGATGTCCGCTGGGAATCTGACATTTACATACCAAATGATAGTAGTTATTATATTGTCATTTTTATTGTCATTTTTATTTAAAGAATTCATTTTGGCACTTTTTAGGACCTGTCGACACCTCATAAACAACAGGGGATATTTTTAAAATTTCATTTCCAAAGATAATGTACAACTGTCACTAGTACATATCATTGCAAAAGTCAACATTACATATATGTACATATATCATATAGCACACATGCTACAAACTACTTATATATCATAAACATCTAACACTACAAGAAATCGTCTGTCAAACAAGTCTTCAGGTGTTTGGATATTTACGGGGTCATGGTATTTCCAAAGGCTTCAACCCTTCAAGTTCTGAAATAGCCTGATATCCGATAGGTCTTCTGTCTGGTTGCATTCGATGCAGAGTGATCGAAATGTGAGGTCTACTGACACTAGGTATACAGTGTTTCACCACATCAGCACTGTTTCCTTGTAGTAGAAGAACTGATCCTCGTGGCAGAACGACCTGGTATGTTCCTGCAAATTCTTCAGGTCCAAGGATCTATATTTTCCTTTCACCGTGTAAAATGGTCTTTCAAAGTCATAACTTTTGATGTGAGGTGGGATACAGTCCCCCTCATCGTAGATGTTGATAATACAACTATCTGGAACACAGCTTGATGGCATGGTTCCCCAGGTAACAAGTCGTTTAATAATCTGGATGATTTCTGTAGGCAGTGGATCCACCTGTTCGTGTCGTAGGATTCCCGGAGGATATCCTTCATTATCTCTTGCATAATTATAGCAACATCCATATTGGATTCTCAGCCTTCCCTTACCACGTATCCATTTGTTAGGCTTAGAGTAGGTTCTCCTTCTAAGATGTCCAGCTTGGCCTAAATCTCAGGCTTTCATCACATGCTCAATGATGGCTGCCAGTTCATATTCATCAATATCCTAGTGAACAGCCTAATACCTTCAAGGATGTTGATTGTTTGTATGTTGATATGCTTGAATTGTTCAAAGAATTTCCGTCTAATAGTTTGAATCTATCATATTTCTACTTCAGAGACGTTTCACTTATGGATCTCTTTTTCTGGCATTATCTTGATAGGATAAATTTCAGCAAATGAAGTCTCGAGGTCAAGATATTCAAACTGGTTGATGTCATCTTCCTTAAGTTTTCTATCTTGTAGTTATTTTTCTTTTTGTTGCTTCAGTCATTTCCTGTTATTGTCTTGTTAACCTCTGTAACCTCCTGAGCCGCAGTCTTCACTACTGATTTCAATTTCCTAATATTAGGATTTAGTTCATGATTATCAGTTTCTGACTCATCCTTGAAATCATATAGTTCCCGAAGTTTAAATTCTATTGGAGGTGTCTGTTCTTTAATTTCAATTTGATCAACTAGGTACAGTAATGACCCATGGTATATCGATTCAATCATTAGTAGATCAAAGTTGAAATGAATTCTTGAACCCTTGTCAAAATGTCGGTGGTCCAGTGCAAAAGTTGTATCATTTTGAAAAGTGAAAAGAAGTCTATTGTCAGACATTTTTCTACAAATGACAGGGTTATTATTATTATTATATGTTTATTTTGAGGGATTGTGTTCACAAGTGTATACTTATTAAGCAAGAAGAAAATGTCAAGAGACAAACTCAAATTTTTACAAACGAGATGAAAGATTATTATTATTATTATTATTCCAGTTCAAATAAAAAGTCATTGTCTTATGTCGCATAATATTTTTTCAAGAAACGCCTAATTGCGGGCAAAACTCTATCTCCTTGACAACCAACTAACTGATAGGATCCTCTTGAATCGGTCTTTTCAATTACGTATGGGCCCTCCCACATTGGCTCAAATTTCCAAGATATTTTCCTGTGAGCAAGGATAGGTCTTCGAAGTACTAAGACCAAATCTCTGCTTTGAAATGTCCTAAGATGAACCAATTTATCAAGGGCCCATATCATTTTGGCTTGGTACAGTTCTAGATTTTGTTAAGCTTGATGTCGTTTGCCCTCTAGATGTTCTAGTTCTTCAAAAAGTAATTTTGCATTTTCATCTTCAGTGATTTTATTTGTAACCACAATCCTAAGAGAAGGAATTTGAATATCTAATGGAAGTATGGCTTCAGAACCATATACCAAAGAAAATAGTGTTGACCGTTTTGGTGTTCGGTATGTAGTCCATTAAGCCCTTAATGATTCAATTAATTTTTCATGCCATTGTCTTTGATTGCTAGTCAATCTTTTCTTCAAAATTTGGACTAATGATTTATTGAAAGCATCAATTAAACTGTTGGCCTTTGGATAATAAATTGTTGAATATCGCCAATCTATTCCATGTGTTTGAATAAAATTGTTTATTTTTGTGTTCTTAAAGGATAATCTGTTATCCGAGATAATCCTTCAAGGAACTCAGAATCTATAAACAATTTGTGTCTTGAGGAAAGGAAGACGTGTTCTGCTTTGACTTCCCTAAGTGGCACAACTTCTGCCCATTTTGAGAAGTAATCAGTCACTGATAATATACATCTATGTCCTTTGGTTAACAAAGGATCTATAGGGCCCACAATATCTGTGCCCCAACATTCAAATGGACAAGATTCAACTGTCGGATGTAATACATTTAGCAGTTAATGTACGAACACTCCATGAACTTGGCATTGATGAAATGTTCTTGCTACGTCAAGGCAATCAGTCATCATTGATGGCCAATAATACAACATTCTTTTTATTTTCATTTTCGTCTTGGGCCCAGACTGGTGTGCACTACATAAACCTGAATGAACTTCTTTGACGAGTTCTTGAGATTCGGATTGACTTAAACATCTTAACCACATTTGTTGAAAAGATTGATGATAAAGAACATCATCTATTAAGACATAAGATAATGCTCTTTTTCTAATTTGAAGTGCTGTGGAATTGTTGTCAGGTAATGTTTCTGTTCGTAAGTATACAATAATCGGTTGTCGCCAATCATCGTTCTTTTCTTTATTGACAATTGTTTTTTGTCATATTTTCTTTCTTTTTGTCCAAACTATCAAAATCAAATTGAGATAAAACTTACTGTTCTTTTACAGATATTGAAATGTTATTCCCTTCAGGAAAAGAAAATTCTTTTGCGAGTTTTGTCAAAGCATCTGCTAGGGAATTATCTTACCTTGGAACTAAGAAAATGTCACATTAGGAATATCTTGCAATAATTCCATAACTTAATTAAAAAATTGTTCAAGCCATGATTTCAAAATTTTGTATTTTCCTGTTATCTGATTAATAATGAGTTGAGAATCAATAAAAATGTTGAGACTTTTAATGTTCATTGTGATTGCTAGTTCTAAGCTAACTATGAGTGCTTCGTACTCAACTTCATTATTTGTACATGACTCAGTTAGATGATAGGAAAATGGTATCATTCCTTTATCCGGAGTAATAAAGATTATTCCTGTCCCTGCTTTGCCAGGTATAGTGGTATGTTTGTCTTTATTTTTTCTAGCAGAAGACGCTCCATCAAAATATAACTCCCATTGCTTTGAGTTAGAATCTTTTATTTTGAATACTTGTTCATCAAGAAAATCATCATTAAGTGAAGATTCATTCGGTATGGGGTGTGCTGCTAGAAATTTTGCCAAAATTTGTCCTTTAATAGCGCGCAATTGTACGACGTTATATTAAATTGTAGTAACAAAATTGCCCATCTTGCCAATCTTCCAAAAAGAGTTGGTCGAGTCATTAAATATTGCAATGGGTTAATCTTTGAAATAAGAGTCACTTTGTGTGATAACATATAATGTCTTAATTTTTAAGCCGCAAAGATCAAAGTTAAGCAATGTTTTTCAATCGCAGTATACCTTATTTCAGTTGGATTTAAACAACGACTTAGGTAATATAGAGCATTTTCTTTACCTTCATCATTATTTTGAGCCAGCAATGCTCTTAAAGAATTTTCTAAAGCTGTAGTATAAAAAATAAGAGGTCCTCCTAACACAGGGGTTGCTAGAACAGGAGGTGCCATTAGATATTGTTTGATGTTTTCAAAAGCATATTAGCATTTTTCATCCCATACAAATTTTGTGTCTTTTCTGGTCAGAGAAGTGAGAGGTTGACATCTTCCTGACATATTGGAAATGAAACGATGAATGTACGCTAATTTTCTTGGAAAGATCGTAATTGTGTTAAATTTTTGGGAGGAGGCATATTCATGATAGCTTCAATTTTGAGCGGGTCAATTTCAATCCCACGGTGTCGAACAAAAAATCCAAAATTTTTTCTGAGGTGACACCAAAGGGACATTTAAGAGGATTCATTTTAAGATTAAATAGTTGTAATCGCTTGAAAATGATTATTAAATCATATGTATGTTCATTTTTATATTTACTATTAACAACCAAGTCATCTACGTAACATTCAACTTGCTTGTGAGTAAGCTCATCCAAAATTCTTGTCATGGTCTTCTGTTAAGTAGCACCGACATTCTTTAGTCCAAATGGCATTACTTTATAATAGTATATCCCAATGGGTGTTATGAAAGTTGTATTTGGTTCATCTTCAGGGGACATTTTAATTTGGTTATATCCTGACATTCCGTCCATAAAGGAAAATATTACATGTGTCGATGCAATATCTACCATTAATTCAAGTATTGACAATGAAAATTCATCTTTTGGACAAGCTTTATTTTGATCTCAGAAGTCTACATAAACTTGGATTTGGCCATTTTTCTTCTTTACTGGTACTATATTGGCCATCCATATGTTAACCTCATTTTTGATGAGGTCTTTTGCTTCTCTCTTTAGTACTTAGGGTCTAGCCTTAGGCTTTTCCTTTGACTAATCTTAGAGGACTAGAAGTGGAACCCACCCTTTAGAAGTTCAAACACCTCTTGACTCCCTGCAAACCTCACAAGCTTGATTGTAGACCCCTAATCCCTAGAGGGTTGAAGTCAAATGTGGAGGTTTGAAGGATGAGTTTCCTAAAGGACTTCTTGGCCTTAGGAATACCCTGGATGGCCTGGTCTGGTGAGGGTTGACTTGCACATACACTACACTCTCACACACAGCCCAAGTCCTAAAACCACACTCTCACCTAACTTGACTTCCTGACTCATATAAGTAATTAATATGGATGGTCCTTAACCCCTAAGCCCCTGACTAAGAGGGTTAGGAACAACATAGTGAATGCCTCAAATGAGTCCTCTCATGGCTCTTATGGGCTTAATATGGCGTCATGGCTGAACCAAAGTGATTCCATTCTACTCAAATTTGATCAATCTTCATTTTTCCAAAATTTCAATTTTTGACCCCCGGGGCCCTACACCAACTAAACCTACCAAATGCCCTTGGAACTACCCAAAATTTGCAAAATCACCTAAATTACCCAAAATTCTTCAAACTCAGTCCTAAACATTTCCCCCCACTCAAATTGATCATCTATAGCCAAAAATACCAAAAATTCCAAAAGTACCCCCCCAATACCCTCCAAATACCCAAAATGCCCATCTTAGCCCAAAAATCCAAAAATTCAGAAAATTAGAAAAAAAATTCCAGAAAATCCCAAATATTCCTAATTTCATTTTGTTCAACTACACCATGGGCCAGTTTTTCCAATTTCCACCACTTTTACTAAAACCCCCAATTTGACCCATTTTTAACCCAAGTGAACCCAATGTCAAACCAAACCACCCCAATTGACCTCAATTCTGGTCTAATTCAATTATAAACTTCAATTAAATATCCTTAAAATCAATTTAGACCGAATCCAAGTCCTATTTGATTGACATTTGAGCTCAATTTCAATTTGAAGCCTAAGGCCCAATTTTGACCAATGACCTAAACCTAGCTCAAACCAACCCAATTCAACCCCAATTGGCCCCAAATCTTTTCTAAAGCCTTCCTAACATCCCCATAAACAAAACACTAACTTAATTTGCCAAAAATTTAAACCTAAACTCCACCCAAACCTAACACAAAACCAAAATCCCTTAAATTGACCTAAGCCCAAACCTAACCCAAATGGGCCCAAATCCCAAAATTAGAGCCCAACCAAAGTTGAAAACTCTTTTTGACACTCCCATGAACATTTCTCAACATTAATTTTACATCAAATCCAACTTTATCCCAACCTTAACCCAAGTTAGCCCAATTTGGCCCACCTTGGCCCCTTTACCAAAAAACCCCACATTAAACCCAATTTAATTCAAAATCACTTTAAACATGTTCCAAACCACTCATGAAACATGCCTAAACCACTTGCAAAATTTATTTGAGACGGTCCTTAACAAAATTTCCATCCAAAAGCCCATTTTAAAATCCAAAAGCCCACTTCCTTAAACCACTTTAAAAGCCCATCCAAAACCATTCCAAAAGCCCAAAATCTATCCTAAAGCCCACATGACATTTTCATTTGTCATTCTTTTTAATCAAAACCACCCTTTATGTCCAAAATCCATCATGTTGATCAAACCAAAATGGCATCATGACAAATCCCATTAAAGGAATTTAAAATTTTAAAAATTCCAAATAACCCATTTCCATGAAATTAAGCCAAGCCATGAGCAAGCCATAGACAAGCCTTGGAGCCATGCTTAAGCCACATGGAAGCCATGAGAATTTTAGGATTTTCAACCCTCCCTAAATGGCAAAAGGAGGAGATCCTTTAAACACTCCCTAAAAGTCATTAGCCATACCCATGTTCCAACCTAACCCAAAATTAATCCAAATATATTTGGATGGGGACTTCTCCACTCAAAACCAGCTGACTCGTCTGACCTCCCTCAGTCCAAATCAGTCCCTTGGTGGGTGCACCAAACCCAAATACATGAATTGACCAAAATCAAGCCAAAATGACCCTTACCCCATGCCATTTTAATCAAACCTTCTTACACATGGCAATAGTCAATTGCTTGCACCAAATCCCAGCCCTGACCTCATCGGTCAAGATGGTGACCAATGCCTGGCCGGCCGGCTTCCTGGGTCACCGGAAAACACCATGGCCAAGAGCTCCATGTGAGCCAAAATTTTCAATTCTCCCTAGCTGAGCTGTCCCAACCTAAATGGACACCATAGCTGTTCTTCTCCTCCCCTGAGGAGCTAATCCCAGCCTATAATTGCCCCTAGGAAGCCCTCCAGCCACCTCTATTTAAACACTACCACCTCTTGGTCAAATGAGGTGATAAACCAGACCTTAAGGAAACTCTGCCAAAATTGCTCCAAGACCTTCTCTTAACCCAGAGCAGTTGATCCCCAGTGTTCCTTTGCCCTAAACCCCATTAACAGAGCTCAATTTCTGAGTTGAAAATTCACCCAAAAAACCAGGACATCTTTAGAACCTATACCAAATCCAAATTAAACTCACCCACACCTGCACAGGACCAAGAGAAGGAGTTTCCCAGTGAAAGCCCCCTCTCCAGGCCACCCAGTTGCTCCAGCCTCCAAGCTTTGAAATCGGGTCTGGTCACTTTCATACTTAGACAATTCCCCAGAGCCAGAGACTTCATCTGGAGCTTTCCTGGACTCAATCGAAGGTGACACAACTCTCAGATCGAAGCTTCACTTCTCTGAGCAAAGGCATGAATTCATTCTTTCTCCCGAGCTTCCATCAATTCTCCATTTTGTTTAGGTTAATGTCATAACCTATAAACCGTATGGATGTGTTCGTCTCTTCAAGATGAATCCATAGAGCATAAGAACACGAAAATCCATTGAGAATCGAGTGAGATCATAGGGTTTTAGTTTGGACGGTCACGGGTGCACACCAGTCGTAGACGATGAACAGGAGCCGTTGGATCGCGTGTGTATCGAGCAGACGGTCGAGATCAAGTCGGACGGCACAATGGTACGTGAATCGTGGGATGCGTGGCTGCTGACTCGAGTGACGGCGTCGAATGGGAGCGCGACACGTAGGGGCTTCGGAGCTGCCAAGGTTGACGCAGCGCCGCATGGATAAGTAGATAAATCCCTATTTTTTTGAATTATTTAAATGCCCTGAACTTCAAAAAAATTCATATCTTTGCATAGAAAAATCACAAAAATAAAATAAAAAATACCATCTTGCTCAGTGAACAAAGGAGAATAATGTAGAAAAGAAATCAAGTTAATTCGATGAGTATTTTATTTTTAATAATTTATTTACTGTTTTCAGTATTTTGATTCTTCATTTGCATAGACAATTCACTATGACATGAGACCATAGGGCTTTTGAAGCCTCTGATCTTGGGAACAGTCCCTGAGTTTTTCAAGATCAGAGGCCATCTCTGTGAAAAGTTATTGAATTTTCAAGTTCATGTCACTGTTTTAGGTATTTTAATTCCAATAATTAGTATGTTGTAAAATAAATTCTAGGAAAATTTGGCAATTTTTCTTAGGACCAGAGGGCCCTATGAAAATATATTTTTAGTTAATTCATTCATAATAACCTTAATTGGCCTAAACCCCTAAAATTGAATTTGAATTAATTAGGGTTAACCACATACCAAATTCACTTGAAAACAATTCTTCATTGCTCTTTAGGGTCATAGGAACCTTACATAAAATTTTGAAATCAATTGGACTTGATTAACCCCACCAAATGGATTGATTAAGGCTAATAAGCAAAATGGAACATTAAAAGATCATAACTCCAAAAAATACTTTTCAAAAACTCACAAAAATGATTTTGGAGCTTCTCTGATATCAGGGAAGTTTAGACAATTAAAATTGTAATTTTCTAAAAAAGTTGATTTTTTTCACAATATTTTAATATTTTAATAATTAAAAAATAATAAAAATCATAAAAGTATTAAAAATCCTAAAAATGTCACATTTTGACTCCTAATCACTTAAGAACAAACCAAATATTTTTCCTAAGTCCCTAGGATAAGATATTGAATTTTAAAGGCTTAATGTAATTTTTAATATTAAAAAATTAATTTTCAACCTTTTTCACTAAATTAATTCTAATAAATCAAAGAAAAATCAGAAAATTATAAAATTTGTTTCTCTAAACTCCTTGAGGTCAGAGAAATTTAAGAAAAATATAAAATCTATTTTTCAACTTTAATTTTATTTTATAATTAAGTAATACTCTAAAACTTAAAATAATTATAATAAATAAAATTTAATTCAAAAAAATCATCAAACTTGGTCCAAGTGGTCCTCTAGTCATTAGGAACACCCCATAATTTTCTTAAGGACATAAACCTTTCCTTGGCCATGTTGTTGAATTTTCTTTGAAAACCCTTATTTTCTACTAAAAATAATTATATAAATAAATTAAATTCAAAATAATCACATTTTCTCCTCTAATGTCTTAATTGACATGTGAGTGAGGTGACATAAAAATTTAAAATTCATTTGAGCTCAATATAGTGAGTTATGAAATAAATAAGCTTAAAAGGGCATAAAGGTAATTAAAATTTTAACCCTTAATTAAAACTTTAGGTTTAATCAAAATGGAGGGTAAAATATTTTATTTTAACTTTCTCTTGGATGATTGAAACATAGGGAAATTAAGGGGTAGAAACCCACTAAACACTTTGAAAATATCAAAATGACACTTTAATTAATTAAATAATTTAAATTTTGGAAAGAATATATTTAAAATTTGGATTTTTAAAATAGGGATATTATTAAGAGGATATTTATTCTTTAATTTAAAAATCCCTAAATAAGTCACTTTAACAATATTTAATTCTTAATTAAAAATTAAGATTATAATCCAAATTAATAATTAAAACTACAATTAAATTAAATTAAATTAAAAATATTAAAACTAAAATTAAAACTAAAATTAAATTAAATTAAATTTAAATTAAATTAAATTAAAATTAGATTAAATTAAATTAAATTAAACTAAATTAAAATTAAGTTAAATTAATATTAAATTAAAATTAAAATTAAAATTAAATTAAATGAAATTAAAATTAAATTAAATTAAATTAAATTAAATTAAATTAAAATCATTTAACAATCAACCTAAATGAAATGATTAAGAGTTAAATCAAAACATATCAATAATTTCAACACCTCTTTCCATCTAATTAAATTTAAAACATGAACATCAATTTGAAATACTAGGATAATTGAAAATGTAAAGATTTAAATCAAATCTAAAATGATTTGATTACTATTCCAAACTTAAAATTATTAATTAAAACCTCACAATTAAGCTAAAACATTTTGAATCATTAACTCAAACTTTAAATTAAGAATGATTAAAATTATTGATAAATTAACTTGCCCCTAAAGGCTTTAAATATTATAACTCTTGAATAGAGTATTAAGTGAGATGTCACATAATTTATCAGGTAATCAAATACCCAAGTTCACTGAACAAGAGACAAAGTTTAACTAAACTCCTGGATGATTAATTCACCTGTGCAACTAAGTTTACTTGAACTCAAAATAATCCTAGAAATATTGAAAAGATGTTTAGGACTTGTCCTAATCACTTGCTCAATATGACTGGATGTTTTAGAAGAACAACTGAATTTAATTGTTCTTTGATGGAGAAAATCATCCATAAATCAAACAAAGAACCTAGACGTCATAGGAGATGACTAGTTATAAGATTAGAATTTGGTAGACAATTAAAACCCTTCCCTTAGCTCTTTACCTAGGTATCTGTTGAAATATTTAAATGCCTTAACATGCATTTTAAGTGCAGCTTGGGATGACAGGAAGACCCTCCAAGTACGCTTTTACTTTATTGCAATTTACTTTATTGCAATTTACTTACATGCACTGTACTTTACTTTTCTTGCATGTTAAATAAAACTATTGCATGAAAACCAAAACCTTTAGGACAGTCCCTAAACTGAAACCAAAACTAAATTAAAATTCATTGCAAGATAAAATTCACCGCAACAACATTCCAAAATATAAATAACTCAAAATTTAATCACAAACAGAACAACAAAACTACAATTGCAACTAAATTAAAACGTCTCGTTGAATGATCGGGAATACCTCGGATGATGTAACCCACGTGTTGCTAATGGGATTTCCCACGGTCTAAATGAAAGTGTGGAACTCATTCAGTTGAGTTTAGAAAATTCATCTGGACTAAGTGAATTCAATAAAAATAACAGTGTCGGGATGACGGAACCGTGGGATCTTAATATGTTCTGTTTGAACAACTTTAAGATTTGTTTTAATTAAAATATTAAAAACATTTGGATTTTAAAATTTTCTCTAAACCAAAATACTTCTCTCATCTCCTGATTTATGACTTCTAAAACTAAACCTCTGCAATAACAAGGAGCTTGGAGCACGGTGGGCAGCACGGCCATCTTCGTCAGTAAAACAACTCTACATCAGCTAAACATTCCTAGAATTAAACAACAAAACCATAGGATTTTGAGGTAGTTTGCATAGTGTAACATAAATCCTCAACTCTTCGTTAGGCATTTGCATGATCATGTCATGCAAATTAAGCCCTAAACGGTCTTACAACTCTGAGGTAGTCGTTCGGTACGACATAAACCCTCATATCTACGAGGCTATTTGTATGATCATGTCATACAAATATAAGTCTTAATTAATTAAAATTGGCAAGATTACAATATTAAATAAATTCCTAAATTGAAACCAAACAATAGGATAGTTTGGGAAGTTGCCAAGATTCTTCTTGGATCCTCAGCTTCTCCTACTTTTCTTCCTTTGAACTCCTGAAATTAACTGTTCCAAATTTGATCCATTCCCTATTGAAATTTCCAAAACTCAAATCCTTTGAAAACCTTAAACTTTGAAATTCTTGAGAGCAAAACCACTAATCATTATCGAGAGTTTTCTTAAGTGTCTTCGGACATTTAAGATGTAATTAACTATAGGGGCTTGCCCTTATAGGGAACTTTAAGAACCCAGGCAATATAAAACCTGCTTAATTCATTTATATTAAGCAGGGGAACTTATCGGCTTATAAAATTAGTTCGCAGACCAAACGGATGTCACAAATCATCTAGTTTATTTAATCGAGCCCCATCGTCAAGCAGTGTGTCTATTTTTTGGGATAGATACAAGGTTTGTGATGCGGCGCTCATTTATATAAACTATTTGGGATGTGAGATCGGTTTGATTTTTCATATCTTAAAAATTTTCAAACTTAAAATTATTTTCAAAAATCAAATACTACTTTTCAAATTATATATTTAAATTAAATTAAAAATCTGTCGACAACTTCTGTAGGCGACCTCCTTTTCAAAATACAACACAAACCTAAAAATATGCCGACACCATATTGGATATTTTTTTCTCAAATAAAATTGGCCTCAATTAGTTTCTTGACTTTTGTGATGACTTGTTGTTTTATGTCAATACGCATTCTTCTTGGACCTTGTTTTATAGGGACAACTTTTTGTTCTATCCCTAGCTTGTGAACTACCACTTCTAGAGCAAGTCCAAGCATTTCGTCGTAATTCCAAGTAAGGCAGTCCTTATATTATCGTAATACTTTAACTATTTCTTTTGCATCTATATTATTAAGAGAACTGCTAATAAAAGTTGGTTTTGGGTTTTTTTCAGTCCCCAAGTTTATTTCTTTTAATTCATCCATCATTGATTTAATTTCTTCTTCTAATTCCGATGGGCCATCATCTATCTTAGGATCGAGTATTTGTTCAAAAGTTAGATCAACCGGGCAAAATTCTATATCATCTAAAGGTTATAGGACACCAAATCCTACTCCTTCTTTGGAATTGTAATTCCATTTATTATTATTCCATAAATGCTTAAAATCATAAGGTTGGTTTAATGAATTTTTTTTATACAATAAACTATTTCGCAAAAGTTTTTAAACACATGGAGAATAAATCTCAAAAGGAATTTTTATTGATTCTAAAAAGTTTTCATCTTTTGATTTTACATCAATATATGAGCTAGTAGAACCAAGTTGAAATTTTATTGGTTTCTTTTCTTCACTATGTATCTCTTTGACAACTAAATCTTCAACTTTTGTGAAAGAAAGAGGAGTTGAGTCATAGTATTTACATAGCGATTTATTTGTTCATACATAGATTCAAATTCTTTTCCTTTATCTTCCTCTTTAATAAATATCTTGAACTAGGGATCCTTTGGAATTGTTTTCTTACTTTCTTCTTCTTCATAATCCAAATAAATTTTAAACTTTTGTGTTTTCTTTATGTTAGTAGCAGGGATCCCTTTTTGTAGTGCTTGTCGTTAGCCTCGGCTTCAACAACCAGCATCAACTCATTTTTATTTATTTTGATTTTCATCGTTTTCCTTCACATTTGACATCACATCTCTAGAGAATATCAATTTCTCTACTGGGGCATAATATGCAGCATCCTCGTGTACACCAATTTCCTGGACTGAAAATGGTTGGACATCTCCAATTATGCAACATCCTTTTCCTTTTTGTAGATATTTGATACATTGATGTAATGATGATGGTTCCATTTTATTTTCATGGAGCCAAGGTCAGCCAAGTAGAGCATTAAAAGATGTATCTGAATCAATGACATAGAATTTTTCCTTTATTAATAGATTATCTGTCTTTAAAAGCAAAGTTATCGATCCTAAGGCTCGTTCTCCTTATTGATTAAATCCCCTTAACATGATCGTCTAAGTTAACAATTTATCGACATTAATGTCCAAATGTGTGAGAGTTTTCAAATTCATAATATTAATTGAAGCTCCAAGGTCAATGAGTACTCTTGAAAGAATAATATCATTGATGTTCAAAGTAATATAGAGTGGAAGATTATGTTCAATCATATCGAGTAGTAAATCATCGTCAGAAAAGGTTATTTTGGTTCGTTCTTTGAGTGATTATGCTTCATTCATAGAAGTATTAGCAAGTTGAGCTAAACAGATTTCAGGATCTAAGAGGGTCTTTATCAAAGATTCTCTTATTCCTTAGATAGGACAAGAGCATCATATATGCTCAATTTTGTTGGTAGCTTTCTTAAATGAGCCAATACATTATAATCCACTTTTCCATGGATATCATCTTTATTTTCTTCCAGTGGATATTCTTGTATTGGAGGGATGTTTTCCTTGGGTGCAACTATTTGTTTTTCTTTCCCTACAGAGGTCATTCTTGAAGGTAGAATTAGTCAATTTCTCAAGTTAACTTCACTTATTTCTTGTGGTACAACGTTCAATTCTTGAATTCCTGAATAAAAAAATTCCAATTCTATGAAGATTGGTAATTTTCCTAATTTGAGCATAAAGGTTTCATCATCACAGTTATTATCATTCTGGTTGTCATTAGTCTCGTCAGATTTAACTATGATCAAAATATCAACTATAGGATCAATATTGACTCGCTCATTTTCATGAATATCATGAGAAATAGTCAAGATAAAAGCAGAACGGGAAACACTTTTTTTTATGAACAAAAAGTAATACAAAGTTAACAGTCCAAGGATTTTCTTCCTTTGTCCAAAACAACTATCCTAGAAGGATAAGACAAAGTAGATGGAGTAAAAGATACAAAAGGAAGAGCAGCCCTTATGTTTACAAGACTCTTATTTCCTTTCTACTTCTTAGGAGATTTATTTACAAACATTCCTAGGATTGATGAGTATTTCTTTATAGGATTTGTCTGGAATAATATTATTGTCATCAAAGCGATCTTCTTGAGTATTTACTGAGATCATATTTACTAAAACTTTTTCAGTCTGCTTCAAGTATTCTTTTGGGATAGTAATATTTCCTTCTTTTAAGTTTTTCTCCAACCAGTCTTTGAAGATGAAGCAATCTTTAATTTTTTGTCCTAACAACCTATGATATGGACAGTAGTTACGATGGTCTTCAAATCGACCTCTGCCGGCCTTTTAGCCTTAGCTAATTTGAATACAGGTATCTTTAGCAAACTCCAATGATTTTAGCAGCTGCCTCTATTTTAAATGGGTATTCCTTATTCATTCTATCGGCTATCGTTCTTTTATCTTTTTGTGGTAAGGTTGGTTGTTGAAATTCTAATTAAGAGGCGACTGTTGTTGTTGTTGATTTTTTCGTTGCTTCTTTTGTTCAGGTTGTATTTGCATCACTTGTTTCCCTTTTTCTATTGTTGTTGTTTTCTTTTCTAGTACCTTCACTTGTTTTGTTTTCTCAGTCTTTTCCATCTGCTTAGCTTCTTTTTTGAGAAAAGTAGCTTTGTTGAGCAATTTTTCAAACATTTTTATGGTAAATCCCTTAAGTATAAATGCTATTGGGCCATGGATATTTTTAAGAACTATTTCCATTACATGTTGTTCTTGAAGCTGTGGCTCACATTTCATACTAAGATTTCTTCAACGTAGAATATAATCGACAAGTGTTTCTCGTAGCTTTTGCTTTTCTACAAACAGGTCTCCAACCATTACATAATTGATCACCAAAAAATATGTTAAGAAATTCATACCTATTTTTTATGAAATTGCACTTTAAAGAAAGGCATTTTCTTTATTTTATTACAGGAATGAAGATTTATAAGTGATAAAAGCAAAAAGCATGAAATGGAGCGAATTTGGATAAAAAGGAAGAAATTCATGCAAAATGAACTAAGCCACTGACGGCGAGATCGAGCCCGCCGACGGCGACATCAGAAGGAGAATTTTTGAAGGATTTATAACTACTTCACCGACAGCGAGCCCGAGCCCACCGACTGCGAGATTGCGCGGTTTTGAGACCTTCTAGAAGCCCCGCCGACGGCGAGATTGGTCAAAATACTAGATACATTGAACCTGGACGCTTTTTGAAGAGGTGCTTAAGTACCCCTTGGACCTTTGTCGACCTCTATAAATAGAGGACGAATTTTAGTATATTGTATGTCTATTTGGTGTATATTCTAGGAGTCGTAGAGTATTCTATTAGTGTGCTTTTGAGTCTAAGTTGAAGTTTAGTAAGTAGTGAGTTAAGAAGTGTGTTATACTAGAAGGAAAAGTCAAAGGAACTTCAAGGAGTCTGCTTGGGGAGGAAATTGAGATAAGTATCTTTGTTTATTGTCGCTATCTTTAAATGAAATCCATACTTTATTTAATTCTCATGCATTCTGAGTAGTTTTCTTAGTCTTTCTCCTTGTTTATGAAATTATGTGAATTGATGAAATTAAATAGAAATGCCTAAAATATTAAAATAAATTGTGATATTTTTTACTTAAAAACTTAATTTACTTTTCAATCTGACCCATTGATTTGTTAAAATATGTTGAATTATCAACTATAGTAAAGATTACATCTAATATTCAGGTAAGTCAAAAGCCTTGGAAGGAGGGTGCAAATAAATAGGGAAATATTATTTATCGGACGTAGAATTGGACAATTTAGTGTGACAGACTAAAATATTCAATTTGGTCCTATTGATTGAGAGCTGAAGTTTAGATGTTAGCCCTCAGGTGAGGGGAATGTGGGAGCTCTGAAGTGGCAGCCAGTATCCTCCCAGCCTAGCCGCAGATTCAGTAATCAAACATAGGATTAGTCAATGTTCTTTGCACCTGGACCAAAGGGTAAAGAATAGGAATGCTCCTATTTGTCACAATATAATAAAAAAATCTATTTGAATTCATCATTCACTTAATTTTCTAAAAACAAGGAGAAGGATACCTTTTTCTGAAATATTTAAACCAACTTTATTTTTAAGCTTTAGTTTACTTTAGTTTGCTTTAGTTAAATATTCTAAATTTCTGTATACTTTATTAGTAAGTAAAAACTTTTAAATTTAGTTGTTACAAATTTAATAAAACTTCCCTGTGGGATCGATAACCAGGACTCCACTAGAGCCCTGTATTACTTGATACGATACGTATATTTGCGTAGAATTCACATTATACATTCCATCATAAAATCAATTATATATAAGAAAGCGGGATTAAGTTTTTGGTGTCGTTGCTATTAACACAATTTGCAAACATAAAAAGTGGGTCAAGTTTTTGGGGCCGTTGCCGGGGAAGGTAAAGAAATTATTTACTAGAGTAACGGACTATTTTAAAATTTATTTTGCAAAATTGTATGCGTAAATTTAGAAACAAAAATTTAATACCTTACGATTCTGAATTAGGGCGTACAATTAAAAGAATTAGAAAACAAAAAAGAGAAATTATAAATTTAACACAAATGACGAATATTCCTGAAAATGAAAATATCAATCAACAAAGACCATTAAGAGATTATGCCAACCCTACATTAGATGAAATTCATTTAACTATTCAAAACCCTGATGTAGCTGCTACCTCATTTGAACTTAAACCTGCAATTATCCAAATGGTACAAAACAATCAATTTAGTGGTTCACCTACTGAAGTTCCTAATTTACATCTTGCTAGTTTTTTAGAACTATGTGCTACTTTTAAATATGAAGGAGTATCTAACGATGCTATTAGACTTAGACTTTTTCCTTTTTCTTTAAGGGAAAAGGCTAAATGTGCTTAAATTCGTTAGCACTTGGATCTATTAAAACTTGGGGAGAATTATCACAAAAATTTCTATCCAAATATTTTCCACAATCTAAAACTGCTAAGCTCAGAAATGATATAACTTCTTTTAGTCAGTTTGATGGAGAATCAATATATGAAGCTTGGGAGAGATTTAAAGAACATCTTAGGAAATGCCCACATCATGCGTTACCAGATTGGTTAATTATTCAAACTTTCTATAATGGATTAGTAGGATCTCTTAGATTAATCATCGATGTTGTTGCTGGAGGATCATTAATGTCAAAACCATTTGATGAAGCCTATGTACTAATCGAAGAAATGGCTACTAATAATTTTCAATGGCCTGCTGATAGAATGAATCCAAAAAAGATAGCAAGTATTTATGAAAATGATGTAATATCTATGTTAGCTTCGTAAATCGTTGTTATATCTAAAAAATTAGATCATTTTGGAATGAATTACTCTCCAACTATATTAGAAGAAAACTCATCTGGACAACTTATAGAATCTCAATCTCATTGTGAAACTATAAATGCTATTAATAATAGACCCAATAATCCTTATGTAAATTATTATAATCCTGGATGGAAAAATCATCCTAATTTTAATTGGAATAATAATACAACTAATTAACCATGGATGAACAACATAACACAACCATTAGGAAATCCCTCTAACCAAGTAAATTCTAATTATAAAACTATGTATCCACCTAGATTTAATAATAATAACCCTCAATTTAAGGATAAGAAATTATCTATAGAAGAATTAATATTAAATATGGGTCAACATTTACAAAATCAAGGAAATCAATTACAAATACAAGGAAACCAATTACAAAATTAAGGAACAACTATTAAAAATATTGAAACTCAACTTGGACATATCGCTACCGCTCTTAATAATAGAATACCTGGAATATTTCCTAGTAATGTGGAAATAAATCCCAAAGACAAAGGAAATGAACAAATTAAAGTGATACAATTACGAAGTGGAAAATAATTAGAACCTCGAATTCAGAAAGAACTGGAAAGTCAAAAAGAGGAAGTGGAAATCGAAAAAAGGAAAAGAATCAACAAGATCCAAACTTAGAAAATCCTTTAATACTAATGAAAATTTCTGTTGAAAAACCTCCACCACCATTTCCTCAACGACTAAATCAACATAAAAAAGATAAACAGTTTGCTAAATTCCTTGAAATTCTGAAGAAATTAACAATAAATATTCCTTTCGTAGAAGCTTTAGAACAGATGTCAAATTATGTAAAATTCATGAAAGATATTTTAAATAAAAAAATAAAATTTACCGATAATAAAACGGTCGCACTTAGTGAAGAGTGTAGTGCTATTATTCAGAAAAAGCATCCTGAAAAATTAAAAGATCCTGGTAGTTTCACTATACCCTGCGTTATTGGAGAAAAATTCTATGGAAAAGCTTTATGTGACTTAGGAGCAAGCATCTGTCTAATGCCTCTATCAATTTTTAAGAGATTAGGATTGGGAGAAATTTCACCTACCTCAGTAACCCTTCAGTTAGCTGATCGTTCTGCTACATATCCTAAGGGAGTTATTGAAGATGTTTTAGTAAAAGTGGATAAATTTATCTTCTCTGTAGATTTTATTATTTTAGATATGAAAGAAGATAAAGAAATTCCTATCATCTTAGGAAGACCATTTTTGGCCACTGGGAAAGCTATGATTGATGTTCAGAAAGGAGAATTAACTATGAGAGTAAATGACCAAAAAGTTACTTTTAATATTGCCAAATCAATGAAATATCCTGCGCTAGAAAAAGAGGATGAGTGTTTTCGAATGGAAGTACTTGATCATTTACAAAAAGAACATTTTAAAGAATATTATGAAGAAAAATTAGAAAAATAAAATACTAAACTAATTGAAGAAAACGATATAAATGAAGAACTAGATTATATTCAAGAGAAATTTGAATTTTTGGATAATACAGAAAACACTGAAAAAAATAAAGTTCCATCAATTACTAAACCTCCTGAACATGAGTTAAAAATGTTACCTAATCATTTGAAATATGCTTACTTAGGTAATTCTTCAACTCGACAGCTTATTATTTCATCCGAATTAAATAAATCTCAAGAACAAAAACTTTTAGATACCTTAAAAAAATATAAGAAAATTTTTTGTTGGACTTTAAGCAGATATTAAAGGAATTAGTCCTTCAATCTGTATGCACAGAATTATTTTAGATAATGAACAGAAGCCTAGAGTAGATCCTCAAAGGAGATTAAACCCGATCATTAAAGAAGTAGTCCAGAAAGAAATTTTAAGATGGTTAGATAATGGTATTATATATCCTATTTCTGACAGTGCTTAGGTAAGCCTGATTCACTGTGTGCCTAAGAAAGGATGAGTGACCGTAAAAGATAATGAAAATAATGATCTTATCCCTATAAGACAAGTTACTGGATGGCGAATATGTATTGATTGCAGAAAATTAAACGCAGCCACCAGAAAAGATCACTTCCCTTTACCATTTCTAGACCAGAGGTTAGATAGATTAGCCGGACATAAGTATTTTTGTTTCTTAGATGGATATACCGGTTATCATCAAATACAAATTGCTCCTGAGGATCAAGAGAAAACTACATTTACTAGTCCTTATGAAACTTTCGCTTTTTGAAGGATGCCTTTTGGATTATGTAATGCACCTGTAACATTCCAGAGATGTATGATGTCTATATTTTGTAAATTAATTGATAATGGAATAGAAGTATTTATGGATGATTTCTCTGTATTTGGAACATCATTTAACACATGCTTAAGTCATCTTGAAAAATTATATGAAGTATGTGAGAAAACTAATTTAGTTCTTAATTGGGAGAAATGTCAATTTATGGTTGCAGGCGGCATTGTTTTAGGGCATAAAATTTCGGAAAAGGGCATGGAAGTAGACCCTACAAAAATTTAAGTTATAGCTAAATTACCACCTCCAACTACAGTAAAAGGCGTAAGAAGTTTTCTTGGACATGCTGGATTCTACAGAAGTTATATAAAAGATTGTTCAAAAATTACTAAACCTCTATGCCAACTTCTTGAAAAGGACAAGAAATTTGAATTTACAACTCGAATGCTCGAATGCTTTCGAATTATTAAAAGATAAATTAATTACAACACCTATAATAGTTTCACCTAATTGGGAGAAACCATTTGAGCTTATGTGTGATGCTAGTGATTATGCTATAGGAGCAGTGTCTTGGGCAAAGATATGATAAGATTTTCAAAGTTATATATTATGCTAGTAAAACTCTAAATGATGCTGAAATAAATTATATAGTTACTGAAAGAGAATTATTAGCAGTTGTATATTCTTTTAATAAATTTCGGCATTATCTAATAGGAACTAAATGTATTGTGCATACTGATCACTCCGCTATTAAGTATTTAATGCAAAAGAAAGATTCTAAACCAAGATTAATTAGATGGATATTATTAATGCAAGAATTTGATTTTAAGATCATTAACAAAATGGGAACTGATAATCAAATTGCTGATCATTTATCAAGATTAGAATATCATGAGTTATCTGATACTGATAATGAAATTATAGACAGTTTTCCTGATGAATAACTTTATAATATAAATGAATGGAAAATACCTTGTTATGCTGATATAGTAAATTATATTGTGAGTGACATTTTACCACCTATGTTAACTTTGCAACAACAGAAAAAATTTATTCATGATACAAAAACATACTTTTGGGATGAACCATACTTATAAAAGCAATGTAAGGATTTAATTATAAGAAGATGTGTGCCTTATGAAGAAACTGAACCAATTATTCAAAAATGTCATGATTCTAATTTTGGAGGACATATTGGGACTAATAAAACTGCGTATAAAATTCTACAATCTGGATTCTACTGGCCTACTCTATTTAGAGATGTATACAGATATATAAAAACCTGCGATAAATACCAAAGAGTAGGAAATATATCAAGGAAAAACGAAATGCCTCTGAATTTTATGTAGAATTTGAAATTTTTGATGTTTGGGGATTAGATTTTATGGGACCTTTTATTCCTTCATTTTGAAACTCATATATATTAGTAGTTGTTGATTATGTTTCCAAATGGATTGAAGCACAAGCTTTACCTAGGTGTGATGCTAAAAGTGTTTCAAAATTTTTAATGAAAAATATTTTTACTAGATTTGGAATGTCGAGAGTGATTATCACTGACGGAGAAACTCATTTTAGAAATAAATATATTCACAAACTAGTAGAAAAATATAATATTATTCATAAGATATCAACTGCTTATCATCCACAAACTAGTGGATTAGCTGAAGTTTCTAATCGAGAGATTAAGCGTATTTTAGAAAAGTCTGTAAACCTAATAGATTAGACTGATCTATAAGACTAGATACTGCATTATGGGCATATAGGACTGCTTATAAAACTCTGATTGGAATGACTCCTTACAGGCTTATATATGGAAAGACTTGCCACTTACTGAGTTGAATTAGAACATAAAGCATATTGGGCGATTAAAGAATTTAATTATAATATGAAAGAAGCTGGTGAGAAGAGATTGTTGCAATTAAATGAACTAGAAGAATTAAGGAATGAATCATATGATAATGATAGGATTTATAAAGAAATAATGAAATTATGGCATGATAGGAAGATTAAACAGAGAAATTTTGAACTAGGACAAGAAGTTTTGCTATATAATACTAGATAGAAATTATTTCCTGGGAAATTAAAATCTCGACGGTTAGGACCTTTCACCATAACTCAAATATTTTCGTATGGAACCATAGAAATTGAAGATCCAAAATCAGGACATAGATTTAAGGTAAACAGACATAGATTTAAACCATATTTCGAAGGTAGAAGACCAAATTTTAAAGAAGTTTTAATGCTTAGTCAACCTGATTACTAACCGAAATTAGGTCGGGCTGACGACGTTAAACCAAGCGCTTTATGGGAGGCAACCCATAGTAGTCTTTTATTTTAATTATATATAAAATTAGTGAGTTTGTATTATTACAACAAATCTTACTACTCAATTTTTTTATTTAGAATCATCACAAATTTGAACCTATATGATAAGATCAGAAAATATTCGGACCAGAGCGAAATTGGGCAATTTTATGAAATCTCGCCGATGGCGAGGTCGATTCTCGCCGACAGCGAGATCTCATGCCAAATTTAAATCAGTTTTATAACTGATCACTGAAAAATTTATTAAGAAATTGATACCTATTTTTGATGAAATTGCACTTTAAAGAAGGGTATTTTCTTTATTTTATTGCAGGAATGAAGAATTTAGGTGATAAAAGCAAAAATCATAAAAAGGAGCGAATTTGGAGCAAAATCATGCAATTTAGTCGCCGAAGTCGCCGCACGGCGAGGTTACGAGAAGAAAATTCCGAAGAATTTATAACTGTCTCGCTGACAGCGAGCCCGAGCCCGCTGACAGCGAGCTAGAGCAGTTTGAAGATCTTCTAGAAGCCTCGCCGACAGCGAGGTAGTTCGTCGCCGACGGCGAGATAGTTCAAATGGTGCAGATACATTGAACCTGGACACCTATTGAAGAGATGCTTACACACCTCTTGGTCCTTTGCTCACCTCTATATATAGAAGCCGAAATTAAGTCTTTAGTGTGTTCTAAGTGTGCTATCGTGTCCAAGTGTGTGTGCACTTTTGTGTCTTAAAGAGTCTTTGAGTGTTATAAGTGAGTTTTTAGTGAGTTAGTGAGTTTTTAGTGAGTCGTGTCAGTACTGGAAGGAAGAGTCAAAGGAACTGCGAGGAGTCTGCTTGGAGATAAATTAAGATAAGTATTTGTATTTATTGTTTTTAACTTTAAATGAAATCCATGCTTAGTTTAGTTTCCATGCATTCTCGAGTAGTTTATTTAGTCTTTCTCCTCGTTTATGAAATTAACTAACTTGATGAAATTAAAATAGTAGATACTTTTATATATTAATAAATTGTGATAATTTTTACTTAAAACTTAATTTACTTTTCAAACTGGCCATTTGATTTGTTAAAATATGTCGATTATCAACTATAGTAAAAATTACATCCGATATTCGTGGAATTCAAAAGCCTTGGAAGGAATGTGCAAATAACAGGAAATAATATCACCGGGCGTAGAATCGAGCATTTTAGTGTGACGTACTAAAATATTCAATTTTGTCCTATTGTTTGAGAGCCGAAGTGTAGATGTTAGCCCTCGGCGAGGGGAACGCTGGAGCTCTGAAGTGGCAGATCGGTATCCTCCCGACCTAGCCGCGATTCGCAATCAAACATAGGATTAGTCAATATTCTTTACACTTGACCAAAGGGTAAAGAATTGGAATGCTCTTATTTGTCACAATACCTTAACATTATCTATTTAAATTCATCAATCATTTAAATTTCTAAACAAGGGAAAGATACTTTTTCCGAATAGTTAAGACTTATTTAGCAATTAGTTTTATTTCCTCGCACTTTCAATTCGTATTAATTTTCTACTTAGTTAATTTATCTAATTAAAATACTTAGTTTACTTTATTGCACTTAAATTCAGAATTCCAAATTTTCGTATATTATTATTATTATTATTATTATTATTATTATTTTAAAATTAGTTGTTATTTAATTTTCTCTTTCCTCGTGGATCGATAACCGTGACTCCACTAGAGCCTCGTATTACTTGATACGATACGTATACTTGCATAGCATCCACAACATAAACAATTACAATTCTATACATATATTATAGCGGGGTCAAGTTTTTGGCGTCGTTGCAATAAAATTAAAAATATCATAACAAAAAAATTGTGGGTCAATAACCAGCTCGCCAACGGCGAGAAACTTCCCGCTGACAGCGAGGCAGTTGAAAAATGGTTCTTTTGAGTTTTAGGTGCGGTTTTAGACGGCTTTAAAGCCATTTCTTTGTAGAAAACCATCCCACATTCATTTTTACATTGTTTTCTTCCTAAGAAAAGACTAGAGACCATTCCTTTCAATCTGAAATGGCCACTAAACTCTTAGATACCACAAAAATTGGAGTTTTCAACCGAAGAAAATTCGTCAGTTCGAAGGCGCAGCGTATTTTCAACAAAGTCTTGATGAAGAAGCGACTTATTAATAAAAGGGGATTTGTCAACAGAGGAGTAGAAAATTCCACCACAAAAATTAAAGAAATGATCGCGCAGTAGCATTGGGAGGTATTTTGCTATACAACATCCGCTGTAGTTATTCCTGTAGTTAAAGAGTTTTACTCTAATCTACATGCGATCAACAATGGAAGTGTCTACGTCAGAGGAAGATGGGTAACATTTACTCCTTCAAGGTTAAATGAATTATTTTCTATATAAAATACCCCCGTTCGTCATTATTCAAACTTTGTTCCTTCAAGATACAATATGAACGAGATTTATAGATACTCGACCGACGAACCCGATGATCGGGAGTTGCACGAAGACGGGTATGTCAGTTTTTCTGCATCACTTCTTAACCCTGTCTCAAAGCATTGGAATTTCTTTATCTCATCAAAATTATTACCCACTATGAGGGTAAATAAGGTTTCAAAGAAATGTGCTATATTAAATTATTGTATTCAAACTGGACTACCTATCGATGTCAGTTCAATTATAGTAAAATCAGCATTGGGATTAATTGTGCATGGGTCAGTTCATGGACTTGGACACCCATCGACTATATTTGCTTTATGCAGTCAGTACAAAGTTTCTTATGAGGCTTGGAAAAATGTACTTTTGCCATGGAAACCACTCGATCCTACGGATATGTTTCCAACTTTGGATAACAATGATGAGATTACCTTTATTTTTGATAGAGCATCACAGAACAATCCTTTAGCAAGGCCCCTTACAGATAAAACAAATTTCATTCCGAAAAGATTAAAGGATTGGAGAGAGAGTCGTGAACGTGATGAATTCCATCGATAATATCTCCGATATGTTCGATCACATCGATCGGAGGATGAAGGAGCACTTTGATCATACCGGACATCTAGAGGCCAGTTTTATTCATTTACTGAGACAGAAAGGGTGGATCGATGAAGAATCTACTGTAGAATTCCCTTTCAGACCTTTCTACAATCTATTTGTGCACCTGCGTCACATCGGAAATATCAAAGAGGTTGATAGTTCAGACACTGAGGAGTAGTAAAGATTTCTATCTTATGTTATCTTTGTGTGTGTTGATTTGGATTTAGGTTTTTTTATGATTTGAATTTTAGATTTGATGAAATTATATGTATTTGTTATGTCTCAGCATTTAGTGTATAGTGGTTTGGATTGCGATGCTGAATATTATGGATTAGGACATTTAAGTTAAGTATGTTGTTAGTTGTTAGTGTGAAGTTTGTAAGTCTCATGGATTTCATATATAAAGTTATATTGTTTGTGTTGTGTGAACTTTTTGTGAGTATAAGTATTTAATCTTCATACTAATTATTAAATTAACTGATCGGAAGATTGATTAAGGGCAAATCGAGGTTGAAAATGATTGACGAATTTCAAAAATTTAAAATTTTGAGATCTCACCGACGGCGAGAATTATCTCGTCGACAGCGAGGAAAATCCCGCTGACAGCAAGAACGATCTCGCTGACGGTGGATTTTTCCCGAAACTTTTGCCTTTGTCAAATTAATTAGCTTGCCGACGGCGAGAAAAATCTTGCTAACAGCGAGATCGCGAAAAGACCTATATTTGACCAATCAACCGACACTATTCATCATCCCCTTCCTCAAAACTTCGAAAAAACCGACCTAGGGCTTGAGAGATCTTGGATTTGAGGCGATTTCAACACTATTTGACACCGGATTTCATCTTCCCTTGGTAAGAGCTTCACTCCTATGCAAAATTTTTTTATTTTCTCCATGGATTTCTTCTACATTGGGAAAATTTGAAAAAATTCGAAATGTGGAGAAAATACTCGGACGAAATCCATGGAGATCAATTTAAATGGATTTTAGATGTCATAAGAAGCCTTCTTAGTAATATTTAGAAGTTTAGTTAGATTTTTTGCAAATTTCACAGATCAAAAATGGCTCCACGACAAAAGCGACAGTTGGAATACGATGAAACCCGATTTGTGAATGCAAGGGCACAATCAAGATATTTCCACGATATTCAATCAAGAAAATGCATTCAAGATCGAGTTTTTAAGAATCCAGGAGGAGAGGTGGAGCGAGTAATAAAGGAACGAGGATGGTAAAATTTCTGTTTCATAACCAACAAAGCCGCTGTGAAAGTTGTAAAGGAATTTTATGCAAACCTGACACAGACAAAAGATGCACCAGTAAAGGTTAGAGGATTTTTGGTAGAATTTAACGCTGCAAGAATAAATTCTTATTATGAGGTACGAGAAACCTACACCAGTGAGTACGAGACTTTTGGGACGATGGAAGGACCACTGGAAGAGGTGATCGACTTTCTCACTGATGGGAAAGGCCTCTGGAAGATCAAGCAGCGGGAAAGGGTAAATTTTCCTCTTTCTATGTTAAATGCAACTTCAAAAGCCTGGCACTATTTTATTTGTTCTACATTTTTACCTACTTACCACCATAGTGAGGTAACAAGAGATAGAACAGTTTTGTATTTCTGTATTCTGAACCAAAAAAGTATTAATGTGGGAACTGTAATCTATAAGAATATATTAGCCACCTCAAGAATTGAAAGTGGAGGAGGACTAGGACATCCTGGTCTTATCTATGCACTCTGCTAATTATCTGGGGTAGAGGCAAGAGATGATGAGGAATGGGTTGAGCCTATGAAACCCATTACTCTGGCTAATATTAAGAAATATGAATCCCAAGAAGGATGGAGATCTGAGACCAGGGATTATGTGCCTTCTTCAAGTAGAGATATTCCCTCTACTAGTTATGATCCACCTCAGTATACCACTCCTACCCTTCAAGATCTGATGAATTAGCTGACCCCGAGTAGAAAGAGTTTTGAACAATTTGGAGAGAATATGGAAAGAAAATTTGAGCATATGGACTACAGTGATCGATGGCTCGGAAAGAAGACATGATTATGATGATGAATATCTCCAACGGCATTCGCAGTACGAAATTGCATATTATGAAGCCGAACGTCGATATAGGAGTGGTGATTTAGATGTTGTCTTTCCCGAGTGCCCCCGCTACACACAATACCAACCCGCTCGACTTTCTCACTCGGAGATCGTGAGATGATATAGCCTGGGATTTTGATGTGCAAGATTAAAGACTTTGTTTAGTTTGTTTAGATTAATTACTCTTTTGAAAACTTTATTGTTCTGTATGTAATTATTTTGTACTCTCTATGGACTGTGGATTTGGTGTGTTTGTTTGTTTGTTTATGATATAACGTTAGACTTTTTATGTGTGTTAAGTTAGTTTGCAAAGGAGAAGGATACCTTTTTTTGAAATCTTTAAATCAACTTTATTTTTAAGCATTATTTTACTTTAGTTTGCTTTAATTAAATATTCTAAATTTTTGTATACTTTATTAGTAAGTAAAAACTTTTAAATTTAGCTGTTACAAATTTAGTAAAACTTCCCTATGGGATCGATAACCAGGACTCCACTAGAGCCCTGTATTACTTGATGCAATACGTATACTTGCGTAGAATCCACATTATACATTCCATCATAAAATCAATTATATATATTAAAGCGAGATCAATTTTTTGGTGTTGTTGCTATTAACACAATTTGCAAACATAAAAAGTGGGTCAATAATGTTGTGCTCCAGCAAAGCGTTGGATAAAAAGATTTTCTAATTCTGTAAAAGTTTTAACAGAACCATTAGGAAGTTTGGCGTACCACTCAAAAGTAACTCCCGTTAAACTATTAACAAATTGTCGGAATAACAGGGGATCACTCCCACCTGCATTGCAACAGCTTGCTCTGAAGTGTGCAAGATGTTATCTCGGATTTCCTGTTCCGTCAAACATTTTAAAAAGTAGTGGAACAAAACATTTAGGATATTGAACTAAATCAAATTCCTTTGGGTAAGGTCTACCCCTTGAAATTAATGATCCAATCAGTTCTTGTGCTATGGTTTCTTTTATTTTTTGTTCCACTAATTGTGAAAGTTCTTTTTTGGGAATCCCACTTTAAATTGGTCCCTTTTTCTTTTGTGAGCTTTCTTCAACTTCAGTTTTATCTTCATGAATATGTATTGTTTTAGGTCGAACAATTTCAATGGTAGTTGATGGAGTTGTTGGTGAGTTTGGTAAGGCTGCTGCTAATTCTTCCATTCTCTGTTAAAGACGATTGATTTGTTTGTATCGTTGTCGAATGACAAATCATAATTCTTCTGTAACATTTTCTTCATTTTGAGGAGATATTTCCCGAGCAGCACTAGAACGTGTTTCTAAGGCATGTATTTCTATAAACTCTTGACTATGCTGGTTAGAAGAATTTTCCTTTCTTCACAAAGCTAATCATTTAATGTTATCTCTTAATCTCTCCAATAATTCCTCAATTATTTTACCATAACTCTTTTCAGTGGTTTTGTCTTTAGAAATATTCATAGGAATATCGATGATACTAGAAGCTCCATCAAAAACTTCTTATTTCCTTACATTCTTTTTTAATTTAGAGTTATGTTTTTTTTATTGTAATTGGTCTCCATCTCATAGATTGTGCACAAGCGTCTTCATCTTTTTTTATGTTTCTTCAGCTTCCAAAAGTAATTTATTTTGTTTTATACTATTTGTCAAAGTAACTATCTCATTCCTTTTTTATTTTGAATGGATCTTGGTTGGCACTGGAGTATTTTGACAATAAATGGACTTATCATATTCAAGGATTTTCTTTTTCATGGTTATGGTAACTGTACATCGCGTTTTATCTAATAAATTGGCAATTAAACATCTATCTTTTCTCGTGCAAATTGTTTGAATACAGTGTGAATTGTTTGGATAGGTGGAAAATTCTTTTCTTTTAAAGACTGATACATACCCTCATTATAATTATCAGGTACGGAATAGAATTTAGTTTCTTTCCCAAGGGTATGTATTTTCTTTATATCCAACGAGGCTAAAGTTTTCAATTTCATTTTCATTTAGATTCTTATTCTTTCTTTGAGTATGAGTTAAAGGAACGGTTTTGGAGCTGGATCTAAACTCATACATTGATCTTGGAATATTGTATTCTTGTTCCTGATAAAGTCCTTTCCCTTTATTATTAACTTCCTCAAGGCTACATTGTTCCATATGAAGTTGTTGAGATAAAAGAAAAGGTTCTTCAGAAGGGTTCTCATAAATATTTGGAAAATATGGAAAAGGTTCTACTATCATGGGAGGATTATTCCAAATATATTCAACTTCGTTATCAAATAATTCGAATCCATTTTGTGGAAAGTAAAGGACTTCATTAAACAATGAATTCAGATCTTGAAAATAAGAAAAGTCTAAATTAAGAGAATCCATAGCAGTTTTCTGTGAAAGTCCAGAGAAATCTTATGTTAAAATTTTATGATAGACTTGTCTATGAACTGGAATCATTACTATTTTATCGAAAATAGATCTTTTAAAAGAGCTAGAAGAGATGATATTTTTTGTCGAATGATACTTTAAAAAATGAGTATTTTAACAAAAGATGAAGAGAAAGAATCTATAAAAATCAAATCCCAAGCGGAATCGGCACTCACTTATCGAGAATGGAAACTTGTCGCTTCTGATCGTCACTAATTCCTTGGCATCGCATCAAATGTGAAGGAGTCACCATTCAATTTATATTGCCCCAGTCTGTAATCCCCTTTTTGAAAAAGAGTGAAAGAAAAGGGACAAAATAGACAATCATAGGAAAAGGTAATGTAATATCTTTATAGGGAGGACTCTAGATTGTTCTTATCCTACTAGGAAAAATCACAAATCTGGTAACCAGAGATTTTTAAGTATTTAACCTATTCTGAGTTCTTTTTACTTCTCCTATAGAAGCAAGCTTCTATAGTTAATTACATACTGGATAATTCTAGTTTTGCCTAAGAAACCTCTTTATTAATGTTAAAAACTAATTTTTCTGAATAGATTTTAGGAAAATAATCATACGAACGTTTTATTCCTAATGTTTATCTCATTTTACCATGAGATATTATGTCATGAAGTATCTCCTATAGAAATTGTATTATTTTGTTTATGATTTTTATTTTGTCATGTCAAATCCCATATCATTATTTTTGTTTTATCATTGTTTTAATGTCATTTTGTTATTTCTTCTTCTTCAAGTTTGGTGACTATCCTAACAGTTCTAGTTCTATTTTGTTGACGGCTATTCTAATATCCAGTTTGTTTTGTTAACGGCTATCCTAATAGTCTAGTTCTGTTGTTTTTGATGTCATGTCATTTTGTTTGTTTGTTTAGGTTTTGTGGCTAACCTAAAAGTTCCAGTTTTGTTATTTTTATTATTTTTTATCTTTTTATTATATTTTAATGCCATCGATCGTCCTACAAAATAGAGTTAGCACACCCTATAACATGCAAAGAAAATCTAAATAAAACTTTGTCTTCATCCTGAAAAGAAAATATCATCAGAAATAATGTCGTAAAAATATTTAGATTACCTGATAAAAATGTCCATTGTTTCAGATTGTCGGATATCCAATTTTGGTTGAAATGTTGATTTAATATTAAAAATTGAATTTTTTATTTCAATTTATATCAATTTGGGTTTGATAAGAATTTAGATTTAAGAATTAGACTTTTAAATTCAGTTGTCATCTGAACTTAATAAGTCTAATGAAATTTTAGACTTAATGTCGTTTAATTCTAAGGTTTTGGAGTTGATTTAGATTATCACTTGAATAAGATTTTTAGACTCGGTGTCATTTGAGCCTAAAGGTTTGGATTTTAGATTTTTAGATTCAATTGTCACTTGAATCTAAATAAGATTTTTAGACTCGATGTTATTTAGAGTCTAAAGGTTTGGAGTTGAGTCTAATAGAAATTAGACTTTGAAAATTTAGATTCAATTTTATTTGAATCTAGAATTTCTGAGTTTTATGTTGATTTAAGCTTTACTTGTCATTTTTAAATTTAATTTTGTCAATTTAAGTTTAATTTGTTAATTTATGTCGAGTCGGGTTGATTTATGTCAAATTATGTCAAGTTAAATTATGTTATTTTATGTTGATTTATATTGTTTTAGATTTCAATTTGAATTGAACTTAGGTTTTATGTTTAGATATGTCTAGTTAAGTTGAATTTAAAATTTATATTGAACTGAATTTGATTTGAATTTATGTCAAATTAAGTTAATCTAAATTTAGGTTTAACTCAAACATAAAATTTTATGTTAAGTTTGACCAGGGTTTAAATAAACCTAAAACTTTATATTTGACTTATGTTTAATATTGTTTGATTTTTAAGTTGGGTTTGGGTTAAATTAGGTTCAAGTTGAATCTAGGCTTAAGGTTGACTCAAGTTCATATGAGTTGAACTCAAGTTAGACTTAAGTTTGAGTTGGGTTGAAGTTAGGTTGAAATTGACTCAAGTTCAATATGAGTTGGACTCAAGTTATATTTAAGTTAATCTTGGGTTTAGGTCATGTTGAGCCTAAATTTAGTTTTGACTTAAGCTAGATGTGATTTGGACATAACATAGGTTTTAAGTTTGAGTTAGGTTCCAGTTAAGTTGAACCTAGATTTAAGATTGACTCAAGTTCAATATGGGTTGAACTTAAGTTTGGTTTAACTTGGGTTAAAATTAGGTTAAATCTAAGTTATAGGCTTTTTTTATAGTGGTTTGTGGTTAATTGGAACATAATTAGAGTTAAGTTTAATTGGTTCAAGGTTAATTAAACTTAATTTGGGTAAGGTTTAATTGATTAATTAAGCTTAATTAGGGTTAAGCCTAATTGGTTTAAGGTTAATTAAACCTAATTTGGGTAAGGTTTAATTGATTAATTAGGCTTAATTAGGGTTAAGCCTAATTGGTTTAGGGTTAATAAACCTAATTTGGGATAAATGTTTTGGATTTAAATAGCAGAATTCTCAACTCCCTCATAAATGTTTTGGATAAAATGGTGGCTTTCAATTGAGTGTAGTTTGGAATTTAAAATGGTTAACTCATGTAGGATTTTTTTATTGTTATAATTGAGTTTGAATTTTAAACTTCTCTCATTTATTGCTTCTATAGGCAGATAATATATTTTTATTTTTTCAAAATTTGTCTCCCCTAGGTAATTCATAAGTTTATTTGATCAATTTAAGGGAAGGGTAAAACCTTAGCCTCCTTACTCACTTCATGCGTGGCTTGGGTATTATTACTTTTAACCATGATAAAAGATTGGTTAAGCTCATGTTTGATCCTTATTGGAGGGTTTAGGAGGTGGCTATGATAACCTTTGTCATGACTAGTCACATCACCTTGGGGAGGAAGATGATTCATGCTTTGAAATGGTAAGATTTTGCCACTTCATTTTACATAAAATGATGGCTTTTAACCATGGTTAGAATTTAAAATTAGAAAAGATTAATGGGTCAATGCATTTTTTGATGGGTCATATGGGTTGTGTCTAACCTATATGAGGTCATCCAAGAAGTCATTAATGAGTTTAAAACTTTGAAAACCATTTATTATGTCATGAATGGTGTCATGGGTCAAAATTTATTTTCATGGCTTTTTGAATATAATTTCATTCTTAATTAATTATGTCATTAATTAAAATATTGGAAATTATATTATTGGCCAATAAATTAATCAAAAATAATTTTGAAATTTAATTGATCAATTTTTGTTCAAAATTAAGCATGGTATTATTTTATAGCTTTTAATTATATTTCCCCTTTTTAATTAATTATGTCATTAATTAAAAATATTGGAAATTATATTTTGGTTAATAAATTAATCAAAAATAATTTTGGAATTAATTATTTGATTAATTTTATCATTTTTGTTCAAAATTAGGTATTTTGACCAAATTTGATATATGTTGCCTAGAATGGACCATTTTTAAGGTATAAGTCATACAAAGATGAATGTAGTGACTTTTAGTTTAAATTTTAGTCATTTTGATTAATGTCATGTTAATCATGCCAATGTTTGTACTTGAAGTTAATTTTGGGGTCAAAGGGGCATGGGTTAGCCATTGTGATCAATTTTAACCCTTTTAGGTCAAAAATTGACCAATGGGGTTAATGTAGTTGTCTTTATATTATGTGTGGATTGTTTTGATTAAATATTTCATTACTTAATAAAAAAGGTTGACAAATGAAGTCAATATAATATATTTTGAGTCAAGGTTTGATCATTTTAACCTAATTTATCATTTTAGGCTATGAGATCAATGTGGTGGTGTGTAGGTCATAGATTGACCATTTTTGTTTTGTTTATGTCAAAGGTTAATTATTTTGATTATTAATGATCAAATTTGATCTTGATTGATAAGTTTAGGTCCAAGGATATCCCGACTGATTTATTTAACCTTATCATGGTTAATTTAATCACAGGGTTATTAATTTTAGCAACCATACCTAGGATTGTCTAAGGTTAGTAATGTTGGGTCAATTTAGTATTGAAAATTGATTAAATGACTTATATTTAATCAATTCATTACCAGAGACGTCTTAATGGTCAATGTGGTAAATACCAAGTCAATAAGGAGGTCATTAAGTAATGGATTGACTTTTTGACCAAATTTTGATCATTTAAGTAAAAGATTTACTAATTTGATCAAATTTATTTAAATTAATCATTTCAAAGTTTTTAATCACTGATTTGATTAATTTACTATGTTATTTTTAAGTCAAAATATCTTTGCTTGGGTTTTACCCTAGATCTTTAGGGTTTGTTATCCCTTGTTAAATTTTAGTAGGTTAATATTGGTAAATTATCTTTCTTAATATATTTGGTGAATGACCCTCACAAAAGTGAGGCCAACAACTAATTTGTATACTACAATTATGCCAGCATAATCTCGAAAAAATTGGAAGGTCAACAATAGAGGAGCAGACGTGAATTTCCAAATGGCAAAGTTGAGAATTAATCAGCAAACAGTCAATCAATTTTATAGTTCCGTCAACTAACATATGTGTCAACTAATGGAATCATTCGTCCAGCAGAATCTGTCAACCAATGAATCGACAATCATAAGGTTGCTACTGATAAGCCACATGTTCTGGTCAAATGACTAGACATCTAGAAAAGAGAAACATTAACTTCCTTGCCCAATTGACTGAAACATCATTCCAACCGGCACACTCTCCCGAAGACGAAACCCTCCGAGCGAAATAACTGATGATCAAATGGCCTCGATTGAATGAATACGTTCAGTATCATGCAAACCAGATCTCTATAAGAAGACATGGTCTCCTATCACAATCGACCAACTGACATACACATCTGACCATCGACTGATATAATCAGTTTACCTCAAGGCTTCAGATAATTGACCACACGCCACCATTAATTGTTCATTACTGTGTAATATGAATTTAGTTATGGAAACTGCTCTTTCCTGAAATGTACTTGTATTCAAAGACATAAATAGAGGTCATGATATCAATAAATGGATCTGTTTTTTGGGATTCGCCCACTTTAGAATCCTCACACTTGTGGGTTTTGACACTTAAAAAGTTCTCTTATATTCTCTAGTTCTCTCCATCTCTTTCACCTCTCTTCTTTCAACTTTAACTCTCGATGTGTGTTCCACAATAACACAATCCAGAATTAACATGAATAATTTTCAAATTAAAGGGATGCAGAATCAGACCAAAAGCTGGCTTAGTTTAAGCGAAATTATCAATCAAACAATCTCAAGCCCAACACAAACCAACACCCGCCAACAAGTAATTATTAAAATCTTACAGAACAATGACGCAAACCAAAATAAGCCTCAAGTTAGACAAACTATCGATTGCCTTGAACTATGAATCTTTTTTTCTTATGTGTAAAAACCGCTAATAATCATAATCCCCACTCAGGAAAGCAAATAAAATATCAGTTGTCATACTTAATTTTCTAAAACATTAGTACTTATTTTTTGAAGTGAACCAAAAAAAAAAGACCCCTGTCGTTTATGTATTT
The DNA here is from genome assembly GCA_022702705.1 of Papilionanthe hookeriana x Papilionanthe teres. Classification (NCBI taxonomy): domain Eukaryota; kingdom Viridiplantae; phylum Streptophyta; class Magnoliopsida; order Asparagales; family Orchidaceae; genus Papilionanthe; species Papilionanthe hookeriana x Papilionanthe teres. Next base: position 170,715,046 of record CM040424.1, read on the forward strand.
TCCTACAATGCCTGGAAATTACACACGAGTTGGCCATCCAGCTTCCCTGCAAGCACCGCACTGCTTCCACTGACATCACAATCACGTGCTCCTTCGAATCATTTATTTTAATAATTAGCATGAAAAAATATCAACCGACCAATTATTGATCCAACGTTATCAAGCAAGTATCAATCACCCAATTATACCATACTTCAGGTGCAGCAAACCGGCCCACAACACCGCCCTACAAATATTTACGCCCATTAAACCTAGTTTCATTCTCATTAGTTTCTTGATGTCAATGGAGGAAGGCTTGCTTGCGAAAGAAGAGAGAGAAGTGACGACCGCCGTGGAGTTTAGAGAAGAAGGAGGGAGGCTTGGGAGGGTGGCTGTGCCAATGGTTATTGTTTCTGTGGCGCAATATATGATTAACGTTATATCGACGATGTTGGTGGGGCATCTCGGCGAGCTGCCGCTTGCCGGAGCTTCTATTGCCGCCTCTCTCACCAGTGTTACTGGCTTTACAATTCTGGTAATTGAAAATGACTGCTTCTATCACATAATTAAAATTTCAAACTTTGACACCATAATGATGATAATACTTATTGCTCAGTGAGTACAGTGCCAACGTATACTTTGGCTAACTAATCATCGATTTATTTCATGCTCAACAGATTGGAATGGCAAGTGCATTGGAAACTCTATGCGGTCAAGCTTATGGAGCACAGCAATACGAGAAGCTTGTAATACACACATACAGTGCCATCTTCACTCTTACATTAGTCAGCCTTCCTATTTCTATCATATGGCTATCAATGGGAAAACTGCTTCTATTCATAGGTCACGACCCAAAAATCTCAGAAGAAGCAGGGAAGTTTGCGGTGTGGACTATCCCAGCAATCTTTGCCTACGCTGCATCTCAACCTTTAATGAAATTTCTCCAGTCACAAAGCGCCATTCTACCCATGCTTCTCAGCTCCATAGCTACTCTTTGCTTTCACATACCAGCCTCTTGGTATCTGATTTTTAAGTCAGGATTGGGCATTGTTGGGGCTGCTCTTTCCATAAGCATATCATATTGGTTGAATACAGTTATGCTTGGACTGTATATATTTCATTCCACTACTTTCAAGAAAATCTCTTTGCCACTCTCAAAGGAGGCTTTCAAAGGAATCAATGTGTTTTTAAGATTTGCTTGCCCTACAGCAATCATGATATGGTAAAGACACATCAAGCTTTATCATCTGTTTTATTACTTTGAAAAGTTCATGTTCTAAAAATTTTCATTTAATCCAGTGTTCGCACGCAACGTCATCCTCCCATGTTTGATTTAAGCTTTACTTCATTTATCATTTTTTTCTCACATTTGCTGCAAAATAAGCAATATTTTCCTTACAAAGAAATTACAGTAAATGCATTAAGGTAGATGCAGTTAACCAACTGCCCAATTTCTCACAATTTTCCGAACTATTGCAGTCTTGAGTATTGGTCATTTGAAATGTTGATTCTTCTTTCTGGGCTCTTGCCAAAGCCAAAACTCGAAACATCTGTGCTTTCCATATGGTAAGCAGAAATAAAAACTTCTAAATTTTAGCAATTCTATTTTATTGGCAAAAAATACGCTGATGCTATTATGTATTTGTGGACAGTCTCACAACCATATCACTACTTTACAACATTCCTTATGGACTTGGAGCTTCAGCTAGGTAATTTTTAGGGCAAAAAATTCAATTACATACGTGACGTGATATCTTCATTTGTATACAACTGATAGGTTCATTTTTTCGTTTATTAGCACGAGGATATCAAACGAATTAGGAGCTGCAAATCCAAAAAGAGCTCGCTTAGCTGTTCATGTTGTCATGTTTATTATACTGATGGAAGCCATCATAATGAGTGTGACTTTATTCTCCGTGCGTTACATTCTGGGTTATGCATACAGCAATGAGAAGGAGGTAGCAGATTACGTTAAGGATATGGTTCCGTTGTTGTGTCTATCAGTTTTTATGGATAGCCTTCAAGGCGTACTCTCAGGTAATTTGCATATTTTCTCCTTGACAAATAATATTCATCATCTAAGCTTTACTTTTTTATTCATCTTTTATTGAATTTAATGTATTTGTGAGAAAAATATCACAATATCGACATACTAGACAATCATTTTATATTTATGGAATACGAATGTAGTTCAATATGATAATTAAAATTTATGAATGACGGTTTAAGCATCATAGCTAAATAGTTGACACAAAGCTAATGTGATTTCAAGTTAATGCCAACATATTTTTGTTCTAAAAAATTTCTCAGTTGCAGTATATTTTCAAATAAAGTACTTGTAAAATGGAGGGTTTCATTGTAATTATGTAAGGAAGGCGTGACTGATACAGGAAATAATGTCTAACAAAATTTAACAATATTAAATATTCACAAAAGGATTGAAAATTATGCGTTTGAATATTTCTATAGAAGCAAGAACAGCGTATCAACTACCTAAAGAGAAAGGGCATCTAAAAGCTTTTATGAAGTGAGTGTGAAACCTCAGAATTCAACTTTTTAATTGGCATTTGAATTAAGTTTGATTCATTTGTTCATTTATTGGATTTTTCTTCAAGCAAATGAGTGACATTCAAGCAATGTCTTAAAGAATAAACTTGATGTTTCATAAATGAAGTACAATGGTTTCACAAAACTCTTTCATAAAAGTAAATTTGGGAACTTTCCTTCACAAGATTTCTTCATACAAGCTTTAAAATTGCCATGCTTTAGATTTTGTTGGCCAAACAAATAGAAATTTTCATTAATCATGGTGTATCCAAGTAAACTTGGTGTGATGAAAATCCTTGGCTCAGGCATTTTGAAATCAACCCCTGCAACCTCAAAGCATTATTTGGCATAAATAAATATAAAGTGCTAGATGAAAAAAATATAAAAGTTTTGATCAAATAGATGTATATCTAAAAGTTATGATCCGACTCTAATGCATCAAAATTTCAATGCATTTTACTCTTTTCTTGCTAGCCTAAGTCTTAACAGAGAAATGCCAATTCTCAAAGGTTCGAAGAAACAATTAACTAAATATTAAATAAAGAAGTTTTACAAAAGAATATATAAATATTTGGAGACAGTAAAGAAATGAAAGTCAACCATGGTAATAGATCTCTCTTGTTTAACCGTCTTTTTGTTGGAATAAAGAAGCGTTTGAGATTTGACATAGGATGGAAATTTACGGAAGAAGCTTTACTTTATTTGTCACAATTTCTTGGCTTGATACAAACTCAATGACTCTACCCCTATTTATACTAGTAGCATCTCCTAAATTAATGGCTAGGATTGTGCCACTATAATTCTAATATAATGGTTACAATAATTCCATACCTACCACACAATAATTCCACACCTACCACACATAATTTCACATCTACCACACAATAATTCTACACCTACCACATATTCTAGAATAAGCTTCTAGATGACACATGTTTATAGAAATTAAGCTTTATTGAAAAAATTAAAATAAACTTTATATTTCAACACCCCCTCTTAAACTTGATTTTGTGACTCCAAATAAACTTCTCATTTTAATAAAATATTCACTCTTGAGTGGCTTGGTAAAAATATCTACAACCTGATCTTGAGATTTCACGTAATGCACTTGTATCTCTTTTCTTTCGATGCATTCTCTGACGTAGTGATAGCGCGTATCAATGTGCTTGCTTCTATCGTGGAAAACTGGATTTTTAAAAATCACACCAATTGTCTTATGTTGTTTAGGAAGTGAAGCTAGCTCCCATGTGTGTTCTTCTCGATTGCCTTGATTTCTTCATCCATTGCATCTTATCACTTCTTGCTTTGTATGGCTTCTTGGAAATCCATTGGCTCACAGTCGACAAAGAGGCAAAAAAGAGTAAGATTATCTTGATTGTTAGTTACCTCATAAAGATCTTGTAATCTTCTGAAGTGTAGTACTCTTTCACTTAAATTTTCTGTTGAAGTTGACGATGATGGGTCGCTTTGAGTACTTGTACTCATTGTTGCTTGTGGAGTAGTAGGCTCTTCTCTTGCTTGGTCGATCCTTGGCTGCTCTGCATCTTCTTCTTGAAAGTAAGGGGAAAACTTGTAGTTCTCATCATGTAGTCCTCAGTCACATTCTCCTCCTTCATCAAATACGGCATCTCTACTGATGGTTGTCTTCCCTGTATTTGGATTGTATAGCTTGTAGCCTTTCGAGTTGGTGTCGTAACCAAATTGAACTTCTCGCTTTTATCATCCAACTTACTTCTTTTGTCGTCGGGTATGTGTACATGAGTTATGCATTCAAAAACTCATAGATGGGAGATGTCATGATTTCTTCCACTCCATGCTTCTTGTGGTTTATTTCCCAACACACTTCTTGTTGGTGATCAGTTAGCCAAATAAACAGCACATGCAACCGCTTCTGCCTAAAACTCCTTCGGCAATCTCTTAGTTTTTAACATGCTCCATTCCATGTTAAGAATTGTTCTATTATTCTATTCCGCTACTCCATTTTGTTGAGGGGCTCTTGGAACAGTTAGAAGTCGACGTATTCTGTTGGCTACACAGAATTCTTGAGATTTTTTTGAAGTGAATTCTCCTCCTCGATCAGATCGCATAACTTTGATCTTGAGACCATTATCTTTTCTACATCTGCCTTAAACTTCTTGTTTATTCCAAAAACCTCTGATTTTTTCTTTAAGAAATACACCCATGTTATTTGTGAGAAATCATTATGAAGAGAAGAAAAAGTTGCTTTTTCCGAGTGAGCTTGGCTTTATTGGACCGCAGACATCTGTATGTATGAGCTCAAGAGGCTTTTGGGCTCTTGAACTTGACTCCCTTGGAAAGATTTTCCAAAAGTGATTTCCGAGTAAACATCCTTCACATAATTGATCAGGGTAGATGATTCAAGGTAATCATCTCACCATCTCTTTCTTTGAAAGTAATTCGAGTTCTCCAAAGTTGAGATGCCCAAATCGAAGATGCCAGAGCCAAGAAGCATCATTATAGCAGGTCTTGAGACATTTGACAATATCATTTTGAATGTTGAACAAGAACATTCTATTTTTGGACATTGGCACCTTAGCAATCAAGTTACAAATATTGTATTTTAAGTATATAGTATTTTATTTCAAGTGAATATCATATCCTTTCTCCAAGAGTTGCCCTAAACTCAAGATGTTGCTCTTCATATTTGGCACAAAGTAAACATTAGAAATAAATTGATGTTTCCCATTTTTCTGGCGGATGAGAATGTTACATTTGCCTTTCACCTCTATATTGTACTCATGTCCTAAAGACACATTGCCGCATACTTATTCGTCAAGCTCTACAAACATACTTCGTCTCCCACACATATGGTTGCTCCTTCATTGTCCTTGTATGCTAGCAGTAGAGTGCCATCTTCTTCTCTCTTTTCTTCTATGTAGTTGAATCTTTCATAAACATTTTTCTTAGGTGCTCTACATTCTTTCGCGTAATGCACGAACTTGTTATAATTATAGCACTTAATTTGAGATTTATCATATCTCATTTTTGAGTGCCCTTGACGACGTCCTCTTGTAGATCATTCTTCTTTCTCATAGCTATGGTTGGTACTCCACCCTTGCTTGCTAGCATGACCTCGTCCTTATCCACTGCCTCCTCCATGTTGGCTTCTAATATTATTGAAGCTTTCATCTTTCTGAGTTGGTTGGAGATTCGTCTTAAGAAGTTGTTCAGCAATCTCTTCATTCTTCTTCTTTTTTTCTTCATGGGCTTGTATTGAACCAAGAGGTTGCTCTATCGTTATGGATTGTAAATCCTTGATCTCTTCAATTATAGTTGTGATACTATTAAATTTTGAATCTAACGATCGAAGAATCTTTTCCATGATACTCACATCTTCTAACCTCTCACAATTTCTTTTTAGTTGATTGGAAATGGTAATAACTCTAGAAAAGTATTCAGAGACCAACTCGCCTTCTTTCATGTGCAAAATATCAAATTGTCTTCTTAAAGTTTGAAGTCGTACCTTATTAACCTTCTCTTCTTCCTTATATGAGACCTTGAGCTTCTTCCATGCTAGCTTGGCCGAAGTAGCACTTGAGATCTTCTCAAAACCATCTTCATCTAAAGCTTGATAGATAAGGAAGAGAGCCTTCTTGTCTCTCTTTCGCAAGTCTCTTAAGCTATCGTTTTGTGTTGTGGATAGAGCGGGACTCGTCGCTTGGCTCATCGTAGCCTTTCTCCACAACCTCCCAAACGTCATGCGCTCTAAGGAGTGCCTTCATCTTGATACTCCAATTGTCATAGATGCTTTCCTTAAGCATCGGGACTTGGAAGGAAACTATGTCATCGTTTGCCATAGCTCAATAACGGAACATTTAGGCTCTGATACCACTTTGTGGAATAAAGAAGTGTTTGAGATTTGATAAATGATAGAAATTTATGGAAGAAGGTTCAGTTTATTTATCACCTTTTATTGGTTTGATACAAACTCAATGACTCCGCCCCTATTTATACTAGTAGCACCTCCTAAGTTAATGGTTAGGATTATGTCATTACAATTTTGATCTAATAGTTACAATAATTTCATACCTACCACAATAATTTCACACCTATCACACATAATTCCACACCTACCACACATTGGAACTTCTAGATGACACATGTTTATAGAAATTAAGCCTTATTTAAATAACTAAAATCAAGTTTATATTTCAACACGTTTTAGAGCTTATAACCTTCATATCATATTTTCTTTTTTGTACTTATAGGTGTGGCACGAGGATGTGGATGGCAGCACATTGGTGCGTATGTAAACCTCATTGCATTTTATCTGATTGGAATCCCAACAGCTGTAGTTCTTGGTTTTAAGTTGCATATTGGAGGGAAGGGACTTTGGATTGGTCTTCTATGTGGATCTACGGCTCAAACAATATTGCTTTCTTTTGTAACAATCCTCACAAACTGGGAGAGACAGGCTAGTTTGTCACCTTAAACTCGATGGATAGACATCAAAGAAATTGTTTATCTATGTACATTAGATGCTTATTCTATGTATGTTGGGTCATAAAATAAAATATTTTAGAAAATGCTAACTTTGAATTTATTGATCCATCGTACAGGTAGAAAGAGCAAGAGAGAGGTTGTATGAAGAAACAGTAACATTGGTGAACAACTACAAGTGAATGTGGATCCATACTTGCTCTATCTTGTAAGGCTGAAAGATGAGAGAGATTTCAGATTTTGAAGATTTGAATACACGATGCTGGCTCATGCAGTATTTTTGGTTCAATTTAGCGCATAAATTTTAGGGATGCTTATAGAATATTAATGTTATACAGCGGAAAAATGAATTCAAAAGCACAACACCTCTGGAGACAAAGTTGGTTAAATATTCCATTGTGGATAAGGCTCAAACCAGAAGGAACCAAGGTCTTTTCGGGAAGTTAAATAGCCTCTATTTATGTTATTGAGCACCCTACAAAGTCTTGCGCAATACTAAGTGCGACTGAGTTTCAAGTTCCATGTGCACATGTATAGATGCCTTTCAGCGTCGCTTGGATGCTCCTATTGTTTCGAAAACTTGTTTTAATTTCGTGATTCGTGTTAAATTTGTTCAAGCTTTTGTTATATTTCTTGTACATTGTGTAGCTGTTTTTATGGCTTATGTTACTTATAAGACTGGAAATTTATTGAGGTTATACATGGGAGGGTTTAGCTTGTCTAATTCAGAATCCTGTTGTGGGATCAACAAGGTTGTTAGTCCAAAGTCAAGGGCGGTGAATATCACGTCTTTATTTTATCATTTGGTTTGATGTAGTTGGACATATATATGTATTGAAAACTCTACAAACCTCCTCAAAAACATTTGGAATTCAATTTAAAAATAAAATGAATGATAAAATTCCTCACTTTTTCAAATATATTTTTCATCTAAACGAAAACATTAGCGTTTAGATTTAAATGGTTCTGAACAAAATCATATTCTCGATAAGCTTATTTTTAATTCCATGTAAATAACCTTTGAACACACTCTAAGGAAACTTACAAACCTATTATGATTTTCCCGAGTCCCGATGAGATCATTTAGCTTATAGGGATGTAGTTGGAGAGAGTTTCATGAGAAATACAACCAATCTGAATATAATTTGCTCCATTTTCTTGATGCAGTAATGCTTGAAGGTTATAAGGTATCAAATATCACTGATTAAAAATATATTTATCTTACATGGATGGATTCAATTTGGTATTAAAAGAACGTTGCGGTAATTTTATTAAAAATTTTGTTTAATGTCATGATATTCAAGAACAAGACATCAATAAAGAAAAAAATTTCTTGAGGAAACGTCACAACGAAAAGGATTTAAAAATTTAAACTAATATATGCAAACTCGGAAGTTAAGATCATTTCTTTATGTTTAAGACATACGACCTCATAGTTATTGTTAGGTATGACTCATATACCAGAAATATGAAGTCTCTTGGAATAATGAGATGTGTCTCCTCGTGAAAAAGAGTGTCTCTTAGAATTTTGTAGGTTGGGGAGAGCGAGAGCGTTTTTAGTAATTTTATCTGTGGGTTTTATCTATAAATAGATGTGTAACCCTATGAGTATGTGAACCGAACTTGTAACTCCTCTGAAATAGTGAATTCACCGCTCTGCTCCCGATGATGTAGGCATCTTTGTCGAACCTCATTAAATCTCTGTGTTGTTCTTCTGGATTTGTGTCGATTCTTGTGTTTCTTTGCCCTAAATTTCTCAACAAGTTATATCAGAACGAGGTTCGAGGGCAGAAGAGAAAAATAGGCACAAGAAGGACTTGAATTTGTGTTCGACTAGAAATTGATGCGGGATTGGAGGCTAGGGCTTTGTGGAACTTGGACATTGCGACAATTTCGAAGAAGCAAATCATTCGCGAGAAGATCAGGCAAATTGTGGTAGTAAAGAGCAGGCCTCGCACGACATTCGGCTTAGTGAGGCTTCTAGGCACGACAGTACATTCTCGAACAGGAGTTCACGTGAGGTTGGAAGAACGGGACGCATAGGAGATTGCGACCTGCAGAAGAGTTCGACGCAGGAGGCATTCGAGACGACATCATTTTGGAGGTGAGAGGGATCTGTAACGCAGGATGATTTGCAGCAGGTCAGAGCAGACAACAATCCGGTCGGGAATCAGTGCGAGTCGCAGCTTCCAGAAATTCGCGGCAGAGGAGCCATGGATTTGAAATCTGCACCTGAGGGAATATTCCCTCTCCCAATCAGGGGATTTCTCCGGAGGCGGAGAGATGGGAAATTTGGAAAGAATTTCAGGGCAGCAAATTTGGAAAGAAATCTGGAATATTTGATTTGCACTATGACAGAAAATCTAGAAAGAATTTAATGGAAAGAAATTTGGAATCTTTTATTTCTCTCAGGAGAATTATTCTTTTCCTAATTAGCAATTTTCCTGTTCCGATCCATGGAGAAGAAATTCCGAGAGACTTAATTAAGATAATACTTAATTAAGGAAACTCAATTGAGGGATTATGTCTTAAAATTTTAGGAGAATTAGGGTTTTCTTGGGGCAGCTGTTGATTATTTATAATCTGCTGAGATTATTCTGATAATCTGATAATCTATAGATTATTCGAATAAGCTGGCTTGTTATTTGAGGCAGCTTATTCAGAATAGCTTATAGGTAGTTATTTCTGTATAAATGACCTTCCTGCCCCTGTTTGGTAAAACTGTTTGAAACAGAACTAAAATGAGAACTGAGACATATAAGACATAAGCATATAGTGCAGAAACATAAAATCGTCACAAATCAGTTTCAAAAGTCGACATATAGTTCTGACAGTCTCGTTAGTATAAGAAAAATAAAAAAAGGATAAAGCAAGTGCAACTACGATGAGAAATATTAAAATGTTCAATTTGAAACTCTGACGACGACTGTCCTCAGTTGCGCTATCAACTTGATAAAACATCGGATTCCCATCACTACTACCAGTTTAATATGTGAGACTGTCGGCCCATCGGAAGAAATCGTAATGAGCTGAAACGCCATTGTAACCATAAAACTATCTCTCACTACTATAAGGCTGACGTAACGTGAGTAACAGAGTAGCTATTCCACAGTAACACAATACAACTCTGCTTGTTCCCGTAATCCTGGAAGACATGCTGCTATACTGATATACTTAAAATATATAGTGTTTTTAAATACATTTTTATACTTATTTTTGATGATATTGCACTTTAATGGAAGATATTTTATTTTTTTCTTACAGGTATGATTGAAATGAGTGATTGTGATGAAAGGAGCAATAAAGAATCAAATTTGGAGTAAAAATTGAAAGGTGTGAAAAATTGGCCTTTGGCGACTAAGCGCCGAACCCTTGGTGCATAGGTGTCATAGTTGAAGTGACAAATTTTATTTGATTTTGGCGCAAATTTGAAGCGGTTTTTGAAGCATCCTTTGATTTAAACTTCACTGACTTCTCATCAGCGCTAGAACTCATTTAAAATTTGAACGGATGGATGCATTCTTGATGGATACATTGAATGTGAACATATTTTGAAGAGACACCAGGGAACCTTTTAGAAAATTTAAAAAATAAGACTTGAAGATCACAAAAATGGTTATTGTTGGAGGGTGTGATTAGTGTTAAGAGTCAAGTTTATGCTAGAGAATTATTGAGAGCACACATTTCCATTTCACCACTTTTATTATCAAATGTATCTAGTTTTTATTAAGAGTAGAATAGAGATTCAGAGTCAACAAAGTTTGGCACCAACCTTTATTGTGTCTTGTAAAGGGAAAACAAAGTTTTAAAGGAACTTCAAGAGTCTTGTGGAGAGGATTTAGGGATAAGTGTTTAACTTTGTTTTACATTTGATTTTAAAGTAAGACTTGTTGTGTTTCAATTATGATTTATACTTCCAAATCAAGTTGTGATTGTGTTTTCTCCCTAGATTCTGAGTAGTTTTCTTTTTCTTTTTCCTTTTAAATGATGAAGTAATTAAATTATGGAAGAAAGTTGTGTGAAGTATAGGATTTAAATTTTGGAAGAAGTTGTGATGATTCATTACCTTGCACTTCATTTACTTCTTAATTTGGTCAATTAAGATGTTAAAATTTATTGGGAGATTATGTAAGATCCTTTGCGGTATTTTCTCAATCAACAATTAAAAAGAATCACATGCAATTATATGGATGAGAATTATAGTCTATATGGTTGGGTGCAAATAAATATGAAGAATTGCTTATAATGGGGAGTAAAATTAGAGATCTTTAAAGTGATAAGCTAAAGCCCCCTAATTTTGTTTGATGTGAAAAATTTTTTATGAGATGTTAGCCCCCAGGTGGAGGGAATCAAGAGAACTCTAGAGTGAGAGCTAGTATCTTTCTCTGCCTAAACCATCTACAAGATTTCAAATCAGCAAATTAACTAATGTTCTTTATAGAACTAAGTAAAGCTAAAGAATATTATTTTTTGTATTTGGCACAACACATTTTGGATACTTCCACAAAAAAATTCCATAATTATTACTAATTCATTGAAAGAGAAAAAATATATTTTATTCTCATTTGCTTTCATACTATTTTATAGTTGTGTTAACTTTATTTGTTTGCTTTACTTTTTATTCAGGAAATACCAAAAACAAATTTGAAAAACTTTGTATCTTAAAACATACTTTACAAAATCATTTTAAAATGTAAAAAGTTATTTTTCTTATTTCTTTAAAATTTTAGACATTTCCCTGTGGGTTTGATATCTCGGGTTTAATCAAAAAGTCTTATATTACTTGATAAATGATACGTATACTTATGTAGTATCCCATATTATAAATAATTAAAGTATAATTTCATATCTAAAACGTAAGGACAAATATTTGGACTACATCAAGTTTTTTGGGTCATTGCTGGGGAAATTAATTAAAATATCATTTAAGGAAACTTTAAGAAAAATTAAGTTTTTACTTTTCATTGTTTTTGTTATTGTGTTTTATTTTATTTTTTAAATTTTGTATGTGTAGTTAAGGTTCTGAGGGACTTGTGCCTTACGATTCTGACTTAGAGAGAACTATCAAAAAAATAAAAAAAATGAAATATTCAGAAAAGATAAAAATATTCAAGAAATGACATATCAAGATCATCAAAATGTTGAAATCCATCAAGAATTTAAACCTTTAAGAGATTATGTTAACTCTACAATGGATGAACTTCATAGTAATATTCAACAACCTGTTATAGCTGCTAATTCATTTAAACTTAAACCTGCTATTATCCAAATGGTATCTAATAATTAGTTTGGGGGAGCTCCAACTAAAGATCTTAATTTACATATTGCCAATTTTCAAGAATTGTGCGCTACTTTTAAATACGATGGTGTTTTAGATGATGCAATTAGGGTTTAGGGATAAAGCTAAGATTTGGTTAAATTTGTTAGCACTTAGATCTATCAGAACTTGGGGTGACTTAGCACAAAAATTCATTACTAAATATTTTCCACTATCGAAGACTATGAAGCTTAGAAATGATATCACATCTTTTTATCTGTTTAAAGGGGAATCTATATATTAAGCATGAGAATGTTTTAAAGATCTCTTAAGAAAGTGTCCACATCATTTGATATCAGATTGATTAATAATTCAGACCTTTTATAATGGATTAGTTGGATCTCTTAGATCTATTATCGATGTCGCTGCTGATGGTTCATTGATGTCTAAACAGTTTGCTAATGCTTATGCTTTAATTGAAGAAATGGCTACTAATAATTTTCAATGGCCTTCTGAAAGGTTAAATCTAAAAAAGTAGCCAAAATTCATGAAAATGATGATTTTGCGATGCTAGCAAATCAAGTTGTTGCAATTTCAAGGAAGATAGATTAATTTAGGATGAATTTTTCTTAGCCAACTTCCATGATTGAAGAAAATTCGTTAGACAAAACGGTTGATTCTCAAGCTTCAACAGAAATCTTGAATGCAATAAGTAAGCCTAATAACCCATATTCCAACTATTATAACCTTGGTTGGAAAAACCATCCAATATTTAACTGGAATACCAATAATCAGAGTAGTAGTAATCAATAATGGGGGAACAACCAAGTAAACTCATTAAGAAACTGGAACAACAAAAGAGAATAATAATTATAGACTAACCTATCCTCTAGGTTTTAACAATAATTCACAATTTAAGGACTATTGAAGAAGTTGTGTTACAAATGGGAGATCAATTACAAAGTCAAGGAGCTACAATCAGAAATATTGAGAATCAATTGGGATATATTTCCAATTCATTAAGTAATAGATCACAAGGAACACTTCCTAGTAATACTGAAATAAATCTAAGCTATTCAGTTGATAAGTGAAAGAGAATTGGAAGCTAGAGTTTAAAAAGAGACTGAAGTAGAGATAGAAGAAATTAAAAAACCAAAAGAGGACGCTCTGAAAGGTTTGGAAAGACCTATTTCTCCACCTAAGGTTGATTTCGGAAAGCCACCACCTCTATTTCCTCAGAGACTTCAACAATAAAAATTGGATAAGTAATTTTCAAAATTCTTGGATATATTTAAGAAGCTTACAATCACCATTTCATTTATTAAAGCCTTAGAAAAAATGCCAAGCTAAGTGAAAATTTTGAAGGATAATTTCAACAAAAAGTTCAAGTACAAGCTATTCAGTTGAGAAGTGAAAGAGAGTTGGAAGCTAGAGTTCAAAAAGAGACTGAAGTAGAGAAAGAAGAAATTGAAAAACCAAAAGAGGACGCTTTGAAAGCTTTGGAAAGACCTATTTCTCCACCTAAGGTTGATTTAGAAAAGCCACCACCTCCATTTCCTCAGAAACTTTGAGAACAAAAATTGGATAAGCACTTTTCAAAATTCTTGGAGATATTTAAGAAGCTTTCAATCAACATTTCATTTGCTGAAGCTTTAGAATAAATGCCAAGCTATGTAAAATTTATCAAGGATATTCTAAACAAAAAGAGGAAGTTTGAAGATAATGAGACTGTTTCCCATTAGTGAAGAGTGCAAGGCAATAATTCAGAAAAAGCCTTCTAAAGATCCTGGAAGTTTCACAATTCCATGTGCAATTAGAGACAAATTTTTTGGAAAATCTTTATGTGATTTGGGTGCAAGAATTAACCTTATGCCATTATCAATATTCAAAAGATTGGGATTAGGAGAAATAACCCGTACCACTGTAACTTTACAGTTAGCTGATTGTTCGATCACATATCTGAAAGGAGTTATAGGGCATGTTTTGGTGAAAGTTGATCAATTTATTTTTCCTATTGATTTCATTCTGTTGGATATGGAGGAAGATAAAGAGATACCCATAATTTTAAGGGGGCTTTTCCTAGCCACAGGTTAAGCGATGATAGATGTGCAAAAAGGGGAATTAACGATGTGAGTTAATGATCAAACTGCTACATTCAATATTTTAAAGTCAATGAAATATCCTGCAAGTGGTAAAGATGATGAATGTTATCAAATATTTGAGTGAATGCCATTACAAGTCTACTTATGAAGAAAAATCTGAAAGTAAAGAATTAGAACACAAATAAAAGAGGAATTACAAGATTTTTAAGATTTTCATGAGGAAGATTTAAATTATGTTCATGAAAATTTGAAATTTTGTACATGACTGAAAAAGATTAATATTTTGGTCCATCAATTGAAAAACCTTCTAAACTTGATTTAAAGATGCTTCTTAATCATTTAAAGTATAGATTTTTAGGTGATTCCTCAACTTTTCTGGTTATAATTTACTCTCAATTAACTAAAATAGAAGAAGAGAGTTTGTTTGAAATTTTGAAGAAATTTAAGAAAGCCTTTGGATGAACAATAGCTAATATTAAAGGAATTAGTCCTTCAATTTGTATGCATTGAATCCTTATGGAGGATAACTGCAAACCTCGGGCTGATCCTCAAAGGAGATTAAATCTTATCATGAAAGAAATTGTTAAGAAAGAAATTGTTAAGAAAGAAATCTTAAAGTGGTTGGATGCTGGAATTATCTACCCTATTTCAGATAGTGCATGGATTAGTCCTATTCAATGTGTACCTAAGAAAGAAGGAATTACTGTGACTGTGAATAAAAATAATGAAATAATACCAGTAAGACAAGTTATAAGATGACAAAGATCCATTAATTATAGAAAATTAAACCTTGCCACTGATCCACTGAAAATTTGATAGCTTTTTACAGTCCATTCCATACCTGTTTTTGATGATATTGCACTTTAATGAAATATATTTTTCATGATTTCATGCAGGCGATGATTTTAGGCCTTTGGAGCAAAAGGAAGCGAAAAGGAGCAAATTTGGAGCAAAATGGGGCAAAAGTACATTTTATTGAACTAGAGCTAAATGGCGTTGTCACCAGCACCAGACAAAGCCAATTTACAGAGACCCCAGACGCAAAAAGGAGGAAAATAGCGTTGGACATCGCCCTATCCTACGCTGGACTGCACCCTATCCCGAATTCATACTAGATTTAATGTATTTGGCTGGATTTTGGAGGGTTGCTTTAGGAAACTCTTGGGAAATCAGTTATGACCGAATTTAAGCTACTTTGGAGCCAAATTTAGAGAGGAGGAGAGAGTTTAGAGTGTAGAGAGAGTGAAGATTGAGTGTCTTTTCATTTAGTTTAGGAAATCTAGGTTTTGTGTGTTCTCTTCTAAGGAGTGTAGGAGGAGAGGAAAAGTGAGAGATTTCTTCTTCCTTACTTATCTAAAGATAGAAATGTGTGTTGTTGTGAAGAAAGAATATGAGTCAAAGGAATTCCTTGAGATTTGCTTGGGGAAGAGGTTGAGATAAGTTATCTTTTCTTTACTCTGTTTGTATGATGTTAATTTTATATATAAAATCCATATTTTATCATCTTTTCCTCACAAGTCTTGAGTAGATTTCTTTGTCTTCCTTCTTTTCATGTGATGTGTTGATGTTGTGATATGTAAATGATGTGCCAATTTATTATGGGAAATTTGTGATGACCTTTTCACTTCGAACATCATTTACTTTTTGATCTGGCATATTAAATTGTTAAAACATGTTAAGAAACATATGTTCTGAAAGGATTATGAGTTCCACAACAAAAGTGAATGTCACATTCAATGTCCATTAATGAGAGAAGTAGTTCATGGGAGTTGAGTGCAAATAAGTAGGGAGATATATTTTGATAGGAGTAGAATTAGAGATTTCAGAATGACAGGTTGAAATCCTCAATTTGGTCCTAAGGTTTGGAAACCAAAGATAGAGTTAGCCTTCAGGAGAAGGGAAGTGGGATCTTTGGAGTGAGAGCCAAATCCTCCTTGTTTAACCACGGATTTTGGGACTGAACTTAGGATTAGCCAATATTCTTTATGCACTTGGAAAAGGGTAAAAAATATGAATGCTACTATTTGGCACGATACATTTACATCACTGATCTATGTTATAAAAATCATCATATTATAATTGGAGAGGAGGAAGACTCTTTCTTACAACAGAACTTCGTTATAACTTTAGTCTTGTGTTGGTTTAACTTGCTAGAAGGATAGAACGTACTTTGGTAGAAGTAGCAACTACAACTGTTGTCTTTATTTTAAGAATTAAAATTTCTTATAATTGTGTTGTGATTCGAGAAGTGATTTCTGTGTTACACCATAAAATTAAATGCTTCCCTATGGGATCGATATCCAGGATTCTACTAGAGCCCTGTATTACTTTAGCGATACGTATACTTGTGTTTAATTGTGCGACTCATTAGGAAACTAAATCAATATATCATATATATATAAATTTGAGTTCATAAATTTTCGAAAATTAAAAATGTCGCACCAATTTTTTGGCGCCGTTGCCGGGAGGAAAGGTAACTGCTAAATTTAATTTTGTAGTATTTGAAATCTTATATTTGAATTACAAGTCATAATTGTGCATGTTTGTTTATTGTTAGTGTGCTTATTGTGTTTGTATGCGTAGTATCAGATCTATAGGTTTAGCACCTTACGATTCTGAATTAGAGCATACTATTAGAAAATTTTGAAAAAAAAATAATCTTAAAATCCTAACAAAATGGCGAACAACTTAAACAATCAAAACAAAAATATAACAAGACTTTTAAGAGATTATGTTAATTTAACTGCAGATGAAATTCACTTAACTATCCAAAACCCTGATGTTGCTACTAATTCATTTGTGATTAAACCTACTATTATCCAAATAGTATAAAATAATCAATTTGGAGGAACACCTAATGAAGATCCTGACTTACATCTCGCTAGTTTTCTAGAACTGTGTGCTACCTTTAAATACAATTGAGTGTCAAACGAGGCTGTTAGGCTTAGAATGTTTCCTTTTTCATTAAGGATAAGGCTAAGGCGTGATTAAATTTGTTAGCACCTGGATCTATCAGAACTTGGGGAGATTTTTCCCAAAAGTTTTGTCAAAATATTTCCCTCCTTCAAAAACTGCTAAGTTGAGGAATGATATCACATCTTTTAGTAAGCTTGGGAAAGATTCAAAGATCTTCTAAGAAAGTGTCCACATCATGCTTTACCAGAGTGGTTAATAATTCAAGCCTTTTATAATGGATTGCTGGGATCTTTGAGATCGATTATCGATGCTGCTGCTCGTTGATTATTAATATCTAAACATTTGGATGAAGCACATTCGTTAATTGAAGATATGACTACTAATAATTTTCAATGGCCCTCGGAGCGGGTAAATCCTAAGAGAGTAGCTAGTATTCATGATTCTGATGCGATAATTATGATTGTCTCTCAAATTGTTGCACTTTCTAAGAAAATGGATCAATATAGAATGAAGTATTCTCCAACACCCTTTGTGTTAGAGGAAAATTCATCAGGACATATGATATATTCTCAAATACCTTATGAAATCTTGAATGCCATAAATAATAAAGTCAATAATTCTTATTCAAATTATTATAATCCTAGTTGGAGGAATCACCTAAACTTCAACTGGAATAACACCAATGCTGTTGTTAACCTGCAATGGGGAAATAATCCTATGAATCCAGTTGGAAATCCGAACAATCAATGAGATATCAATTATAAACCTTCTTATCCTCATGGTTTTAATAGTAACCCACAATTTATAGAAAATAATTTTTCTACTGAAGAAATTATTTTGAATATGGGTAATCAAATTCAAGCTCAAAATGTTGTGATGAATAACATTGAGAATCAATTGGGACATATCTTTACTGTGCTTAATAATAGACCTTCTGGAAATCTTCCTAGCAATGTTGAGATCAACCTAAAAGATCAAAACAAGGAAAAAATTAAGGCTATTCAATTAAGGATTGGAAAAGAATGGAACCAAGAGTTTAAAAAAAATTCGAAGTTGAAAGAGAGGAAGTGAACATTGAGAAAGGTTCTAATAGGATATATCCAGATCAATATCCGCTTAAACTAATGAAGATAGTTGTTGAAAAACCACCTCCTCCATTTCCTCAAAGACTAAAGAAAGAGAACAAGGATAATAGATTTACAAAGTTTTTGGAAATTCTTAAGAAATTAATGATTAATATTTACTTTGTTGAAGCATTAGAGCAGATGCCTGATTATGCAAAGTTTATGAAGGTAATTCTTAAAAAGAAAAGAAAGTTCAAAGACCACGAGACTGTTACACTTAACGGTTAGTTTAGTGCAATTATTCAGAAGAAGCTTCCTAAATAACATAAAGACCCAGATAGTTTTACTATCCAGTGTGCTATAGGTGAGAAATTTTTTGGAAGAGCTTTATGTGATATTGGAGCTAGTATTAATCTTATGCTTTTATTAACTTTCAAAAGATTGAGAATAGGAGAAATTTCACCTACATCTGTGACTCTTTAGTTGGATGATCGTTCTATCACTTATTCTAAAGGAGTTGTGGAAGATGTATTAGTAAAGGTAGATAAATTTTTCTTTATTGTGTACTTTGTTGTATTAGATTTGGAGGAAGATAAAGAAATTACAATTATTTTGGGAAGACCATTCCTTTCTACTGGGAGAGCTAAGATCGATGTTCAAAAAGGAGAATTAACTATGAGAGTTATTGATCAAGTGGTAACTTTCAATATTTTGAAATCTATGAAATACCCTTCAACTGAAAAAGATGATGAGTGCTTTCGAATGAAAATCTGCGATTATTTGACAGAAGATCATTATAAAAAAATACTCAAATAAAATTTGGAATGTGAGGATGAAAATGAAAGTGAAAGTGAAGATGATTTGAATGATATGAAGAATGAAAAGTTAGAATTTGTTCAGCAAAAATTTGATCGATTGGATTTTATGGAAAATGGAGATAAAAGTTTAATCCCCACTATCATTAAACCCCATGAAATTGAGCTGAAAATTCTCCCCAATCATTTGAAGTATATGATTTTAGGAGATTCATCTACTTTACTAGTCATTATATCTTCGGATTTAAATGAATATCAAGAACAAAAATTATTGGACACCTTAAAAAGATAGAAAAAGGCTTTTGGTTGCTCCATAACTAATATTAAATGAATTAGTCCATCGATCTATATGCACATAATTTTGTTGAGTGAACAACATAAACCTAGAGTTGATCCACAAAGGAGACTGAACCCAATAATAAAAGAAGTGGTTAAAAAAGAGATTTTAAAATGGTTAGATGCTAGAATTCTATATCCTTTTTTTGATAGTGTTTGGGTAAGCCCAATTCATTGTGTTTCTAAGAAAGGAGGAGTGACTGACGTAAATGAATGAAATGAAATTATTCTGATAAGATAAGTCACTGGTTGGCTAATATGTATTTATAGAAAATTAAACGCTGCCACTAAAAAAGATCACTTTCCTTTACCTTTTTTAGACCAAATGCTAGACAGACCTGCTAGACACAAGTATTATTGTTTTTTGGATGGATATACTGGATATCACCAAATACCTATTGCTCATGGGGATCAAGAGAAGACTAAATTTACTAGCCTTTTGAACTTTTGCTTTTAGAAGAATGCCCTTTGGATTATGTAATTCACCTGCAACATTTCAAAGATGTATGATGTCCATATTTAGCAAATTAATATATGATAGAATAGAAGTGTTTATGGATGATTTCTCAGTTTTTGGAGATTCATTTGATGCATGCTTATGCAACTTAGAAAATGTTTTAGAGGTATGCGAAAGAACAAATTTAATCCTAAACTATGAAAAGCATCAACTTTTTGTTGCAGGAGGAATTGTTCTTGGGCATAAAATTTCTGAATATGGCATGGAAGTAGATCCTACAAAGATTCAAATTATAGAAAAATTAACACCTCCAACAACTGTGAGAGAGGTAAGAAGCTTTTTGGGACATATAGGAATCTACATGCGATATATTAAAGACTTTTCAAAAATCACTAAGCCTCTATGTAAACTTTTGGAAAAAGAAAGGAAGTTTGATTTTAACGATGAATGATTAAAAACTTTTTATCTATTAAAAGAAAAATTAATCACTGCCACTATAATAGTTTTACCTGACTGGGAGAAACCATTTGAATTAATGTGCGATGCTAGTGATTATGCTATTTGAGTTGTTTTAGGGAAAAGGCACGACAAAATGTTTAAAGTAATATACTACACTAGTAAGGCTCTTACTGATGCTCAAATTAACTACACCACTAAGAAAGAGAGTTATTAGCTATTTTTAAAAAATTTATATCTTACTTAAATAGAGATAAATGTATAGTGCATATTGATAATTCTGCTATTAAATATTTAATGCAAAAGAAGGATGCAAAACCAAAATTGATTCGATGGATACTTTTAAAGCAAGAATTTGATTTTGCGATCATTAATAGAAACGAGGTCAATAATCAAACAGCTGATCATTTATCTAGACTTGAACAACCTAATTTGAATGTCTTTGAAAGGGAAATAACTGAAACTTTTCCTGATGAGCAATTATATAATATTATAGAAGGAAATATATCGTGGTATGTTGATATTGTAAACTACATCGTCAGTAATATTTTACCACCTGAATTAACAATGCAACAATGAAAAAATTTAAACATGATGCTAAATTTTATTTTTGGGACAATCCTTATCAGTATAAGCAATGTAAAGATCTTATTATTAGGAGATGTGTGCCTTATGAAGAAACTGAAATAATTATTCGAGAATGTCATGATTCTGAATTTGGAGGACATTTTGGAATTGATAGAA
This sequence comes from Papilionanthe hookeriana x Papilionanthe teres, assembly GCA_022702705.1. Lineage (NCBI taxonomy): Eukaryota > Viridiplantae > Streptophyta > Magnoliopsida > Asparagales > Orchidaceae > Papilionanthe > Papilionanthe hookeriana x Papilionanthe teres. The sequence goes on from CM040424.1 coordinate 170,736,180, forward strand.
CTGCACATAAGATTTTGCAATCTGGATTTTATTGGCCTACTATTTTTAGAGATGTTTATAGATTTATCAAAACATGTGATCGATGTCAGAGAATAGGTAATATATCTATAAGAATTAAAATGCCTCTTGTTTTTACTTTGGAAGTTGAAATTTTTTATGTTTGAGGATTATATTTTAGGGGATCATTTATACCTTCATTTGGAAATATATATATACTGATTGTTGTTGATTATGTATCAAAATGGATTTAGGTAATAATTTTACCTAGGTGTAATTTCTTTATCTTATTATTGATTGACCCACTCAAAATATGTTAAGATTTTCATGCCTATTTTATATTGATTTTGATGATATTACACTTTAACAAAAAGGTATTTTTGATGTTTTTTTGTAGATATGATGATTTATGGGCATTGGAGCAAAAAAATGCATAAAGTAGAGAATTTAGAGCAAAAAAGACCAAAAATATGAAAATTTAATCTAGGGCGCCGACGGCAAGCTCGACGGTGGAATTTTCCCTAGAGTTCAGAAAATAAATTACAAGGAAGGCCGCCGAGGGCGAGATTGAGGCCGCCGACAGCGAGCCTTATGAAAGAGAGTCCAAAGCCAAGTATTCTAGAAGGATGCGGACGGCAAGATCGAGGCCGCCGACGGCGAGTAAGTCGGTTCTCTCACGTGGTACATCGAATGTGGATGATTTTTGAAGGGATGCTTGGGTAACTCTTGGAAAGTCTTCAAATACTTTAAAAGAAATAATTTGATGTCAAAAATGGGGTCCACCAAGGTGTCAAAAGTGTATGTCCACAATGTCCACCGAGTCCATAGTGAGTCAGTAGTGTGTTCATTGTGTCTATTAGTGTTGGTGATGCCATTATAGTTTTAGATAGTGAGTTCAATTAGTGATATTTGTGAGGAATTTTTCGAGAGATTTTGAGAGTGAAAGGAAAGTGAGAGATTTCTTCCTCCTTTCTAGTTCGAAGCAGAATTCTTCGTGCTGTAAAGAAAGGAAGAGAATCGGAGGAACTTTAAGAAGTTTGCTTGTGGAGGAATTGGAGATAAGTTGTATTTACTTATTTTAGTTTGTAAAACTTTACTTTTATATATGAAATCTAAGTTTTGTTGTGTCTTCTCCATGAAATCTGAGTAGTTTTTCTATCTTTCTCCTTATTTTGACACTTTTGTGAAATGGTGATTTAAATTAGTGTGCCAAGAAAATGTTAAAGAAGTTGTGATAATCTTTTCACTTAAATCTTAATTTACATTCAATCTGGCCAATTGATTAGTTAAAATATGTTGAGTTTAACAACTATAGTGAAGATTACATCTGAGATTCAGGGAGGTCAAAGTCCATGAAAGTATGGTGTAAATAAGAAGGGAAATATTATTTATCAGGCATAGAATTGGAGATTTTAGAGTGACATACTAATATCCTCAATTCGGTCCTACTGTTTGGGTGCTGAATTGTAGATGTTAGCCCTCAGGCGAGGGGAACGTGGGTGCTCCAAAGTGAGGGCCGGTATTCTCCCAGCCTAGCCGCAGATTCAGTAACCAAGCATTGGATTAGTCAATGTTCTTTAAGCCTGGACCAAAGGGTAAAGAATAGGTATGCACCTATTCGACACAACACATTTTTAAACTAACTTTAATTGTCCATTCACTTAAATTTCTTAACAAGGAGAAGGATTCTTGCTTATATATTTAAACTTCACTTCATTAATGGAATTAGTTTATTGTTAGTAGAACTAATTTATTAAAATTCCATCTTATTTATGTTTGCATATTAGTGACAGATAGGCAATTCGTTTTACAAAGTTGTGATTCTAAATTGGTTTCTATAATCCTAGTTTGTAGCCTCTAAACTATCCCTATGGGATCGATATCCAGGACTCTATTAGAGCCCTGTATTTCTTGAGCGATACGTATACTTGCGTTGAAAGATTAACTCTGTGATTATTGAATATTTTTGTACACATCTATATCAAATTTTTTCATAATAAGTTTACGCAAAGTGCGCAGAGTCGGTTTAAGTTTTTGGCGCCATTGTCGGGGATAGATAGATAGATAGTTATATAACATAACTAGAGTAACAGACGATTTAGGACAATTAGAAAACTTTTTAAAAAAATTTGCAACTTATTAATATATATAGTCAACTATTTTTCTATGTACTGATTTTGATTGTATGCATAAATTTGGATCGAAAAATCTTATACCATACGATTCAGACCTAAAATGCACTGTTAGGAGAATTAGAAAATTGAGAAAAGAACCTAGAAATCCTAATAATTTTAACACAGTAGAAAACATTGTAAACTACCAAAGAATATAAAATGAACATCAATCTAGACCACAAAGAGATTATGCTAACCCTACATTTGATAAAATTCACTTAACTATCCAAAATCCAGATGTAGATGCTAATTCGTTTGAGCTTAAACCTACAATTATCCAAATGGTACAAAGAAATCAATTTGGCAGAACTCCTAATGAAGATCCTAATTTACATCTTGCGAGTTTTTTAGAACTTTATGCTACTTTTAAATATGACAGAGTGTCTTATGATGTTGTCAAACTTAGACTTTCTCCTTTTTCACTAAGGGACAAGGCTAAGGCTTAGTTAAATTTGTTAGCACCTGGATCTCTTAGAACTTGGGGGGAACTTTAACAAAAATTCTTATTGAAATACTTTCCACCATCTAAGACTGCTAAGCTTAGAAATGATATCACATCTTTCAGTCAGTATGAGGGAGAATTGATATATGAATCTTGAGAAAGATTTAAAGAACTTCTTAGAAGATGCGCACGTCATGCTTTAAAAGATTGGTTAATTATTCAAACATTTTATAATGGATTAGTAGGATCTCTTAGATTCATCATTGACGCTGCTGCTGGTGGATCATTAATGGCTAAACATTTTGAAGAAGCTTATGCCTTAATTGAAAAAATGAATATCAATAATTTTTAATGGCCTGCAGAAAGGGTAAATCGTAAGAGAGTAGCCAGTATTCATGATTCAGATGTGTACGACTTATTTTTAGGTTATGTGTTGTACTTTAGAAAAAGGGGCAGCCTAACAGAAATTGTCAGCGAATTTTTAATTTAATTTAAATAAATAATTTGAAAAATAGTATTTGATTTTGAAAATAATTTTAAGTTTAAAAGTTTTAAGATATGAAATCAAACCAATCTCACATCCCAAATAGTTTATATAAACGAGAACCGCACCACAAACCATATATCTATCCTGAAAAATAGACACACTACTTGATGATGGGGCTCGATTAAATAAACTAGGAGATTTGTGACATCTGTTTAGTCTGCGAACCAATTTTATAAGCCGACAAGTTCCCCTGCTTAATATAAATGAATTAAGCAGGGTTTAGATTACCTGGGTTCTTAAAGTTCCCTATAAGGGCAATCCCTTATAGTAAATTACATCTTAAATGACGGGAATCATTTAAGAAAACTCTTGATAATGATCAGTGGTTTTGCTCTTCAAGAATTTCAAACTTTAAGGTTTGCAAAGGATTTGAATTTTGGAGATTTCAATAGGGAATGGCTCAAATTTGGAACAATTTATTTCAGGAGTTCAAAGGAAGAAAAGTAGGAGAAGCTGAAGATCCAAGAAGAATCTTGGCAACTTCCCAAACTATCCTATTGTTTGGCTCGGATTTAAGAAAATCCTAATATTACTTGATACTTCAATCTTGCCAATTTTAATTAATTTGGACTTATATTTGTATTATAAAATCATACAAATAGCCTTGAAGATATGAGGGTTTATGTCGTACTAAACGACTACCTCGGAGTCCTAAGACTTGTTAGGGCTTAATTTACATGACATGATCATACAAATGCCTAACGAAGAGTTGAGGATTTACATTGCACTAGGCAAACTACCTCGAAGTCCTATGGCTTGGTTATTTAATTCTAGGAATGTTTAGCTGATGTAGAGTTATTTTACTGATGAAGATGGCTGTGCTACCCACCGTGCTCCAAGCTCCTTCTTGTTGCAGAGGTTTAGTTTTAGAAGTCATAAATCAGGAGATGAGAGAAGTATTTTGGTTTAGAGAAAATCTTAAAATCCAAGTGTTTTTAATGTTTTAATTAAAACAAATCTTAAAGTTGTTTAAACAGAACCGATTAAGATCCCAGGGTTCCGTCATCCCGGCACCGTTATTTTCATTGAATTCAATTAGTCCAGATGAATTTGCTAAACTCAACTGAATGAGTTCAACACTTTCATTTAGACAGTGGGAAATCCCGTTAGCAACACGTGGGTTACATCATCCGAGGTATTCCCGATCATTCAACGAAACGTTTTAATTTAGTTGCAATTGTAGTTTTGTTGTTCTATTTGTGATTAAAATTTGAGTTGTTTTATATTTTGAAATTTTGTGGCTGTGAATTTTATCTTGTAGTGATTTTTAATTTAGTTTTGGTTTCAGTTCAGGGACTACTCTAAAGGTTTTGGTTTTCATGCAACAGTTTTATTTAACATGCAAGAAAAATACAGTGCATGAAAGTAAATTGCAATAAAATAAAAACGTACCTAGAGGGTCTTCTCGTCATCCAAAGCTGAACTTAAAACACATGTTAAGGCATTTAAATATTTCAACAAGTATCTAGGTAAAGCTAAGGGAGAGGTTTTGGTTGTCTACCAAAGTCCTAATCCTATAGCTAGTCATCTCCTATGATGTCTAGGTTCTTGTGTTTTGGTTTAAGGACGATTTTCTTCATGAAAGAAACAATTAAATTCAATTGTTCTTATAAACATCCTATCATATTGAGGAAGTGCTTAAGACGAGTCTTAAACATCTTTTCAATACCTCTAGGATTGTTTTTTAAGTTCAAGAGAATTTAATTATACAAGTGATTTAATCATCCAGGGGTTTAAGTTTTGTTCCCTTGCACAGTGAACTGGGACCTTTGAATATCCTATAAGTGAAGTAACACTTCACTTGATACCTCATTTAAGAGTTATAGCAATAAGAGCTTTAAAAGGGCAAATCAAATTATTAAATATTTTAATGATTTAAACTTAATAATTTAATTTTAATTTTGACTTAATTATAAAAAAATTAGTTTAAGTTTGGAATAGTGTTCAAGTTATTTTTTGATTTAATTTTAAATGATTTAATTTAGGTTTGTTGATAAATGATTTTGATTTAATTTATTTCAATTTAATTTAATTTGATTTAATTTTAATTTAATTTCAATTTAATTTTAATTAAATTTAGTTTTAATTTAATTTAATTTAATTTTTTTTAATTTAGTTTAATTTAATCCAATTTAATTTAGTTTTAATTTAATTTTAATTTAATTTAATTTAATTTAATTTAATTTTAATTCAATTTAATTTAATTTAATTTAATTTAATTTTAATTTAATTTAGCTTTAATTTAATTTAATTTTTTTAAATTTAGTTTGATTTAATTTAATTTAATTTGATTTAATTTAATTTTAATTTGAATTATTATTTTAAATTTTTTTTAATTAAGAATTAAGTATTATTGAAGTGATTTATTTAGAGATTTTTAAATTAAAGAATAAATGTCCTATTAATAATATCCCTACTTTAATAATTCCAATTTTTATTATTCTTCCAAAATTTCAATTAATTGATTAATTAAAGTTTTATTTTAATTATTTTAAATGATTAGTAGATTTCTACCCGTAATCATTAAGGTTTCAATCATCCAAAAATCAGTTTAAAATCAAATATTTTACCCTCCCCTTTTTGATTAATCCTAAAATTTTAATTAAGGGTTGAAATTTTTAATTACCCTTTTGCCCTTCAAGCTTAATAATTCTATAACTCACTAAATTAAGCTCAAATAAAATTGAAATTTTTATGTAACCTCCCTCACATGTCAATTAAGACATTAGAGGAGAGAATGTGATTTTTCTGAATTTAATTTATTTATGTAATTATTTTTAATGGAAAATAGGGTTTTTCAAGGAAAATTATAATACATGACCAAGGAAATGCTTCTTTCCTTGAGAAAATTATGGGATGTTCCTATTGACTAGAGGACCATTTGGGCCAATTTTATTTATTAGAATTATTTTTAGTTTTGGAGTATTAATTAATTTTAAATAAAATTAAAATTAAAAAATGGATTTTATATTTTTCTTAAGTCTCTCTGACCTCAAGGAGTCTAGAGAAACAAAATTTATATTTTTCTGATTTTTCTTTGATTTATTAAAATTATTTTAATGAAAAGGTTAGAAAATACATTTTTTAATTTTAAAAATTACATTAAGCCTTTAAAATTCAATATCTTATCCTAGGGACTTAAGAAAAATATTTGGTTTGTTCCTAAGTAATTAGGATTCAAAATGTGACATTTTGGTGATTTTTAATATTTTTATGATTTTTATTATTTTTTAATTATTAAAAATATTAAAATAATGATAAAAATCAATTTTTTTAGAAAATTACAATTTTAATTTTCCTAAGTTCCTCCGATATCGAGAAGCTCCAAAATCATTTTTGTGAATTTTTGAAAAGTATTTTGTGAGTTATGAATTTTTAAAGTTTAATTTTACTTATGGGGCTTAATCAACCCATTTGGTGGATCAAATCAAGTCCAATTAGTTTCAAATTTTTATGAGATGTTCTTCTAATCCCAAAGATCAGCAGAGAATTATTTTCAATTCAATTTGATGTATAGTTAACCCTAATTAATTAAAGATCAATTTTGGGTATTTAGACCAATTAGGGTTGTTCCAAGTGAATTAACTCAAAACTTATTTTTCCTAGGTTCCTCTGGTCATAAGAAACATCACCAAATTTTCTTAGAATTTATTTGTCAACATGCTAATTATTGGAATTAAAATACTCAAAACCGTAACATGCAATTGAAAAAATCAATAACTTCTCATAGGGATGGCCTCTGACCTTGGAAAATTCAGGGAATGCTCCCAAGTTCAGAGGCTTCAAAAGCCCTATGGTCTCAGGCCATGGTGAATTTCCTATATGCATGGAGAATTGAAATAATGCAGAGACTAAATAAATTATTAAAAATGAAATACTTGATGAAATGACTTGATTTCTTTTCCACATTATTCTCCTCTGTTCACTGAGCAAGAGGGTATTTTTATTTTATTTTTAGGATTTTTCTACACAAAGTTATGAATTTTTGAAGTTCTGGATATTTAATAAATAAGAAAATACCCTAATTTCCTACTTAGCCACGCGGCGCCGCGTCAACCTTAGAAGATCCGAAAGGCCACGCGGCGTCTCTTGATTCGGCGCCACCATCTGAGTCAACTGCCACGGGGCCCGCGGTTCACGTACCGTCTCCTGGTCCGACACCATCTGAGCTGTCTGCTCGATACACGCGCGATCCAACGGCTCCCATTCATCGTCAACGACTGGTGTGAACCCGAGACCGTCCACACTAAAACCTTAAGATCTCACTCAATTCTCAACGGATTTTTGTGTTCTTATGCTCTATGGATTTGTCTTGAAGAGACGAACACATCCATATGGTAAACATGCATTGAAATTAAGGCATTTGAAATGGAGAATCTCCAGAAGCTCGGGAAGAAGAGAGAGTTCATACCTTTGCTCAGAGAAGTGAAGCTTCGATCTGAGAGTTGTGTCACGTTCGATTGGGTCCAAGCAAGCTCCAGATGAAGTCCCTTGGCCTGGTGAATTGTCTAGGTACAAAAGTGACCACAGCCGATCACAAAGCTTGGAGGCTGGAGCAACTGGGTGGCCTGGAGAGGGGGCTTTCACTGGGGAACTTCTCCTCTTGGTCTAGTGAAGGTGTAGGACCAATCAATTTGGAGATTGGCTCACTGTGGTGAAGTGTCCTGGTTTTGGGCTTGAATTTAAACTCTGAAATTGAGCTCACAGAGAGGAAATGGCAGGGGGATTTCAGTGGGGATCAAGTTCTCCAGGTGTGGGGAAGAGTCTGGAATGATTTTGGTAGAGTTTCTGTGTGATTTGTTTCAACACCTCTCCCATGGCCGAGAGAGGTAGTGTTTAAATAGAGCTGGCTGGAGGCTCTCCCAGGGGGAGTTAGGGGTTGGGATCAGCTGCTCTGGTGAGGAGATGAACAGCCATGGTGGCCATTAGGCGTGGGGCAACTCAGCAAGGGAAAATTTCAATGTTGGCTCACATGGGAGCTCTCGAGTGTGGTGTTTTCTGGCGATCCGGGCGGCTGGCCTGCAGGCACGGGTCACCCTCAGGTTTAGGTGAGTCAGGGCTGGGGTTTTGTGTATTCAATTGGCCAATGCCATGTGTTAAGGGCTTGAATTAAAATGGCATGGGGGAGAGGCCATTTTGGCTTGATTTGATCCAAGCCATGGTTTTGGGTTAGGTTCTCCTCCCCATGACCTGGTTTTAGGCTGGGGGAATGAGTTAGGTTAACAGGTCAAAGGTGGTGAGGTCCCTTTCTAAGAATATTTAAATTAGATTTGGGTTTAAGGGAGACATGATTAAGGCTAATGACCTTTAGGAATCATGGAAAGAGCCTCCCTCCTTTCCTATCTTGGGTATGGTCATATGTCAACAACTCACATGGCTTGCATGTGGCTCAAGAATGGCTTCATGGCTCACCTTTGGCTTGGGAAAAAGTTTGGTCAATTTCATGAAAAAGGGTTTTAGAAATTTTGGTAATTTAGGGGTGATTTGATGGGATTTGGCATATGGCTTGATTTGGAATTATTTAATTATGGATTTAGAACTTAGGGGATGGTTTTATCAAATGGATGATGATAGAGGATTGTCATGTGGGCTTTAAGATGGATTTTGGGCTTTTTGAAATCATTTTGGATGGGCTTTTAAAGTGGTTTAAAAAGGTGGGCTTTAGTGCTTAAAAATAAATTTATGGATGGGATTTTTTTTGTAAAAGTTTGGGCCAAGTAATTATTGGGTTTGGTTTAGGGATGTGTCATGAGTGATTTGAAGCAAGTTTGAGGTGATTTGGAATTGGATTGGGTATAATTTGGGTCTCTTTGGTAATAGAGTCCAAATGGGTCAAAATGAGCTATCTTGGGCTAAAGTTGGGCTAATGTTGAAATTGATGTAAAATTAATGTTGGGAAATGTTTATGGGGGTGTTACAAATAGGTTTCAACTTTGGTTGGGTTTTGATTTTGGGATTCGGGCCCATTTGGGTTAGGTTTGGGTGTAGGCCCATTTAAGGAATTTTGGGTTTGAGTTGAAATTGAGTAAGGTTTGGGTCCAAATTTTGGGCAAATCATGTTAGTGTTTTGTTTGTGGGGATGCTAGGAAGGTTTTAGAAAAGATTTGGGTCAAATTGGGATTGAATTGGGTTGGTTTGAGCTAGGTTTAGGTCATGGGCCAAAATTGTGCCTTAAGCTTTTAAAATGAAATTGGGTTCAAATGCCAATCCAATTGGGCTTGAATTTGGTCTAGATTGATATTGGGGATATTGAATTGAAGTTTATAATTGAATTGGACCAAAATTGAGACCAATTGGGGTGATTAGGTTTGACATTGGGTTCATTTGGGTTTAAAAGGGGCTAAATTGGGGGTTTTGATAAAAGTGGGGTAAATTGACAAAATTGGCCCATGGTGTAGTTGGATAAAATGAAATTGGGAATATTTAGGATTTTTTGGAATTTTGTGGGAATTTTATGAATTTTTGGATTTTTGGGTCAAGAGGGGTATTTTGGTAATTTGGAGGGTATTGGGGGTATTTTTAGAAATTTTGGTATTTTTGGCTGGAGATAGTCAATTTGAGTGGGGGAAAATTTTTAGGATTGATTCTGAGGACTTTTGGGTGATTTGGAGATTTTGGAGGATTTGGGCAATTCCGAGGGCTTTTGGTAGGTTCGATGGGTATAGGGTCCCCGGGGTCAAAAATTGAAATTTTGGAAAAATGAAGGTTTATCAAATATGAGTGAAATGGAATCACTTTGGTTGAGCCATGAAGTCATATTAAGCCCATATGAGCCATGAGAGGACTCATTGGAGGCATTCACTATGTTGTTCCTAACCCTCTTAACCAGGGGCTTAGGGGTTAAGGTCCATCCATATGAATTACCTACATGAGTCGGGGAGTCAAGTTGGGTATAGGTGTGGTTTTAGGATTTGGATTGTGTGTGTGAGAGTGTAGAGTATGAGTATAGTGAGTGTGTAAGTCAACCCTCACCGACCAGGCCACCCAGGGTAGTTCTACGGCCAAAGAGTCCTATAGGGAACTTACCCTTTAAACCTTCACATTTGATTTCAACCCTCTAGGTGATTAGGGGTCGACAATCAAGCTTGTGGGGTTTGCAGGGAGTCAAGAGGTGTTTAAACTTCTAAAGGGTGGGTTCCACTTCTAGTCCTCTAAGATAGTCAAAGCAAAAGCCTAAGGCTAGATCCTAAGTACTAAAGAGAGAAGAGAAGACCTCATAAAAAATGAGGTCAACAAGATGCTTTAAATATGATAGTTTCTCAAATTGCTGCTCTTTCAAAAAAAATATATCAATATAGAATGAATCATTCTCAAACACCTCCAGTGTTAGAAGAAAATTCATTGGGACAAACTGTAGATGCTCAATCTTCATATGAAAATATAAATTTGATAAATAATAAACAAAATAACTCTTATTCAAACTATTATAATCCAAGTTGGAAGAATCATCTAAACTTTAATTGGATTAACCAAGGTAATGCTAATCCTGTTAATTCTTAGTGGGGGAACAATCCTGTTAATCCATTAGGAAATGTAAAGAATTAGGGTAATTCCAATTATAGACCTTCTAATCCACCAGATTTTTATAATAATTCACAATTCAAGGAAAAGAAGTTATTTATGGAAGAACTATTCTTGAATATGGGATATCAATTACAAAGTCATGGAGCTGCTATTAAAAACATAGAAAACCAATTGGGGCATATTGCTACTGCACTGAGCAATATACCTGTTGGAACTTTACCTAGCAATGTTGAAGTAAATCCTAAAGATCAAGGAAAAGAACAGATCAAGGCTATTCAATTATGAAGTGGAAAAGAGTTGGAAACAAGGCTCCAAAATGTAACTGTACTTGAAAAGAAAAAAGTGGAATCTGAAGGAGAAAATGAAAGTTTATATCCTGATTTTCCTCTGAAACCTAGGAAAATTACTGGTGAAATACCACCACCACCATTTCTTTAAAGACTAAAGCAACAAGATAAGGGAAAAAGATTTGCTAAATTCTTAGACATCCTAAAAAAATTTGCCAATAAATATTCCTTTTGTTGATGCTTTAGAATAAATGCCTAATTATGTTAACTTTATGAAGGATATACTCAACAACAAGGGGAATTTACTAGATCATGAGACTGTTGCACTCAGTGAAGAGTGTAGTGCTATAATTCAGAAAAAACTTCCTGAAAAACTTAAAGATCCTGGTAGTTTTACTATCCTGTGTGCTATTGGTGAAAAATTTTATGGACGAGCATTATGTGATTTAGGAGCTAGCATAAATCTAATGCCTCTATCAACTTTTAAAAGGTTAGGAATAGGAGAGAATGGTCCAACTTCTATAACTCTATAGTTAGCTGATCGATCTATTACACATCCTAAAGGAATTGTAGAAGATATTCTGGTTAAGGTTGATAAATTTTTCTTTTATGTAGACTTTATCATTTTAGATATGGATGAATACAAAGAAATATCTATCATTTTAGGAAGTCCATTCTTAGCTACAGCAAGAGCCATGACAGATGTTCAAAAAGGAGAGTTGATTATGAGAGTAAATGATCAAGAAGTGACCTTCAACATCTCAAAGTCAATGAAGTATCCTTCAATAGAAAAAGATGATGAATGTTTTAGAATGGATATATGCGATTATTTGAAAAACGAATATTTCAAAGAAAATTTTGAAGAAAATAAAGATATGGAAAATGATAAATATGATGAAATTGATAGTAAAGAAGCCGATTATATTCTAGAACAATTTGAAACGCTTGATTCAACAACACCAGAGAACGAAATATTAATTCCATCAATTGTAAAAACCCCCCTGAACTTGAATTAAAGACTCTTCCAAATTATTTAAAATATGCATTTTTAGGAGAATTTTCAACATTACCAGTAATTGTATCCTCAAACTTAAATGAAATTCAAGAATAGAAATTAATGGATATATTAAAAAGTACAAAAAAACTTTTGGATGGACTCTGGCTGATATAAAGGGAATTAGTCGTTCGATTTGTATGCACAAAATTTTATCAAATGATGAACATAAACCAAGAATTGATCCACAAAGGAGACTGAACTATTATGAAAGAAGTAGTTAAAAAAGAGATTTTAAATTGGTTATATGCTAGAATTATATATCCTATTTTGGATAGTACTTGGGTAAGTCCAATTCATTGTGTTCCTAAGAAAGGAGGAGTGACTGTAGAAGAAAATGAGAATAATGAATTAATACCTATCAGACAAGTTACTGGATGGCATATTTGTATTGATTATAGAAATTAAATGTCGCCACTAGAAAATATCATTTTCCTCTTCCTTTTCTAGACCAAATATATGATAGACTTGCTGGACACAAGTACTAATGCTTTCTGGATGGATATACCAGTTACCATCAAATACCTATTGCTCCTGAGGATCAAGAGAAAACAACATTTACTAGTCCTTATGAAACTTTTGCTTTTCAAAGAATGTCTTTCGGATTATGTAATTCACCTGCAACATTCGAGAGATGTATGATGTCTATATTTAGTAAATTAATTGATGATTAAATATAAGTATTTATTGATGATTTCTCTATATTTGTAATGTCATTTGACGTATGCTTAAATCATCTTGAAAAAGTTTTGGAGTTATACGAAAGGACTAAATTAGTTCTAAATTAGGAGAAATGTCAATTTATGGTTGCAGTAGGAATTGTATTAGGGCATAACATTTCAGAAAATGGCATGGAAGTAGACCCTGTAAAAATCCAAGCTATAGCTAAATTACCACCTTCGACTACAGTGAGAGGGGTAAAAAGTTTTGTTAGACATGCTGGTTTTTACAGCCGTTATATTAATGATTTTTCAAAAATTACCAAATCTCTATTCCAACTTTTAGAAAAAGACAAGAAATTTGAATTTACTGAAGACTGCCTAAATGCCTTTGAGTTATTAAAGGAAAAACTAATTGCAACACCTGTAATAGTTTCAGCTGACTGGGAGAAACCATTTGAATAAATGTGCGATGCTAGTGATTATGCTATTGGAGTTATTCTTGGTCAAAGATATGATAAGATTTTTAAAGTTATATAGTATAACTCTTAATGATATTCAAATTAACTATACGGTTACTGAAAAAGTGTTTCTAGCTATTGTGTATGCTTTTGACAAATTCAGATCTTATTTAATTTGGATTAAATGTATTGTGCATACTGATTATTTTGCTATTAAATTTCTGATGCAAAACATGGATACTAAATCAAGATTAATTAGATGGATAGTTCTGATACAAGAATTCGATTTTGTGGTAATTGATTGAAAGAGAACTAACAATCAAATTGCTGATCATTTGTCGAGATTAGAATATCATGAATCATCTGACACCGATAATGAAATAATAGACAGTTTCCCTGATGAAAAACTTTATAATATTAATGAGTGGAAAATACCTCAGTATGTGTCGGCATATTTTTAGGTTGTAAGTTTAATTTTAAAAAGTGGTCCCCTACAGAAGTTTTCGACGAATTTTAAATTTTAAATTTAATTAAATATATATAATTTAGAAAGTAGTATTTGATTTTGAAAATAATTTTACGTTTGAAAATTTTAAGATATGAAATTAAACCGATCTCACATCCCAAATAGTTTATATAAACGAGCACCGCACCACAAACCGTGTATCTATCCCGAAGAATAGACACACTGCTTAATGATGGGGCTCGATTAAATAAACTAGAAGATTTGTGACATCTGTTTGGTCTACGAACCAATTTTATAAGCCTACAAGTTCCCCCGCTTAATATAAAAGAATTAAGCAGGGTTTATATTACTTGGGTTCTTAAAGTTCCCTTTAAGGGCAAGCCCCTATAGTTAATTACATCTTAAATGACGGGAATCACTTAAGAAAACTCTCGATAATGATCAGTGGGTTTGCTCTCAAGAATTTCAAAGTTTAAGGTTTCAAAAGATTAAGTTTTGGAAGTTTCAATAGGTAATGACTCAAATTCGGAACATTTTGTTTTAAGAGTCCAAAAGGAAAGAGTAAGAAAAGCTGAGGATCCAAGAGGAATCTTGGCAACTTCCCAAACTATCCTATTGTTTGGCTTTAATTCGAGAATTTACTTAATGTTGTAATCTTGCCAATTTTAGTTAATTAGGACATATATTTGTATGACATAATCATACAAATAGCCTCGAAGATGTGAGGGTTTATGTCGTACCGAATGACTACCTCGGAATCCTAAGACCGGTTAGGGCTTAATTTACATAATATGATTATGCAAATGCCTAACAAAAAGTTGAGGATTTATGTTGCACTAGGCAAACTACCTCAAAATCCTATGGCTTGGTTATTTAATTCTAAGGAAAGTTTTGTTGAAGTAGACATAAGTTTTGTTGACGAAGATGGTCGTGCTGCCCACTATGCTCCAAGCTCCTTGTTGCTGCAGAGGTTTGATATTAGAAGATGAAAATCATGAGATGAGAGAAGTTTTATGGTTTAGAAATCTTAAAGTCCAAATGTCTTTTAGTGTTTTAATTAAAACAAATCATAAAGTTGTTTAAACAGAGCCGATTAAGATTCCACGGTTCTGTCATCCTGACACCGTTATTTTCATCTAATTCACTTAGTCAAGATGAATTTGCTAAAATCAACTGAATGAGTTCCACACTTTCATTTAGACCGTGGGAAATCCCATTAGCAACACGTGGATTACATCATCCGAGGTATTCCCGATCATTCAACGAGACAATTTAATTTAGTTAAAGTTGTGGTTTTGTTGTTCTGTTTGTGATTAAATTTTGAGTTGTTTTATATTTTGAAATGTTGTGGCGGTGGATTTTACCTTTTAGTGACTTTTAATTTAGTTTTGGTTTTGATTTTGTGGCTATCCTAAAGGTTTTGTTTTTCATGCAACAGTCTTGTTTAACATGCAATAAAAGTAAAGCGCAGTGCAATAAAGTAAATTACAATAACATAAAAGTGTACCTGGAGAGTCTTCCCGTCATTCCAAGCAACACTTTAAAACACATGTTAAGGCATTTAAATATTTCAACAAGTACCTAAGTAAAAATTAAAGGAATGGTTTTGGTTGTTTACCAGAATCCTAATCCTATAACTAGTCATTTCCTATGACGTCTAGGTTCTTGATTTTTAGTTAAGGATGATTTTCTCCATCAAAAAACAATTAAGTTAAATTGTTTTTTAAAACATCTCACCGTATCGAGGAAGTGCTTAGAATGAATTCTAAACATCTTTTCAATATTTCTGAGATTATTTTGAGTCCAAATGAATTTCATTGTACTGGTGAATTGATCATTCAAGGGTTTAGTTAAGTTTTGTTCCTTTGCTCAGTGAACTAGGATGTTTCATTATCCTATAAGTGGGGTTACATTTCACTTAACGCTTCATTTACTAGTTATAATAATTTAAAGCTTTCAGGGGCAAGTTAATTTGTTAAAGATTTTTATTGATTTGAAATTATAGTTGATGATTTATTTTAATGTAATTTAATTATGAAATTTTAATCAATGATTTTAAGTTTAGAATGGTGTTTAATACATTTAAGTTAAACCTTTTATAAATGATATCAAAATCTTAAGTTAATTTAATTTTTTAGATTAACTTAGGTCAAAAGAGGTGTTCAAAATATTTATTAAATTTTGCTGATTTAATTTGTATTAATTATATTAATTAATTTAATTTTTACATTATGTTTTAAGGTAAGTTATCTTAAAATTATTTAAAGTTTGCAAATTTGATTTAAGTTTGTTTTGAAATGATTCTCAATTAGTTTCAAATAATTTAATTTACTTTTTAATTATTTAACATTTTAGGTTTTAATCAATAGTTAGATTATTTAATGATGTAGGTTTTAATCAAATTAAGAATTATTTACTTTTAATCATTTAATTATTAATTCCACTTATCCTCTTAAGTTTAAGAGTTAAATATTATTAAGTGATTTATTTAGGGATTTTTAAATTAAGGAATTGATATCCTCTTAAGTTACATCCCTATTTTAATAATCCAATTTAAATTAATCTTCCAGAATTTAAATCACTCAATTAATTAAAGTTTCATTTTTGGGTTTATTAAAGTGATTAATGGGTTCCTACCCTTTAATTTCCCAAAGTTTCAATCATCTAAGAGGAAATCAGATATTTTACCACCATGTTGATTAAACATTTTTATGTTTTTTTTTATTTTTTAATTATTAAAAATATCAAAATATGCTTAAAAATGAAAATTTTAAAAAAATTCTAATTTTATTTTTCTTAGACTCCTCGATATCGGAGAAGTCCCAAAATCAATATGTTGAATTTTTTAAATGTATTTTTGAAGTTATGAATTTTTAAAGTTTAATTTTGATTATGTGGCTTAATTGATCCTTTAGTGGGGTTAAACATTTCCAATTGACTTCAAATTTTTATGTGAGGTTCCCCTGATACTATAGATCAGTGGAGAATTGATTTCAAGTTATTTTAATGTGTGACTAACTCTAATTAATTAAAGTTATATTTTGAGTGATTAGGCCAATTAGGATTATTTTTAATGAATTGACTCGAACCATAATTATCTTAGGGTCCTCTAAAGTCCTACTTCACCAAATTCTTCTGGAATTTTCTGAACAACATGCTAATTTTTGGAATTAAAATGTCAAAAATAGTGACATAAACTTGAAAAATACATAACTTACCTCAGGAATGGCCTCCATCCTTGAAAAATTCAAAGAATGTTCCCAAGATCAGAGGCACAAAAGCCCTATGGTCTCATGCCATGGTGAAATGTATACATGCATGGAGAATTAAAATGCTCAAAACAGTATTAAATTAATTAAAAATAAAATACTCAACAAAATAGATTAATTCCTTTTCCACATTATTCTCCTCTGTTCACTGAGCAAGAGAATATTTTTATTTTATTTTTATGATTTTTCTATGCAAAGATATCAATTTTTGAAGTTTCAAGTATTTAAATAAATAAGAAAAATCAGATTTTCCTACTTAAACAAGTCAGCGCCGCGTCAACCTCGGCAGCTCCGAAGCTCTACGTGTCGTGCTCCCATTCGACGCCGCCACCTGAGTCAGCTGCCACGCGGCCCGCGGTTCACACTCTATCTTCTCGTCCGACCCCATCTGAGTCGTTCTTTCAATACATGCGCAATCTGACGGTGGCTGATAATCTTCTTCGACTGGTGTGCACCCGTGACCGTCGACCTTCTAACCCTAATATCTCCCTCCATTCTCAACAGATTTTCGAGTTCTTATGCTCTATGGATTCATCTTGAGAAGATAAACACATCCATATGGTAAACAGGCATTGAAATTGACTTAAATAAAATAAAGAATCGCTGGAAGCTCGTGAGGAAGAAGAGGGCAATACCTTGGCTTTGAGAAGTGAAGCTTCTATCAGAAAGGCTTGGCATGTTCGTTGGAGTCCAAGGAGGCTAGAGATGAAGCCTGGAGCTTTGGTGAAATGTCTTGGCTTGACTTCCACCAGGCCCGATCACAAAGCTTGGAGGCTAGAAGAACTAGGTTTTATAAAGAGGGGGCTTTCACTGGGGAACTCCTTCTCTACCTCTGGTGAACGTGTGGGAAGAGTTAATTTGGATTTGGTGAAGTTTCAGAGAGTGTCCTATTTTTGGCCTGATTTTCAGCTGAGAAATTGAGCTCGGCTGAGGGGATTCAGGGCAGGAGAACATTGGGGTTATTCTTCTTTAGGCTGGGGGGAGCTCTGAGAGTGATTTGGTGAGGTTTTGTTGAGAAAAAAAATTCAACACCCTTCAACACCTTTCTCATGGTCGAGAAGAGGTGTTTAAATGGCCAGGGCCATTGGGCTGATCTAGGGCTCAATTGGTGGGTGGATTCCACTGCCCAGGTGGAGGGCAGAGGAGCTCCATGGTTTAATTTAGCTGAGGTGGCTAATTGGGTGAGCTTGGGTTTGTTTCACTTGGTGGTTGTTGACCTCATTTTTGATGAGGTCTTCTCTTCTTCTCTTTAGTATTTAGGATCTAGCCTTAGGCTTTTCCTTTGACTATCTTAGAGGACTAGAATTGGGACCCACCTTTTAGAAATTCAAACCACTTCTTAACTCCCTGCAAACTCCACAAACTTGACTGTAGACCCCTAATCACCTGGAGGGTTGAAATCAAATGTGGAAGTTTAAAGGATGAGTTCCTATAGGACTCTTTGGCCTTAGGACTGCCCTGGGTGGCTTGGTCTGGTGAAGGGGCTGACTTACACTCACCACACTTATACAGTACACCTACACACTACACTTCCACATACCTCATAAAACCACACCCATACCTAACTTGACCTCCTGACTCATGTAGGTGATCCACATGGATGATCCTTAACCCCTAAGCCCTTTGCTAAGAGGGTTAGGAACAACATAGTGAATGCCTCAAGTGAGTCCCTTCATGGCTCATGTGGGCTTGATATGGCTTCATGACTCAACAAAAATGACTTCTTTCCACCCAAATTCACCCAATCTTCAATTTCCCAAATTTTCAATTTTTGACCCCTCGGACCCTACACCTACTAAACCTACCCAAAACCCTTAAAATTACCCAAATTTCTCAAAAATTTCCAAATTACCCAAAATTCTCCAAAATCATTCCCAAACATTTCCACATCACTTAAACTGATCATCCATACCCAAAAATACCAAAAATTCCAAAAATTCCTCCCAATACCCTCCAAATACCCAAAATACCCCTCTTGGCCTAAAAATCCAAAAATTCAGAAAATTCCCAGAAAATTCCAGAAAATCCCAACTATTCCTAATTTCATTTTGTCCAACTACACCATGGGCCAATTTTGTCAATTTACCCTACTTTTGTCAAAACCCCCAATTTGACCCATTTTAACCCTAAGTGAACCCAATGTCAAACCAAACCTACCCAATTGACCCCAATTTTGGTCCAATTCAATTCTAAACTTCAATTCAACATCCCCAATACCAATCTAGACCAAATCCAAGCCCAATTTGATTGACATTTGGATCCAATCTCACTTTTGGCCTTAAAGCCCAATTTGGACCCATGACCTAAACCTAACCCAAACTCACCCAACTCAATTCCAATTAACCCCAAATCTTTTCTAAATCTTCCTTAACATTCCCACAAAAAAAATACTAACATTATTTGCCCAAAATTTAGACCCAAACCCCACTCAAACTCAACCCAAGGTTAAAAGGCCCATTTTTGACCTAAACCCAAACCTAAACCAAATGAGCCCAAACCCCAAAATCAAAGCCCAACCAAAGCCAAAACCTCTTTGAAACACCCCCATAAACATTTCTCAACATTGATTTTACATCAATTTCAACCCTAGCCCAACATTAGCCCAACTTAGCCCACTTGGACCTACATAGGCCCACTTACAAAATAAATCCAAATTCAAACCAATTCAACTCCAAATCACATCAAATTAATTCCAAGCCCTTCATAGAACATCCCTAAACCAATTATGACATTTATTTGACAAAGTTCTTCACAAAATTTTTATCCAAATACCCATCCTAAAATCAAAAGCCCATTTCCCTTAAACTTTCCTAAAAGCCCACTTCACCACATCCAAAGGCCCAAAATCTACCCTAAAGCCCACATGACATCTCCATTTGTCATCCACTTAATTAAATCCATTACCTAAGTCCTAAATTCACCATCAAATTATTCCAAATCAAGCTTCATCCAAATTTCCACCAAATTATCCAAAATCCTTAAAATCCTTTTTTATGAAATTGACCAAACTTTTTGCCAAGCCAAAGGTGAGCCATGAAGCCATGCATGAGCCACATGTGAGCCATGAGAGCTTTGGACACTCCACCATGCCATATTGGGTAAGAGGAGGGGGGCTTTCCTTAATCCCTAAAGCTCATTAGCCTTAATCATGTTTCACCTAAACTTAAATTTAATCCAAATATATTTGGATGGAGACTTCTCCATGCCAAACCAAGCTGATCCCTTTGATCCCCCACAACATCCAAAGCCACCTTGAAGGGTGCACCAAGCCCAAATGGGTGGATTGACCCATTTAGACTCAAAACTAGCCATGCCCCATTCTACTTTGAATCAAAGCCTTTACACATGGCAATGGCCAATTGCTTGCACCAAGCCCCAGCCCCGACCCACCCGACCTCGAGGGTGACCCATGCCCGGCCGGCCGGCCACTGTGCCACCGGAAAACACCATGGCCGAAAGCTCACATGTGAGCCAACTTTGAAATTCTCACCTGCTAAGCTGCCCCATCCCCAGTGGCCATTGTAGCTGTTCTTCTCTTGCCAAGAGCAGCTGATCCCAAGCCCTAACTCTCCCTGGGAGGCCCTCCACCCTCTCCTATTTAAACTCCACCTCTCTCGGCCATGAGAAGAGCTAAGCACAAACCTTGCCAAAACTCTGCCAAAATTGTTCCGGACTCCTCCCCATACACGAGCACTTGATCCCCAGGTGAGATCCCCCTGCCATTTCTCCTCTCGCGAGCTCAATTTCGGAGTTGAAATTCCACCCAAAACCAGGACACTTCTCCACGAGTGAGCCAATTCCCAAATTGATTGGTTCTACACCTTCACCGGACCAAGGGAAGGTGTCCACCGACAAAAGCCTCATCTCCGAGTCACCCAGTTGCTCCGACCCTCCAAGCTTTGTGATAGTGGCTTGGTCGAAATCACATCCGGACAATTCACTAGCACCGGAGACTTCATCCGGAGCTTGCTGGGATCCAATCGAAGGTGCAACAACTCTCGGATTGAAGCCACACTTCTCCGAGCAAAGGTATGAGCTAATTCTTCATCCCGAGCTTCCGGAGATTCTCCATTTCAAATGCCTTATTTTCAATGCATGTTAACCGTATAGATGTGTTCGTCTCTTCAAGACGAATCCATAGAGCATAAGAACATAAAAATCCATTGAGTATCGAGTGAGATCTTAGAGATTTAGTGTGGACGGCTCTCGGGTGAGGACGCTCGGGGACGATGAACGGATGCCGTCCATTCAATACACGCGCGGACGAACGGCTCAGATGGCGTCGGACCAGGAGACGGTACGAGAACCGCGGGGCCCGGGCTGCTGACTCAGGTGGCGGCGTCGAATGGGAGTGCGACGCGTGTGCGTTCGGAGCTGCCGAGGTTGACGCGGCGCCGCGTGGATAAATAGAAAATTAGGATATTTTTCTATTTATTTAATTCCCTAAACTTCAAAAATTCATATCTCTGTGTAGAAAAATCGAAAAATAAAATAAAAATACCCTCTTGCTCGGTGAGCGAGAGGAGAATAATGTGGAAAAGAAATCATTTAATTTCATCAAGTATTTTATTTTTTATAATTTATTTACTCTCTGCATTATTTTAATTCTCCATGCATGCATACAATTCACCATGGCATGAGACCATAGGGCTTTTGAAGCTTCTGAATTTAGGAACATTTCCTGAATTTTCCAAAGTCAGAGGCCATCCCTATGAAAAGTTATTGATTTTTCAAATTCAGGTTACTGTTTTGAGTATTTTAATTCCAATAAATAGCATGTTGTGAAATAAATTCTAGGAAAATTTGGTGATGTTTCTTATGACCAGAGAACCTTAGGAAAAATAGGTTTTGACTTAGTTCATTTAAAACAACCCTAATTGGCTTAAAAACCCAAAATAGGTCTTTAATTAATTAAAGTTAACCATGCATCAAATTGACTTGAAATCAATTCTCCACTGACCTTTAGGATCAGAGGAACCTACCATAAAAATTTGAGGTCAATTGGACTTGGTTAGCCCCACTAATTGGGTTGATTAAGCCACTTAGTCATTTTAAACTTAAAAAATTCATAACTTTCAAAATACCTTTCAAAAATTCACCAAATTGGTTTTGGAGCCTCTCTGATATCAGGGGAACCTAAGAAAATGAAAATTTCAATTTTCTAAAAATGTTGATTTTTAATCATATTTTAATATTTTTAATAATTAAAAAATAATAAAAATCACAAAAATAATAAAATTCACCAAAATGTCACATTTTGAATTTTAATCACATAGGAACAAATCCCACATTTTTCTTAGGTCTATTTGGTGAGATATTAAATTTTAAAGCTTTAAGGTAATTTTAAAATTAAAAAAATGAATTTTCTAACATTTTCACTAAAATAATTATAATAAATTATAGAAAAATCATAAAATTGCAAAATTTGCTTCTCTGGTTTCCTTGATATTAGAGAGATTTTTGAAACTTATAAAATCCATTTTTCAACATTTATTTTATTTTTAAATTAATTAACACTCCAAAACTTAAAATAATTATAATAAAAATAATATAATTCAAAAAATCACCAAAATTGGTCCAAGTGGTCCTCTAGTCATTAGGAATGTCCCCTAATTTCTTAAGGACAGAAACTTTCCCTTGGTCATGTTATTAAATTTTCCTTTAAAATCTCTATTTTCTACCAAAAATAATTATATAAATAAATTAAATACAGAAAAATCACATTTTCTCCTCTCATGTCTTTATTGACACATGAGTGAAGTCACATAAAAATTTCAAGTTCATTTGAGTTCAATTTAGTGAGTTATGAAATTATTAAGTTTAAAGGGTAAAATAGTAATTAAAATTTTAATCCTTAATTAAAACTTTAGGTTTAATAAAAAAATTAACAAGTAAAATATTTGATCCTAATCTAATTTGGATGATTGAAATTTAAATAATTAAAGGGTAGAAACCCATTAAGCAAATTTAAAATAATTAAACCTTAATTAAATAATTGATTAAATTTGGAAGAATAATAAAATTGGAATTATTAAAATAGGGATATTATTAGGAAGAGATTTATTCTTTAATTTAAAATTCCCTAAATTAATCATCTCATCAATATTCAATTCTTAATTAAAATGATAACTCAAATTCAAAATATTAGAAGACTTAATCATTAAACTAAAATTAAATTATTAAACTCTTTTAAAATTTCAATTAAAATTAAAAATAAAATTAAATTAAAAATTAAATTAAATTAAATAAACTAAATTAAATTAAATTAAATAAATTAAATTAAATTAAATAAATTAAATTAAATTAAATTAAATTAAATTAAATTAAATTAAATTAAATAATTGAATTAAATTAAATAAAATTAAATTAAATTAAATTAAATTAAATTAAATTAAAATTAAATTAAAATTAAATAAATTAAATTAAATTAAATAAATTAAATTAAATTAAATTAAATTAAATTAAATTAAAATTAAATTAAATTAAATAAATTAAATTAAATTAAATTAAATTAAATTAAATTAAATTAAAATTAAATTAAATTAAATAAATTAAATTAAATTAAATAATTGAATTAAATTAAATAAAATTAAATTAAAATTAAATTAAATTAAATAAATTAAATTAAATTAAATTAAATTAAATTAAATTAAAATTAAATTAAATTAAATAAATTAAATTAAATTAAATAAATTAAATTAAATTAAATTAAATTAAATTAAATTAAATAAATTAAATTAAATTAAATAATTAAATTAAATTAAATTAAATTTAATTAAATTAAATTAAATTAAAATTAAATTAAATTAAATTAAATCAAATGGAATTAAAATTAAATCAAATCAAATTAAATTAATTTAACATCAAATCAAACTCAATTGAATTAAATTAAATTAAAACTCAATTAAATTAAATTAAATTAAATTAGATATAACATCACCAAAGACATAAAGAATTCAATATAAATCTAAAATAACTTGAACACTATTCCAAATTTAAACTCATTAATGGAAATTAAACTAAATCACAAACCATTTGAACACCAATTTACCCTCAAAAGCTTTAGTTATCATAACTCCTAAATAGGACATTAAATGAAATGTTACTTCACTTATAGGATATTCAAATGTCCTAGTTCACTGAGTAAGTTAACAAAACTTGAATCCCTGGACGATTAATTCATTTATATAATCGAATTCATTTGGACTTAAAATAATTCTAGCAATATTGAAAAGATGTTTAAGATTTGTCTTAAGCACTTCCTCGATACGATAGGATGTTTATAAGAACAATTGAATTTAATTACTCTTTGATGAAGGAAATCGTCCTTAAAAAAAAAAAAAAAAACACAAAGAACCTAGACGTCATAGGAGATGACTAGCTATAGGATTAGGAATTTGGTAGAAAACCATAACCTTTCCCTTAGCTTTACCTAGGAACTTGCTTAAATATTCTAATTGTGTTTTAAGTGTAGCTTGGGATGACGGGAAGACCCTCCAGGTACGCTTTTATTTTATTGCAATTTACTTTCTTGCAATTTACTTTCCTGCAATTTACTTTCTTGCAAATGTACTTTATTTTTCTTGCATGATAAAACAACTGTTGCATGAAAACCCACACCTTTAGGATAGTCCCTAAAGCCGAAACCGAAACTAAGTTAAAAGTCATTGCAAGATAAAATTCACCGCCACAACATTTCAAAATATAAAACAACTCAAAATTTAATCACAAACATAACACAAAACTACAATTGCAACTAAATTAAAACGTCCTGTTGGATGATCGGGAATACCTCGGATGATGTAACCTACGTGTTGCTAACGGGATTTCCCACGGTCTAAATGAAAGTGTGGAACTCATTCAGTTGAGTTTAGCAAATTCATCCGGACTAAGTGAATCCGATAAAAATAATGATGCCGGAAGGATGGAACCGTGGGATCTTAACCGGTGTCGTTATAATCAACTTTAAGATTTGTTTTAATTAAAACACAAAAAACACTTGGAAAATTAAGACTTCTCTAAACCAAAACACTTTTCTCATCTCCCGATTTATGATTTCTAAAACTAAACCTCTCGCAACAATAAGGAGCTCAGAGCATGGTGGGCAGCACGGCCATCGTCATCAGCAAAACCTGAGTCTACTTCAGCAAAACTTTCCTAGAATTAAATAACAAAGCCATAGGACTTCGAGGTAGTTTGCCTAGTGCGACATAAATCCTCAATTCTTCGTTAGGCGCTTGCATTGCAAATTAAGCCCTAACCGGTCTTAGGATTCCGAGGTAGTCGTCCGGTACGACAATAAACCCTCACATCTTCGAGGCTATTTGTTTGATTTTATCATACAAATATAAGCCCTAATTAATTAAAATTGGCAAGATCAAAACATTTAAATAAACATTAGGACTTTCCTAAATCCAAGCCAAACAATACGATAGTCGGGGGATTACCGAAGTTCGCTTCGAATCTGTAATTTCTCCTACTTTTCTTCCTTTGAATTCTCAAAATAAAATGTTCCAAATTTGATCCATTCCCTATTGAAATTCCAAAATTCAATCCCTTGAAAACTTAAACTTTGAAATCCTTGAGAGCAGAATTATTGATTATTATCGAGAGTTTTCTTAGGTGATTCCCATCACTTAAGATGTAATTAACTATAGGGGCTTGCCCTTATAGGGAATTTTGAAGAACCTGTGTAATATAAACCCTGTTTAATGTTTTCATAATAAACAGGGGAATTTTGTCGGCTTATAAAATTGGTTTGCAGACCAAACGGATGTCACAAATCTTCTAGTTTATTTAATCGAGCCCCACCGTCAAGTAGTGTGTCTATCTTTAGGGATAGACACACGGTTTGTGGTGCGGTGCTCGTTTATATAAACTATTTGGGACGTGAGATCGATTTAATCTCATATCTTAAAACCTTCAAATTTAAAATTATTTTCAAAATCAAATACTACTTTTCAAATTATTTATTTTAATTAAATTAAAAATTCGCCGACAGCTTATGTTAGGCGACCCCCCTTTGCAAAATAAAACACACAACCTAAAAATATGCCGACAGTGGTGGCTCTCGGTTTTGAATCCCTCCGGCGGCTAGGCTGGCCGGCAAGGACAAGGGAGCTATCCATGGGTCAGGTCAACCAAGGAGTAGGGTTTAATGGTAATAAACCAGGCAAGGGGGGATTTGGGGTGAGGCAAAAGGTGGATTTGTCCATTTAAGGGAAGAGATCCCTTAAAATGGGGAACCCTTGGTCCATGCCTCACTTAGCTTGGGCTAGGTGGATCTAGGGTGGTTCCTAGGGCTCACTTAGTGGTTGTGGATAGGTTGGTTTAGCCACATTTGGTACAATTTGGTTTGGTCATGGGTTCAAATTGGCTCATTTGGGTTTGGGTTGGGCTAACTTGAGTTAGGTCTTGATTTGGGTCCAAATGTCTTGAGTAATTTTGAAGAGGTGATTTCCATGACGAAGTTTCATGAAGACATGTGGAGGTTTTGGGTTCAATTGGAAGGTCAATTTGGTGGATCTTGGTATTTTGGTTAATTTGGGGAGGGTTGAATCAACTTGGGTCCAAGTTGAGTTAAGGTGGGGTTTAGACCCAATTGAAAGTTTCAAATGGTCTAGGGGAATGTATTGAAGAGTTTTCAACATCAATTGGGAATAAATTTTAGGGTTTGGCTAATCAATTTGGTAGGTTTAGGGCATGGATTCACTTTAAGCTAAAATGGGGGTATTTTGGTTTTCACATAAATTTAGGTTAAGCATAAGCTCAAAATTGGGCAATTGAAGGTTGCATAGCTTTTATGGGAATTTTATGGAAAGTTTAGGATTGAAATTTGGGGGGAAAAAGGTTGGTATTAGGTTAATTGGGGGTTTTGGATTAATTAGGTAAAATTGGGGATTTTGTATTTCAAATGGAATTGAACTCAAATGTGAATAAAATTGGGCTTGGATTTGGTTTCGATTGATAGTAATGATGTTGAATTAAAGTTTAGAATTGAAATTTGGCAAAATTGAGGTCAAATGGGTTGGTTTAGTGTGACATTGGGTCCATTTACGTTAAAAATGGGTTAATTTGGGGATTTTGATAAAAGTGGGTTATTTTGGCAAAATTGGGCTATGGTGTAGTTGAAAAAAATGAAACGAAGAATATTTGGGATTTTTTGTATTTTTTGGAATTTTTTGGAATTTTGTGTAAAAAGGGTATTTTAGGGTATCAAGAGGTTATTTGGAGGGTATTGGGATATTTTGGTGAATTTAAAAGGTGGGGGTTGTTTCAAAAATTATTTTTAGGATTTTTGGGATTTTTGGTAATTTTTTTGGGGAATTTTTGGAAAATTTGGGGCAATTAGGTAATTTTAGGTTGGTTTGAAGGACCCAATGTCACAGCTAGACATTTGGCAAAATTTGAATTTAGATTATGATAAAGCTTAAAGTGAGCCATGGACCAAGAAATGTCCACCCAGAACATCTCATGGGTTGTTTCCAACCCTTTTAGCCAAAGCGCTAGGGCTTTGGACTTAGCCACATGAGTGCTCAAATGAACCAGGGGGAAGAATGGGTAAGGATGGTGTGTGTGAGAGTGCAGTGTGTGTAAACCAGACCTCACCGAGATCAGAGCCACCTGGGGTAGTCCTAAGGCTTGAACAACCTTATAGAAGCTCACTATTGGTTCCCCATATGGTGGTCTTAGCCTTCTAATGTGATTTAGAGGTTTGCAACCATCCAAGTGGGGTCCCAAGAGGAGTCAAGAAGTAGCTGAATTGCTAAAGGGTGGGTCCCAATTCTAGTCCTCTAGGATAGTCAAGGAGAAACCTTATGGCTAGATCCTAAAAACTAAGGAGAGAAGAAAAGACCTCACAAAAAATGAGGTCAACAAATGGACCCCCAATAGGTGTGGTGTGCTGACAGAGCACACCGCGCGTATTGGCGTTGACCGATGAGATCAACAAAAGCAACACAAAGGACTGAGTGACACACTTAGAACAAAGCACAGAACACTTCCGCTGGGGAGTGTCGGGTAAATCTCAAAGACTGAAGATTCCTGAACTCTAGCTGGGGAAGAAGGAGGTGAATTCCAAATCACAAGACTTGGAGAGATTAAATTTTAGATTCATTTTATTTTTTATTTCAAGTTTCAATTTTGAGTTTCAAATTGATTTCAGTTTCAATTTTAGTTAAAGTTTGGTTTAAGATTGACTTTAAGGTGAACCTCGCTGAGATTCAAAATTTGGAATGAGAATCAGAACTTAGGTTCTAACCTCGGAACTTGAAAGAGAACTAGAATTTAGGCTCTAGTCTCGACGAAGAGAGTTGGAATTTAGGCTCCAACCTCGAAAAGAAGATTAGAATTTAGGTACTGATCGAAAGGAATGAGGACAGAAATTTATGTACCAGCCTCAGAGAGAGAATCAAAATTTAGGTACTGACCTCAAAAAGGATGAGAATCAGAACTTAGGTACTGATATCGAAGGGGATGAGAATTGAAATTTAAGTATCAATCTCAAAAAAAGAGTCGGCATTTAGGTACCGACCTCAAAAGGAGAGAACTGGAATTTAGGTACTAGTCTTGAAAGAGAATCAAAATTTATGTATCGATCTCGGAAAGAGAGTCGGAATTTAGGTACCGACCTCACAAAGGATGAAAATTAGAATTTAGGTACTGATCTCGAAGGGGATGAGAATTGAAATTTAAGTATCAATCTCAAAAAGAGAGTCGGCATTTAGGTACCGACCTCAAAAGGAGAGAACTGGAATTTGGGTACTAGTCTCGAAAGAGAATTGAAATTTAGGTATCGATCTTGGAAAGAGAGTCAGAATTTAGGTACTGACCTCGCAAAGGATGAGATTTAGAATTTAGGTACTGATCTCGAAAGAGATGAGAATTGAAATTTAAGTATCAATCTCAAAAAGAGAGTCGGAATTTAGGTACCGACCTCACAAAGTAGAGAACTGGAATTTAGGTACCAGTCTCGAAGGAGAATTGAAATTTAGGTATCGATCTCGAAAAGAGAGTCGAAATTTAGGTACCGACCTCGCAAAGGATGAGAATCAGAATTTAGGTACTGATCTCAAAAGAGATGAGAATTGAAATTTAAGTATCAATCTCAAAAAGAGAGTTGGAATTTAGGTACCGACCTCACAAAGGAGAGAACTGGAATTTTGGTACCAGTCTCGAAGGAGAATCGAAATTTAGGTATCGATCTCGAAAAGAGAGTCAGAATTTAGGTACCGACCTCGCAAAGGAGAGAACTGGAATTTAGGTACCAGTCTCGAAAGAGAATCGAAATTTAGGTATCGATCTCGAAATTTCAGGAGTGCGAAAAAGTTTCTCGGAAGAGTGCGGGATTAGGGACACCGAGATCAGGATGCCTTAGCGGTCTTATACCCGAGTCGGAGGATTAGAGTGCGGAAAAGTTTCTCGGATAGGATGCGAGATTGGCGTGAATTCAGAAGAGAGAATTGAAATTTAAGTATCGATCTCGAAAAGAGAACTGGAAGTTAGGTACCATTCTTAGAAGGATGGGAACTGGAATTTAGGTACCAATCCCAAAGTTGGTATTGATTTGGTTTTGAAGATTCTGTGGAAATTTTAGTTTAGCGGAAGATTTGAATGAGACATGAAAGTGTTTCACATCCCAAGAGAGTTGATTGAAGGTTGATTGTTTGGCGAAGGATATGAATCCATGCCATCAGAACCAAATCGAAAATTTTGTGGTTCTGTGTCAATAAACTCAGTAGGCTGTCTCAAAAAGGGAAAAAAAACGCAGAGAGTCGAAAAGATTTCTAGAACAGCCGGAAGCTGGGGATATCGGATTCGGGAATTTCGTTTTCATTATTCATTGCTTTTAGTGATTTGATTTTGTGTTAGTTCCATTTTCGATTAAAATTTCACTTTGATTCGGATTTTAATTGATTTACTTGGTTCACATCTTGAAGTTTTAAGTTGATCTATTTTGAGTTTTGGTTTGTGTGTTATTCAGACTTTGAATTCACATTTTATTTTGTTGTTATTATTTCATTCTAATCGTTCTTCATCCAACTTTCATTTTTAGACCGAGTTAAACTCAGATCTGGTGGCGTTTGCAGTGAATTACACAAAACTAAAGGTAAAACCCAAAGTTCATTTCCATTAATATGTCGAAGATACATCAGATGATTCCATCAAAACATTTCTGATGACATCTTTCTGAAAACAAACTTTGACAAAAGTTCATATATATATCTGAACACAGACTGCATTGATATCTCCGTGTACTCTGACAAAATTGTCTGTTTGATTCATCCATGTCTGAAAAGTAAACTACA
The DNA here is from genome assembly GCA_022702705.1 of Papilionanthe hookeriana x Papilionanthe teres. Classification (NCBI taxonomy): domain Eukaryota; kingdom Viridiplantae; phylum Streptophyta; class Magnoliopsida; order Asparagales; family Orchidaceae; genus Papilionanthe; species Papilionanthe hookeriana x Papilionanthe teres. The sequence goes on from CM040424.1 coordinate 170,766,367, forward strand.
TAGGTAATAACATCACCTTCCAAGCCACTTTCCGGAGGAGAATCCCACGTAAGTGTATTTTAGAGGTGTGCTACTACTATGTAGCCTACAGCTCATAGGGCTGTAAATTCTCTAGCTCTGGATCTGGTTGGAAGTAGACTGGAATTTTACTATCATCCATCCTTCTGAGGGTGATGGAGATTCACTCGTAGGGAACTCCCGGTATGCAGTGCTTCTCTACAACTCCTGGTATGCAGTACGAGAATAGAGCCTACCAGTAGAGGTATCTCCACCGGCTCTCAGTATTATCCAATGCCAATTATCCGAAGTTCTGTCCCGAACATAATGTTGCATTGGTTGATGAAGGAAACGGTACAAAAGGGCCTTACAAAATCATGATGATATGTGTGAGGTGGAATGCAATCTCCTTCTGCATAGATGTTGATAATACAGCTGTTTGGTATGCAATTAGCGGGTAGGACTCGCCAAGCCACCATACTTTTTATCATTTTCTTAATTAAAACTGGCATTGGATCCACTTCATCGTAGCGGAGTATCTCTGGCGGATTCCCTTTCCTGTCATCAGCGAAGTTGTAACAGCATCCAAATTGGATTGTAATCCTCTCTTTGCCCCGTTTCCATTTCTTTGGCTCGGAGTAGGTCCTGCTACGTAATCATCTTGCATGACCTTGTTTCTTCAGCTCATTAACATAGTCTACAATTTCACTCTGCTCGTAGTGAGAGAAAACATATGTATGTAACTCTAGTCCTTCCAGGATGTTGACATATCTGCCTTTGATTCTTTGAAAGTATTCAAAATTCTACTTCCGCACCCTCTGGATCATCTCTAATTCGTGCTCTGAAATTATTTGCAGCTATCGTGGTATAGTGACGTACTGTGGGATATATGGCTCCACACCGTCTCGCACTCCTGGGATCGTCACTATCCCAGGTGTAGGCTCTGTAGTAATCCTCTTTGGGACAACCTTTGCTATGGTGCTCCTGAGGAACTGCCTCCTTGGGGTAACTGCCACGGCCATCGGGATTTCTTCTTTATTCTGCTCTTCTGTTAATTTCTTCAGCATCTTGGCGATACGGCGATTCTTGTTTCTTCTCTGAGTTGGAGTCAGGGTAGCTTTCCTCTCTCCCCGAATCTCAGTAGGAGCAGCACTGACAAGCTTTCCTCCTGCGGATGTTATCACTGATTTTATCTTGTTTTCCTCGATCATATTGATCTTCCTCTTCTAGTTCGCACCTTGGGGAGCCTTCTTGTTGAGCCTCATCACTGTCTTCCCACGGAACTGTTCGGGATCCACAGGAGTCTAAGCAGTTTCCTCATATTCCAACCCTAGCTGTGAAAGGTCCGAGCCAACCTCTATCAAAGCGTCAGCTTTCAGCTCTTCTTTGTTAAGTGCAAGACTCACGCCATCCTTAAAGTTCAAGAACAGCCTCCCGTTCGACATTTCCCTGAAAAGAAAACAAGGAAATGATCAGGGGCTGTACTCAAGACGAGAACAATAAGAAAACTTATTAAAGAAAGAATTCTAATTCAATTATTTCGAATTTTACAAGAGTAAGAGAAGATAAGAAAAGATCAGGAGTGAGCTGGGCTCAAAAGGAAGAGTCAAAATTTCATTATTACTTCAATTGCATATGTTTTCCTTTAATACATTCTTTTTCTTATGATTTTCTTATCATTCATTTTCTCTTTTCATTTTATTTCGGGTTCGGACCCAGTTATAAGTGATTACTCTACCCGTGCTTCTAGGAATGAAATTTCATTCTTCGAAACATCAGGTTGCGTAATACTTCTTCAAATATCGTCCATTGATTGGAAGCATAAATCGTTCTCCACGGTAATTCACAAGCTGGTAAGAACCTCTTGAGTAGACTGTCTCAACCACGAACGGCCCCTCCCAAGTTGGTTCAAATTTACCTCCTATCTTGCAGTGTGCAAGAATAGCTCTCTTGAGAACTAGAACCAAGTCACCGACTCTGAACATACTCAAGTGGACCAGTTTATCGTGTGCCTGGATCATCTTAGCTTGATACAGTTCCAGATTCTGCTGCACTGCAAGTCGTTTTCCTTCCATGTTTTCAAATTCTTCCAGCCGTAGTCTGGCATTTTCTTCTGTAGTGATCTTGTTCGCAACTTCAATTCTGAGTGATGGGAGCTGAACTTCCAAGAGTAGAACTGCCTCAAAGCTGTACACTAAAGTGTAGGGCGTAGACTGAGTAGGAGTCCTGAAAGTTATTCTATAAGCCCATAAGGCTTCTAACAACTTCTCGTGCAAATTTCTTTTGTTGTCGTCCAAGGTTTTCTTTAAGATTTGGATGAGAGTTTTATTAAAAGCTTCAGCCAAACTGTTTGCTCTTAGGTAGTAGATTGTTGAATAACGCCAGTCGATCCCATGCCTTATGACAAAATTGTTGATCTTCGTGCTTCTGAACGCGGACCCATTATCTGAAATGATTCTGCGCGGTACCCCAAAGCGGTAGACGACCTGATTCTTGAAGAACTATAGCATGTGATGTGCCTTCACTTCCCTGAGCGGTATGGCTTCTGGCCACTTGGAAAAGTAGTCTGTAGCTACGAGAATGAAGCGATGTCCTCTTGAAGAAGTCGGTTCTATTGGACCTACAATATCTTTGCCACAACAATCAAACGGCTACGACGCGATTGTCAGATGTAGCACATTTGGAGGTTGATGTAGAACCACTCCATGTACTTGGCACTGGTGACAATTCTTGGCGACCTTCATGCATTCGGTCATCATTGAGGGCCACTAGTACCCTAGTCTCTTAATCTTCATTTTCATCTTCGGACATGACTGATGAGCGCCACAAAGTCCTAAGTGCACTTCTTTAACAATTTCACGAGCCTTGGACCCGCTCAGGCACCTTAGCCACATCTGGTCAAAAGACCTTTTGTATAACGTATTATTTATTAATGCGTAAGACAGAGTTCTTTTCTTGATTTGATGGGCTAACGACTTATCGTCCGGTAGGTTTCCTGTTTGTAGATAATCTATTAATGGCTGACGCTAGTCTTCTGCATTTTCTATTACTGTTGCAACTGTTTCTCCTACTTCTTCTGATCTGTGTATTGTATCCATGTCGAGCCGCGAGAGAACCTGTCGCCCTTGAACTGACACTTCAACTAATTCATCTTGTAAGCAGGCAAACTCTTTTGCGAGGCGGGCTAACGCATCTGCAAGAGCATTTTCTTTTCTGAGAATCTTGTAGATTGTTACATTTGGAATTTTCTCCAATAGTTTCATGGCATACTGAAAGTACTGCTCGAGTCTCGGTTTCAGAATTCTGTATTGTCCAGCAATCTGCTGAATAATCAACTGCGAATCTCCGTAGATGTTGATATCTGTTATACCCATCTGAATGGTTAATTCCAATCCTGTTATGAGGGCTTCATATTCTGCTTCATTGTTTGTACATGGTTATGTTAGGTGGTAGGAGTATCTTAACATCCCCCGCTCCGATGTTATAAAGATTAGTCCGATTCATGCCTTACCGGGCACTATCATTTGCGATTCTCTGTCTTTCTGTGCTAAAGGTGCTCCATCGAAGTACATTTCCCAACGCTGTTCATCGGGGTCTTCTAAGCTCATTATCTGCTCATCTGGCAAGTCGTCATTGAGAGGTGATTCTGCTGGCAAAGGATGTGCTGCGAGGAAGTCTGCTAAGACTTGTCCTTTTACGGCACGAAGAGGAACAAAAGTTATATCGAATTACAATAGTATCATCGACCACCTAGAAAGTCTGCCAGAAAGCGTTGGGCTAGCCATCAAATATTGCAATGGATTGAACTTTGAAATAAGGTTGACCTTATGAGAAAGCATGTGATGCCTGAGTTTCTGAGCTGCGAAGATCAGGGCTAAATAATGCTTCTCAATCAGAGGGTACTTTACTTCCCTCGGAATCAGATAAAGACTTAAGTAGTAGACTGCATTTTCTTTACCCTCGTCATTGACCTGGGCTAACAGGGCTCCAAGGGAGTCATCTAAAGCCGCGGTATAAAGTATCAACGGTGTACCCGAGACTGAGGCTGCTAAGATAGGAGGTGTCATTAGATATTGTTTAATGTCCTCGAAGGCCCGCTGACATTTCTCTTCCCAAACGAATTTGGCGTCCTTTTTAACAAATGCCTAGAAGGGCTGACACCTACCTGACTAGTTCGAAATAAAGCGTCGAAGATATGCAAATTTTTGTTGAAAGGTTCGTAGTTGTTTCAAGGTTATGGGAGGCGGCATTTCTAAGATAGCTTTAATATTTTCCGGATCGACTTCAATTCCGTGATGTCGGACAACGAATCCTAAGAAATTTCCTAGAGGCGACGTCGAAGGCGCATTTTAAGGGATTCATCTTAAGATTAAATTGTCTTAATCTCTCGAAAACAATTTTCAAATCATACAAGTGATCCTCCTTCAGTCTGCTTTTGATGACCACATCATCCACGTAGCACTCGACTTGGTTGTAAATGAGATCATCAAAAATCCTCGTCATTGCTCTTTGGTAGGTTGCTCTTGCATTCTTCAATCTAAAGGCATCACTGTGTAGCATTATATTCCGATTGGCATTCTGAAGGCTGTGAGCTTCTAATATTCTGGTGTCATCTTTATCTGATTGTATCTTGAAGATCCATCCATGAAAGAGAAGACTTCATCTGTTGAAGCGATGTCGATCAGTAATTCTGGAATTGGTAGTGGGAATTCGTCTTTTGGGCATGCTTTATTTAAATCTCTGAAATCCACGCAGATTCTGATCTGTCCATTCTTCTTTCTGACCGGTACCACATTGGCTAACTAAGTAGGGTATTGTTCTTCACGGACAAATTTAGCGTCTATTAGCTTCTTAACTTCAGCTATAACTTGTTGTTCAATCTCTAGACGCATTCTTCTAGGAGCTTGTCTAACTGGAATGACAGCGGGATCCACTCCTAGTCTATGAACTGCAACCTCTGGAGCTAATCCTGGCATCTCGTCATAATTCCAAGCAAAACAATCCTTGAATTCCATTAATAGCTTGATCATTTCTTCGGAGTCTTCTTTATTGAGTAAGGAGCTAACAAATGTCGGCCTAGGATCTTCGCTAGTACCTAAGTTAACTTCCATTAACTCGTCTATTGTAGATTTAATCTTTTCTTCAAATTCTGGCGGAGCATCTCCGATTGGTAGATCTTCGAGATCATCTGAGGTTTCCAAACAGTCTTTTTTAGACTCGCAAGTGACAACGAAGCAAAATCCTGTATCATCAATGACCCGACCGCAAATAACGCTGTAATGTTTGCTTCCAAAAGATAGCCAAAAACTCTGACTCAATTTATAAATAGTGGCTAGTGTATAAAATTAATATTATGTAATTTAGAAAATATTTTTACACACTAGGGGTACTATGCAAGTATACGTATCGTTTCAAGTAATATAGGGTTTTGAAACAAAGACCCCAGTATAGATCTCACGAGGAAGAATTATAGTGATAAATTTTCTATATAAAAAATTAAAAAAATATTTTTATTTTATATTTTAATTTGATTATAAATTACTGTTAATTTACTAGATGCAAATAAAGAAAATAATAATAAGAAAATGATTTTATGAAATCTATATAAAATAAACAACTTTCTTTCCTTCAATTAATCTAAAATTTTTAAGATAATTTAATATTAGTTGGAGAATTTGATATATAGTAATGTGCCAAATAGAAGCATTCCTATTCTTTACCCTTTGATCCAGGTGCAAAGAACATTAGCTAATTCACAGAATAGGTCCGGATGTATTGTTAGTAGAATAGGTTAATCTAGGCTCACACTTCTAGATGTCCAAGGGTGGCTATGGTTGGCCCTACTAGTGACCCTTTCCTAATATATAAATCAAATTATAAGAATTTAGTCTGTCACTCTAAAAACTTATCAATTCTATGCCCTTTAAATCTTATCTTCCTATTTATTTGCACTTCACCTTGAATAACCTGCACATGACCTTTGACTACGCAAGGATTCATGTGACATTTACAAGTTAAGAGTTCTTCTCCTTCAAGGTCTCAAAACTCTTCAACCGGTTTTAATAATTCAAATGGCCAATTTAAAAAGTAAAATAAGATCAGGTATTAATGTCATCACAATATTTTGAAAATATTTTGAATTTCAATTCTCCATCGAATCTTTATATTATCTTATCTACCTCTTCATAATTGAAGGAAGAAAGTAAACTAACTACTCAGAACACATTGAAAATAAATAGCAAAAGATGATAATCAAACTTTGAATCAAATATAAAAATACTTATCTCAAATATTTCTTCTACAGATCTTCTGATTCCTACTGACTCCAGAGTGTAATGAACTCCAGATGAATAACTTGAAAATAAACTCACTAAACTAAACAAAAGTAGCCCTAAATTTCTCTCTCTATTTCTCTCTCTAAGGATGAGAGATCCTAAAGTGGATAAGAGAAAGGGTTACAATGGGAGGGGCACGTTTTCTGAAGAAATGGACCCCTATTTATAGGCTTCAAGGGTTGCGATGAGGCACCTCTTCAAAACATGTCCACATTCAATGAATCTTTTAGAAGGTCGGTCTGGTGCCTAGGCACCGGACACCGCGTCCAGTTCTTCGCACCTCTTCACTTTGGCTCACACCTCTTTGTGTTTAAAACCATTTTGGAGCATCCAGATGCAATGTATCGCATGTCGTATTATCAAGGAACAACTGTCAGTCTCCTAGAATGTCCAATAACCGCTCACTCCATCAAAATAACTGATCAAACGTTGTCAAAAACTTGACAGTTTTTGTATCGAGTCTGGCGCTTAGGTGCCAGCTTTTGGCGCCTAGGCGCCAGGCCATAATTTTTTATACTTTTTGTATTTTGCTTCATTTTTGCTCCTTTTTGCTCCTTTTTCCTTTTTAGACCTTTTTACATTACCTACATCCAAAAACACAAAAAAATATCTTTCATTAAAGCATAATATCCTTAGAAATTAATAAGAATTAAGACATAAAGAAATATGTATTTTTTTATATATCAAAATCCCCCAAACTTAAATGTTACTTGTCCTCAAGTAACTCTTTCTACTATATAAAATATATAACCTTTGGAATAAAAGATAAATATTTAAGATTCCTTATAATTTTTTATTTTATAAAGTCTTTAGTAAATTGTTATCCCAATTTTACTAACTAGGTTTAATTTTAAGAATTTAAAGAATATTTAACTACCAAATCATAAGATTTCAAACTTTCCATCCATTTTGAAAATAATAGAAATCTATTATATTAAGCTTTCATAGATTATTTACAAGAAAAAGTTCTTCTTGAAAAATCTTTTCTAACTAAATATTTATGTATAAAAATTAAGTAATGTATGTAACTAGTTTTCTTCCTATAAGATAATTCAAGTGAAGCCAATTTTTGATTAGGCATTTCCTCAAGCTTCTCCTCTCTTTTTTTTTTCTTTTTTTTTTATTGAGAGGATTACTATATCTGGATAGCCTGTTAATGGTTTTGAACTTCACTATCCTTAACTTATTTTTTCAAAACTTATACATTTCCACTTAATTATTATAACATAAATAAGAATTCAAAAAGATTTCTAATCTTTTCTTTTTCAAGTGATAATTTTTTATTACTTAATAATTCTAAAATTCTATTATTTCAAATATAAAAGTGATCTCAAATAAATTCTTCATTCCTTAAGTTATGTTAAATAGTTTTTATTTTTATGAAAATATTATCTCTTTAAAGACAAATAAAATTTAATTTTGAATGGATTTTCCCTTCCCCAATACTTAAGCTTTGGTATACTATGATAATTTGAAAGTATGAGAGAAAGAAAATCAGAAGAATTTTTAATAAGTATGTAAAAACAATCTTAAAAAGAAAAATTAACTTCTAATCATTCTTTTATGAATAATTAAGATAAAATTTAAGCATGTATATAAAAAGTAAGCAGGCTAATTTTATGATGATATTAAATTTGAAACATAATTAAAACAGAGCAAAATAATTAATTACTAAACATTAAACTAAAACAACATATAAATTAATTCTAACTTCAGTCTCAACACTAATCAGTCAACATACATCAAACACAAAACTAACAAACAATCTAAATAAAACAAACTAACAGAGTAATACATCATAGAGATCTATAACTACTAGTCACTAGCTGTAGCCTCATCATCATCATCATCACCAAAGGAAAATTCTACGTCCTTAGGATCAATAAATGGTGTGAATCTAGAAAAAGTAAGAAAACTAACATCATGTTCCCCCTTCAGAAATCTGACTAGGGCTTCATTATACTCAGCATCATAAATACTCTTCCTCTAGGTATAATCAGAAAAATGATCTAGTTTTCTATCAATAGTATCAATCCTGCAGTGAGTTTGAAATAACTCCTCGCCGTCGCTCTAAAACCGATCATGCATTGATTCCCGTAAATCTGATGGTGGCTCAGCAGAAGTAGAGGGTCTAGAAGTAGAAGGTCTACCTGAAGTATGTGCAGAAGTAGAAGGAGCGGTTGATCTCTTCCCTCAAAGACGATCATAGATACTAACAATCTCCTGCCCAATTATCTTTGTAGACTTTAACTTCTCCTCAGAAATATCAGTATTGACTCCATTACTAACACATAGTTAGTAGATCAGAGATGGAAATCCCAATCCAACAGAAGTGCTGGACCTCGCAGTAGAATCCACAGAATCATAAATAGTGCTCCCGACATCCATAAGCTTCCTCTCCTGAATGCAGTAGTTTAAGATCACTCTATCTCTAGTCACTTTACTCAGGTGGTTGGAAGGTAAAAATCTTGCAGAAATAAAATAGTGCCATGCTTTAGATATACCATTTAATTTGGAGGATTTGAAGTTTACCCTTTTTCCATTCCTGATCTTCCAACATCCGAGACTCGTCGATCGGATCAAGCAATAATCATATCCAAATCTCCCTCAGATGGTGATAATCCAGAATAATAGCACTCAATAGTCGGTGGTAGGCCATAAAATATGTTGATTCTTTCTGGACTAAATCCTACTCCGATTCCTCTGGCAAAGACTTCATAATCATTAGCATCTAGAAAATTTTCATAAAATTCTCGAACAATCGGGATAACAGAAACAACAGTAAAATAACAAAATTGTTGCCAGTTGTGCGCCACAATAGTGTTTTTGATCATTTCTCCAGGATGATAGAAACTTCGTTCAGAAATGAACTTTCTGGATGTTGCAAATTCATGGAAGCGAAAATGCGCAGCCGCAGTAGAAAATTTGCTGCTATCAAAGTTAGCTCGTGCTTTCCCACGTTTAGATTTTGGAGCCATCTAAACGTAAAAGAAAACAAGAACAAATTCAGGAATCAAAGATTTAAACTCTTTTTAAGTTTATAAAAATTAAAATAAGTTTAGAAATCCAAAGAAATCAGTAAAAATCAAATATTTTTTCAAAATTTTTGGTTCTTAGAAAAACTTAGGGAAATCTATGGTGAAAATTGAAAATGTGAAAATCGAAAATAAATGGTTTAAAGTGTAGATCTGACCTTGAGATGAAGAAATCGAGTGGTTTCGCGCTCAAATCCTTGATGTTTTGACCTCAAAAAGGATCTAGAGGATGTATTTTCGCAAAAATGGGGAAGAAGATGAAGCTTAGGTGTCAAAAATGGCTTTTGGGGGTTATTTAAGTAAATTCTCGGGTACAAGCCGAACTGGCGCTTAGGCGCCAGACTCGCCTTTCAAAAAATTTTTTTTTAAAATTTAATTTTCCACCAAAATTCATAAATTCAACTTCCAATTACTCATATCAGAGTAGAGCTTCAGTTTCTGACTTCCACAACATTTTTCAAAAATTTATAAAAATTATATATTAAATTCACCAATCAAACATAAGGTTTCAATCAAACTCACTAATTTCCATTTAAAATCTTCAATATTAACTCAATAAATTCTAGATAAGTACTATATTTGATTAAATTTCCTAATACACTCTCAAACATAACAATTTCCAAGGAAAAACAACACGCATTGAACATGAAAGAAAATACACAAACAAACACAATCAATTCTCTAAATCGATACAACGACTCAACAAACCATAATAACTATCTCATTACCAGAATATTTTAATCTTCACAAGAGAAATTGTGTATTCCACTTAGAAAGAACACTAACGCTCTCGGGAAATACGTAGCCTTCTTTTCGTCAATCCACTTGTTCTTTGCATACATTTCAACTTGTGCATCTTGATAAGCCGCAAAATGATAAAATTGAAGTTTCATTTGCCATTCTAGATGTTCAACTTGATGAAACATCGCATGAAGGTGATCTCCATTGCTTTTAAAATCCGCTTCAAACTTATCCAAATGACTAGAAATTTTCTCTAAGCTTACTGCGATGAAACCATTGAAGTAGGGTTGAGGATTCCTTGAGACCTTGTCCCTAGCCTCTTCTCCATGATTTCTTCCTTCCATTTCTTCAAACATTTCTCAAATCTCTCAAGAAGAAAGTGTAAGGGACATAATTTTGATTGCTTGATGGTTAGGGAAGAAGATGGGTTGATTTAAAGGGGAAAATCATGTGAAAAGCTGAATATTTTCTATTTTTGCACGACCCAGTAACCGTGGTGCTTAGGCGCCAAATCTGGTGCCTAGGCGCCGAACCTATTGATACATAGTTGATTTTGGCGATTAGGCGCTGAATTCTGGTGCCTAGGCACCGGAACTATGTTCAACTCCGTTTCACCTAATCGTCAAATTTTCAAAATTTCGTTCTCCAAGATAGGTAAATTATACTTGTAAGAGTAATTTAGACTCGATAACTCACATTGTAAACTATCATAATGAAGGTTAACTTGATCTCCTTTTTACTCATATTCAAAATAGAGTGATCCTATTTTTAAATCTTACATACTTCAAAATAATTTTCAGCCTAAGTCAACAAAGACTTATAAGCATTAAATTTTTCTAAAGTAATATAAAATAAATCAAGATCGAGGCATAACCTTATATTAAAACACAAAAACACTCACAAACAAAGATAATTATGGGTTGCCTCCCACAAAGCGCTTGGTTTAACGTCGTCAGCCAAACTTAAGTAAATCTTTAATCATGTTGACTCAATTCATAAGCCTCTTTATAAATCTTTTTAATATCTCCCAAATAAGGCTTCAATCTTACTCCATTTACTTTAAAAATTTTTCCTGTTTTGGGATCTTTAATATCCATAGCTCCATAACGGTATACTTTCTCAACTAAATAGGGTCCAATCCATTTAGATCTTAATTTTCTAGGAAAATGTCTTAAACGAGAATTAAACAATAATACTTTTTGTCCAGGCTCAAAAATTATTCCTGAAATCTTCTTATCATGCAACATCTTCATTTTCTCTTTATAAATTCTCGCATTTTCATACGATTCGTTTTTAATTTCTTCCATCTCATTTAGTTGCAATAATCATTTTTCTCCTTCTTTATTCAAATTAAAAATAAACTCCTTTATCGCCCAATAAGCTTTATGTTCAAGTCCTACAGGTAAGTGACAATGTTTACCATAAATTAACCAGTAAGGTGACATTCTGATTGGTGTCGTATAAGCTGTTCTATAAGCCCATAATGTAGAATCAAGTCTATCAACCCAATCAGTTCTTTTAGGATTAACAGTCTTTTCTAAAATTCTTTTAATTTCTCTCGTTTGATACTTCGACCATTCCACTAGTTTGAGGCTGATAAGAAATTGCAATTCTATGTTTGATTCCAAATTTTTGTATTACTGATTGAATTCTTATATTCCTGAAATGACTTCCACCACAGTGATAATTACCTTAGGCATTCCAAATCTTGAAAATATCATTTTCTTTAAAAATTTTGAAACACTTTTGGAATCACAGTTGGGTAAAGCAATAGCTTCAATCCACTTTGAAACATAATCAACTGCTAATAAAATATAAATTTTTCCAGATGATGGAACAAATGGTCCCATAAAGTCTAAACCCCATATATCAAAAATTTCAACTTCCAATATATAGTTTAAAGGCATTTCATCTTTCCTAGAAATATTTCCCATCCTTTGACATCGATCACATGTTTTCACATATTGTCTCACATCTTTAAATAAGGTAGGCCAATAAAATCCAGAATTTAAAATTTTAAATGCAGTTTTATCTATGCCAAAGTGTCCTCCAAAATCAGAATCATGACATTTTTGAATAATAGCAAAAGTTTCCTCATAGAATCTTTACCAATTTTAAATAAATGAGGTTCTTCCCAGATATAAGATTTAGCATCATATTTAAATTTCTTAATAAATTTGGTATCCAAGTCATAAGGCAAAATATTGCTAACTCAATAATTAACAATATCAGCATACCATGGTGTTTTCCATCTTTGAATAACATATAAAGATTCATCAGGGAATTTCTCATTTATAATTTCTTCCGAAATAATATCTTTTTTAATTCTAGACAAATGATCAGCAATTTGGTTTTCAGTTCCTTTTCTATCTACTATTTGAAAATCAAATTCTTGTAGAAGTAATACCCATCTTATAAGTCTAGGTTTAGAATCCTTCTTAGATAATATATATTTAATAGCAGAATGATCAGTATAAACTATGCATTTAGTACCATGATGATAAGGTCTAAATTTATCAAAGACATATACTATAGCTAGAAGCTCTTTCTCAGTGGTAGTGTAATTTCTTTGTGTTTCAGTGAGAGTTTTACTAGCATAATATACAACTTTGAAAACATTCTCATATTTTTGTCCTAATACAGCTCCAATTGCAAAATCACTTACATCACACATTAAATCAAAAGATTTATTTTAGTCAGGTGAAACAATGATAGGTGCAATTATTATTTTTTCTTTTAAAATATTAAAAGCATTAATACATTCTTTATTAAATTCAAATTTTGCATCTTTTTCTAATAAATGACAAAGAGGTATAGCAATTTTAGAAAAATCCTTTATATATCTTCTATAAAATCCAGCAGGACCTAGAAAACTTCTCACATCAGTAACAGTAGTAGGTGGTTGCAATTCAAAAAAAATTTTCACTTTTGCTTGATCTACTTCCATCCCTTTTTGTGATACTTTGTGTCCAAGTATAATGCCTTCTGTGACCATGAATTGACATTTTTCCTAATTAAGAACTTAATTTGTTTCTTCGCATCTTTTCAGAACTTTAGCTATGTTTTCCAAACAAGATTCAAAAGAAGTTCCAAAGACTAAAAAATTGTCCATGAATATTTCAATTCCTTTGTTAATCAAATCACAAAATATTGACATCATACATCTTTGAAAAGTTGCAGGTGCATTACATAAACCAAAAGGAATTCTTCTAAAAGCAAATGTTCCATAAGGACTTGTAAATGTTGTCTTTTCTTGGTCCTCAGGAGCAATAAGTAATTGTTGATAACCAGAATATCCATCCAAAAAACAGAAATATGAGTGTCCAGCTAATTTATCAAGCATTTGATCCAAAAAAGGTAAAAAAAAATGATCCTTTCTAGTGGCTTTATTTAGTTTCCTATAGTCAATACAAATTCGTCATCCAGTAACTTGTCTTGTAAGAATAAGTTCATTTTTATCATTAACAATGACAGTTACACCTCCTTTCTTCGGAACACAATGAATATGACTTACCCATTGACTATCCGAAATAGGATAAATAATTCCAGAATCTAACCACTTAATAATTTCTTTTTTAACAACCTCTTTCATGATAGGATTTAATCTTCTTTACGATTCTATAGTAGGTTTAAAATTTTCTTCCATTAAGATTTTATGCATGCAAATGGAAGGGCTTATTGCTCATATATCAGCAATAGTCTAACCAAAAGCTTTCTTATAATTCTTTAACACACCTAGTAATTTTTCTTCTTGATCTTTACTCAATTTAGAAGAAATAATAACTGGTAAAGTTAACAAATTTCCAAGAAACACATATTTTAAATGGGAAGGTAACATTTTTAATTCCAGTTTAGGTGCTTTTTTAGTTGAGGGTAAAAGTATATCATTTTGAGTTATGTTTAAAGTTTCCCAATTATCTTTAATAAAATGAGTCTCTTCTTGTTCTACTACTTCATCTTCATCAGTTAAAAATTCAAATTTTTCTTCAGAATTAACTTTACATTTTTCTTGATAATGTTTTTCAATTAAATAATAAATTATATTCATTTGATAACATTTCTCTTTATTAGGGTACTTCATTGATTTAAGAACATTGAATTTAATTTCTTGATCATTAACTCTTATGGTTAATTATCCTTTTTACACATCAATCATAGCTCGTCCGGTAGCTAGAAAAGGTCTTCCTAAAATAATAGGTATCTCTTTACCTTCTTCCATATCAAGTACTATGAAATCTACAGGGAAGATAAATTTATCCACTTTAACAAGGACATCCTCTATAACTCCTTTAGGATAAGTGATAGATCTATCGCTTAACCGAAGAGTTACAAGTGGTGGGAGTAATATCTCCTAAATCCAATCTTCGAATGATAGAAAATGGCATGAGATTAATACTTGCTCCTAAATCACATAAAGCTTTTCCGCAAAATTTTTCTCCAATAGCACGAGGTATAGTTAAACTTCCAGGATCCTTAAGATTTTCGAGTAATTTCTTTTGAATTATTGCACTCGCATTCTTCACTTAATGCAACGGTTTCAAAAGCTTCAAATTTTCATTTTTTGCTTAAAATATCCTTCATAAATTTTGCGTACGTTGGCATTTGTTCCAAAGTTTCAGCAAAAGGTATGTTAATAGTAAGTTTCTTACAAATTTCAAAGAACTTAGAAAATTGATGATCTAATTTCTGCTGTTTAAGTCTTTGAGGAAAAGGTGGTGGTGATTTTTCAACTTCCACATTGTCGGCATATTTTTAGGTTGAGTGTTGTATTTTTGAAAAGAGGTCGCCTACAGAAATTGTCGGCAAATTTTTAATTTAAAGAAATAATTTGAAAAGTAGTATTTGATTTTAAAAATAATCTTAAATTTGAAAATTTTAAGATATGAAATCAAACTGATCTCACATCCCAAATAGTTTATATAAACGAGCACCGCACCACAAACCGTGTATCTATCCCGAAGAATAGGCACAATCGCTCGACGATGGGGCTCGATTAAATAAACTAGAAGATTTGTGATATCTCGTTTGGTCCGCGAACCAATTTTATAAGCCGACAAAATTCCTCTCGCTTAATATAAATGAATTAAGCGAGGTTTATATTACCTGGGTTCTTAAAATTCCCTATAAGGGTAAGCCCCTATAGTTAATTACATCTTAAGTGACGGGGATCACCTAAGAAAACTCTCGATAATAATCAATAATTCTACTCTCAAGAATCTCAAAGTTTAAGTTTTCAAGGGATTGAATTTTGGAATTTCAATAGGGAATGGATCAAATTTGGAACATTTTATTTTGGGAATCCAAAGGAAGAAATGTAGGAGAAATCACAGATCTAAAGCGAACTCCGGTAATTTCCCAACTATCCTATTGTTTGGATTGAATTTAGGAAAGTCCTGATATTTATTTAATGTTTTGATCTTGCCAATTTTAATTAATTAGGACTTTTATTCGTATGACATGATCATACAAATAGCCTCGAAGATGTGAGGGTTTATGTCGTATCGCACGACTACCTTGGAATTCTAAGACCGGTTAGGGCTTAATTTGCAATGCAAATGCCTAACAAAAGGTTGAGGATTTATGTTGCACTAGGCAAACTACCTCGAAGTCCTATGGCTTAGCTATTTAATTCTTAAGAAAGTTTTGCTGAAGCAGATTCAGGTTTTGCTGATGACGATGGTCGTGCTGCCCACCATGCTTCGAGCTCCTTGTTGTTGCAAAGGTTTAGTTTTAGAAGTCATAAATCAGGAGATGAGAAAAGTGTTTTGGTTTAGAGAAATTCTTAGTTTCCAAGTGTTTTTTATGTTCTAATTAAAACAAATCTTAAATTTGATTATAACAACACCGGTTAAGATCCCACGGTTCCATCATTCCGGCATCGTTATTTTTATCGGATTCACTTAGTCCATATGAATTTGCTAAACTCAACTAAATGAGTTCCACACTTTCATTTAGACCATGGGAAATCTCGTTAGCAACACGTAGGTTACATCATCCGAGGTATTCCCAATCATCCAACAAGACGTTTTAATTTAGTTGTAGTTGTAGTTTTGTATTCTGTTTGTGATTAAATTTTGAGTTGTTTTATATTTTGAAATGTCGTGGCGGTGAATTTTATCTTGCAATGACTTTTAATTTAGTTTTGGTTTCAGTTTTAGGGACTATCCTAAAAGTGTGGGTTTTCATGCAACAGTTGTTTATCATGCAAGAAAAGTTAGTGCGATGCTATTAAATAAATTGCAATAAGGTAAATTGCAATAAAATAAAAGCGTACCTGGAGGGTCTTCCCGTCATCCCAAGCTGCACTTAAAACACAATTAGAATATTTAAACATTTAAAGCAAGTCCCTAGGTAAAGCTAAGGGAAGGATTATGGTTTTCTACCAAGTTCCTAATCCTATAACTAGTCATTTCCTAGGATGTCTAGGTTCTTGTTTTTTGGTTTAAGAACAATTTTCTTCGTCAAAGAACAATTAAGTTCAATTATTCTTATAAACATCCCATCATATCGAGGAAGTGCTTAAGACGAGTCTTAAACATCTTTTCAATATTTCTAGGATTATTTTTAAGTCTAAGAGAATTTAATTATACAAATGAATTAATCGTCCGGAATTCAAGTTTTGTTGTTATCTTACTCAGTGAACTAGGACATTCGAATATCCTATGAGGGAAATAACATTTCACTTAACGTTCTATTTAGGAGTTATGACAACAAAAGCTTTTGAGGGCAAATTGATGTTCAAATGGTTTGTGATTTAATTTAATTTCAGTTAATGGGTTTAAATTTGGAATAGTGTTCAAGTTGCTTTATAATTATTTTTGAATTTATTTATGTCTTAGGTGATGTTATTTTTTTAATTCAATTTAATTTAACTTTAATTTAATTTAACTTTAATTTAATTTAATTTAATTTAATATGATTTAATTTAATTTAATTTGATTTAATTTGATTTAATTTAATTTAATTTGATTTAATTTAATTTAATTTAATTTAATTTAATTTAATTTAATTTAATTTTTAATTTAATTTTATTTTTAATTTTAATTTAATATTTTATTTTTTTATGTTTTAAAGATGATTTAATTTTAATTATTAAAGTATTAATTTAATTGAAATTTTAAAAGGATTTAATTTAAATAATTTAACTTTAATTTAATTTAATTATTAAGTCTTTTAGCATTTTAAGTCTTAAATTTGGATTATCATTTTAATTAGGAATTAAATATTATTGAGATGATTAATTTAGGGATTCTTAAATTAAAGAACAAATCTCTTCCTAATAATATCCCTATTTTAATAATTCCAATTTTATTATTCTTCCAAATTTAATCAATTATTTAATTAAGGTTTATTTCAATTATTTTTAAATTTTTTAATAGGTTTCTATCGTTATTATTCAAATTTCAATCATCCAAATCAGATTAGGATCAAATACTTTACTCTTTAATTTTATTGAGCCTAAAGTTTTAATTAAAGGTTAAAATTTTAATTACCATTTTGCCCTTCAAGCTTAATAATTTCATAACTCACTAAATTGAGCTTAAATGAACTTGAAATTTTTATGTGACTTCACTCATATGTCAATAAAGGCATGAGAGGAGAAAATGTGATATTTCTGTATTTAATTTATTTATGTAATTATTTTTGGTGGAAAATAGGGATTTCCAAGGAAAATTTAATAATATGACAAAGAGAAAGTTTCTATCCTTAAGAAAATTATGGGACATTCCTAATGACCAGAGGATCACTTGGACCAACTTTGGTGACTTTTTGATTTATATTCTTTTTATTATAATTATTTTGAGTTTTGGAGTATTAATTAATTTAAAAATAAAATAAAGGTTGAAAAATGAATTTTATATTTTTAAAAAATCTCTCTGATATAAGGGAAATCAGAGAATCAATTTTTATAATTTTTTGATTTCTCTTTTATTTATTAGAATTATGTTAGTGGAAATACTAAAAATATACATTTTTTTAATTTTAAAATTACCTTAGGGCTTTAAAATTTAATATCTCACTATAGAGACTTAAGAAAAATATGGGGTTTGTTCCTAAGTGATTAAAATTCAAAATGTGACATTTTGGTGAATTTTATTATTTTTGTGATTTTTATTATTTTTTAATTATTAAAATATTAAAATAATGTAAGAAAATCAACTTTTTTGAAAAATTGTAATTTTATTTTTCTTAAATTCCCCTGATATCAGAGAGGCTCCAAAACCAATTTGGTGAATTTTTGAAAAGTATTTTGAAAGTTATGAATTTTTAAAGTTTAAATTAGCTAAATGGTTTAATCAACCCATTTGGTGGGGCTAACCAAGTCCAATCGACTTCAAATTTTTATGGTGGGTTCCTCTCGTTCTTAAAGGTCAGTGGAGAATTGATTTCAGGTCAATTTGATGTATGATTAGCTCTAATTAATTAAGGACCTATTTTGGGTGTTTAAGCCAATTAGGGTTATTCCAAGTGGATTAATTCAAAACCTATTTTTCATAGGTTCCTCTGGTCATAATAAACATCACCAAATTTTTCTAGAATTTATTTCAAAACATGCTAATTATTGGAATTAAAATACTCAAACTAGAATCCTAGAGTTGAAAAATCAATAACTCTTGATAGGGATGGCCTCTGACTTTGGAAAATTTAGGGAATGTTCCCAAATTTAGAGGCTTCAAAAGCCCTATGGTCTCATGTCATGGTGAATTGTATACATGCATGGAGAATTGAAAATGTGCAGAGGGTAAATAAATTATTAAAAATCAAATACTCAATGAAATTAAATGATTTCTTTTCCACATTATTCTCCTCTGTTCACTGAGCAAGAGGGTATTTTTATTTTATTTTTATGATTTTTCTACACAAAGCTATGCATTTTTCAAGTTCTAATAATTAAATAAATAGGAAAATAGCCTAATTTCCTACTTATCCACGCGGCGCCTTGTCATCCTCGGCATCTCCAAACGGCCACGTGGCGCGCTCCCATTCGATGCCGCCTTCCGACTCAGCGCCACACGGCCCGCGGTTCACGTATCATCTTCTGGTCCGACGCCATCTGAGCCGTCCGTCCGCGCGTGTATTGAATGAACGACATCCGTTCATCGTCCCCAAGCCTCCTAGCCCGAGAACCATCTGTCTTCTAGGCCTAAGATCTCACTCGATACTTGATCAAATTGAACGTTCTTATGCTCTATGGATTCGTCCTCGAGAAGACGAACACATCCATACGACTTATGTGGCATGAAATCGACTTAATAATAATGGAGAATGTTCGAAGCTCGGGAAGAAGAGTGAGGCCATACCTTCGCTCGGAGAAGTGTGGCTTCGATCCGAGGGTTGTGTCACCTTCGATTGCGTCCCCAGCAAGCTCCGCATGAAGTCTCCCGGCTCTCGTGAATTGTCTAGTAGGATTTCGACCACAGCAGATTACAAAGCTTGGAGTCCGGAACGGATGGGTGGCGCGGAGAGGGAGCTTTGCCGGCGACTTCTTCCCTCGGTCCGGTGAAGGTGTAGGATCAATCAATTTGGGGATTGGTCCACCGCGAAGAAGTGTCTTGGTTTTATCGCCGAAGTTCGAACTCAAAAGTAAGCTCGGCTAGAGGGAATTGGTGCCTGGAATCCGGCTGGGGATCAAGTGCTCTCATGTGTAGAGAGTGGTCCGGAATGATTTTGGTAGAGTTTCCTTAAGGTTGGTTCAAGCACCTCTCCCATGGCCGAGAGAGGGGGTGTTTAAATAGGAGAGGCCTGGAGGGCCTCCTGTGGGGAGTTAGGGACCGGGATCACCTGCTCTTGGCAAGAGAAGAACAGTCGCAATGGCCACCGGGGATGGGGCGGCTCAGCGAGTGGGAATTCCAAACTTTGGCTCCTCCCAAGGTCTCGGCCATGGTGTTTTCCGGCGACCCAGGCGGCTGGCCGGCAGGCATGGGTCACCCTCAGGTCCAGGTGGATCAGGGCTGGAGGTTTGTGCAGTCAAAATGGGTCAACCCACCATTTTGGGTTTGGTGCACCCTTCCAAGTTCTGGTTTTCGGCTGGGAGGATCATGTGAGTCAACCTACCAAAGGTAGTGAAGTCCACATCAAGGATTAGGTGGCAAAGTATGGTTTAGAGTGTATCATGTTTAAGGTAAAAAGGGTTTAAAAAAGGTTTAAGAAGGAGATTCCCTCTCTTGCCATTAATGGTTTGGTGAGGTGGAAAGTGGATTCCATGGCTCTCATGGCTCCTATGGGGCTCATGCATGGCTTCATGGCTTGCCTATGGCTTGCACATAGCTTGGCTTACTTATATGAAAATGGATTTTGACATTTTTGATAAATGTATGAGAGGTTAACATGAAGCTTGATTTAGAACAAATTCATATTTGATCGGAACTTTAGGGATGGTTTTAATCGAAGTCATGATGAAGAAGAGTGTCATGTGGGCTTTGTATGAATTTTGGGCCTTTAAAATTTAGTGAAGATGGGCTTTTGGATTTCAAAACAAATTTTAGGTTGATAATTTTGAAAAGGATTGGATCCAATAAGTGTTGAATTTAATTTAGGAAGGTTTCATGAATGATTTGGAATAAATTTGAAGTGGTTTGGGCTATAATTGGGTTGGATTTGGACCTCTTTGGTAAATGGGCCAATGTAGGTCAAATTGGGCTCACTTGGGCCAATGTTGGTCTAGGTTTCAAATTAATGTAAAATTAATGTTGGGAAATGTTTATGGGAGTGTTTGAAAGAGGTTTTGACTTTGATTGAGTTTTGATTTTGGGGTTTGGGCTTATTTGGGTTAGGTTTGGGTTTAGGTCAAAATTCGGCTTTTTGGCTTTGGGTTGAATTTGAGTGGGGTTTGGGTCTAAATTTTGGGTAAATCATATTAGTGTTTTGTTTCGTGGGGATGTTGAGGAAGGTTTAGAAAAGGTTCGGGGTTAATCGAGTTGAATCGCGTTAGTTCGGGTCATGGGTCCAAATTGGGCTTTAAGGCCAAAAGTGAAATTGTATTCAAATGTCAATCAAATTGGACTTGGATCTGGTCTAGATTGGTGTCGGGAATGTTAAATTGAAGTTTAGAATTGAATTGGACCAGAACTCGGGTCAATCGGGTAGGTTCGGCTTCGACATCGGGTTCACTTAGGGTTAAAATGGGTCAAATTGGGGGTTTTGACAAAAGTGGGGTAAATTAAGAAAATTGACCCATGGTGTAGTTGACCCATGGTGTATTTGGGATTTTCTGGAATTTTCTGGGAATTTTCTGAATTTTTGGATTTTTGGGTCAAGAGGGGTATTTTGGGTATTTGGAGGGTATTGGGAGGTATTTTTGGAATTTTTTGTCTTTTTGGCTATGGATGATCAACTTGATTGGTGAGGAAATGTTCAAGGTTAATTTCGGGGAATTTTGGGTGATTTGGAAATTTTGAAAAATTTGGGTAATTTCAAGGGCTTTGGGTAGAGCAAGACCCGTAGGTCCCGGGTCAAAAATAGAAAATTTGCAAAATTGAAGATCGAGTAATTGCAAGTGGAATGAAATCATTTTGGTCGAGCCATGAAGCCATATCAAGCCCACATGAGCCATGAAGGGACTCATTTGAGGCATCCACTATGTTGTTCCTAACCCTCTTAGCCAAGGGCTTAGGGGTTAAGGACCATCCATGTGAATCACCTTCATGAGTCAGGAGGTCAAGTTAGGAATGGGTGCATTTTTAGGAGGTGTGTGAAAGTGTAGAGTATAAGTGTAGTGTGTGTATAGGTTAGCCCTTCACCAGACCAGGCCACCTAGGGTAGTCCTAAGGCCAAAGAGTCCTATAGGAACTCATCCTTTAAACTTCCACATTTGATTTCAACCCTCTAGGTGATTAGGGTTCTACAGTCAAGTTTGTGGAGTTTGCAGGGAGTTAAGAAGTGGTTTGAATTTCTAAGTGGTGGGTACCAATTCTAATCTTCTAAGATAGTCAAAGGAAAAGCCTAAGGCTAGATCCTAAGTACTAAAAAGAAGAAGAGAAGACCTCATCAAAAATGAGGTCAACAAATGGACCCCCAATAGGTGTGGTGAGCTGACGAAGCACACCGAGCGTAGTGGTGTTGACCGAAGCGATCAACAAAACCAACACAAACGTCCAAGTGACAAACTTAGGACAAAGTAGAAGAGTTTCCACTGGGGAGTAGCAGGTATATTCCCAAGACTGGAGATTCCTGAACTCTCGCTGGGGAATGGAAAAGGAGGTGAACTCCAAATCACAAGATCTGGGGAATTCGATTTAGATTTCAGTTTCATTTCATGTTCAAGTTTTGATGTGTAAGTTTAGATTTTGAGTTTTAATTTAGATTGAAGTTTGATTTAAAATCAATTCGAGGAAATTTGGATTTGAAATGAGAATTGAAACCTAGGTTCCAACCTCGGGATTGCAAGGAAAACCGGAATTTAGTGTACCAGCCTCGGAGTGAGAATCGAGTTTAGGTACGATCTCGGAATGAGAACCGGAATTTAGGTACCGCTCTCGAAAATGAGAATTGAAATTTAGGTATCAATCTCGAAGAGAGTAAAAATTTAGATATCGACCTCGAAAAGGATGAGAATCGAATTTAAGCACGATCTCGGAATGAGAACTAGAATTTAGGTACTAGTCTCGAAATGAGAGCCGGAATTTAGGTACCGATCTCGGAAGTTTAGAATTGAAATTTAGGTATCAATTCGAAAGAGAATCGAAATTTAGGTATCGATCTCGAATGAGAGTAAGAATTTAGGTACCGACCTTGAAGGAAGAGAACTGGAATTTAGGTACCAGTCTCAGAATCCAGAATTGAAATTTAGGTTTCAATTCAAAAGAGAATCGAAATTTAGGTATCGATCTCAGATGAGAGTCGAAATTTAGGTACCGACCTCGAAGGAAGAGAACTGGAATTTAGGTACCAGCCTCGAAATTTAGAATTGAAATTTAGGTATCAATTCGAAAGAGAATCGAAATTTAGGTATCGATCTCGAATGAGAGTCGAAATTTAGGTACCAACCTCGAAATGAGAACTGGAATTTAGGTACCAGTCTCGAAAATTTTGAATTGAAATGTAGGTATCAATTCGGATGAGAATCGAAATTTAGGTATCGATCTCGGAATGAGAACTAGAATTTAGGTACCAGTCTCAGAAATTTTGAATTGAAATTTAGGTATCAATTCGGATGAGAATTGAAATTTAGGTATCGATCTCGGAATGAGAACTGGATTTTAGGTACCAGTCTCAGAAATTTTGAATTGAAATTTAGGTATTAATTCAGATGAGAATCGAAATTTAGGTATCGATCTCAGAATGAGAACTGGAATTTAGGTACCAGTCTCGGAAATTTTGAATTGAAATTTAGGTATCAATTCGAATGAGAATCGAAATTTAAGTATCAATTCGGATGAGAATCGAAATTTAGGTATCGATCTCAGAATGAGAACTGGAATTTAGGTACCAGTATCAGAAATTTTGAATAGAAATTTAGGTATCAATTCAGATGAGAGTCAAAATTTAGGTATCGATCTCAGAATGAGAACTGGAATTTAGGTACCAGTCTCGAAAATTTTGAATTGAAATGTAGGTATCAATTCGGATGAGAATCAAAATTTAGGTATCGATCTCGGAATGAGAACTAGAATTTAGGTACCAGTCTCGGAAATTTTGAATTGAAATTTAGGTATCAATTCGGATGAGAATCGAAATTTAGGTATCGATCTCGGAATGAGAACTGGAATTTAGGTACCAGTCTCGGAAATTTTGAATTGAAATTTAGGTATCAATTCGAATGAGAATCGAAATTTAGGTATCGATCTCAGAATGAGAACTTGAATTTATGTACCAGTCTCGGAAATTTTTAATTGAAATTTAGGTATCAATTCATATGAGAATCGAAATTTAGGTATCGATCTCGGAATGAGAACTGGAATTTAGGTACTAGTCTCGGAAATTTTGAATTGAAATTTAGGTATCAATTCGGATGAGAATCGAAATTTAGGTATCGATCTTCGAATGAGAACTCGGAATTTAATTACCAGTCTCGGAAATTTTGAATTGAAATTTAGGTATCAATTCGGATGAGAATCGAAATTTAGGTATCGATCTCGGAATGAGAATTGGAATTTAGGTACCAGTCTCGCAAGTTTGAAAGAGGACTAGAAGTTAGGCTCTAGCCTCGAAGATTTATCTGTATGAAGAGGGACCCAGTCTCATGCCATCAGAACCAAATCGAACAAAGTTCTTGGCGCAACATAACTAGTTGATCCTCTAAGACACAGAAGAAAGAGAATGAAAGGAGCTGGTAAGTGTACCAAGCTGAAAAGACTTGACTTAGCAATAAGTCGAGGAAAATATTCAAATTTCAAAAGAGTTTTAAATAGATTTTGATTGAGAGAAGAACTGAAAGGTTCGAATCAGAGGATTCAGATCGGAATTCAATTTGAGATTTAGATTCATTTTGTTTTAGTGATTCAATTTCATTTTCTGGTTAATTAGAGCTCATGTTAATTTGGAGTTCGTTTTGACATTCAGATTTTTAAAGGATTTTTCGTTCATTTTCTTTTCCATTTTCTTTTTCATTTTCTTTTTCATTTTCTTTTCTCTTCTCTTTCCCTTTTTTTTATGTTCATTTTGTTTGTCTTTTAACGATTCAAATTTATCTTATCATTCATTTAATGTTCATGTGAATTGGGTGTTCATCATTTTATTTTTTTAGATTTTTAAGGAAAGTTTTCTTTTATTCTTTTTTCTTTCTTTTCTATTCTTTGTTCGAAGTTCATTTAACTTTAATGGCGTTTCTCAGTCAACTTGCATAAAAGAGGAGAAAGCAAAAAATGTGACACGGTCACTTTCATTCCAATCATGTTGAGGATACATCATACAACTCGATCTGGAATACATCTCATACAATCCATTTAGACTCAAAACGGACTATGTATGATCTTTGCCGATCCATCCAAAAAAAAGTATCTGTTAAAAATCCATGTCTGAATAGTGAGGTACATGGTCAATAACATCACCTTCCAAGCCATCCTTGGCAAGGATGCCGTATGGATGTACGTTGGAGGTGTGATATTTTCCATGTAACTCACAGCTCGTAAGGTCGGAGGCCCTCTAACTCCGGGTCTGGTCGGAAGTGGTAAGGTGCTTTCCTGTCATCTATCCTTCTGAAAGTAACTGAGATCCGCTTCATTGGTACTCCTGGTATGCAATGTTTAGCAACATCTGCTCCGTTGCCCTTTAGTATCATGATAGAACCTACCGGTAATGATATCTTTACTGGCCCTTGGAACTCACCTGGGCCTGCTATCCGGAGGTCAGATCTGAACATGATATTACTCTCGTTCAGAAAAGAAACTGTGCGAAAGGTCCGACAAAGTCGTGGTGATCTATGTGCGGGGTATGCGATCACTCCGCTTGTAAATGTTAATGATGCAACTGTTGGGTATGCAATCTACCGGCAGTACCCTCCATGTTATCATTCTCTTTACCATCCTTTTGATCACTAATGGCATTGGATCTACCTTGCCATGACGGAGTATTCCCGGTGGGTTTTCCTTCCTGTCTTCTGCAAAGTTGTAGCAGCATCCACATTGTATTGTAATTCTACCTTTCCCTGTCATCTATCTCCGGGGTTCCGAGTAAGTGTTTTCTCTTAGGCGGCCCGCTCGGCCCATTCTTTTCAAATCTCGGATGCAGTCCACGATTTGTTGTTGTTCGTATTCTGAGAACACATCTGTATGTAGCTCGAGGCCTTCTAGTATATTGATCCTCCCGCCTCCGATTCTCTCGAAGTATTCGAAAGTTTTCTTCTCGACATTCGCATTCTTTCTAGCTCGTATTCCGGAATAATCCGCAAATGGCGAGGCATCGGTGATGTATTGTGGGATATATGGCTCAATCCCTTCACGTTCTCCTGCATACCTCTGCTCCTCGGGGATGGTGTCCATCGGGACATCCTCCGGGGTTGCTTCTGCAACAAGGTTATGCATTGCTGGTGGATTTATCTGGTGGCGTTGTAGCCTTCTGTCGGCATTATTTTTAGGTTGTGTGTTTTATTTTGAAAAGGGGGTCACCTAATAGAAATTGTCGGCGAAAATTTGATTTAAATATATATATATAATTTAGAAAGTAGTATTTGATTTTGAAAATAATTTTAAGTTTGAAAATTTTAAGATATGAAGTCAAACTGATTTCACATCCCAAATAGTTCACATAAACGAGCGCCGCACCACAAACCGTGTATCTATCCTGAAGAATAGACACACTACTTGATAATGGGGGTCGATTAGATAAACTTGAAAGGTTTGTGACATCCGTTTGGTCTGCGAACCAATTTTATAAGCCGACAAATTCCCCTGCTTAATATGAAAGCATTAAACGGGGTTTATATTACTCGGGTTCTTTAAAATTCCCTATAAGGGCAAGCCCCTATAGTTAATTACATCTTAAGTGACAGGAATCACCTAAGAAAACTCTTGATAATAATCGATAGTTCTGCTCTCAAGAATTTCAAAGTTTAAGTTTTCGAGGGATTGAATTTTGGAATTTCAATAGGGAATGGATCAAATTTGGAACATTTTGTTTTGGGAATTCAAAGGAAGAAAGGTAGGAGAAATTACAGATTCGAAGCGAACTTCGGTAATTTCCCGACTATCCTATTGTTTGGCTTGAATTTAGGGAAGTCCTAATGTTTATTTAATGTTTTGATCTTGCCAATTTTAATTAATTAGGACTTATATTTGTATGATAAAATCATACAAATAGCCTCGAAGATGTGAGGGTTTATATCGTATCGGACGACTACCTCGGAGTCCTAAGACCAGTTAGGGCTTAATTTGCTATGCAAATGCCTAACGAAGAGTTAAGGATTTATGTTGCACTAGTGCAAACTACCTCGAAATCCTATGGTTTGGTTATTTAACTCTAAGAATGTTTTCTTGAAGTAGACTCGAGTTTTGCTGATGACGATCGCCGTGCTCGCCCACCATGCCCCGAGCTCCTTGTTATTACGAGAGGTTTAGTTATAGAAGTCATAAATCGAGGAGATGAGGAAAGTGTTTTGGTTTAGAGAAAAATCTTAATTTCCAAGTGTTTTTAACATTTTAATTAAAACAAATTTTAAAGTTGATTATAACGACACCGGTTAAGATCCCATGGTTCCATCCTTCGAGCATCGTTATTTTTATCGGATTCACTTAGTCCGAGATGAATTTGCTAAACTCAACTGAATGAGTTCCACACTTTCATTTAGACCGTGGGAAATCCCGTTAGCAACACGTAGGTTACATTATCCGAGGTATTCCCGATCATCCAACAAGACGTTTTAATTTAGTTATAATTGTAGTTTTGTGTTACGTTTGTGATCAAATTTTGAGTTGTTTTATATTTTGAAATGTTGTGGCGGTGAATTTTATCTTGTAATGATTTTTAATTTAGTTTTGGTTTCAGTTTTAGGGGCTATCCTAAAGGTGTGGGTTTTCATGCAACAGTTGTTTATCATGCAAGAAAAAGTAAGTGCGATGCGATTAAAGAAATTGCAATAATGTAAATTGCAATAAAAGAAAAGCATACCTGGAGGGTCTTCCCGTCATCCCAAGCTGCACTTAAAACACAATTAGAACATTTAAGCAAGTTCCTAGGTAAAGCTAAGGGAAGGGTTATGGTTTTCTACCAAATTCCTAATCCTATAGCTCTAGTCATCTCCTATGACGTCTAGGTTCTTGTGTTTTGGTTTGAGGACGATTTTCTTCATCAAAGAATAATTAAGTTCAATTGTTCTTATAAGTATCCTATCATATTGAGGAAGTGCTTAAGAAGAATCTCAAACATCTTTTCAATATTGCTGGAATTGTTTTAAGTCCAAATGAATTTAATTATACAAATGAATTAATCGTCCGAGAATTCGAGTTTTGTTATCTTGCTCAGTGAACTAGGACATTTGAATATCCTATAAGTGGGGTAACATTTCATTTAATGTTCTGTTTAGGAGTTATGATAACCAAAGTTTTTAAGGGCAAATTGATGTTCAAATGATTTGTGGTTTAATTTAATTTCAGTTATCGGATTTAAATTTGGAATAGTGTTCAAGTTGCTTTATATTTAATTTCTTTATGTCTTAGGTGATGTTATTTAATTCAATTTAATTTAACTTTAATTTAATTTAATTCGGTTTAGTTTTAATTTTAATTTAATTTTGATTTTTTTTAATTTTAATTTTAATTTTAATTTTAATTTTAATTTTAATTTTATTTGATTTTATTTTAATTTAATTTAATTTAATTTAATTTAATTTAATATAATTTAATATGTTTTAATTTAATTTAATTTAATTTAATTTAATTTAATTAATTATTTATTTAATTTGATTTAATTTAATTTATTTAATTTAATTTAATTTAATTTAATTTAATTTATTTAATTTGTTTGATTTAATTTAATTTAATCTTTAATTTAATTTTATTTTTTAATTTTTGTTTAATTGAAAATTTAAAAAGAGTTTAATAATTTAACTTTTTAATTTAATTTTAATGATTAAGTCCTTTAACATTTTAAAACTTAAATTTGAATTATCATTTTAATTAGGAATTAAATATTATTGAGATGATTAATTTAGGGATTTTTAAATTAAAGAATAAATCTCTTCCTAATAATATCCCTATTTTAATAATTCCAATTTTATTATTCTTCCAAATTTAATCAATTATTAAATTAAGGTTTATTTCAATTATTTTAAATTGTTTAGTAGGTTTCTACCCTTTAATTATTTAAATTTTAATCATCCAAATCAGATTAAGATCAAATATTTTACTTGTTAATTTTATTAAACCTAAAGTTTTAATTAAGGGTTAAAATTTTAATTACCATTTTGCCCTTCAAGTTTAATAATTTCATAACTCACTAAATTAAGCTTAAATGAACTTGAAACTTTTATGTGACTTCACTCATATGCCAAAAAAGACATGAGAGGAGAAAATGTGATTTTTCTGTATTTAATTTATTTATGTAATTATTTTTGGTGGAAAATAGGAATTTCCAACGAAAATTTAATAATATGACCAAGGGAAAGTTTCTGTCCTTAAGAAACTTATGGGACATTCCTAATGACTAGAGGACCACTTGGACCAATTTTGGTGATTTTTTGAATTATATTATTTTTATTATAATTATTTTAAGTTTTGGAGTATTAATTAATTTAAAAATAAAATAAAGGTTGAAGAATGAAATTTATATTTTTCAAAAATCTCTCTGATATCATGGAAATCAGAGAATCAATTTTTGCAATTTTCAAATTTTCTTTGATTTATTATAATTATTTTAGTGAAAATGCTAGAAAATACATTTTTTTAAATTTTAAAATTACCCTAGGGCTTTAAAATTTAATATCTCATCAAATAGACCTAAGAAAAATTTGGGATTTATTCCTAAGTGATTAAAATTCAAAATTTGACATTTTTGTGAATTTTATTATTTTTATGATTTTTATTATTTTTTAATTATTAAAATATTAAAATAATGCAAAAAATTAAATTTTTTAGAAAATTGAAATTTTAATTTCCTTAAATTCCTCTGATATCAGAGAGGCTCCAAAACTAATTTGGTGAATTTTTGAATTATATTTTGAAAGTTATGAATTTTTAAAGTTTAAAATGGCTAAATGGCTTAATCAACCCATTTAGTAGGGCTAACCAAGTCCAATTGACTTCAAATTTTTATGGTGGGTTCCTCTGATCCCAAAGGTCAGTGGAGAATTGATTTCAAGTCAATTTGATGTATGGTTAGCTCTAATTAATTAAGGAGCTATTTTGGGTGTTTAAGCCAATTAGGGTTATTTTAAATAAACTAATCCAACATCTATTTTTCCTAGAGTCCTCTAGTCATACGAAACATCACCAAATTTTTCTAGAATTTATTTCACAACATGCTAATTATTGGAATTAAAATACTCAAAATAGTAACATGAATTTGAAAAATCAATAACTTCTTATAGGGATGGCCTCTGACTTTGGAAAATTCAGGGAATGTTCCCAAATTCAGAGGCTTCAAAAGCCCTATGGTCTCATGCCATGATGAATTTTATATATGCATGGAGAATTAAAACAATGTAGAAGGGAAATAAATCATTAAAAATAAAATACTTGATGAAATTAAATAATTTCTTTTCCACATTATTCTCCTCTGTTCACTGAGCAAGAGGGTATTTTTATTTTATTTTTCCGATTTTCCTACACAAAGTTATGGATTTTTTAAGTTTAGGGAATTAAATAAATAGAAAAATACCCTAATTTTCTATTTATCCACGCGGCGCCGCGTCAACCTCGGCAGCTCAGAAACGCCGCGTGGCGCTCTCCAGTTCGACGCCACCATCTGACTCAGCGCTTCGGGGGCCCGCTGTGTCGTTCCATCTCCTGATCCGGCGCGATCCTGGACGTCCGTCCGCGCGTGTATTAAATGAACGGCATCCGTTCATCATCCCCAGACGTCCTTACCCGAGAGCCGTCCGTCTTCTAGGCCTAAGATCTCACTCGATACTTGACCAAATTTAACGTTCTTATGCTCTATGGATTCGTCTCGAGAAGACGAACACATCCATACGGTTTATGTGGCATGAAATTGACTCAATAAAAATGGAGAATGTTCAGAAGCTCGGGAAGAAGAGTGAGGCCATACCTTTGCTCAGAGAAGTGTGGCTTCGATCTGAGGGTTGTGTCACCTTCGATTGGATCCCGGCAAGCTCCGGATGAAGTCTCCCGGTGCGGTAAATTGCTCAGGTAGGATTTCGACCACAGCTCGATCACAAAGTTTGGAGGCTGGAGCAAGCTGGGTGGCTCTGGAGATGGGGCTTTCGGTGGGAAACTTCTCCTCTTGGTCCGAGTGAAGGTGTGGGACCGAGTCGATTTGAGGATTTGCTCACTTGTGGCAAAGTGTCCTGGTTTTGGGTGAAATTTTAGTTGAGAAATTGGATTCGTTGGAGGGATTAGGGCGAATTGACACTGGGGATCAAACTGCTCTAAGGATGGAGAAGGGTTTGGAACAATTTTGGCAGAGTTTCGACAAGGTTTGTGCAACTCTCTTCCCATGGCAGTGAGGGGGTCGGGTTTAAATAGTGGTGGATGGAGGGCCTCCTAGGGAGAGTTAGGGCTTGGGATCAGCTGCTCTGGGCATGGGAAGAACAGCCATGGTGGCCATTGTGCATGAAGCAGCTCAACAAGGTGGAATTCCAAAGTTTGGCTCCTCCCAAGGTCTCGGCCATGGTGTTTTCCGGCGACCCAGGCGGCTGGCCGGCAGGCATGGGTCACCCTCGAGGTCCGGGTGGGTCGTGGCTGGAGGTTTGTGCAATCGATTGGCCATGGACATGTGTAAAGGGTTTGAATCAAAAGGGTATGGGGAGAAGCTCATTTTGGGTCCAAATGGGTCAACCCACCATTTTGGGTTTGGTGCACCCTTCCAAGCTCTGGTTTTGGGCTGGGAGGCTCATGTGAGTCAACCTACCAAAGGTAGTGAAGCCCACATCAAGGATTAGGTGGCAAAGTATGGTTTAGAGTGTATCATGTTTAAGGTAAAAAGGGCTTAAAAAGGGTTTAAGAAAGAGATCCCCCCTCTTACCATTAATGGTTTGGTGAGGTGGAAAGTGGATTCCATGGCTCTTATGGCT
The DNA here is from genome assembly GCA_022702705.1 of Papilionanthe hookeriana x Papilionanthe teres. NCBI lineage: Eukaryota > Viridiplantae > Streptophyta > Magnoliopsida > Asparagales > Orchidaceae > Papilionanthe > Papilionanthe hookeriana x Papilionanthe teres. Next base: position 170,798,100 of record CM040424.1, read on the forward strand.
CCTATGGGGCTCATGCATGGCTTCATGGCTTGTCTTTGGCTTGGGGAATAGCTTGGTCAATTTCATGAAAATGGATTTTAGAAATTTTGGTAATTTGATGGGAATTTATATGAAGCTTGATTTGGGATGGTTTAATGATGATTTTGAAACTTAGGGGTGATATCAATTAAAGGTATGATGAAAAGAAATTGCCATGTGGGCTTTAGGGCCAATTTTGGGCTTTTGTATTTGGTGGAAATGGGCTTTTAGAATGGTTTAAAAAAGTGGGCCTTTAGGTTTGAAAACAAATTGGTGGATGTAAATTTTGCAAAGGATTGGATCCCATGAGTGTTGAATTTAGTTTAAGAATGTTTCATGAATGATTTGGAATAAACTTGAAGTGTTTGGGCTAGGTTTGGGTTGAGTTTGGGTTTAGGTCAAAATTGGGCCTTTTAGCTTTGGGTTGAATTTGAGTGGGGTTTGGGTCTAAATTTTGGGCAAATAATGTTAGTGTTTTGCTTGTGGGGATGTTAAGGAAGGTTTAGAAAAGATTTGGGGTTAATTGGAGTTGAATTGGGTGAGTTTGGGTTAGGTTTGGGTCATGGGTCCAAGTTGGGCTTTAAGGCCAAAAGTGAAATTGGATCCAAATGTCAATCAAATTGGACTTGGATTTTGTCTAGATTGGTGTTGGGAATGTTGAATTGAAGTTTAGAATTGAATTGGAATAGAATTTGGGTCAATTGGGTAGGTTTGGTTTGACATTGGGTTCACTTAGGGTTACAATGGGTCAAATTGGGGGTTTTTGACAAAAGTAGGGTAAATTGACAACATTGGCCCATGGTGTAGTTAAACAAAATGAAATGGGGAATATTTGGGATTTTTTGGAATTTTCTGGGAATTTTCTGAATTTTTGGATTTTTGGGTCAAGAGGGGTATTTTGGGTATTTGGAGGGTATTGGGAGGTATTTTGGAATTTTTGATATTTTTGGCTATGGATGATCAATTTGAGTGGAGAGAAATGTTTAGGAATGATTTTGGGGGATTTTAGGTGATTTGGAAATTTTTGAAAAATTTGGGTGATTTGGGATTTTGGGTAAGCTAGGCGGGTGTAGGGTCCCGGGGGCCAAAAATTGAAAATTTGGGAAATTGAAGATTGGGTGAATATAAGTGAAATGAAATCATTTTGGTTGAGCCATGAAGCCATATCAAGCCCACATGAGCCATGAGGGGACTCCTTTGAGGCATTCATTATGTTGTTCCTAACCCCTCTTAGCGAGGACTTAGGGGTTAAGGACCATCCATGTGAATCTCCTTTATGAGTCGGGAGGTCGAGTTGGGTATAGGTGTGTGAAAGTGTAGTGTATAAATATAGTGTGTGTGTAAGTCAGCCCCTTTACCAGACTAGGCCACCCGGGGCGATCCTAAGGCCGAAGAGTCCTATAGGAACTCATCCTTTAAACTTCCACATTTGATTTCAACCCTCTAGGTGATTAGGGATTTATAGTCAAGTTTGTGGAGTTTGCAGGGAGTTAAGAAGTGGTTTGAATTTCTAAAAGGTGGGTCCCAATTCTAATCCTCTAAGACAGTCAAAGGAAATGCCTAAGGCTAGATCCTAAGTACTAAAGAGAAGAAGAGAAGACCTCATCAAAAATGAGGTCAACACCTTCCTTCTTCTGTTCTTCTTAAGATTTCCTTGGTCTCTTCTGTTATCCTCGGAGCTGGCCTCCTTCCTTCAGGTACCTGGTGAACTGGCGTCCTTGAAGTATATGTGCCGCGTAGCAATCGCCTCGTCACGCTTGTCCATCTGCTAGTTTAGTTAACATCTTGCGGATACGGCGATTTTTATTTCTTCGCCGAGTTGCTCGTGAGAGTAGCTCTTCGTACTTCCCGAATTTCGTGGGCGCGGTGCCGACAAGCACTGCCCTCTCGTTGTAGCGACTACGGACTTGATTCTCTTGTCTTCTTCAATGCTTGTTTTCCTTTTCTTGCTCGCTCGGAGTGGTGGCTTGGGCCACCCACTTTCATTCTTGTCGGCCGGGGCGGTTCCTCTCGGTCAGCCGGGACCCGGTCACTTTCCTCGTATTAGCGGCTCGTCGGTGCGAAGTCCGAGTCAATCTCTATTATCGCTCCATCTTTCACCCTCCTTTCGTCGAGTGCAAGGCTTACGCCATTTCTAAAGTTCGGGACCAACCGCCCGTTCGACATTTCCCTGCGAAAAGACAAGGAAAAGGATCAGGGGCTGTACTAAGAACAAGAACATTAAGAAAATGTTTATTAAAGACAGTTTTTTTTATTCCTTTTATATTTTTAAATTCAACAGGAATGAAGTAGGATAAGATCAGGAAAGAGATTTTGATATGGAAGAGAAAACAAGGAAAACTTTATTGTCATGATTTTATTTATTTTAGCACATTCTTTATTATTTTTGGGTTCGGACCCAGTCATAAGTAACTACTTCACCCGTGCTTCTAGGGATGAAAAATCCATTCCTTCGAAACATTAGGTAGCGTAATACTTTTTCAAGCATCATCCATTGATCGGAAGCATATGTCGTTCTCCTTGGCAATTCACTAGCTCGTAGGAGCCTCCTGAGTAGACTGCCTCAACCACAAATGGCCCTTCCCAAGTGGGTTCAAATTTTCCTCCTATCTTGCGGTGTGCAAAAATAGGTCTTTTGAGAACGAGAACTAAGTCACCAACTTTGAAGGTTCTTGGGCGGACCAATCTGTCATGGGCTTGAACTATCTTAGCTTGGTATAGTTCTAAATTCGCCGCTGCTGCAAGTCTTTTCCCTTCCGGGCTTTCCAATTCTTCTAGTCGTAATTTGGCATTATCTTCGTCGTGATTTTGTTTGCAACTGCAATCCCGAGTGAAGGAAGCTGGACCTCTAAAGGTAACACTCGCCTCGGACCCATACACCGGAGCGTAAGGTGTAGCTTGAGTAGGAGTTCGAAGGTTGTCCGGTAGGCCCATAAGGCTTCTAATAACTTCTCGTGCCAATTTCTCTTATTATCGTCCAAGGTTTTCTTTAAGATTTGAACGAGAGTTTTATTAAAAGCCTCAGCCAGGCCGTTTGCTCTTTGGTAGTAAATTGTTGAATATCGCCAGTCGATTCCGTGTCTCCTGACAAAATTGTTGATTTGTGTGCTTCTGAATGCTAACCCATTATCTGAGATGATCCTGCGCGGCACTCTGAAATGGTAGACAACTTGGTTCTTGAAAAACTGTAGCACGTGGTGTGCTTTCACTTCTCAAAGTGGAACTGCCTCTGCCCACTTGGAAAAGTAATCTGTAGCCGCAAGAATGAAGCGATGTCCTTTTGAAGATGGTGGTTCTATTGGACCCACTATATCTGTGCCCCAATATTCAAATGGCCACGATGTAATTGTCGGATGTAGCACATTAGGAGGTTGGTGTAGAACCACTCCGTTCACTTGGCATTGGTGACAGCTCTTGGCGATTTTCATGCAGTCAGTCATCATCGAGGGCCAGTATTACCCTAGTCTTTTAATTTTCATTTTCATCTTCGGACCCGACTGGTGAGCACCACAGAGTCCTGAATGGACCTCTTTAACAATTTCACGGGCCTTGGACCCGCTTAGGCACCTTAGCCACATTTGATCGAAAGACCTTCTGTATAACGTGTTGTTTATTAATGCGTAGGACAAAGTTCTTTTCTTGATCTGATGGGCTAGCGACCTATCGTCTGGTAGTTTTCTTGTTTGCAGGTAGTCTATTAATGGTTGTCACCAATCGTCTGTGTTTTCTATCACTGTTGCAATTGATTCTTCTTTTTTGATTTGTGTATTGTGTCTATGTCGAGCTATGATAGGACCTGACGTCCGTGAACTGACACTTCCACTGATTCATCTTGCAAGCAGGCAAATTCTTTTGCGAGGCGGGCTAACGCATCTACTAAAGCGTTTTCTCTCCTGGGAATTTTGTAAATTGTCACATTCGGAATCTGTTCAACAGCCGTATGACATACTCGGAAGTATTGCTCGAGTCTTGGCTTTAAAATTCTGTATCGTCCGGCGATCCGTTGAATGATTAACTTTGAATCCCCGTAGATGTTGATGTCTGTTATCCCCATTTGAATAGTTAATTCCAGTCCTGTTATGAGGGCTTCATATTCTGCTTCGTTGTTTGTACACGACTCTGTCAAGTGGTAGGAGCATCTTAACATCTCCCGCTCCGGTGTTATAAAGATTAATCCGATCCCTGCCTTACCGGGCACTATCACTTACGATTCTTGGTCTTTGTGTGCTGAAGATGCTCCGTCGAAATATAATTCCCAACGTCGATCATCGGGGTCTTCTAAACTCATTATTTGTTCATCTGGCAAATCATCATTGAGAGGAGATTCTGCCGGCAAAGGGTGTGCTGCGAGGAAGTCTGCTAAGACTTGTCCCTTTAAGACACGAAGAGGCACGAAAGTTATATTGAATTGCAATAATATCATTGACCATCTGGAAGTCTGCCGGAAAGCGTTGGACGAGTCATCAAGTATTACAATGGATTAAATTTCGAAATTAGGTTGACCTTATGAGAAAGCATGTAGTGCCTGAGCTTTTGAGCGGCTAAGATCAGGGCCAAACAATGCTTTTCAATTGCAGGATATCTTATTTCCGTCGGAAGTAAACGACGGCTTAGGTAGTAAAGAACATTTTCTTTACCCTCATCATTGACACAGGCTAACGAGGCTCCGAGAGAGTCGTCTAAAGCCGCGGTATAAAGTATCGACGGTCTACACCGAGGCTCGGGGCTGCTAAGACGGGAGGTGTCATTAAGTATTGTTTAATGTCCTCAAAGGCCTTCGGCATTTCTCTTCCCAAATAAATTTGGCGTCCTTTTTAACTAATGCCGAAAAAGGCTGACACCTACCTGACAAGTTTGAGATAAAGCGTCGAAGATATGTCAACTTCCCTTGAAAAGATCGTAGTTGTTTTAAGGTTTTGGGAGGCGGCATTTCAAAGATAGCTTTAATCTTTCCGAGTCGATTTCAATTCCACGATGTCGGACAACGAATCCTAAGAATTTCCCGGAGGTGACGCCGAAGGGGCATTTTAAGGGATTCATATTAAGGTTAAATTGTCTTAATCGTTCGAAAACAATTCTCAAATCATATAGGTGGTTGTCCTTTACTTTGCTTTTGATGACCACATCGTCCACGTAGCATTTGACTTGATTGTGGATGAGATCATCAAAAATTCTTGTCATCGCTCTCTGGTATGTTGCTCCTGCGTTCTTCAGTCCGAATGACATCACTATGTAGCAATATACTCCGATCGGCGTTCTAAATGCTGTAAGTTTTTCATCTTCTGGAGCCATTTTTATCTGGTTGTATCCTGAAGATCCATCCATGAATGAGAATATTTCATGTGTCGAAACAATGTCGATCGTTAATTCTGGGATCGGTAGAGGGAATTCATCCTTTGGACATGCCTTGTTTAAATCTGCGAAATCCACACAAATTCCGATCCGACTATTCTTCTTTCCGACTCGGTACCACATTGGCTAACCAAGTCGGGTATTGTTCTTCATGGACAAATTTAGCGTCTATTAGCTTTTTAACTTCAGCTATGACTTGTTGTTCAATTTCTAGACTCATTCTTCTGGAACCTTGTCTGACATGGACAGAAGTAGGATCCACTCCTAGCTTATGGACTGCGACCTCTGGAGCTAATCCTGGCATCTCATCATAGCTCCAAGCAAAACAGTCTTTAAATTTCATTAATAACTTGATTATTTCTTCGGAGTCTTCTTTATTGAGTAAGGAGCTAACAAAGGTAGGTCTAGGCTCTTCGCTAGTACCTAAGTTAACATCCGTTAACTCATCTATTGTAGATTTGATCTCTTCTTCGAACTCTGGTGGAGCGTTCCCAATTTGTAAATCTTCAAATTCTTCTGTAGTTTCTATGCAGTTTTCATTAGACTCGCAAGTGACAACCAAGCAAAATTCAGCATCGTCAACTGATCCTACTGTGCCGAATCCGAGACCATGTTTTGAATTGGGTGGACGACCGGAGTTATTCCATAATTTTTCAAAATGTTGTGATTGACCTTTTGTCCATTGTTGAGGTAAGAAACCACGCTAAATTAAATTTTGAACACAGGGAGAGTACCACTCCAAAGGTAATTCCATTAATTCTGATGAAGTGACATTTTTAAATTGTACATTATTTTCAGTTTTAGAGGAAGGAGCACCACGGTAGAATTTGATTGGCTTTGCACCGCCGCTATGTACCTCTTTGACCACCATACCCTCGATCTTATTAGAATGGATCGGGGTTAGGGTCATAGTATGTACATAGTGGTTAATCTTGTCGTACATCGATTTATATTCTTCATTCTTTTCATCTTCGAGCGGGATCTTGAATTGCGGCTTCTTCCGACTTATTGTTGCTGCTTCTTGCTTGATTTCTTTTTCTTCTTCGAACTATCTTCCCAATCAACATTGATGGCCGGTTTCCTCTGTCCAACTGTCCTAACGTCTCTGCCACGACCTCGTCCCCGGCCTAGACCTCGGATCCGAGTTGTAGAGAAACCTTCGCCATCTCGCCGTAAGGGAGTGGTGAGTGACTGTTGGACTAGAACTTCAGGTTCTTCGTCGTCCTGAACTTCCTTTGCTTCATTCGTTATGGTATCTCTGAAGAAAATTGTTTTCTTCGGAGGTGCATAATAAGCTGCATCTTCATGGATTCCAATTTCATGTACGGAGAATGGTTGTAAGTCACCTTTGATGCACTGTTCCCCTCCATCATAGTATTTGATGCACTGGTGTAGGGATGATGGTACCATCCTATTTTCATGTATCCATGGTCGGCCCAGTAGAGCGTTAAATGACGTTTCTGAATCAATTATGTGAAATTTCGCGGTTGTCTTTGCCAAGTCACCGGTTTTCATTAGCAGTGTTATTGATCCGAGGGCTCTTTCTCCTTTCTGGTTGAATCCTCTTAATAACATTTTGTCTGCTTCAAGCTCGCGAGCATCAATTTCCAAATATGCTAGCGTTCAAAGATTCATTATGTTGATTGATGCTCCTAGATCCACCAATACTCTGGAGAGTGTAAACTTCCCTATTGTAACTGAAATGTACAACGGTCGGTTGTGGTCTGTTGTCCCAAGTAGTAGGTCATTGTCCGTGAAGGTGACACCTCACTGTTCCTTTAGCGAGCAAACCTCATCTAAGGAATCTCCGGCCATTTGAGCTAAGCAAATTTCTGGATCAAGTAAGGCCTTGATTAGAGCTTCTCTCATCTCCTTTGATAAGATGAGAGCGTCGTAGATGCTCAGTTTAGCTGGTAGTTTCCAAAGATGGGCTAGCACGTTGTAGTCCACTTTATTTTCATGTGTCTCGGCTTCTTCTCGAATGGGTATTTCTGCTGCCGGGGTTGGTTCTTCCTGAACAACCACTTGCTTTCCTTTGTCCTTTGGACCCATTCTCGGGGGTAGAACTCTTCCACTTCTTAAGTTAACTTCTATAATTTCTTCTGAATCTAGTATTGAGTTTGCTGGTGTCTCCTCTTGAGTCAGAATGACAGGTTCTTCTGGAATAGCTTCAGAGTCTGAAGGCTCTAACTCTATCGTGACTGGAGCTCCTCGAAACTCTCAAATAGATTCGTTGCTTGTTGAACTCTCATAGGCTCTTTGGTGGATGTCTTCTTTATCATTGTGATTATCGAGATGGTGTATGATTTGAGAATTGTCATTTGTATCGGAATCGATGTCCGGATTGTCGCTAGTTACGTAATCGTTAGAAACAGTCAAAACGTAGCCAACGCCATAACCCTTATCATTATAAGATCCCACCGGAGTGAGCAAATAATCATACAGAGTCAGAGGTTCAAGAAATTTCTCCCCCAAATCGGAAACAACTATCCTAGGATAAGCAGCCCCTAGTCTAGCCTTAAGAGCCTCGGTCTTCTCTTCTTCGTCGATTTTCTTCTTCTCTTCAATCGTCTCCTGTTGAGGTGGTTCTTCTATCGCAAGTGATAGTGCCGACTTCATAGGTTTCGAACCCTGAGTTGATGCTAGCACCGAAGCGGTTTTGATGTGATCCAAAATCTTCTTCGCAGACTTTGTCCAAGCGGTAATCCATCCATCATCAGTCGCATAGGGATCTATCGGAACAATGAGATCCATCGAGATAACACTGACGGAACCTCCTTTCTGGGGTTCCTTCATGTACTCCTTCGGGATCGTTATATTCCCTTTCTGAAGATTGTCGTTGAGCCAACTTTTGAAGGTAATACAATCTTTTATCTTATGCCCAAGCATCCGGTGGTAAGGGCAAAAGTTGAGATCACCTTTCTCGTCGACTTCTTCTGGTCTCTTAGGTTCTGGTAGTTAGAAATCTGGAGTCTTTATCAGACTGCAGAACATTTTCGGCACTGCCTCATTCTTGAACGGATACTCCCTGCTCAAAAGCTCCTTTAGCGTACGTTATGGACGAGGTGGTTGTTCATACTGTTGGGATGACTGATAGCTGGGTCGGGGTTGTTGTGGCCGTTCTGACGGTATTTGTATCGGCTGCTTGCCTTTATCGACAGCTGCGACGATCCCGGACTTCTTTTCAAAAGTTTTCACGGGCTTCTGTTTGTCCGTTTTGTCGGTGAAACTTAATTGCTTCGCCTCCTCTTGCAAGCTTCCGGCCTTGCTTAACAACTTCTCAAAAGTCTTAATAGTAAATCCCTTGAGGAGAAGTGCTATCGGGCCATGAATGCTCTTAAGTAAAATGCCGATCGCATGCTTGTTCTTGTAGGCGTGGCTCACACTTCATACTTAGATTTCTCCATCGAAGTATGTAATCCACCAAAGTTTCGTTCGACTTCTGCTTCTCTATCACTAAATCACCTATAGTGATGTGGTACTGAGCTCCGGCAAATCGCTTGATGAAGAGGTTCTCTAATTCTGAAAATGTCTTCATCGAACCGTTCGGAAATTCCGCATACCAATCAAAGGCGATCCCTGACAGGCTGCTAACAAATTGTGGGAAGAGTAAAGCATCACTTCCGCCGGCATTGCAACAACTGGCACGAAAATGTGCAACATGCTGCCGAGGGTTTCCGGTTCCATCAAAGGTCTTGAACAGAGGTGGTACAAAGCCTTTCGGATATTGGACAACGTCGAATTCTTCGGGGTAAGGTCTACCCGTCCGAATGGATGTCCCGCTCTTTGATTGTGCTAAGGCTTCTCGCACTCGCTGTTCCACCATGCTCTTGATATCCTTTTCCGGAATCATGCTTTGTGTTGCATCCTTCTTTAATTGATCATCCCCGTTGACGGACGTAATCTCCTTTCCTTCGTCTACAATGTGAATAACTTCTGGGGGTGTTTCTCTTTGGGGTTGAACCTGACTCTGGAGAGTGGCTAGGGCTACAACCATCTCTTCCATCCTTTTTGCCATTTGGGCGATCGTATCATCTTTCTCTTGAAGCTGCCTCCTCATTACTTTCGACTTCTCTCTTTCTGCGGCTGCAGGGGCACCTTGTGAAGCTGAAGAAGCTCGTGTTTCAACCATGTTAATTTCTGCATATTCATCTTTCCATGAACTCCGACGAGTCAACTTCATCTCCGAATTTCTCTTCTCTTTCTCTTGCTAATCGCTGAATATCAGTTCTTAGCTTTTCCATAGCATCTTCTAGTGGTCTTTTCTGTACATCTTTGCAGTTGTCATGTGATAATTTTTGGGTTTCCTTCTAATGAGTCCCTTTTACTGCGGTAGCACTTTCTTCAGACTCAAGTCTCCTGACCAGACTTTCCTTCCCAGGTTGTTGTTTTAATCTTAATTGCCCAGTTGTGGGACGCCATACCATCCTCCTAGCGACGAAGGTGCCGGGACCGGATGGTCCAGTCGACCAAATGCCTGGAAGGTGGTATCCTCCCTAATTTGTAGTCCTGAAACAACGACAGGCGGACTAGCTTTCATTCTCTTATTCGGCTTTTCTGCAGCGATTGTAGGCTCTACTCGCGGCCCAAGACGAGAATTGGCCGGCACCCGCCCTATCCTTCTTAAAATTTCTGATACAGGGCATTTTTCTTTCTTTGCTAACTTCTCTATCAAGGTTTGCAGTCGAGCAAATGGAGTAATTCTAGCCCTTTTCTTACGACTATCGTTGTAATATACGGCCTGAGGCAATGCAGCAGCAATCTTGAGAACATTTTCCTCATCCTTTGCAGTGGAGAGGGGATGGAACCTGCTTCCTTCCAAAAGTGGTATGTATTCAGGCAGCGGTGTATACTCGGGCAGTTCTGGGATTTATTCTAGGAAAGCAACTTCAGCAGCTCTAGCTTCTCTAGCAATCCTTCTACTTCTGTTCCTTCTCTGAGTCCGTGTCAGCGATGGAATTCTCGAGCTGGACCCGATTTCAAAAACAGAAGGTTTCACAGGAAGATCTGTACCCTCCACGGTAACAGGTTCATCACAGTTCTGAATTTCCTTCTCCTTTAGTCTGGTAGAAGCTGGGGTAGGTGCAGAGACAACTAGACCAGTGGGGGTAGCAACAACAGTCCTTCTGCGAACAACAATACTCCTTTCAGATGGAATCTTTTGCAGATGAGGGAATTCATGAGTTGACTTGAGGTTAAACTCAATCAACGGCTTCTGAGTTTCAGGCACTTTGCTCGTGAGTGAAAAGAGATTGACGTCGGGGATTTTGATGTTGGTGTCCCCGAATCCTTGTCCGAATCGAATAATTCCATTGTCAGGTAGTTCGTCCTTGAACACGACCAGGTCGAGTCCATTGACGAAGGAGAAGATCAGTTTTGGGGCTTCCATTTCTGCAGGGCAGATCTCAAGTGTTAATCTCCGAATCGTGCTTCTTTTTATCGTACAACTTATGACGACAAAGAAAAAGTCCGAACACATTTCTGTTTACCTTAGTGTATTTGTGATATTAAAAGAAAATTGTTTTTTCGAAAAGATTTGTTCATTAGGAAGGTGAATTATTAAAAGAAGAAGAGTTGTAGGAAGGGTAAATGGAATTAATTAGGAACTAGAAAAGGAAGAGAAAGTCTTGTAGAAACTTCTCGACCCGCAAGACCGCTCCTAAAAAAATACCTATTGGGGGTCCACCCCACCTCAGAAATGAGGTAAAAGGATCTCGGAACCTCTCTATTTAGGGGTGTCTAAACAGTGGCTCCTAAATCCGAGAGAATGTTGGCTGTACTTATTCAAAGTAGAAATGAACATAGTATTCCAACGGAAAGAAGGGTAGTTTGATCCACTAGGAACATGGATACACTACCAATTTTTTAAAGCAGAATTATCTGATTAAAATGGAGAGAGGAATTTTCCCCAGCGGAGTCGCCAGAAATTGTCGGCATATTTTTAGGTTGAGTGTTGTATTTTTGAAAAGAGATCGCCTACAGAAATTGTCGGAAAATTTTTAATTTAAATAAATAATTTGAAAAGTAGTATTTGATTTTAAAAATAATCTTAAATTTGAAAATTTTAAGATATGAAATCAAACCGATCTCACATCCCAAATAGTTTATATAAACGAGCACCGCACCACAAATCGTGTATCTATCCCGAAGAATAGGCACACTGCTTGACGATGGGGCTCGATTAAATAAACTAGAAGATTTGTGATATCTGCTTGGTCTACAAACCAATTTTATAAGCCGACAAATTCCCCTACTTAATATAAATGAATTAAGCAGGGTTTATATTACCTGGATTCTTAAAATTCCCTATAAGGGCAAGCCCCTATAGTTAATTACATCTTAAGTGACGGGGATCACCTAAGAAAACTCTCGATAATAATCAATAATTTTGCTCTCAAGAATCTCAAAGTTTAAGTTTTCAAGGGATTGAATTTTGGAATTTCAATAGGGAATGGATCAAATTTGGAACATTTTATTTTGGGAATCCAAAGGAAGAAAGGTAGGAGAAATCACAGATCCAAAGCGAACTCCGGTAATTTCCCGACTATCCTATTGTTTGGATTGAATTTTGGAAAGTCCTGATATTTATTTAATGTTTTGATCTTGCCAATTTTAATTAATTAGGACTTATATTCATATGACATGATCATACAAATAGCCTCGAAGATGTGAGGGTTTATGTCGTATCGGACGACTACCTAGGAATTCTAAGACCGGTTAGGGCTTAATTTGCAATGCAAATGCCTAACAAATGGTTGAGGATTTATGTTACACTAGGCAAACTACCTCGAAGTCCTATGGCTTAGCTATTTAATTATTAAGAAAGTTTTGCTGAAGTAGATTCAGATTTTGCTGATGACGATGATCATGCTGCCCACCATGCTCCGAGCTCCTTGTTGTTGCAGAGGTTTAGTTTTAGAAGTCATAAATCAGGAGATGAGAAAAGTGTTTTGGTTTAGAGAAATTCTTAATTTCTAAGTGTTTTTTATGTTTTAATTAAAGCAAATCTTAAAGTTGATTATAACAACACCGGTTAAGATCCCACGGTTCCATCCTTCCGGCATCGTTATTTTTATCGGATTCACTTAGTCCAGATGAATTTGCTAAACTCAACTAAATGAGTTCCACACTTTCATTTAGACCATGGGAAATCCCGTTAGCAACACGTAGGCTACATCAACCGAGGTATTCCCGATCATCCAACAAGACGTTTTAATTTAGTTGTAGTTGTAGTTTTGTATTCTGTTTGTGATTAAATTTTGAGTTGTTTTATATTTTGAAATGTTGTGGCGGTGAATTTTATCTTGCAATGACTTTTAATTTAGTTTTGGTTTCAGCTTTAGGGACTATCCTAAAAGTGTGGGTTTTCATGCAACAGCTTATTTATCATGCAAGAAAAGTAAGTGCGATGCGATTAAATAAATTGCAATAAGGTAAATTGCAATAAAATAAAAGCCTACCTGGAGGGTCTTCCCGTCATCCCAAGCTGCACTTAAAACACAATTAGAATATTTAAGCATTTAAAGCAAGTCCCTAGGTAAAGCTAAGGGAAGGATTATGGTTTTCTACCAAGTTCCTAATCCTATAACTAGTCATTTCCTATGACGTCTAGGTTCTTGTGTTTTGGTTTAAGAACGATTTTCTTCATCAAAGAACAATTAAGTTCAATTGTTCTTATAAACATCCCATCATATCGAGGAAGTGCTTAAGACGAGTCTTAAAAATCTTTTCAATATTTCTAGGATTATTTTTAAGTCCAAGAGAATTTAATTATACAAATGAAATAATCGTCCGAAATTCAAGTTTTGTTGTTATCTTACTCAGTGAACTAGGACATTTGAATATCCTATGAGGGAAATAACATTTCACTTAACGTTCTATTTAGGAGTTATGACAACAAAAGCTTTTGAGGGCAAATTGATGTTCAAATGGTTTGTGATTTAATTTAATTTCAGTTAACGGGTTTAAATTTGGAATAGTGTTCAAGTTGTTTTATATTTATTTTTGAATTTCTTTATGTCTTAGGTGATGTTATTTTTTTAATTCAATTTAATTTAACTTTAATTTAATTTAATTTAATTTAATATGATTTAATTTAATTTAATTTGATTTAATTTGATTTAATTTAATTTAATTTGATTTAATTTAATTTAATTTAATTTAATTTAATTTAATTTAATTTAATTTAATTTAATTTAATTTTTAATTTTAATTTAATATTTTATTTTTTCTATGTTTTAAAGATGATTTAATTTTAATTATTAAAGTATTAATTTAATTGAAATTTTAGAAGGATTTAATTTAAATAATTTAACTTTAATTTAATTTAATGATTAAGTCTTTTAGCATTTTAAATCTTAAGTTTGGATTATCATTTTAATTAGGAATTAAATATTATTGAGATGATTAATTTAAGGATTCTTAAATTAAAGAACAAATCTCTTCCTAATAATATCCCTATTTTAATAATTCCAATTTTATTATTCTTCCAAATTTAATCAATTATTTAATTAAGGTTTATTTCAATTATTTTTAAATTGTTTAATAGGTTTCTACCCTTATTATTCAAATTTCAATCATCCAAATCAGATTAGGATCAAATACTTTACTCTTTAATTTTATTAAGCCTAAAGTTTTAATTAAAGGTTAAAATTTTAATTACCATTTTGCCCTTCAAGCTTAATAATTTCATAACTCACTAAATTGAGCTTAAATGAACTTGAAATTTTTATGTGACTTCACTCATATGTCAATAAAGGCATGAGAGGAGAAAATGTGATTTTTCTGTATTTAATTTATTTATGTAATTATTTTTGGTGGAAAATAAGGATTTCCAAGGAAAATTTAATAATATGACCAAGGGAAAGTTTCTGTCCTTAAGAAAATTATGGGACATTCCTAATGACCAGAGGATCACTTGGACCAACTTTGGTGACTTTTTAAATTATATTATTTTTATTATAATTATTTTGAGTTTTGGAGTATTAATTAATTTAAAAATAAAATAAAGGTTGAAAAATGAATTTTATATTTTTAAAAATCTCTCGATATCAAGGAAATCAGAGAATCAATTTTTAGAATTTTTTGGTTTCTCTTTGATTTATTAGAATTATTTTAGTGGAAATACTAAAAATATACATTTTTTAATTTTAAAATTACCTTAGGGCTTTAAAATTTAATATCTCATTATAGAGACTTAAGAAAAATATGGGGTTTGTTCCTAAGTGATTAAAATTCAAAATGTGACATTTTGGTGAATTTTATTATTTTTGTGATTTTTATTATTTTTTAATTATTAAAATATTAAAATAATGTAAGAAAATCAACTTTTTTCAAAAATTGCAATTTTATTTTTGTTAAATTCCCCTGATATCAGAGAGGCTCCAAAACCAATTTGGTGAATTTTTGAAAAGTATTTTGAAAGTTATGAATTTTTAAAGTTTAAATTAGCTAAATGGTTTAATCAACCCATTTGGTGAGGCTAACCAAGTCCAATTGACTTCAAATTTTTATGGTGGGTTCCTCTGATCCTAAAGGTCAGTGGAGAATTGATTTCAGGTCAATTTGATGTATGATTAGCTCTAATTAATTAAGGACCTATTTTGGGTGTTTAAACCAATTAGGGTTATTCCAAGTGGATTAATTCAAAACCTATTTTTCCTAGGTTCCTCTGGTCATAATTAACATCACCAAATTTTTCTAGAATTTGTTTCACAACATGCTAATTATTGGAATTAAAATACTCAAACTAGCAACGTAGAGTTGAAAAATCAATAACTCTTCATAGGGATGGCCTCTGACTTTGGAAAATTCAGGGAATGTTCCCAAATTCAGAGGCTTTAAAAGCCCTATGGTCTCAGTCATGGTGAATTGTATACATGCATGGAGAATGGAAAAGGTGCAGAGCGTAAATAAATTATTAAAAATCAAATACTTAATGAAATTAAATGATTTCTTTTCCACATTATTCTCCTCTGTTCACTGACCAAGAGGGTATTTTTATTTTATTTTTATGATTTTTCTACACAAAGTTATGCATTTTTCAAGTTATGGTAATTAAATAAATAGGAAAATAGCCTAATTTCCTACTAATCCAAGCGGCGCCCTGTCATCCTTGGCATCTCCGAACGGCCATGTGACGCGCTCCCATTAGACGCCGCCTTCCGACTCAGCTCCACGCGGCCCGCAGTTCATGTTTCATCTCCTGGTCTGACGCCATCTGAGCCGTCTGTCCGCGCGTGTATTGAATGAACGACATCCGTTCATCGTCCCCAAGCCTCCTAGCCTGAGAACTATCCGTCTTCTAGGCCTAAGATCTCACTTGATACTTGACCAAATTGATCGTTCTTATGCTCTATGGATTGACTCGAGAAGACGAACACATCCATATGGTTTATGTGGCATGAAATTGACTTAATAAAAATGAAGAATGTTCAGAAGCTCGGAAAGAAGAGTGAGGCCATACCTTTGCTCAGAGAAGTGTGGCTTCGATCTGAGGGTTGTGTCACCTTCGATTGTGTCCCAACAAGCTCCAGATGAAGTCTCATGGCCTGGTGAATTGTCTAGGTAGGATTTCGACCACAGCCGATTACAAAGCTTGGAGTCTGGAACAGATGGGTGGCCTGGAGAGGGGGCTTTTGCTGTTGGACTTCTTCCCTTGGTCCGGTGAAGGTGTAGGATCAATCGATTTGGGGATTGGTCCACTTGTGAAGAAGTGTCCTGGTTTTGTCTCTGAAGTTTGAACTCAAAATTTAGCTCAGCTAGAGGGAATTAGGTGGAATCCGGTGGGGATCAAGTGCTACTATGTGTAGAGAGTGGTCCGGAATGATTTTGGCGGAGTTTCCCTAAGGTTGGTTCGAGCACCTCTCCCATGGACGAGAGAGGGGTGTTTAAATAGGAGAGGCCTGGAGGGCCTCCTGGGGGTAGTTAGGGACCGGGATCGAGCTGCTCTTGGCAAGAGAAGAACAGCTGCAATGGCCAGCAGGGATGGGGCAGCTCGGCGAGTGGAATTCCAAACTTTGGCTCCTCCTAAGGTCTCGGCCATGGTGTTTTCCGGTGACCTGAGCGGCCGGCCGCAGTGCATGGTCACCCTCGTGGTCCGAGTGGGTCGGGGCTGGAGGTTTGTGCGGTCAATCGGCCATGGACATGTGTAAAGGGCTTGGATTAAAATGGTATGGGGAGAGGCTCATTTTGGGTCCAAATGGGTCAACCCACCATTTTGGGTTTGGCGCACCCTTCCAAGTTCTGGTTTTGAGCTGGGAGGATCATGTGAGTCAACCTACCAAAGGTAGTAAAGTCCACATCAAGGATTAGGTGGCAAAGTATGGTTTAGAGTGTATCATGTTTAAGGTAAAAGTGGTTTAAGAAAGAGATCCCCTCTCTTGACATTAATGGTTTGGTGAGGTGGAAAGTGGATTCCATGGCTCTCATGGCTCCTATGGGGCTCATGCATGGCTTCATGGCTTGCCTATGTCTTGCACATAGCTTGGCTTACTTGTAAGAAAATGGATTTTGACATTTTTGATAAATGTATGAGAGGTTAACATGAAGCTTAATTTAGAACAAATTCATATTTGATTGGAACTTTACGGATGGTTTTAATTGAAGTCGTGATGAAGAAGAGTGTCATGTGGGCTTTGTATGAACTTTGGGCCTTTAAAATTTTACGAAGATGGGCTTTTGGATTTCAAAATAAATTTTAGGTTGATAATTTTGTAAAGGATTGGATCCAATAAGTGTTGAATTTAATTTAGGAAGGTTTAATGAATGATTTGGAATAAATTTGAAGTGGTTTGGGCTTGAATTGGGTTGGATTTGGACCTCTTTGGTAAATGGGCCAATGTAGGTCAAATTGGGCTAACTTAGGCCAATGTTGGGCTAGGGTTCAAATTAATGTAAAATTAATGTTGGTAAATGTTTATGGTAGTGTTTCAAAGAGGTTTTGACTTTGATTGTGTTTTGATTTTGGGGTTTGGGCTTATTTGGGTTAGGTTTGGGTTTAGGTCAAAATTGGGCTTTTTGGCTTTGGGTTGAATTTGAGTGGGGTTTGGGTCTAAATTTTGGGTAAATCATGTTAGTGTTTTGTTTGTGGGGATGTTGAGGAAGGTTTAGAAACGGTTTGGGGTTAATTGGAGTTGAATTGGGTTAGTTTGGGTTAGGTTTGGGTCATGGGTCCAAATTGGTCTTTAAGGCCAAAAGTGAAATTGGATTCAAATGTCAATCCAATTGGACTTGGATCTGGTCTAGATTGGTGTTGAAAATGTTAAATTGAAGTTTAGAATTGAATTGGACCAGAACTTGGGTCAATTGGGTAGGTTTGGCTTGACATTGGGTTCACTTAGGGTTAAAATGGGTCAAATTGGGGGTTTTAACAAAAGTGGGGTAAATTGACAAAATAGACCCATGGTGTAGTTGAACAAAATGAAATTGGGAATATTTGGGATTTTCTGAAATTTTCTGGGACTTTTCTGAATTTTTGGATTTTTGGGTCAAGAGGGGTATTTTGGGTATTTGGAGGGTATTGGGAGGTATTTTTGGAATTTTTGGTATTTTTGGCTATGGATGATCAACTTGATTGGTGAGGAAATGTTCAAGGTTATTTTTGGGGAATTTTGGGTGATTTGGAAATTTTGAGAAATTTGGGTAATTTCGGGCTTTGGGTCGGCTAGACGGGTGTAGGGTCCCGTGGGTCAAAAATTGAAAATTTGCAAAATTGAAGATTGAGTAATTGTAAGTGGAATGCAATCATTTTGGTTGAGCCATGAAGCCATATCAAACCCACATGAGCCATGAAGGGACTCATTTGAGGCATCCACTATGTTGTTCCTAACCCTCTTGCCTGAGGGCTTAGGGGTTAAGGACCATCCATGTGAATCACCTTCATGAGTCAGGAGGTCAAGTTAGGAATGGGTGTATTTTTAGGAGGTGTGTGAAAGTGTAGTGTATAAGTGAAGTGTGTGTGTTGGTCAGCCCTTCACCAGACCAGGCCACCCAGGGCAGTCCTAAGGCCAAAGAGTCCTATAGGAACTCATCCTTTAAACTTCCACATTTGATTTCAACCCTCTAGGTGATTAGGGGTCTATAGTCAAGTTTGTGGAGTTTACAGGGAGTTAAGAAGTGGTTTGAATTTCTAAGTGGTGGGTCCCAATTCTAATCCTCTAAGATAGTCAAAGGAAAAGCCTAAGGCTAGATCCTAAGTACTAAAAAGAAGAGAAGACCTCATCAAAAATGAGGTCAACACACATTAACAGGTATAACAGTCTGATCTTGACTAGGAGAGAGAGTTTTTTTAGGTTTTTCAATCTCTTCAACCTCAATCTCTTTTTTAATTTCATTCTGCAATCTTTCTTTTAATTCCTTTCCACTTCTAAGTTGCACAGATTTAACTTGTTCATGTTCTTTTCCAGTTTCTTTTGGATTGATTTCAACATTGCTAGGAAGTGTTCCTACGGGTCTGTTATTAATTAAAGTAGCAATTTGCCCCATTTGATTTTCAATATTACGAATAACAGTATTTTGATTTTGTAATTGATTATTCATTTGCATAATTAATTCTTCTATTGATAACTTTTTCTGTTGATTATTAAATCCAGGAGGTTAATAATTTAAATTAACTTGATTATTCCAATTTCCAGTGGGATGATGCCCATTGTTGTTGTGAATTATTCCAGTTAAAATTAGGATGATTTTTCCATCGAGGATTATAATAATTTGAATAAGGATTATTTTTACTTGCAATAGCTTGTAAATTTTCAATAGTTTGAGAATCTTCAATATTAGCAGTGTTTTTATGCGAAATATTAATTGCAAAATTATCTAATTTCTTAGACATTGTCGCAACTTGTGAAGCTAAGATAGAAAAGACTTCATTATTGTGAATACTGGCCATCTTTTTAGGATTAATCCTTTTGGATGGCCATTGAAAATTGTTATTAACCATTTCTTCAATTAAAGTGTAAGCTTCTTCAAATGATTTAGACATTAAAGAACCTCCAGAAGAAGCATCAATAATTGATTTTAAAGATACAATTAATCCATTATAAAATGTTTGAATAATCAACCAATCAGGTAAGGCATGATGAGGACATTTTCTTAATAGTTCTTTAAATCTTTCCCAAGTTTCATATATTGTCTCCCCGTCAAATTGACTAAACTAAGTAATATCATTTCATAATTTAGGAGTTTTAGAACGAGGAAAATATTTAGCAAGGAATTTTGTGCCATTTCAGCCCATGTTTTAATAGAACCAGTCGTTAATGAGTTTAACCACATCTTTGTATTATCTCTTAAAGAGAAAGGAAAGAGTCTAAGTCTAATAGCATCAACAGAAACATTATTATATTTAAAGGTAGCACAAAGTTATAAAAAACTAACAAGATGTAAATTTGGATCCTCTTTTGGTGATCCACCAAATTGATTGTTTTGCACCATTTGAATAATAGACGGTTTAAGTTCAAAAGAATTAGCATCTACAGTGGGAATTTGAATACTACTATGAATTTCATCAACTATAGGGTTAGCATAATCCATTAATGGTTTATAAACATTTTGATCATTAAGTTCAATTGGATTTTGTAAAGTAGACATTTCTTGAAATTTTTGAATTTGTTTTCCCTTTTTAATTTTTCTAATTGTTCTTTCTAATTCAGAATCTAAAGGTATTAATCCTTCAGAACCAAATCTTCACATAAAATAAGGAATAAAATATATATCTTTTTCTTTTTTTAAGAAAATTTATACTATTCTATTTCTTTCTTCCCCGGCAACAGCGCCAAAAACATGACCCGACCGCAAATAACGAGTAATGTTTGTTTTCAAAAGATAGCCAAAAATTTTGACTCAATTTATAAATAGCAGCTAGTGTATAAAATTAATATTATGTAATTTAGAAAATATTTTTACACACTAGAGGTACTACGCAAGTATACGTATCATTTCAAGTAATATAGGGTTTTGAAATAAAGCCCTCAGTATCGATCCCACGGGGAAGAATTATAGTAATAAATTTCTATATAAAAAATAAAAAAATATTTTAATTTTATATTTTAATTTGATTATAAATTACTATTAATTTACTTGATGCAAATAAATAAAACAATAATAAGAAAATGATTTTATGAAATTTATATAAAATAAATAACTTTCTTTCCTTCAATTAATCTAAGAATTTTAAGATATTTTAATATTCGTTGGAGGATTTGATATATAGTAATGTGCCAAATAGAAGCATTCCAATTCTTTACCTTTTGATCCAGGCGTAAGGAACATTGGCTAATTTACAGAATAGGTTCAGATGTATTGTTAGTAGAATGGGTTAATCTAGGATCACACTTCTAGATGTCAAAGGGTGGCTATGGTCGGCCCTACTAGTGACCCTTTCCTAATCTATAAATCAAATTATAAGAATTTAGTCTGTCACTCTAAAAACTTATCAATTCTACGCCCTTTAAATCTTATCTTCCTATTTATTTTCACTTCACCTTGAATAGCCCGCACATGACCTTCGACTACCTAAGGATTCATGTGACATTTACAAGTTAAGAGTTCTTCTCCTTCAAGGTCTCAAAACTCCTCAACAGATTTTAACAATTTAAATGGCCAATTTAAAAAGTAAAGTAAGATCAGGTATTAATGTCATTACAATATTTTGAAAATATTTTGAATTTCAATTCTCCATCGAATCTTTATATTATCTTATCTACCTCTTCAAAATTGAAGGAAGAAAGTAAACTAACTACTCAGAACACACTGAAAATAAATTGCAAAATATGATAATTAAACTTTGAATCAAATATAAAAATACTTATCTCAAATATTTCTTCTACGGATCTTCTTATTCCTACTGACTCCACAGTGTAATGAACTCCAGATGCAATAACTTGAAAATAAACTCACTAAACTAAACAAAAGTGGCCCTAAATTTCTCTCTCTATTTCTCTCTCTAAGGATGAGAGATCCTAAAGTGGATAAGAGAAAGGGTTACAATGGGAGGGGCACGTTTTCTGAAGAAATGGACCCCTATTTATAGGCTTCAAGGTTTTCCTTGAGGCACCTCTTCAAAACATGTCCACATTTAATGAATCTTCTAGAAGGTCGGTCTGGCGCCTAGGCGTCGGAATCTGACACTTAGGCGTCAAACACCGCGTCCAGTTCTTCACACCTCTTCACTTTGGCTCGCACCTCTTCGCTTTTAAAACCATTTTGGAGTGTCTAGATGCAATGTATCACATGTCCTATTATCAAGGAACAACTGCCAGTCTTCTCGATTGTCCAATAACCGCTCACTCCGTCAAAATAACTGATCAAACGTTGTCAAAAACTTAACAGTTTTTGTATCGAGTCTGGCGCTTAGGTGCCAGCTTTTGGTGCCTAGGCGTTGGCGCCTAAGCGCCAGGCCATAATTTTTTATACTATTTGTATTTTGCTCTATTTTTGCTCCTTTTTGCTCCTTTTTCCTTTTTAGACCTTTTTGCATTACCTACATCCAAAACACAAAAAATAACTTTCATTAAAGCATAATATCCTTAGAAATTCTTAAGAATTAAGACATAATGAAATAGGTATTTTTTATAGATCAATCAACAGATCCTACTGTGCCGAATCTGAGACCATGTTTTGAATTGGGAGGCCGACTGGCATTGTTCCACAATTTTTCGAAGCGCTGTGATTGATCTTTTGACCATTGCTTAGGTAAGACACCACGTTGAATTAAACTTTAAACACAGGGAAAATACCACTCGAACGACAATTCCATTAATTCAGAAGAAGTAACATCTTCAAATTGTACATCTTTTTCAGTTTTGGAAGAAGAAGGGCCACGGTAGTACTTGATTGGTTTAGTACCACCACCATGTACTTTCTTGACCACCATACCCTCGATCTTAATAGAATATATCGGGGTCAGGCTCATAGTATGTACATAATGGTTTATCTTCTCGTACATTGCTTTGTATTCTTCATTCTTTTCATCTTCGAGAGAGATCTTGAATTGTGGTTTCTTTTGGTTTACTGTTGCTGCTTCTTTCTTGATTTCCTCTTCTTCTTCAAAGCTATTCTCCTAATCAACATTGATGACCGGTTTCTTCTGTTCAACTGTTCCACCATTTCTTCCTCGACATCGTCCCCGACGTAGACCTTGGGTGCGAGTTATGGAGAAACCTTCACCATCTCGCCGTAAGGGAGTGGTGAGTAACTGTTGAACAAGAATTTCAGGTTCTTTGTCGTCTCATGCTTCTTTTGCTTTGTTTGGTATGACATTTCTGGAGAAGATAGTTTTCTTTGGAGGTGCGTAGTATGCTGCATCTTCATGGATTCCAATTTCATGCACAGAGAATGGTTGCAAATCTCCTTTGATACACTGTTCTTGTCCTCCTTCATAGTACTTTATACACTGGTGTAGAGACGACGGTGCCATCCGGTTCTCATGGATCCATGGCCGGCCCAGAAGAGCATTGAATGACATCTCAGAATCAATTTTTGGAACTTTGGAGTTGTCTTGGCTAATTCACCGATCTTCATTAACAGTGTTATCGATCCAAGAGCTCTTTCTCCTTTCTAGCTGAAGCCTCTCAGCATCATCTTGTCCTCCTCGAGATCACAGGCATCAACCTCTAAATAGGCTAGCGTTCGAAGGTTCATTATATTAATTGATGCTCCCGGATCGACTAACACCCTGGAAAGTGTGAACTTTCCAATACTGACTGAAATGTACAACGGTTAGTTGTGATCTGCTGTTCCAAGTGGTAAATCATCATCCGTGAAGGTAACACTGCGTTGTCCTTTCAATGAGCAAACCTCGTCGAAGGAATTGCCAGCCATTTGAGCTAAGAAAATTTCTGGATCAAGCAAGGCCTTGACCAGAGATTCTCTCATCTCCTTTGACAGGATCAGAGTGTCGTAGATGCTTAGTTTAGCCGGTAGCTTCCTAAGATGGGCTAGCACATTATAGTTCACTTTATTAGCAGGCTATTTCATTTCTTCCCGAATGGGCAATTCTTCTGCTGGGGTTGGCTCTTCCTGAGTAACCACCTGCTTCCCTTTGTCCTTTGGACTGAATCTCGAAGGTAGGACCTTTCCGCTTCTTAGATTGACTTCAGTAATTTCATCTGGATCCACCGGTGTCTCCTCTTGGATCGAAGAGACTGGCTCTTCTGAAGTTGCCTCGGTGTCTCATAGTTCTAACTCTATCGTGATCGGAGCTCCTCGGAATTCACAAATAGACTCGTCACTTATTAAACTTTCGTAGCCATCCTTGTGAATGTCCTCCTCTTTGTCGTGGTTATCTAGGTTTTGTATGATTTGAGAATCATTATTCGTATCGAAATCGAGATCCGGATTAGGTTGGTTGTCATTGGTTACGCAATCGTTAGAAACAGTCAAAACGTAGCCAACACCAAAACTCTTATTATTATAAGATCCCGCCGGAGCGAGCAAATAATCATACAGAGTCAGAGGTTCGAGGGATTTCTCCCCCAAATTAGAAACAACCATCCTAGGATAAGCAGCCCCTAGTCTAGTCTTCGGAGCGTCTGTCTTCTTTTCTTCTACGATCTTCTCCTCCTTCAGAGGAGGTCCTTCAATCGCAAGTGATAGTGCCAGCTTAACAGGTTTTAAACTCTCAGTTGAAGCACGCACCGAAGCGGTTTGGATGTGATCCAAAATTCTCTTTGATGACTTCGTCCAGACAGTACTCCATCCATCGTTGATTGTGTACGGGTCGATCGGAACAATAGGCTTTGCCGAGATAACATTTATGGAACCTCCTTTTTGGGGTTCCTTCATGTATTCCTTCGGGATCGTTATGTTCCCTTGTTGAAGGTTGCTCTCGGGCCAATCCTTGAAAGTGAAGCAGTCTTCGATTTTATGTCCGATCATCCTATGGTAGGGACAGTATTTCAGATGATCCTTCTTGTTGACTTCTTCAGGCTTCCTGGGCTCTGGTAACTAAAAGTCAGGCATCTTCATCAAACTGTGAAACATCTTAGCCACTGCCTCAGTCTTGAAGGGGTATTCTTTGTTCAACAGTTCCTTCAGAGGATGGAGCGGATGAGAAGGCTGTCGATCGTACCGTGGCGACTGATAACTCGGTCGAGGCTGAAAACTCTATTGAGGCTGATAATTCTGTTGAGGGTGTTGATAAGTCTGTTGCGGTTGCTCTGGCCGTATTTGCACTGGCTGCTTGCCTTTGTCCACTACTGCGACGGTCCCAGATTTCTTCTCGAATGCTTTTGCAGGCTTCTGCTTATCGGTCTTATAGGTGAAACTTAGTTGTTTTGCTTCCTCTTGCATGCTCCCGGCCTTGCTAAGCAACTTTTCGAAAGTCTTAATGGTGAATCCCTTAAGGAGAAGTGCTATCAGGCCATGCATACTCTTAAGCAAGATACCGACCGCATGCTGTTCCTGAAGCTGTGGTTCACACTTCATGCTCAGGTTCCTCCATCGAAGTATGTAATCCACCAAAGTTTCATTCAGTTTTTGTCTCTCCACCACTAGATCACCGATGGTGATGTGGTGCTGAGCTCTGGCAAACCGCTTAATGAAGAGATTTTCCAATTCTGTAAAGTCTTGACTGATCCATTTAGCAATTATGCATGCCAGTCGAAGGCGATCCCTGACTAACTGCTGATGAACTGTCGGAAAAGTAAGGCGTCACTCCCACAGGCATTGCAACAACTGGCATGAAAATGTGCGACATGTTGCCGGGGGTTTCCCGTTCCATCGAAAGTCTTAAACAGAGGTGGTACAAAGCCCTTCGGGTATTGGACTGCATCAAATTCTTCGAGGTAAGGTCTACCCATCTGAATAGATGTTCCATTCTTAGACCGAGCTAAGGCTTCTCGCACTTTGCTGTTCTATCATGCTCTTAATATCCTTTTCGAGAATCATGTTCTGTGCATAATCTTTCTTCAGCTGATCATCTCCGTTAACAGATGTAATCTCTTTTCCTCCATCTGCAATATGGATGATCTCCGGGGGTATTTCTTTCTAAGGCTGGGCCTGACTCTGGAGAGTGGCTAAGGCGGCAGCCATCTCTTCCATCCCTTTTGCCATCTAGGAAATCGTATCATCTTTTCTTGAAGCTGTGCTCTCATTAATTTTGGTTCATCTCTTTCTAAAGCTGGTGGAACTCCCTGCGAGGCTGACGATGCTCGTGTTACAACCATGTTAATCTCAGCATACTCTTCATCCATAAATTCTGACGAATCAACTTCATCCCTTAATTCTTCTCCTCTATCTCTTGCTAGCCGTCGGATGTCCATTCTTAGTTGCCCTATGGCATCCTCAAGTGGCCTTTTCTGAGCTATGTTATGTTTGTCAGGAGACGACTGTTGAACCTCTCTTTCAGGAGTTTCCTTTACTGCGACACTTTCTTCAGATCTGGGATCTTCAGTGAGACTTCTCTTTCCAAAACGTTGTATTTGTATTGGTTCGGCAATAATAGGTCACCACAACATCCTTCTTGTAGCAGAAGGCCTAGGACCAGCTGGTCTGTCAGCGGTGCGTAAGTAGGTGGTGTCCTCCCTAATATGGAGACCCGATACAACAACATGTGAGCCTTCCTCGCTAGCTCGTACCTTTTTATTTGGTCTTTTAGGAACAATAGGATGCTCTACTCGTGGACCGAGGCGAGACTTAACTTCCACTCGTCCCATTCTTCTCAGAATCTCCGATACAGGACATCCTTCTTTTCTGGCTAATTTCTCGACTACCGCATGCAATCGGGTGAGAGGTTTAGCCTTGCTCTTCTTCTTCTTACTGTCACTGTAATATGCAGGCCGAGGTAACACAACGATGATGTTTCTGGCATCTACTTCATTAGATGCAGCAGAGAGAGGGTGGAATCTATTTCTTTCCAACAGTGGTGAGTATTCTGGCAGTTCTTCCTCTTTCTCTTTGGGGATTTCTCCAAGACAGGCGGCTTCAGCTTCTCTGACCTTGTTGATCTTAGCAAACTTCTTGTTTTTATTCCTCCTGTAAGTCTGGGTTAAGGGGCTATACTTCGAACTAGACCTTAACTCAAAAACAAACGACATTGCAGCAAAATTTGAACCCTCAATGGTGACAGGCTCATAACTGACTTGTACCTCCTTTCCCTTTAGTTTGGCAGGGTCCGGGGTAGGTGCAGTAATGACCAGACCGGTGGGGGTAGAGACGATAGTTCTGGGGGTGGCATTCAGCTTTCTGTGAACAGCAGTGTTCCTCTCAACTGGGGCCCTCTACAGGGGAGGGAATTCTTGAGTTGACTTCAGGTTAAGCTCAATCATAGGTTCTTCAGTTTCAGGCACTTTGTTCATCAGTGCGAAAAGAGTAACATTGGCAAACTTAACATCCGTATTGTCAAACCCTTGTCTGAAGTGGATGATTGCATTGCTAGGCAGCTCGTCCTGGTAGACAGCTAAGTCAAGTCCGTTGGTGAAAGAGAAGATCAGCATCGGGGCAGGAATCTTCTGCAAGGCATGTTCCGACTATCAGTCCTGAATTATGCTTCCTTCGTCAGGACGAAAAGAAAGAAATTGAAAAGAGTCCGAACACAATTTATTTAAGTTTTATTTATTTACAATTAAAAAGAGATTTTGTTTGTTAGGCGGTTAGTTTACTCGTTAAAAATGAGAGGAGACTAGAGAGGGTAAAGGACCCAATCCAGAGCTCAGAAAGGAAGGGAAAATCTCTTAGGATTTCTCAATTCGAAGGACCGCTCCTAAACTAATACCTATTGGGGGTCTACCTCGCCTCTCCGTAGAGGTATCAAAGGAAGATTGTGGAACCTCTCTGTTTAGGGGTGTCTAAACAGTGGCTCCAAAATTCAAGAAGAGTTAATCATACTTGTTCAAGACAGAAATGAACAAGACATGTCAACAGAAGAATGGTAGTCTGATCCACTAGGGGCATGGACTTACTATTGATTTATGAAAACAAAACCATCCGATCAAAAGGAGAGAGGAACTACTCCCCAGAGGAGTCGCCAGAAACATGTCGGCATATTTTTAGGTTGTAAGTTTAATTTTAAAAAGTGGTCGCCTACAGAAGTTGTCGGTGAATTATAAATTTTAAATTTAATTTAAATATATATATAATTTAGGAAGTAGCATTTGATTTTGAAAATAATTTTATGTTTGAAAATTTTAAGATATGAAATCAAACCGATCTCACATCCCGAATAGTTTATATAAACGAGCACCGCACCACAAACCGTGTATCTATCCCAAAGAATAGACACACTGCTTAATGATGGGGCTCGATTAAATAAACTAGAAGATTTGTGACATCCATTTGGTCTACGAACCAATTTTATAAGCCGACAAGTTCCCTCGCTTAATATAAAAGAATTAAGCAGGGTTTATATTACCTGGGTTCTTAAAGTTCCCTATAAGGGCAAGCCCCTATAGTTAATTACATCATAAATGACGGGAATCACTTAAGAAAATTCTCGATAATGATCAGTGGTTTTGCTCTCAAGAATTTCAAAGTTTAAGGTTTCAAAGGATTGAGTTTTGGAAGTTTCAATAGGGAATGACTCAAATTAGGAACAATTTGTTTTAAGAGTCCAAAGGGAGAGAAGTAGGAGAAGCTGAGGATCCAAGAGGAATCTTGGCAACTTCCCAAACTATCCTATTGTTTGGCTTTAATTCGAGAATTTACTTAATGTTGTAATCCTGCCAATTTTAGTTAATTAGGACTTATATTTGTATGACATAATCATACAAATAGCCTCGAAGATGTGAGGGTTTATGTCGTTGATCTATAAAAAAATACCTATTTCTTTATGTCTTAATTCTTATTAATTTCTAACGATATTATGCTTTATTGAAAGGTATTTTTTTGTGTTTTTGGATGTAGGTAATGTAAAAAGGTCTAAAAAGGAAAATAGAGCAAAAAGGAGTCAAAATGGAGCAAAATACAACAAGTATAAAAAATTATGGCCTGGAGCCTAGAGGCCAGAAGCTGGCGCCTAAGCGCCAGACTCAATACAAAAACTGTCAAGTTTTTGACAACGTTTGATCAGTTATTTTGACGAAGTGAGCGGTTATTGGACATTCTAGAAGACTGGCAGTTGTTCCTTGATAATAGGACATGTGATACATTGCATTTGGATGCTCCAAAATGGTTTTAAACCCGAAGAGGTGCGAGCCAAAGTGAAGAGGTGCGAAGAACTGGACGCGGTGTCTGGCGCCTAGGTGCCAGACCGACCTTCTAGAAGATTCATTGAATGTGGAAATGTTTTGAATAGATGCCTCAAGGCAACCCTTGAAGCCTATAAATAGGGGTCCATTTCTTCAGAAAATGTGCCCCTCCCATTGTAACCCTTTCTCTTATCCACTTTTGGATCTCTCATCCTTAGAGAGAGATCTAAAGAGAGAAATTTAGGGCCAGTTTTGTTTAGTTTAGTGAGTTTATTTTCAAGTTATTGCATCTGGAGTTTATTACACTGTGGAGTCAGTAGAAATCAGAAGATATGTAGAAGAAATATTTGAGATAAGTATTTTTATATTTGATTCAAAGTTTCATTATCATGTTTTGATATTTATTTTCAATGTGTTCTGAGAAGTTAATTTACTTTCTTCCTTCAATTATGAAGAGATAGATAAGATAATATAAAGATTTAATGGAGAATTGAAATTCAAAATATTTTCAAAACATTGTGATGACATTAATACCTGATCTTACTTTACTTTTTAAGTTGGCTATTTGAATTGTTAAAACCTGTTGAAGAGTTTTGAGACCTTAAAGGAAAAGAACTCTTAACTTGTAAATGTCACATGAATCCTTGGGTAGTCGAAGGCCATGTGCGGGCTATTCAAGGTGAAGTGCAAATAAATAGAAAGATAAGATTTAAAGGGCTTAGAATTGATAAGTTTTTAGAGTGATAGACTAAATTTTTATAATTTAATTTATAGATTAGGAAAGGGTCACTAGTAGGGTTGACCATAGCCACCCTTGGACATCTAGAAGTGTGAGCCTAGATTAACCCATTCTACTAACAATATATCCGGACCTATTCTGTAAATTAGCTAATGTTCTTTGCGCCTGGATCAAAGGATAAAGAATATGAATGCTTCTATTTGGCACATTACTATATATCAAATTCTCCAACGAATATTAAATTATCTTAAAAATATTAGATTAATTGAAGGAAACAAAGTTGTTTATTTTATATAGATTTCACATTAGGTTTAAGACAAACCTAAAGCCTAATTAGGTCTAACCCATTAGACCTAATTAAACCATTAAAACTTAACTAACTAAGGTTTAATCAAACAAACCCTAATTAGGTCTAACCCATTATACCTAATTAAACCATTAATCCTTAACTAACTAAGGTTTAATTGTTGACCTCATTTTTGATGAGGTCTTTTCTCTTCTCTCTCTTTAGTACTTAGGATCTAGCCTTAGGCTTTCCCTTTGACTATCTTAGAGGACTAGAAATGGAACCCACCACTTAGAAATTCAAACACCCCTTAAACTCCCTTCAAACCTCACATGTTTGATTGTGAACCCCCTAGTCACTTGGTGGGTTAAGATCAAATGTGGAAGTTTAAAGAATGAGTTCCCTATAGGACTCTTTGGCCTTAGGACTACCAGGTTGGCCTGGTCTGGTGAGGGTTGACCTGCACACATTACAGTTTCACACACATTCCAAATCCTAAAACCATTCATACCTAGCTTGACTTCCTGACTCATGTAGGTAATTCATATGGATGGACCTTAACCCCTAGGCCCTTGGCTAAGAGGGTTAGGAACGACATAGTGAATGCCTCAAATGAGTCCTCTCATGGCTCTTATGGGCTTGATATGGCTTCATGGCTTCATGGCTCAACCAAAGTGATTCCATTCTACTCAAACTTGATCAATCTTCATTTTTCCAAAATTTCAATTTTTGACCCCCGGGACCCTACACCCACCAAACCTACTAAATGTCCTTGAAGCTACGCAAAATTTGTATAATTGCCTAAATTACATAAAATTCCTCAAAACCAATCCTAAACATTTCCCATCATTCAAATTGATCATCCTTAGCCAAATATACCAAAATTTCCAAAAATACCTCGCAATACCCTCCAAATACCAAAAATGCCCTTCTTAACCAAAAAATCCATTAATTTCAAAAATTCTCAGAAAATTCCAAAAAATCCCAAATATTCCCAATTTCTTTTTGTTCAACTACACCATAGGCCAACTTTGTCAATTTAACTCACTTTTACTAAAACCCCCAATTTGACCCATTCTTAACCCAAGTGAACCCAATGTCCCACTAAACCAACCAAATTAACCTCAATTTTGATCCAATTCAATTCTAAACTTCAATTCAATATCCCCAATATCAATTTAGACCAAATCCAAGCCCAATTGGATTAACATTTGGATCAAATTCCAATTTGAAGCTTAAGCCCAATTTTGGCCCATGACCTAAACTAGCCCAAACTAACCCAACTCAACTCCAATTAACCCCAAATCTTTTCTAAAACCTTCCTAATATCCCCACAAACAAAACAATAACAAGATTTGCCCCAAATTTGAACCTAAACTCCACGCAAACCTAAACCAAAACCAAAATCCCCTAAATTGGCCAAAACCCAAACCTAACCTAAATGGGCCCAAATCCCAAAATCGAAGCCCAACCAAAGTTGAAGACTGTTTGTGACACTCTCATAAATGTTTCTCAACATTAATTTTATATCAAATCCAACTTTAGCCCAACCTCAACCAAAGTTAGCCCAAGTTGACCCACTTTGGCCCCTTTACTAAAAAAAGCCCAAATTAAATCCAATTCCACTCTAAATGATACCAAATCTTTTCTAAAATGTTCATGACACATCCCTAAACTAAACCCAACAGTTATTTAGCCTAATCCCTTACCAAATTTTAACCAAAAGTTCATTTCAAAATTTAAAGGCCCACTTTCTTAAACCATTCTAAAAGCCCACTTCCACCAAATTCAAAAGCCCAAATTTGGCTCTAAAGCCCACATGAAATTTCACCTCATCACCCCTTTGATTTAAATCAATCCCTAAAGTTCTAATTGATCATTAAATTATTCCAATCTTGGCCTCATGACAATATCCATTAAAATCATCAAAAATGCCAATATCCTTCTTCATGCAAATGACTTGACTTTTCCAAAGCCAATTAAAGCTACAATGGAGTCATTCACAAGCCATATGAAGCCATAATAGCTTGGCCTTGTCATCAATCCATTTATGGAAAGAGAGGGGAAGCTTTTAATGATACCCTTAAAGTTGATTAAACATTCCCATGCTTCCCTTAACCTATGCTTAAACTTAATTGTACTTGGATTGTGACTTGACCCCACTAATCAAGATGACTCAAGTGACTTTCTCTTCAGCCCAAACCAGCCTTGGGTGGTGCACTCAACCCAAACCCATAACTTGATCCAATTGGACCTAAAATGACCCCCTCACCATACCACTTAAAGCCAAGCTCTTTACACATGGCCAACCTCCATTGCTTACACCAAATTCAAGCCCTGACCTCCCTGACCCTGAGGGGGACCTGACCCTGGCCAGGCCACCACCACAGCCGCCGGAAAACACCAGGCTGAGAGCACCCATTTGATTTAAAAAATTCAAACTCATTAGCTGAGCTATCCCAACTCAATTGGACTCCATGGCCAAGGCAGCTGATCCCAAGCCCTAGCTCTCCGTGAGAAGCCCTCCAGCCATGTTTATTTAAACCCATGACCTTCTCAGGCAAATGAGGTGATGAATCAGACCTAAACAAAACTCTGCCAAAATTGCTCCAGGACCTTCTCCTAACCTAGAGCAATTGATCCCAGTGTCTATTTTCCCTAATCCCCATTAACATAGTTCAATTTTTCAGTAAAAAATCCACCCAAAAACCAGGACAACTCTGAAAACTCCACCAAAATTAAATTAAACTCACCCACACCTGCACAGGACCAAGAGAAGAAGTTCCCCAGTGGAAGCCCCCTCACTAGGCCAGCCATTCTCTCTATCGGCCAAGCTTTGAAATCGGGCTTGGTGGAAGTTGTACCTAGGCAATTCCCTAGAGCCAGAGACTTCATCTGGAGCCTCCTTGGGTGCAATCGAAGGTGCCACAACTCTTTGATTGAAGCTTCTCTTCTCAGAGCCAAGGTATAGACCTCTCCATTCTCCTGAGCTTCCAATGATTCTCCATTTCGTTTGAGTTGATTTCAATGCATGTAAACCATATGGATGTGTTCATCTCTTCAAGACGAATCCATAGAGCATAAGAACATGAAAATCCGTTGAGAAATGAGAGAGTTCTTAGGGTTTTAGTGTGGACAGTCACGGTGCACACCAGTCGTAGACGATGACCAGGCGTCCTTCGATCGAGCGTGTATAGAGTGGACGGTCCACATTGCGCTGGACTAGAGAATGGTACATGAACCGCGGGCCCCCGGAGTGCTGAGTCAGATAGCGACATCGAATAGGAGCGCGACGTGTGGGCTTTTGGAGCTGCCGAGGATGAGTCGGCGCCGCGTAGATAAGTAGGAAAATATGGATTTTTTTTATTTATTTAAATACACAGAACATATAAAATCCATATCTTTGTGTAGAAAAATCATAAAAATAAACTAAAAATACCCTCTCACTCAGTGAATAGAGGAGAATAATGTGGAAAAAGAATCAAGTTATTTTGATGAGTATTTTATTTTTAATTAATTATTTACTCATTTCAGTATTTTAATTCTCCATTTGCATAGACAATTCACGATGGCATGAGACCATAGGGCTTTTGAAGCCTCTGAATTTGGGAACATTCCCTGAATTTTTTAAGGTCAGAGGCCATCTCTATGGAAAGTTATGTATTTTCAATTTAATATCTCTGTTTTTGGTATTTTAATTCCATTAATTAGCATATTGCTTAGAACTTTCTAGGAAAATTTGCGGAGGTTTCTTAGGACTAGAGGACCCTACGATAATTATATTTAGAGTTAATTCATCAAGAATAACCCTAATTGGCCTAATAACTTAAAACTAAATATTAATTAATTAGGTTTAACCACACATAAAAAGAACTTAAAAATAATTCTCCACTGATCTTTAGGATCAGAAGGACCCACAGAAAAATTTGGAATCATTTGGAAATGTTTAACCCCACTAAATGGATTAATTAAATCACATAACCAAAATTAAACTTTAAAAATTCATAACTCCAAAAATACACTTTAAAAATTCACCAAATTGGTTTTAGAGCCTCTCTGATAGCAGAGGAGTCTTAGAAAATTAAAATTAAAATTTATTAAAAATCTTCATTTTCACCATATTTTAATATTTTAAATAATTAAAAAATAATAAAAATCATAAAAATATTAAAAATCATAAAAATGTCATATTTCACCTCCTAATCACTTAGGAACAAACCAAATATTTTTCCCAAGTCTCAAAGTAAAGATATTGAATTTTAAATGCTTAAGACAATTTTTAATATTAAAAATGGATTTTTCAACCTTTTCACTAAATTAATTCTAATAAATAAAAAAATCAGAAAATTATAAAATTTGTTTCTCTGAACTCCTTGAGGTTAGTGAGATTTAAGAAAAATATAAAACTTAATTTTTAAACTTTATTTTATTTTATAATTAATTAACACTCTAAAACTCAAAATAATTATAATAAATAAAATATAATTCAATAAATCACCAAAATTGGTCCTCTGGTCATTAGGAACACCCCATAATTTTCTTAAGGACAGAAACCTTACCTTGATCATGTTGTTGAATTTTCATTGTAAACCCTTATTTTTAACAAAAATAATTATATAAGTTAAATTAAATTCAGAAAAATCGCATATTTTCCTTTAATGTCTTAATTGACATATGAGTGAAGTGGCATAAAAATTTCAAGTTCATTTGAGTTTAATTTGATGAGTTAAGAAACAAATAAGCCTAAAGGGGCATAAAGGTAATTAAAAGATTTTAATCCTAATTAATGTTTAGGTCTAATCAAAGGGAGGGTAAAATTTCTGATCTTAACTTTTCTCATAGATGATTGAAACATAGGGAATTAAGGGGTAGAAACCCACTAATTATCTTGAAAACATTTAAAGTAAATTTTAATTAATTAAATAATTTAAAATTTGGAAGATTATATTAAAATTTGGATTATTATGGTTAGGGTTATAACTTTAGAAGAAATTAATTCTTTAATTTAAAATCCCTAAATGAATCACTCTAATAATATTTAACTTTTAATTAAATTTAAAGTGATAATTGAAATTAATAATTAAATAATTAAAAGGAAAGTGAACCTTAATTAAATTAAAACTTAAAACATTAAATAACTTGATAATTAAATTGAATCAAAAAGAAAAATTAATTTCAAAACTCACTTGAAAGCAAACTTAAAACAAATTTGAAACATTAAAAATCAATTTCACAAAAATGATTCTTAATTAAAAAAAATCCAAACCAATTAAAAGTTAATCTAGAACATTGCAATTAAATTAAAATTAAAGTCTAATTAAATAATAATTTAAACTCCTCTTTCAATTCAAATAGTTCAAAATACTTAAGAATGAAACAACTTGAACACTATTCCAAACTTAAAATTATTAAAATTTTATAACTAAATTAAATCACATTAAATTATCAATTCCAATTTTAAATCATTAAATTCCTTAACAAACTGATTTGCCCTTAAAGATTTTCATTATCATAACCCTTAAGTAAAGCATAAAGTGAAATGTCACTTTACTTATAGGATAATCAAACATCCTAATTCACTGAGCAAGAAACTAAACTAAATTTTGGGATGATTAATTCACTTGTGCATTAAAACTCATTTTGACTCAAAATAATCCCAAAAATATTGAAAAGATGTTTAGGACTCGTCCTAAACACTTCCTCAATATGATGGGATGTTTTAGAAGAACAATTGAATTTAATTGTTCTTAGATGAAGAAATCATCCTTAAATAAAGTATAAGAACCTAGACGTCATAGGAGATGACTAGCAATAGGATTAGGAATTTGGTAGACAACCAAAACCATTCCCTTAGCTTTACCTAGGTACTTTTTATAAATATTTAAATGCCTTAACATGAGTTTTAATTGCAGCTTGGAATGACGAGAAGACCCTCCAGATACATTTTTATTTTATTGCGATTTACTTTATTGCAATTTATTTATATGAGCTGCATTTTACTCTTCTTGCATATTAAACAAGATTGTTGCATGAAAACTAAAACATTTAGGATAGACAAAAAACTGAAACCTAAAACTAAGTTAAAAGTCACAACAAGATAAAATTCACCGCCACAACATTTCAAAATATAAAACAACTCAAAATTTAATCACAAACAGAACACAAGACTACAATTATAACTAAATTGAAATGACTCGTTGGATGATCGAGAATATCTCGGATGATGTAACCTACATGTTGCTAACGAGATTTCCCACGGTCTAAATGAAAGTGGAAACTCATTCAGTTGAGTTTAGTAAATTCATCTGGACTAAGTGAATCCGATAAAAATAACGGTGCCGGAATGATGGAACCGTGGGATCTTAACCGGTGTTGTTATAATCAACTTTAAGATTCCCCTAATTAAACATTAAAGAAATTTAGAATTTAAGATTTCTCTAAACCAAAACACTTCTCTCATCTCCTGATTTTCACCTTCTAAAACTAAACCTTTGCAACAACAAGGAGCTTTGGAGCACAGTGGGCAGCACGACCATCGTCTTCAGCAAAACCTGAGTCTACTTCAGTAAAACTTTCCTTAGAATTAAATAACCAAGCCATAGGATTTTGAGGTAGTTTGCTTAGTGCAACATAAATCCTCAACTCTTTGTTAGGCATTTGCATAATCATGTTATGCAAAGTAAGCCCTAACAGGTCTTAGGACACCGAGGTAGTCGTTTGGTACGACATAAACCCTCACATATTTCGGGCTATCCGTATGATCATATCATACGAATGTAAGTCCTAATTAATTAAAATTGGCAAGATTGAAACATTAAATAGTTTTCCTAAATTGAAGCCAAACAATAGGATAGTTTGGGAAGTTGCCAAGATTCATCTTGGACCCTCAGCTTCTCCTACTTCTCTTCCTTTGGACTCCTGAAAATAACTGTTCCAAATTTGATCCATCCCCGATTAACCTTAAACTTTGAAATTCTTGAGAGCAAAATCACTGATCATTATCGGGAGTTTTCTTGAGTGTCTTCGAAAATTTAAGATGTAATTAACTATAGGGGCTTACCCTTATATGGAACTTTAAGAACCCAGGTAATATAAACCCTGCTTAATTTCTTTATATTAAGCAGGAGAACTTGTCGGCTTATAAAATTGGTTCGCAGACCAAATGGACGTCACAAATCTTCTAGTTTATTTAATCGAGCCCTATCATCAAGCAGTGTGTCTATTCCTCGGGATAGATACACATTTTGTGATGTGGTGCTCGTTTATATAAACTATTCAGGATGTGAGATTAGTTTGATTTCATATCTTAAAATTTTCAAACTTAAAATTATTTTCAAAATCAAATGCTACTTTCTAAATTATATATATATAAAAATTTAAAATTAAATTTAAAATTTAAAATTCACCGACAATTTTTGTAGGCGACCTCTTTTCAAATTACAACACTCAACCTAAAAATATGCCCACATTAATCAAACCTAAAACCTTATTAGGTCTAACCCATTAGACCTAATTAAACCATTAAACATTAACTAACTAAGGTTTAATCAAACCTAAACCCTAATTAGGTTTAACAAATTAGACCTAATTAAACCAATAAACCTTAACTAATTAAGGTTGAATCAAACACAAACCATAATTAGGTCTAACCCATTAGACCTGATTAATCTATTAAGTCTTAACTGAATTAGACTTAATCAAACTTAAACTCTAATTAATTCTATCACATTAGACTTAATTAACTACTAAACCTTAACCAACTAAGGTTCAACCAAACCCAAACCCAAAATAAACTTTCAATCTTCAACCCGACATGAACCTAAATCAAACCTAAACCTAACTTAAGACTAACTCACATTAGACTTAAGTCAAACCATACTTAGGTTCAACCTGACATGAGCCTAAGTTTAACCCAAACCTAACTTAAGTCTAACCCACATTAGACTTAAGTCAAACCATACTTAAGATTTAACCTGAGATGAACTTAAGTCTAACCCAAATTCAACATAAACCTTAATTAAGTCTATCACATTAGACATAATTAAATCATTAAAACTTAATCCACAAAGGTTTAAATAAAAACAAACCATGATTAAGTCTAATTCACTAAGACTTGCTATCTAAAAAAATCTCGGTTAAATCAAATTAGACTTAATTAAAACTTAAGCCTTACCTAAAAAGGACTTAGATGGTCTCCAATTCTAATTAAGGCTAATTTTTAAACTTAATTAACCTTCAAGTCATATTTAAACAAGGCTTAAAACTTAATTAAGTCTATTCTGATTAAACCAAACCTTTTAACTTAAGTTCAAACAGACATGAACTCAAGTTAATTAGATTCAATCAACATTGAATTCAACTTAGGTTCAACCAGACATGAACCCAAGTTAATTCAATCAATATTGAATCTAACTTTCAACTATTTAACTTAAGTTCAGACAGACATGAACTCAAGTTAATTAGATTCAATTAACATTGAATTTAACTTAGGTTTAACAAGACATGAACCGAAGTTAATTCAATCATTATTGAATCTAACTTTAAACCTTTTAACTTAAGTTCAAACAGACATGAACTCAAGTTAATTAGATTCAATCAATTTTTTAAATTAACTTAGGTTCAACTAGACATGAACCCAAGTTAATTCAATCAATTTTGAATCTAACTTCCATCCTTTTAACTTAAGTTCAGACAGACATGAACTCAAGTTAATTAGATTAAATCAATGTTGAAATTAACTTAGGTTCAAACAGATATGAACCCAAGTTAATTCAATCAATATTGAATCTAACTTTCAGCCTTTTAACTTAAGTTTAAACAGACATGAACTCAAGTTAATTAGATTTAATCAACATTGAATTCAACTTTGGTTCAACCAGACATGAACCCAAGTTAATTCAATCAATATTGAATTTAACTTTCAACCCTTTAAGTTAAGTTCAAACATACATGAACTCAAGTTAATTAAATTCAATCAATATAGAATCTAACTTCCAACCTTTTAACTTAAGTTCAAACAGACATGAACTTAAGTTAAATAGATTCAATCAATATTGAAATTAACTTAGGTTCAACCAGACATGAACTCAAGTTAATTCAATCTATATTCAATCTAAATTTAAACTTTTAACTTAAGTTCAAACAGACATGAACTCAAGTTAATCTAATCCAATTATTAACTTAAACAGACATGAACTCAAGTTAATTCAACTTAAGTGCAGACAGAGATGAACTCAAGATTTAAGTTTAAACATAGGTCAAGACATAAATTTGACATTTCAAACTGAAAATCAACATAACCAACATAAATTCGACATTTCAAACCAAGAATCAACATAACCGACATAAATTCAACATTTCAATCCAAAATTGACATAAATTTGACATTTCAAACATAATCGACATAAATTTAACATTTCAAACAAGATTTGACATAATCGACATAAATTTGATTTTGCAAACCTAAAGCGACATAATTGACATAAATTTGACATTTCAAACAAATATTGACATAAAGTTGGCATTTCAAATGCAAATTTGACAAACACCGATAACAATCCAAATATTTCAAAAGACATTAACTGACATTCAGGATATGTTAAATCAAAACATCCTACAAAATTCTGAGAAATGGAGGTGACACTATTTCTGACAATGTTTTCTTTAAAGGATGAAGACAAATTTCGTTAGATTTCCTTTGCATGTTTTGCAAGACGACATTCTGGATGAACAATGACACAACCAAAACTTTTAGGTTAGCCAAAAAACCTAAAACTTTCAACAAAATAATGACATCGATAAGAATGACAAAACCAAAACTTTTAGGTTAGTCACAAAACCTAAAACTTTCAAAAAAACAACGACGTCGACAACAATGACAAAACCAAAACTTTTAGGTTAGCCACAAAAACCTAAAATTTTTAACAAACAAAACAACATGACATGAAAACAACATAACACAACGACATTTAAGATTGATAGTGAGTACATCTTTCGCTAAAAATAAAAAAAATTCCAGAAAACTAGTGATCAACATTAATCATAAGTTTTCTTAGACAATTATAAATTGTCTAAGATGTAATTAACTATAGAAGCTTGCTTCTATAGGAGAATTAAAGAACCCATGATAGAATCTCTAGTTGACACTTCACGATCTTCTTTATATAGAAACTCTAGGATATGGCATTCTAGGATCTTCTTTATAAGGATTATCACAAAACATCTTCTTTTTCTATGTTTTATATTAGCCCTAAATTTCTTGATTCCTTTATAGGATTCATAGAAATAAGATTAGGGCAATATCAAAATAGAATGGAGCCCCATGATATTGACATGAGAATTTGATGGTGACGACATCTAAGCGGACACCGACGACCCTCTGCTCGCCATCAAAGAGAGTTTGGCAACTCCGCTGGGGACATTCTTTCTTCTGATCTTATGTTATCACTGGTTTTCATTTGGCATTTTGTTCTACAAAACCTAAAAAAAAAACAAACTCCCAGTTTATTAACAAGTCAATAATATTCGTCATTCTTGAAATTTTAGAATAGTTGCAATGGATTCTCTGAATTCAATCATTTCTTATTTTCAAGACTTCAATATACCAATGGAGGAAGACTTTCCCTTTTATCAGAATGATTATGGATTGTTTAGTGAAACATAATTTACATTAGATAATCCATATTAAACTGATATGCAATCTTTTGAAGAATTTGACCTACAACCTTATCAAGACTTTCTGAATTTTACAGAGGATCCACTTGAGTATATACCTGAAGATCCTTATGTTCTGGAAGAAATGAAAGAAAACATTGATGACAACGCAAAACAAATCTATGATGAGGATGATGTTCCGCCACCATCCACATATGAAGTTGGATCATGTTCCAGAAACATTCACAAAAACAAAGCTTGTCCGCTTAAAAGAAAGAGAAGTTGGAATGAGAATGATAATTTTGAAACACCTGAATTTAAAAAAAAAGTGTTTTCAGAAACCCTTCCTTTTCAAAAGAAAATCGGTATATCCCAATTCTTGTTGAATATACTGACAAGTTTTTTCAACCAAAGAGTTCTCCCTCAATTCATGCTATACATTCAGTGTTTAAAAGACTAGCACGAAAAGATAAATGTTCAATTTCTCAATTGTTGAACAAAATGGGATGTGCAGTCTCCGAAACAATGAAAAGGAGAATTATAGCAATAGGAGATTCTATTTATGAAGAAACATGTTATCAATCTCCGACAGAAGATCAATGTACTCTAGTGCCTGTGAAGTTTCCACTAGGGCCAAAGGTGAAAAATGTGACAATTACAAAATATAAGGCCAAATATGATAAACTGATGTCTGAAGTGGAAGATACATCCACTAAAATGATAGATTTGGTTTATATGCTACAAAATGCAGATTATCCATATGATGATACACCGCCTAGAGTATCTCGTCCCATACCAAAAGACAATGTATGGAAACAAAGATCGTTTGAATGAAATTCAGATGCTACAAGCACCCCTGCAGATAGTTTACAAGAAGGAACTTGTAAAGAAAATCTTGCAAAATCATTTGAAGAAAGATTGAAAAAATTAAAAAATGATATTAAACTATTCTCGGTGTGAGGAAAGAAAAACACTTCTGACAGCTCAAATGAAAACGTTGCCGGTATTAATGTGGTAGAAACACGATCCACTTCCTTAGTACGAGAACAAAATGAAGAAGACAAAATAAATGAATTACGAGCAGTTATACAATAGTGAGACGAGCAAATCAGTCATTTGAGCAAAGAATGGAAGCGTTGGTAGCAGTTTGCAAAATCCACCAACAAATCCATCACCGGCCATTGAAATTCTTAGGCCAGAGGCTGTCCACATTTTAGAAGACAAATGAGAGCCAATAGACGTTGAAGAAAGCACTCAAAATAAAAAGGATTCCCCTCATAGTGGAATTCCAGAAAAAAAATATCACTCAACTCGTATAACAAAAGATAAAAGAAATGATGGCTCAGGTAAAAGCTGGATCACTAATTCTAAAGGGTAGACCATATCAAAATGACAAAAACATTGATGA
The DNA here is from genome assembly GCA_022702705.1 of Papilionanthe hookeriana x Papilionanthe teres. Classification (NCBI taxonomy): domain Eukaryota; kingdom Viridiplantae; phylum Streptophyta; class Magnoliopsida; order Asparagales; family Orchidaceae; genus Papilionanthe; species Papilionanthe hookeriana x Papilionanthe teres. The sequence continues at coordinate 170,839,676 of CM040424.1, forward strand.
AAATTCTGACAATGACAAAGATGAAAATGACATTGCTACACTTCAATTACAAGGAACTCCGATTTCCATAAAATTGGAATCTTTAAACTCGAAGACAAAAGAGTCAGATAACCAATTTGAAGAAATAGTTAAAATCAATTTAAGAAGTGGAAAGGTTCTACCTCCCAGAGTGACTCTACAAGAAAAAGAAAAACAAATAGTCACATCTGAAAAGATCATTCCTTTAACAAATCCACAACTCCCTGAAAGAGATAAGGATGATCTTCACAACAAAGTGGACTATAACGTACTAGCCCATTTGAGGAAATTACCAGCAACATTGAGCATCTATGACGCTCTTTTGCTCTCCAAAGAAATGAGAGAGTCATTGACAAAAGCCCTTGTAGTCCCAGACATTTGCTTAGCTTAACTTGCTAGTATTACTCAAAATGAAGCTTGTCCATTAGAAGAATCAATGAAGATTACCTTCTCTGACAATGAATTGTTGCTCGGAATAACTGAACATAATCGTCCACTATATATCACAGTGAACATAAATGACACGACACTTTCAAGGGTTCTTATAGACCCAGGCACCTCAATTAACATTATGAATTTGAGAACTCTTACATATCTGGATATTGACGCCTCTCAACTATCAAGATATACAATGATGTTGCGAGGATTCAATCAGCAAGTAGAATGAGCTCTTGGATCAATAACATTACTCTTAAAGATAGCCGACTAGATGACAACGACAAAATTCCATATCATTGATTCATATACCTCTTTTAATGCCTTACTTGGCAGACCATGGCTTCATGAACATAAAATGGTTCCTTCTTTGTTGCATCAGTGCATAAAATATCTACGAAAAGGACAAGAATGTCGTAATGTTGGAGATTTGCAACCGTTTTCAATCCATGAAATCGGTATACATGAAGATCCAACATATTACACTCCTATAAAGAAAACAATATTCTCCAAAGACGCAATGGTGGATATGACAAAAAAGATAAAGAAAAGAAAATAAAAGAAAAAGATCATTCTTCTTCAACAAAGACAAAAGGAACTAACTCCCGTCAGACTCAAACTCGAGGCCGACGCCGAGGACGAGGACGAGGGAAAGAGGATCCAATTATCACAATGAAGAAACCATTGAAATTCAAAATCCACCTGGACTCTGAAGAAACAACATCTGTGGTTTTAAAGGAACCTCAATTCAAAATATCTCTAGAAGAAGAAGCCAAAGAAAGACAATTTGAATCTATGTATAGCAAAATTAATCATTATATACATTCTATGACTCTGACTCCAGTCTCCACTGCTAAGATTGAGAATTTAATAGTCAAAGAAGTACGTAATGATGACAAAAAGCCAATTAAGTTCAGACTTGGCTCTACTTCTTCTAGTACTGAAAATGATATAAAAGTAGAAGATGAAAATCTTCCAAAATCAATGAAAATTCCTTTTGAGTTGTACTCTCCTTGGGCTAAAAAATTTATTCAAAATAGCAACAACATTTCATTGAACAATTGTGTAATAATAACAAACAAAATCCTAACTCCAAAGAAGGTGTTCGATTTGGTCCTCTGGAACCACTAGATGATACGGAATTTTGCCTAGTCGTCACTAAGGAACTGACAGCTGATCTTCTCATTGAAGATGCTCCTCCAGAATTGGAAGAAGAAATTAAATCGATAATTGATGAACTAAAAGAAATAAATTGAGGAACTGATTAAAATCCGAAACCAACTTTCATTAGTTCATTCCTTAATGATGAGGAAGCAAAAGACATAATTCAATTTTTGACAGAATACAAAGAATGCTTTGCTTGGACTTATGATGAGATGCCTGGCTTATCTCCAAAAACCGCAGTCCATAAACTGGGGATAAATCAAATCACAATCCCTGTTAAACACACTCCAAGAAGGATGCGTGTTGAAATATAGCAACAAGTCATTGCAAAATTAAAAAAATTGATAGAAACTGACTTCATACGAGAAGAAAATTGTCCGACATGGTTAGCCAATGTGGTGCAAGTTAAAAAGAAGAATGGTCAGATAAGGGTTTGCATAGATTTCAGAGATCTGAACAAAGCATGTCCAAAAGATGAATTCCCTTTATCAATTCCTGAATTAATGGTTGATATAACATCGAAACAAGCAATATTTTCCTTTATGGATGGATCATCAGGATATAATCAAATAAAAATGTTTTAAGAGGACGAAGCAAATACAGCTTTCCGAACACCCATTGGGATATATTGTTATAAGGTTATGCCATTTTGACTAAAAAATGCCGGTGCAACCTATCAAAGATCCATGACACGGATCATCAATGAATTAATACACAATCAAGTCGAATATTATGTGAACGATTTGGTTGTCAACAGTAAACAAAAAGATGATCACATATACGATTTGAGAATTGTCTTTGAACGACTACGACAATACAATCTTAAAATGAACCCCTAAAAGTGTGCTTTCGGTGTCACTTCAGGAAAATTTTAGGATTTGTGGTTCGACATCGTGGGATAGAAATTGATCCTCTCAAAATCGAAGCTAGCCTAAATATGCCTCCTCCTAAAAATCTAACTCAATTGAGATCATTTCAAGGAAAGTTAGCATATATACGACGTTTCATTTCCAGTCTATCGGGTAGGTGTCAGCCTCTTAATGCCCTTACCAGAAAAGATATCAAATTTGTGTGGGACAAAAAATGCCAACACGCCTTTGAAAACATCAAACAATACCTGAAAACCCCTCCTATCTTAGCATCCCATGTATTAGGAAGACCTCTAATCCTTTACACCGCGGCATTGGACAATTCCCTTGGAGCATTATTGGCACAAGTAAATGACGAGAGAAAAGAAAATGCATTATACTATTTTAGCCATTGTCTGGTTTCGACAGAAATAAAATACCCGACAATTGAGAAGCATTTCTTAGCCTTGATTTTCGCAGTTCAAAAACTAAGGCACTATATGGTTTCTCGTAAAGTAACTCTTATTTCAAGAGTTAACCCACTACAATACCTAATGACACGGCCGACACTTTCTGTGAGATTAGCAAGATGGGGAATGATCTTACTCTAATTTGACATAACATTTGTACTATTGTGTGCTGTCAAAGGACAAACTTGGCAGATTTCTTAGCACCACACGCAATTCCAACTAGATCACCTCTCAATGATGATTTACCTGATGAACAAATATCAGAAATAAAAGATTCCAACATGCAATGATGGGAACTCTACTTTGATGGAGCATCATCCGCATGGAATGACAAAGACAAACAGACAATTGTACTAGGCAAAGCTAGAGTAGGATTAATTTTTATCACTCCAGACAAAACGATGATGCCTTTTTCCTATCATTTGACAGAACCATGCACAAATAATGAAGTCGAATATGAAGTGCTCATAACCGGTCTAGAATTGACAATACCAATGAAAATTAAAAATATTAACATCTACGGAGATTCCCAGTTGATTATCAATCAAATCGTTGGCAAATACAAGACTTTGAAACCACGACTTGAACAATATTCTCGTTACACTCTGAAACTGCTTCAACAAATTCTTAACGTGGCTTTCTTCTTAATCCCGAGATTAGACAATTCTCTAGCAGATGCTCTAGAAAAACTTGCGAAGGAGTTTGCTTGTCCAGATGAAGAGTACATACCGATTTCTATAACAGGACGATAAGTTCTTTCTCAAATTGTCATAGATAATCTGCATAAAATTGGTGAAAATATGACAATGACAATAAATGACGAAAATGATGATTGGCGCCTACCAATTATTCAATATTTACAAACTGGAAGGTTACCCGAAAACACTTCTATTACCACTCAAATTAAACAGAGAGCATTATCATATGCTCTAATAAATGATGTCCTTTATAAACGATCTTTTGATCAAATATGGTTAAGATACCTAAACCAAGTTGAAGCTCAAGAGATTATTAAGGAGGTCTATTTAGGTTTATGCGGCGCACATCAATCTGCACCTAAAATGAAAATGAAAATAAAAAGGATGGGTTATTATTGGCCGACAATGATGACCGATTGTCTTGGCATTGCAAAGAAATGTCATCATTGCCAGATACATGGGGTAGTTTACACCAGCCTCCAAATGTCTTACACCCTACTATTACATCTTGGTCGTCTGAATGTTGGGGCACCGACATAGTGGGCCCTATAGATCCTCCGTCCTCATAGGGACATCGATTTATTCTAGCAGCCACTGACTAATTCTCCAAATGGGCAGAGCGATACCACTTAGAGAAGTTAAGGCAAAATAAGTCCTTCATTTCTTTAAGACACATATCGTCTATAGATTTGGAATTCCTCGAAGGTTCATATCAGACAATGGATTGGCCTTTAAAAATGAAAAAAATCAACAACTTTATCCAAAGACATGGGATAGAATGGAGGTATTCCACAATCTATTATCCAAAAGCCAATGGTTTAGCTAAAGTTTTCAATAAAATGTTTGTTCAAATCTTGAAAAAGACATTAATCATTAGCCCAAGATAGTGGCATGAATGATTGATAGAAGCTTTATGGGCTTATAGAACGACATATCAAACACCAACACGATCTACATCGTTTGCTTTGGTATATGGTTCTGAAGCTATTTTACCACTTGAAGTTCAAATCCCTTCTCTCAGAGTTGCGATAGCAAATAAGATAACTGAATAGAAAAATGCCAAACTACGACTTGAAGAACTTAAGAGTTTATAAGGCAAGTCTACAAGCTTAGCAAAATATTGAACTGTATCAAGCAAAAATGATACGGGCCCACAACAAATTAGTTCATCGCAGAACCTTTCGAATCGGTAAATTAGTTTTAGTTCTTCGAAGACCTATACTAGCTCATCGAAAGATAGCTGGTAAATTTGAACCAATATGGGAGGGCCCATATGTAAGTGAAAAGACATATTCCAGAGGATCCTACCAACTGGTGGATTGTCAAGGAGAAAAATCTTGCCTCCAATCAATGGTCGTTTCCTGAAGAAATATTATGCGACATGAAAAATAATGACTTGTTTATAAACTGGGATAATAATAAAAAATCCTTTCTTAAAATCATCTTTCTGATATGAATCTTGACTTCTATGTCTCATGACATCTATTTCACTTATTAAACCAATGTTCATAAGCATCCTTCCTTAACGTAAAAGTCTGAAATGTTACATTATCCTGTCGTTTTCAGGAAAAATGTCTAACGAAAGACTTCTTTTGACATTCTGAAGTGGTGTTTGTCTGGCCTTGGACTGACGATCTATTAAAAAAGGATCTAGAATTCACTTCGATTTTGAACTTTCCTAAGTTGAATTACTCTATGACGGACCTTTACTATCCATTGCTAATCAACAAGAATCAAAAGGAAAACCATCTGTATTGGAGTTTAGGCTTTGTCAGCAAGCCAACGAAATAGAAAATCCTACAGACAATGGAAAACTGAAGTCAGATGGAATGGCATCCACTAGTAGGGTGATGAAATCAACTTCTGGAATGACAAAAGCCTAAAGAAGAAATCGCAATAAAAGGCTCAAAAAGCTGGCAAGAAAAGAAAGACAAGACATGAAACAAATGGAAGAAGATGACGAATTCAAATTTCCAATACTTGAGGACATCTCCAAAGAGACGTATTATGTCTTAGAGGAAGAAATGATTGAAAAGGAGGAAAGGATTGAAAGGACAACATTAACTCCTATTCCCTATGAGCCAACATTGGATCTCTCGACAATCGAAATAGTAAATGAAAAATGAATTGCTTTCAAGAGGAAGTAAGACGTATCAGAGCTATCAGAAAACAGACATTTGAACAAATTCAACATATTAATGGTAAAACCATTAATATATTAGAAGGCATTCAATTGTTCACACAAATGTTTGACGAAGTGGAGCAAGGTGTTATCATCGAGCATGTGATGGATGCACGTGATCAAGGATGAGCCGAACAACTGAAAAGAAGGACATACTCTGAACCGTACAGATGGATTCGTGGGAAAGGTCACATGACAATTCAATACGGATGCTGTTACAATTATGATGTGGACAAAGACGGCAATCCCCGAGGGATACTACGACACGAACAAATAGATCCACTACCGACAGTCATAGTTCAAATTATTAGACGACTCATAATGTGGAATATAATGTCTGCTGATTGTATTCCAGATAGTTGGATTATGAATATATATGAGGAGGGCGACTGTATACCACCTCATATTGACAGTTGGGATTTTGAAAGACCATTTTGCACTCTCTCCCTTATGAACAGATGTTCTATTCTGTTTGGAAGAGAAATTCAGATTGTGGGCCCTGGAGAATTTCGTGGATCTTATCAAATTCTCTTACCACGAGGATCAGTTTTAGTCCTACAAGACAATGGAGCTGATGTGTCAAAACAGTGCATACCAAGTGTGAGTCGACAACGCATATCGATAAAGCTAAGAAGAATGTGCCTAAAAAAACTTCCTGATGGATATAGACCAATACTAGAACTGGGGGATCTACAACCCTTGGAACTGAAATGAACCCATGAAGGTTTAAACGCCTAAGACATAATCTATGAACAGTGTCTCGGACTATTAGACATTTTGTGGTAGGTCTAGCAGTATCTGAGAACTTCGACATAGTAGTTTGCAGTGTGTATGCGTGTATTATCTAAGACATAAAGTACCCTGAACTTTTAACATCTATGTACATTATTGGAAGTAGAATGAAATCTTCTGAGATATTTCCAAATTGATGCATCGTCGGGTGAAAAATGCCAAAATAAACTAAAATGACATGATGAATAACTTGAGATAACTAAAATGAGAATTATCATTCGACCTACATAGGTCAAATCCCCAGCGAATATCCCCAGCAAATATCTTAGTGAATTCGCTACTCTCTTTGGTTATTAGATGTAAGCCCTTTCTTGACACGAAAATCACGACATTCTTTTAACCAAATATCGAGATTCACATTTTGAGAAATGGAAAATGACCTTCATTTTCTCTTTCTAGTTATTGGATGTAAGTCCTTTCCTGACACGGAAATCATGGCTTTCCTCTAGTTAAAATTGACTTTGACATTTTGAGAATTGGAAAATGACATCCATTTTCTCTCTCCAGTTATTGGATGTAAGTCATTTCCTAACACGGAAATCATGGATTTCCTCTAACTAAAATCAACATTTTGAGAAATGGAAAATGACATCCATTTTCTCTCTCTAGTTATTGGATGTAAGTCCTTTCCTGACACGGAAATCATGGCTTTCCTCTAACTAAAATCGACATTGACATTTTGAGAAATGGAAAATGACATCCATTTTCTCTCTAGTTAATGGATGTAAGTCCTTTCTTGACACGGAAATCATGGCTTTACTCTAACTAAAATCGACATTAACATTTTGAGAAATGGAAAATGACATCTATTTTCTCTTTCCGGTTATTGGATGTAAGTCCTTTCCTGAAACGGAAATCATGGCTTTCCTTTAACTAAATCTTGACATTGACATTCTGAGAAATGAAAAATGACATCCATTTTCTCTCTCTGGTTATTCGATGTAAGTCCTTTCCGACACATAAATTATGGCTTTCCTCTAACCAAATCTTGACATTGAAATTTAGGGAAATGGAAAATTACATCCATTTTCTCTCTCCGGTTATTGGATGTAAGCCCTTTGCTGACACGGAAATCACAGCATTCCTTTAACCAAATATCGACATTGACATTACGAGAAATGGAAAAGGACATCCATTTTCTCTCTCTGATTATTGGATGTAAGTCCTTTCCTGGCACAGAAATTATGGTTTTCCTCTAACCAAATCTTGACATTGACATTCCGAGAAATGGAATATGACATCCATTTTCTCTCTCCGGTTATTGGATGTAAGTCCTTTCTTGACATGGAAATCACGATATTACTATAACTAAATATCGACATTGACATTCTGAGAAATGGAAAATGATATCAATTTTCTCTCTCCGATTATTTGATGTAAGTCCTTTCCTGACAAGGAAATCATGACATTCCTTTAACCAAATCTTGACATTGACATTTCGGGAAATGGAAAATGACATCCATTTTCTCTCTCCGGTTATTGAATGTAAATCCATTTCTTGACACAGAAATCACAGTTTTCCTTTAACCAAATATCGATATTGACATTTTGAGAAAAGGAATATGACATCCATTTTCTCTCCGAGTAAATCCCTTTTCAGACACGAGAAGGACATTCCTTCTCAGAACCAACATATGAGACAGCTGACATTCTCTAGGAGTGGTATGACACCCACTCCTTTTCTGATTATCATGAAACATTTCATCATATCACTTCGGTCAACACCAATATGTGCGGCATACTCATACAGTATTTCACACATATTGGGGGCCCTTTTGTTGACCTCATTTTTACAATAGGTCAACCTTTTGCCCTGAAATGACAATTTTGGTCAAAATGGTCAAGCCTGACCCAATGACCAACCCTGTTGACCCCATAGGTCAACCCTTTTACGCAAAATCACAATTGTGGTCAAAATGGTCAATTCAGACCTAATGACCAACCCTGTTGCCTCCACAGGTCAACCTTTTTACCTAAAATGACAATTTTCATCAAAATGGTCAATCCATACCCTATGACCAACCCTGTTGACCCAATAGGTCAACCCAGACCCAATGACCAACCCTGTTGACCCCACAGGTCAACCTTTGTACCCAAAATGACAATTTTGGTCAAAATGGTCAATCCTGGCCCAATGACCAACCCTGTTGACCCCGCAGGTCAACCTATTTACCCAAAATGATAATTTTGGTCAAAATGGTCAATCCAGACTCTATGACCAACCTTTTTTACCAAATAGGTCAACCTTTTTACCCAAAATGACAATTTTGGTCAAACTGGTCAATCCAGACCTAATGACCAACCCTGTTGACCCCAGAAGTCAACCTTTTGACCCAAAATGATAATTTTTGTCAAAATATTCAATCCAGACCCAATGACCAACCTTGTTGACCGCACAGGTCAACCTTTTTACCTGAAATGAGAATTTTGGTCAAAGTGGTCAATCCAGACCAAATGACCAACCTTGTTGACCCCACAAGTTAACATTTTAACCTGAAATGACAATTTTGGTCAAAATGGCCAATCCAGATCCAATCACCAACCTTATTGACCAATTGTGTCAACACATAACCTAAAAAGTCAATTTTGGTTAAAATGATCAATGTTTGATCAAATAACCAATGACATGATTAAGAACTCACAATGGCAAAAATTAATCAAATTAATTTCAATTTTTTTTTTATTAATTAAATTGACTAATAATTTAATTTTGAATATTTTAATTAATCAAATGGCATGATTAATTAAAATGAAAATTAAATTAAAATTCATAAAATGACAAAATTAATCAAATAATTGATCTCAAAATTATTTTGATTAATTAATTAGCTAATGAATTAATTTTCAAATTTTAATTAATGACATAATTAATTAAAATGAAAAATTAAATTCAAAAGCCATAAAATCTCAAAATCCACAAGTTGATTAAAAATAATGGAATTTATTAAATAATTAATTCCAAAATTATTTTTAATTAATTAATTGACCAATAATTTAATTTTCATGTTTTAATTAATGACATAATTAATTAAAGTGAAATTAAATTGAGAAGTCATGAAAAGAGACAAAAATCAATTTTAATGGCATGGATATTAATCAAATAATTAATTTAGAATTATTTCAAATTAATTATTGATTAATAAAATAATTTCCAATATTTAATTAATGACATAATTAATTAAATATGGAAATTAAAATGAAGAGGAGAGTATGATCCCATAGAAACCTATAGGCTGCCCAAATCCCTTGGCTCCCAACACAAAAAATCTTCATGGGGACCTCAGCAACATATTCCAATCAAGCCCAAGCCATAGGGTTAGCCCAATTAAACCAATTTGGCCAATATCCAAAATCAGCCAAAATTAGCCATTTTGCCAAATTGCTCTCCAAGGCTAGCTACAAAACGAAATTGAAGTGAAAAGGATCTTCTTTGGGAGTCCTAGAAGCTGACCATCAAGCCTAATCAAGCTCGACAAACTAGTGGCTAAGTTATGTATTTATTTTCTCCAAAATATTTCATATATTCGAAATATCATGGATTTTAGTAGCCCAGAAATGTATCATCACCGTATAGATATAATCTATACGTCCAGATGATTCCATAGGTTAAAAAATCACTCAATTTTATTGAGAAATGAGTGAGATATTGAGCTTTGAAGTTTAACGGTTCGAAAATTTTTGAATTTAAGGGGGAATTATCTCTGCCGTCCGTTCCCGTGTTTTGGAACGGACGGCGCTGATCTTCTCATCCCGTGCCTGCTATTTGGATCCGCGTACGAGATCTTCCCGCTCTTCGAAGCGTACGAGAACACGCGTCAAAGCCTGGATTTTTTGGGTTGATTTAATCCAGAAAATCCTTAAAAACTTCAAAATTCCATATCTTTTGATCCAAAGGTCATAAAAATAAAACAAAAATACCTATGGAATGCACTTGAAGAGAAGAAAATTATGAGACTAAATTCATGATTTTATTCTCAGTATTTAATTTTTAATTAATTAAGAACTCTCTAGAGTATTTTAATTATTAAAAATTATTTACAAGTTAGAAAAATATTAATTTTTTAGGGAATGACCTTTAAGTCCTTAGGCACATCTTCTAATTTTTTTAAGGCTATAATAACTCTGTAGGATTTCATTTCCTAATTTCCAGGATATTTTGTAATTATTTTCAAAAATAATTATAAAATTAGGAAACTTGCAGAATTTAAATGCAAAATGATTGAGAACCTTAGGATAACAGACAACAATCCTAAAACAACAATTCTCAAGTCATCAAATCAATCTAAAAGACATTTTGAAACAAGGTTAAGATTTATTAATTAAAATTAATAATTCAAAACCTCCTCTTCACATATTTAATCCATCTCATCATGGATTAAGCAAGTGATGAATCCAAACTTAAATGAACATAAATCAAACAATAATTAGGTTTAAAGACAACTTAAACCTAGTTGAAACCATTAAACCTTAGGGTTTAAGACAAAAATCAAAACCTTTTAATTAGGTTTAAGGACATATTAAACATAATTAACCAAAATCAATACTTTTAATTAAGTCTAAGGTCATATTAGACTTAATGAATTCAAAATCAAAACCCTTTAATTAAGTTTAAGGACATATTAAACTTAATTAATCGAAATCAAACTCTTTAATTAAGTTTAACGACATATTAAACTTAATTAACCAAAATCAAAACCTTTAATTAAGTCTAAGGACATATTAGACTTAATGAATTCAAAATCAAACCTTTAATTAAGTTTAAGGACATATTAAACTTAATTAATCAAAGAAAAAACTCTTTAATTAAGTTTAAGGACATATTAGACTTAATTAACCAAAATCAAAACCTTTAATTAAGTTTAAGGACATATTAGACATAATTAACCAAAATCAAAACCTTTATTTAAGTTTAAGGACATATTAAACTTAATTAACCAAAATTAAACTTTTTAATTAAGTTTAAAGATATATTAAACTTAATTAATCAAAATTAAACCTTTAATTAAGTTTATGGACAAATTAGACTTAATTAACTAAAATCAAACCTTTAATTATGTTTAAGGACATATTAAACTTAATTAACAAAAATCCAAACCTTTAATAAAGTTTAAGGACATATTAGAATTAATTAATAAAAATCAAACCTTTAATTAAGTTTAAGGACATATTAAACTTAATTAATCAAAATCAAACCATTTAATTAAGTTTACGGACATATTAAACTTAATTAACCAAAATCAAAACCTTTTAATTAAGTTTAAGGACATATTAAACATAATTAATCAAAACTAAACCCTTTAATTAAGTTTAAGGACATATTAAGCTTAATTAACTCATTGAACCTTAGGGTTTAATTCAAAATCAAATCTTTAATTAAGTTTAAGGACATATTAAACTTAATTAACCCATTAAACCTTAACTAAATTAGGTTTAACACAAAACAAAACCTTTAATTAAGATTTAAGACATATTTAACTTAATTAACCTACTTACACATTAGGTTTAAGACAAACCTAAACACTAATTAGATCTAACCCATTAGACCTAATTAAACCATTACACCTTAACTAACTAAGGTTTAATCAAACATAAACCTTAATTATGTCTAACCCATTAGACCTAATTAAACTATTAAACCTTAACTAACTAAGGTTTAATCAAACCTAAACCTTTATTAGGTCTAACTCATTAGACCTAATTAAATCATTAAACCTTAACTAACTAAGGCTTAATCAAACCTAAATCCTAATTAGGTCTATCCCATTAGACCTAATAAAACCATTAAACCTTAACTAACTAAGGTTTAATCAAACACAAACCGTAATTAGGTCTAACCCAGTAGACCTAATTAAACTTTTAAGTCTTAACTAAATTAGACTTAATCAAACTTAAACTCTAATTAAGTCTATGACATTAGACTTAATTAATTACTAAACCTTAACCAACTAAGGTTTAACCAAACCCAAACCCAAAATAAACTTTCAATCTTTAACTTAGGTTCAACCCGACATGAACTTAAATCAAACCTAAACCTAACTTAAGTCTAACTCACATTAGACTTAAGTTAATCCATACTTGGGTTCAACCTGACATGAACCTAAGTCTAACCCAAACCTAACTTAAGTCTAACCCACATTAGACTTAAGTCAAACCATACTTAAGATTCAACCTAAGGTTTAGGTTAAATTGAGTTCAAGTTAGGTTGGACTCAAGTTAGGTTAGGTTTAAGTTATGTTGGACTTGGATAAAAAGATTGGATTTGGGTCTAATTAAACCTTAGTTGATTAAGGTTTAATAATTAATTAAGTCTAATGTAGTAGAGTTAATTAGGATTTGTGATTGATTAAGTCTTACTAAGTTAAGACTTAATGGTATAATTAAGTTTAATGAGTTAGACTTAATTAAGGTTTATGTCTAATTAAACCTTAGTTAGTTAAGGTTTAATGGTTTAATTAGGTCTAATGAGTTAGACCTAATTAGGGTTTAAGTGTAATTAAACCTTAGTTAGTTAAGGTTTAATGGTTTAATTAGGTCTAATGGGTCAGACCTAATTAGGGTTTAGTTTTGTTTAAACCTTAGTTAGTTAAAGTCTAATGGTTTAATTAGGTCTAATGAGTTAGACCTAATTAGGGTATAAGTTTAATTAAACCTTAGTTAGTTAAGGTCTAATGGTTTAATTAGGTATAATGGTTAGACCTAATTAGGGTTTAAGTTTGTTTAAACCTTAGTTAGTTAAGGTCTAATGGTTTAATTAGGTCTAATGGGTTAGACCTAATTAAGGTTTAGGTTTTTTTTAACATTAGTTAGTTAAGGTCTAATGATTTAATTAGGTCTAATGGGTTAGACCTAATTAGGGTTTAGATTTGTTTAAACCTTAGTTAGTTAAGGTCTAATGGTTTAATTAGGTCTAATGGGTTAGACCTAATTAGGGTTTAAGTTTGTTTAAACCATAGTTAGTTAAGGTCTAATGATTTAATTAGGTCTAATGGGTTAGACCTAATTAGGGTTTAAGTTTGTTTAAACCTTAGTTAGTTAAGGTCTAATGGGTTAGACCTAATTAGGGTTTAGGTTTGTTTAAACCTTAGTTAGTTAAGGTTTAATGGTTTAATTAGGTCTAATGGGTTAGACCTAATTAGGGTTTAAGTTTGATTAAACCTTAGTTAGTTAAGGTTTAATAATTTAATTAGGTCTAATGGGTTAGACCTAATTAGTGTTTAAGTTTGATTAAACCTTAGTTAGTTAAGGTTTATTGGTTTAATTAGGTTTAATGGGTTAGACCTAATTAGGGTTTAAGTTTGATTAAACCTTATGTGTAAGAAAGTTAATTAAGTTTAATATGTCTTTATTCTTGAACTTAAATAAAAGTGTTGATTTTTTTGTATTTAAACCGAATTTAGGTAAGGTTTAATTGGTTAATTAAGTTTATTATGTCTTTAAACTTAATTAAAAGACATAATTTTTGATTAATTAAATTTAATATGTCTTTAAACTTAATTAAGATTTAATTTTATATTAAACCTAATTTAAGTAAGGTTTAATGAATTAATTAAGTTTATTATGTCTTTAAACTTTATTAAAAGATTTAATTTTTGATTAATTAAGTTTAATATGTCTTTAAACTTGATTAAGATTTAATTTTATATTAAACCTAATTTAAGTAAGGTTTAATGAATTAATTAAGATTATTATGTCTTTAAACTTAATTAAAAGATTTAATGTTTGATTAATTAAGTTTAATATGTCTTTAAACTTCATTAAGGTTTAATTTTTATATTAAACCTAATTTAAGTAAGGTTTAATGAGTTAATTATGTTTATTATGTCTTTAAACTTAATTAAAAGGATTAATTTTTGATTAATTAAGTTTAATATGTTTTTAAACTTAATTAAGATTAAACCTAATTTAAGTAAGGTTGAAATATTGAAAATTAAATCATTAATTATTTTAATTAATCAAAATAATTTTGAAATTATTTATTTGATTAATTTTGTTGTTTTTATTTCATTTTTATCTATTTTAATCAAAATAGATAGGTGTTGACTCAATTTTGACTCAGGTTGACCAAGTCAGCTCAAATTGATCAATTTAATTTTAAAATGTCCGATGACTTGTGATTTTATCATTATGCAGCTTTAAATGTGTCATTGGGTGAAAGGGTTGACTTGTGGGTCAACAGGATTGGTCATTAGGTCTGGTTTGAACATTTTAACCATAGTTGACTTTTTAGGTCATAAGGTTGACCTATGGGGTCAACAGGGTAGGTCATTAGGTCTGGATTGACCAATTTGACCAAATTTGACTTTTTAGGTCATAAGGTTGACCTATGGGGTCAACAGGGTAGGTCATTAGGTCTCGTTTGACCAATTTGACCAAAGTTGACTTTTAGGTCAAAAGGTTGACCTATGGATCAACAGGGTAGTCATTAGGTCTGGTTTGACCAATTTGACCAATGTCAAAAGGGTGACCTATTGGGTCAATAGGGTAGGTCATTAGGTCTGGTTTGACCAGCTTGACTAATGTTAACTTTTTAGGTCGTAAGGTTGACTGTAGGGTCAACGGTGAAGTCATTAGGTCCGGTTTGACCATTTTGACCAATGTTGACTTTTAGGTCATAAGGTTAACCTATGGGGTCAATAGGTTTGGTCATTAGGTCTGGCTTGACCATTTTGACCAATGTTGACTTTTTAGGTCAAAAGGGTGACCTATGGGGTCAACAGGGTAGGTCTTTAGGTCTGGTTTGACCAATTTGATCAAAATTGACTTTTTAGGTCATAAGGTTGACCTATGGGGTCAACAAGTTTGGTCATTAGGTCTGGTTTAACCATTTTGACAAAAGCTGACTTTGTAGGTCAAAAGGTTGACCTATGGGGTCAACAGGTTTGGTCAGTGGGTCTGGTTTGACTAATTTGACCAAAGTTGACTTTTTAGGTCAAAAGGGTGTTCTATGGGGTCAACAGGTTTGGTCATTAGGTCTGGTTTGACCATTCTGACCAAAGTTGACTTTTTAGGTCAAAAGGGTGACCTATGGGGTCAACAAGTTTGGTCATTAGGTCTGGTTTGACCAATTTGACCAATGTTGACTTTTTAGGTCAAAAGGGTGACCTATGGAGTCAACAGGTTTGGTCATTAGGTCTAGTTTGACCATTTTGACCAAAGTTGACTTTTTAGGTCATAAGGTTGACCTATGGGGTCAACAGGTAGGTCATTAGGTCTAGTTTGACCAATTTGATCAAAGTTGACTTTTTAGGTCATAAGGTTGACCTATGGGGTCAACAGGTTTGCTCATTAGGTCTCATTTGGCTATTTTGACCAAAGTTGACTTTTTAGGTCAAAAGGGTGACCTATGGGGTCAACAGCTTTGGTCAGTGGGTCTAGTTTGACCATTTTGACAAAAGTTGACTTTTTAGGTCAAAAGGTTGATCTATGGGGTCAACTAGGTTGGTCATTGGTTCTGGTTTGACCATTTTGACTAATGTTGACTTTTTAGGTCAAAAGGGTGACCTATGGGGTCAACTGGGTTGGTCATTGGGTCTGGTTTGACCATTTTAACCAATGTTGACTTTTTAGGTCAAAAGGGTGACCTATGGGGTCAACTGGGTTGGTCATTAGGTCTGGTTTGACCATTTTGACCAATGTTGACTTTTTAGGTCAAAAGGGTGACCTAGGGGTCAACTAGGTTGGTCATTGGGTCTAGTTTGACCATTTTGACCAAAGTTGACTTTTTAGGTCAAAAGGGTGACCTATGGGGTCACCAAGTTTGGTCAGTGGGTCTGGTTTGATCAATTTGACCAAAGTTAACTTTTTAGGTCAGAAGGGTGACCTATGGGGTCAACAGGTTTGGTCATTAGGTTTGGTTTGACCAATTTGACCAATGTTGACTTTTTAGGTCATAAGATTGACCTATGGGGTCAACAGGGTAGGTCATTAGGTCCGGTTCGACTCAATTTGACCAAAGTTGACTTTTATGTCATAAGGTTGACTTCATGGGTCAACAGTGCTCGTCATTAGGTCTGGTTTGACCATTTTGACCAAAGTTGACTTTTTAGGTCAAAAGGATGACCTATGGGGTCAACAGGTTTGGTCAGTGGGTCTGGTTTGACCCTTTTGACCAAAGTCGACTTTTTAGGTCAAAAGGGTGACCTATGGGGTCAACTGGTTTGGTCATTGGGTCTGGTCTGACCATTTTGACCAATGTTGACTTTTTAGGTCAAAAGGGTGACCTAAGGGTCAAGAAGATCGGTCATTAGGTCTGGTTTGACCATTTTGACCAAAGTTGGCTTTTTAGGTCAAAAGGTTGACCTATGGGGTCAACTAGGTTGGTCATTGGGTCTGGTTTGACCATTTTGACCAATGTTGACTTTTTAGGTCAAAAGGGTGACCTATAGGGTCAACAGGGTAGGTCATTAGGTCTGGTTTGACCAGCTTGACCAATGTTGACTTTTTTGGTCAAAAGGGCATTGACTCATTGTAAAATGAGGTCAACATATGGTAATATTGAAAATATTGAAAGGTATATTTTAAAACATGATGAATATGAGGAGAATTATCAGCAATACATGGATAGAGTGATTAGAGGAGATTACTGTGTTGAGATGCCCTCTCATCCTTTTTATATACCTTATGTGTCATCTAGAGACTGGAATGCAGAAGATGATGATGAGGATGAGGATTAGGATTGTTATATTGAGTTTGTGATGTTGTTATGTGATTTTCTTATGTGTTATGATACTTTTATTTAATATTTTCATATATGATGTGATGTATTTTGCTATGAACTCTAATGTTGTGTAGATTATAGTCGGACTATTTCTATTATGCACATTCAGTTGTTCGTGTGTTGGATTGATGTTTTATGCTGTATTATGTGATGTATTTGTGGTAGTAAATGTTTTTATGTGTTTCTATTGTTTAAGTTTTTAGTAATGTCTAATTTAATTCCTATAAATATTAGAAAAATCTAGAACACTATTAGAAACCACTATTTATATAGCATGTTTAAACTTTTCAAAATTTGCTACAATTTATTTTCTACCTTTGTTGTGATTTTAGTCATGTTTAAGTTGGTGTGTATTTGCTTTAAAAACCCCCACTATTGTAGAAGTCCTTTGAAATTTTGAAATTTCTATTTTATGAAAAACTGAAAAACTGAATTTGATTTCCTTTTACTCCTTTTTAAATTGTTATACTTGCATATTTAGAATATTAAGATTCCTGCAAGCATGTTATTCTAGTTTTTTAATTCTTACCCATGTATCATTTTTTTGCTTAAATCTTATATCCTAATTAAAAATTAAAGTTGGGTGGGGGGAATTTAAAAACAAACTTTTCAAATGAAAATTTTATTTGTTCTCGAGAATACTTAAATAAAATCTGATTTTTTATTGCAAAATACTTATGTATATGAAGTTATACTAGGGAAGCAAAATTTTGAATATAGAAATAAGTAAGAGAATTTAGTTAAAATTTATAGTAATGATGGAAAATTTAAAGTAAAAATTTTCTTAGCAAAGAAATGTCAAATATAGTTAAACTATCTTTAGTATGAAGTGTTGTATTTTTGGATAAATAAAAGATTTGACTTTTATTTTTCAAAGCTTAAATTTATTTTATTGAGAAATAGTTTTCAACACTATTTTTATGATTTTTATATGAAGGATATATATCAGACCTTTTTTTAAATGAAAGCTTGGAATTCAAAATTATTAAAGGCCTATCCAGATACAGTAATCCTTACCTTATAAAAAAAAGAGAAAGAAGGAAGGAAAGAGAATAAGAAAAAGAAAAGGAAACAAAATAGTATGTAAAAGGAAGGAGAAGCTTGAGGGTTTAAGGGTCTAATAAAAAATTGGTTCCATACCCAAAGTTTAAAGTATAAGTTTTGAGAAAATCTAAAGCTTAAAGTTATAATATTGTAAGTAAATTTATTTCCAAATGAAAATTTTTAAGTGAAGAAGATGAAATGTTTGAATTCTATATTTTGAAAAAATCAACAAGTATTTATAAATTAGTTAGGAACTAATATTTTTCATTATCCTTTACTTAAGAATCTTCTAAACTTTAAGTTGATCTCATTTACTAAAATTTTTTCTAAATTGGACTATTTCATTTCTAGAACAAAATTTTTAAACATTCCTAAAGAAACATATTTACATAATTTGCATGTTAAGATTTTCTATGTGATTAAGTGTCACTTGAGGAAAAGCAACATTTTAAGCATGGAGGATTTGATATACCTAAAAAATATAGTGTTTTTAAATACATTTTTATACCTATTTTTTATGATATTGCACTTTAATGGAAGATATTTTTAAGTTTTTCTTGCAGGTATGATTAAAATGAGTGATTGTGATGGAAGGAGTAATAAAGAATCAAATATAGAGCAAAAATTGAAAGTGTACAAAATTGGCCTTTGGTGGCTAAGCGACGAGCCCTTGGCGCATAGGAACCATAGATAAAGTGACAAATTTTATTTAATTTTGGCATAAATTTGAAGAGGTTTTTGAAGCATCCTTTAGTTTAAACTTCCCATCAGTGCCAAAAATCATTTAAATTTTAAATGGATGGATGCTTTCTTGATGGATACATTGAATCTGGACATATTTTGAAGAGACACAAGGGCACCTTCTGGAAAATTTTAAACAGAAGACTTGAAGATCAGAAACATGGTTATTGTTGGAGGGTGTGATTAGTGTTAAGAGTGAAGTTTATATTAGAGAGTTATTGAGAGCACACCTTTCCACTTCACTTTTATTATCAATTGTATCTAGTTTTTATTAAGAGTAGAATAAAAACTCGGAGTCAACAGAGTTGGGCGCCAACCTCTATTGTGTCTTGTAAAGGGAAATCAAAGTTTCAAATGAATTTCAATAGTCTTGTGGAGAGAATTTTTAGATAAGTGTTTAAGTTTGTTTTACATTTGGTTTTAAAGTAAGACTTGTTGTGTTTTCACTATGATTTCTACTTTCAAATCAAGTTGTGATTGTGTTTTATCCATCGATTCTGAGTAGTTTTTTTTTTATCTTTTTCCTTTTAAATTATGAAGTAATTAAATTATCTAAGGACGTTGTGTGAAGTATAGGATTTCAATTTCGGAAGAAGTTGTTATGATTCACTACCTTGCACTTCATTTACTTGTTGATTTGGCCAATTAAGATGTCAAAATTTGTTGGGATATTATGTAAGATCCATTGTGGTATTTTCTCATCAACAATTGGAAAGAATAACATGCAATTGTATGGATGAGAATTTTAGTCCATATTGTTGGGTGCAAATAAATAGGAAGATATACTTATAAATGGGAGTACAATTAGAGGACTTTAGAGTTACAAGCTAAAGCTCCCTAATTTGGTTTGATGTGAAAAATTTTGTTATGAGATGTTAGCCCCTAGGTGGAGGGAATCGAGGGAACTTTAGAGTGAGAGCTAGTATTTTGCCTGCCTAACCCATCTACAAGATTTTAAATCATCAAATTAACCAATGTTCTTTATAGAACCAAGTAAGGGTAAAGAATATAATTGCTTCTATTTGGCACATCACATTTTTGATACTTTCACAATTAAATTTCATAATTATTTCTGATTCATTGAAAAAGGAAAAAGATATTTTATTATCATTTGCATTCACACTATTTTATAGTTGTGTTAACTTTATTTGTTTGCTTTACTTTTCATTCAGAAAATACAAAAAATAAATTTGAGTAACTTTATATCTTAAAACATACCTTACAAAATCATTTTAAAAAGTAAAAATTCATTTATCTTCTTTCTTTAAAATTTTAGCCATTTTCCTGTGGGTATGATATCTCGGGGTTTAATCAAAAAGACCTATATTACTTGATAAACAATACGTATACTTGTGTAGTATCCTATATTATAAATAATTAAAGTATAATTTCATATCTAAAACATAAGGGTAAATATTTGGGGATCATATACCTGCCTAAAAAAATAAAAAAAAAATGGTTAGATCCTGAAAAAACAAAAAAAAAGACATGCAGATGAAAATAAACATATAGTGTACGAAATAAAGAAGACTTTGTGGATTAGCTACCATAGATAGCATATGTAATTAACTCCCTTAAAGTAGTCATCTCAGCCACACCCTCAAGATCATGAACCCCAATTTCGTTAGAGTCAATCTCATCCTCATGGATTGAAGGCCTAACCACAATTGCTGATGGTTCTTCAAGTACATTCAGTTCATCGTTACCAGACATACTAAAGACCGTATATGAAGTTATGAAGTGCCATTGTTGCCAACACAATATACACCTGCTTTTGAAATGGATACAACGACATATCACACAAGATGACTCATTTCTTCTTCCAAACTCTAAACTTTCTTTCAATTACCCCACATATAAGGAGTAATGTTTGTTAAACATTTATTTCCATCCACGGATGGAGCCACTTGCTCGTTCAAAATCAGGAATATGGTATCTAGTGTCTGGATATGGCTTCAGGTATCCCCTCCACATTAGATATCTGATGCCCGAATATTTATCCTCACATTTTTCACTTTATATATTTTTCCAATAAGATTATCTCTTCTTTTCCAATGGTGGCAAAAAATTGACTCTGGAGAAACTAAGAGATATATTTTAATTTATTTATAATATGAGATTCTACGCAAGTATACATATCGTTTATTAACTAATATATGACTTTTTGATTAAGCCCCGAGATATTGAACCCATAAAGAAATGTCCAAAAATATAAATAAATAAGAAAATTAATTGTTTACTTTTTAAATTAATTTTGTAAATTATGTTTTAAAATAGATAATTTGAAAATTATTTTTGATATTTTCTATTTTACAAAAAAGTAAAGCAAGTAATTAGAATTAACAAGACTACTAAACGATATAAAAGCAATGAGAATAAAATATATTTTTCCTCTTTTAATGAATCAGTAATAATTATGGAATTTCATTGTGAAAGTATCTAAATGTGTTGTGCCAATAGGAGCAAATATATTCTTTATCCTTACTTGGCTCTATAAAAACATTGGTTAATTTGAAGCTTTCAAATTTTGTAGATAGGTTAGGCAGGGAAGATACCAACTCTCACTCTAGAGTTCCCTCAATTCCCTCCACCTGTGGCCTAACATCTCATAACAAAAATTTTCACCTCAAACCAAATTAGGGGGCTTTATCCTGTCACTCTAAAGTACTCTAATTTGACTTCCCATTAAAACATTTCTCTCTATTTATTTGCAATCAATTATATGAACTACAATTCTCATCCAAACAATTGCATGTGATTCTTTCCAATTGTTGATTGAGACAATACCACAATGGATCTTACATAATATCCAAACAAATTTTAACATCTTAATTGGCCAAATTACGAAGTAAATTAAGTGCAAAGAAATAAATCATCAAAACTTCTTCCAACATTAAACTATGAAAGTTAAAACCAATCTTCTTCCAACATTAAACACTTATCTGAAAATCCTCTGCACAAGACTATGAATGTTCCTCTGAAGTTTTGATTTCCACTATAAGACTCCACAGAGTTTAGCGCCTAACTCTGAGGATTGAATATCCTAAATTCTAATACAAACTATGATAAAGTAAAGTAGAAGAGTAAAGAAAATTTGGTGAGAAGAAGGCTATCCTTCTTCCTCTTTCCCTAGAATCAACTTCAAGCTTTCCTCCAACTTCTTTGGTCCTTCCTCCTCTTTAACTAGATACAACTTCAAGCTTTCCTCCAACTTCTCCCACCAAAATTTTCTCCTAAACTCTTCTCCTGGGTGTGGGGCCACTTTCTGATCTTCAAGTCTTTATTTTTAATGATTCTCCAAAAGGTGCTTTGGTGTCTTTTTAAGTCTTCATTTTAGTAAATGAGACCAACTTAAAGTTTAGAAATTTCTTAAGTAAATGTTAATGAAAAATATAAGTTCCTATCTAGTTCAAAAATACTTATAGATTTTTTAAAATATAGAATTTAAACATTTTATTTTCCTCACTTAAAAATTTTATTTGATAATAATTTTACTCACTATATTATAATCTTAACCTTTAGATTTTCTCAAAACTTATATTTTAATCTTTAATTATGGAACCAATTTTTGATTAGGCCTTTAAATCCTCAAGCTTCTCCTCCCTTTTCTTTTTTTATACGACAAGGATTACTGTATCTGGATAGGCCTTTAATGATTTTAAATTCTACCCTTTCATTTAAAATAAAGGTCTGATATATATCTCTCACTTAAAAGTCATAATAACAATGTTGAAATTTATTTTTCAATAAAAGAAATTTAAGTTTTGAAAAATAAAAGTTAAATCTTCTATCTTTCCAAAAAAATACATCATTTCTTACTAAAGATAGTTTAACTATATTCTTCATTTATTTACTAAGAAAATTTTAACTTAAAATTTTTCATCATTACTATAAATTTTAAATAATTTCTCTTACTCATTTTTATATTCAAAATTTTGCTCTCATAATATTACTTCATATACATAATTGTTTTCAATCAAAAATCAAATTTCATTATAAGTATTCTTGAGAACAAATAAAATTTTAGTTTCTGAAATTTTATTTTTAAAATTCCCCGCAAACTTTAAATTTTTAGTTACGATTAAGCATTTAAGCATAAAAAAATGATACATGGGTAAGAATTAAAAAACTAAAATAACATGCTAGCAAGAATTTTCATATCCAAACTATGTAGGTATAATAGTTTAAAAACAAGGACTAAAAAGAAATCAAATTCAGTTTTTCAGTTCAACTTTCTTTTTTTTTTATAAAATAAAAATTCCAAAAGCCTTCTATAGTAGTGAAAGTTTTCAAAGCAAATACACACCAGCTTTAACATAACAAAAATCGCAACAACATTAGATATTGTATGGTATCAAATTTTGAAAAGTTTAGACATGAAATCTAAATAGAGGTTTCTAATAGTGTTCTAAATTTTCTTATTAGTTTTGGAATTAAATTATACACTACTAAAAACTCAAACACTAGATACACACTTAAAACATTTACTACCACATACATATCACAAACATACATCATAAAACATCTATTAATCACAGAGAAATCTGAATGTGCACAAAAGAAATAGTTAAACTACAGTCTACAACTATCAGAGTTCACATAAAAATACAACAACAAATAAGACTCTAAACATAATAACATAAATACCAACATCACAAACACAAAAACACATAGAAAAAAAAATCCTACTCATCATCCTCATCATCATCATCTTAGTTCCAATCTCTGGATGGCATATAGAGTATATAAAAAGAATGAGGGAGCATCTCAGCACTGTGATCACCTCTAATCGCTCTGTTCATGTGCTGCTGATAATTCTCCTCATATTCATCATGTTTTATAATATAACTTTTAGTATTTTCAATCTTACCATCCATATCTCTAACATGTTCTTAATTAAGACTCACTTTCTTTAAAATCTTTTGTAATAAACCAGTTCATGAATCTCTTGAAGATGATGCATGTGAAGTAGAAGGTCGAGAAGTAGAGGCAGCAGAAGCAGAAGCACTGGAAGGTCTAACAGACCCTCCTTTCTAGCCAAATATTAAATGCACAGTGTAAGTGTTTACATTTACACTAGTAATGGGTTTAAGTGGCTGAAGGACTTCTTCCCATGTTTCAAACTTAAGACCATTATGCTCATAAAGGGAATGAATCAGAGAAGGAAATCCCATACCCGTAGTAGCAGTAGCTGTGGCATAGTTCAAAACATAATAAAAAATAATAGCTCCAATATCTGGAGGCTTTCCCTGTTGAATACAATGATTCAGAATAGCTCTTTCTCTTGTAAATTCACTAACAAGACTTGAAGGCAACAACTTCGATGAGATAACGTAATGGCATGCCTTTGAGGTGGCACTCAACTTAGAGGCCTGAAAGTATACTCTTGTTTCATTAGTTATCTTCCCTAAACCTCTTCCATTAGTAAGAAAAGACATTATCTCATCAAACTCTCCTCCAAAAGGATGATAGTTGGCATAAAAAATATATCAGGAGGCAATCAACAAAAAATATTAATTACTGTAGAAGAAAAATCCACTTACTAACCTCTAACTATCACCATATTGTCTTCTGCTGCTGTCAAGTTTGCCTAAAACTCTCTAACAACAGAAATAACAGCAATAGCGGAGAAGAAACAGTAATTTTCTTAATTCCTTCTAGCAATCATCCTTTCAATATCTCCTCTTGGCTTACTAAAAACTTGTTTTGAAATTAATTTACTCAACGTATCCTTCCTCCGTTCTAGAACTCATAAATTTGTTGGAATCAGATTTCGCCTTTTATCTCAAACGCTTCAACATTGGAGCCATTTCTTAAAATTCACAAAAAATTCACCATAAATTCCAAAATCAAACTAAACTTGCTAATTTAACTTCTAAGGATTTTCCACTAAATCCAAGCAATTTCTCATGCTTTTCCTTAAATTTTCACCATTAATAGTAATCTTCAATTTTTCAAAAATATACTCAAAATAATGGTGAAAATAAAAAAAGTTTACTTAGGAGAAGTGCTCAAACCTTAAGGAACACAAATCTAATAATTTTCGGCAAAATCGACTCTTAAACGATCCAATTTAGTGATGTAATAGTCTTTTATTTCACTAAACCGAGAGGTTGAAGGTGATGGCGGGTTAAAATGGAAAAATTTTGGGTTTTTAATTGCAGAAAACTAATTTTCGTGAATCGGCGCCTATGACCTGAGGATACAGAGCATAACCATGAAAATTGGTGCTTAGCCTTCAAACCTTTTTCAGAGCATAACCTTTTTCAAACCTATATTTTGACAATTAATTTTAAGGGCACCAAATCGCTTAGTTCCCTTAATCACTTTTAATACTTAATTCTCCCCATAAACTCTTGTAATACTCCAAAATTTCCATTGATTCAAAAAAAAATTCATAAAACACAAACTTATATTAATAACAAATTACACTTAATAAAAAATAAAAATTTCTATCCAAACATTTTGGATGAAATTCCACAATTCATAAGTTCATAACTCAAATCATAAACACAAACTTACATCATTAAGACATAACAAACATCAAATTACAGTGCAGTAAAACACAAACATTAATCACAAACACAAAACACTTAACATAGAAAACCAAATTACAAGACTAAACTTCATTTAATTCTAATCTCTAGTAGGTGGAATATATCCAAAATCACCATTATTAGCATTTAAACCATCTGAAATGTAAATCTGATAAAATGGGAGATGATTAAATGCTCTTACATCTTCTTCTTCTAACCATTAGTTCTTCAGATACATCGCTCTATTTTTTACTTCCGCATGACTTGTGTGACTGAATTGCATTTTGAGTTGCCATCCAATATGCGCTAAATGAGCGTTCAATTCATTTACGTTTGCTTCAATTGACTCCACATCGACTTCAATCTTTACAATCATTTCTACAATTCCTTGAATACAAACAACCATATATTCTTTGAATAATTCTTGTGCATTTTCATTAATAAAATTCTTCTTGTTGGCTTCCTCCTTCTTCTTAACTTCACTCTCCAAAGAAGACATTTTTGAACTCAAAATACTCTTTTTAGACCCAGGAATGAAAAAAAGGACTGGGGCAAGTATTCCTTTAATTTAGGGCCTTTTTATAAACTTGTAAAGGCATAAAACTGACCCTAGACGTGTTAAAACTCGTCATTAACTCAAAAAACTACTTACCCACAACTTAGGCATCTAGAAACCACATTTTCACGTTTTTTGTAACTCCGGTGCCTAAAAATAAATCTGCAGCGCATAGCCACCAGTGCTCAATTTTGCACAGGTTTGTTAAACATCAAATTCCTCATTCTGACTCCTCTAGGTCATAAAATAAGGTCCAAATAACACCTCTATAGCATATAAAATTCAAATTACTACCATATAATCATAAAAATAAACCAAACATAACTTAAACCAAAGTACACCAATAACTATGGGTTGGCTACTATAAAGCGCTTGGTTTATCGTCATTAGCCTGACATATTCAGAGCTTATTCTGAGTGACCCAACATAAGATTCTCATCAGATTTAAATTGATCGACTGAAAATTAAGGTTTAAGTCTATGACCATTAACTTTAAACATTTTTCTATCTTAGGATCTTTAATATCCACAACTCCATAAGAATAAACTTTCATTACAATAAATGGGCCTGTCCACCTGGACTTAAGTTTTCCAGCAAATATTTTCAATTTAGCATTATATCGCAAAACTTTTTGCCCTGGCTTAAGATTTCTAGTAAGAATCTTCCGATCATGCCACAACTTCATCTTTTCTTTATAAATGTTAGCATTTCATAAGATTCATTTCTTATCTCTTCAAGCTCATTTAATTTCAACAATCTCTTTTCTATTGCATCTTTCAAATTATAATTGAACTCTATAATAGCCCAATATGCTTTATGCTCAAGTTCAACAGGGAAATGACAAGCTTTTCCAAATATTAGCCTAGATAGGGACATTCCTATAGGAGTTTTGTAAGCAGCACTATATGCCTACAAAGCATAACCCAGTTTAATTGACCAATCCTTTCTGTTTGGATTAACAAAATTTTAGAATATACTATTAATTTCATGATTGGATAATTCAACCAAATCATATGTCTGCGGATGATAAGCAGTAGCAATGTGATGGCTAATATGATATTTGTTGGCTAACTTTTCCATAATCGCATTTCTAAAATGACTTTCCCTATTAGTTATGATTACTCTTGGTATTCCAAATCTACAAAATATATTCTTTCTTAAAAACTTGGTAACACTTTGAGCATCACATAGAGGTAAAGCAACGACTTCTATCCATTTAGATACATAGTCTACTGCTATCAAAAAGTATATATTTTCGAAGGATGGTATAAACGGTCACATGAAATCTAATCCCAAAACATAAAATATTTCAATTTCTAACATATAATTGAGGGGCTTCCCATTTCTTCTAGAAATATTGCCTACACGTTGACATCGATCACAATTTTTAATATAAGCAATAACATACTTAAAAATTATAGGCCAATAAAATCAAGATTGTAAAATTTTATATGTTGTTTTATCAACTCAAAAATGTCCCCCATAATCAGAATTATGACATTTTTGAATAATTTCATAAGTTTCTTCTAAAGGTACACATCTTCGAAAGATTAGATTGTTTCCGTATTTAAATAAAAATGGGTCATCCTAAAAATAAGTTCTGGCTTTAGATATAAATTTCTTCCTCTGCTGGTATGTCAAACCATAGGGTATAATATCACTAACAATATAGTTTATAATGTCGGCATATCACAAAAAACGCCACTCATTAACAATGAACAAATTTTCATCAAAAAAATTTTCATTAATTTCTTCAGCATCACAGAGAGATTTTTCAGTTTCAAGCCTGGACAGATGATCAACAATTTAATTATCAGCACCCTTCCTATCTACTATCTAAAAATAAAATTCTTGCAAAAGAGGAATCCATCTTATCAATCTTAGTTTAGTATCCTTCTTCTTCATTAAATACTTAATAGCATAATGATCAGTATGCACTACACATTTAGTTCCAATTAAATATGATCTGAATTTATCAAAAGCAAATACTATAGCTAATAACTCTTTCTCAGTAGTGATATAATTAATTTGAGCTTCATTAAGAGTTTTACTAGCGTAGTAAATTACTTTGAAAATTTTGTCATATTTTTGACCTAAAACAGCTCCAATAGCATAATCATTAGCATCACACATTAATTCAAAAGATTTGTCTCAATTAGGTGACACTATAATAGGTGCAGTGATTAATTTTTCTGTTAATGTTTCAAAAGATTTTAGGCATTCATCATCAAAATTAAAAAATACATCTTTTTCTAGTAAACAACATAAAGGTTTCAAAATTTTTGAAAAAGTCTTCAATATACTACCTGTAGAATCCAGCATGTCCAAAAAAACCTCTAATTCCCCTTACATTGGTTAGGCAAGGTAAATTAGAGATCACTTCAATTTTTGCAAGATCTACCTCCATTACATTTTTTGATATACGATGTCCTAAAACTATTCCTCCATCTATCATAAATTGATATTTTTCCCAGTTAAGAACCAAATTAGTTTCTTAACAGCGTTTTACAACTTTAGACAGATGTTCTATACATGATTCAAAGGAAATTCCAAACACTGAAGAGTCATTCATACAAACCTTAATTCTTTTTTCAATTAAATCATAGAAAATTATCATCATACATCTCTGAAATGTAGCTAGGGACATAAACCAAAGGGATTTCTTTTAAAAGTAAATATACCATAAGGACTGGTAAATGTTATTTTCTCTTGATCCTTAGGAGCAATTTGTATATGGTGGTAACCAGTATATCCATCCAGAAAACAAAAATCTTTATGCCCAGCTGGTCTATCTAGCATCTGAAACAGAAAGGGAAGTGGAAAATAGTCTTTCCTTGTTGCAAGGTTTAATTTTCTATAATCAATACATAATATCCATAATGTAACTTGTCTTGTTGGTTAAATTTCATTCTTTTCATTAATAATCACAGTAAATCCTTTTTAGGGACATAGTGAATAGGACTAACCCACGCACTATCTGAAATATGTTAGATAATTCCAGCATCCAACCAGTTTAAAATTTCTTTTTAACAACTTCTTTCATAATAGGATTTAGTCTCTTTTGAGGATCAGCCTGAGGTTTGCAGTTATCCTCCATAAGGATTCTATGCATACAAATTGAAGGACTGATTCCTTTAATAACAAATATTGTCCATACAAAGGCTTTCTTATATTTCTTTAAAATTTCAAGCAAACTCTCTTCTTCTTTTTTAGTCAATTGAGAGGAAATTATAACTAGCAATGTTGAGGAATCACCTAAAAGGCATACTTCAAATGGTTAGGAAGCAACTTTAAATCAAGTTCAGGAGGCTTTCAATCAATGGACAAGAAGATTCATCTTTTTCAATCATGTCCAACAATTCAAAATTTTTATGAACATAATTTAAATCTTCCTCATGAAAATCTTCAAAATGTTCTAATTCCTCTTCTGGCTCGTGTTCCAATTCTTCACTTTTAGATTTCTCTTCATAAGCTGATTTGAAATGACATTCACTTAAATATCTGATAACATCTATTCTATAACATTCATCTTCTTTACCTCTTGCAGGATATTTCATTGATTTTGAAATATTAAATGTAACAGTTTAGTCAAAGGCTCTCATTGTTAATTCCCCTTTTTGCACATATATCACTGCTCTGCCTGTGGCTAGGAATGGTCTCCCTAAAATTATGGATATCTCTTTATCTTCCTCCATATTTAACATAATGAAATCAATAGGAAAGATAAATTGATCCAATCTAACCAAAGCATCCTCTATAACTCCTTTAGGATATGTGATGGAATTATCCGTTAATTACAGAGTTGCAGTAGTAGGGGTTATTTCTTCTAATCCCAGTCTTTTCAATATCTATAATGGCATAAGGTTAATTCTTGCACCCAAATCATATAAATATTTTCCATAAAATCTATCTTGGATCGCACATGGAATTGTGAAACTACCAGGATCTTTCATATTTTGAGGAAACCTTTTTTAAATTATTGCATTATACTCTTCACTAAGTGCAACAATTTCATTATCTTCAAACTTCCTTTTTTCAGTTGAGAATATCCTTCATAAATTTCACATAGCTTGGCATTTGTTCTAAGGATTCAGTAAATGGAATGTTAATTGTAAGTTTCTTAAATATGTCCAAGAACTTAGAAAATTTCTTATCCAACTTTTGTTGATAAAGTCTCTGTGGAAATGGAGGTGGTGGCTTTTCTAAATCAATCTTAGGTGGAGAAATAGGTCTTTCCAAGCCTTTCGGAGCATCCTCTTTTAGTTTTTCAATATTCTCATTCTCTACTTCAATCTCTTTTTGAAATCTATCTTCCAACTCTTTTCCACTTCTTAGTTGAATTGCTTTTACTTGCTCTTTATTCTTATCTCTTAGATTTACATTAGTATTACTAGGAAGCGTTCCTTGTGATTTATTACTTAATGAATTGGCAATTTACCCTAATTGATTCTCAATATTTCTGATTATAGCTCCTTGACTTTGCAATTGATTTCCCATTTGTAACATCACTTCTTCAATAGAAAACTTCTTCTCCTTAAATTTTGAAATATTGTTAAAACCTAGACGATAGGTTGGTTTATAATTATTGTTCCCTTGATTGTCTCAGTTCCCTAATGGGTTTACTTGGTTGTTCCCCAATTATTGATTTCTACAACTCTGATTATTGTTATTCAAGTTAAAGTTTGGATGGTTCTTCCAAGCTGGGTTATAATAATTAGAATATGGGTTATTAGGCTTACTTATAGCATTTAAAGTTTTCTAGGATAAGACAATTTTAGAAACTTTATTTTAAGGATTATCACTGACATCTCTTTTTCTACTATTTTCTATATTATTAGCCCTTATTTTCTTCAAATTTCTTATTATCTACGGATTATTTTACAGGATCTAAAGAAATAAGATTTATTGAAGATTAGGGCAATATTCTAGATAAACAGAGCGGTGACTCCAAATTGATATTCACACCCGAAAAATCTCTGACACGGCTACGACACCGCCATCAAGCGATTTTATTTGGAGACTCCGCTGGGGATTTTCTTTCTTCTCATCTTTTTTTATCACTATTTCTCATTTGACATTTCGTTCTTTAACAAATAAGGACCATATCTTTTCAAACTTTTAACTCTTTAAAGAGTTATTTTTGACATTTTATATACAAAGACAAATTTCTAATTTATGAATACGTTAATAACATTTGTTTTCCTTAAAGTTTCAGAAAAATTTCAATGGAATCTCCAAATTCAATCTTTTTGTATTATTAAGACTTTAATACACCAATGGAGGAAGATGTTTCCCTTTATCAGAATGATTTTAGATTACATAGTGAAAATGAATTTGCATTAGATAATCCATTCCAAACTGATATACACTCTATCGAAGAATTTGATCTACAACCTTATGAAGATTTTCTCAATTTTTGCAGAAGTCCTACCTGAATATACACGTGAAGAACCATATACTCTTAAAGAGATGAAGAGACAAATTGACAAGAAAGGAAAGTAAATCTATGAAGAAGATGACATTCCACCACCATCCATATATTAAGTTGGATCTTGTTCTAAGAACATTTATAAAAATAAAACTCGTTCTTTTAAAAAAAAGATGAAGTGGAATGAGAATGATAATTTTGAAACACCTAAATTTGAGCAAAGTGTTTTCGGGAACCCTTTCTTTTCAAAAGAAAATCGATATATTCCAATTCCTGTTGAAAATACTGATAATTTCTTTCAACTTAAAAGTTCTCCATCAATGCACGCTATATATTCAGTGTTTAAGAGACTAGCATAAAAAAATACATGTTCAATTTCCCGATTATTGGAAAAAATGGGATGTGTAGTCTCTAAAACAATGAAAAGGAGAATCCTCGCAATAGAAACCTTTGTTTTTATGAAACAGGTTATTAAACCCCAACAGATCATCAATGTACTCGAGTGCTAGTAAAGTTTCCCCTAGGGCCAAGAGTAAAAGATGTGACAATTACAAAAAATAATGTCAGATATGACAAAATGATATTAGAAGAAGAAGACACGTCTACCAAAATGACAGATTTGGTCCATATGTTACAAAATGCAGATTGTTCATACTCACAATACAATGATACACCACCTAGAGGGTCTCATCCCATACTAAGAAATAATGTATGGAAACAAAGAATGCTTAAAAGAAACTCAGATACTATGAGTACTCCTGCAAATAGCTCACAAGAAGGAACTTATAAAGAACATTCTACAAAATCATTTGAAGAAAGACTAAAAAAATTAAAGAATGACATCAAACAATTCTCGATTCAAAGAAAGAAAGACTCTTCTGACAGTTCAAATGAAAATATAAACACGATCTACTCCTTCAACACAAGAATTAAATGAAGATGATGCAACAAATGAATTACGAGAAATTATACGACAACGAGATAAACAAATCAGTTGTCTTGAACAGAAAAATGGAAGTGTTGGTAGCAGCTTTAGAAAATCAACCAACAAATCCATCACCGGCCATTGAAATTGTTAGGCTAGAGGCAATCCACATTTCAGAAGACAGAAGAGAGCCAATAGAAGTTGAAGAAAGTGAAAAAAAAGAAAAAGGATTCCCCTCACAGTGGAATTCTAGAAAAAAGATATTACACAACTTGTAGAACAAAAAAAAAAAAAATCAATGGCTCATGTAAAGGTTGGATCGTTAATTCCAAAGTGCAGACCATATCCAAATGATTTTAATTATGTATAATAACCTAAATGTTTTGTTCCTCGTATCTTCAAAATGTTTGATGGAACCAGTAATACCCGACAACATTTAACACACTTCAGAGGAAGCAGCTGTAATGCGGGAGGAAGTGATGCTCTTTTATTTCGTTAATTTTTTAACATTCTTACGGGAGTTTCCTTTGACTGGTATGTGAAACATCCTAATGGGTCTGCTAAAAATTTTGTATAGCTTGAAAGTCTCTTCATTCAACAATTCACTGGAGCACAACATCATTCTATAGTTGGTGACATAGAAGAAAAATAGAAACCGGGAGAAAGTTTAGTGGATTAAATTTTATACAAGTGAAATCTAAGAATGAAATGTGAACCACAACTTCAAGAACAACATTCAAGTGAAATCCTGCTTAAAAATATTCATGGTCCTATAGTATTTATGCTTAAAGGATTTACAATAAAAACTTCTGAAAAATCTCTCAGTAAAGCTGACAATCTTTAAGAAGAAGCTAAGTAAATGAGTATAATGGAAAAGACTGAAAAGACAAAGACTGTCAAGTCATATGAAAAGAAACTAGGAAATATTACAGAGAAATGTAAACAAGTGATGCAGGTTCAACCTGAATAAAAGAATCAACGACAGAATCCATCATCATCACAAACCTCTCCTCAATTACAACTTTAACAACCAATCCTAGTACCAACAGATAAAATAACAATGGTCGAAAGAATGAATAAAGAATATCCATTTAAAATAGAGGCCATCAGCAAAATATTCCATAGCTTGCTTAAAATACCAGAATTTAAGCTGCCATAAGCTAAAAGGCTGACAGAAGTTGACATGAAGGAAATTCTCAATTATTGTCCTTATCATAGAATGCTTGGACATAAGATTGAAGAATGTTTTCCTTCAAGGACTGGTTAGAGCGTATCTTTAAAGAAGGAAATATTGTAATCCCAAAAAAAATATTTGAAGGAACTTGACAAAGGTTCAATCAATATGATTTTGGTAGATAAGCTTAATTCTGACAACAAGAACAAATACAACACTGTTCGGGGTAAATCCTCTAAGGAGACCCTTACTGAATATTAAGTTACAAAATCTTCCAGGAAATAAAAGAAAAATAAAAATAAAGAACCAAAAAGGATTAGAGGTTTTCTAGATATAGGGACTGCAGTTCCATTTGTATCTCTTAGTTCTTATGTTTCTCCATCTCCCTACTAGGATAGTTGTCTCAGACGAAGGGAGAAAATCCCTTAGGCTATTGACTTTGTATGACTTTTTGTTTACCACTACTGTGAATAATAATGCTTCCAGTTCTACTTACATTTTGTCTATTTTGAGTGATGCTTCTGAAAATGATCATTCAAATTCTAATCTTGTAGACAATAATTAAATCGTACATGATCTCAATCAATCTAAAGACAACCAAAATGATAATAAAAATGGTAATAATTCTGACAAATGACAAAGATGAAAGCAATACTGTCACACTCCAAGTAAAGGAACCCTAATTTCTATATAATTGGAATCTTCAGACTTGGAGACAAAAGAGACAAACATTAAACTTGATGAAATAGTTGAAATTAAATTGAGAAGTGGAAAGGTTCTACCTCCCAGAATGTCTTCATTAGAGAAGGAAAAATAAATAGTTATATCAGAAAAGATCATTCCTCCAATATATCGTCAACATCGTAACAGAAATGAGGATAATCTTCATAATAAAGTGGACTATAATGTATTAGCTCATTTGAGAAAGTTACCAGCAAAATTGAGTATCGATGATACTCTTATGCTTTCTAAAGAAATGAGAGAGTCATTGATAAAAGCCCTTTTAGATCCAGATATTTTCTTAGCTCAACTTACTAGTATTTCTCAAAGTGAAGTCTATCCATTAGAAGAATCAATAAATATTACCTTCTTCTATAATGAGTTGTTGCTTGGAACAACTGAGCATAACCGTCCACTATATATCATAACAAACATAAATGACACAACACTTTCAAGGGTTCTTATTGACCCAGGTGTCTTGATTAACATTATGAATTTGAGAACTCTTGCATATTTGGACATTGATGCATTCCAACTATCAAGAGATACAATGATGTTACGAGGATTTAATCAACAGGGAGAATGAGCTCTTGGATCAATAACGTTGCTCCTAAAGATAGATGACTTAACGACAATGGAAAAATTCCTTATCATTAACTCTGATACCTCTTTTAATGCTTTACTTGGCAGACCATGGCTTCATGAGCATAAAATGGTTCCTTCTTCACTACATCAGTGTATAAAATATTTTCAAGAAGGATATAAATGTTGTATTATATGAGATTTGCAACTGTTTTTGATCCATGAAATCGGTATAAATGAAGATGCAGCATATTTTGCTCCTATAAAGAAAACAATATTCTTCAGAGAGACAACAATAAATATAAAAGAAAAGGACAAAGAGAAGAAAATAAATGAAAAAGACCATCCTTATTTAATAAAGATAAAAGATGTTGATCAAACTCATGCTTGAGGCCGAGTTCGGAGACAAGGATGAGGGAAAGAAAACCCAATTGGCACAATGAAGAAACCATTGATGTTCAAAATTCACATGAACTCTAAAGAATATACAAAAGAAGAAATGACATCAATGGTTCTAAAAGAGCCTCAATAAAAATTATCCCTTGAAAGAGAAGACAATGAAAAATAATTTGAGTCTATGTATGATAAAATTAATCATTATATACACTCTATGACTCTAACTCCAATCTCTACTGCTAAGGTTGAGAATTTAGTAGTCAAAGAAGTATAGAGTGATGACAAAAAGCCAATTAAGTTTAGACTTAGCTCTATTTCTCTTCTAGTACTAAATCTGATGTAATAAAAGAAGATAAAAATCTTCTAAAATCAGTGAAAATTTATTTTGAGCTGTACTCTCCTTGGGCACAAAAATTTATTAAAAATAGTTTCATGCTCAAAGAATGGCCTTTAAAACAACCACATTTTATTGAACAAACGTGTAATAATAATAAATGAAATCCTAACTCTAAATATGGTATTGGATTTGGTACTCTAGAATGCCTAGATGATACGAAATTTTGCTGAGTCTTCACCGAAGAACATGACTCTAAACCAACATCTGATCTTTCAATCAAAGATGCTCCTCTAGAATTGGACGAAGAAATTAAATCAATAGTTGATGTATTAAAATAAATAATTTTAGGATCTGATGAAAATCCAAAACCAACTTTCAATGGTTCATTCCTTAATGATATCGAAGCAAAATATATAATTCAACTGTTGACAGAATACAAAGATTGCTTTTCTTGGACTTATGACGAAATTCTTGGTCTGTCTCCAAAAGTAGCAATCCACAAACTTGGAATAAATCAAATTGTAATCCCTGTTAAACAAACTCCGAGAAGGATGCGTGTTGAAATAGAGAAACAAGTCATTGATGAAGTTATGAAATTAATTGAAGCTAGTTTCATAGGAGAAGAAAATTACCTGACATGGTTAGCCAATGTGGTGCCAATTAGAAAGAAAAATGGTCAAATAAGGGTTTGTATAAACTTTAAGGATTTGAATAGAGCATTCCCAAAAGACGAATTCCCTTTACAAATCCCAAAATTAATGGTTGACATAGCGTCAACACATGCAATATTTCGTTTATGGATGGGTCGTCAGGATATAATCAAATAAAAATATTTTCAGAAGAGGAAGCAAATACAGCTTTCAGGACACCCATAGGAATATATTGTTATAAGGTTATGCCATTTGGATTGAAGAATACTGGTGCGACTTATCAAAGAGCCATTACACAGATTTTTTACGAATTAATACACAATCAAGTCAAATGTTATGTAGAAAATTTTGTTGTTAATTGTAAACAAAAGAATGATCATGGGTAGGATTTGAGAATTGTCTTCGAACGATTATGACAATATAATCTTAAATTGAATCCATTAAAGTGCACATTTGGTGTTACTTCGGGGAAATTTTTAGGATTCATAGTTCGACATCGTGGGATAGAAATTGATCCGCTCAAAATTGAAGATATCGTAAAAATTTCTCCTCCTAAAAATCTAATGTAATTGAGATCATTTCAAGGAAAATTAGCATATATATGGCATTTTATTTCCAATCTATCAGGTAGGTGCTAGCCTCTTACGACCCTAACCAGAAGGATACCAAATTTGTATGGGATGAAAAATACTGACAAGCCATTGAAAAAATGAAACAGTACCTGACAACACCTCCTGTCTTAGCAGCCCCTTTGTTAGGAAGACCTCTAACCCTTTACACTACGACATTAGATAATTCCCTTGGAGCATTACAATCATAAGTAAATGATGAGGGAAAAGAAATTGCATTATATTATTTAAGCCGCTGTCTGGTTCCAACAGAGATAAAATACACGGCAATTGAGAAAAATTGTATAGCCTTAATTTTTGCAGTTTATAAACTGAGGCATGACATGCTTTCTCATAAAGTGACACTTATTTCAAAAGTCAATCCATTACATTATTTGATAACACGACCGACATTGTTTGGAAGGTTAGTAAGATGGGCAATGATACTACTCCATTTCGACATAACATTTGTACCGTTACATGCTCTCAAAGGACAAATCTTGGCAGATTTCTTAGCAGCACACCCAATTCCAACTGGATCACCCCTTAATGATGATTTACCTGACGAACAAATATTATAAATGAAAATTTCAAGCATGCAATGATGGAAATTGTATTTTGATGGAGCGTCATCTGCACGAAAAGACAAAGACAAACATGCAATTAAACCAGGCAAAGCTGGAGTAGGATTAATTTCTTCACTCTAGACAGAGCAATGATGCCTTTTTCTATCATTTAACTGAACCATGCACAAATAACGAAGGCGAATATGAAGCGCTCATAACCAGTCTAGAATTGACAATACTAATGGAAATTAAAAATATTAACATTTATGGAGATTCTCAGTTGATTATCAGTCAAATTGATGGTAAATATAAAGCTCTGAAACCTTGACTTGAAAAATATTCCCGTTATACTTTAAAACTGCTTCAGCAAATTCTTGATGTGACTTTTTTCTTAATCCCAAGATGAGACAATTCTTTAGCAGATGCTTTGGCAAAACTCACAAAAGAATTTGCTTGTCCAAAAGAAGATGACATACTGATTTTCGTAAAACGGCGAAAAGTTCTTTCTCTAATTGACATGGACAATTTACTAAGAATTGGTGAAAACATGATAGTGACAATAATTAACGAAGAAAAAAATGATTGGCGAAAATAAATTATTTAATATCTACAAATCGGAAGGTTACCAGAAAACACTTCTATTTCCACGCAAATTAAACAAAGAGCATTATCATATGCTCTAATAAATGATGTTCTTTACAAACAATCTTTTGAACAATTGTTAAACCAAATTGAAGCTCAAGAGATTGTTAAAGATGTTCATTCAGGTTTATGTGATGCACACCAATCTAGACCTAAAATGAAAATAAAAATAAAAAGGATGGGATATTATTGACAGACAATGATGACTGACTGTCTTGAGGTCTCGAAGAGATGTCATCAATGTCAAATACATGGAGTAGTCTTACACCAACCACAAAATGTATTACATCCAACCATAGCATCGTGGACATTTGAATGTTGGGGTACTGACATAGTGGGACCTATTGACCCTCCATCGTCTAAAGGTCATAAATTTATTTTAGCGGCATTGATTACTTCTCAAAATGGTCAGAAGCAATACCACTTAGAGAAGTTAAAGCAGAAGAAGTTCTATATTTCTTCAAAACACTCATTGGCTATAGATTTGGAATTCCTTGAAGGGTCATATCAGATAATGAATTGGCCTTTACAAATACAAAAATGAATAATTTTATTCAAAAACATGGTATAGACTGGAGGTATTCCAAAATATATTATCCAAAAGCCAATGGTTTAGCTGAAGCTTTCAATAAAACATTGGCTCAAATTTTGAAAAGACATTAATCAACAGTCTAAGACAATGGCATGAAAGATTAATGGAAGCTCTATGGGCCTATAGAACTACATACCGAACACCAACACGATCAACACCGTTTGCTTTGGTATATGGTTCTGAGGTTATTTTACCACTTGAAGTGCAAATCCCTTCTCTCAGAGTTTTGATAGCAAATAAAATAACTAAAGAAGAAAATGCCAAATTACGTCTTGAAGAACTTGAAAGTTTAGAAGGCAAACGTCTACAAGCTCAAAAAAATCTTGAACTATTTCAAGAAAAATTGATACGGGCGCATGACAAATTGGTTCGTTTTATGACCTTTCAAATCGGTGAATTATTTTTAGTTATCCAAAGACCTATACTAGCTCCTCAAAAATAGGTGGAAAGTTTGAACCAATATGGAAGGGCCCATATATAATTAAAAAGACATATTTCAGAGAATCTTACCAATTGGTGGATTGTCAAGGAGAAAGAATTTTGCCTCAGATCAACGGGCGTTTCTTAAAAAATTATTATGCGACATGAAAAATGATAACTTGTTTATAAACTGGGATAATAATAAATTTCTTCAAATCATCTTCATGATACAAATCTTGAATTTTGTGTTTTGTGATATCCTTTAAGCTCATTAAGCAAGTACTTATAAGCATGGTTCCTTAACATAATAAAAGAGTCTAATATGTTACATTATCCTGTTGTTTTCAGGAAAAATGACTAACATACAGACTTCTTTTTACATTCTGATGTGATGTTTGTCTGCCTTTGGACCGATGATGTATTGAAAGAGGATCTAAATTCCACTTTGACTTTAATCTTTCTCAAGTTGAACTATTTTATGATGGACCCTTGTTATCCATTGACAGTCACAAAGAAGCAAAAGGAAAACAACTTGTATAAGAGTTTAAGCTTCGTCAACAAACTATTGAGATATAAAACGTTAATGACAATGAAAAATTGAAGTAAGTAATAGTAACTCCATCCCATGAAAATGGAACGACATCTTCTAGCGGAGTGAAGAAATTAGTCTTTGGAATAACTAGAGGCCAGAAAACAAATCGCAATAAATGACTTAAGAAAGTTAAAGAAAAAGCAAGACAAAATATAAAACTAAGGAAAGAAGAAATTGAGTTCGAGTTTCCAGTACTCGAAGACATTCTTAAAGAGACATATTATGTATAGGAGAAGAAATGATTGGTCAAGAAGAAGAGATAATTGAGAGAACAACATTCACTCCCATTCCTTATGAACCAGCATTAGATCTCACATCAGCAGAGACATTAACTGACAAACAAAGTGCTTCTCAAGAAGAAGTGAGACGTATTCGAGCCATTAAATGACAATCATTTGAATAATTTAAACATATTAATGGTTAAACTATTAAAATATTGGAGGGCATTCAGTTATTTACTAGACTTTTTGACGAAGTTGAACAAGTGCCATTGTTGAACATTTAATGGAAGCACATGATCGTGGGCGAGCTGGGTGATTAAAAAGGAGAACATACTCTGAACCTAATGGATGGATATGTGGCAAAGGGTAGATGACGATCCAATAAAGGTGCTATTACAACTATGCTATTGACAAAGATGGCAATCCTCCGGGAATCTTATGACATGAACATGTAGATCCATGTTGACCTCACTTTTGGTCGAGGCCTAGTCTCTCTTTAGCATAGCCTAGGGTCTAGTCATAGGACTCTCCTGGTTACTTCCTTAGAAGACTAGTTATGGAACCTTCCCCATATAAATTTAAACTTTTCTTACTTCACTGGGAGTTTTCATGTGCTTAAGGCATAACCTCCAGTTTTTGGGAGGAAGAGACCAAGCATAGGGAAGCCCAAGTGAAGTCTCTTATAGGTGGTCAGCTCATAGGTTCTACCCCGGGAGGTCTGGAGCTTACACCACAGTTACACTACACACTCACAACTCTAAATAAGGCACATCACCATTGATCCCCTAACTCTTTGGAAACTCATGTAAGTGGTTTTCTCAACTCTTTAGCCTCAGGCTAGGGTTTGGTTAGTACCAACACATAGAGGACCAAATGAGGGTGACCCTTGGTCCATGGCTCCACCTAAACAATTCCATATTACTCACTTTCAACCAATCCCAATTTTCCTAAACATTCCAAATTTCTAACCCCTTTGCCCCCAAAACCCTAAAATCCTCCAAAATTTCCAAAATTACCCAAATTACCCATAATTCCCCAAAAATCATTCCAAAATACTCCCTACCACTTAAATTAACGAATATTACCAAGAATTGCCAAATTTCCTAAAAAGCCCACAAAATAACCAAAAATGCCCCTCTTAACCGAAAACTCCAAAAATTCCAAAAATTTCCATAAATTTCTAAAACCTCCCAAATATTCCTAATTTCATTTTGTCTCAACTACCACATCACCCAGTTTGTCCAATTTAGCCTAATTTAACCAAAAGCCCTAATTTGACCCACTTAACCCAAAAGTGTCCAAATTGAACCCAATGTCTACCCAATCAATCCCAATCTTGTCAAATTTTAATTCAATACTCTACTTCAACATCTCTAATACCAATCTAAACCAAATCTAATCTCAATTAGACCCACAATTGAGTTCAATTTGACTTAAAATTAAAAATCCCTAATTTTACCTAAGTGACCAAAATCCTCCAAATTGACCTAACACCAATCAATTTCTCCCCAATTTTGATTCTAAACCCTACATAACACTTCTCTAAATTGAATTGAACCATCAATTGCCACCAATTTGAGCCCAAGTCTCATCCAAATCCACTTGAACCAAGCTTACCCAATTTTGACCCAAACATGCCACATGCCCAATATCTTCCAAATTGATTGACTTAAACTTCAAATTGACACTCAATTTATGTTGAAAACTCTTCATGACATCCTCCTTGACCTTTTTGATCCATAAATTAATTCTTGAACCCAACTTAGCTTAACCTAAACCCAAGTTAGCCCAAAGTATCCTAAATTTACCAAAAGCTCAAATTTCACCAAATTGAGCCTCCAATTCAACTTAAACCACTTCAATCTTCCTCTCAATCACTCATGACAATTATACAAAAAATATTGCTCAATCAAGTTGACTCAACCATCACTTAAAGATAAGTTAACCTAACCTTGACCCAAAGTGACCCAAATAGACCCTTGACACAAATATGACCAAATTAAACCAAATATAACTCAATTGAGCTCACCATTGCCCCTATGTGGACCCCTAGGATCGAGAAAAATCAGCCAAACTCAAGCTTGTGAGCCATGGACCAAAGGATTCCAAAATTAGGTGATCTCCTTCCATAAATGAATAAAGAATATAATGCCTTTCCCCAAAGCTTTCCCTAACCTTATTTATCACCATTAAAACCCTTCTCTCGCTCCTCTGACATGGTGGCTAGCTCACTTGTCCTTGTCAGCTAGCCTAGTGGCCTGAAAACATCAAAACTGAGAGCCACATTCAAGCCAAGCAAATCCAAACTCCACCCTGTGGCCAAATCAACTTGAAATTGACATTGTAGCTCATCTTCTTTCCATCTAGGCAGTTGAATCCACCTATGACTAGCCCTTGAGCTCAGCCCAATGACCATGGACATAAATAGACCTCTTCATGGCTAAAAATAGTTGTTGAATTTTTCTCAAGGAAACTCCACCAAATTACTTCCAGAACTTCCTTGAGAAGTCCTAACAGTGATCCCACTATCTTCAACCATTGAGTCCCTCTGTCTGAGAGCAATTTCACCATTGAAAATTGGCTGAAAACCAGGACATATTTCCCCACAGCTCCAAAATGTACCAAATTGGAATTAACTGCACCCACACCATCATAGCAGTGAAAGAAGAGGATCCCCCATCAAAGTCCCATCACAGAAGACCTCAGCACCAGACTTCCATTAACACCTAAAATTAGGCCTGGTTGAGTTTGGATCTAGACAATTCAGCAGGGAAAACGCTCTATCTAGAGATTCATTGGGACCAATCGAAGCTGCCACAACCATCTTCTTGAGGCCTTCCATCTCAGATAAAGGTATTGGACTCACTCTTACCCCCGAGCTTTTCACGTCTTCCATAATTGTACAATATATTTTATACCGTATAAATCATATGGATAGGTTTTTCTAGGCTAGATGAAGCTCTAGGAACAAACCCCATGTGATTTGATTGAGTCTAGCTTGAGTTCTTAGGTCTAGACGGTGGACGACTCACTGGTTAGAACAAATGAAGACGAAAACTAGAAGCCGTTGGATAGCGCGTGTAATGAACAGATTGCCAAGATTGCACTGAACGAGCTCTCAATAAATAAAGCGAGGCTGCGTGGCAACTGAATTAAAAGTTGACTTCAAATGGCAGAGCGACGCGTGAAGGCTTCGGTGCTGCCGAGGATGACACAACGCCGTGTGTTTAAGTGGGAAATTTTGGGTATTTTTGAATTATTTAAATCAGAGAACTTTAAATATCCATAACTTGGTGTAGAAAAAAGTATAAAAATAAAAGAAAAGTAACCTCTTACAGAGGAGAGTAATGTGGAAATGATTTGAAGTTTGTTTAATGCATGTATGATTTTTAATTAATCAAATACTGTGTGTAGTATTTTAATTCTTAATTCATTAGGACATCTCACCATGGCTTGACATTTTAGCATGTAATAGCCTCTGTCATGGGGGATCTTCCCTGATTTTTCCAAAGTTAGAGGAGACCTCTATGAAGTATTCTCTATTTTTCAATTTTAGGTTAGTTTTCATAAATTAATTCTAATAACTAGCATGGTGATTATAAAAATTCAGAAAAACCATGGTAGGTTCCTTATTACCAGAGGACCCTAGGATGAAATTTTCATGGGTTAAATCATTAATAAATAACCTAATTATCAACATTGCTTAAAACTGTATTTAAATTAATTTGAGTTCATTAGATATGGAAATAACCCAAAAACAATTCTCCTATGTATTTTAAAGGTCAGAGAACTCCCCATAATAATTTCATGGTATTTGGAAATTATTTAGTCACTTAAATGAATTTTCTAAGTAAAATGATAATTTTTAACATTAAATGAATTTTAATAATTAAAATACAGCTCAAAAAATTATAAAATGGGTTTTGGGAGTTCTCCGTGATCAAAGGATTCTTTCAAAAATAAAATTGAGATTTTACAAAATTTTCATTTTTAATCATATTTATAAAATTTAAATAATTAAATAATAATAAAAATCATAAAAATTTTAAAAATCACCAAATTGTCACTTTTGGTTTCCTAATCACTTTGGAACAATTCCATAATTTTTCTAAGTTTCAAAATTAAAATATTAAATTTTAAAGGCTTAAATCAAATTTTTAAAAGCTAAAAATGAATTTTCTTAATTTTCCACTGTACAATTAAAATAAAAAAAATTAAAGTTTATTTCTCTGGGTTCCCTGACCTTAGAGGGACTTAAAAAAGATATAAAATTGAATTTTGAACTTTTAAAATATTTTAA
Organism: Papilionanthe hookeriana x Papilionanthe teres; assembly: GCA_022702705.1. Lineage (NCBI taxonomy): Eukaryota > Viridiplantae > Streptophyta > Magnoliopsida > Asparagales > Orchidaceae > Papilionanthe > Papilionanthe hookeriana x Papilionanthe teres. The sequence goes on from CM040424.1 coordinate 170,884,030, forward strand.
AATTAATTAAAACACCAACATTTAAAATAATTCTAATAATTAAATTAAAACTCAAAAAATCATGAAATTTGGTTCAAGTAGTTCACTGGTCTAGGTCTACTCTAAAAAAAATTTCAAAGTCATATGTTTTATCTTGGACAAGTTATTGAATTTCCATTGAAAACCCCTATTTTTGCATTAACATAAATATATAAATTAAATTAAAATTTAAAAAATAACATTTTCTCCTCTCATGTTTTAATTAACCCATAAGTGGGGTCACATAAAAATGTCAAAGTCATTGGGGCTAAATTTAATGAATTATGATGTGATAAAGGCCTTTAGGGGTAAAATTGTAATTTTGGAAAGTTTAGCCTTAATTAATTTTTAGGCTTAATCAAAAATTGGAAAAAGTGTAATAAATGATCTTAATTAATATATTGGATGATTGAAACATTAAGGGATAAATGATAGAAACCCATTGCAATCATGTCACATTAAAATTAAATATTTAAATATCCTTAATTATTACGATTTGGAAGAAAAATCAAATTATAAGAACCTTAAGGTTAGGGGTGGATTTTGGAGGTTAATTCTCCTCTAATTCAATTCCCCTTTATTTGATGTTTAAATGATAAATCAATATTTTGATAAATCATGAAAGTCATAAAATTCCCTTCTCTAAAGATATAAAAATACATATTAAATCTTAAGAGCTTAGTAATGAGCTAGGCTTAATCAAAAAGAAATTAACTAACATGAGGAATAGAAAAGAGAACATTATTAATTTTAAACTACCTTTTAAAACATTACAAGCCCATTAATATTTGGTAAATTCTTTCATAAGCTAAATTTTTCCTCTAAGGACACACTCAAATAATTCCCAAGTAAAGCACTAAATGATAATTACCCCACCTTTCAGGATGATTAAAACATCTACTCACTGAGCATAGGGGTATTAGACAGATAAATCATTTAATAAATAAGATAAGTCCCAATGAACTCAAAGAAGCTTAAAAGTATTGTGAAATATCTGTGTCTCTTTTGGATCTTTTCACAAGTCTCCTGGACACCTTGCAGGACAATTGAACCCATTATATCTATTGAATGAAATATCTTTCAAAAAAATAAATAGGAGTTAATCGCGTTATGACCTAGGACTTTGTAGGCCTGTGACGAACCTGTCCATAGGGTTGTACTTCCCTGCAAAAATATAAATTTTTATTGCAAGAATACAAAATTTTCTGGTGGAGATGACATGAAGACCGACTAGGTATGGTTTTATTTTAATGCAATTTACTTACCTGCACTCTACTGCACTTTACCTTTTTGCAAAATGGCAAGCTTAACAAAAATGCCACCCTGCATGAAAAGTGAAACCTTTAGGATAGCCATAAAATTGAGACCAAAATCAAAATTAAAACGTAAAATATGATAAAATTCACCACCAAAATATTCAAAATATAAAAAAACTCAAAATTTAATCACAAACAAAACAAAAAGCACAAATCCAACAAAATTAAAACGTCTCATTGGATGATCGGGAATTCCTTGGATGAGGTAACCCACGTGTTGCTAACAGGGTTTCCCATGATCTAAATGAAAGTATCGAACTCATTAAGTTGAGTTTAGTAAATTCATTTAGACTAAGTGAATCCAATGAAAGTGGTGATGTCGGGATGATGGAACCGTAGGATCTTAACCGGTGTTGTTATAATCAACTTTAATGTTCCCCTAATAAAATATTAAGACACCTCAATTTAAATATTTCCAAAACATGACACTTCTTTTATATTTTCAATTGCCACTTCTTTAAACTAAACCTGCTACGACGAGGAGCTTGGAGCATGCATAGTGGGCAACATGGCCATCTTCAATAGCAAAACTTGTCTACATCAACAAAACCATTCCTTAGTTTAAAACAACAAGCATAGGACTTCAAGGTAGTTTACCTAGTACAACATAAATCCTCACCTTTTATTTAGGCTCTTACACAACCATCTTATGCAACATATGCCCTAACTCGTCTTAGGATTCTGAGGTTGTCATCGGATATGACATCAATCCTCCTATTTTTCTGTGCCTTTCACATGATCTGTATCAAGTGAATGTAAGTCCTAAAAAATAAAATTGATAGGATGAAACAACCAAATAAATGTCCTAAATCAAAGCCAAACCATAGTATAGTTTGGGAAGATTTCAAGATTTTCTTGAATCTTTGTTCTTTTCCTAGCCTTTCTATCCTTTGAATTCTGATAAAATGAAATGTTCCAAAACCTGAGCCATTCACCTATTGAACTTCTGACTATCACATTTTCTTTGAAAACCTTACCTTTGGATGTCATGAATATAAATATTTTTTGATTTATATCAAGAGTTTTCTTTGGTGACTTTGGTTATTTAAGATGTAATTAACTATCAGAGCTTGCCCTTATAGAAAACTTAAAGACCCCAGATTAATATAAACCTTATCAAATTCTTTCATACTAGATAGGGGAAATTATCGGTCAAAATTGGTTCGCAGTCCAAATAAATGTCATGAATTCTTTAGTTTGTTTGATCAAGCCTCATCCCAAGTCATATCTCTACTCCTTAGGATAGATACATGTCTCGTGATGAAGCGCTTGATTTTCTAAACTAAAGTTTACGTGATATCAGTTTGATTTCATATTCTTCAAAATTAAAACATTACATTTTCAAAATCCATGATATTATACAAATAGTTTGTAGTGTGTATTGTGTAATACATGATGTACTATCAACTTTTATTACCTTTGTACATTATTGGGAGTGAAATAAAATCTTGTGAGATATTTCCCAGTTAACTATAATACATCGTCAGGTCCAAGAATACCAAAATGAACTAAAATGTTATGATGAATAAATTTTGATAAATAATATGAAAAATATTATTTGACCTATATAGGTCAAACCCCAGCAGGAGTCCCCAACGAATATACTCTTCTTTGAGAGTCATCCACTCTCTCATTAGTTTTTGGATATAAGTCCTTCTCTGACATGGAAATTATGACATTCCTATAACTCGACATTTGACATTTCTCAGAAATGATATGACATCTTCACTCTATATGGTTATTGGATATAAGTTCTACCTTGACATGGAAATTATGGCATTCCTATAACTCGACATTTGACGTTTCTGAGATATGGTATGACATCTTCTCCATATATGGTTTTTGGATATAAGTCCTTTCCTGACAAGGAAATTATGACAATCCAATAACTCGACATTTGATATTTCTGAGATATGATATGACATCTTCTCTCACTTTAATAATTTGATATAAGTCTTTTTATGACACAAAAATTATGGCATTCCAATGGATATCCCTTTGAGTAAGCATATAAGTCGCATAACATTCCTTCTCAAAATCGACATACATACATTTGACTTTCTTAAGGAATGATATGACATCCACTCCCTTTATCAATTATTATAAGATACATCCCAATAGACTGACAATGGATATTCAAACCATTTCGGTCAACGCCAATATGTGCGACATACTTATGCAGAATTCCACACATATTGGGGGCCCCTTTGTTGACCTCACTTTTGTGAAAGGTCTCAATGATAGTTAATGAACCCTAATGACTAGGGTAAAAACTTAATAAGGCCTTCTTAATCTAAATTTTAATGACATTCTTAAATGATTCAATCAGCAATAACAAACCCTGATATGATCAACTTTTGACCCACCCAAATGGTCAACTTTGCTCAAATGGTCAACTCCTGACCTAGTGACCAACCCAATTGACCCACCAGGTAAACTTTGACCCAAATGGTCAACTTTGGTCAAACTGATCAATTCCTTACTTAATAACTAACCATTGACCTAAAAAGTCAACTTTCGACTTAAAAAGTCAATTTTGGTCAAAATGATCAATTCCTGACCCGCTGATCAACTATTGACCCAATAGGTCAACTTTTAACCTAAAGTCAAATTGATCAACTTTTTAAACCAGTGATCAACCATTCACTACCAAGTCAATCAAGATATGACTCATTTGACCACTTAAAGACATCACCATGACCATTAAGATAATTTTAGTCAACCTTTGACCTAAATAGGATAAAAATTGGTCAAAGTGGCTAGCCCCTGCCCCTTTAACCACAAAATTAATTTCAAAGGCAGATATTGACATAACTAACTTGAAATTGATTAAAGTAATAAAAAATTAATCTAAGTGTCACCACATTGACCTTTGAGTTGACCAAAGCCTTAAATTTGGTCAACATGACCAATTTAGACCCCAAAATGACAAAACCACTAATTTTGTGACCAAATCAACCATGACAAGGTTGAGAGAGTCACATTGAACATCCTTGGACTAGAATTGATCAACCCAAGTCAACTTGGGTCAACCTGAGTCAATATTAATCAACCCTAGTCAATTCATCAAATTTGGTCAAAATACTCAATTTTCAACCAAAAATAACATAAATTAATCAAGTAATTATTCCAAAATTATTTTGATTAATTAATTGGCTAATAATATATTTTTCAATATTTTAATTAATTAAATAATTAAATAAAATGAAAATATAATCAAAAGCCATGAAATAAATCAAAATTCAAATTTAAACCAAAAAATGACATCAAATTAATCAAAAAATTAATTTAAAATTATTTTGATTAATTAATTGGTTAATAAAATAATTTCCAACATTTTAATTAATGACATATTTAATTAAAATGGAAATTAAAATAAAAGGGCATAAAATGAAATTTTGACCCATGACACCAATTATGACATAATTATTGGTTTTCAAAAATTCCAAACTCTTTATGACATCATTGAAGACCTTATATAGGTTAAACAAAACTAAAATGATCCATCAAAAATAAGTTAACCCATGAATGATGTTTGTATATTTTTAGGTTATGTAGTATTTTGAAAAGGGGTCGCCTACAGAAGTTGTCGGCAAATTTTCATATTTTAAATTTAATTTAAATATATATATATATATATAGTTTAAAAGATAGCATTTGATTTTGAAAGTAATTTTAAGTTCAAAAATTTTAAGATATTAAATCAAAACGATCTCACATCCTAAATAGTTTATATAAACGAACACCGCACCACAAACCATATATCTATCCCGAAGAATAGACACACTGCTTGATGATGGGGCTCTGTTAAATAAACTAAAAGATTTGCGACATCCGTTTGGTCTGCGAACCAATTTTATAAGCCGAGAAGTTCTCCTACTTAATACAAAGGAATTAAGCAGGGTTTATATTACCTGGGTTCTTAAAGTTCCCTATAAGGGCGACCCCCTATAGTTAATTACATCTTAAATGATGGGAATCATTTAAGAAAACTCGATAATGATCAGTGGTTTTGCTCTCAGGAATTTTAAGGTTTTCAAAGGATTGGATTTTAGGAAATTTCAATTGGGAATGGATCAAATTTGGAACAGTTAATTTCAGGAGTCCAAAGGAAGAAAAGTAGGAGAAGCTGAGGATCCAAGAAGAATCTTGGCAACTTCCCAAACTATCCTATTGTTTGGCTTCAATTTAGGAATTTTATTTAATGTCGCAATCCTTCCAATTTTATTTATTTAGGTCTTATATTTTTATGACATAATCACACAAATAGCCTTGAAGATGTGAGGGTTTATGTCGTATCAAACAACCACCTCAGAGTCCTAAGATCGGATAGGGCTTAATTTGCATAACATGATTATACAAATGCCTAACAAAACGTTGAGGAATTATGTTGCACTAAGCAAACTACCTTGAAGTCCTATGGCTTGGTTATTTAAAACTAAGAAATGTTTTGCTAAAGTAGATTCCAGTCTTGATGATGACGATGGCAGTGCTGCCCACCATGCTCCAAGCTCCTTGTTGTTTTTAGTTTTAGAAGTCATAAATCAGGAGATGAGAGAAGTGTTTTAGTTTAGAGAAAATCTTAAAATCTAAGTGTTTTTAATATTTTAATTATAACAAATCTTAAAGTTGTTTAAACAGAACCGATTAAGATCCCACGGTTCCGTCATCCCAGCATCGTTATTTTCATCGAATTCACTTAGTGCAGATGAATTTGCTAAACTCAACTGAATGAGTTCAACACTTTCATTTAGACCATGGGAAATCCCGTTAGCAACACGTGGGTTACATCATCCAAGGTATTCCCGATCATTCAACGAGACGTTTTAATTTAGTTACAATTGTAGTTTTGTTGTTCTGTTTGTGATTAAATTTTGAGTTGTTTAATATTTTGGAATGTTGTGGCGGTGAATTTTATCTTGCAATGACTTTTAATTTAGTTTTGGTTTCAGTTCAGGGACTATCCTAAAGGTTTCAATTTTCATGCAACAATCTTGTTTAACATGCGAGAAAAAGTAAAGTACAGTGCATGTAAGTAAATTGCAATAAAGTAAATTGCAATAAAATAAAACCGTACCTGGAGGGTCTTCCCGTCATCCTAAGCTGCACTTAAAACACATGTTAAGGCATTTAAATATTTCGACAAATACCTAGGTAAAGCTAAGGGAAGGGTTTTGGTTGTCTACCAGAATCCTAATCCTATTGCTTGTCATCTCCTATGACGTTTAGGTTGTTGGTTTGGTTTATGGATGATTTTCTTCATCAAAGAACATTTAAATTCAATTGTTCTTCTAAAACATCCCGTCATATTGAGGAAGTGCTTAGGACGAGTCCTAAACATCTTTTCAATATTTCTGAGATTATTTTGAGTCCAAGTAAATTTTGTTGCACTGGTGAATTAATCATCTAGGAGTTTAGTTAAGCTTTGTCTCTTGCTCAGTGAACCTGGGTATTTTATTACCTGATGAATGAAGTGACATCTCACTTAATACTCTATTGAAGAGTTATAATAATTAAAGCGTTTAAGGGCAAGTTGGGTTGATGAGAATTTTAATCATTCTTAATTTAAAATTTGAGTTAATGATTTAAAGTGTTTTAATTTAATTATGAGGTTTTAATTAATAATTTTAAGTTTGGAATAGTGTTCAAATTATTTTAGATTTAATTTAAATCATTACACTTTAAATTAGCTTAGAAATTCAGATTGATGTTTATTTTTTAAATTTACTTAGATAGAAAGAGGTGCTAAAATTATTGATATGTTTTGATTTAACTCTTAATGAATTCATTTAGGTTTGTTGTAAAGTGATTTTAATTTAATTTAATTTAATTTAATTTAATTTTAATTTAATTTAATTTAATTTTTATTTAATTTTAATTTAATTTAATTTTAATTTTAATTTAATTTTAATTTTAATTTAATTTAATTTAATTTAATTTAATTTAATTTAATTTAATTTAATTTAATTTGATTTAATTTTATTTTAATTTAATTTTAATTTAGTTTAATTTTAGTTTTAATTTAACTTTAATTTAATTTAATTTTAGTTTCAATATTTTAAATTTAATTTAATTTAATTGTTAAGGAATTAATTTAATTTAATTTAAACTTTGACTTGACTTAATTTAATTTAATTTAATTTATCACCAAGATTTTAAATTTGATTTTAATTATTGGACCATTTAACATTTTAAGCTTTAATTCATTTAAGGGTTATCTTCTTTTAATTATTAATTTATTTAGTTTGGATTATTATTTTAATTTTTAATTAAGAACTAAATATTACTGAAATAACTTATTTAGGGATTTTTTAATTAAAGAATAAGTATCCTCTTAATAATATCCCTATTTTAACAATCCAAATTTTAAATATATTCTTTCCAAATTTAAATTATTTATTTAATTAGAGTTTCATTTTGATATTTTCAAAGTGTTTAATGGGTTTCTACGCTTTTGATTTCCCTAAGTTTCAATCATCCAAGAGAAAATTAAAATCAAATATTTTACCCTCCACTTTGATTAAACCTAAAGTTTTAATTAAGGGTTAAAAATTCTAATTACATTTATGCCCTTTTAGGCTTATTTATTTCATAACTCACTTAATTGAGCTCAAATGAATTTGAAATTTTTATGTCACGTCACTCACATGTCAATTAAGACATTAGAGAGAAAATGTGATTTTTCTGACTTTAATTTATTTATATAATTATTTTTAGTAGAAAATAGGGGTTTTCAAAGAAAATTCAACAACATGATCAAGGTAAAGTTTCTGTCCTTAAGAAAATTATGGGATGTTTCTAATGACTAGGGAACCACTTGGACCAATTTTTGTGATTTTTTGAATTATATTTTATTTATTATAATTATTTTTAGTTTTAGAGTATTAATTAATTTTAAAATAAAATAAAAATTGAAAAATAGATTTTATATTTTTTTTAAATTTCTCTGACCTCAAGGAGTCCAGATAAACAAATTTTATAATTTTTTGATTTGTCTTTAATTTATTAGAATTATTTTAGTGAAAAAGGTTGAAAATTCATTTTTTAATATTAAAAATTACATTAAGCCTTTAAAATTCAATATCTTATCCTAGGGACTTAGGAGAAATATTTGGTTTGTTCCTAAGTGATTAGGAGTCAAAATGTGACATTTTTATGATTTTTAATATTTTTATGATTTTTCTATGCAAAGATATGAATTTTTGAAGTTCTAATATTTAATTAAATCCAAAAAAATCCTAATTTTCTACTTATCCGACTCGGCGCCGAATCATCCTCGTCCGGATCGAAAGCCCATGCATCGCTCCTTGATTCGGCGCCGCCATTTGAGTCAGCGCTACGGGGGCCCGCCATTCATGTAGCATTGCGTTGTCTGGCTTGATCTCGACCGTCTACTCGATACACGCGCGATCCAACGACTCTTTGTTATCGTCTCCGACTGGAGTGCACCCGTGACCATCCATACTAAAACCTTAAGATCTCACTCGATTCTCCATAGATTTTTGCGTTCTTATAGTCTATCGATTCGTCTTGAAGAGAGAAACACATCAATACGGTTAAGGTGCATTTAAATCAACTCAAACTAAATGGAGAATCTCTAGTAGCTCGGGAAGAAGAGCGAGTTCATACCTTTGCTCAGAGAAGTGAAGCTTCGATCTGAGGGTTGTGTCACATTCGATTGAGCCCAAGCAAGCTCCAGATGAAGTCTCTTGCTCTGGGGAAATGCCTAGGTACAAAAGTGACCAAGGCCGATCACAAAGCATGGAGGCTAGAAGTAATGGCTAGCCTGGTGAGGGGGCTTTTGCTGGGGAACTTCTCCTCTTGGTCTGGTGAAGGTGTAGAGTCAATCAATTTGAAGATTGGCTCACTGCGGTGAAGTTTCCTGGTTTTAGGCTTGAATTTCAACTCCAAAATTGGACTCACCGAGAGGGTTTTAGGGCTGGATTTTAGTGGGGATCAAGTTCTCTATGTCTGGAGAGGGATCTGGAATGATTTTGGCAGAGTTTTGGTAAGGTTTGGTTCAACACCTTCTTTGGCCGAGAGGGGGTAGTGTTTAAATAGGAATGGCTAGAGGGCTTCCCAGTGGGGTTTGAAGGCTGGGATCAGCTGCTCAGGGGAGGAGAAGAAGAGCTCTAGTGGTCATTGGAGTTGGGACAGCTCAGCAGGTGAGTTTTGAATTTTTTGGCTCACATGGAGCTCTCGGCCATGGGGTTTTCCGACGGCTGTGGTGGCTGGCCGGCCAGGGTCAAGTCACCGTCTTGACCAGAGGGGTCAGGGCTGGGATTTGGTGAACTTAATTGGCTTTGGACATATGTAAAGTGGTTTGATTTAAATGGTATGGGGAAAGGGCTATTTTAGGCTTGGTTTGGTCAACTCATGCAAATGGGTTGGGTCAGCTGAATATGAGTGGTGAAGTCTCCATCCATGGTGAGGTGGCTAAGCATGGTTTAGAGTGTAGCATAAATGAGGTTAAAAAGGTTTAATAAAGGGTTAAGAACGAACCCCCTCCTCTTGCCATTAATGGCTTGGTGAGGTAGAAAGTGGCTTCCATGGCTTGTATGTGGCTTATGCATGGCTTCATGACTCCATTTGGCTTAGGGAAAAGTTAGCTCATTTGCATGAGAAAGGATGTTGGCATTTTTGATGACTTTAGGGGAGATTGGCATGAGGCTTAATTTAGGATAATTTGATGATGAGTTTGAAACTTAGGTAATGATTTAAATCAAAGGGATGATGAGAGGAAATCTCATGTGGGCTTTGGAATGGATTTTGGGCTTTTTTGAAATCATTTTGGATGGGCTTTTTAAAGGCTTAAATGTGTGGGCCTTTATATTTCAAGATGGACTTTTGGATGAAGAATTTTGTGAAAGACTATGCCAAATAAATGTTAGGTTTAGTTTAGGGATGTTTCATGAATGGTTTGGAATAAATTTGGTGTGATTTGGAGTAGAATTGGGTTGAATTTGAGCTTTTTTGGTAAAGGGGCCAAGGTGGGCCAAATTGGGCTAACTTGGGCTAAGGTTGAATTTGGTGTAAAATTAATGTTGAAAAATATTTATGGGAGTGTTACAAAGAGTTTTTAACTTTGGTTGGGCTCTAATTTTGGGATTTGGGCCCATTTGGTTTAGGTTTGGGCTTAAGTCAATTTAAGGGATTTTTGTTTTGGGATAGGTTTGGGTGAAGTTTAGATTCAAATTTGGGGCAAATCAAGTTAGTTTTTTGTTTGTGGGGATGTTAGGGAGGTTTTAGAAAAGATTTGGGGCTAATTGGGGTTGACTTGGGTTGGTTTGGGCTAAGTTTAGGTCATGGGCCAAAATTGGGCCTTAAGCTTAAAATTAAAATTGGGCCCAAATGTCAATCAAATTAGACTTGGATTTGGTCTAAATTGATATTGGCAATATTGAATTGAAGTTTAGAATTTAATTGGACCAATATTGAGGTCAATTGGGGTGGTTTGGTTTGACATTGGTTCACTTGGGTTAAAAAATGGGTCAAATTGGGGGTTTTGGAGAACGTGGTGTAAATTGGCAAAATTAGCCCATTATGTAGTTGAAAAAAATGAAATTTAGAATATTTGGGATTTTTTGGAATTTTCTGGAAATTTTTAGAATTTTTTGGATTTTTGGGGTAAAAGGGTATTTTGGTAATTTTGGGGGGGGGTTTAGGTGTATTTTTAGAAAATTTGGTATTTTTGGCCAAAGATGGTTAATTTGAGTGGTGGGAAGGGTTTAGTATTAATTTTGAGGGATCTTGGGTAATTAGGTAATTTTGCAAATTTTGGGTCATTTCAAGGGTATTTGGTAGGTTTGGTGGGTCCGGGGCCTCGGGGGTCAAAAACTGAAATTTTGAAAAAAAAGAAGATTGATCAAGTGTGAGTGAAATAGAATCACTTTGGTTGAGCCATGAAGCCATATCACGCCCATATGAGCCAGGAGAGGACTCATTTGAGGTATTCACTATGTTGTTCCTAACCCTCTTAGCCAGAGGCTTAAAGGGTTAAGGACCATCCATATGAATTACCTACATGAGTCAGGAAGTCAAGTTGGGTGAGAGTGTGGTTTTAGGACTTAGAATGTGGGTGTGAGAGTGTAGTGTATGTGCAAGTCAACCCTCACCAGACCAGGCCATCCAGGGTATTCCTAAGGCCAAAAAGTCCTATAGGGAACTTATCCTTTAAACCTCCACATTTGATTTCAACCCTCTAGGTGATTAGGGGTCTACAATCAAGCTTGTTGGGTTTGTAGGGAGTTAAGAAGTAGTTTAAATTTCTATATAGTGGGTTCCATTTCTAGTCCTCTAAGATTAGTCAAAGGAAAAGCCTAAGGCTAGATCCTAAGTACTAAAGAGAGAAGCAAAAGACCTCACCAAAATTGAGGTCAACAAATGATTTATAATTTAATATTTTTAACCATGGTTAAACTCATAATGATATTTTAATCATAAAAAGAAATGAAGTGTCATTCCTTCCCAAACCCTAGCTATAACTCATCCACTTGCATGGGGTGAGTTGGCTGATCATGAACAAAAGGATTTGGATAATTTCAAGAATTCTTTAATGATAAAATACATCATTTAAAATTATCCTTCACCTTGGTTAAAAATCATCATAACGATGATGAGGTGGCCAACATAAGTGTCATAGCTTTCTTCACACACATAATGGAATGAACGAGTGAGTCACCAAGCACCCCCCTTTCATCCAATAATGAAAAAGGGTTAACCAAACCATCCCTTAAAACCATGGTAAAGTTTATCTCAACATAATATTAAAATAACAAGAAGATTTAAGCATGGGTAAGCCTTCCAAATTTTTACTTTTGAGTTGCCTTAACAGCCACCATTCTATGCTAAAGAAATTAATGACATAGTTGGCAACTCCCCAAATGATTCCTACCTTAGCCATGAACTTGCCATGGCTAAACAAAGGGGCGAGCCTAAGTAAAAAAGAGCAAATAAAAAGTAACCCATAACTAGCTAACCTATGCCCAAATCCTCCAGCTTGCAACAACAAAAACTTTACTTAGGACCTCAGCAATTAGGTCAACCCATAACCTTACCACAAACAGGCTTCCAAACCCATCTAGCCACTTAAAGTAGGCTAACCAGAGAGCCTAAATTTTGGTGAGGAATATGAAATTCTAAAACTCCATTGTGCTTAAAACGAGAAACTTTCAACACAAATTCTTCAGTTTAGGATATAAGCAAGTGAGCCCTACCAAAATTGAGCCAAAAAACTAGCCCAATTAACTCAATTGAGTCAAACCGAGAGCACCAAAAATGGCCTAAACATGATACTTTGCAATTTCAAAATGAAATCCTATACAACTCCAAATTGACTATCCTAAACTCCTTTAGGAACCAAACAAAGACGATTACAATCAAATTGAGCCATCCAAATAGGTTCTAATTTACTGCTAGATGAACTAGCCCTAAGCCGAGCCACCCTTTGATTGAGAACCTATATTGACCTGATTTGAGCTCAATTTGGGTTGAGGGAAAGCTTTTCTAGCGTCAAACAAAGCTGCCAGACCAATCAAATAGAGCTTAAAGCAATTGTGGCTAACGTATGGAATTTTAGGCATTAATGGTTTTCGACCTCCATGCTTTGTGAAACAAATTAATTCAAAACCCCCACATATATGTATGGATATGTTCGTCTGCTCAAGGAAATTGTGTAGGAACAAACCTCGCTCGATTTCATCAAGAATCGAGCGAGATAGTGTCCCTAGAACATGGATGGTTTGAGGGAACAGAAGAAACGAGGAAGATGACCCTCTGTCGTCTGATCCCGTGTTTTTAATGTTAACGGCTGAGATTAAAACCCAACCGCTCCGTTGATTGGTTGCCCACAGCAGATCAACTGCATCTTTGATCCGTCCGAGGACACGTGGTAAGCTCAAGATTTTCTAGTTTAAGTTAATTCAGTTTAATCTTAAACCAATAAAAAATCCATAACTTTGCACACAAAAATCAAAAAAATAAAATAAAAATATGCTTGGATTTAAGAGAAAAAGGGGAAAATTGTGAAATTAAAATTTTTAATTTTTGATTTATATTTTATTTTTAATTAATTAATTACTCTTCAGAGCAACTTAATTATTAAAAATTAATTATAATTTCAAAAATTATGAAATTCTCACAGAATTATCCTTTTATCTTAATGCACATCCCCTAATTTTCTTATGGACAAAAAAGTTCTTTAGGGTATTATTCTTTAATTCCTAAATTAATTTTTAATTAATTATAAAGATAATTATAATAATTAGAAATTAAAGAAAACAAAATTGATAATTGGCTAAATAATTTAGGGTAACAGATAAAAACCTTAAAATGATAAGTTTTAGTCTTTTTAAAAATTTGAAATGATATTTCAAAATTTGGGTTAAAATTTATTATAACTTAATAATTTTAAAACCCTAAAAATAACTCCTTTACCCAACGTAACCCATTCCACAATAGGTTAAGTCAAAATTGAGTCTAACCTACAATAGATTCAAGATCAACCATGATTAGGTCTAACCTTAATTAAACCTTAAGACAATTGGTATAAAAACAAAAATCAAATTTTAATTATGTTTAAGGAAACACTAAACTTAATTAATTTAATTAAGCCTTATGAGAATAGGTTTAATCTTAAAATCTAAATTAAGTTTTAAAAAAAAATAAACTTAATTAAGTTATTAAATCATAACCCTAATAGACATCCTAGGGTCTATCAAATTTTAGATCTAGTTAAACTTAAGTTAAAGATAAACCTTAACTAATATATGGTTTACTTACTTTCTCAAGACTAATGGGTTTAACCGCATTAACCCAAAGTCAAAACTCTAATTAGGCCTAAGACACCAATTAGACCTATTAAACCAAGTTAGACCTTGATCACGTTATGTTTAACTTAACAAACCCTAATTACGTCTGAGACACCAATTACACCTAATTAAACCAAGTTAGACCTTAATCATATTAGGTTTAACTTAACAAACCCTAATTACGTCAAAGACACCAATTAGACCTAATTAAACAAAGTAGAACTTAATCACATTAGGTTGAACTTAACAAACCCTAATTAGGTCTAAGACACCAATTAGACCGAATTAAACCAAGTTAGACCTTAATCACATTAGGTTTAACTTAACAAACCTTAATTAAGTTTAAGACACCAATTAGACCTAATTAAACCAAGTTGGACTTTAATTACATTAGGTTTAACTTGATAAACCCTAATTAAGTTTAAACTTCTCGATTGAACTTAACCCTAATTAAGTCCAATTAATCAATTAAACCTTACCCAAATTAGGTTTAACCAATTAGGCTTAATCCTAATTAAGTCTAATTAATCAATTAAACCTTACCTAAATTAGGTTTAATTAATCTTAAACCAATTAGAATTAAACCTAATTAAGACTAATTAGTCAATTAAACCTTAACCAAATTAGGCATAATTAATCTTAAACCAATTAGACTTTACCCTAATTAAGTCTAGATAATCAATTAAACCTTACCCAAACTAGGTTTAATTAATATTAAACCAATTGGAATAAACCCTAATCAAGTCTAATTAATAAATTAAACATTACCCAAATTAGTTTACCCTATTAGACAACCCTAATTAAGTCTAATGAATCGATTAAACCTTACCCAAATTAGGTTTAACCAACTAGACTTAACCCTAATTAAGTATAATTAATCAATTAAACCTTACTCAAATAAGTTTTAATTAATCTTAAACCAATTCAACTTAACTCTATTTAAGTCTAATTAATAAATTAAACCTTACCTAAATTAGAATTAATTAATCTTAAACCAATTGAACTTAACCCTAATTAAGTCGTATTAATCAATTAAACTTTACCCAAATAAGGTTTAATTAATCTTAAACAAATTGGACTTAACCCTAATTAAGTCTAATTAATCAATTAAA
Source organism: Papilionanthe hookeriana x Papilionanthe teres (assembly GCA_022702705.1). Taxonomy (NCBI): domain Eukaryota; kingdom Viridiplantae; phylum Streptophyta; class Magnoliopsida; order Asparagales; family Orchidaceae; genus Papilionanthe; species Papilionanthe hookeriana x Papilionanthe teres. The sequence goes on from CM040424.1 coordinate 170,899,285, forward strand.
CCTTACCCAAATTAGGTTTAATTAATCTTAAACCAATTAGACTTAACGTTAATTAAGTCTAATTAATCAATTAAACCTTACCCAAATTAGGTTTAATTAATCTTAAAAGAGTTAGACTTAACTCTACTTAAGTCTAATTAATCAATTAAACCTTACCCAATTTAGGTTTAATTAATCTTAAACCAATTGGACTTATCCATATTTAAGTCAAATTAATCAATTAAACCTTACCCAAATTAGATTTAACCAACTAGACTTAACCCTAATTAAGTCTAACTATTGAATTAAACCTTACCCAATTAGATTTAACCAATTAGACTTAACCCTAATTAAGTCTAATTAATCAATTAAACCTTACACAAATTAGGTTTAATTAATCTTAAACCAATTAAACTTAACCCTAATTACGTTTAATTAATAAATTAAACCTTAACCAAATTGGGTTTAATGAATCTTAAACCAATTCGACTTAACCATAATTAACTCTAATTAAATAATTATACCTTGCCCAAAGCAGGTTTAATTAATCTTAAACCAATTAGACTAACCCTAATTAGTTCTAATTAATCAATTAAACCATACTCAAATTAGGTTAAATTAATCTTAAACTAATTAGACTTAACCCTAATTAAGTCTAATTAATCAATTAAACCGTACCCAAATTAGGTTTAATTAATCTTAAACCAATTAAACTAAACCTTACCCAAATTAGGTTTAATTAATCTTAAACCAATTAGACTTAACCCTAATTAAATCTAATTAATCAATTAAACCTTATCAAAATTAGGTTTAGTTAACTATAAACCAATCCTAATTAAGAAAATTTAATCATAACTTAAAATAAACTTAAATCAAACTTGAGTTCAAACCATATTGAACTTAAGTCAACCTTAAGTTTAGGTTCAACCTAATTTGAACCTAACTTAATTCAAACTTAAATCAAACTTAAGTTCAACCCATATTGATCTTGAGTAAATCTGAAGTCTATATTCAACCTAACTTGAATCTAACTTAACTCAAACATAAATCTAACTTGAGTTTAATCCATATTGAACTTCAGTGAACCTTAAGTCTAGGTTCAACCTAACTTGAACATAACTTAATTCAAACATAAATCAAACTTAAGTTCAACCCATATTGAACTTGAGTCAATCATAAGTCTAGATTCAGCCTAACTTGAATCTAACTTAACTCAATATTATGTTTGACCCAAATCAAACTTAATTTAAAGTTAAGTTCAATATAAATTGAACTTATTTCGACAAAAATATAAATCAAACTTAACACAATACTAAGTTCGACCCAAATTGAACTTAATTTAATGTTAAGTTCAATCTAAATTGAACTTATTTCGACAAAAATATAAATCAAACATAACTTAATATTAAGTTCGACCAAAATCGAACTTAATGTTAAGTTCAATCTAAATTGAACTTATTTCGACAAAAATATAAATCAAACTTAACTCAATATTAAGTTTGACCTGAATGGAACTTAATGGCAAGTTCAATCTAAATTGAACTTATTTCAACAAAAATATAAATCAAAATTAACTCAATATTAAGTTCGACCCAAATCGAACTTAATTTAATGTTAAGTTCCATCTAAATTGAACTTATTTCGACAAAAATATAAATCAAAATTAACTCATATTAAGTTCGACCTAAATTGAACTTAATGTTAAGTTCAATCGAAATTGAACTTATTTCGACAGAAATATAAATCAAACTTAACTCATTATTAAGTTCATCCCAAATCAAACTTAATTTAATGTTAAGTTCAATCTAAATCGAACTTATTTCGACAAAAATATAAATCAAGCTTAACTCAAAATTAAGTTCGACCCAAATCGAACCTAATTTTATGTTAAGTTCTATCTAAATTGAACTTATTTCGAAAAAAATATAAATCAAACATAATTTAATATTAAGTTCTACCTAAATCGAACTTAGTGTTAAGTTTAATCTAAATTGAACTTATTTAGACAAAAATATAAATGAAACTTAACTTAATATTAAGTTCGACCCAAATCGATCTTAATGTTAAGTTCGATCTAAATTGAACTTATTTCGATAAAAATATAAATCCAACTTAACTTAATATTAAGTTCGACCCAAATTGAACTTATTTTAATGTTAAGTTCAATCTAAAATAAATTTATTTCGAAAAAATTATAAATCAAACTTAACTCAATAATAAGTTTAACCCAAATCGAACTTAATTTAATGTGAAGTTCAATCTTATTTCGATAAAAATATTAAAGTTGATTTTAATTAAACTTTAATCAATATTAAACTCGACTTAAAACAAACTTAACTCATTGTTAAGTTCGACCTAAATGAAACTCAACTAAATTTTGAGTTCAACCTAAATTGAGCTTAAGTTCAATCTAAGTCAAACTGAAATCTTGGGTTTAACCTAACCTAAACCTAAGTTAAAACCAATTTAAAGTTCAGTCTAGATTGAACTTAAGTTAAATCCAAAACATGTATTTAACCTAACCTAAATTTGAGTCAAATCTAAACTTAGGTTCAACCTGACATGAACCTAAGTTAACTTAAATCCAACTTAACTCTAACCAATATTGGACTTAACATTGGACTTAAGTTCAATCTAACATAAATTGAACCCAAGTTAACCTAACTCGATATAAATATTAAATTTAACCTAAATCAAACTTAACTCAACATAAATCATAAGTTTTACTTAAATCGTCAAAAATTAAAAAATTAACTTAAACTGAACTTAATTAAACGTAACTCGACATAAACTTACATACAAAATCTAAATTGACATAAAACCTTAAATCAAACAATAATCAATATAAAATCCAAAATCCAACCTAAATAGACATAAATTTACATAAATCTAAACCTACATTTCAACCAAACTTGGACATCAGACAACTCTGAAAAAATAGAAATTTTACCCAGGAAACTATATATTTTTATTTCTAACGATGTTTTCTTTGCAGGATGAAAATAAGTTTCGCTTTAGATTTTCTTTACATATTATAGGATGTGCTAACTCTATTTTCCAATACGCACAGATGAGGCAACAACAAAATTATGACACCAAAATTGACAAAAATAAAATGACAAATAACAAAAATGACAAAAATAAAAATGAAAACCTAAAACTTTTAGGATAGACATAAAACCTTAAACTTTTAGGATAACCATAAAATCAAAACAAAATGAAACACAACAAAATTATAAAATTAACATCTCCAACTAAATAACATCAGAATAACATGACAAAATAAAAGATGAAAAAACAAAATTAACATAACAAAGTGACATTTAGGATTGATAGTTGGTACATCTTTCCTTGAAAACTCATCAGAAAATAAGTGATTAACATTAATCAGATGTTTTCTTAGATAATTATACATTGCCTAACATGTAATTAACTATAGGAGCTTGCTCCAATAAGAGATTTAAAGAAATCAAAATACGTTATATATCTAGAAATCTCTGGTTACCAAAATGTCATTATCCTTATATGAAATTTCTAGGATAAGACAATTCTAGAAACTTTATTTTAAGGATTATCACTGACATCTCTTTTTCTACTATTTTCTATAATATTAGTCCTTATTTTCTTCAAATTTCTTATTATCTAAGGATTCTTTTATAGGATCTATGGAAATAAGATTTATTGAAGATTAGGGTTGTATTATAGATAAATAGAGTGGTGACTCCAAATCGACATCAACACCCAAAAAATCATCGACACGACGACGACACCACCATAAGTGTGCTACAGGTGAGAAATTTTTTAGAAGAGCTTTATGTGATCTTGGAGCTAGTATTAATCTTATGCCTTCATCAACATTCAAAAGATTAGGAATATGAGAAATTTCACCTAAATCTGTGACTCTTAAGTTGGCTGATCGTTCTATCACTTATCCTAAACGAGTTGTGGAAGGTGTATTAGTAGTGGTGGATAAATTTATCTTTCCTGTAGACTTAATTGTATTAGATATGGAGGAAGATAAAGAAATTCTAATTATTTTGGGAAGACCATTCCTTGCTATTGGGAGAACTATGATCGATGTTCAAAAAGGAGAATGAACTATGAGAGTTAATAACCAAGAAGTAACTTCCAATATTCTGAAATCTATGAAATACCCTTCAATTGAAAAAGATGATGAGTGCTTTTGAATGGAAAATTGTGATTATTCGAGAGAAGACCATTTTAAAGAAGTATTTGAAGAAAACTTGGAATGTGAGGATGAAAATGAAAGTGACAGTGAATATGATTTGGATGATTTGAAGAATGAAAAGTTAGAATTTGTTTAGGAAAGATTTGGAGGATTGGTTATTATGGAAAATGGAAATAAAAGTTTAATTCCATCTATCATGAAACCCCCTGAACTTGAGATGCAAATTCTCCCTAATCATTTGAAGTATATGTTTTTAGGGGAATCATCTACCTTACTAGTCATTGTATCTTCAGATTTAAATTAATATCAAGAACAAAAAATATTGGACACCTTAAAAAGATACAAAAAGGCTTTTGGTTGGTCCATAGCTGATATTAAGGAATCAGTCCATCTATTTGTATGCATAGAATTTTGTTGAATGAATAATATAAACCTAGAGTTGATCCAAAAAAGAGACCGAACCCAATAATGAAAGAAGTGGTTAAGAAAGAGATTTTAAAATGGTTAGATGCTGGAATTATATATCATATTTCTAATAGTGTTTGGTTAAGCCCAATTCAATGTGTTCCTAAGAAAGGAGGAGTGACTGTTGACGTAAATAAACAAAATGAAATTATTTCGACAAAACAAGTCACTGGTTGGTGAATATTTATTAACTATATAAAATTAAACGCCACCACCAGAAAAGACTACTTTCCTTTACCCTTTTTAGACCAAATGCTAGATAGACTTGCTGGACACAAGTATTATTGCTTTTTGGATGGATATATTAGTTATCACCAAATACCTGTTGCTCCTGAGAATCAAGAGAATGCTACATTTACTAGCCCTTATGGAACTTTTGCTTTGATAAATATGCCCTTTGGATTATGTAATGCACCTACAACATTTCAAAGATGTACGATGTCCATAATTTGCAAATTAATAGATGATGGAATAGAAGTGTTTATGGATGATTGACCCGAGCCATGCATAACGCAGTAATGTTTGTTTCCAAAAGATAGCCAAAAACTTTGACTTAATTTATAAATAGCGGCTAGTGTATAAAATTAATATTATATAATTTAGTAAATATTTTTACACACTAGGGGTACTACACAAGTATACGTATCGTTTCAAGTAATATAGGGTTTTTAAACAAAGACCCCAGTATCGATCCCACAGGGAAGATTTATAGAAATAAATTTCTATGAAGTGAAAGCGAAATAAAATAGTAAAAATATTTTTATTTTATCTTTTAATTTGATTATAAATTACTATTAATTTACTAGATGCAATAAAGAAAATAATTATAAGATAATGATTTTATGAATTCTATATAAAATAAACAACTTTCTTTCCTTCAATTAATCTAAGATTTTTAAGATAATTTAATATTCGTTGGAGAATTTGATTTATGGTATTGTGCCAAATAGAAGCATTACTATTCTTTACCCTTTGATCCTGGCGCAAAGAACATTGACTAATTTACAGAATAGGTCTGGATGTATTGTTAGTAGAATGGGTTAATCTAGGCTCATATTTCTAGATGTCCAAGGGTGGCTATGGTCGGCCCTACTAGTGACCCTTTCGTAGTCTATAAATCAAATTATAAGAATTTAGTCTGTCACTCTAAAAACTTATCAATTCTACGCCCTTTAAATATTATCTTCCTATTTATTTGCACTTCACCATGAATAGCCCGCACATGGCCTTCGACTACCCAAGGATTCATGTAACATTTACAAGTTAAGAGTTCTTCTCCTTCAAGGTCTCAAAACTCTTCAACAGGTTTTAATAATTCAAACAACCAATTTAAAAATTAAAGTAAGATCAGGTATTAATTTCATCACAATATTTTGAAAATATTTTGAATTTTAATTCTCCATCGAATCTATATATTATCTTATCTATCTCTTCAAAATTGAAGTAAGAAAGTAACTAACTACTCATAACACATTAAAAATAAATAACAAAACATGATAATTAAACTTTGAATCAAATATAAAAATATACTTATCTCAAATATTTCTTCTACAGATCTTCTGATTCCTACTGGCTCCATAGTGTAATGAACTCCAGATGCAATAACATGAATATAAACTCACTAAACTAAACAAAAGTGGCCCTAAATTTCTCTCTCTAATTCTCTCTCTAAGGATGAGGGATCCTAAAGTAGATAAGAGAAAGGGGTACAATGGGAGGGGCACGTTTTATGAAGAAATGGACCTCTAGTTATAGACTTCAAGAGTTGCCTTGAGGCACCTCTTCAAAACATGTCCACATTCAATGAATCTTCTAGAAGGTCGGTCTGGCGCCTAGGCGCCGGATTCTGACACCTAGGCACGGACACCCCGTCCAGTTCTTTGTACCTCTTCACTTTGGCTCACACTTCTTCACGATTAAAACCATTTTGGAGCGTCCAAATGCAATGTATCACATGTCCTATTATCAAGGAACAACTGCCAGCCTTCTAGAATGTCCAATAACCGCTCACTCCGTCAAAATAACCGATCAAATGTTGTCAAAAACTTGCCAGTTTTCTTATCGAGTCTGGCGCCTAGGCGCCAGGCCATATTTTTTTTATACTTTTGGTATTTTGCTCCATTTTTGCTCCTTTTTGCTCATTTTTCCTTCTTAGACCTTTTTACATTACCTACATCCAAAGACACAAAAAATACCTTTCATTAAAGCATAATATCCTTAGAAATTAATAAGAATTAAGACATAAAGAAATATGTATTTTTTTATAGATCAAAATCCCCCAAACATAAATGTTACTTGTCCTCAAGTAACTCTTTTTACTACATAAAATATAACTTTTGGAAATAAAAGATAAATATTTAAGATTCCTTATATTTTTGATTTTATAAAGTCTTCAGTAAATTATTAACACAATTTTACTAACTAGGTTTAATTTTAAGAATTTAAAGAATATTTAACTACCAGATCATAAGATTTCAAATTTTTCATTCATTTTGAAAATAATGGAAGTCTATTATATTAAGCTTTCATAGATTATTTACAACAAAAAGATCTTCTTGAAAAATCTTTTCCAAATAAATATTTATGTATAAAAATCAAGTAAAATATGTAACTAGTTTTCTTCCTATAAGATAATTCAAGTGAAGCCAATTTTTGATTAGGCATTTCCTCAAGCTTCTCCTCTCTATCTTTTTTGTTTTATTTTTTTTTTAATATATAGAGAGGATTACTATATCTGGATAGCCTGTTAATGGTTTTGAACTTCACTATCCTTAACTTATATTTTCAAAACTTATACATTTCCACTTAATTATTATAACATAAATAAAAATTCAAAAAGAGTTCCAATCTTTTCTTTTTTCAAGTGATAATTTTTTATTACTTAATAATTTTAAAATTCTATTATTTCTACCATGAATAGGAAAATTGTTTATCTCATTCTTCTTTAAGTTAAATAATTCTATTATTAAAATCAATAAAAGTTAGTAAAATTTTGGTTAATTTCACTAAATTGTTTATAATTTAAAAAATAAAAGTGATCTCAAATAAATTCTTCATTCCTTAAGTTTTTTTATTTTTAAGAATATATTAGTTCTTTAAGGTCAAATAAAATTTAATTTTGAATGAATTTTCCCTTCCCCCAAACTTAAGTTTTAGTATACTATGATAATTTGAAAGTATGAGAGAATGAAAATCATCAGAATTTTTAATAAGTATGTAAAAACAATCTTAAAAAGAAAAATTAACTTCTAATCATGCTTTTATGAATAATTAAGACAAAATTGAAGCATGTATAAAAAAGTAAGCAGGCTAATTTTTTAGTATACTAAATTTGAAACAAAATTAAAGCAGAGCAAAATTACTAAGTATTAAATAATAGAGATATGAATTTTTGAAGTTTAGGGAATTAAATAAATAGAAATATATCCTAATTTTCTATTTATCCACGCGGCGCCGCGTCAACCTCGGCAGCTCCGAACGCACACGCGTCGCGCTCCCATTCGACGCTGCCACCTGAGTCAGCAGCCCGGGCCCCACGGTTCTCGTACCATCTCCTGGTCCGACGCCATCTGAGCCGTTCGTCCGCGCGTGTATCGAATGGACGGCATCCGTTCATCGTCCCCGAGCGTCCTCACCCGAGAGCCGTCCACACTAAATCTCTAAGATCTCACTCGATACTCAATGGATTTTTATGTTCTTATGCTCTATGGATTCGTCTTGAAGAGACGAACACATCTATACGGTTAACATGCATTGAAAATAAGGCATTTGAAATGGAGAATCTCCGAAGCTCGGGATGAAGAATTAGCTCATTCCTTTGCTCAGAGAAGTGTGGCTTCAATCTGAGAGTTGTTGCACCTTCGATTGGATCCTAGCAAGCTCCAGATGAAATCTCCTGGTCTGGTGAATTGTCTGGAAGTGATTTCGACCAAGCCCGATCACAAAGCTTGGAGGCTGGAGCAACTGGGTGGCCTGGAGATGGGGCTTTTACTGGTGGACACCTTCCCTTGGTCTGGTGAAGGTGTAGAACCAATCAATTTGGGAATTGGCTCACTGTGGAGAAGTGTCCTGGTTTTGGGTGGAATTTCAACTCTGAAATTGAGCTCACAGAGGAGAAATGGCAGGGGGATCTCACTGGGGATCAAGTGCTCTGTGTATGGGGAGGAGTCTGGAACAATTTTGGCAGAGTTTTGGCAAGGTTTGTGCTTAGCACCACTTCATGGCCGAGAGGGGTGGAGTTTAAATAGGAGAGGGTGGAGGGCCTCCCAGGGGGAGTTGAGGCATGGGATCAGCTGCTCTGGTGAGGAGAATAACAGCCATGGTGACCACTAGGCATGGGGCAGCTCAGCAAGTGAGAATTTCAATGTTGGCTCACATGTGAGCTCTCGGCCATGGTGTTTTCCGGCGGCTCAGTGGCCGGCCGGCCGAGCATGGGTCACCATCTTGGTCAGGGAGGTCAGGGCTGGGGCTTAGTGCAATCAATTAGCATTGGCCATGTGTAAAGGGTTTGATTTAGATGGAATGGGGGCATGGCTAAATTTGAACCTAAATGGGTCAACCCACCCATTTGGGCTAGGTGCACCACCCAAGGCCTGGTTTTGGTCGAGGGAAAAGTGATTTGGCTCGAGCATAATCAGTAGGGTCAAGTCACCATCCAAGCACAATTAGGCATAAGCATGGTTAAGGGGAATCATGGGAGTGGTTAATCACCTTTAGGAATTAAGGAAAGAGTCTCCTCCTTTTGCCCAAAATGGCATGGTGACATGTAAAGAGGCTCTCATGGCTTGCATATGGCTTGTGCATGGCTCCATGGCTCCATTTGGCTTGGGAAAAGGTTGGGTCAATTTCATAAAAATGGGTTTTAAGAATTTTGGATATTTTGGGGTGATTTGGCATGTGGCTTGATTTGGAATTATTTGATTGATGATTTTGGAACTTAGGGACAATTTTGAATAAATGGATGATGAAAGGAAGTGTCATGTGGGCTTTGGATGAATTTGGGCTTTTGAATTTGAAGGGAGTGGGCTTTTAGGAAAGTTTAAGGGAAATGGGCTTTTGATTTTAGGATGGGCATTTGGATAAAAAATTTTGTGAAGAACTTTGTCAAATAAATGTCATAATAGGTTTAGGGATGTTCTATGAAGGGCTTGGAATCAATTTGATGTGATTTGGAGTTGAATTGGGTTGAATTTGGGCTCTTTTGGTGAATGGGCCAATATAGGTCCAAGTGGGCCAAGTTGGGCCAATATTGGGCTAGGGTTGAAATTGATGTAGAATTAATGTTGAGAAATGTATATGGGAGTGTTTCAAAGAGGTTTTGACTTTGGTTGGGCTTTGATTTTGGGGTTTGGGCTCATTTGGGTTAGGTTTGGGTTTAGGTCAAAAATGGGCCTCTTAACCTTGGGTTGAGTTTGAGTGGGGTTTGGGTCTAAATTTTGGGCAAATCATGTTAGTATTTTGCTTGTGGGAATGTTAAGGAAGATTTAGAAAAGATTTCGGGTTAATTGGAATTGAATTGGGTGAGTTTGGGTTAGGTTTGGGTCATGGGTCCAAATTGGGCTTTAAGGCCAAAAGTGAGATTGGATCCAAATGTCAATCAAATTAGGCTTGGATTTGGTCTAGATTTGTATTTTTGATATTGATTTGATGTTTAGAATTAAATTGGACCAAAATTGGGGTCAATTGGGTAGGTTTGGTTTGACATTGGGTTCACTTTGGGTTAAAATGGGTCAAATTGGGGTTTTGACAAAAGTAGGGTAAATTGACAAAATTGGCCCATGGTGTAGTTAAACAAAATGAAATTGGGAATATTTGGGATTTTCTGGAATTCTCTGGGAATTTTCTGAATTTTTGGATTTTTTGGCCAAGAGGGGTATTTTGGGTATTTGGAGGGTATTGGGAGGTATTTTTGGAATTTTAAGTATTTTTGGGTATGGATGATCAGTTTAAGTGATGTGGAAATGTTTGGGAATGATTTTGGAGAATTTTGGGTAATTTGAAAATTTTGAGAAATTTGGATAATTTTAAGGGTTTTGGGTAGGTTTAGTAGGTGTAGGGTCCCGGGGGTCAAAAATTGAAAATTTGGGAAATTGAAGATTGGGTGAATTTAGGTGGAAAGAAGTCATTTTGGTTGATCCATGAAGCCATATCAAGCCCACATGAGCCATGAGGGGACTCACTTGAGGCATTCACTATGTTGTTCCTAACCCTCTTAGCCAAGGGCTTAGGGGTTAAGGACCATCCATGTGAATCACCTACATGAGTCAGGAGGTCAAGTTAGGTATGGGTGTGGTTTTATGAGGTATGTGGAAGTGTAGTGTGTAGGTGTAGTGTATAAGTGTGGTGTGTGTAAGTCAGCCCCTTCACCAGACCAGGCCACCCAGGGCAGTCCTAAGGCCAAAGAGTCCTATAGGAACTCATTCTTCAAACTTCCACATTTGATTTCAACCCTCTAGGTGATTAGGGGTCTACAGTCAAGTTTGTGGAGTTTGCAGGGAGTTAATGAGTGGTTTGAATTTCTAAAAGGTGGGTCCCAATTCTAGTTCTCTAAGATAGTCAAAGGAAAAGCCTAAGGCTAGATCCTAAGTACTAAAGAGAAGAAGAGAAGACCTCATTAAAAATGAGGCCAACAATGGTGAAATTCGAAAATAAATGGTTTAAAGTGTAGATCTGACCTTGAGACAAGGAAATCGAGTGGTTTCGCGCTCAAATCCTTGATGTATTGACCTCAAAATGGATCTAGAGGATGTATTTTTGCGAAAATGGGGAAGAAGATGAAGCTTAGGGGTCAAAAATGGCTTTTGGGGGTTATAAATGGTAATTTTCGGGTAGCAGGCCGAACTGGTGCTTAGGCGCCGAATTCTGGCACCTAGGCGCCAGACTCGCCTTTCACAAAAAAATATTTTTAAATTTAATTTTCCACTAAAATTCATAAATTCGACTTCCAATTACTCATATCAGAGTAGAGCTTCAGTTTCTAACTTCCACAACATTTTTCAAAAATTTATAAAAATTAAATATTAAATCCACCAATCAAACATAAGGTTTTCAATCAAACTCACTAATTTCCATTTAAAATCTTCAATTTTGACTCAATACATTCCAGATAAGTACTACATTTGATTCATGTTCCTAATACACACTCAATCATAACAATTTCAAAGCAAAAACAAAACACATTGAACATGAAAGCAAATAAACAAACAAACACAATCGATTCTCTAAATCGATACAATGACTCAACAAACCATAATAACTTTCTCATTACCAGAAAATTCTAATCTTTACAAGGGAAATTGTGTATTCCACATGGAAAGAATACTAACCCTCTTTGGAAATCTGTAGCCGTCTTTTCATCAATCCACTTGTTCTTCGCATACATTTCAACTTGAGCATCTTGATAAGCCGCAAAATGATCAAATTGATGTTTCATTTACCATTCTAGATGTTGAACTTGATGAAACATCTCATGAAGGCGATCTCCAATCCTTTTAAAATCTTCATCAAACTTATCCAAACGACTAGAAATCTTCTCTAAACTTACAGCAATGAAACCATTGAATGAGGATCCCTTGAGACCTTGTCCATAGCCTCTTCTCCATGATTTCTCCTTTCCATTTGTTTAAAAATATCTCAAATCTCTCAAGAAGAAAATGTATGGGACGTAATTTTGATTGCTTGATGGTTAGGGAAGAAGATAGGTTGATTTAAAGGGGAAAATCGTGTGAAAAACTGAAAATTTTTGGTTTTTGCACGACCCAGTAACCGTGGCGCGTAGGCGCCGAATCTGGCGCCTAGGCGCCGGACCAATTGACACATAGTTGATTTTGGCGCTTAGGCGCCGAATTCTGGCGCCTAGGCGCCGGAACTATGTTCAACTCCATTTCACCTAATCGTCAAATTTTCAATATTTCGTTCTCTAAGATAGGTAAATTATACTGATAAGAGTAATTTAGACTCGATAACTCACATTCTAAACTATCATAATGAAGGTTAACTTGATCTCCTTTTCACTCATATTCAAAATAGAGTGATCCTATTTTTAATTTCTACATTCTTCAAAATAATTTTCAGGCTAAGTCCACAAAGACTTATGAGCATCAAATTTTTCTAAAGTAATATAAAATTAATCAAGATCAATGCATAACCTTTCATCAAAACACAAACATATAAGATAATTATGGGTTGCCTCCCATAAAGCGCTTGGTTTAACGTCGTCAGCCCGACTTAAGTAAATCTTTAATCAGGTTGACTTAATTCATAAGCCTCTTTATAAATCTTCTTAATATCTCCAAAATAAGGCTTCAATCTTAATCCATTTACTTTAAAAAATTTTCCAGTTTTGGGATCTTTAATATCCATAGCTCCAAAATGGTATACTTTCTCAACTAAATAATGTCCAATCCATTTAGATCTTAATTTTCCAGGAAAAAGTCTTAAACAAGAATTAAACAGTAATACTTTATGTCCAGGCTCAAAAATTTTTCCTGAAATTTTCTTATCATGCAACATCTTCATTTTCTCTTTATAAATTCTTGCATTGTTATATGATTCGTTTCTAATTTCTTCCATCTCATTTAATTGCAATAATCATTTTTCTCCTGCTTTATTCAAATTAAAATTAAACTCCTTTATCGCCCAATAAGCTTTATGTTCAAGTTCTACAGGTAAGTGACAATGTTTACCATAAATTAACTGGTAAGGTGACATTCCGATTGGTGTCTTATAAGCTGTTCTATAAGCCCATAATGCAGAATCAAGTCTATCAACCCAATCTGTTCTTTTAGGATTAACATTCTTTTCTAAAATTCTTTTAATTTCTCTGTTTGATACTTCAGCCATTCCACTAGTTTGAGGGTAATAAGCAGTTACAATTCTTTGTTTGATTCCAAATTTTTGTAGTAATGATTGAATTCTTATATTCCTGAAATGACTTCCACCATCAGTGTAATTATCTTATACATTCCAAATCTTGAAAATATCATTTTCTTAAAAAATTTTGAAACACTTTTGGAATCACAGTTTGATAAAGCAATAACTTCAATCCACTTTGAAACATAATCAAGTGCTAATAAAATATAAATTTTTCCAGATGATGGAACAAATGGTCCCATAAAGTCTAATCCCCTTATATCAAAAATTTCAACTTCCAATATATAGTTTAAAGGCATTTCATCTTTCCTAGATATATTTCCTATCCTTTGACATCGATCACATGTTTTCACATATTGTCTCACATCTTTAAATAAGGTAGGCCAACAAAAATCCATAATTTAAAATTTTAAATGCAGTTTTATCTATGCCAAAGTGTCCTCCAAAATCAGAATCATGACATTTTTGAATAATAACAAAAGTTTCCTCATAAGGTACACATTTTCGAATCATAGAATCTTTACCAATTTTAAATAAATGAGGTTCTTCCCAAATATAAGATTTAGCATCATATTAAAATTTCTTAATAAATTTGTTATCTAAGTCATAAGGCAAAATATTGCTAACTAAATAATTAACATTATCAACATACCAAGGTGTTTTGTATCTTTGAATAACATATAAAGATTCATCAGGGAATTTCTCATTTATATTTTCTTCTGAAATAATATCATTTTTAATTCTAGACAAATGATTAGCAATTTGGTTTTCAGTTCCTTTTCTATCTACTATTTGAAAATCAAATTCTTGTAGAAGTAAAACCCATCTTATAAGTCTCGGTTTAGAATCCTTCTTAGATATTAGATATTTAATAGCAGAATGATCAGTATGAACTATGCATTTACTACCAATAAGATAAGGTCTAAATTTATCGAAGGCATATACTATAGCTAGAAGCTCTTTCTCAGTGGTAGTGTAATTTCTTTGTGTTTCGGTGAGAGTTTTACTAGCATAATATACAACTTTGAAAATTTTCTCATATTTTTGTCCTAATACAGCTCCAATTGCAAAATCACTTGCATCACACATTAATTCAAAAGATTTATTCCAGTCAGGTGCAACAACAATAGGTGCAGTTATTAATTTTTCTTTTATAATATTAAAAGCATTAATACATTCTTCATTAAATTCAAATTGTGCATCTTTTTCTAATAAATGACACACAGGTTTAGCAATTTTAGAAAAATCCTTTATATATCTTCTATAAAATCCAGCATGACCTAGAAAACTTCTCACATCAGTAACAGTAGTAGGTGGTTGCAATTCAGCAATAATTTTCACTTTTGCTTGACTACTTCCATCCCTTTTCGTGATACTTTGTGTCCAAGTATAATGCCTTCTGTGACCATTAATTAACATTTTTCCCAGCTAATAACTAAATTTGTTTCTTCGCATCTTTTCAGAACTTTGGCTATGTTTTCCAAACAAGATTCAAAAGAAGTTCCAAAGGCTGAAAAATCGTCCATGAATATTTCATTTCCATTGTCAATCAAATCACAAAATATTGACATCATACATCTTTAAAAAGTTGCAGGTGCATTACATAAACCAAAAGACATTCTTCTAAAAGCAAATGCTCCATAAGGACTTGTAAAATTTGTCTTTTCTTGGTCCTCAGGAGCAATAAGTAATTGATGATAACCAGAATATCCATCCAGAAAACAGAAATATGAGTGTCCGGCTAATTTAGCGAGCATTTGATCCAAGAAAGGTAAAGGAATATGTTCCTTTCTAGTGGCTTTATTTAATTTCCTATAGTCAATACAAATTCACCATCCAGTAACTTGTCTTGTAGGAATAAGTTCATTTTTATCATTAACAGTGACAGTTACACCACCTTTCTTCGGAACACAAATAGGACTTACCCATTGACTATCCGAAATAGGATAAATAATACCAGCATCTAACCACTTAATAATTTCTTTTTTTACAACCTCTTTCATGATAGGATTTAATCTTCTTTGTGATTATATACTAGGTTTAAAATTTTCTTCCATTAAAATTTTATGCATGCAAATGGAAGGGCTTATTCCTCTTATCAGAAATAGTCCAACCAAAAGCTTTCTTATAATTCTTTAACACACCTAGTAATTTTTCTTCTTGATATTTACTCAGTTCAGAAGAAATAATAATAGGTAAAGTTAACGAATTTCCAAGAAACGCATATTTTAAATGTGAAGGTAACATTTTTAATTCCAGTTCATGTGTTTTTTTAATTGAGGATAAAAGTATATCATTTTGAGTTATGTCTAAAGTTTCACAATTATATTTAATAAAATGAGTCTCTTCTTCTTCTACTACTTCCTCTTCATCAGTTAAAAATTCAAAATTTTCTTCAAGAATAACTTTACATTTTTCTTGATAATGTTTTTCATTTAAATAATCAATTATATCTATTTGATAACATTTCTCTTTATCAGGGTACTTCATTGATTTAAGAACATTGAATTTAATTTCTTGATCATTGACTCTCATGGTTAATTCTCCTTTTTGTACATCAATCATAGCTTGTCTGGTAGCTAGAAAAGGTCTTCCTAAAATAATAGGTATCTCTCTATCTTCTTCCATGTCAGGTACTATGAAATCTACAGGGAAGATAAATTTATCCACTTTAACAAGGACATCTTCTATAACTCCTTTAGGATAAGTGATAGATCTATCAGCTAACTGAAGAGTTACATTACTTGCGAAGCTGACGATGCTCGTGTTTCAACCATGTTGATCTCGACATACTCCTCATCCATGAACTCTGATGAGTCAACTTCATCTCCCAATTCTTCTTCTCCTTCTTTTGCTAACCGTCGGATGTCGGTTCTTAACTTGTCCATGGCATCCTCTAATGACCCTTTTCGCACGGTCTCGCAGTTGTCTCGTGACGGTTGTTGAACTTCCTTCTCGGGAGTCCCCTTTATTGCAGTAGCACTTTCTTCTGATTCAAGTCTCCTGACGAGACTTTTCTTCTCAGGGCATTGTTTTGGTCTTAACGCGCCAGTAGTAGGTCACCATACCATCCTTCTTACAGCCGAAAGCCTAGGACCGGATGGTATGTCGGCTATATGCTGGAAGGTGGTATCCTCCCTAATCTGTAGACCCGACACAACAATGGGTGGACTGGTTTTTATCTTCTTCTTTGGTTTCTCTGTGGCAGCAACAGACTCTATCCGCGGTCCTAGGCGGGATTTAGCTGGCACCCGTCCTATCCTTCTTAAGATTTCTGATACAGGGCATCTTTCTTTCTTTGCCAATCTTTCTATAACAGCTTGTAGTCGAGCCAATGGCGTAGTCTTACCCCTTTTCCTTTTGTAATTGTTGTAGTACGCAGGTCGGGGTAATGCAGCGGAGATCCTACGAACATCCTCTTCATCTGATGCGGCAGAGAGGGGGTGAAACCTGCTCCCTTCTAACAGAGGTATATACTTAGGCAGTTATTCTCTTTGCTCAGGAATTTCTTCTAGAAAAGCAACTTCAGCAGCTCTGGCTTTCTTGGCAATCTTTCTGCTTCTATTTCTCCTTTGAGTCCGAGTTAGGGGTGCAACTCTTGAACTGGACCCAATCTCAAAAATAGATGGTATTGTAGCAAAATCTGTACCCTCCACCGTTACAGGCTCATCACAGACTTGGATTTCCTTCCCCTTCAGTTTGGCGGAAGTCGGGGTAGGTGCAGAGATGACTAGACCGGTGGGGGTAGAGACAACAGTCATCCTGCGAACAGTAGTACTCCTGTCAGCTGGAACGCTTTGGAAGGGAGGGAATTCTTGAGCCGACTTCAGGTTGAACTTCATTACGGGCTCTTCAGTTTCTTACACTTTGTCCATTAGTGTGAAGAGAGTGACGTCAGAGAACTTGACATCTGTGTTGCCAAATCCTTGTCTGAAACGGATGATCCCATTGTCGGGCAGTTCATCCTTGTAAATGGCGAAGTCCATTCCATTGGTGAAGGAGAAGATTAGCTTTGGGGCAGTCATTTTCTGCAGGGCAGATTTCGAATGTCAGTCCTAAATTATGCTTCTTTTCATCGTAAAGTTTAGGACGAAAAAGAAAGAGTTCGAACACATTTTCGTTTATCTTAGTGTATTTGTGATTTTTGAAAGGATTTATTCATCAAAAGAGTCGTTTATTAAAGGATTTGTTTATTAGGAATGGAATGTTTAAAGGTATAGAAAAGGTAAAGGATTCGATTCAGAATCAGAAAGGAGGAGAAAGCCTTATGTAAGACTTCTCGAATCGAAGGACCGCTCCTAAACTAACACCTATTGGGGGTCTACCCCACCTCAGAAAAGAGGTAAAAGGATCTCGGAACCTCTCCGTTTAGTGGTGTCTAAACAGTGGCTCCTAAATCCGATAGAAGTTGGCTATACTCGTTCAAGACAGAAATGAACGGGGTATTCCAATGGAAGAATGGTAGTTTTGGTCCATTAAGGATATGGACTCACCACCGATTTATGAAAGCAAAACCATCTAATCAAAATGGAGAGAGGAACTATTCCCCAGCGGAGTTGCCAGAAGTTGTCGGCATATTTTTAGGATATGTGTTGTATTTTAAAAAGGGGGTCGCCTAACAGAAATTGTCTCCAATCTTTAAATTTTAAATTTAATTTAAATATATATATAATTTAGAAAGTAGTATTTGATTTTGAAAAAAAAAATTTAAAATTTGAAAATTTTAAGATATGAAATCAAACTGATCTCACATCCCAAATAGTTTATATGAATGAGCACCGCATCACAAATCGTGTATCTGTCACGAAGAATAGACACACTAGCTTGATGACGAGGCTCGATTAAATAAACTAGGAGATTTGTGACATCTGTTTGGTCTGCGAACCAATTTTATAAGCCGACAAGTTCCCCTGCTTAATATAAATGAATTAAGCAGGGTTTATATTACCTGGGTTCTTAAAGTTCCCTATAAGGGCAAGCCCCTATAGTTAATTACATCTTAAATGACGGGAATCATTAAAGAAAACTCTCGATAATGATTAATGGTTTTGCTCTCAAGAATTTCAAAGTTTAAGGTTTTCAAAGGTTTGAGTTTTGGAAATTTTAATAGGGAATTGATCAAATTTGGAACAGTTTATTTTAAGAGTCCAAAGAAAGAGAAGTAGGAGAAGCTGAGGATCCAAGAAGAATCTTGACAACTTCTCAAACTATCCTATTGTTTGGTTTAGATTTGGGAATTTATTTAATATTGCAATCCTGCCAATTTTGTTTATTTAGGTCTTCTTTTTGTATGATATAATCACACAAGCAGCCTCAAAGATGTGAGGGCGTACCGAATGACTACCTCGGAATCCTAAGCTCGGTTAGGGCTTAATTTGCATAACATGATTATGCAAATGCCTAACGAAGAGTTGAGGATTTATGTTGCACTAGGCAAACTACCTCGAAGTCCTATGGCTTTGTTATTTAACTCCAAGAATGGCTTTCTGAAGTAGATCTGAGTTTTGCTGATGACGATGGACGAGCTGCCCACCATGCTCCGAGATCCTTATTGTTGCAGATGTTTAGTTTTAGAAGTCATAAATCAGGTGATGAGAGAAGTGTTTTGGTTTAGAGAAAATTTTAAAATCTAATTGTTTTTAATATTTTAATTAAAATAAATCCTAAAGTTGATTGAACAGAACCGATTAAGATCCCATGGTTCCATCATCCTGGCACCGTTATTTTCATTGAATTCATTAGTCTAGATGAATTTTCTAAACTCAACTGAATGAGTTTCACACTTTCATTTAAACCATGGGAAATCTCGTTAGCAACACGTGGGTTACATCATCCGAGGTATTCCCGATCATTCAACGAGACGTTTTAATTTAATTACAATTGTAGTTTTGTTGTTCTATTTGTGATTAAATTTTGAGTTGTTTTATATTTTGGAATGTTGTGGCGATGAATTTTATCTTGCAATGGCTTCTTAATTTAGTTTTGGTTTCAGTTCAGGGACTATCCTAATGGTTTTGGTTTTCATGCAACAATCTTATTTATCTTGCAAGAAAAGTAAAGTGCAGTGCATGTAAGTAAATTGCAATAAAGTAAATTGCAATAAAATAAAAGCGTACCTGGAGGATCTTCCCCTCATCCCAAGCTGCACTTAAAACACATGTTAAGGTATTTAAATATTTTGCAAGAAATACCTAGGTAAAGCTAAGGGAAAGGGTTTTGGTTGTCTACCAAATTTCTAATCATATAACTAGTCATCTCCTATGACGTCTAAGTTCTTGGTTTGGTTTAAGGATGATTTTCTTCATCAAAGAACAACTAGATTCAATTGTCATCCTAAAACATCCCGTCATATTGAGGAAGTGCTTAGGGAGAGTCCAAAACATCTTTTCAATATTTCTGGGATTGTAATGAGTCCAAGTAAATTTAGTTGCACAGGTGAATTAATCGTCCAGGGGTTTAATTTTTGTTCCCTTGCTCAGTGAACTAGGACATTTGAATGTCCTATAAGTGAAGTAGCACTTCACTTGATACTTCGTTTAAGTGTTATAATAATAAGAGCTTTAAGAGGGCCAAAACAACTTATTAAGTATTTTAATGATTTAAACTTAATGATTTAATTTTAATTTTAACTTAATCATATAAAAAAAATTAAGTTTGAAATAGTGTTCAAATTATTTTAGAGTTAATTCTTAATTATTTCCTTTAGGTTTGTTGTTAAATGTTTTTAATTCAATTCAATTTTATTTTAATTTAAGTTTAATTTAATTTAATTTAATTTAATTTAATTTGATTTAATTTAATTTAATTTAGTTTAATTTAATTTAATTTAAATTTTAATTTAATTTGATTTAATTTAATTTTATTTAGTTTTAATTCAACTTAATTTGATTTAATTTATTTTTATTTAATTTTAATTTTATCTTAATATATTAAATATGATTTAATTTAATTGATAAGGTGTTAACTTAAGTTAGATTTTAATTTAATTTAGTTTAAATTTAATTAAATTTAATAGTTAAGTCTTTTAGCACTTTAAATTTTAAATTGGGTTATCATTTAAGTTGGGAATTAAATATTATTGCAGTGATTAATTTAGGGATTTTTTTAAATTAAAGAATAAATATCTTCTTAATAATATCCCTATTTTTAATAATTCAAATTTCCATTACTCTTCCAAAAGTTTAATTAATTAATTAATTAAAGTTTATTTTAATTATTCTTGAAATGATTAGTAGGTTTCTACCCATCAATTATTTAAATTTCAATCATCCAAAATCAGCTTAAAATCAAATATTTTACCCTCCCCTTTTTGATTAATCCCAAAATTTTAATTAAGGGTTGAAATTTTTTTAATTACCCTTTTTCCCTCCAAGCCTAATAATTCTATAACTCACTAAACTAAGCTCAAATGAACTTGAATTTTTTATGTAACCTCACTCACATGTCAATTAAGACATTAGATGAGAAATTTGGTTTTCTGTATTAAATTTATTTATGTAATTATTTCTAATGGAAAATAGTGGTTTTCAAGGAAAATTTAATAACATGACCAAGGAAATGTTTCTGTCCTTAAGAAAATTATGGGATGTCCCTAATGACTAGTGGACCACTTGGACCAATTTTGGTGATTTTTTGAATTATATTATATTTATTAGAATTATTTTGAGTTTTAGAGTATTAATTAATTTAAAAATAAAATAAAAGTTGAAAAATGGATTTTATATTTTTTAAAAATCTCTCTGATCTCAAGGAAATCAGAGAACTAAATTTTATATTTTTCTAATTTTTCTTTGATTTATTAGAATTATTTTAGTGGAAATGTTAAAGAAAATCATTTTTTTAATTCAAAAATTGTTTTAAGCCTTTAAAATTCAATATCTTACCCTAGAGACTTAGGAAAAATATTTGATTTGTTCCTAGGTGATTAGAATTCAAAATGTGACATTTTGGTGATTTTTAATATTTTTATGATTTTTATTATTTTTTAATTATTAAAAATATTAAAATAATGTTAAAAATCAACTTTTTTAGAAAATTACAATTTTAATTTTGCTAAGTTCCTCTGATGTAAGAGAAGCCCCAAAACCATTTTTGTGAATTTTTGAAAAGTAATTTGTGAGTTATGAATTATTAAAGTTTAATTTTGGTTATGTGACTTAATTAGTCCATTTAGTGGGGTTAAACATTTCCAATTGATTTCAAATTTTTACGTGATGTTCCTCTGATCCTAAAGAATAGTGGAGAATTGTTTTCAAGTTAATTTGATGTGTAATTAACCCTAATTAATTAAAGTCCAATTTTGGGTGTTTAGGCCAATTAGGGTTGTTCCATGTGAATTATCTCAAAAATTATTTTTCCTAGGTTCCTCTGGTCATAAGAAACATCACCAAATTTTCCTAGAATTTATTTCACAACATGCCAATTATTGAAATTAAAATACTCAAAACAATAACATGTAATTGGAAAATCAATAACTTCTCATAGGGATGGCCTCTGATCTTGGAAAATTCAGGGAATGTTCCCTAGATCAGAGGCTTCAAATGTCCTATGGTCTCATGTCATGGTGAATTGTCTATGCAAATGGAGAATTAAAATACCATAGAGAGTAAATAAATCATTAAAAATAAAATACTTGATGAAATGACTTGATTACTTTTCCACATTATTCTCCTATGTTCACTGAGCAAGAGGGTATTTTTATTTTATTTTTCTAATTTTTCTACACAAAGTTATGAATTTTTGAAGTTCTAATAATTAAATAAATAGAAAAATACCCTATTTTCCTACTTATCCACGCGGCACCATGCAATCCTCGACAGCTCCGAAAGGCCACGAGGCGAGCTTTGATTCGGCGCCGCCATCTGAGTCAGCTACCATGGGTTCCGCGGTTCACGTACCATCTCCTGGTCCGACACCATCTGAGCCGTCTGCTTGATACACACGCGATCCAACGGCTCCCGGTCATCGTCTACGACTGGTGTGCACCCGTGACCGTCCACACTAAAACTCTAAGATCTCACTCGATTCTCAATGGATTTTTAAGTTCTTATACTCTATGGATTCGTCTTGAAGAGACGAACATATCCATATGGTTTGTGTGGCATGAAATTAATCCAATCAAAATAGAGAAAGTTCAGAAGCTCGGGAAGAAGAGAGAGCTCATACATTTGCTCAGAGAAGTGTGGCTTCGATCTGAGAGTTGTGTCACCTTCGATTGAGTCCAAGTAAGCTCCAGATGAAGTCTCTGGCCCTGGGGAATTGCCTAGACCTGATTTCCACCAGACCCAATTTCAACCTTTGGAGGCTAGAACAAATGGGTGGCCTGGAGAGGGGGCTTTTACTGGGGAACTCTTTCTCTTGATCATGTGCAGGTGCGGGTGAGATTAATTTGAGTTTGGTGGAGAATTGGAAAGTGTCCTGGTTTTGGGTGGAATTTTGGCTGAGAAATTGAGCTCTGTGGATGGGGATTAGGGCAAATTATCACCGGGGATCAATTGCTCTAAGTGTGGAGGATGGTCTAGAACAATTTTGGCAGAGTTTCTGTATGGTTTGGTACAACTCCCTTCTTGGCCGAGAGGGGTGGGGTTTAAATAGAGTTGGCCAGAGGGCCTTCCAGGGGGAGTTAATGGCTGGGATCAGCTGCTCTGGGAAAAGGAAGAATAGCTCCTATGGCCATTGGGCATGGGGCAACTCAGTAAGAGAGAATTTCAATGTTGGGCTCTTAAGGTGCTCTCGGCCAAAGCAGTTCCCGACAACTATGGTGGCTGGCCGGCCAGGCATGGGTCTCCCTCAGGGTTAGCGAGGTCAGAGCTTGATTCGTGTGAGATCAATTGATGGTTGCCATTTGTAAAGGTGGTGAATTGAAATGGAATGGGAAAAGGGTGATTTTGGCTTGGTTTGGGTCAACCCATGGTTTTGGGCTAGGTTCACCTCCCCATGGCCTGCTTGGGCTGAAAAGAAAGCTATTTGGCTCAGCTTAATTAGTGGGGAGAAGTCACCATCCAAGTACAATTAGGCTTAAGCATGGTTTAAGGGAATCATGGGAGTGGTTAATCACTCTTAAGAGAATCATTAAAGGGTCCCATCTTCTTGCCACTTTGGGTATGGTGAGGTGTCCAAGGCTTTCATGGCTCCCATGTGGCTCATACATGGCTTCATGTCTCCATTTGGCTTGGGAAAAGTCAAGTCAACTTTCATGGAAAAGTGTTTATGGAATTTTAAAAATTTTGGGGTTATTTGTTGGGATTTGGCATAATACCATATTGGTTCGATTTTCATGATGGATTTCACACTTCGGGAGTGATATTAACTGAGGATGGATGAGATGAGATTGTAATGTGAGCTTTAATGTGGATTTTGGGCTTTTGGGTTTGTTTTGTATGGGCTTTTAAAGTAGCTTGGGAAATGGGCTTTTAAATTTTAAAATGGGTTTTTTTCTTTTTAGGATGAGGTGCCTTGTAGTGGTTGGGCCCAATGAGTGTTGAATGTTTCATGAGTTATTTTAAGTCAATGTGGTAAGGCTTGGGGTTGGATTGGGTTGAACTTGGGTCTCTTTGGTAAGGGGACAAAAATGGGTCAAATTGGGTTATCTTGGGCTAAGATTTGGCTAAAGTTGGTTTTGATGTAAAATTAATGTTGAGAAATGTTTATAGGTGTGTTACAAAGAGTTTTTCAACTTTGTTTGGGGTTCAATTTTGGGATTTGGGCTAAGTCAGGGTTAAGCTTGGGTTTAGGCTAAATTGGGGATTTTGGGTTTGTGTTGAATTTGAGTGGGGTTTAGCTCTAAAATTTGGGCAAATTATGTTAGTGTTTTCTTTATGGAGATTTTAGGGAAGGTTTAGAAAAGGCTTGGGGTCAATTGGAGTCGAACTAGGTTGGTTTGGGCTATGTTTAGGTTATGGGTCAAAATTTAGCTTTAAGCTTAAAAATGAAATTGGATTCAAATGTCAGTCAAATTGAGCTTGGCTTTGGTCTAGATTGCTATTGAGGATATTGAATTGAAGTTTAGAATTGAATTGAACCAAAATTGAGGTCAATTGGGGTGGTTTGGTTTGACATTGGGTTCATTTGGGTTTAAAATGGGCTAAATTGGGGGTTTTGGTAAAAGTGGGGTAAATTGACAAAATTGGCCCATGGTGTAGTTGATAAAAATGAAATTGAGAATATTTGAAATTTATTGGAATTTTCTGGGAATTTTCTGAATTTTTGGATTTTTGGGTCAAGAGGGGCATTTTGGTAATTTGGAAGGTATTGGGGGTATTTTTGGAAATTTTGGTAATTTTGGCTGTAAGTGATCAACTTGATTGGTGGGGAAATGTTCAATGTTAATTTTGGAAAAGTTTTGGGTGATTTGAAAATTTTGGTGGTTTTGAGTAGTTTCAAGGGCTTTTAGTAGGTTTGGTGGGTCCGGGGGTCAAAAATTGAAATTTTGGAAAAATGAAAATTGAGCAAGTGTGATTGAGCCACGAAGCCATATTAAGCCCATAGGAGCCATGAGAGGACTCATTTGAGGCATTCACTATGTTGTTCCTAACCCTCTTAGCCAAGGGCCTAGGGGTTAAGGTCCATCCATATGAATTATCTACATGAGTCGGGAAGTCAAGCTAGGCATGAATAGTTTTAGGATTTGGAATGTGTGTGAAAGTGTAATGTGTGCAGGTGAACCCTCACCAGACCAGGCCACCCAGGGTGATCCTAAGGCCAAAGAGTCCTATAGGGAACTCATCCTTTAAACCTCCACATTTGATCTCAACCCTCTAGGTGATTAGGGGCTACAATCAAGCATGTGGGGTTTTCAAGGAGTTAAGAAGTGGTTGAATTTCTAAAGGGGTAGGTTCCATCTCTAGTCCTCTAAGATAGTCAAAGGAAAAGCCTAAGGCTAGATCCTAAGTACTAAAGAGAGAATAGATGACCTCATCAAAAATGAGGTCAACACAAGCCTAAAGTATTTTACCAGCATAAGATGAAGCTTCACAAAGCCTTCAAATAAAGTGTAACAAGATTAGAAAATCATAAGTGGAGAAAGCATAGCACATCAAATATTCAATGTAAAAATGGTCTAGTAGCATGTAAAAAAAGGGATTAAACCCATGCACTAATTGGAGCTAGAACATGTGAGGCTTTGCACATATAAAAAATAACATTTCCTACGATCCAAAACTTACAAAAACTTGCCTTTTCAGTTTTTTTTTTTTTTGAAAATGTAAAAGAAAGCCACCTTATCTTAAGCATGCATAGTTTTCAAATGTAGCATACCAACATGTAAGACATTAAAGAAAGTGTAGAGCACAGTATATAAGTCTTTACATCTCAAGCACCTACACTAAAGTTGCATTTGTTTGATACCATCACTTTCATCCAATAAACAAAAGTATAAAGTATGCAAGTATAAGGAAATGAAAAGAGGGGATAGCCATGTAGTAATTAAGAGAGAGCTCACAAATATTTTCCAAAGCATGCCAATGGTAAGCATAAAGTTTTAAACCATCCAAAAGCTAGGTTAGCATGCAATTTCTTCTCCAAAACTTTGTCATTTTTTACTCTCTAATACTTCTCATTGTAAAAGCAAAACATCACATTCCATCATACATGAGCCATGCATTAAAGAGAGCAAGCATAGATATAAAATACCTCTTATACATCCATACACCCAACAAAGGAGCAGAAACCTCGAAGCTTCAAGTAAAATACACCAAGCTTAGAAATGAGTAGAATGCATGTAGAATTTCACAAAATTAACAATGAAAAAAGGAGAAAAGATATCATGGTAAGGCACCAAAGCATCCCAAGTGTTTATAAGAAAGGTACCAAAACCTTTAAGCTCTCATGCTCAAGTAAGCAAACTTCACTCTTTTTTTCTAAAACAACATTGCAAATTTCAAGTACTAGTGGTATGCATTTACAAAACCCACAACTAGCAAAGGGGGATTTGATTACAGAATAATAAAAGGAGAAAGAGAGAGAGCTATAAAGCCTCCTCCAAAGCATGCCAACAAAATGAACTAAAATATGCATGATCCTCTAAGTGTATCTTACTAAACATAAAGGGGACATAAATAAAGAGACTAGAGCTTGTCATATAAAGCCATCATTCCAAAATGATTCGATGTCATTTTTTCATGAAATAACTAGTAATGGAGCATGCACATAGAAAGCTCAAAGCTACATGAAAGAGAGCTGACCATATAATAAAAGGATTCTAAAATAGCTTTCAAGACATGTTAATCATAGGGACCAAGCATGCATGACTTTCCAAGTAAAACATACGAAACCTAGATTAGCATTAGTAGAGAAAGCCTAACATACTATTCAACCTCTCTATCCAACCTCCTATCCTTTCTTTTTTTTCTCATTTTGTTTGTTTTTGAAACAAATGCTTCAAGCCTAATATAGCGACACATATCTAGCAGACATAAAACCATGCATACTTGATGCCATTCTAAAAGAAAAACAATAGGTTGTAGAGCTTGTAACAAGTATAAAGAAAAGATAATAAGGAGCTAGCTAAACTAAAGCACTTAGAGGAAAAACCAAATTTGTTATCTCATTCTCTTTACAATGATAATATAAATAGGAAAAATCCAAGTAAAACTATGAATAACAAACAAACAAGAAAGAAGAAGAAAAGGGGAGAAATCACCTTGCTTAAAAAAAATTTATTTTTTTTCAAAAGAAACAATTGAGCGTCAAGCCAAAGCACCTAGTGAGAAAACCAAACAATGCAAAGCCACTCCAATAATTTCCATAAAATTTTTGCTAGAACTTCCACACATTGCAATTTTCGGCCAACCCAAAAAAGAGCAAAAAAAAGGGCCATTTTATAGCCAAAAAAGAAGAAGAAGAAGAAGATTCCCAACCTATCTATGGGTAAAAACCCTTGATTCATATGGTACGCAGACCTTAAACCACCATGAAATAATGGTGAAAAGAAAAATCGCAGCAAGACATGATTACTCAATGGAGAGGATGATGGGATGGAAGATAGGAGAGATTCTCCCATGGTTTGGAGAGGAAGAAATCCCATGGAAGAGGAGGAAGCCATGGATTTTTTTTTTTTTGCAAAGAGGAGTAAGGGGGGCATCAGCCAAGGCTTGATTTCACAAAATATAGGGAGGGTGACTGCTAGGTTAGGCGTGAGATGGTGTGAGTTAGGGATTTTGGTGGTTAAAATATAAATTTTTAATTATTAGACGAACACGTGCAAAATCATAGCAAGCTATATGTCCTTTCCATGTAATTTTGATGTTTCGAACACAACGATGTAGTCCTTTTTACGATCTAAGAAATTGTGTAAAATTGATCAAATTGAGCTATTTTTTAGTTGAAAAATGAAATTGGAGATATTTGAGAATTTTTTTGGATTTTTTGGAATTTATGGAATTTTGGGTTATGAGGGGCATTTTGGTAATTTTAGGGATTTTTGGGATAAGTGGTCAAAAAGCAAAATTAAAGGCTTAAGGTAGTTCTAAATTACATTTGGAGTTGAATGACAGTGTTTGGGGGTATTTCTGATCAATATGGAAGGTTTTATGAGGCCTAGACTATCGTTCAAGTATCGCCTATTTTGGCCTCGAGGGGCCCGAAAGTAGCTCGGAAGTATGGCATGTTTACAGTCAAAATTCTCACTATGATGAGGGGAACTCTCTGGAATGGTTTTTAGAGAGCTTGGGTAATTCTGGACAATTTTTTAAATTGGGGCCTTTTTAGGGGCAATTTGGTAATTTTGGGTGAAAAATGAAATTTTGGAGAAGTTGAAATGGCTTGAGGGTAAGAAGAATGGGAATATTCTAGCTGAGTCACGGACAGAGTATAACCCTCTCTTGGTTCTCAATGTGTTGCTCCTAGCCATCTTAGCTAATTTATTAAGTTTGAAGATGATTAATCTTAATTAGAATTTTAAAGTTTTAATTTATATTTAAACCAAACCTAACTAAAATTTAGGGATTCATCTTAGGTTTAAAGTGATTTAAACTTTGATATTAGGATTTATTTAATCCTAATTATCCCTTTTTATAAAACATAAAAACTTTAGGGTTTAATTTATAATTTTCCAATTTTACAAATTTTACCTTAAGCTCAAAGCTCAAAGCTTCTCAAGCTCAAAGCTTCTCAAATATTACAAATATTATTGATAATTCATTAGATTTCTTCTTCTCAAGCTCAAAGCTTCTCTTTCATGTAAAATTTTTTTATTTCACCCTGGATTTGGAGTACATTATGGAAAATTTGAAATTTACTATTCATGGTGAAATTTTGATGAAATTTGATGGATTTTACATGAAAAGGTGAGTTTAAGCTTTTAGAATTTAGATCTAGTAAGTTACGGTTGATTTTGAAATTTCTTGTGAATTTTTTCTAATTATTAGAAATGGCTCCAAGAATGAAAATGAGCTAGGGGAAGGCCACGTTCGATTCGAGTGAGTTCGTTAGTTCGAAGGCTCATCATAGATATACCGATGCATTGCAATCACAAAATTGATTCCTAAGCATTGTTTTATGAATCCGGGCAGAGAAGTAGAAGATTTAACTGTCCACCAATAGTGGAATTGATTCTGTTGTTTTTCTACTATTGCGTTGATTTTCGTGGTTAGGGACTTTTATGCTAATCTCCCTGAATTAGAGGACTATCAAGAGATGGTTAGAGGGAAGTCAGTAGAATATTCAACAGAGGCAATCAATTTATTTTACCAACTGCCTTCAAATACAATGAATTTTATTATAATTACAATCCTACTGAGGAGGAGTTAGATGAGATTATTTCAGAGTTCTATGGAAGATTACCAGTGGTAGAAGAGTGAATTTTCTTACGTCGGAAAGGATGCCACAGTGAAAGCATGGCATTAATTTTTTCTGCTTGTTTACTCTTGACAAATCATGTTAGCGAAGTGACCAGAAAGAGGGTTGCATTGAACTACTGCATTCAGCAGTATAAGCTAATTAATATTGGATCTCTCATTTATTAGGTCATCACCAATTCTGCCAGAGTTGCCATCACTACAGGTTTGGGATTCTCTACCTTAATCTTTTTTTCATGTAAGCAAGCTAGAGTTAGATCTGATAGTTGGGAGGATATTCTTAAAGCTCTAAAGCTCATTACTAGTGTGAATGTGAAGACTTATTCTAAACATTCAATTTTTGGCTGAAGAGGGAGATTTTCTAGAAGTTTTGGTGCTTTTATGTAATGTGCTTCTACATCTCGTGCATTTACAACCCATGACATATCGAGTCCTGATTCTCAGACTCAAATGCTGCAAAGGATGATGGAAAAAATTGATTATGTTACAGATAAGGTTTTGAATCTTGAAAAACTATGTAGATCATATTGATTTTTATCTAAGGAGACATAATGATTATGAAGAGAAATATAACACATCTATGGAGAAACTCATTAGAGGTGATCAGAGTGTGGTATTTCCTCCATATCTATGGTACCCTCATTTCTATTGTGCTAGTTTTCGAGATGATGATGAAGATGAAGAAGATGACGACGGTGACAAGGACGAGTAGAGATTAGGTTATGTTGTGTTTTATTTGAACTTTTATTTGTATTGTTATATGGACTATTGTGTGTTTCATTATTTTTTGTTGAGATTGAAATTGTTGTTATGATTCATTGTATTTTTATTTATGTGATGTTGATATGGTAGTAAGTATATGAACTTTGTTATATTAAATGTACTGTGTTAGCTTGTGTTGAAATTGTTCCTACTGCTTTAGGATGATTAGAATAGAGCTAACCTTCATTTAAAATTTTATGTTTAAATTTCAATTTACTACCATGTATTTTCTTTCTATTGTGGTTGTGATATTATATTAATTTGTGTGATTTGCTTTTATGATAACAACCACTGCATAGAAGTCTTTTGAATCTCATATATGCTATAATGAAAATGAAATTTGATCATTTTTACTCTTATTTTTAAATTTGTTGTACTTGTATACTTTGGATATGAAATTCCTGTAAGCATATATTTTATTTTGCATTCTTGTCTTTATATGTGATATACTAAAATGTTTAATCTTTATAAAATTTAAGTTTTGGGGGGCGTATAAAAAATCAATTTTCAAAATTTGAAATTTATATGTTCTAACATGTACTACAAATAAATTTGATTTTGATTTGAAAAATGATTATGTGTATGAAGTTATATTCGGGCAATAAAATTTCGAATATAGAAATGTGTAAGAAAATTTAGTTACAACTTTATAGTGACGAAGAAAATTTTCAAGTTAAAAATTTTCTTAGAGAAGAGATGTTAAATATGGTGTAACTATCTTTAGTAAGAGATATTGTATTATAGAAAAAATAGAAGAATTCAATTTTTATTTTTAATACTTAAATTTTTTTTAATAAAAAAAGCTATTAAAACTATTACTATATTTTTAAGTAAAGGATATATATCAGATTTTTGCTTTAGAAAAGGAAGAGTGGAATTCAAAATCATTAAAGGCATATCCAGATATAGTAATCCTTACCAAAAAAAAAGAACGAGAAGCTTGTGGATTTTTTCCTAATAAAAAATTGGTTCCACATCTGATCTTTTTAATGCATAAGATTTGAGAAACTATTAAGAATAAGGATATAAAATAGTGAGTATAATTATTTTTAATGAAAAATTTTAAGTAAAGAAGATAGAATGCCTAAACTCTATATTTGGAAAATTGATACACCTAAAATATATAGTGTTTTTATTCACATTTTTATACTTAATTTTGATGATATTACACTTTAATGGAAGGTATTTTGTGTATTTTCTTACAGGTATGACTAAATGGATGAATATGATGAAGGTAGTAAATATGGATCAAATTTAGAGAAAAAATAAAAAAATTAAAGAAATGATCTCTGACAGCTAAGCACCGAAATCTGCTCTTCCGCACCAAGGCCTCATGCCTATATGCCTAGAGTTGGATCATACAAGCCAGATGAACTGTGGCTAAGCGCCAGGATCTCGTGCTTAAGCGCGACAATTATAATAGAAGATTTATTTAATTTTTGGTGTGATTTTGAATAAAATTTTGAGGCATCTCTTGGTGATAACGTGGGTAACTTCCTATTGCTGCCAAATTTCATTCAAAATAGCCTTGAATGGATGCATATTTTGGAAGATACATTGAATCTAGACACAATTTGAAGAGATATGAAGGCACCTATTGAAAAAGTACTAAAAAAGAAGACTCAAAGATTAATGTGTGTGTGTCGTTAGAGGTTTTAGAGAGTCTAGTAAGAGAGTAAATTAGAGTTTTTTAGTGTGGTTGTTGTAAAGTGTGTAGGTAGTGTAAGAGTGTTCTTTCATTAACTACTGATTCACTAAAAATTTGATAGCTTTTACTGTCCATTTCATACCTATTTTTAATGATATTTAACTTTAAAGAAAGCTATTTTTCATGATCTCATGCAGGTACAATGATTTTAGGCCTTTGGAGCAAAAGGAAGCAAAATGAGCAAATTTGGAACAAATGGGGCAAAAGTGCATTTTATTGAATTAGCGCCGAATGGCGCTGTCACCAGCGCTAAACAGCGCTGTCACCAGCGCCGGACCACATCAATTTATAGAGACTTTGGACGCAAATGGCAGAAAATAGCGCCGTACGGTGCCTTATCCTGTGTCGGGCCGCGCCCTATCCCGAATTCAAACTAGATTCAATGAAGAAACTATTGGGAAATCAGTTATGGCTAAATTTAAACTACTTTGGAGCCAAATTTAGGGAGGGTGAGAGAGTTTAGAGTCTAGAGAGAGTGAAGAGTGAGTGTCTTTTCTTTTTATTTAGGAAATCTAGGGTTTATGTGTTCTATTCTCAGGAGAGTAGGAAAAGAGGGAAAGTGAGAGATTTCTTCTTCCTTACTTAACTAAAGTGAGAAATGTGTGTTCTTGTGAAGAAAGAGGAGGAGTCAAAGGAATTCCTTGAGATTTGCTTGGGGAAGAGTTTGAGATAAGTTGTCTTTTCTTTACTCTGTTTGTATGACATTGCTTTTATATATAAAATCCATGTTTTGTCATCTTTTCCTCATGAGTTTTAAGTAGATTTCTTTGTCTTACACCTTTTCATGTGATGTGCTGAGTTGTGATTTGGAAATGATGTGCTGATTTATTATGGATAATTTGAGATGATCTATTCACTTCGAACTTCATTTACTTTTTGATCTAGCCTATTAAATTGTTAAAAATTGCTGGGAAACATATGTTCCGAAAGGATTATGAGTTCCACAAAAAAATTGAAGGTCACATTTAATATTCATGAATGAGAGAAGTAGTTCATGGGGGTTGAGTGCAAATAAATAGGGAAATATACTTTGATGGACGTAGAATTGGAGATTTCAGAGTGACAGGCTGAAATCCTCAATTTGGTCCTAGAGTTTGGAAACCATAGTGAGAGTTAGCCTTCAAAGGAAGGGAAGTGGGAGCTCTGGAGTGAGATCTAGTATCCTCCCTGCCTAACCACAGATTTGGGGACTAAAATTAGGATTAACCAATGTTCTTTATACACTTGGAAAAGGGTAAAGAATAGAAATGCTCCTATTTGGCACAATACATTTGCATCACTGATCTTTCTCACAAAAATCATCATATTATAATTAGAGAGGAGGAAGACTCTTTCTTACATCTGAACTTTATTATAACTTTAGTTTTGTGTTAGTTTAACTTGCTAAAAGGATAGAACGTACTTTGGTAGGAGTAGTAACAACAATTATTGTTTTTATTTTCAGAATTAAAATTACTTGCAATTGTGATGTGATTCGAGAAGTTATTTCTGTGCTATGCCATAAAATTAATTACCTACCAGTGGGATCATTATCCAGGACTCCACTAGAGTACTGTATTACTTGAGCGATACATATACTTGCGTTTAATTATGTGACTCATTAGCAAACTAAATCAATATATATAAAAATCTGAGTTCATAAATTTTGGCAAATTTAAAAAGTCGCACCAACTACCACTCCACTTCACCAATTCCACTTAGATTTAGTTCGTATTAGGATTAGATTAGAGAATTGGAATCCTCAGAGTAGGGCGCCAACCTCTAAGGAGCATTGTAAGGAAAAGCAAAGTATCAAATGAACTTCTAGTGTGTTGTGGAGAGGATTTACAGATAAGTCTTTATCTTTTTTATTATATTCGGTTTCTAATTAAGACTTCTTATGTTTTCACTATGTTTTCTTTTTTTAAACCAAGTTTTCATTGTATTTAATCCATAAATTTTGAGTAGTTTTCTTTATCTTTTTTCTTAATTTGATGAAGTAATAAAGATATGGAAGTATGCTGTGTGAAGTATAGGATTTCAATGTTGGAAGAAGTTGTGATAATTTATAACCTTGCACTTCATTTACTTCTTGATTTGGTCAATTAAAATATTAAAATATGTTGTGAAAACATGTAAGAACTAGTATGGTATTTTCTCAGTCAATAGTTGGTAAGAATCAAATGAGATTATATGGATGAAAGTGTAATTCATATGGTTGAGTGCAAATAAATAGAGAGATATACTTTTTTGTGTATAGAAATAGAGGGCTTTAGAGTGACAAGCTAAAGCCCCCAATTCGATTTATTATTTTATTTTTTGATACGAGATGTTAGCTCCCAGTGGAGGGAACCGAGGAAACTCTAGTGTGAGAGCTAGCATCACTCCTACCTAACCCGTCTTTAAGATTTATCAAACAATAGATTAACCTATGTTCTTTATAGCATCTCTAGCAAGGGTAAAGAATATAACTGTTCTTATTTGGTGTAACACATTTAGTATACTTCCGCAACAAAATTTCATAACTTATTACTGATTCATAAGAAGGAAAAGGATATTTTATTTGCATTTTCTTACATCTTATAAAGTATAGTTAAAGTTGTTTTTTACTTTTATTTCAAATTATAAAAATTAAAAAAAAAGAATTGAATTTTATTTCCTAGAATATTATCTTTAGTTTGAGTAGGAACTTTATTAAAAGAAAAAAAGTTAATATTGTAGTTTTGTTGTTTAACACTTTCCCTGTGGGTTGGATATCTCCGGCCTAATCAGAAAGTCCTATATACTTGATAATGATAAGTATACTTGCGTAACATCTCATTTGAAAATATCATTTAAATCTTTTATTTACATTGCCATCAAGTTTTTTGCATCGATATAAATAAAAAAGATATCATTAAGAGTAGTATCAATTCATATATAAATGTAAGCATAAATATCCAGTGATCAATATTTTGGCATCGTTACCGAGTAAAGAAAGAAAACAAATTTTAATAAAAATTAATATTTGTTTTTTTTTAATCTTATATAAACTTATTAGATTTATTTTTGGAAATTGTTATTTCTGTTGTGTGATTTTATTTTATTGTGTTTTATAATTTTGTATGTATGGTTCAAGTTCTGAAAGACTCGTGCCACACGATTCTAAATTAGAAAGAACTATAAGAAAATCAGAAAAATTAAAAATACAGAAAGATAAAAATATTCAAGAATGTATAAATCAAAAAAATCAAAATGTTTAAATCCATTAAGAATTTAGAACTTTAAGTTATTACGACCCTACTGTAGATGAATTTAATGGTAGTATTCAAAATCCTATTGTAGCAGCTAATTCATCTGAACTTAAACATCTTATTATCCAAATGGTATCTAATAATCAGTTTGGGGGAGCACCAACTATAAATCCAAATTTACATGTTGCAACTTTTCTAAAATAATGTTGTACCCTTAACTATGATGGTGTTTTGGATGATGCTATTACACTTAGACTTTTTCCTTTCTCATTAAGGGATAAAGTTAAGATGTGGTTAAATTTGTTAGCGACTAGATCTATCAGAACTTGGGGTGATTTAGCACAAAAATTTCTTGATAAAAATTTTCCACCATCAAATACTACAAAGCTTAGAAATAATATTACTTCTTTTTTTCAGTTTGAAGGGGAATCATGGGAACATTTTAAAGATATCCTAAGAAAATGTCCACATCATTTGATACCAGATTGGTTAACAATTCAAACTTTTAATAATGGTTTAGTTGGATCTCTTAGATCTCTTATTGATTCTGTTGCTGGAGGTTCATTGGTGTCTAAACAGTTTAATTATGCTTATGCTTTAATTGAAGAAATGGCTACAAATAATTTTCAATGGCTTTCTGAGAGGGTAAATCCTAAAAATGTAGCCAATATTCATGAATCTGATTCTTTTGTAATATTAGCAAATCAAGTTGCTGCAATTTCAAGGAAGATATACCAATTTGGAATGAATTTTCCTCAACCAATTTCAATGATTGAATAAAATCCATCATGCCAAATGGTAGATTCTCAAGCATGATTAGAATCTTTGAATGGCATAAACAGATCTAATAACCCATATTCCAATTATTATAACCCATGTTGGAAGAACAATCCAAACTTTAACTGGAATAACAATAATCACGGTGGTAATAGTCAACAATGTGGGAACAAGCAAGTAAACGCTTTAGGGAATTAGAACAATCAAGGGAATAGTAATTAAAAACCTGCCTATCCTCCAAGTTTTAATAGTACTTCACAATTTAAGGCAAAGAAGTTGTCTATAGAAGAAGTGGTGTTACGAATGGAAAATCAATTACAGAGTCAAGGAGCTATAATTAGAAATATTGAGAATCAATTGAGACATATAGCCAATTCATTAAGTAAAAGATCCCATGGAACACTTCCTAATAATACAGAGATAAATCCAATAGATAAAAAGATAGAGCAAGTCAAAACTAATCAATTAAAAAGTGGAAGAGAGTTGGAAGGTAGAGTTTAAAAAGAGATTGAAGTAGAGAAGGAAGAGATTAAAGAACCAAAAGAGGACGCTCAAAAAGGTTTGGAAAGACCTATTTCTCCACCAAAGATTGACTTAAAAAAACCTCCACCACCATTTCCTCAAAGACTTTGACAACAAAGTTGGATAAGTAATTTTCAAAGTTCTTAGAAATTTTTAAGAATCTTACAATAAATATTCCATTTGCTGAAACCTTAGAACAAATGTCAAGCTATGTGAAGTTTACGAAGGATATTCTAAATAGAAAAAGGAAATTTGAAGAGAACGAGACTGTTGCACTTAGTGAAGAATGCAGTGCAATAATTCAAAAGAAGGTTCCTGAAAAAGCATAAAGATCCTGGTAGTTTCACAATTCCATATGCAATTGGTGATAGATTTTATATGAAAGCTTTTTTTGATTTAGGTGCTAGCATTAACCTAATGCATTTATATATATTTAAAAGACTGGGATTAGGAGAAATAACCCCGACTACTGTAAATCTGCAATTAGTAGATTGTTCGATAACCTATCTGAAATGAATTATAGAAGATGTTTTACTAAAAGTAGATTAATTTATCTTTCTTGTTAATTTCATTGTGCTAGATATGGAGGAAGATAAGGAGATACCTATTACTTTGGGGAGAACTTTCCTAGCTACAGGAAGAATAATGATAGATGTCCAAAAAAGGGTATTAACTATGTGTGTCAATGATCAAACACTGACATTTAATATTTCAAAATCAATGGAATATCCTGCAAAAGGTAAAAATGATGAATGTTTCATAATGGATGTAATGAGATATTTGAGTGAATGTTATTTAAAAGAAAATTATGAAGAAAATTTTGAAAGAGAAAAATTGAAACATGAGCAAGAAGTGGAAACACAATATTCTGATGAATTTAATGAGGAATATTTAAATTATGTTCAAGAAAGTTTTGAAGTTTTTGATATGTCAAAGATGGAATATTTTTGTTCATCAATTGAAAAACCTCTTGAACTTGAATTGAAGTTACTTCCTGAACATTTAAAATATGCCTTTTTAGGTGATTTCTCAACTTGGCCAATTATAATTTCCTTAAAATTAACTACTGAAGAAGAAGAGAGCTTGCTTAAAACTTTAAAGGAATTATAAGAAAGCCTTTAGATGGACAATTGCTAATATTAAAGGAATCAGTCCTTCAATTTGTATGTACATAACCCATATGGAAGAAAACTGCAAACCCTGGGCTGATCCTCGAAGGAGAATAAATCCTATTATAAAAGATATTGTTAAGAAGGAAATTTTAAGTGGTTAGGTGCTGGAATTATTTACCTTATTTCAGATACTGCATGGGTTAGTCCTATTCACTGTGTTCCTAAGAAAGGAGGAGTAACTGTAACTTTTAATGAAAATAATGAATTAATTCTAATAAGACAAGTTACAGGATATTAAATATGTATTGATTATAGAAAAATAAATTGTGCCACCAGGAAAGATCATTTTCCACTTCTTTTTCTTGATCAAATGTTGGATAAACTAGCTAGGCATAAATACTTTTGTTTTCTGGATCGATATATTGGTTATTGCAAAATACAAATTGCTCCTGAGGATAAAAAAAATGCATTTACTAGTCGTTAAGGTACATTTACTTTTAGAAGTATGTCCTTTGGTTTATGTCATGCCCCCTCAACATTTCAAAGATGTATGATGCCAATTTTCTGTGATTTAATTGATAAAGGAATTGAAGTAATTATGGATGATTTTTTAGTGTTTGTAATTTCATTTGAGTCATGTTTAGAACATCCATCCAAAGTTCCTAAAGGTTGCGAAGAAACAAATTTAGTTCTTAAATGGGAAAAATGCCAATTTATTGTAACATGAGGAAATATTTTAAGACATCAAATTTCAGAAAATGGTATGGAAGTAGACCCTACAAAAATTCAAGTGATCGCTAATTTTCTTTTCCTAATGAATGTAAGGGAGATTAGTAGTTTTTTAGGACACTCTAGATTCTACGAACTTTATAATAAAGACTTTTCAAAAATTACTAAGCCTCAATGCCAGTTATTGTCGGCATATTTTTAGGTTGTGTGTTTTATTTTGAAAAGGGGGTCGCCTAACAGAAGTTGTCGGCAAATTTTTAATTTAATTTAAATAAATAATTTTGAAAAGAAGTATTTGATTTTGAAAATAATTTTAAATTTGAAGGTTTTAAGATATGAGATTAAACCGATCTCACATCCCAAATAGTTTATATAAACGAGCACCGCAGCACAAACCGTGTATCTATCCCTAAGGATAGACACACTGCTTGACGGTGGGGCTCGATTAAATAAACTAGAAGATTTGTGACATCTGTTTGGTCCGCGAACCAATTTTATAAGCCGACAAATTTCCTCGCTTAATATGAAAGCATTAAATAGGGTTTATATTACCCAGGTTCTTTTAAAATTCCCTATAAGGGCAAGCCCTATAGTTAATTACATCTTAAGTGATGGGAATCACCTAAGAAAACTCTTGATAATAATCAACAATTCTGCTCTCAAGGATTTCAAAGTTTAAGGTTTTCAAACAATTGGATTTTGGAAATTTCAATAGGGAATAGCTCAAATTTGGAACAGTTTATTTTAGGAGTCCAAAGGAAGAGGAGTAGGGGATGTCACAAACCCGAAGTGAACTTCAGTGACTTCCCAGACTATCCTAATGTTAGGCTTTGAGTTTAGGAAAGTCCTAATATTTATTTAAATGTTTTGATCTTGCCAATTTTAATTAATTAGAGCTTATATTTGTATGATAAAATCAAACAAATAGCCTCGAAGATGTGAGGGTTTATTGTCGTACCGGACGACTACCTCGGAATCCTAAGACCGGTTAGGGCTTAATTTGCAATGCAAATGCCTAACGAAGAGTTGAGGATTTATGTTGCACTAGGCAAACTACCTCGAAGTCCTATGGCTTTGTTGTTTAATTCTAGGAAAGTTTTCTTGAAGTAGACTCGGGTTTCTTTGGTGACGATGGCCGTACTGCCCACCATGCTCCGAGCTCCTTGTTGTCACAGGGGTTTAGTTTTAGAAGTCATAAATCAGGGGATGAGAAAAGTGTCTTGGTTTAGAGAAAATCTTAATTTCCAAGTGTTTTTTGTGTTTTAATTAAAACAAATCTTAAAGTTGATTATAACGACACCGGTTAAGATCCCACGGTTCCATCCTTCCGGCATCATTATTTTTATCGGATTCACTTAGTCCAGATGAATTTGCTAAACTCAACTGAATGAGTTCCACACTTTCATTTAGACCGTGGGAAATCCCGTTAGCAACACGTAGGTTACATCATCCGAGGTATTCCCGATCATCCAACATGACATTTTAATTTAGTTGTAATTGTAGTTTTTGTGTTCTGTTTGTGATTAAATTTTGAGTTGTTTTATATTTTGAAATATTGTGGCGGTGAATTTTATCTGGCAATGGCTTTTAATTTAGTTTTGGTTTCAGTTTTAGGGACTATCCTAAAGGTGTAGGTTTTCATGCAACAGTTGTTTATCATGCAAGAAAAGTAAGTGCAATGCGGTTAAATAAATTGCAATAATGTAAATTACAAGAAAGTAAATTGCAATAAAATAAAAGCGTACCTGGAGGGTCTTCCCGTCATCCCAAGCTGAACTTAAGACACAATTAAAATATTTAAGCAAGTTCCTAGGTAAAGCTAAGGGAAGGGTTATGGTTTTCTACCAAATTCCTAATCCTATAGCTAGTCATTTCCTATGACGTCTAGGTTCCTTGTGTTTTTGTTTGAAGACGATTTTCTTCATCAAAGAACAATTAAGTTCAATTGTTCTTATGAACATCCTATCATATCGAGGAAGTGCTTAAGACAAATCTTAAACATCTTTTCAATATTTCTAGGATTGTTTTAAGTCCAAATGAATTTAATTATATAAATGAATTAATCGTCCAGGGATTCAAGTTTTGTTAACTTGCTCAGTGAACTAGGACATTTGAATACCCTATGAGTGAAGTAACATTTCATTTAATGTTCTATTTAGGAGTTATGATAACCAAAGCTCTTGAGGGCAAATTGGTGTTCAAATGATTTGTGATTTCATTTAACTTCAGTTAAAGGGTTTAAATTTGGAATAGTGTTCAAGTTGTTTCATATTTATTTTGAATTCTTTATGTCTTTGGTGACGTTATATTTAATTCAACTTAATTTAATTTAATTTAATTTAATCTTTAATTTAATTTAATTCAATTTAATTTAATTTATTTAATTTGATTTTATTTATTTAATTTAATTTAATTTAATTTAATTAAATTTAGTTTGATTTGATGTTAAATTAAATTAATTTGATTTGATTTAATTTTAATTTAATTTGATTTAATTTAATTTAATTTAATTTAATTTAATTTTAATTCATTTAATTTAATTTTTAATTTGGTTTAACTTAATTTAATTTGGTTTTATTTATTTAATTTAATTTAATTTAATTCATTTAATTTAATTTAATTTGTTTATTTAATTTAATTTAATTTAATTCAACTTTTAATTTTAATTTAATTTAATTTAATTTAATCCAATTTAATTTACTTAATTTAATTATATTTTTTAATTTTATTTTTTAATTTTATTTTTAATTTAATTTTTAAATGAGTTTAAATTAAAGAATAAATCTCTTCCTAATAATATCCCTATTTTAATAATTCCAATTTTATTATTCTTCCAAATTTAATCAATTATTTAATTAAGGTTTAATTATTTTAAATTACTTAATGGGTTTCTACCCTTTAATTATTTAAATTTCAATCATCCAAATCAGATTAGGATCAAATATTTTACTTATTAATTTTTTTATTAAACCTAAAGTTTTAATTAAGGGTTAAAATTTTAATTACCATTTTTACCCTTTAAGCTTAATAATTTCATAACTCACTAAATTGAACTCAAATGAACTTGAAATTTTTATGTGACTTCACTCATATGTCAATAAAGACATGAGAGGAGAAAATGTGATTTTTCTGTATTTAATTTATTTATATAATTATTTTTGGTAGAAAATAGAGATTTCCAAGGAAAATTTAATAACATGACCAAGGGAAAGTTTCTGTCCTTAAGAAAATTAGGGGACATTCCTAATGACTAGAGGACTACTTGGACCAATTTTGGTGATTTTTTGAATTATATTATTTTTATTATAATTATTTTAAGTTTTGGAGTGTTAATTAATTTAAAAATAAAGTAAATGTTGAAAAACGAATTTTATATTTTTCAAAAATCTCTCTGATATCAAGAAAATCAGAGAATCAAATTTTACAATTTTCTGATTTTTTTATGATTTATTATAATTATTTTAGTGAAAATGCTAGAAAATTCATTTTTTTTTTAATTTTAAAATTACCCTAGGGCTTTAAAATTTAATATCTCATAAAATATACCTAAGAAAAATATGGGGTTTATTCCTAAGTGATTAAAATTTAAAATGTGACATTTTGGTGAATTTTATTATTTTTGTGATTTTTATTATTTTTTAATTATTAAAAATATTAAAATAATATTAAAAATCAACTTTTTTAGAAAATTGAAATTTT
The DNA here is from genome assembly GCA_022702705.1 of Papilionanthe hookeriana x Papilionanthe teres. NCBI lineage: Eukaryota > Viridiplantae > Streptophyta > Magnoliopsida > Asparagales > Orchidaceae > Papilionanthe > Papilionanthe hookeriana x Papilionanthe teres. The sequence goes on from CM040424.1 coordinate 170,941,104, forward strand.
AATTTTCTTAAATTCCCCTAATATCAGAGAGACTACAAAACCAATTTGGTGAATTTTTGAAAGATATTTTGAAAGTTATGAATTTTTAAAGTTCAAAATGACTAAGTAGCTTAATCAACCCATTTAGTAGGGCTAACCAAGTCCAATTGACCTCAAATTTTTATGGTGGGTTCCTCTGATCCTAAAGGTCAGTGGAGAATTGATTTCAAGTCAATTTGATGTATGGTTAGCTCTAATTAATTAGAGATCCATTTTGGGTGTTTAAGCCGATTAGGGTTGTTTTAAATGAACTAACTCAAAACCTATTTTTCCTAGTGGTCCTCTCGGTCATAAGGAACATCACCAAATTTTCCTAGAATTTATTTCACAACATGCTATTTATTGGAATTAAAATACTCAAAACAGTAACATGAATTTGAAAAATCAATAACTCTTCATAGGGATGGCCTCCGACTTTGGAAAATTCAGGGAATGTTCCCAAATTCAGAGGCTTCAAAAGCCCTATGGTCTCATGCCATGGTGAATTGTATACATGCATGGAGAATTAAAAATAGGCAGAGAGTAAAGAAATTATTAAAAATAAAATACTTGATGAAATTAAATGATTTCTTTTCCACATTATTCTCCTCTGTTCACTGAGCAAGAGAGTATTTTTATTTTATTTTTCTAATTTTTCTACACAAAGTTATGAATTTTTGAAGTTTAGGGAATTAAATAAATCAGAAAAAAACCCTAATTTTCTATTTATCCACGCGGCGCCGCGTCAACCACGGTAGCTCCGAACGCACACGCGTCGCGCTCCCATTCGACGCCGCCATCTGAGTCAGCAGCCCGGGCCCCGCAGTTCTCGTACCGTCTCCTGATCCGACGCGATCCTGGCCGTCCGTCCGCGCGTGTATTGAATGGACGACATCCATTCATTGTCCCCAAGTGTCCTCACCCGAGAGCCGTCCACACTAAATCCCTAATATCTCACTCGATACTCAATGGATTTTCATGTTCTTATGCTCTATGGATTCGTCTTAAAGAGACGAACACATCTATACGGTGATCATGCATTGAAATTAAAGCAAGTGAAATGGAGAATCTCCAGAAGCTCGGGATGAAGAATTAGCTCATACCTTTGCTCAGAGAAGTGTGGCTTTGATCTGAGGGTTGTTGCACCTTCGATTGGATCCCAGCAAGCTCCAGATGAAGTCTCCTGGTCTGGTGAATTGTCTAGGTGGGATTTCGACCAAGCCCGATCACAAAGCTTGGAGGCTGGAGCAACTGGGTGGCCTGGAGATGGGGCTTTTGCTGGTGGACACCTTCCCTTGGTCTGGTGAAGGTGTAGAACCAATCAATTTGGGGATTGGCTCACCGTGGAGAAGTGTCCTGGTTTTGGGCCTAGATTTCAACTCTGAAATTGAGCTCATAGAGAAGAAATGGCAGGGGGATCTCAGTGGGGATCAAGTGCTCTGTGTATGGGGAGGAGTCTGGAACAATTTTGGTAGAGTTTCCTTAAGGTTTGTTTCAGCACCTCAAATGGCCGAGAGGGGTGGTGTTTAAATAGGAGAGGGTGGAGGGCCTCCCAGGGAGAGTTAGGGCTTGTGATCAGCTGCTCTTGGCAAGAGAAGAACAACTCCAATGGCCACTGAGGATGGGGCAGCTCAGCAGGTGAGAATTCCAAGTTGGGCTCACATGTGAGCTCTCGGCCATGGTGTTTTCCGGCGACCCAGGCGGCTGGCCGGCAGGCATGGGTCACCCTCGGGTCCGGGTGGGTCGGGACTAGAGGTTTGTGCGGTCAATTGGCCATGGACATGTGTAAAGGGTTTGAATCGAAATGGAATGGGAAAGGGCTAGTTTTGGGTCTAAATGGGTCAACCCTTGGTTTTGGGTTAGGTTCACCCTCCAAGGTCAATTTGGGTGAAGGGAAAGTCACTTGGATCAGCTTGATTAGTGGGGTCAAGTCACAATCCAAGTACAATTAAGTCTAAGCATGGTTTAGTGGAGTCATGGAATTGGTTAATCACTCTTAAGAGAATATGGAAAGGGCCTCCTCCTCTTGCCATCTTGGGTATGGTGAGGTGGAAAGTAGATTCCATGGCTCTCATGGCTCCCATGTGGCTCACGCATGGCTTCATGGCTCACCTTTGGCTCGGGAAAAGTGAAGTCAATTTCATGGAAATGGATTTAAGGAAAATTTTGGTATTTAGGGGTGATTTGGCATGAGGCTTGATTTGGAATTATTTGATGATGAATTTAGGACTTAGGTAATGGCTTTATTTAAGTGGATGGCAAATGGAGATGTCATGTGGGCTTTAGGGTGGATTTTGGGCTTTTTGAAATGGTTTTAGATGGGCTTTTAAGATGGTTTAGGAAAGTGGGCTTTTGAATTTTAAAATGGATTTTGGGATGAAATTTTGTAAAGAGATTGGGCCAAATAATTGTTGGGTTTAGCTCATGGATGTATCATGAGTGACTTGAAGCAAATTGGGGGTGATTTGGGTTTGAATTGGGTTGAATTTGGACTCTTTTGGTGAATGGGCCAATATAGGTCCAAGTGGGCCAAGTTGGGCCAATGTTGGGCTAGGGTTGAAATTGATGTAAAATTAATGTTGAGAAATGTTTATGGGAGTGTTTAAAAGAGGTTTTGACTTTGGTTGAGCTTTGATTTTGGGGTTTGGGCTCATTTGGGTTAGGTTTGGGTTTAGGTCAAAATTGGGCCTTTTAGCTTTGGGTTGAATTTGAGTGGGGTTTGGGTCTAAATTTTGGGTAAATCATGTTAGTGTTTTGCTTGTGGGAATGCTAAGGAAGATTTAGAAAATATTTGGGGTTAATTGGAGTTGAATTGGGTGAGTTTGGGTTAGGTTTGGGTCATGGGTCCAAATTGGGCTTTAAGGCCAAAAGTGAAATTGGATCCAAATGTCAATCAAATTGGACTTGGATTTGGTCTAGATTGGTATTGGGAATGTTTAATTGAAGTTTAGAATTGAATTGGACCAGAATTTGGGTCAATTGGGTAGGCTTGGTTTGACATTGGGTTCACTTTGGGTTAAAATGGGTCAAATTAGGCGTTTTGACAAACGTAGGGTAAATTGACAAAATTGGCCCATGGTGTAGTTGGACAAAATGAAATTGGGAATATTTGGGATTTTTTGGAATTTTCTGGGAATTTTCTGAATTTTTGGATTTTTGGGTCAGGGGGTATTTTGGGTATTTGGAGGGTATTGGGAGGTATTTTTGGAATTTTTGATATTTTTGGGTATGGATGATCAATTTGAGTGGTGTGGAAATGTTTGGGATTGATTTTGGGGAATCTTGGGAAATTTAGGTGATTTTGAAAAATTTGGGTAATTTCAAGGGCTTTGGGTAGGTTAGGCGGGTGTAGGGTCCCGGGGGTCAAAAATTGAAAATTTGGAATATTGAAGATTGGGTAAATTTGAGTGGAATGAAATCATTTTGGTTGAGCCATGAAGCCACATCAAGCCCACATGAGCCATGAAGGGACTCATTTGAGGCATCCACTATGTTGTTCCTAACCCTCTTAGCCAGGGGCTTAGGGGTTAAGGACCATCCATGTGAATCACCTACATGAGTCAGGAGATCAAGTTAGGTATAGGTGTGTGAACGTGTAGTGTACAGGTGTAGTGTGTGTGTAAGTCAGCCCCTTCACCAGACCAGGCCACCCAGGGCAGTCCTAAGGCCAAAGAGTCCTATAGGAACTCATCCTTTAAACTTCCACATTCGATTTCGACCCTCCAGGTGATTAAGGGTCTACGGTCAAGTTTGTGGAGTTTGCGGGGAGTTAAGAAGTGGTTTGAATTTCTAAAAGGTGGGTCCCAATTCTAGTCCTCTAAGATAGTCGAAGGAAAAGCCTAAGGCTAGATCCTAAGTACTAAAGGGAAGAAGAGAAGACCTCATAAAAAATGAGGTCAACAAATGGACCCCTAATAGGTGTGGTGAGCTGACGGAGCACACTGCGCGTATTGGTATTGACCGAAGCGATCAGCAAAACCAACACAGATGTCCAAGTGACAAACATAGGACGATGTAGAAGAGTTTCCGCTGGGGAGTGTCAAGCATATCTCTGAAACCAGAGATTCCTGAACTCTTGCCGGGGAAAGGAAAAGGAGGCGAATCCCAAATCACAAGATCTGGGGGAATTTCAATTTAGATTTTATTTTGTTTCAATTTAAGTTTCGATGTGCGAGTTCAGATTTTAAGTTTTAATTTAGATTGAGGTTTGTCAAAATTAATTTGAAGGGATTTGATTTGAAATGAAAATTAGAATTTTGAGGTTTTAGATGTAACATCTTCAACCCCAAAAGAAGATCGAATCGATTGGATTGGATCATTACAATGAGGAAAGATCTCAGAGTAATGCGGTATTGGATGTAAAATCCTTAACCCTAAGAGTTTGATTTTGATGTATTTCATTCGTTGTAGGGAAAGAATCCTAAAGCGATGCGATCTCGGATGTAAAATCCTTAACCCTGAGAATTTGATTTGATGTATTTCATTGTGATAGGGAAAGAATCCTAAAGCAATGCGGTCTTGGATGTAAAATCCTCGACCCAAAAGTTTGAATTTGATGTACTTCATTGCGATAGGGAAAGGATCCTAAAGCGATGCAGTCTCGGATGTAAAATCTTCAACCCCAAAAATTTGATTTGGATGTATTTCATTGCGATAGGGAAAGGATCCTAAAGCAATGCAGTCTTGGATGTAAAATCCTTGACCCAAAAGTTTGAATTTGATGTATTTCATTGCGATAGGGAAATGATCCTAAAGCAATGCAGTCTTGGATATAAAATCCTCGACCCAAAAGTTTGAATTTGATGTACTTCATTGCGATAGGGAAAGAATCCTAAAGCAATGCAGTCTTGGATGTAAAATCCTCGACCCAAAAGTTTGATTTGATGTATTTCATTGCGATAGGGAAAGGATCCTAAAGCAATGCAGTCTTGGATGTAAAATCCTCGACCCAGAAGTTTAATTTTTGATGTATTTCATTGCGATAGGGAAAGGATCCTAAAGCAATGCAGTCTTGGATGTAAAATCCTCGACCCAAAAGTTTAATTTTGATGTATTTCATTGCGATAGGGAAAGAATCCTAAAGCAATGCAGTCTCGGATGTAAAATCCTCCACCCAAAAGTTTAATTTGATGTATTTCATTGCGATAGGGAAAGGATCCTAAAGCGATGCAGTCTCGGATGTAAAATCCTCAACCCCAAAAATTTGATTTGGATGTATTTCATTGCGATAGGGAAAGGATCCTAAAGCAATGCAGTCTTGGATGTAAAATCCTTGACCCAAAAGTTTGAATTTGATGTATTTCATTGCGATAGGGAAATGATCCTAAAGCAATGCGGTCTTGGATATAAAATCCTCGACCCAAAAGTTTGAATTTGATGTACTTCATTGCGATAGGGAAAGAATCCTAAAGCAATGCAATCTTGGATGTAAAATCCTCGACCCAAAAGTTTGATTTGATGTATTTCATTGCGATAGGGAAAGGATCCTAAAGCAATGCAGTCTTGGATGTAAAATCCTCGACCCAAAAGTTTGATTTGATGTATTTCATTGCGATAGGGAAAGGATCTTAAAGCAATGCAGTCTTGGATGTAAAATCCTCGACCCAAAAGTTTAATTTTGATGTATTTCATTGCGATAGGGAAAGAATCTTAAAGCAATGCAGTCTCGGATGTAAAATCCTCGACCCAAAAGTTTAATTTGATGTATTTCATTGCGATAGGGAAAGGATCCTAAAGCAATGCAGTCTTGGATGTAAAATCCTCGACCCAAAAGTTTGAATTTGATGTACTTCATTGCGATAGGGAAATGATCCTAGAGCAATGCGATCTTGGATATAAAATCCTCGACCCAAAAGATTGAATTTGATGTACTTCATTGCGATAGGGAAATGATCCTAAAGCAATGCAGTCTTGGATATAAAATCCTCGACCCAAAAGATTGAATTTGATGTACTTCATTGCGATAGGGAAAGAATCCTAAAGCAATGCAGTCTTGGATGTAAAATCCTCGTCCCAAAAGTTTGAATTTGATGTACTTCATTGCGATAGGGAAAGAATCCTAAAGCAATGCAGTCTTGGATATAAAATCCTCGACCCAAAAGATTGAATTTGATGTACTTCATTGCGATAGGGAAATGATCCTAAAGCAATGCAGTCTTGGATATAAAATCCTCGACCCAAAAGTTTGAATTTTGATTGAGATTTGATTTAAGATCTGGAAGATCGAATTTGAAATTTGATTGAGATTTGAAATCTGGAAAGATTGAATTTGAGATTTGATTTAGATTTGAAATCTGGAAAGATTGAATTTGAGATTTGATTGAGATTTTAAATGTGGAAAGATTGAATTTGAGATTTGATTTAGATTTGATTTGATTTAAAATTTATGTTCATTTCGTTTGTCTTTTAATGATTCAAATTTTATTTTATCGTTTGTTTAATGTTCATGTGAATTTGGTGTTCGTCATTTTTAGATTTTTAAAGAATGTTTTCTTTTATTCTTTTTTTTATTTCTCTTCTGTTCTTTGTTCGAAGTTCATTTAACTTTAATGGCGTTTCCCAGTCAATTTGCACAAAAGAGGTGAAGGCCAAAAATGTGACATGGTCACTTTCATTCCAATCATGTTGAAGATACATCATACAACTCGATCTGGAATACATCTCATACAATCCATGTAGACTCAAAACGGACAATGTATGATCTTTGTTGACCCATCCAAAGAAGCATCTGTCAAAAATCCATGTCTGAATAGTGGGGTACATGGTCAATAACATCACCTTCCAAGCCATCCTTGGCAAGGATGTCGTATAGATGTACATTGGAGGTGTGATATTTTCCATGTAACTCACGACTAGTAAGGCCGGAGGCTCTCTAGCTCCGGATCCGGCTGGAAATGGTAAGGTGTCTTCCTGTCGTCCATCCTCCCGAAAGTAACCGAGATCCGCTTCACCGATACTCCTGGTATGCAATGCTTAGCGATATCCGCTCCGTTGCCCTTCGGTATCATGACGGAACCTATCGGTAATGGTATTTTCACCGGCCCGCGGAACTCACCGGGCCCGCTTATCCGGAGGTCGGATCCGAACATGATGTTACACTCGTTCGAGGAAAGAGACTGTGCGAAAGGTCCGACAAAGTCGTGGTGATCTATGTGTGGGGGTATGCAGTCCCCCTGCTTGTAGATGTTAATAATGCAGCTATTGGGTATGCAATCTGCTAGCAGTACCCTCCATGTTATCAATCTCTTTACCATTCTCTTGATGACTAATGGCATCAGATCCACTTGCCCATGACGGAGTATCCCTGGTGGGTTTCCCTTCCTGTCTTCCGCAAAGTTGTAACAGCATCCGCATTGTATTGTAATTCTACCTTTCCCTGGCATCCATCTCCGGGGTTCTGAGTAGGTGTTTTCCCTTAGGTGGCTCGCTCGACCCATTCTTTTCAAATCCTGGATGCAATCCACGATTTGCTGTTGTTCATACTCGAAGAATACGTCTGTATGTAGCTTGAGGCCCTCTAGTATATTGATCCTTCTGCCTCTGATTCTCTCGAAGTATTCAAAGGTTTTCTTTTCAACATTCTGCATTCTCTCCAGCTCTTATTCCAGAATGATCTGCGGATGGCGAGGCCTGGTGACATATTGTGGGATATACGGCTCAATCCCTTCACGTTCTCCTGCATACCTCGGCTCCTCGGGGATGATGTCCGTCGGGACATCCCCCGGGGTTGCTTCTGCAACAAGGTCATGCATTACTGGTGGTTCTATCTGGTAGCGTGGTAGCCTTCTTTCTTCTAATCTTCGTGAGATTTCCCTGGTCCTTTCTGTTATCCTAGGAGCTGGCCTCCTTTCTTCGGGTTCCTGGTGAACCGGTGTCCTTGAAGTGTATGTACTGGCATTAGCAATTGTCTCGTCGCGCTGGTCCGCAGCTAGTTTTATTAACATCTTACGGATACGGCGATTCTTATTTCTTCGTTGTGTTGCTGTGAGAGTAGCTCTCCGAACTTCTTGAATCTCTGTGGGCGCGGCGCTGACAAGCTCGCCCTCCGCCGTAGCGACTACGGACTTCATTTTCTTATCCTCTTCGGTGTTTGCCTTTCTTTTCTTCGTTGCTAGATTGGTGGCTTGGGCCACCCACTTTCATCACCGTCCGCCGGGCAGTTCTTCTCGGTCAGCGGGACCCGGTCACTTTCCTCATACCGTAGGGCTGCCGGTGCGAAATCCGAGTCAATCTCAATTATCGCTCCATCTTTCACCCTCTTTTCATCGAGTGCAAGGCTTACGCCATTCTTAAAGTTCGGGACCAACCGCCCGTTCGACATTTCCTCGCGAAAAGACAAGGAAAAGGATCGATGGTCGTACTAAGAACAAGAACATTAAGAAAATGTTTATTAAAGACATTTTTTTTATTTCTCTTATATTTTAAAATTTAACGAGAATGAAGCGGGATAAGATCGGGAAAGAGATTTTGATTTGGAAAAGAAAACAAGGAAAACTTTATTATCATGATTTTATTTATTTTAGCACATTTTATTATTTTTGGGTTCGGACCCGGTCATAAGTAATTACTTCGCCCGTGTTTCTTAGGGATGAAGAATTTATTCCTTCGAAACATCGGGTAGCGTAATACTTTTTCAAGTATCGTCCGTTGATCGGAAGCATATGTCGTTCTCCCCGGCAATTCACTAGGCCGGTAGGAACCTCCCGAGTATACTCGCTTCAACCACAAACGATCCTTCCCAAGTGGGTTCAAATTTTCCTCCTATCTTGCGATGTGCAAGAATAGGTCTCTTGAGAACAAGAACTAAGTCACCAACTTTGAAGGTTCTTGGGCGGACCGGCTTGTCATGGGCTTGAACCATCTTAGCTTGGTATAGTTCTAAATTCTGTTGCGCTGCAAGCCTTTTCCCTTCCAGGCTTTCTAATTCTTCGAGTCGTAATTTGGCGTTCTCTTCTGTCGTGATCTTATTTGCAACTGCAATTTTGAGTGAAGAAAGCTGAACCTCTAAAGGTAACACTGCCTCGGACCCATACACCAGAGCGTAAGGTGTAGCTTGAGTAGGAGTTCGAAGGTTGTCCGAGTAGGCCCATAAGGCTTCTAACAACTTCTCGTGCCAATTTCTCTTATTATCGTCCAAGGTTTTCTTTAAGATTTGAACGAGAGTTTTATTAAAAGCCTCGGCGAGGCCGTTTGCTCTTGGGTAGTAAATTGTTGAGTATCGCCGGTCGATTCCTTGTCTCCGACAAAATTATTAATTTGCGTGCTTCGAAAGTCGACCCATTATCCGAGATGATCTGCGCGGCACTCCGAAACGGTAGACAACTTGGTTCTTGAAAAGCTGTAGCACGTGGTGTGCTTTCACATCTCTAAGTGGAGCTCGCCTCTGCCCACTTGGAAAAGTAATCTGTAGCCGCAAGAATGAAGCGATGTCCTTTTGAAGATGGTGGTTCTATCGGACCCACTATATCCGTGCCCCAACATTCAAATGGCCACGACGTAATTGTCGGATGTAGCACATTTGGAGGTTGGTGTAGAACCACTCCGTGCACTTGGCACTGGTGACAGCTCTTGGCGATTTTCATGCGGTCGGTCATCATCGAGGGCCGGTAGTACCCTAGTCTTTTAATTTTCATTTTCATCTTCGGACCCGACTGGTGAGCGCCACAGAGTCCTGAATGCACCTCCTTAACAATTTCACGGGCCTCGGACCCGCTTAGGCACCTTAGCCACATTTGATCAAAAGACCTTCTTTACAATGTGTTGTTTATTAATGCGTAGGACAGAGTTCTTTTCTTGATCTGATGGGCTAGCGACCTATCGTCCGGTAGCTTTCCGTTTGCGGAGTAGTCCATCAATGGCTGTCGCCAATCTTCCGTGTTTTCTATCACTGCTGTAACTCGATTCTTTTTCTTTTTCTCGATTTGTGTGTTGTGTCTATGTCGAGCTGTGATAGGACTCGACGTCCGTGAACTGACACTTCTACTGATTCATCTTGCAAACAGGCAAATTCTTTTGCGAGACGGGCTAAAGCATCTGCTAAAGCATTTTCTTTTACGGGAATTTTGTAGATCGTCACATTTGGAATCTGTTCCAACAACTGTATGGCATACTAGAAGTATTGTTCGAGTCTTGGCTTTAAAATTTCGTACTGTCCGGCGATCCGTTGAATGATTAACCGTGAATCCCCGTAGATGTTGATGTCCGTTATCCCCATTTGAATGGTTAATTCCAGGTCTCGTTATGAGGGCTTCGTATTCTGCTTCAATATTTGTACAAGGTTCTGTCAAGTGGTAGGAGTATCTTAACATCCCCCGCTCCAGTGTTATAAAGATTAGCCCGATTCCTGCCTTACCGGGCACTATCACTTGCGATTCTTCGTCTTTGTGCACTGAAGATGCTCCGTCGAAATATAATTCCCAACGTCAATCATCAAGGTCTTCTAGATTCATTATTTGTTCATCTGGCAGATCGTCATTGAGAGGAGATTCTGCCGGCAAAGGGTGTGCTTTGCGAGGAAGTCTGCTAAGACTTGTCCCTTTACGACACGAAGAGGCACGAAAGTTATATCGAATTGCAATAGTATCATCGACCATCGTGCAAGTCCGCGGAAGCGTTGGACGAGTCATCAAGTATTGCAATGGATTAAACTTCGAGATCGGGTTGACCTTGTGAGAAAGCATGTAGTGCCTGAGCTTTTGAGCGGCGAAGATCAGGGCCAAACAATGCTTTTCAATTGCGGGATACCTTACTTCCGTCGGAAGTAAACGACAGCTTAATTAGTAAAAAGCATTTTCTTTACCCTCATCATTGACCTAGGCCAACAGGGCTCCGAGAGAGTCGTCTAAAGCCGCGGTGTAAAGTATCAGCGGTCTACCTGAGACTCGGGGCTGCTAAGACGGGAGGTGTCATTAAATATTGTTTAATGTCCTCGAAGGCCTTCGGCATTTCTCTTCCCAAATAAATTTGGCATCCTTTTTAACTAGTGTCGAGAAAGGCTGACACCTACCTGACAAGTTTGAGATAAAGCGTCGAAGATATGCCAGCTTCCCTTGAAAAGATCGTAGTTGTTTTAAGGTTTTGGGAGGCGGCATTTCACGATGTCAGACAACGAATCCTAAGAATTTCCCAGAGGTGACGCCGAAGGCGCATTTTAAGGGATTCATCTTAAGGTTAAATTGCCTTACTCGTTCGAAAACAATTCTCAAATCATACAGGTGGTTTTCCTTTACTTTGCTTTTGATGACCACATCGTCCACGTAGCATTCGACTTGATTGTGGATGAGGTCATCAAAAATTCTTGTCATTGCTCTCCGGTAGGTTGCTCCTGCGTTCTTCGGTCCGAATGGCATCACCGTGTAGCAAAATACTCCGATCGGCGTTCGAATGCCGTAAGTTTTTCATCTTTGGAGCCATTTTTATCCGGTTGTATCCTGAAGATCCATCCATGAATGAGAATATCTCATGTGTCGAAGCAATGTCGATCATTAGTTCTGGGATCGGTAGAGGGAATTTATCTTTTGGACATGCCTTGTTTAAATTTCGAAGTCCACACAAATTCCGATCCGACCATTCTTCTTTTCGATCGGCACCACATTGGCTAACCAAGTCGGGTATTGTTCTTCACGGACAAATCTGGCGTCTATTAGCTTTTTAACTTCAGCTATGACTTGCTGTTCGATTTCTAGACGCATTCTTCAGGACCTTGTCTGACTGGGACAGAGGCAGGATCCACTCCTAGCTTATGGACTGCGACCTCTGGAGCTAATCCTGGCATCTCATCGTAGCTCCAAGCAAAACAGTCTTTAAATTCCATTAATAACTTGATTATTTCTTCGGAGTCTTCTTTATTGAGTAAGGAGCTAACAAAGGTAGGTCTAGGTTCTTCGCTAGTACCTAAGTTAACTTCCGTTAACTCATCTATTGTAGATTTCATTTCTTCTTAGAATTCTGGTGGAGCATCTCCAATTTGTAAATCTTCGAGTTCGTCTGTAGTTTCCATGCAGTTTTCATTAGACTCGCAAGTGACAACCAAGCAAAATTCAGTATCGTCAACTGATCCTACTGTGCCGAATCCGAGACCATGCTTTGAATTGGGTGGACGACCGGAATTATTCCATAATTTTTCAAAATGTTGTGATTGACCTTTTGTCCATTGTCGAGGTAAGAAACCACGTTGAATTAAATTTTGGACACAGGAGAGTACCACTCAAAAGGTAATTCCATTAATTCTGATGAAGTGACATCTTCGAATTGTACATTATTTTCAGTTTTGGAGGAAGAAGCACCACGGTAAAATTTGATTGGCTTTGTACCGTCGCTACGTACCTCTTTGTCCACCATACCCTTGATCTTGCTAGACTGGATCGGGGTTAGGGTCATAGTATGTACGTAGTGGTTAATCTTTTCGTACATTGATTTGTATTCTTCGTTCTTCTCATCTTCGAGAGAGATTTTGAATTGCGGCTTCTTCCGACTTATTATCGCTGCTTCATGTTTGATTTCTTTTTCTTCTTCAGAACTATCTTCCCAATCAACATTGATGGCTGGTTTCCTCTGTCTAACTGTCCTAGCGTCTCTACCACGACCTCGTCCCCGGCCTCGACCTCGGATGCGAGTTGTGGAGAAACCTTCACCATCTCGCCGGAAGGGAGTGGTGAGTGATCGTTGGACTAGAACTTCGGGTTCTTCGTTGTCCCGAACTTTCTTTGCTTCATTTGTTACGGTATCTCTGGAGAAGATTGTTTTCTTCGGCGGTGCGTAATAAGCTGCGTCTTCATGGATTCCAATCTCATGTACGGAGAATGGTTGAAAGTCACCTTTGATGCACTGTTCCCCTCCATCGTAGTATTTGATGCACTGATGTAGAGATAATGGTACCATCCTGTTTTCATGTATCCATGGTCGGCCCGATAGAGCGTTGAACGACGTTTACGAATCAATTATGTGAAATTTTGCGGTTGTCTTTGCTAAGTCACCGGTCTTCATTAGTAGTGTTATTGATCCGAGGGCTCTTTCTCCTTTCCGGTTGAATCCTCTTAATAACATTTTGTCGGCCTCGAGCTCGCGAGCATCGATTTCCAAGTATGCTAGTGTTCGAAGACTCATTATATTGATTGATGCTCCTGGATCCACCAATACTGCGGAGAGCGTAAACTTCCCAATTGTGAGCGAAATGTACAACGGTCGGTTGTGATCTGCTCGTCCCAAGTAGTAGGTCATTGTCCGTGAAGGTGACACCTCGGTTGTTCCTTTAACGAACAAACCTCATCTAAGGAATCTCCGACCATTTGAGCTAAGCAAATTTTTGGATCAAGTAAGGCCTTGATCAGAGCTTCTCTCATCTCCTTTGATAAGATGAGGGCGTCGTAGATGCTCAGTTTGGCCGGTAGTTTCCTAAGATGGGCTAGTACGTTGTAGTCCACTTTATTTTCATGCGTCTCGGCTTCTTCTCGAATGGGTATTTCTTCTGCCGGGGTTGGTTCTTCTTGAACAACCACCTGCTTTCCTTTGTCCTTTGGACCCATTCTCGGAGGTAGAACTCTTCCACTTCTTAAGTTGACTTCTGTAATTTCTTTTGAATCTAGTGTTGAGCTTGTCGGTGTCTTCTCTACGAATCGGAATGACAGGCTCTTCCGGATTATCCTCAGAATCTGAAGGCTCTAACTCTATCGTGACTGGAGCTCCTCGAAACTCGCAGATAGATTCGTTGCTTGTTGAACTCTCGTAGCCTCCTTTATGGATGCCTTCTTCGTTATTTTGCTCGTCGAGATCGTGTATGATTTGAGAATTGTCGTTGATGTCGAAATCGATATCCGGATTGTCTCTAGTTACGTAATCGTTAGAAACAGTCAAAACGTAGCCAACGCCATCACCCTTATCATTATATGATCCCACCGAAGTGAGTAGATAATCATACAAAATCAGAGGTTCGAGGGATTTCTCCCCAGAATCGGAAACAACTATCCTAGGATAAGCAGCCCCTAGTCTAGCCTTAAGAGCCTCGGTCCTCTCTTCTTCGTCGATTTTCTTCTTCTCTTCAATCGTCTCTGTTGAGGTGGTTCTTCTATCGCAAGTGATAGTATCGGCTTAACGAGGTCTCGAACTACGAATTGAAGCTCGCACCGAGGCGGTTTGGATGCTATCTAAAATCTTTTCGAAGACCTCGTCCGAGCGGTAGTCCATCCATCGTCGGTCGTATAGGGATCTATCGGAATGATGGGATCGATTGAGATAACATTGACGGAACCTCCTTTACGGGGTTCCTTCATGTACTCCTTCGGGATTGTTATATTCCCTTCCGAAGGTTGTCGTTGAGCCAACTTTTGAAGGTAATGCAATCTTCTATCTTGTGCCCAAGCATCCGGTGGTAGGGGCAAAAGTTGGGATCACCTTTCTTGTTGACTTCCTGCGGTCTTTTAGGCTCCGGCGTTGGAAATCCGGAGTCTTCATCGGACTACGGAACATTTTCGACACTTGCTTCATTCTTGAACGGGTATTCCCCTGCTCGAAGCTCCCTTAATGTACGTTGCGGACGAGGCGGTTGTTCATACTTGTGGAGATGAGCGATAGCTGGGCCGGGGTTGCTGGTAATTCTGTTGTGGTTCTTTGCGGCCGTTCGGTGGTATTTGCATCGGTTGCTTGCCTTTGTCAATCGCTGCAACGATCCCAGATTTCATTTCGAAAGTCTTCACGAGCTTTTGCTTGTCCGTCTTGTCGGCGAAACTTAATTGCTTCGCCTCTTCTTGCAAGCTTCCGGCCTTGCTTAACAACTTCTCGAAAGTCTTAATAGTGAATCCTTTGAGGAGAAGTGCTATCGGGTCGTGAATGCTTTTAAGTAAAATGCCGACTGCATGTTGTTCTTGTAGTTGTGGTTCACACTTCATGCTTAAGTTCCTCCATCGAAGTATGTAATCCACCAAAGTTTCGTTCGGCCTTTGTTTCTCTACCACTAAATCACCTATAGTGATGTGGTGCTGAGCTCCGGCGAATCACTTGATGAAGAGGTTCTCTAGTTCGAGAACGTCTTCACCGAACCATTTGGTAATTCGCATACTAGTCGAAGGCGATTCTGACGACTGCCGACGAAGCTGTCGGAAGAGTAATGCATCGCTCCCGCCGGCATTGCAACAACTGGCACGAAAGTGTGCAACATGCTGTCGGGGGTTCCCGGTTCCGTCGAAGGTCTTGAACAGAGGTGGTACGAAGCCTTTCGTGTATTGGACAGCGTCGAATTCTTCTGGGCAAGGTCTACCCATCCGAATGGATGTCCCGCTCTTCGATTGTGCTAAGGCTTCTCGCACCTGCTGTTCCACCAAGTTCTTAATATCCTTTTTAGGGATCATACTTTGTGTTGTATCCTTTTTCAGCTGATCATCCCCATTGACGGATGTAATCTCCTTTCCTCCGTCTACAATGTGAATGACCTGCAGGGGTGTCTCTCTTTGTGGTTGCACTTGACTGCGGAGAGTGGCCGGAGCTACGACCATCTCTTCCATCCTTTTCGCCATTTGAGAGATCGTGTCGTCTTTCTCCTGAAGCTGCCTTCTCATCAGTTCTGGCTCCTCTCTTTCTGCGGCTGCAGGAGCACCTTGCGAAGCTGATGAAGCTCGTGTTTCGACCATGTTGATTTCTGCATATTCGTCGTCCATGAATTCCGATGAATCGATCTCATCTCCGAACTTTTCTTCTCTTTCTTTTGCCAACCGTCGGATATCGGTTCTCGACTTTTCCATGGCATCTTCTAGCGGGGCTTTCTGTGTGTCTTCGCGGTTGTCATGCGATAGCTGCCGGGTCCCCTTTATCGCAGTAGCACTTTCTTCAGATTCAAGTCTCCTGGAGAGACTTTCTTTCTTGGGCTATTGTTTCAATCTCAACTGCCTAGTAGTGGGACGCCATACCATCCTTCTAGCAGCAGAAGGTCTAGGACCGGATGGTGCCGTCGGCCAAATGCCGGAAGGTGGTATCCTCCTAATCCGTAATCTCGAGACGACGACGGGCGGACTAGCCTTCATTCTTTTACTTGACCTTTCGGTCATGACGGTGGGTTCTACTTGGGGCCCAAGATGGGATTTGACTGGCACCCGCCCTATCCTTCGTAGAATCTCCGATACGGGACAGTTTTCCTTCTTTGCTAACTTTTCTACCAAAGTTTGCAGTCGAGCAAACGGCGTAGTTCTAGTCCTTTTCTTGCGGTTATCGTTGTAGTATGCGGGCTGAGGCAATGCGGCAGCAATCTTGCGAACATTTTCCTCGTCCTCTGCGACGGAGAGGGGATGGAACCTGCTTCCTCCCAAAAGTGGTATGTATTCGAGCGGCGGTGTATATTCGGCGCGAGCTTCAGGATTTCCTCCAGGAAAGCAATTTCAGCGGCTCTGGCTTCTCTAGCGATCCTTCTACTTTTGTTTGTTCTTTGGGTCCTTGTCAGAGATGGAATCCTTGAGCTGGACCCGATTTCGAAAACAGAAGGTCTCACAGGAAGATCTGTACCCTCCACGGTAACAGGTTTACCATAATTCTGGATTTATTTCCCCTTTGATTTGGCAGAAGTCGGGGTAGGTGCAGAAACAACTAGACCATTGGGGGTAGTAAGAACAGTCCTCCTGCGGATAGCAGTACTCCTCTCAGTCGGGATACTTTGCAGGGGAGGAAACTCTTGGGTCGACCTAAGGTTGAACTCAAGCAGCGACTTCTCAGCTTCAGATACCTTGTTCGTCAGTGCAAAGAGGGAGACGTCGGTGATTTTGACATTCGTGTTTTCAAATCCTTGTCCAAATCGGATGATCCCATTCTCGGGCAGCTCATCCTTATAGACAGCGAAGTCCAGTCCGTTGGTGAAGGAGAAAATCAGCTATGGGGCTTCCATTTCGCGGGGTAGATTCGGTTGTCGGTCCGAGTTATGCTTCTTTTCTTTAGGACGAAAAGAAAGGAATTGAAAAAAAGTCCGAACTCATTCTTGTTCATGTATTTATAAGAAGGAATCATTTGTTAAAAGAATCATTTATTAGAGGGTTCGTTTATTTAGAACGGAATGTTCAAAGGTGTAGAGAAGGTAAGGAATCCGATTCAGAGTTGGAAAGGAAAAGAAAGTCTTATGCAAGACTTCTCGACTCGAAGGATCACTCCTAAACTAACACCTATTGGGGGTCCACCCCACCTCAAAAATGAGGTAAAAGGATCTCGGAACCTCTCTGTTTATGGGTGTCTAAACAGTGGCTCCTAAATCCGAGAGAATGTTGGCTATACTTGTCCAAGGTAGAAATGAACATAGTATTCCAACGGAAAGAAGGGTAGTTTGACCCATTAAGGACATGGATACACTACCGATTTTTTTTTTGAAAGCAGAATTATCTGATTATAATGGAGAGAGGAATTGTCCCCAGCGGAGTCGCCAGAAGTTGTCGGCATATTTTTAGGTTGTGTGTTTTATTTTGAAAAGGGGGTAGCCAACAGAAGTTGTCGGCAAATTTTTAATTTAATTTAAATAAATAATTTTGAAAAGTAGTATTTGATTTTGAAAATAATTTTAAATTTGAAGGTTTTAAGATATGAGATTAAACCGATCTCACATCCCAAATAGTTTATATAAATGAGCACCGCACCACAAACCGTGTATCTATTCCTAAGGATAGACACCATTGCTTGACGGTGGGGCTCGATTAAATAAACTAGAAGATTTGTGACATCCGTTTGGTCCGCGAACCAATTTTATAAGCCGACAAATTCCCTGCTTAATATGAAAGCATTAAACAGGGTTTATATTACCTAGGTTCTTTTAAAATTCCTTATAAGGGAAAGCCCCTATAGTTAATTACATCTTAAGTGATGGGAATCACCTAAGAAAACTCTCGATAATAATCAACAATTCTGCTCTCAACGATTTCAAAGTTTAAGGTTTTCAAACAATTGGATTTTGGAAATTTCAATAGGGAATAGCTCAAATTTGGAACAATTTATTTTAGGAGTCCAAAGGAAGAGGAGTAGGGGATGTCACAAACCCGAAGTGAACTTCAGTGACTTCCCAGACTATCCTAATGTTAGGCTTTGAGTTTAGGAAAGTCCTAATATTTATTTAAATGTTTTGATCTTACCAATTTTAATTAATTAGGGCTTATATTTGTATGATAAAATCAAACAAATAGCCTCGAAGATGTGAGGGTTTATTGTCGTACCGGACGACTACCTCAGAATCCTATGACCGGTTAGGGCTTAATTTGCAATGCAAATGCCTAACGAAGAGTTGAGGATTTATGTTGCACTAGGCAAACTACCTCGAAGTCCTATGGCTTTGTTGTTTAATTCTAGGAAAGTTTTGTTGAAGTAGACTCGGGTTTCTTGCGTGACGATGGCCGTACTTGCCCACCATGTTCAGAGCTCCTTGTTGTCACGGGGGTTTAGTTTTAGAAGTCATAAATCGGGGGATGAGAAAAGTGTCTTGGTTTAGAGAAAATCTTAATTTCCGAGTGTTTAATTAAAAACAAATCTTAAAGTTGATTATAACGACACCGGTTAAGATCCCACGGTTCCATCCTTCCGGCATCATTATTTTTATCGGATTCACTTAGTCCGGATGAATTTGCTAAACTCAACCGAATGAGTTCCACACTTTCATTTAGACCGTGGGAAATCCCGTTAGCAACACGTAGGTTACATCATCCGAGGTATTCCCGATCATCCAACATGACATTTTAATTTAGTTGTAATTGTAGTTTTTGTGTTCTGTTTGTGATTAAATTTTGAGTTGTTTTATATTTTGAAATGTTGTGGCGGTGAATTTTATCTGGCAATGGCTTTTAATTTAGTTTTGGTTTCAGTTTTAGGGACTATCCTAAAGGTGTGGGTTTTCATGCAACGAGTTGTTTATCATGCAAGAAAAGTAAGTGCAATGCGGTTAAATAAATTGCAATAATGTAAATTGCAAGAAAGTAAATTGCAATAAAATAAAAGCGTACACGGAGGGTCTTCCCGTCATCCCAAGCTGCACTTAAGACACAATTAAAATATTTAAGCAAGTTCCTAGGTAAAGCTAAGGGAAGGGTTAAGGTTTTCTACCAAATTCCTAATCCTATAGCTTAGTCATTTCCTATGACGTCTAGGTTCCTTGTGTTTTTGTTTGAAGACGATTTTCTTCATCAAAGAACAATTAAGTTCAATTGTTCTTATGAACATCCTATCATATCGAGGAAGTGCTTAAGACAAATCTTAAACATCTTTTCAATATTTCTAGGATTGTTTTAAGTCCAAATGAATTTAATTATATAAATGAATTAATCGTCCAGGATTCGAGTTTTGTTAACTTGCTCGGTGAACTAGGACATTTGAATACCCTATGAGTGAAGTAACATTTCATTTAATGTTCTATTTAGGAGTTATGATAACCAAAGCTCTTGAGGGTAAATTGGTGTTCAAATGATTTGTGATTTCATTTAACTTCAGTTAAAAGGGTTTAAATTTGGAATAGTGTTCAAGTTGTTTCATATTTATTTTGAATTCTTTATGTCTTTGGTGACGTTATATTTAATTCAACTTAATTTAATTTAATTTAATTTAATCTTTAATTTAATTTAATTCAATTTAATTTAATTTATTTAATTTGATTTTATTTATTTTATTTAATTTAATTTAATTTAATTCAATTTAGTTTGATTTGATGTTAAATTAAATTAATTTGATTTGATTTAATTTTAATTTAATTTGATTTAATTTAATTTAATTTAATTTAATTTAATTTTAATTCATTTAATTTAATTTTTAATTTGGTTTAACTTAATTTAATTTGGTTTTATTTATTTAATTTAATTTAATTTAATTCATTTAATTTAATTTAATTTGTTTATTTAATTTAATTTAATTTAATTTAATTTAATTCAACTTTTAATTTTAATTTAATTTAATTTAATTTAATCCAATTTAATTTACTTAATTTAATTTTATTTTTAATTTAATTTTATTTTTTAATTTTAATTGAAATTTTTAAAAGAGTTTAATAATTTAATTTTAGTTTAATGATTAAGGCTTTTAATATTTTGAATTTGAGTTATCATTTTAATTAAGAATTCAATATTAATGAGATAATTAATTTAGGGATTTTTAAATTAAAGAATAAATCTCTTCCTAATAATATCCCTATTTTAATAATTCCAATTTTATTATTCTACCAAATTTAATCAATTATTTAATTAAGGTTTAATTATTTTAAATTACTTAATGGGTTTCTACCCTTTAATTATTTAAATTTCAATCATCCAAATCAGATTAGGATCAAATATTTTACTTATTAATTTTTTTAGTAAACCTAATGTTTTAATTAAGGGTTAAAATTTTAATTACCATTTTTACCCTTTAAGCTTAATAATTTCATAACTCACTAAATTGAACTCAAATGAACTTGAAATTTTTATGTGACTTCACTCATATGTCAATAAAGACATGAGAGGAGAAAATGTGATTTTTCTGTATTTAATTTATTTATATAATTATTTTTGGTAGAAAATAGAGATTTCCAAGGAAAATTTAGTAACATGACCAAGGGAAAGTTTCTGTCCTTAAGAAAATTAGGGGACATTCCTAATGACCAGAGGACTACTTGGACCAATTTTGGTGATTTTTTGAATTATATTATTTTTATTATAATTATTTTAAGTTTTGGAGTGTTAATTAATTTAAAAATAAAGTAAATGTTGAAAAATGAATTTTATATTTTTCAAAAATCTCTCTGATATCAAGGAAATCAGAGAATCAAATTTTACAATTTTCTAATTTTTCTATGATTTATTATAATTATTTTAGTGAAAATGCTAGAAAATACATTTTTTTTTAATTTTAAAATTACCCTAGGGCTTTAAAATTTAATATCTCATAAAATATACCTAAGAAAAATATGGGGTTTGTTCCTAAGTGATTAAAATTCAAAATGTGACATTTTGGTGAATTTTATTATTTTTGTGATTTTTATTATTTTTTAATTATTAAAAATATTAAAATAATATTAAAAATCAACTTTTTTAAAAAATTGAAATTTTAATTTTCTTACATTCCCCTAATATCAAAGAGACTCCAAAACCAATTTGGTGAATTTTTGAAAGATATTTTGAAAGTTATGAATTTTTAAAGTTCAAAATGACTAAGTAGCTTAATCAACCCATTTAGTAGGGCTAACCAAGTCCAATTGACCTCAAATTTTTATGGTGGGTTCCTCTGATCCTAAAGGTCAGTGGAGAATTGATTTCAAGTCAATTTGATGTATGGTTAGCTCTAATTAATGAGAGATCCATTTTGGGTGTTTAAGCC
The DNA here is from genome assembly GCA_022702705.1 of Papilionanthe hookeriana x Papilionanthe teres. Taxonomy (NCBI): domain Eukaryota; kingdom Viridiplantae; phylum Streptophyta; class Magnoliopsida; order Asparagales; family Orchidaceae; genus Papilionanthe; species Papilionanthe hookeriana x Papilionanthe teres. The sequence continues at coordinate 170,962,407 of CM040424.1, forward strand.
AATTAGGGTTGTTTTAAATGAACTAACTCAAAACCTATTTTTGCTAGGGTCCTCTGGTCATAAGGAACATCACCAAATTTTCCTAGAATTTATTTCACAACATGCTATTTATTGGAATTAAAATACTCAAAACAGTAACATGAATTTGAAAAATCAATAACTCTTCATAGGGATGGCCTCTGACTTTGGAAAATTCAGGGAATGTTCCCAAATTCAGAGGCTTCAAAAGCCCCATGGTCTCATGCCATGGTGAATTGTATACATGCATCGAGAATTAAAAATAGGCAGAGAGTAAATTAATTATTAAAAATAAAATACTTGATGAAATTAAATGATTTCTTTTCCACATTATTCTCCTCTGCTCACTGAGCAAGTGGGTATTTTTATTTTATTTTTCTAATTTTTCTACACAAAGTTATGAATTTTTGAAGTTTAGGGAATTAAATAAATCAGAAAAAAACCCTAATTTTCTTTTTATCCACGCGGCGCCGCATCAACCTCGGCAGCTCCGAACGCACACGCGTTGCGCTCCCATTTGACGCCGCCATCTGAGTCAGCAGCCCGGGCCCCGCGGTTCTCGTACCGTCTCCTGATCCGACGCGATCCTGGCCGTCCGTCCGCGCGTGTATTGAATGGACGACATCCGTTCATTGTCCCTAAGTGTCCTCACCCGAGAGCCGTCCACACTAAATCCCTAATATCTCACTCGATACTCAATGGATTTTCATGTTCTTATGCTCTATGGATTCATCTTGAAGAGACGAACACATCTATACGGTGATCATGCATTGAAATTAAAGCAAGTGAAATGGAGAATCTCCAGAAGCTCGGGATGAAGAATTAGCTCATACCTTTGCTCAGAGAAGTGTGGCTTTGATCTGAGGGTTGTTGCACCTTCGATTGGATCCCGAGCAAGCTCCGGATGAAGTCTCCTGGTCTCGTGAATTGTCCAGTGTGGGATTTCGACCAAGCCCGATCACAAAGCTTGGAGGCTGGAGCAACTGGGTGGCCTGGAGATGGGGCTTTTGCTGGTGGACACCTTCCCTTGGTCTGGTGAAGGTGTAGAACCAATCAATTTGGGGATTGGCTCACTGTGGAGAAGTGTCCTGGTTTTGGGCCTAGATTTCAACTCTGAAATTGAGCTCACAGAGAAGAAATGGCAGGGGGATCTCAGTGGGGATCAAGTGCTTTGTGTATGGGGAGGAGTCTGGAACAATTTTGGCAGAGTTTCCTTAAGGTTTGTTTCAACACCTCAAATGGCCGAGAGGGGTGGTGTTTAAATAGGAGAGGGTGGAGGGCCTCCCAAGGAGAGTTAGGGCTTGTGATCAGCTGCTCTTGGCAAGAGAAGAACAGCTCCAATGGCCACTGAAGATGGGGCAGCTTAGTAGGTGAGAATTCCAAGTTGGGCTCACATGTGAGCTCTCGGCCATGGTGTTTTCCGGCGACCCAGGCGGCTGGCCGGCAGGCATGGGTCACCCTCAGGTCCAGGTGGGTTAGGACTAGAGGTTTGTGCGATCAATCGGCCATGGACATGTGTAAAGGGTTTGAATCAAAATGGAATGGGAAAGGGCTAGTTTTGGGTCTAAATGGGTCAACCCTTGGTTTTGGGTTAGGTTCACCCTCCAAGGTTAATTTGGGCTGAAGGGAAAGTCACTTGGATCAGCTTGATTAGTGGGGTCAAGTCACAATCCAAGTACAATTAAGTCTAAGCATGGTTTAGTGGAGTCATGGAAGTGGTTAATCACTCTTAAGAGAATATGGAAAGGGCCTCCTCCTCTTGCCATCTTGGGTATGGTGAGGTGGAAAGTAGATTCCATGGCTCTCATGGCTCCCATGTGGCTCATGCATGGCTTCATGGCTCACCTTTGGCTTCGGGAAAAGTGAAGTCAATTTCATGGAAATGGATTTAAGGAAAATTTTGGTATTTAGGGATGATTTGGCATGAGGCTTGATTTGGAATTATTTGATGATGAATTTAGGACTTAGGTAATGGCTTTAATTAAGTGGATGGCAAATGGACATGTCATGTGGGCTTTAGGGTGGATTTTGGGCTTTTTGAAATGGTTTTAGATGGGCTTTTAAGATGGTTTAGGAAAGTGGGCTTTTGAATTTTAAAATGGATTTTGGGATGAAATTTTGTAAAGAGATTGGGCCAAATAATTGTTGGGTTTAGCTCATGGATGTATCATGAGTGACTTGAAGCAAATTGGGGTGATTTGGGTTTGAATTGGGTTGAATTTGGGCTCTTTTGGTGAATGGGCCAATATAGGTCCAAGTGGGCCAAGTTGGGCTAATGTTGGGCTAGGGTTGAAATTGATGTAAAATTAATGTTGATAAATGTTTATGGGAGTGTTTCAAAGAGGTTTTGACTTTGGTTGGGCTTTGATTTTGGGGTTTGGGCTCATTTGGGTTAGGTTTGGGTTTAGGTCAAAATTGGGCCTTTTATCTTTGGGTTGAATTTGAGTGGGGTTTGGGTCTAAATTTTGGGTAAATCATGTTAGTGTTTTGCTTATGGGGATGCTAAGGAAGATTTAGAAAAGATTTGGGGTTAATTGGAGTTGAATTGGGTGAGTTTGGGTTAGGTTTGGGTCATGGGTCCAAATTGGGCTTTAAGGCCAAAAGTGAAATTGGATCCAAATGTCAATCAAATATGACTTGGATTTGGTCTATATTGGTATTTGGAATGTTGAATTGAAGTTTAGAACCGAATTGGACCAGAATTTGGGTCAATTGGGTAGGCTTGGTTTGACATTGGGTTCACTTTGGGTTAAAATGGGTCAAATTGGGGGTTTTGACAAAAGTAGGGTAAATTGACAAAATTGGCCCATGGTGTAGTTGGACAAAATGAAATTGGGAATATTTGGGATTTTCTGGAATTTTCTGGGAATTTTCTGAATTTTTGGATTTTTGGGTCAAGGGGGGTATTTTGGGTATTTGGAGGGTATTGGGAGGTATTTTTGGAATTTTTTATATTTTTGGGTATGGATGATCAATTTGAGTGGTGTGGAAATGTTTGGGATTGATTTTGGGGAATCTTGGGTAATTTAGGTGATTTTGAAAAATTTGGGTAATTTCAAGGGCTTTGGGTAGGTTAGGCGGGTGTAGGGTCCCGGGGTCAAAAATTGAAAATTTGGAAAATTGAAAATTTGGAAAATTGAAAATTTGGAAAATTGAAGATTTGGAAAATTGAAGATTTGGAAAATTGAAGATTTGGAAAATTGAAGATTGGGTAAATTTGAGTGGAATGAAATCATTTTGGTTGAGCCATGAAGCCACTTCAAGCCCACATGAGCCATGAAGGGACTCATTTGAGGCATCCACTATGTTGTTCCTAACCCTCTTAGCCAATGGCTTAGGGGTTAATGACCATCCATGTGAATCACCTACATGAGTCAGGAGGTCGAGTTAGGTATAGGTGTGTGAAAGTGTAGTGTATAGGTGTAGTGTGTGTGTAAGTCGCCCCTTCACTGCACCGAGCCACCTGTGGGCGGTCCTAAGGCCAAAGAGTCCTATAGGAACTCATCCTTTAAACTTCCACATTTGATTTCAACCCTCTAGTTTATTAGGGGTCTACGATCAAGTTTGTGGAGTTTGCAGGGAGTTAAGAAGTGGTTTGAATTTCTAAAAGGTGGGTCCCAATTCTAGTCCTCTAAGATAGTCAAAGGAAAAGCCTAAGGCTAGATCCTAAGTACTAAAGGGAAGAAGAGAAGACCTCATCAAAAATGAGGTCAACAGTTATTAGAAAAAGATGTAATTTTTAATTTTGATGAAAAATGTCTAAGAGCTTTTGACTTATTAAAACAAAAATTAATCCCTGCACTAGTTATTGTTTCACTAGATTGCAACAAAAATTTTGAATCAATGTGTGAATCTAGTGATTATTCTATTGGAGTTGTTTTAGGACAAGAACATGATAAAATTTTCAAAGTAATTTACTATGTTAGTAGAATTCTTAATAAAGCTCAAATTTATTATACAACAACTGAGAATAAGTTATTAGCTATAGTATTTTCTTTTGATAACTTTAGATCTTATTTAATTAGAACTAATTGTGTGGTGCATACTGACCATTCTACTATTAAATATTTAATGAAAAAAGAAAGATGTTAAACTAAGACTGATAAGATGCATTCTTCTTTTACGAGAATTTGACTTTGACATAGTAGATAAGAAGGGTACTGATAATCAAATTGTTGATCATTTGTCCCAGCTTGAAATTGAAATATGTCTTTTCTAATGAAGAAATTGAACATTCTCGTGATGAAAAATTTGCTTACTATTAATGAGTGGTGTGTTACATAGTATGCTAACATTGTAAGCTTTAATGCTAGTGATATTTTACCCTATGGTTTGACATACCAACAGAGAAAGAAGTTTTTATCTGAGGCTAAGACTTATTTTTAAGATGACCCATTTTTATATAAACATGGAATGGATCTAATTTTTCGAAGATGTGTACCATTAGAAGAAACTTAAGAAAATATTAAAAAATGACTTGTCTCTGATTTTGGGGGACATTTTGGAGTTTATAAAACTACATATAAAATTCTACAATATGGATTTTACTAGCTTATAATTTTTATGCATGTTAATGCTTATATTAATTGTGATCGATGTTAGTGTGTAGGCAATATTTCTAGAAGAAATGAGATGCCCCTTAATTATATGTTGGAAGTAGAAATATTTTATGTTTGGGGATTAGATTTCATGGGAACATTTATACCATCTTTCAGAAATTTATACATTTTGTTAGCAGTAGGCAATGTATCTAAATGGATAGAAGTTATTGCTTTACCACGATGTAACGCTCGAAGCATTGCAAAGCTTTTAAGAAAGAATAAATTTTGCTGATTTGCAATGCTAGGAGTAATCATAACTGATGGGGGAAGTCATTTTAGAAATGCAATTATGGAGAAACTAGTAAAGATATATTATATCATCCATAAAATTGCTACTGCTTATCATCCTCAGATAACTGGTTTGGTTGAATTATTAATCGTGAAATTAAAATAAAAAAATGGAAAAATCTGTTAATCCAAACAAAAAGGATTGATCAATCAAAGTGGATTTTTCTTTGTGGGCTTAAAGGACTGCATTTATAACTCCTATAGAAATGTCCCCATATAGGCTAATTTTCGGTAAAACTTATCATTTACCAGTTCAACTTGAGCAGAAAGCCCATTAGGCCATTAAAGAGTTCAATTATAATTTAAAGGATGTTAGAGAGAAAAGATTATTATAATTAAATGAGTTTGAAAAGATACGGAATGAATCATATGAAAGAGCTAACATATATAAAGAAAAGATGAAAACATGGCATGATCGTAAGATTCTAAAAAAAAAATTGAGCCAGGACAACAAGTTTTGTTATACAATTCCAGATTAAGATTATTTGCTGGAAAACTTAAGTACAGGTGGATGGGCCCATTTATTATAATAAAAGTTTATCCCTACTGAGTTGTGGATATTAAAGATCCAAAAATTGAGAAAATATTCAAAGTAAATAGACATAGACTGAAACCTTATTTCTCAGTTGATCAACTTAAACTTGATGAGAATTTGATATTAGGTTAACCTGAATAACATTGGGTATGTCAGGCTGACAATGGTAAACCAAGCGCTTTGTGGGAGACAACCCATAGCTATCAGTCTGATTTGCTTTAAGTTTGTTTTTATGTGCTTTGTTTGGTTTGAAGTAAGAATTATATGGTAGTATTTTGATTATATTATATTAATGGAGATTAATGAGAACTTAATTGATAATTAGGATGAGTTAAAATGAGTATTCGAATGTTTAGCAGACCTGTGCTAAAATGAGCACTGGCAGCTAAGCGTCGGAGTTATGAAAAATGTGAATAGTATGTTTTTAGAAGCCATTATTATGAGGAAGTTACACGACATGTTTATGTAAGGTTTGTGAATGTGGGAGGAAGGATTTAGGCCATCTAAACTCTATAAAAAAGGATTAGATTAAAGGGAATACATCCCATTCCAAATTTCTTTTCTATGTCTTACAAAAGAATTTAACTTAGAGAAATTTTACTTGCGAGAGTAAAATTAAGGAGGAGGATGCAAACAAGAAGAAGTTTATTTCAAAGAGTGCGCAAGTGTTATATAACATATATATTGTCGTTAGTATTCAAGGAATATCAGAAAAGATTGTGAAGATCGAGGCTCATATTGCATCAATTAAAGTAAAGATAAATGAAACTAATGTACATTTAGCACATATTGGATGGTAATTGAAAATGCAATTTAGTCATACTAGTCATGTTGAAGAAGCGAATAAAACAAATTTTTTTGAAGAACAAGTGGATAGATGAAGATTCAGCAAGAGTTTTCAACCATCGCCCCTTCAATCAAATATATATACCAAATGGTTCAGATGGAACTAATGGAAGGTTTATTCTACCTAATAGAATTGGAATTAAGTATTTATTTTGTGTTATATGTTAAATATTTTGTGTTAAGAGTTAGTGTTTATGTACGTTAAGTGTTATATTTGTGTTTGTATTTTTATTTTGTGTTTAGTGCTTTGTTTAAGTGTTAAAAAAAAGTAGAAAACATTATATCTTATCCAAAAATATTAGATTAAAGACTTTTAATTTGTATTTTAAATTTGTATTTGTTTTATTAAGTAAAAGTTTGTGATTGTGTAATACTTGTGTTGAGTCATTTTTAGTTCTATAGAAGCGTAATTCTGGAGATAAAAAGATTATAAGGTGATAATATACTTATAAAAATATTAGGGTTGATTAAGTGAGCGAAAATATGTATTTAACAAAAAAAATCAAAAAATGCGAGTTAGTAGCTAAGTGCCAAAGCCCCGCACTTACTCACCAAGGCTCTGCGGCTAAGCACCATACTTTCACGCTTAGGCGCCGGTTTGCAAAATTCGGTTTCAACTTTTAAAAACCCGAAATATCACAAAATTTTTCACGCCTTCATCTTCAACCTTCTGCATTCGCGATATAGGAGGCTAGGGCATTGCCAAGCTTTGCTATTCTTAAGCCGTTTCAAGTGAAAATTGTTACATTCAACCTTCTTGAGGTAGGAGACTCCAAACCAAAAGTTTTTTATTTTCATCAAATATTTTTAGTACATTTTGGAGAAATCTGAAAATCACTATTCATTATGAAAATTTGAGAAAAAGCTTTGGAAATTACTTGGATTTAGTGATTTAAGCCTTTAGGAGTTTAGTTTAATGATTTTAAGTTGAATGTGGGATTTATAGTGATTTTTATACAAGTTTTAGAAATGGCATCAAAGAGGAGCAAGTCGAAAGTCACTTTGATACTGACAAGTTAGTTAGCTCCAAAGCTCGAGATCATTATGTACAATTGTTACAATCATGAAAACTTATTCAAGAACGTAGTATTGATAAACCCTGCGGAGTTATTGAAGATATGATTGTAAGTCGCCTATGGGATAGATTCTGTTATTTTAATTCCGTAGCTCTTTCTTCTATTGTATGGGAGTTCTATGCAAATCTCCTAGAATCAAAAGAATACTTTATGTTTGACTACTCTCAAGGTAATAAATATATTTTATCTACTGTTGCCAAGTACATTTTATTTTTATTTGAATTAGTAGCCTCCTGAGGAAGAACTGGATGAGATTATTTCTACTTTAAGTGACGGGAGTGGATTAAGGAAAATCACTAATGAGAGAAGAGTAAACTTTCCTGCATCGAAGTTGAACGTTACCTCTAAGGCTTGACATTATTTTATATAACCTAAGTTGCTTCCTACAAATCATCTGAGCGAGGTGACTAGAGAATGGGCCATCTTAAATTATTGTATTTAGCAAAGGAATGCTATAGATATTGGAAAGATCATTTATAACTGTATTTGGATGTCTGTCTGAGCTGCCACCACTGCAGGTATGGGATTTGATTCCCTTATATTTTCATTATGTGAGCGGGCTGGTGTTAGATCTGAGAATTAGGAAGAGGTTCTTCTGTCTCTTAAGCCTATTAGCAGCACAAATGCTAAGACCTTTGCTGAGCATTCACTTTTTGGCTGGAGATGAGGATTTTCTTGGGCATCCACTGCATCTACTTCTGCTGCATTTATCTCTCTTGCTTCTACATCACAGGCTTCTTCAAGTTAGTTTCTGATTCACAGACTGAGTTTTTCATCAAGATAACAGATAATGTAAATTACATTGCGGATCAAGTTCTTGATATTGAGGGGAAAGTAGATCATATGGGGAATTAACTTCAACAACATAGTGAGTATGAGATGAATTACCATAGTTACTTGGATAGATTGATCAGAGGTGATTTTAGTGTTGTGCTACCCACTCATCCACAATTTATCCCATATGTGCCTACTCGTACCTGGAACGAAGGAGATGATGAAGAGGAGGAAGAAGATGAATAGGATTTATATTTCATTCGAGTTATATTATTCTATGTGATGTTTGTGTGGACTTTTTATTTTTGATTTGTTGCTTATTTTTATTTTTGTTTGTTATGTGAAATATTATATGTCTTTCTGACTTTGGTAATAGTTACTAAGACATTTTAGTTTGTGTATGTTGTATGTTTGTGATGCTAACACGTTCGTGGTAGTAATTTGATTGTGATTTTGTAGTGTTTTTTTTGTTAGTTTAGAACTTACTCTAGAGCCTATTTAGGAAGATTTAAAATGCTATTAAAATTCACTAATTAAATTTCATACTTAACATTTCAAAATTATTACCATATATATATCTTAGTTATGGATTTTTATTTAAGTGTGTGAATTTGTATTTATGTTCTCCACTACTTTAGAAGACTTTTGAATTTCTATTAAAATGAGAAGTAAAATTTTGATCTAGTTATTTTCATTTCTCTTTTTAATTTTTATTTCTGCACATTTAAGATACATAAATTGTTGTAAAAATGATACTTATAGTTTTAAATTCCTACCCATGATCTTTTTATTATGCTTAAATATTTCATCATGATGAAAAATTTAAAGTTTTGGGGGGGGGGAATAAAAAACAATTTACCAAAAAGAAAAAGAAATTTAAAATTTTATTTGTTCTCAAATACACTATAAATGAAAATTTGGATTTTCTTATTGAAAAATAATTATGTGAATGAAGTTATATTAGAGAAGTAAAATTTTGAATATAGAAATGAGTAAGAGAATTTAGTTAAAAATTTATAGTAATGATAAAAATTTTAAAGTTAAAAAATTCTTAGTGAAGAGATGATGAATATTTTGTAACTATCTTTAGTAGGAAAAGTTGTATTTTTGGAAAAATAGTAGGATTAGACTTTTGTTTTTAATACTTAAATTTCTTTTCTTGAATATAGTTTTCAAAACTTTTATTTTATTTCTAAGTTAAAGATATATATCTAACTTATGCTTTAGGAAAGAAAGGGTGGAATTCAAAATCATTAAAGGCCTATCCATATATAGCAATCCTTGCCTTATAAAAAAAAAGAAGAAGAAGATAAAAAAATAAAAAGAAAATAAAATTTGAAAAAAAAAATTATGTGAAAAGGAAGGAGAAGCTTCAAGATTTAAGGGCCTAATCAAAAATTTGTTCCACATCTGATCCTTTTAGAGTATAAGATTTGAGAAAATATTGAAGCTTATAAATATAATTTAGTTAGAATAAGTATTTTTAGTAAAGATTTCTAATTAAATAAATTAAAATGCTTAAACCCTATATTTTGAAAAATCTAAAAGTATTTCTGAATAAGATAGGAATCATATTTTCATAAACCTTTACCTAAGAGATCTCTAAACTTTAAATTGGTCTCATTTACTAAATGTTTTTCTAAATTGAACTATTACATTTCTAGAACAAAATTTAGAAACTTCTAAAGAAACTCTTCACATAATTTACTTATATGATTTTATATGATTATAGTGTCCCTTGAGGACAAGTATAATTTCATGTTTGGGGGAATTTTGATACACCTAAAATATATAATATTTTTATGCATATTTTTATACCTATTTTTGATGATATTTCACATTAATGGAACATAATTTTTTTAATTTTCTTGCAGGTATGATTAAATGGATGAATATAATGAATGAAGTAAAAAAGAATCAAATTTAGAGAAAAAATGATGAAAATTGAAGAAATGATCTGTGGCGACTAAGCACCGGAACCCGCGCTTACGCGGCAAGGCCCCACGGCTATGTGCACATAGTTGGAGTTTACATGCCAGATGAACCGCGGCTAAGCACCAGGATCTTGCCTTAAGTGGGGTAGTTATAAAAAACGAGTTATTTAATTTTTGGCATGATTTAGAAGAGGTTTTTTAGGCATCTCTTGGCAAGAACTTGGTTAACTTCTTAGTGGCGCCAAATTTCATTCAAAATACTTTTGAATGAATGCATCTTTTGGAAGATACATTGAATTTGGACACAATTTAAAGAGATATGAAGGCACCTATTAAAAAATTATTAGAAAAGAAGACTTGAAGTGCAGTGTGAGTGTGTGGTTAAAGGTTTTACAGAGTCTAGAAAGAGAGTAAATTAGAGTGTTCTAGTGTGATTGTTGTAGAGTGTATAATTAGTGTAAGAGTGTTCTTTCATTAACTACTACTCCACTTCACCACTTCTACTTAAATTTAGTTTATATTAGAATTAGATTAGAGATTGGGAGTCCTCAGAGTTGGGCTCCAAGTTCTATGGAGCATTGTAAGGAAAAGTAAAGTTTCAATGGAACTTCAAGGGTGTTGTGGAGAGGATTTATAGATAAGTCTTTATCTTTGTTATTACATTTGGTTTTTAATTAAGACTTCTTGTGTTTTTACTATGATTACTTCTTTTAAAGCAAGTTATGATTGTATTTTCTCCATGAATTCTGAATAGTTTTCTTTATCTTTTCCTTAATATGATGAAGTAATAAAGATATGGAAGTATGTTGCGTGAAGTATAGTATTCCAATGTTGGAAGAAGTTGTGATGATTCAAAACCTTGCACTTCATTTACTTCTTCACTTGGCCAATTAAGATGTTAAAATATGTTGTGAGAACATGTAAGAACCAGTATGGTATTGTCTCGGTCAACAATTGTGAAGAATCACATGAGATTATATGCATGAGAATATAATTCATATGGTTGAGTGCAAATAAATAGTGAGATATACTTTGATGGGTGTAAAACTAGAGGACTTTAGTGTGACAACCTAAAGCCCCCAATTTAATTTATTATTTTATGTTTTGATACGAGATGTTAGCCCACAAGTGGAGGGAATCAAGGAAACTCTAAAGTGAGAGCTAGTATCTTTCTTGCATAACTCATCTTCAAGATTTATTAAACAATAAATTAACCAATGCTCTTCATAGCATCTCTAGTAAGGGTAAAGAATATATATGCTCCGGTTTTGCACAACACATTTAGTATACTTCTACAACAAAATTTCATAAATTGTTACTGATTCATAAGAAGGAATAATATATTTTATTTGCATTTCCTTACATCTTATAAAACTTTAGTTAAAGTTATTGTTAACTTTTATTTCAAATTATAAAAACTAACAATAAGAATCAAATTTTCTTTCCTACAATATTATCTTTAGTTTGAGTAAGAACTTTCTTAAAAAGTAAAATTTAATTTTTAATTTTCATTATTTAACACTTTTTCTGTGGGTTCGATATCTTGGGGCTTAATCAGAAATCCCTATATTACTTGATAACAATACGTATACTTGCGTAGTATCCCATTTTAAAATATCATGTAAATCTTTTATTTACATTAGCATCAAGTATTTAGCATCATTGTAAAGAAAAAGATATCATTAACAGAAGTATCAATTCATATGTAAAACGTAAGCATAAATATCAATGGATCAAAAATCTACAAGTATTTTTGAATTAGATAGGAGCTCATATTTTCATACTTTTTCACTTTAGAAATTTTCTAAACTTTGAATTGGTCTCATTCACTAAAGTTTTTTTCTAAATTGGAATACTACATTTCTAGAATAAAATTTTAGAATCTCCTAAAGAAACTCATTCACATAAGTTGCTTATGTTGGTTTTAAATGATTGTAGTGTCACATAAGGACAAGTAACTTTTTAAGTTTAAAGAAATTTGATATACCTTAAATATATAATATTTTTGTACACATTTTTATACCTATTTTTGATGACATTGCACTTTAATGGATGGTATTTGTGTGTTTTGATTTCAAGTACACTTAAATGGACTAAATATGTCAAAAGGAGTGAAAAATTATCAAATTTGGAGTGAAAATGAAGAAGATGTTAAAGTGAACTAGGGTGGTTAAACGCCCAGATCTGGCACCTAAGCGCTCGAAGACAGAGAAGTCCGCGCTTAGGCACTAGAGTCTTGCGCTTAAGCACCGGGTATTTACTTTCCAATTTGTGGAATTTTTAATGAATTTTGAAGAGGTGTTTGAGGAATCCTTTGTACAAATGTGGGCAACTGATCAAGGGCGCCAAAAGACATTCAAATTACACTTGAAAGGATGCATCTCTTAGGTAGATTCCTTGAATATGGACACATTTTGAAGAGACACCATGGAACCATTTGAAAAATTATAAAAAAGAAGATTTAAAAGAGATAAAGAGAGGCTATTAGAAAGTAGAATTAGAGTAATTAGAGAGCATTTATAGTAAGAATTTGTAGGATTCTTACTTAGGGTTTCTTCACACATATCTTATTTGTAGTGAAAAGGAAGGTGAGTAGAGATTTCTAAGTAAAAATTCATTATTTTAGAGAGATTTAAACCCTCTTGGGTTGGGCGACAAGTCCTATGGAGTCCTCTAAAAGAAAGGAAGAGATTCAAAGGAACTTCAAGAGTTTGGTGGAGAGAAGCTTGAGTTAAGTTTTTCTTTTTTTACTACATTTGGTTTTAATTGATACTTCTTGTGTTTTCTACATTATTTATACTTTTAAAATTACTTTTTGTTATGTTTTATCCATGGATTATGAGTGGTTTTCTTTATATTTTTCCATAAAAGGGAAGTATTTAAGTGTTGGATGGAAGTTGTGGAAGTATTGATCTTTAATGTTGGAAGTAGTTGTGTTGATTTAATCCTTGCACTTCATTTACTTCTTGATTTGGTCAATTTAGATGTTAACATTTGTTGCGAGAACTTGTAAGATCCTAGTAGGTATTTTCTTAATCAACAATTGGTAGATATCACATGAGATTTTATGGATGAGAAAGTAATTCACTTAATTTTGTTCAAATAAATAAGGAAATAAATTTTTATGGGTGTAGAATTAGAAGACTTTAGGATTTATGACTAAAACCCCCAATTTTGTTTATTGTTTAGGTTTTGATACAATATGTTAGCCCTCAAGTGGAGGGAAAGGAGGGATCTCTAGAGTGCGAGCTAGTATTTTCCCTACCTAACTCATCTTCAAAAATATTCAAACTTTAAATTAGCCAATGTTCTTTATAGCATCTTTAGTAAGGGTAAAGAATAATATTGCTCCTATTTGGCACAACACATTTTTCATTCTTCCACAACATAACTCTTGTACTTAATACTTATTCATTATAATGAAGAATATATTTTCACCTACAATTCTTTAATCAAACAAAAATCACATCATATTTAGTTAATTAAGCACTTTATTTCATAATTTATGAAAATACCAAAAAAATGGATTTTTAAGTTTTCTATTATCTAAAACTGTTTAAGTAACTTTCCCTAAATATATTTTGTGATCTAAAACTTTTTTATCTTTTAAACATCCAAAACTTTCCCCGTGGAATCGATATTTTGGTGCTTAATATGAAATTCCTAAATTACTTGATAATGATATATATACTTGCATAGAATCCCAAAATTTAAATATAACAATTGAATATTTATTTATATCAGAATCAAGTTTTTGGCATTGTTGTAAAGAAGGAAATTTTATATCATAAATATAATTATAATCTTATTAACACAAGTGTAAATATTCCAGTATTTGTGTGAGGGATCACAAGTCAGTGAGATTGATGTTGAAGGTATTTGGAATTGGGGACTGTAGGTCTAACAATATTTATTAGATTTACACTATCAGTTTTCTAAAATTAAATACTTATTTTCATTCCTTAACTTAAATTGTAGTATTTAAAAAAAATTTTCATAGAGTACAAATTCTTAAAAGAGTATTATTCCAAAATCTCTTAATTTTTTAAAAATTCAATATTTCCTTCAATAAATAGTAAAATCATTTTTCTACTAGTTTCTACTACACATCTTAACTTTAGCTTCATCCATTTAACTAAAGTCTTTACTAAGTTTTCTTATTACATTTCTATACTTAAAATTTTAGTATTCTTAAAATAACTCGTCATAACAAAAAAAATTAAAATAAAATTTATCTATAGTTTCTTTGAGGACAAATAATGTTTAACTTTGATGTTTATTTTTATTCCACCACCAAACTTAAAATTTTAAATATGTTGCAATAAGTTCCATAAAGTGATGCAGGATGAAAAATAGAAGTTGGATTTACATGCAACTACAACATCCTATCAAATTCATATACATCCTTAATTAGGATAGAAGACTACAGAAGAAATTAAATCTAGCCTAGAACATGCTTGCAATAATATTAAACTAAACGGAAGTATACTAACTTTGAAATTTATTTTTCATCCTACCCCCAAACTTGATTTTTATCATGTACATCATTCAATACAGAAAATATAAGCAGGAAGAAAAACAATTAACAAATTGTATCTACCACAAATGTTTATAAAAAACATTTACAAGTATTCATCAGGACAGAACAATTTACAATAGAAAGTAAATCTAAACTAAACATTCCAGAATAAAATTGAACAAAAGAAAGGTCTAACAAGCATTACAAGTATCAACATAATAATATATATATATTTAGGAGTTCTCAGAATGTCCATATTGTTGTAACATAAACACAAACACACATGATAAATGAGGTGATTTCTTCTTTTAACTCATCACATCTCATTACCTTACTTCTAATTTCTAATAGAATCACTACACTAATAAATTAAGTACTTTTAAATGATCTTATAGGATCTAATCCTATGGACATGATTATCCATGATATATTGGCTCGTGTGCACCAACCTCAGGTGTCACCATATCCCTTTAAATATGAACTTCTAACAGTTATAAGGATAGTGTAAGATCTTCCATAAGTTACTCATCAATAGGTTCATGACCCTACCTAATGAAAAAAATTCAAAGCAAGGAAGTAACAAAATTGAGATGGATTTATCACGGTCCAAGCTGAAGATAACTTTTGTAAAACTCAATTCTGGTTGAGACTCAAGTCATAGTGGACTCATCAATCTAACTACTATAAGAGAATACATACAAATCTAGGCATAATAAGAAGTTAAGGAACCATCTCCTTCATCACATACACAATAATCAAATCAGACCACAAACAATCCAAATATCCATCAAGATCAAATCAATCCGATAACAATCTAAACATCCACAAAAATATTAATCAAACTGATTAATCTACACTTAAGTAAACATAATACAACCCTAACAATCATGACTCTCAAGCTCACTAAATCAACCCACACTAATAACTATGGATTGCTTCCCATAAAACTTTTGGTTTAACATCGTCAGCCAGACAAATAATTTTTCCTGGATCAAAATTCCAATTATGTTATCCTTGATCAACAGCACAACCTTTTCAAGATCCATGGATTCCTACAAAATTTTCGATATTTAGTTTCTCAATCAGCTTTTTCTTTTCAGATTGATTCAGATTATTGTTTCTCAAATTTCTTTCTATATCCAAAAATCTTTCAATGATTTTTTCAATTTACATATAAATTTAATTTTTAAAATTTATAAGAAATGGATCTCTATAAGATAGTTTAAGATCTCTGAAATTTTGGTTCGGATTCTCTTGAGTGGATTCAGATTATGGATCAAATTCTACAAGATTACTCTCCTGTCACAAGTGATCTTCTAATACTTCCCCTTGAGATACTACAATAGGATATATCATTCATAAATCTAGATATTGCATGATCCATAAACTTCCTTTTACCATTAAGAACCTTCTTAAACTTCACATAACTAGGAAATTTTTATAATGCCTCAGTAAATGAAATATTCATTGTTAATTTCTTGAATTCTTCTATAAATCTTTAGAATTTTTAGTCTAATATTTATATCAACATTCTCTAAGGAAATGATGGAGGTGGTCTTTCTATATCTATCTTGGTTGACAAAAAAGGTTTCTCTAGTTCCTTAGGAATTTCTTCCGTTGGTCTTTCAATCTCTTTTTTCTCCTTCTTCAACTCAATGCTCTTTAGAACCATGTCCTCCAATTTACTTCCCATTCTTAGTAGGATAGCTTTATCTTGCCCACTATTATTCTCCTTAAGGTTTATCTCAGGGTTACCAAGCAAAATATTTAGAGAATAACTATTAATTGAATTAACAATCTACCTCAGTTGGTTTTCTATATTCTTTAATGCAACCCCTTAACATTCAAACTAACTCTATTTGAAAAACATTCTCTTATAATAAATCCTCTCCTCATTTTGTGGGACAAAGTTAATATTTGGAGAAATCTTAGCCTTCTCGGGTATGTAAGTTTCACAACAAATTTTAACAATACAAGTGATCAGTTTGAAAAGTAATTTACGAGGCGATGATAATACCATTACATTTATGAAATAAGAGAATTTGTAGGTATATCTAAATTCCTAAACATGCATCCAATTCATTACAGAAGGAATGTAAAATGAAGATATTGGCATAAGCAGTAAAAGAATTGATAGAATTATGAAATAAACTAAGTGCCAACAAGGAAAACATGTTTACCTATCCTATTTTGAGCATATTGGTATACTTAGTATTCTATTAGTTGTATGCAACTATCTGTCACCTAGAAGCTTCTAATAGAAACATATCATGAATTATATTTCCTTAAAAGTTGCATTGCCGCCCATACAATTTTGCAATAGCCAACCAGACAATGTGAGTGCACTCTAGTTGTGAGATCATTGCTCTCCCGAGTCTTAGTTTCACTCACAATGGATGTTAACATAACTATTGCCACTTAATTTATGTTAATGAAGCGAAGGAGATATTATTCATCACATTAAAATCAAAAAAAAATTCTATCATAAAACAAATTTTCCTACACATGTCACTACTTCATATTAAAAGTGAAGAGTAAAGAATAATACTTACGAAGTATGGATAAAACACAATTGAAAACCTCATTTAAATAAAACAAATCACTAGAAAGTTTACAACAATTACAAGATAACGAAGAACAAAATACTTAGTTTTTTCCTCTTGAAAAAAAAGACAAAAAATCTCTCCAATAAAGTCCCTTACCGATCCATGCGCCGCTCATTATCTTAATCAAATCTCTCAAAATCCCTCACTAATATCTCATGAAAATAGTGAAATCCACATCTCAACAAACTCACATCAAACTCTCTATAAAATCCTTTTAAAAATTGTTCTAAAACACCCTCTATTTCTTTCATGAGAGGCACCAAGCCCCTTTTTTTATAAAGACACAAAAGCAACCATTTTCCAAAGAGACGCACCTATTCACTCCGAGAGACAACCTCTTCACTTCAAAAGATACAGCTCTTCATTTTTAGATTTCTAGATTTATCACATGACTCATTAGGGCATGCCTAACCATCTAGAACCTTCCATGACATCCTGAAACCACCAAAAGTCGTCCAAAAATGTCCCTAACTGTTTTTGGAGCATATGCGCCAGTTTCTAGCTCCTAGGCATTGTTTTCTAATTGTTACTAGCACCTAGGAGCCAAATTTGGTGCCTACGTGCCACCCTTTATGCAGCTCCACCATTTAGCCCCGTCTTCCATCATTTTAACTACGCTTCACCCTGCTTCATCTCTGTTGTGCTCAAAATTGGTATACCTACAGAATATAAATTAAAATAACCTTTCTTTAAAGTTCAAAAACATGTGATAAATGTAAACGAGATTAAGCATAGAAAGATATATCAAAAAGAGTCAGATCAAAATTTTCTTCTTTGCTCAATTTGGCTCTAAATTACATTGTTTTTGCTTCATTTTCACAAAGAGCCCATTTTTTGTACATGAAGACAAAAATATGTAAAAGTCCTTCCTTTAAAGTGTAATATCATTAAAAATGTACATAAATGGAGCAAGAAATGTACACTAAAAATATAATTTTTAGGTGGATCAGTCCTCAGGATATAATATTAAAGTGAAGGATTTATGGGAAGACAACGACAAGAATTTGCCTAAGTTGTTTCATATGGTGCATTTTAATGATGCTAATTTTATCTCTTAAATTCCTATTTTGCTTGATAAAAAGGATGTTCCCAAGGTTAAAGGTAAGCAAAGATTCTGCTACTAAGGCTTTTGCTAATAATTTTCAATCATTTCATGGGTGGATCTTAACTGGAATTTGTATAAATGGGTGAAGCCTTCAATATCTTTTTTCTTTATTTTGATCGTCCTTCACGAGATCATACCTCCTGATAATATTTTTAATCTTAAGAGCTTAAGATTGTCTTCTAAATGTGTCCTTTGTAAGCACGTTGAAAAGTCTCACATCCATTTTTTTATTTCCTGCAATTTTGCTAGTGATATTTTGAAGAATGTTTATGATATTTATGGTAGAAACGATGTTTTTTGTGGTCACACTAAAATTGCTGCTATCTTTGATGATTGGAAGGATAAGGGGCAAGATTTCTTATCAAGTCTTCCTTCTATTGTGCTTTGGATTATTTGGGTTTTAGAAACTTTGTGAAACACAATGATGAGATCACTACAGCTAGGAAAACTTCCTCTAGGATATGTATTTATATGTTCAAAAGCCTATCTCTTAATGGTTTGAAGTATACATGTAATGTGTATTCAAAAGATATGGTGGCTAAACTTTCTATTAATTTTACTACTATTCACCAATTGCTGATTGTTTGGAGTAAACCTTTTGCTCCTTTTCTTAAGCTTAAAACTGATGGGATTAGGAAGCAAGATTGTGCGGGTGTAGGTGGTGTTAGTAAGGATTGGAGTGGTTTTGTTCTTTATTGGTTTGCTGCTCCTGTGGGTCCTGTTTCATCAATTCTAGCTATAGCTGATGCTATTATTTTTGCTCTTTTAATTGCCAAGTAGATGGATTGTCGTAATATAATTATTGAGATGGATTCTCTCAATCTTTGGCAGATTTACAGGTCTATTTTTTTGTTCCATTAAAGTATTCATTTATAGGTAAAATGTATCCAATGCCTTTAAATGGTCTCATACTAAAATGGATAGGAATAATGTTGCAAATTAGGCTGCTAGTTTGGGGTCACTTCTGAATGCTCCTTTTATTTCTAAGCTTATACCTGGAGATCTTCAACGTTTGGTCATGTTGTATGTTTAATTTGTTTTAATTGTTTTTGGTGTGTGTGTTGAGTTGTTTTTTTGTAAAGTGGGCCATTTTTTGTTTTCTTTATTTGGGTTGTAGGGTGTGTATGTGGGACCTCTTTTTCGATTTTCTACTTCTTTTTTGGAATAAAATGAGAGCCTTATAATGCTCTTTTACCAAAAAATTGTACCTTGAAATGCGCTATATTATGCTATAACTGTTTCATTATATCTTTTTTTTTATCCTAAATTGTTCTTTTTGAACCTGCCCTGGGAGTTTTGAATTGAGTGAAAGAAGGAAGAGAGAAAAAGAGTTTAGCAAGTCAGAAGCTTCTTGTAGAGAGAATTAGCCAAAGGTCCTAATATTCGTATTCTTGTCTCATATTTATAAAGACAAATCTTGTACAATTAAAAGAAAGTGGGAGTATTTTAGGAAACAACTTCTAATATAATTGATGCTCTAATTGTTCAGATAGATTTTATACAATATTTGTATTATAATTTGAATTTTAACAATGTGGCAATTGGTTAGCTGAATTGCTTGAATTCGTGTGACTGAGTTGACCAGCTGAGTGGCAACCATGCCATGGGTTGGTAGGCCAAGGTGCCCAATTGAGTGCCAACCTCATCCAGTACGGTAATGATGGGTCAAATATTGGTCACAATCAAGAAGTTATGCCTGGCTCAGTCAGTCTGGATTGTCGGTGTGGTATGCCACTCAAATCTCTCATCGTAGTGTGTTGATTGATTCTTGACCATGTCATTAACAGCAGAGGTGTAGGATGTCCTAGTTATTTGGCCATCTTCTGAATGCTTTAAGATTCATGCTTATAGTTCTGGTGTAAACATATTAGTCCTCTGAAATTTTTTGCTCATTGAAAGTGACAGCTATGATAATGACATGAAAATTATTAGTTTTCAATGGTACTATTATCAAGAAGATCGATTTAATAATCAACTCTACTTGGATTTGAGGCCCAGTATGTTATATATATAGATTCATTGGCTTGATATTGAATCTATTTTTATTATTCTTCTTTGATCAGCTCATTTGGGTTATGGATGATGATCTAGGGGTGCTCCATGTTGACCCTAAGATTCTGGCAAACATGGGCTACGGGCCCTCAGCTTTTGCAAGGAAGATCTAAGGTAAGAATGATAAATGGTTAAGGACGAAACTTACGCTGGCTTATCATGTCTGCTCATTTGGGGGCTCTTAGAGGAAACTGTCAAAGGTCTCTTGTCAAGAAACTATGACTTTGAGTTAGGCATGTGTCATGCTACGTGGGCCAGCAGGCCTTGCTCATTGAAGACATCGACGAGGGCAAAGAAAGGCCAGAGGGTATAGAGAATGGAATCTCTCATCAGCCGCTGTTGACCTCATTTTTTATGAGGTCTTTTCTCTTCTCTGTTTAGTACTCAAGATCTAGCCTTAGGCTTTTCCTTTGACTAATCTTAGAGGACTAGAAGTGGAACCCACACTTTAGAAGTTCAAACACCTCTTCACTCCCTACAAACCCCACAAGCTTGATTGTAGACCCCTAATCATCTAGAGGGTTGAAATCAAATGTGGAGGTTTAAAGGATGAGTTCCCTATAGGATTTCTTAGCCTTAGGAATACCCTGGGTGGCCTGGTCTGGTGAGGGTTGACCTGCACATGCACTACACACTCACACACATTCCAAGTCCTAAAACCACACTCTCACCCAACTTGACTTCCTGACTCACGTAGGTAATTCACATGGATGGTCCTTAACCCCTAAGCCCCTGGCTAAGAGGGTTAGGAACAACATAGTGAATGCCTTAAATGAGTCCTCTCGTGGCTCATATGGGATTAATATGGCTTCATGGCTCAACCAAAATGACTCCATTTCTACTCAAATTTGATCAATCTTCATTTTTCCAAAATTTCAATTTTTGACTCCCGGGGCCCTACACCCACCAAACCTACCAAAAACTCTCGAAATTGCCCAAATTTAGCAAAATCACCTAAATTCACCAAAATTCCTCAAAATTAATCCTAAACATTTCCCTCCACTCAAATTGATCATCCATAGCCAAAATACCAAAAATTCCAAAAGTACCCCCCAATACCCTCCAAATACCCAAAATGCCCTTCTTAGCCCAAAAATCAAAAATTTCAGAAAATTTCAAAAAAATTTCAGAAAATCCCAAATATTACCAATTTCATTTTGTTCAACTACACCATGGGTCCCTTTTGCCAATTTACCCCACTTTTACCAAAACCCTCAATTTGGCTCATTTTAAACCCATGTGAAGCCAATGTCAAACCAAACCACCCCAATTGACCTTAATTTTGGTCCAATTCAATTCTAAACTTCAATCCAATATCCCCAATATCAATTTAGACTAAATACAAGTCCAATTTGATTACATTTTGATCCAATTTCAACTTGAAGCTTAAAGCCCAATTTTAGCGAAAAACCTAAACTTAGCCCAAACCTAGCCTAATTCAACTCCAATTGGCCCCAAACCTTTTCTAAAACCTTCCCAACATCCCCACAAACAAAACACTAACTTGATTTGCCCAAAATTTGAACCTAAACTCCACCCAAACAGAACCCAAAAGCAAAATCCCTTAAATTGACCTAAGCCCAAACCTAACTCAAATGGGCCCAAATCCCAAAATTAGAGCCCAACCAAAGTTGAAAACTCTTTGTGACACCTCTATAAACATTTCACAACATTAATTTTACATCAAATCCAACATTATCCCAACCTTAGCCCAACTTAATCCAATTTGACCCACTTTGGCCCCTTTACCAAAAGTCCCAAATTAAACCCAATTCAACTCTAAATTATTCCAAACCAATTCCAAATCATTCATGACACATCCCTAAACTAAACCCAACAATTGTTTGGCCCAAGCCTTTACTAAAATTTCATCCTAAAATCCATTTTAAAATCCAAAAGCCCACTTCCCTAAACCATTTTAAAAGACCATATTCACTAAATTTCAAAGGCCCAAACTTCTTGCTAAATCCCATATGACATTCTTTTCATCACCCCATTAATTGATATCATCCCTTAAGTCCTAAATCAATCATCAAATAATCCTAAATTAGGCCTCATTCAAAAATCACCCATAAATCCCAAAAATTCAAAACCTTCTTTCATGTAAATGACCAAGCTTTGTCCCAAGCCATTTACAAGCCATATGAAGCCAAGGAAGGTTTGACATGTGACCAAGCCATTAATGGCAAAAGGAGGGCCCCCTTTCTTAATCCTTCATTAAGCCTTTTTAACCATAACCATGTCACACACTAAACCAAGTTTAGCCACCTCACCATGGATGGAGACTTCACCACTCCAATTCATCTGACCTAAATGATTTCCTCAGCCCAAATCAAAGCTTGGAAGGGTGCACCAAACCCAAATCCATGCATTTGACCAACCCAAGCCAAAAATGAGCCCTTCCCCCTTACACATTGATTCAACTCCTTTACACTTGGCATTTGCCAATTGAACTCACAAACCTCAAGCACTGACCTCCCTGATGACAACAGTGACCTGACCCTGGCCGGCCAACCACCAGGCCACAGGAAAACAACATGGCCGAGAGCTCCATGTGAGCTAAACTTTTCAATTCTGCCTTGCTGACTTGTCTTAACCCAAATGGACAGCATAGCTGTTCTTCTCCTCCCCTGAGTAGTTGATCCCAAGCCCTAACTCCCCCTGTGAGGCCCTCCAGCCATGCCTATTTAAACACCACCTCCTCTAAGCCATGAGAGGTGCTGAACAAAAACTTAACAAAACTCTGGCAAATTTGCTCCAAGACCTTCTCCCAACCTAGAGCAATTGATCCCCAGTGTCCATTTGCCCTAATACCCATTAACAGAGCACAAATTATCAGTCAAAAATCCACCCAAAAACCAGGACACTTCACCAAACTGAGCCAATCCTGAAATTGATTGACTCTACACCTTCACCAGACTAAGAGGAGAAGTTCCCAAGCAAAAGCCCCCTCACCGAAGCCGCCATTGCTTCCAACCTCCAAGCTTTGTGATCGGCCTTGGTCACTTTTGTACCTAGGCATTTTCCCAGAGCAAGAGACTTCATCTGGAGCTTGCTTGGACTCAATCGAAGGTGATACAACCCTCAGATTGAAGCTTCACTTCTTTGAGCAAAGGTATGAACTCACTCTTCCTCCCGAGCTTCTGGAGATTCTCCATTTTGTTTGAGTCGATTTTAATGCATATTTACCGTATGGATGTGTTCGTCTCTTCAAGACGAATCCATAGAGCATAAGAACACAAAAATCCAACGGCTCCTGGTCATCATCTACGACTGCTATGCACCCGTGACTGTCCACACTAAAACCCTAAGAATGATAAATAAAATAAGGTTATTTTCTATTTATTTAAATACCAAAATTTCAAAAATTTATATCTTTGCATAGAAATATCACAAAAATAAAATAAAAATACCCTCTTTCTGAGTGAACAGAGGAGAATAATGTGGAAAAGAAATCAAATTAATTTGATGAATATTTTATTTTTAATAATTTATTTACTGTTTCCAATGTTTTGATTCTCCATTTGCATAGACAATTCACCATGGCATCAGACCATAGGGCTTTTGAAGCCCCTGAGCTTAGGAACATTCCCTGAATATTTCAAGGTCAGAGGCCATCTCTGTGAAAAGTTATTGAATATTCAATTTTATGCCACTGTTTTAGGTATTTTAATTTTAATAATTAGCATGTTGTGAAATAAATTCTAGGAAAATTTGGTGATGTTCCTTAGGAGCAGAGGACCCTATGAAAAATATATTTTGAGTAATTCATTCATAATAACCTTAATTGGCCTAAACCTCTAAAATTGAATTTGAATTAATTAAGGTTAATCACACATCAAATTGACTTGAAAACAATTCTCCACTGATCTTTACAGTTAGAGAGACCTCACATAAAAATTTGAAATCAATTGGACTTCATTAACCCTATCAAATGGATTAATTAAGCCTCATAAGAAAAATGGAACTTTAAAAAATCTAAAAATACTTTTCAAAAATTCACAAAATTAGTTTTGGGGCTTCTCTGATATCAGGGGAGTTTAGGAAAATTAAAATTGGAATTTTCTAAAAAAGTTGATTTTTCATATTATTTTAATATTTTAATAATTAAAAAATAATAAAAATCATAAAAATATTAAAAATCATAAAAATGTCACATTTTGACTCCTAATCACTTAGGAACAAACCAAATATTTTTTCTAAGTCCCTAGGGTAAGATATTGAATTTTAAAAGCTTAATGTAATTTTTAATATTAAAAAATAAGTTTTTAAACATTTTCAGTAAAATAATTCTAATAAATCAAAGAAAAATCAGAAAATTATAAAATTTATTTCTTTGAACTCCTTGAGGTCAGAGAGATTTAGGAAAGATATAACTTCTATTTTTTAATTTTAATTTTATTTTATAATTAATTAATACTTTAAAAGTCAAAATAATTATAATAAATAAAATATAATTCAAAAATCACCAAAATTGGTCCAATGGGTCCTCTAGTCATTCGGAACACCCCATAAGTTTCTTAAGGATAGAAACTTTTCCTTGGTCATGTTGTTGAATTTTCTTTGAAAACCCCTATTTTCTACTAAAAATAATTCTATAAATAAATTAAATTCAGAAAAATCACATTTTCTCCTCTAATGTCTTAATTGACATATGAGTGAAGCGGCATAAAAGTTTCAACTTCATTTGAGCTCAATTTAGTGAGTTATGAAATAAATAAGCTTAAAAGGGCATAAAGGTAATTAAAAATTTTAACCCTCAAAATGGGGAGGTAAAACATTTGATCTTAATTTTATCTTGGATGATTGAAACTTAGGGAAATTAAGGGGTAGAAACCCATTAAAAACTTTGAAAATATAAAAAATGAAACTTTAATTAATTAAATGATTTATATTTCAGAAAGAATATATTTAAATTTGGATTATTAAAATAGGGATGTTATTAAGAGGACATTTATTCTTTAATTTAAAAATCCCTAAATAAGTCACTTTAACAATATTTAATTCTTAATTAAAAATTAAAATAATAATCCAAATTAACAATTAAAACTAACAATTAAAACTAAAATTAAATTAAATTCAATTAAAATTAAATTAAATTAAAATAAAATTAAATTAAAGATTAAATAAATTAAATTAAAATTAAAATTAAATTAAAAATAAATTAAATTAAATCAAAATTAAATTAAATTAAATTAAATTAAATTAAATTAAAAAAGAAATAGATTTAAATTAAATTAAATTAAAATTAAATTAAAATTAAATCAAATTAAATTTAAATTAAAATCAAATTGAATTAAATTAAATTAAAAATCATTTAACAACAAACCTAAACGAAATCATTAAGAATTAAATCTAAAATAATTTGAACACTACTCCAAACTTAAAATTATTAATTAAAACCTCATTATTAAATTAAAACGCTTTAAACCATTAATTCAAACTTTTAATTAATTATAATTAAAATTCTCGATAACCCAACTTGCCCTTAAATGCTTTAATTATTATAACTCTTAAATAGAGTATTAAGTGAAATGTCACTTCATTCATCAGGTAATCAAATACCTAAGTTCACTAAGCAAGAAACAAAGTTTAACTAAACTCCAGGATGATTAATTCACCTGTGCAACTAAATCTACTTGGACTAAAAACAATCCCAGAAATATTGAAAAGATGTTTAGGATTCGTCCTAAGCACTTCCTCAATATGACGGGGTGTTTTAGAAGAACAATTGTATTTAATTATTCTTTGATGAATAAAATCATCCTTAAAACCAAACCGACAACCTAGACGTCATAGGAAATGACTAGTTATAGGATTAGGAATTTGGTAGACAACCAAAACCCTTCCCTTACCTTTACCTAGGTATCTGTTGAAATATTTAAATGCCTTAACATGTGTTTTAAGTGCAGCTTGGGATGACGGGAAGACCCTCCAGGTACGCTTTTATTTTATTGCAATTTACTTTATTGCAATTTACTTACATGCACTGTACTTTACTTTTCTTGCATGTTAAACAAGACTTTTGCATGAAAACCAAAACCTTTAGCTTAGTCCCTAAACTAAAACCAAAACTAAATTAAAAGTCATTGCAAGATAAAATTCACCGCCACAACATTTCAAAATATAAAACAACTCAAAATTTAGTCACAAATAGAACAACAAAACTACAACTACAACTAAATTAAAACGTCTCAATGAATGATCGGGAATATCTCGGATGATGTAACCCACGTGTTGGTAACGGGTTTCCCAAGGTCTAAATGAAAGTGTGGAACTCATTCAGTTGAGTTTAGCAAATTCATCTGGACTAAGTGAATACGATGAAAATAACGGTGCCGGGATTACGGAACTGTGGGATCTTAATCGGTTCTGTTTAATTAACTTTAAGATTAGTTTTAATTAAAACACTAAAAAACACTTGGATTTTAAGATTTTCTCTAAACCGAAACACTTCTCACATCTTTTGATTTATGACTTCTAAAACTAAAACCTCTGCAACAACAAGGAGCTTGGAGCACAGTGGGGAGCACGGCCATCGTCATCAGCAAAACAACTCTACATCAGATAAACTTTCCTTAGAATTAAATAACCAAGCCATAGGATTTCGAGGTAGTTTGCCTAGTGCAACGTAAATCCTCAACCCTTTTGTTAGGCATTTGAATAATCATGTTATGTAAATTAAGCCCTAACCAGTCTTAGGATTCCAAGGTAATCGTTCGGTACGACATAAACCCTCACATCTTCCAGGTTATTTGTATGATCATGTCATACTAATATAAGTCCTAATAAATTAAAATTGGCAGGATTGCAACATTAAATAAATCCTCAAATTGAAGCCAAACAATAGGATAGTTTGGGAAGTTGCCAAGATTTCTTCTTGAATCCTCAACTTCTCCTACTTTTCTTCATTTGAACTCCTGAAAATAATTGTTCCAAATTTGATCCATTCCCTATTGAAATTTCCAAAACTCAAATCCTTTGAAAATCTTAAACTTTGAAATTATTGAGAGCAAAACAACAAATCATTATCTAGAGTTTTCTTAAATGATTCTCGTCATTTAAGATGTAATTAACTATAGGGGCTTGCCCTTAAAGGTAACTTTAAGAACCCAGGTAATATAAACCCTGCTTAATTCCTTTATATTAAGCAGGTGAACTCGTCGGCTTATAAAATTGGTTCGCAAACCAAACAGATGTCACAAATCTTCTAGTTTATTTAATTGAGCCCCATCATCAAGCAGTGTGTCTATTCTTCGGGATAGATACACGGCTTATGGTGTGGTGCTCGTTTATATAAACTATTTTGAGATGTGAGATCGGATTGATTTCATATCTTAAAATTTTCAAACTTAAAATTATTTTCAAAAATCAAATGATATTTTCTAAATTATATATATATATATATTTAAATTAAATTTAAAATCTAAAATTCGCCGACAACTTTTGTAGGCGACCTCCCTTTTTTTTAAAAATACAACACAAACCTAAAAATAAGCCGTACAATTTCTGGCGACTCCGCTAGGGAATTAGTTCCTCTGTCCATTTTGATCAGATGGTTTTGCTTTCATAAATCGGTAGTGAGTCCATGCCCCTAGTGGACCGAACTACTATTCTTTCCGTTGAAATACCACGTTCATTTCTGTCTTGAACGGGTATAGTCAACTCTCTCGAATTTAGGAGCCACTGTTTAGACCCCCCTAAACAGAGAGGTTTCGAGATCCTTTTAACTCTTTTATGAGGTGGGGTGGACCCCCAATATGTGTTAGTTTAGGAGCGATCCTTCGAGTTAAGAAGTCCTGCATAAAACTTTCTCTTCCTTTTCAATTCTAAATCAGGTCCTTTACCTCTTCTACAACCCTTTTTCCTTCAATCATTTTGTTTCTAACAAACAAACCTCCTAATAAACAATCTCTTTTAAAAAAATCACAAATACCCTAAGATAAACGAAAATGTGTTCGGACTCTTTCTTTTTCATCCTAAACTTTACGACGGAAAGAAGCATAATTTAGGACTGACATTCGGAATCTGCCCTGCAGAAAATGACTGCCACAAAGCTAATATTCTCCTTCACCAATGGAATGGACTTTGCCGTTTATAAGGATGAGTTGCCCGATAATGGGATCATCTGTTTTGGACAAGGATTCGGAAACACAGATATCAAGTTTGCTGATGTCACTCTCTTCACATTAATGGACAAAGTGTCGGAAACTGAAGAGCCCGTGATTGAGTTAAATCTTAAATCGACTCAAGAATTCCCTCCCTACAAAGGATTCCAGCTGAGAAGAGTACTACTGTTCATAGGAGGACTGTCGTCTCTACCCCCACCAGTCTAGTCATCTCTGCACCTACCCTGACCTCCGCCAAACTGAAGGGGAAGGAAATCCAAGTTTGTGATGAACCTGTCACCGTGAAGGGTACAGATTTTGCTACAATACCATCTGTTTTTGAGATTGGGTCAAGTTCAAGAATTGCACCCCTAACTCGGATTCAAAGGAGAAATAGAAGCAGAAAGATCGCCAAGAAAGCCAGAGCTACTGAAGTTGCTTTTCTAGAAGAAATTCCCGAGGAAAGAGAAGAACTGCCTGAGTATATACCTCTGTTGGAAGGGAGCAGGTTTCACCCTCTCTCTGTCGCATTAGATGAAGAGAATGTCCGTAGGATCGCCGCTGCATTACCCCGACCTGCGTACTACAACAATTACAAAAGGAAAAGGGATAAGACTACGCCATTTACTCGGCTGCAGGCTGTGATAGAAAGATTGGCAAAGAAAGAAAGATGCCCTGTGTCAGAAATCTTAAGAAGAATAGGAAGAGTGCCAGCTAAATCCCGCATCAGACCACGAATAGAGCCTGTTGCTGCCAAAGAGAAACCAAAGAAGAAGATAAAAGCCAGTCCACCCGTTGTTGTATCGGGTCTACAAATTAGGGAGGATACCACTTCCAGCATATAGCCGACAGACCATCCGGTCCTAGGCTTCCGACTGCGAGAAGGATGGTATGGCGACCTACTACTGGCGAGTTAAGACCAAAACAATGCCCTGAGAAGAAAAGTCTCGTCAGGAGACTTGAATCAGAAGAAAGTGCTACTTTAGTAAAGGGGACTCCCGGGAAGGAAGTTCAACAATCGTCGCGAGACAACTGCGAGACCGTGCCAAAAGTGCCACTAGAGGATGTCATGAACAAGTTAAGAACCGATATCTGACGGTTAGCAAAAGAAAGAGAAGAAGAATTAGGATATGAAGTTGACTCATCCGAGTTCATGGATGAGGAGTATGCCGAGATCAACATGGTTCAGACACGAGCATCGTCGGCTTCACAAGGTGCTCCGGCAGCTGCGGAAAGAGATGAACCAGAGGTGTTAAGAGCACAGATTCGGGAAAGAGATGACACAATTTCCCAAATGGCAAAGAGGATGGAAGAGATGGCTGCTGCCTTAGCCACTCTCCAGAGTCAGGTACAACCTCAGAAAGAGACACCCCCAGAAATTATCCATATTGCAGATGGAGGAAAAGAAATCACATCTTTCAACGGAGACAAACAAACAAAGAAGGATCCTGCACAAAGCATGATTCCAGAAAAGGACATTAAGAGCATGGTAGAACAGCAGGTGCGAGAGGCCCTAGCACAATCTAAGAATGGAGCATCTATTCAAAAGGGTAGACCTTACCCCGAAGAGTTCGATGAGGTCCAATACCCAAAAGGCTTCGTACCACCTCTGTTTAAGACTTTTGATGGAACAGGAAACCCCCGGCAACATGTACATTTTCGCGCTAGTTGCTGCAATGCCGGTGGGAGTGACGCTTTACTCTTCCGACAGTTCATCAGCACTTTATCAGGGATTGCCTTCGACTGATACGCAGAATTGCCGAACGGTTCAGTAAAGACCTTTTCAGAACTAGATAATCTCTTCGTGAAACGATTTGTCGGAGCTCAACACCACATCACTATCGGCGATCTAGTGGTGGAGCAACAAAAGCCGAACGAGACTTTAGTGGATTACAAACTTCGATGGAGAAACTTAAGCATGAAGTGTGAACCACAGTTTCAAGAACAACATGCAGTCGGCATCCTACTTAAGAGTATCCATGGCCCGATAGCACTTCTCCTTAAAGGGTTTACAATCAAGACTTTCGAGAAGTTGCTTAGCAAGGCGAGGAGCTTGCAAGAAGAGGCAAAGCGAGTTAAGTTTCATAGACAAGACCGATAGCGAAGCACTGTGAAAACATTTAAAAAGAAATGCGGAATCGTCGCGAGCGGTAGATAAGGGCAAGCAGATGGTTCAGATACAGTCAGAGCGGCCACAGCCTAGTTATCAACCACCACAACAGACTTATCAGCAACCTCAGCAAGGCTATCAGCAACCTCGACTGAGCTATCATTCGCCTCAGCATTATGAACAACCGCCTCATTCATCGCTTACCTTAAGAGAACTCCTAAAAAAAGAATATCCATTCAAAACTAAAGCAGTAGCAAAGATGTTCTGCAGCTTAATAAAGACACCAGATTTTTAGTTGTCATAGCCCAAGAGGCCGGAAGAAGTCAATAAGAAAGATCATTCGAACGATTGCCCTTACCACCAGATGCTCGGACATAAGATAGAGGATTGCATCACTTTCAAGAGTTGGCTTTATGACAATCTTCTGAAAGAGAACATAACGATCCCAAAGGAATACATGAAGGAACCCCAGAAAGGAGGTTCCGTCAATGTTATTTCAACAAATCCCATTTTTTCGATAAACCCTTACACCATCGATGATGGATGGTGTACCGTATGGACGAAATAATCAAAGAAAATTTTGGATCACATCCAAACCGCTTCAGTACACGCTTCAGCTCAAAGTTTGAAACTTGTCGAGCCGGCACAATCACTTGCGATTAAAGAACCACCCCAAAAGGAGGAGAAGATCGTGGAAGAAAAGAAGACTGAGGCTCCGAAGGGTAGACTAGGGGCTGCTTAACCTACATAGGTTATTTCTGATTCGGGGAAGAAATCCCTCGAAATCCTGACTCTGTATGATTATCTGCTCGCCCTAGCGGGATCTTATAATGATAAGGGTTATGACGTTGGCTACGTTTTGACTGTTTCTAACGATTACGTAACTAGCGACAACTGACTTAATCCGGATCTCGATTCCAATACAAATAACGATTCTCAAATCATACACAACCTCGACGACCACAACGAAGAAGATGTTCACAAAGGAGGCTACGAAAGCACGACAAGCAATGAGTCCATTTGTGAATTCTGGGGGGCTCCAATCACGATAGAATTAGAACTATCAGACACTGAAGCGACTTCAGAAGAGCCAGTTGCTCCGATTCAAAAAGAAACACCAAATTCAGAAGAAATAACTAAAGTAAATTTAAGAAGTGGAAAATTTCTACCCCCGAGAATGCGTCCAAAGGATAAAGGAAAGCAGGATGTTGCTCATGAAGAGCCAACCCCAGCAGAGGAACTGCCCATTCAGGAAGAAACCGAGCAACATGGTAATAAAGTGGGCTACAATGTGCTAGCCAATCTTAGGAAGCTACCAGCCAAACTAAGTATATATGATGCTCTGATCCTATCAAAGGAGATGAGAGAGGCTCTGATTAAGGCTTTACTTGATCCAGATATTTGTTTAGCCCAAATGGTCAGTAATTCCTTCGACGAGGTTTGCTCATTAAGAGAACAACGAGGTGTTACCTTCACGGACAATGATCTATTACTGGGAATAGCAGATCACAATCGACCGTTATACATTTCAGTCACTATTGGAAAGTTTACGCTCTCCAGAGTGTTGGTTGATCCGGGAGCATCAATCAACATAATCAATCTTCGGACGCTAGCATATTTGGAAATTGATGCTCGCGAGCTTGAAGCAGACAAAATGCTATTAAGTGGTTTCAATCAAAAAGGAGAAAGAGCTCTTGGATCGATAACATTATTAAAGAAGACCGGTGATTTAGCAAAGACAATCGCAAAATTCCACATAATTTATTCTGAGACATCGTTCAACGCTCTACTGGGTCGACCGTGGATCCATGAAAATCGGATGGTACCATCGTCTCTGTACCAGTGCATAAAGTGTTACGAAGGAGGAGAATAGTCTATCAAAGGTGACTTGCAACCATTCTCCATACACGAGATTAGAATTCATGAAGATGCGGCCTACTACGTGCCTCTGAAGAAAACAATCTTTTCCAGAAATACCATACCAAATGTAGCAAAAGAAATTCGAGAGGATGAAGAACCTGAAGTTCTAGTCCAACAGTTACTCACTACTCCCTTACGGCGAGATTGTGAAGATTTCTCCAGAACTCGCACCTGAGGTCGAGGCCGGGGACGAGGACGTGGAAGAAATGTTGGAACAGTTGGACAGAAGAAACAGGTCATCGATGTTGATTGGGAGAACAGTTCTGAAGAAGAAGCAGAAATTGAGAAAGAAGCAGCGATAATAAATCAGAAGAAACCACAGTTTAAGATCTCTCTCAAAGATGAAAGGAATGAAGAATAAAAATTAATGTACGAGAAGATTAACCATTGTGTACATACTATGACCCTGACCTCGATCCATTCTAATAAGATCGAGGGTATGGTGGTCAAGAAAGTACATGGTTGTGGTACTAAACCAATCAAGTTTTTCTGTGGTGCTTCTTCTTCTAATACTGAAAAAGATGTACAATTTGAAGATGTTACTTCATATGAATTAATGTAATTACCTTTTGAGTGGTACTCCCCCTGTGTTCAAAATTTAATTCAACGTGGTGTCCTACCTCGACAATGGACAAAAGGCCAATCACAACACTTTGAAAAATTGTGGAATAATGCCGGTCGGCCTCCCAATTCAAAATATGGTCTCGAATTCGGTACAGTAGGATCAGTTGACGATACGGGATTTTGCTTGGTTGTCACTTACGAACCTAATGAAGACTGCTTGGAAGCCTTAGATGATCTTGAAGATCTACCAATCGGCGACGCTCCACCAGAATTCGAAGAAGAAATCAAATCTACTATAGATGAGTTAATGGAAGTTAACTTAGGTACTAGCGAAGAGCCTAGGCCTACCTTTGTTAGATCCTTACTCAACAAAGAAGACTCCGAAAACATAATCAAGCTATTAATGTAATTCAAGGACTATTTTGCTTGGAGTTACGACGAAATGCCAGGATTAGCTCCAGAGGTTGCAATTCATAAATTAGGAGTGGATCCTACTTCCGTTCCAGTCAGACAAGCCCCCAGAAGAATGCGTATAGAAATTTAGCAACAAGTAATAGCCGAAGTTAAGAAGCTAATAGATGCTAAATTTGTCCGTGAAGAACAATACCCTACTTGGTTAGCCAACGTGGTACCTGTCAGAAAGAAGAATGGACAAATCAGAATCTGCATAGATTTCAGAGATTTAAATAAAGCATGTCCAAAGGATGAATTTCCACTACCAATCCCGGAACTGATGATCGACATTTCTTCAACACATGAAATCTTCTCCTTCATGGATGGATCATCAGGATACAACTAGATAAAGATGGCACCAAAAGACGAAAAGCTCACGACATTCAGAACGCTGATCGGAGTGTATTGCTACACTGTAATGCCATTCGGACTAAAGAACACAGGAGCAACATACCAAAGAGTGATGACGAAGATCTTTGATGATCTCATTCAAAACCAAGTCGAGTGCTACGTGGATGATGTGGTCATCAAAAGCAAAATGAAAGAAGATCACCTGTATGATTTGAGAATTGTCTTCGAGTGACTAAGACAATACAACCTTAAGATGAATCCCTTAAAATGCGCCTTTGGCGTTACCTCTGGGAAATTCTTAGGATTTATTGTCCGACATGGCGGGATTGAAATCGATCCAGAGAAGATTAAAGCTATTTTAGAAATGCCTCCACCCAAAACTTTGAAACAACTACGATCCTTTCAAGGGAAGTTGGCATATCTTCGACGCTTTATCTCGAACTTGTCAGGAAGGTGTCATCCCTTCTCGGCATTAGTTAAAAAGGACGCCAAATTCGTTTGGGATGAGAAATGTCAGCGAGCTTTCAAGGACGTTAAGCAATATTTAATGACACCTCTTGTCTTAGCAGCCCTAGTCTCAGGTAGACCGTTGATACTTTATATCGCGGCTTTAGACGACTCCCTTGGAGCCCTGCTAGCCCAGGTCAATGATGAGGGAAAAGAAAATGCCCTCTACTACTTAATTCGTCGTCTAATCCCGACGGAAGTAAAGTATCCTCCGATTGAGAAACATTATTTGGCCCTGAGCTTCGCCGCTCAAAAGCTCAGGCATTACATGCTTTCTCATAAAGTCAACCTTATTTCGAGAGTTAATCCGTTGCAATACTTGATGACCCGACCGGCGCTTTCTGGTAGACTTGCCAGGTGATCAATGATACTATTGCAATTCGACATAACTTTCGTTCCTCTTCGCGCCGTACTGGGACAAGTCCTAGCTGACTTCCTTGCAGCACACCCTTTACCGGCAGATTCGCCTCTCAACGATGATTTGCCTAACGAGTAGATAATGAGCATAGAAGACCCCGATGATCGACGTTGGGAACTGTACTTCGACAGAGCTTCCTCAGCACAGAAGAACAAAGAATTGGAAACGATAGTTCCCGGTAAGGCAGGAATCTAACTAATCTTTATAACACCGGAGTGGGGGATGTTAAAATACTCCTACCACTTAACATAATCGTGTACAAACAACGACGCATAGTACGAAGCCCTTATAATCGGATTGGAATTAACCATTTAGATGGGAATAACAGACATCAACATTTACGGAGATTCTTAGTTGATCATTCAACAGGTCGTCGGGCAGTACAGAATTTTAAAGCCAAGACTCGAGCAGTACTTTCAGTACACAATGAAATTGTTGGAACAAATTCCAAACCTAACAATCTACAAGATTCCCGGGAAAGAAAATGCTCTTGCGAGATGCGTTAGCCCGCCTTGTAAAGGAATTTGCCTGCTTGCAGGATGAGTCAGTCGAAGTGTCAGTTCAAGGATGACAGGTCCTATCACAGCTCGACATGGATACAATACACAAATCAACAGAAAAAGCATAAGAAACAATTGTAGCAGTGACGTAAAATATAGAAGATTGGCGGCAGCCATTAATAGACTACTTGCAGACAGGAAACCTGCCTTAAGATAAGTTGATAGCCCATCAAATCAAGAAAATAACTTTGTATTACGCATTAATAAACAATATATTATACATAAGGTCTTTGGCCAGATGTAGCTAAGATGCCTGAGCGGGTCCGAGGCTCATGAAATCGTTAAAGAAGTACATTCAGGACTTTGTGGCGCTCATCAGTCGGGTCTGATAATGAAAATGAAGATTAAAAGACTAGGGTACTACTGGCCCTCAATGATGACCGACTGTATGAAAGTTGCCAAAAGTTGTCACCAGTGCCAAGTGCACGGAGTGGTACTACACCAACCTCCAAATGTGCTACATCTGACAATCGTGTCGTGGCCATTTGAGTGTTGGGGCACAGATATTGTGGGTCCGATAGAACCGCCTTCTTCAAGAGGACATCACTTTATTCTAGCTGCTACAAACTAATTTCTAAATGGGCAGAAGCTATACCACTCAGAGAAGTGAAGGCGAGACCACGTGTTACGGTTTTTCGAGAACCAAGTCGTCTACCATTTTGGGGTACCACGCGGAATCATTTCAGATAATGGATCAGCATTCAAGAGTACAAAGATCAACAATTTTATCAGAAGACATTGGATCGATTGGCGATACTAAATGATCTACTACCTGTTCGGCTTATTTTTAGGTTGTGTTTTGAAAAGGGGGTCGCCTACAGAAATTGTCAGTGAATTTTTAATTTAATTTAAATAAATAATTTGAAAAGTAGTATTTGATTTTTAAAAATAATTTTAAATTTGAAAATTTTAAGATATGAAATCAAGCTGATCTCACATCCCGAATAGTTTATATAAACGAGCACCACATCACAAACCGTGTATCTATCCCGAAGAATACACACACTGCTTGACGACGGGGCTCGATTAAATAAACTAGAAGATTTGTGACATCTGTTTGGTCTGCAAACCAATTTTATAAGCCGACAAATTCCCCTGCTTAATATGAAAGTATTAAACAGGGTTTATGTTACCTGGGTTCTTAAAGTTCCCTATAAGGGCAAGCCCCTATAGTTAATTACATCCTAAGTGACGGGAATCACCTAAGAAAACTCTCGATGATAATCAATAATTCTGCTCTCAAGAATCTCAAAGTTTAAGTTTTCAAGGGATTGAATTTTGGAATTTCAATAGGGAATGGATCAAATTTGGAACATTTTATTTTGGGAATCCAAAGGAAGAGGAGTAGGGGAAGTTGAGGATCCAAGAGGAATCTTGGCAACTTCCCGAACTATCCTATTGTTTGGTTTCGAGTTTAAGAAAATCCTAATGTTTATTTAATGTTTTGATCTTGCCAATTTTAATTAATTAGGACTTATATTCGTATGACATAATCATACAAATAGCCCCGAAGATGTGAGGGTTTATATCGTATCGGACGACTACCTCGGAGTCCTAAGACCGGTTAGGGCTTAATTTGCTATGCAAATGCCTAACGAAGAGTTGAGGATTTATGTTGCACTAGGAATGTTTAGCTGAAGTAGACTCAGGTTTCGCTGATAACGATGGCCGTGCTGCCCACCATGCTCCGAGCTCCTTGTTGTTGCAGAGGTTTAGTTATAGAAGTCATAAATCAGGAAATGAGAGAAGTGTTTTTGTTTAGGGAAAATCTTAATTTCCAAGTATTTTTAATATTTTAATTAAAACAAACCTTAAAATTGATTATAACAACACCGGTTAAGATCCCACGGTTCCATCCTTCCGACATCGTTATTTTTATCGGATTCACTTAGTCCAGATGAATTTGTTAAACTCAACTGAATGAGTTCCACACTTTCATTTAGACCGTGGGAAATCCGTTAGCAACACATAGGTTACATCATCCGAGGTATTCCCGATCATCCAACGGGACGTTTTAATTTAGTTGTAATTGTAGTTTTGTGTTCATGTTTGTGATTAAATTTTAAGTTGTTTTATATTTTGAAATGTTGTGGCGGTGAATTTTATCTTGCAATGACTTTTTACTTAGTTTTGGTTTCAATTTTAGGGACTATCCTAAAGGTGTGGGTTTTCATGCAACAATTTGTTTATCATGCAAGAAAAGTAAGTACGATGCGATTGAATAAATTGCAATAAAGTAAATTGTAATAAAATAAAAGCGTACCTGGAGGGTCTTCCCATCATCCCAAGCTGCACTTAAAACACAATTAGAATATTTAAGCAAGTTCCTAGGTAAAATTAAGGGAAGGGTTATGGTTTTCTACCAAATTCCTAATCTTATAGCTAGTCATTTCCTATGACGTCTAGGTCCTTGTGTTTTGGTTTGAGGACGATTTTCTTCATCAAAGAATAATTAAGTTCAGTTGTTCTTATAAACATCCTATCATATTGAGAAAGTGTTTAAGAAGAATCTCAAACATCTTTTCGATATTGCTAGAATTGTTTTAAGTCCAGAATGAATTTAATCATACAAATGAATTAATCGTCCGGGAATTCAAGTTTTGTTGTTATCTTACTCAGTGAACTAGGACATTTGAATATCCTATAAGTGAAGTAACATTTCATTTAATGTTTTGTTCAGGAGTTATGGTAACCAAAGCTTTCGAGGGCAAATTGGTGCTCAAATTGTTTGTGATTTAGTTTAACTTCAGTTAAAGGGATTAAATTTGGAATAGTGTTCAAGTTGCTTTATATTTAACTTCTTTATGTCTTAGGTGATGTTATTTAATTCAATTTAATTTAACTTCAATTTAATTTAATTTGGTTTAGTTTCAATTTTGATTCAATTTAACTTGATTCTATTATTTTTTTTTTTAATTTAATTTAATTTAATTTAATTTAATTATTTATTTATTTTTTTTAATTAATTTAATTTTTATTTAATTAATTTTATTTAATTTTAATTAAATTTAATTCAATTTAATTTAATTTGTTCAATTTAATTTAATTTAATCTTTAATTTAATTTTATTTTTAATTTTAATTTAATTGAAAATTTAAAAAGAGTTTAATAATTTAACTTTTTTTTTTAATTTAATTTAATGATTATGTCCTTTAACATTTTAAAACTTAAATTTGAATTATCATTTTAATTAAGAATTAAATATTATTGAGATGATTAATTTAGGGATTTTTAAATTAAATAATAAATCTCTTCCTAATAATATCCCTATTTTAATAATTCCAATTTCATTATTCTTCCAAATTTAATC
Organism: Papilionanthe hookeriana x Papilionanthe teres; assembly: GCA_022702705.1. Classification (NCBI taxonomy): domain Eukaryota; kingdom Viridiplantae; phylum Streptophyta; class Magnoliopsida; order Asparagales; family Orchidaceae; genus Papilionanthe; species Papilionanthe hookeriana x Papilionanthe teres. The sequence goes on from CM040424.1 coordinate 171,001,062, forward strand.
AATTATTTAATTAAGGTTTATTTTAATTATCTTCAAATTGTTTAGTAGGTTTCTACCCTTTAATTATTTAAGTTTCAATCATCCAAATCAGATTATGATCAAATATTTTACTTGTTAATTTTTTTATTAAACCTAAAGTTTTAATTAAGGGTTAAAATTTTAATTACCACTTTGCCCTTCAAGCTTAATAATTTCATAACTCACTAAATTGAGCTTAAATGAACTTGAAATTTTTATGTGACTTCACTCATATGCCAATAAAGACATGAGAGGAGAAAATGTGTTTTTTCTATATTTAATTTATTTATGTAATTATTTTTTGTGGAAAATAGGGATTTCCAAGGAAAATTTAATAATATGACCAAGGGAAAGTTTCTGTCTTGAAGAAACTTATGGGACATTCCTGATGACCGAGAGGACCACTTGGACCAATTTTGGTGATTTTTTGAATTATATTATTTTTATTATAATTATTTTAATTTTTGGAGTATTAATTAATTTAAAAATAAAGTAAAGGTTGAAAAATAAAATTTATATTTTTCAAAAATCTTTCCGATATCAAGGAAATCGGAGAATCAATTTTTGCAATTTTCTGATTTTTCTTTGATTTATTATAATTATTTTAGTGAAAATGCTAGAAAATACATTTTTTTTTAATTTTAAAATTACCACTAGGGCTTTAAAATTTAATATCTCATTAAATAGACCTAAGAAAAATATAGGATTTGTTCCTAAGTGATTAAAATTCAAAATGTGACATTTTGGTGAATTTTATTATTTTTGTGATTTTTATTATTTTTTATTTATTAAAATATTAAAATAATATAAAAAAATCAACTTTTTTAGAAATTTGAAATTTTAATTTTCTTAAATTCCCCTGATTTCAGAGAGGCTCCAAAACTAATTTGGTGAATATTTGAAAGGTATTTTGAAAGTTATGAATTTTTAAAGTTTAAAATGGCTAAATGGCTTAATCAACCCATTTAGTAAGGCTAACCAAGTCCAATTGACTTCAAATTTTTATGATGGATTCCTCCGATCCTAAAGGTCGATGGAGAATTGATTTCAAGTCAATTTGATATATGGTTAACTCTAATTAATTAAGGAGCTATTTTGAGTGTTTAAGCCAATTAGGGTTATTTTAAATAAATTAATCCAAAACCTATTTTTCCTAGGGTCCTACTGGTCATAAGAGACATCACCAAATTTTCCTAGAATTTATTTCACAACATGCTAATTATTGGAATTAAAATACTTAAAACGACAACATGAATTTGAAAAATCAATAACTTTTCATAGGGATGGCCTCGACTTTGGAAAATTCAGGGAATGTTCCCAAATTCAGAGGCTTCAAAAGCCCTATGGTCTCATGCCATGGTGAATTTCCTATATGCATGGAGAATTAAAACAATGCAGAAGAGAAATAAATCATTAAAAATAAAATACTTGATGAAATTAAATAATTTCTTTTCCACATTATTCTCCTACGTTCACTTGAGCGAGAGGGTTTTTTTATTTTATATTTCTGATTTTCCTACACAAAGTTATGCATTTTTGAAGTTTAGGGGAATTAAATAAATCAAAAATACCCTAATTTTCTATTTATCCACGCGGTGCCGAGTCGACCTCGGCGGCTCCGAAAGCCACGCGGCGCGTTCCGGATCGACGCCGCCATCGACTCGGCGCTCGGGTCCCCGCCGTGTCGTTCCATCTCCCGATCCGACGCGATCCCGGCCATCCGTCCACGCGTGTATTAAATGAACGACATCCGTTCATCGTCCCCGAGCGTCCTCGCCCGAGAGCCATCCACACTAAATCCCTAATATCTCACTCAATACTCAATGGATTTTCGTGTTCTTATGCTCTATGGATTCGTCTTGAAGAGACGAATACATCTATATGGTGATCATGCATTGAAATTAAAGCATTTGAAATAGAGAATCTCCAGAAGCTCGGGATGAAGAATTAGCTCATACCTTTGCTCGGAGAAGTGTGGCTTCAATCGAGGGTTGTGTCACCTTCGATTGGATCCCGACAAGCTCCGGATGAAGTCTCCGGGTCCGATGAATCGCCTAGGTATGATTTCGACCACGGCCGATCACAAAGCTTGGAGGCTGGAGCAAGCCGGGTGGCACTGGAGAGGGGGGCTTTTGTCGGTGGACTCCTTCCCTTGGTCCGGTGAAGGTGTAGGACCAATCAATTTGAGGATTGATCCATCGTAGAGAAGTGTCCCGGTTTTGGGTGGAATTTTGGCTGAGAAATTGGGCTCTGTTGGTGGGGATTAGGGCAAATTGTCACCTGGGGATCAACTCGCTCTAAGTATGGAGAGTGTTCTGGAACAATTTTGGCGGTGGTTTCGGTAAGGTCCGGCTCGACGACCTCTCATGGCCGAGAGGGGGTGGTGTTTAAATAGGAGAGGGTGGAGGGCCTCCCAGGGAGAGTTAGGGCTTGGGATCAGCTGCTCTTGGCAAGAGAAGAACATCCGCAATGGCCACTGGGGATGGGGCAACTCAGCAGGTGAGAATTCCAAGTTTGGGCTCACATGTGAGCTCTCGGCTCGGTGGTTTCCGGCGGTCAGTGGTGGCCGGCCGGCGGTCAGGTCACCCTCAAGGTCGGGGAGGTCGGGGCTTGGGCTTAGTGCGATCGATTGGCCATGGACATGTGTAAAGGAGTTGAATTGAAATGGAATGGGGGAGGAGCTCATTTTGGGTCCAAATGGGTCAACCCACCTTTTGGGGCTTGGTTCACCTCCCCATGGCGATTTGGGTCGAGGGAGGATCGGATGGATCGGCTAGGAAAGGGTGGAGAAGTCACCATCCATGAATATTTTGATTAATCATGGATTAAGGTGAAGCATTAAAAGGGTCAAAACCTTATTAAGGGGGCTTAAAAGAGGCTCCTCCTTTTTCCATTAATGGCTTGATCACATGTCAAACTTTCCATGGCTTCATGTGGCTTGTCCATGGCTTGCATGGCTTGTCTTTGGCTTGGGGAAAGCTTGGTCAATTTCATGAAAATGAATTTTAGAAATTTTAGGTAATTTGATGGGAATTTGTATGAAGCTTGATTTGGAATGGTTTAATGATGATTTTGAAACTTAGGGGTGATATCAATTAAAGGTATGATGAAAAGAAATTGCCATGTGGGCTTTAGGGCCAATTTTGGGCTTTTGTATTTGGTGAAAATGGGCTTTTAAAATGGTTTAGGGAAGTGGGCTTTTGGATTTTAAAATGGATTTTAGGATGAAATTTCGGCAAAGGGTTGGGCCAAATAATTGTTGGGTTTAGCTCATAGATGTGTCATGAGTGACTTGGAGCAAATTGGGAGTGATTTGGGTTTGAATTGTTGGGTTTGAAGTTTGGGTTTAGGTTAAAATTGGGCCTTTTAGCTTTGGGTTGAATTTGAGTGGGGTTTGGGCCTAAATTTTGGGCAAATCATGTTAGTGTTTTGTTTGTGGGGATGCTAAGGAAGGTTTAGAAAAGATTTGGGGTTAATTGGAGTTGAATTGGGTGAGTTTGGGTTTGGTTTGGGTCATGGGTCCAAATTGGGCTTTAAGGCCAAAAGTGAAATTGGATCCAAATGTCAATCAAATTGGACTTGGATTTGGTGTAGATTGGTGTTGGGAATGTTGAATTGAAGTTTAGAATTGAATTGGACTAGAATTTAGGTCAATTGGGTAGGTTTGGTTTGACATTGGGTTCACTTAGGGTTAAAATGGGTTAAAATGGGTCAAATTGGGGGTTTTGACAAAAGTGGGGTAAATTCACAAAATTGGGCCATGGTGTAGTTGAACAAAATGAAATTGGGAATATTTGGGATTTTCTGGAACTTTCTGGGAATTTTTGGAATTTTTTGGATTTTTGGGTCAAGAGGGGTATTTTGGGTATTTGGAGGGTATTGGGAGGTATTTTTGGAATTCTTGGTATTTTTGGGTATGGATGATCTATTTGAGTGATGTGGAAATTTTTGAGATTGGTTTTGAGGAATTTTGGGCAATTTAGGTGATTTTGCAAATTTTGGGTAGTTTCAAGGGTTTTGGGTAGGCTAAGCGGGTGTAGGGTCCCGGGGGTCAAAAATTGAAAATTTGAAAAATTGAAGATTAGGTGAATGTAAGTGGAATGAAATCATTTTAGTTGAGCCATGAAGCCATATCAAGCCCACATGAGCTATGAAGGACTCATTTGAGGCATCCAATATGGTGTTCCTAACCCTCTTAGCCAAGGGCTTAGGGGTTAAGGACCGTCCATGTGAATCACCTACATGAGTCAGGAGGTCAAATTGGGTATAGGTGTGTGAAAGTGTAGTGTATAAATGAAGTGTTTGTGTAGGTCAGCCCTCACCAGACCAGGCCACCCAGGGTAGTCCTAAGGCCAAAGAGCCCTATAGGAACTCATCCTTTAAACTTCCACATTTGATTTCGACCCTCCAGATGATTAAGGGTCTACGGTCAAGTTTGTAGAGTTTGCGGGGAGTTAAGAAGTGGTTTGAAATTCTAGGTGGTGGGTCCCAATTCTAGTCCTCTAAGACAGTCAAAGGAAAAGCCTAAGGCTAGATCCTAAGTACTAAAAAGAAGAAGAGAAGACCTCATCAAAAATGAGGTCAACACTACCCAAAAGCGAATAGCTTGGCCGAGGCTTTTAATAAAACTCTCGTTCAAATTTTAAAGAAAACTTTGGATGAAAACAGGAGAAATTGGCACGAGAAGTTGTTAGAAGCCATATGGGTCTACAGGACGACTTTTAGGACTCCTACTCAGTCTACGCCTTACGCTTTAGTGTACGGGTTCAAGGCATTCTTTCCCCTGGAAGTTCAGCTTCTGTCGCTCCGAATTGCAGTTGCAGAAAAGATCACTACAGAAGAAAATGCCAGACTACGACTGGAAGAATTGGAATGCTTGGAAGGAAAAATACTTTCCGCGCAACGAATTTGGAGTCAGTATCGAGCCAAGATGATCCGGGCCCATGATAAGTCGAGTTCACTCGAGAACTTTCAAAGTCGGTGACTTAGTTCTTGTTCTCGGAAGACCTATTCTTGCACATCGCAAGATAGGTGGTAAGTGGAACCAACATGGGAAGGGCCGTTCGTGGTCGAGACGATCTACTCAGGAGGTTCCTACCAGCTTGTGAATTGTCGTGGAAAACGACCTATGCATCCAATCTATGGACGGTATCTAATGAAGTATTACCCAACCTGATGTTTCGAAGGGTGGCCTCTAAAATAGAATCCTATCCCTAGAAGCACGGGTGAACTAATCACTTTGTGACTGGGTCTGAACCCAAAATAAAATAAAATGGATGATAAAAAAAAATCTCATCAACAAAAATGTTAAAAAGAAAAACATAGGAAATCATAATAATAAAATGTCAATTTTTCCTCTTAAATCCATTCATTCCTGATATTTCCTCATCCCTTCCTACTTCCTTTAAATTTAAAAAGAAGTGAATAAAAATTTTTAAGTGTTTTTCTTATTGTTCTTGTTCTTAGTACAACCCCTGATCCTTTCCTTGTTTTTTCGCAGGGGAATGTCGAACTGGCAGTTGGTTCTAAACTTTAGAAATGGCGTTAGTCTAGCACTTGATGAAAAGAGGGTGAGGGATGGAGCAGTGACAGAGATTGATTTAGACTTCACACCTGCCGGCTTACAATATAAAGAAAATGATTGGATCCCAATTGATCGAGAAGAACTTCACAGCCAGACAATGATGAAAATGGGTGGCCCAAGCCACCAATCCAGCAACAAGAAAAGAAAAGAAAACGCCACGCATGCAACCGGAGAAGATTGGAAAATTAAATCCGTAGTTGCCACAGCAAAGGGTAGGCTTGTTAGCGCCGCACCCACAGAAATTCAAGGAGTAAGGAGTGCTACTCTCACTGCTACCCGGCGAAGAAATAAGAATCGTCGCATTCGCAAAATGCTAACCAAGTTAGCAGAAGGTCAATATGAACAGACAGTGGATACTATTAATACAAATGCTCCAAGAAGACCGGTTCATCAGGAACCAGAAAGAAGAAAGTCAATTCCAAGAAGGTCGGAATAGATAAAAGAAATACCAAGAAAAGTAGAAATAGAGTCGGTACCTCGATGCCGAGCATATGTACCGGATCCGAAGAGTCTTGTTGCGAAAGCAACCCCGGAGGATGTCCCTACGGAGACTATCCCCAAGAAGCCAAGACATGTAGAAGAACGTGCTGGGGTTGAGCCATACATCCCGCAGTATGTTACTAGACACCGAGGACTTCAGATAATTTTGAAATACGAGCTGGAGAAAATACAATTAGTTGAGAAGAAAACCTTTGAATACTTTGAAAGAATTGGAAACATAAGGGTCAACATCTTGGAAGGCCTCGTGCTACATACAGATGTTTTCTCGGATTATGAGCAACAACAAATTGTAGATTGCATCCTTGATTTAAAGAAAATGGGTCGAGCTGGCCGCCTAAGAGAAAAGACATATTCAGAACCCCGAAGATGGATGCCAGGAAAAGGAAGAGTTACAATCCAATGCGGATGTTGCTACAATTTTGCCATAGACAGAAAAGGAAATCCACCAGGGATACTCCGTCGCTGTGAGGTGGATGAAATGTCAAGAGTCATCAAGAGAATGGTGAAAAGGATGATAACATGGAGGGTACTGCCTGCAGATTGCATACCCAACAGCTGCATTATCAACATCTACAAGGAAGGCGACTGCATACCGCCACATATAGACCATCATGACTTTGTTAGACCATTCTGCACAGTGTCATTCCTCAGCCAGTGCAACATCATGTTCGGATCTGACCTCCGGATTGCAGGCCCCGGTGAGTTCCGAGGGCGGTGGAGATACCACTACCGGTAGGTTCTGTCCTGGTGTTAAAAGGAAACGGAGCAGAGATTGCGAAGCATTGCATTCCGGGAGTGCTCGTGGAGCGGATCTCGGTTACTTTTAGAAGAATGGACGACGGAAAGATGCCTTACCACTTTCGACCGGATCCGAGTTGGAGAGTCTCCGACCCTACGAGTCGTGAGTTACATCGGAAATAACACACCTCCAATGCACATCCATGCGGCATTCCTACCAAGGGTGGCTTGGAAGGTGATGTTATTGCCCATGTTTCTTACTATTCAGACATGGATTTTTGACAGACACTTTTGGATGGATAAACAAGAATCTTACACAATCCGTTTTGGATTTACCTGGATTGTATGAGACATAAAATTTCTGAGGAAAATGTCATCATGACTAGATCAAGTTGTATGATGTACTTTCAGCAAATTGGAATGAAAATGACTACGTCATATTTTGCCTTCACCCTTTTTGTGCAAATTGACTGGGAAACGCCATTAGAGTTAAATGAACTTTGAACGAGGAACAGAAAAGAAAAAGAAAATAAATGAAGATTTTTTTTAAAAAAATCTGAATATTAAAATGAACTTCAAAATTCACATGAACTTTAAATAAACATAAAATAATAATAATAATAATAATAATAATGGGATCATTAAAGGACAAACAAAATGAATCTAAATCTCAAATTGAATTCCGATCTGAATCCTCTGATTCAAACCTTTCAATTCTTCTCTCAATTGAAATCTGTTTGAAACTCTTTTGAAATTTGAATACTTTCCTCGACTTATTGCTAAGTCAAGTCTTTTCATCTTGGTACACTTACCAGCTCTTTTCAATTCACTTTTTTCTGTGTCTTAGAGGATCGACTAGTTCTATTGACACGGAGCCACGAACTTTGTTCGATTTGGTTCTGATGGCTTGAGACTGGGTCCCTCTTCATACACATAAATCTTTGAGATTGGAACCAGTTTCCATTTCTCATTGAAAAATTTTGAGACTGGTACCTAAATTTCAGTTCTCTTCCTTCAAGGTCGGTACCTAAATTCTGACTCTCATTCGAGATCGATACCTAAATTTCGATTCTCTTTCGAATTGATACCTAAATTTCAATCCTCTAAATTCCGAGTATGGTACCTAAATTCCAGTTCTCTTCCTTCGAGGTCGGTACCTAAATTCCGAATCTCATTCGAGATCGATACATAAATTTTGATTCTCTTTCGAATTGATACCTAAATTTCAATTCTAAATTCTGAGGCTGGTACCTAAATTCCAGTTATCTTCCTTCGAGGTCGATACCTAAATTCCGACTCTCATTCGAGATCGATACCTACATTTCGATTCTCTTTCGAATTGATACCTAAATTTCAATTCTAATGGAACCTAAATTTCAGTTCTCTTCCTTCGAGGTCAGTACCTAAATTCTGACTCTCATTCGAGATCGATACCTAAATTTTGATTCTCTTTGGAGGTTGATACCTAAATTTCAATCCTCTAAATTCTGAGGCTGGTACCTAAATTCCAGTTCTCTTTCTTTCGAGATCGGTACCTAAATTCTGACTCTCATTCGAGATCGATACCTAAATTTCAATTCTAACTTCCAAGACTGGTACCTAAATTCCAGTTCTCATTTCGAGGTCGGTAGCTAAATTCCGACTCTCTTTCCGAGATCGATACCTAAATTTCGATTCTCTTTCGAATTGATACCTAAATTTCAATTCTATACTTCCGAGACTGGTACCTAAATTCCAGTTCTCATTTCGAGGTCGGTACCTAAATTCTGACTCTCTTTTGAGATCGATACCTAAATTTTGATTCTCTTTCAAATTGATACCTAAATTTCAATTCTAAACTTCTGAGACTGGTACCTAAATTCCATCTCTCATTTCGAGACTAGTACCAAAATTCTATTTCTTATTCTGAGATCAGTACCTAAATTCTGATTCTCATCCTTTTCGAGGTCGATACATAAATTTTGACTCTCTTCCGAGATTGATACCTAAATTTCAATTCTCATTTTCGAGACTGGTACCTAAATTCCAGTTCTCATTCTGAGATCAGTACCTAAATTCTGATTCTCATCCTTTTCGAGGTCGATACCGTAATTTCGACTCTCTTTCGAGATTGATACTTAAATTTCAATTCTCATCCCTTTCGAGATCAGTACCTAAATTCTGATTCTCATCATTTTTCCGTAATACTCAAACTCTAATTCTCACTCTGAGGCTAGTACCTAAATTCCAGTTCTCATTGCAATCCTGAGGTTGAAATCTAGGTTTCAATTCTCATTTCAAATCCAAATTTCAAATTCAAAAATTTCCTTAAATCAACTTTAAATTAAACTTCAATCGAAATTGAAGCTCGGAACAAATCGAAATCTAAACTCACACATTGAAACTTGAAATTTAAAAGTAAAATGAAATCTAAATCGAATTCCCCAGATCTCGTGATTTCGAATTCACCTCCTTTTCCATTTTCCAGCGAGAGTTCAGGAATCTCCGGTCTTGGAAATATACCTGATACTCCCCAGCGGAAATTCTTCTACTTTGTCCTAAGTTTGCTACTTGGACATCTGTGTTGGTCTTGTTGATCTCTTCGGTCAACGCCAATATGCGCGGTGTGCTTGGTTAGCACACCAAACCTATTGGGGGTCCATTTGTTGACCTCATTTTTGATGAGGTCTTTTCTCTTTTGTCTTTAGTACTCAAGATCTAGCCTTAGGCTTTTCCTTTGACTAATCTTAGAGGACTAGAAGTGGAACCCACCCTTTAGAAGTTCAAACACCTCTTGACTCCTTGCAAACCCCACAAGCTTGATTGTAGACCCCTAATCACCTAGAGGGTTGAAATCAAATGTGGAGGTTTAAAGGATGAGTTCCCTATATGACTTCTTGGCCTTAGGAATACCCTGGGTGGCCTGGTCTGGTGAGGGTTGACCTGCACATACACTACACACTCACACACATTCCAAGTCCTAAAACCACACTCTCACCCAACTTGACTTCCTGACTCATGTAGGTAATTCATATGGATGGTCCTTAACCCCTGAGCCCCTGGCTAAGAGGGTTAAGAACAACATAGTGAAGGCCTTAAATGAGTCCTCTCTAGGCTCATATGGGCTTAATATGGCTTCATGGCTCAACCAAAGTGATTCCATTTTACTCAAATTTGATCAATCTTCATGTTTTCAAAATTTCAATTTTTGACCCCCGGGGCCTTACACCCACCAAACCTACCAAATGCCCTTGAAATTGCCCAAATTTGACAAAATCACCTAAATTACTCAAAATTCCTCAAAATCAATCCTAAACATTTCCCTCCACTCAAATTGATCATCCATAGCCTAAATACCAAAAATTCCAAAAGTACCCCCCAATACCCTCCAAATACCCAAAATGCCCTTCTTAGTTCAAAAATCCAAAAAATCAGAAAATTCCTAAAAAATTCCAGAAAATCCTAAATTTTCCCAATTTCATTTTGTTCAACTACACCATGGGCTAATTTTTCCGTTTTACCCTACTTTTACCAAAACCCCCAATTTAGCCCATTTTAAAACCAAGTGAACCCAATGTCAAACCAAACCACCCCAATTGACCTTAATTTTGGTACAATTCAATTCTAAACTTCAATCCAATATCCCTAATATAAATTTAGACCAAATCCAAGTCCAATTTGATTGACATTTGGATCCAATTTCAACTTGAAGCTTAAAGCCCAATTTTGGCTCACAACCTAAACTTAGCCCAAACCTAGCCTAATTCAACTCCAATTGGCCCCAAATCTTTTCTAAAACCTTCCTATCATCCCCACAAACAAAACACTAACTTGATTTGCCCAAAATTTGAACCTAAACTCCACCCGAACATAACCCAAAACCAAAATCCCTTAAATTGACCTAAGCTCAAACCTAACCCTAATGGGCCCAAATCCCAAAATTAGAGCCCAACCAAAGTTGAAAACTCTTTGTGACACCTCTATAAACATTTCAAAACATTAATTTTACATCAAATCCAACATTAGCCCAACCTTAGCCCAAGTTAACCCAATTTGACCCACTTTGGCCCCTTTACCAAAAGACCCAAATTAAACCCAATTCAACTCCAAATTATTCCAAACCAATTCCAAATCATTCATGACACATCCCTAAACTAAACCCAACACTTGTTTGGCCCAAGCCTTTACCAAACTTTCATCCTAAAATCTATTTTAAAATCCAATAGCCCACTTCCCTAAACCATTTTAAAAGCCCATATTCACTAAATTTCAAAAGCCCAAACTTCATGCTAAAGCCCATATGACATTCTTTTCATCACCCCATTAATCGATATCATCCCTTAAGTCCTAAATCAATCATCAAATAATCCTAAATTAGGCCTCATGCCAAAATCACCCATAAATCCCAAAAATTCAAAACCTTCTTTCATGTAAATGACCAAGATTTGTCCCAAGCCACATGGAGCCATGAGCAAGCCATTTACAAGCCATATGAAGCCATGGAATTTGACATGTGACCAAGCCATTAATGGAAAAAGGAGGGCCCCCTTTCTTAATCCTTCATTAAGCCTTTTTAATAATAACCATGTAACACACTAAACCAAGTTTAGCCACCACCATGGATGGAGACTTCACCACTCCAATTCAGCTGACCTAAATGATTCCCTCAGCCCAAATTAGAGCTTGGAAGGGTGCACCAAACTCAAATCCATGTATTTTACCAAACCAAGCCCAAAATTAGCCCTTCCCCCTTCCACTTTGATTCAACTGCTTTACACTTGGTATTTGCCATTTGAACTCACAAACCTCAAGCACTGACCTCCCTGATGAAAACACTGACCTGACCCTGGCGGGCCAGCCACCAGGCTGCCGGAAAACACCATGGTCGAGAGCTCCATGTGAGCTAAACTTTTCAATTCTGCCTTGCTAACTTGTCTCAACCCAAATGGACAACATATCTGTTATTCTCCTCCCCTGAGTAGCTGATCTCAAGCCCTAACTCCCTCTGTGAGGCCCTCCAGCCATGCCTATTTAAACACCACCTCCTCTCGGCCATGAGAGGTGCTGAACAAAAACTTAACAAAACTCTGCCAAAATTGCTCCAGGACCTTCTCCCAACCTAGAGAAATTGATCCCCAGTGTTCATTTTCCCTAATCCCCATTGACAGAGCCTAATTTCTCAGTCAAAAATCCACCCAAAAACCAGGACAGTTCACCACAGTGAGCCAATCCTGAAATTGATTGACTCTACACCTTTACCAGACCAAGAGGAGAAGTTCCTTAGCAAAAGCCCCCTCACCAGGCACGCCATTGCTTCTAGCCTCCAAGCTTTGTGATCGGCATTGGTCACTTTTGTACCTAGGCATTTCGCTAGAGCAAGAGACTTCATCTGGAGCTTGCTTGGACTCAATCGAAGGTGACACAACCCTCAGATTGAAGCTTCACTTCTCTGAGCAAAGGTATGAACTCACTCTTCCTCACAAGCTTCTGGAGATTCTCCATTTTTTTGAGTCGATTTCAATGCATGTTTACCATATGGATGTGTTAGTCTCTTCAAGACGAATCCATAGTGCATAAGAACACAAAAATCTGTTGAGAATCGAGTGAGTTCTTAGGGTTTTAGTGTGGACGGTCACGGGTGCACACCAGTCGTAGATGATGACCAGGAGCCGTTGGATCGCGCGTGTATCGAGCGGACGGTTGAGATCAAGCCTGACAGTGCAATGGTACGTGAATGGCGAGACCCCATAGCGCTGACTCAGATGGCAGCGCCGAATCAGAATGCGCCGCGTGGCCTTTTGGAGCTGCTGAGGATTGCGTGGCTCCGCGTGGATAAGTAAAAAAATAGGGTTATTTTCAATTTATTTAAATACCAAAATTTCAAAAATTCATATCTTTACATAGTAAAATCACAAAAATAAAATAAAAATATCCTCTTTCTCAGTGAACAGAGGAGAATAATGTGGAAAAGAAATCAAATTAATTTGATGAATATTTTATTTTCAATAATTTATTTACTGTTTCCAATGTTTTGATTCTCCATTTGCATAGACAATTCACCATGGCATGAGACCATAGGGCTTTTGAAGCCTCTGATCTTGGGAACATTCCCTGAATTTTTCAAGGTCAGATGCCATCTCTGTGAAAAGTTATTGAATATTCAATTTTATGTCACTTTTTTAGGTATTTTAATTTCAATAATTAGCATGTTATGAAATAAATTCTAGGAAAATTTGGTGATGTTCCTTAGGAGCCGAGGACCCTATGAAAAATATATTTTGAGTAATTCATTCATAATAACCTTAATTGGCCTAAATCCCTAAAATTGAATTTGAAATAATTAAGGTTAATCACACATCAAATTGACTTGAAAATAATTCTCCACTGATCTTTACGGTTAGAGAGACCTCACATAAAAATTTGAAATCAATTGGACTTGATTAACCCTATAAAATGGATTAATTAAGCCTCATAAGAAAAATGGAACTTTTAAAAATCATAACTCTAAAAATACTTTTTAAAAATTCACAAAAATGGTTTTGGGGCTTCTCTGATATCAGGGGAGTTTAGGAAAATTAAAATTGGAATTTTCTAAAAAAGTTGATTTTTCATATTATTTTAATATTTTAATAATTAAAAAATAATAAAAATCATAAAAATGTCACATATTGACTCCTAATCACTTAGGAACAAACCAATTATTTTTTCTAAGTCCCTAGGGTATGATATTGAATTTTAAAAGCTTAATGTAATTTTTAATATTAAAAAATAAGTTTTTATCCTTTTTCACTAAAAATAATTCTAATAAATCAAAGAAAAATGAGAAAATTAAAAACTTTGTTTCTTTGAACTCCTTGAGGTCGGAGAGATTTAATAAAAATATAAAATCTATTTTTCAACATTAATTTTATTTTATAATTAATTAATACTCTAAAATTTAAAATAATTATAATAAATAAAATATAATTCAAAAAATCACTAATATTTATCCAAGTGGTCCTCTGGTCATTAGAAATACCCCATAATTTTCTTAAGGATAGAAACTTTTCCTTGGTCAAGTTGTTAAATTTTCTTTGAAAACCCCTAGTTTCTACTAAAAATAATTATATAAATAAATTAAATTCAGAAAAATCACATTTTCTCCTCTAATGTCTTAATTGACATATGAGTGAGGTGACATAAAAATTTCAATTTCATTTGAGCTCAATTTTTTGAGTTATGAAATAAATAAGCTTAAAAGGGGATAAAGGTAAGTAAAAATTTTAACCCTTAATTAAAACTTTAGGTTTAATCAAAATTTGGAGGTAAAATATTTGATCTTAATTTTCTCTTGGATGATTGAAACTTAAGGAAATTAAGGGGTAGAAACCCATTAAAAACTTTGAAAATATCAAAAATGAAACTTTATTTAATTAAATTATTTATATTTCGGAAAGAATATATTTAAATTTGGATTATTAAAATAGAGATATTTCTTTAATTTAAAAATCCCTAAATAAGTCACTTTAAAAATATTTAATTCTTAATTAAAAAATTAAAATACTAATACAAATTAACAATTAAAACTAACAATTAAAACTAAAATTAAATTAAATTAAATTAAATTAAATTAAAATTAAATTAAATTAAAATTAAATTAAATCAAAGATTAAATAAATTAAATTAAAATTAAAATTAAATTAAATTAAATAAAAAATAAATTTAATTAAATCAAATTTAAATTAATTTAAATGAAATTAAATTAAATTAAAAATGAAATAGATTTAAATTAAATTAAAATTAAATTAAAATTAAATCAAATTAAATTTAAATTAAAATCAAACTGAATTAAATTAAATTAAAAATCATTTAACAACAAACCTAAATGAAATCATTAAGAATTAAATCTAAAATAATTTGAACACTATTCCAAACTTAAAATTATTAATTAAAACCTCATTATTAAATTAAAACGCTTTAAACGATTAATTCAAACTTTTAATTAATTATAATTAAAATTCTTGAAAAACCAACTTGCACTTAAAGGCTTTAATTATTATAACTCTTAAATAGAGTATTAAGTGAAATGTCACTTCATTCATCAGGTAATCAAATACCTAAGTTCACTGAGCAAGAAACAAAGTTTAACTAAACTCCTGGATGATCAATTCACCTGTGCAACTAAATTTACTTGGACTCAAAGCAATCCCAGAAATATTGAAAAGATGTTTCGGATTCGTCCTAAGAACTTCCTCAATATGACGGGGTGTTTTAGAAGAACAATTGAATTTAATTGTTCTTCGATGAAGAAAATCATCCTTAAAACCAAACCGAGAACCTAGAAATGACTAGTTATAGGATTAGGAATTTGGTAGACAACCAAAACCCTTCCCTTAGCTTTACCTAGGTATCTGTTGAAATATTTAAATGCCTTAACATGTGTTTTAAGTGCAGCTTGGGATGACGGGAAGACCCTCCAGGTACGCTTTTATTTTATTGCAATTTACTTTATTGCAATTTACTTACATGCACTGTACTTTACTTTTCATGAATGTTAAACAAGACTGTTGCATGAAAACCAAAACCTTTAGGGTAGTCCCTGAACTGAAACCAAAACTAAATTAAAAGTCATTGCAAGATAAAATTCACCGCCACAACATTTCAAAATATAAAACAACTCAAAATTTAATCGCAAACAGAACAACAAAACTACAACTACAACTAAATTAAAATGTCTCATTGAATGATCGGGAATACCTCGGATGATGTAACCCACGTGTTGCTAACGGGATTTCCCAAGTTCTAAATGAAAGTGTGGAACTCATTCAGTTAAGTTTAGCAAATTCATCTGGACTAAGTGAATTCGATGAAAATAACGGTGCCGGGATGACAGAATCGTGGGATCTTAATTGGCTCTGTTTAATTAACTTTAAGATTTGTTTTAATTAAAACACTAAAAAACACATAGATTTTAAGATTTTCTCTAAACCAAACCACTTCTCTCATCTCCGGATTTAAGACTTCTAAAACTAAAACCTCTGCAACAACAAGGAGCTTGGAGCACAGTGGGCAGCACGACCATCGTCATCAGCAAAATAACTCTACATCAGCCAAACTTTCCTTAGAATTAAATAACCAAGCCATAGGATTTCGAGGTAGTTTGCCTAGTGCAACGTAAATCCTCAACCCTTTGTTAGGCACTTGCATAATCATGTTATGTAAATTAAGGCCTAACCAGTCTTAGGATTCCAAGGTAGTCGTTCAGTATGACATAAACCCTCACATCTTTCAGGTTATTTGTATGATCATGTCATACAAATATAAGTCCTAATTAATTAAAATTGGCAAGATTGCAACATTAAATAAATCCTCAAATTGAAGCCAAACAATAGAATAGTTTGGGAAGTTGCCAAGATTTCTTCTTAGATCCTCATCTTCTCCTACTTTTCTTCCTTTGAACTCCTGAAAATAACTATTCCAAATTTGATCCATTCCCTATTGAAATTTTCAAAACTCAAATCCATTGAAAACCTTAAACTTTAAAATTCTTGAGAGCAAAACCACTAATCATTATTGAGAGTTTTCTTAAATGATTCTCGTCATTTAAGATGTAATTAACTATAGGGGCTTGCCCTTATAGGGAACTTTAAGAACCCAGGTAATATAAACCCTGCTTAATTCTTTTATATTAAGTAGAGGAACTTGTCGGCTTATAAAATTGGTTCGCAGACCAAACGGATGTCACAAATCTTCTAGTTTATTTAATCGAGCCCCATGAACAAGCAGTGTGTCTATTCTTAGGGATAGATACACGGTTTGTGGTGCGGTGCTCGTTTATATAAACTATTTCGAGATGTGAGATTGGTTTGATTTCATATCTTAAAATTTTCAAAATTAAAATTATTTTCAAAAATCAAATGCTATTTTCTAAATTATATATATATATATATTTAAATTAAATTTAAAATCTAAAATCCGCCGACGACTTATGTAGGAGACCTCCTTTTTTAAAATACAACACAAACCTAAAAAAAAGTCGTAGCGCTGCTGCTAAAACGCGAAAGCACCTTGCAAAAAATAATGGGGGAAGATATACGCATATTATCTCTTCAATAGATAAATTTATGAGTACGTAAATTTTATTTTTCTTGTCGTTATTTTTTAAAGTTCCCTAACATTTTTCATATGCATATAAATTAGCTAAGTCATAAGGTGATGGTGGTCAGTTGAAAGACACTGCAGCGTCTGTTGCTGCATGGGCCGGTCTGTAGGCCGAGCTTACGGGAGTCCTGCGGATAGTATTTTGGAAGTATACAAGCCTATCAGTTGCAAAAATAGGAGAGAAGTTGTTGGTAGTTTTAAATATAATTTGATTATATATATATATATATATATATATATATTTAAAGAAAAGGCTTCTATTAATAAATCAAAGTACAACCCTGAGATGTGGGACTTCTAGGAGGTCCCCCAAAAGCAAAAAAATAAGAGGGGGAGGGGGGTTAGAGGAGGCTACAACAGAAGGGGAGAACAATCCTGATCTGGCTAACCAATTTACAGGTCTATTGCCTTCCCTATAGATAAAATAAAAAGTAATAGTGATCTGTGATCTAAGGGAATTAATCTTCTTGACCCATTAAGAGTGGTGCCAGGAAGAGTATTTCTCATGATTCAACAATTATAACAACACATGGGAATCTACCTCCACCATGAGGGTAGACTACTGGTTCATAATTGCCATTTTGATTGGCCAAAAGACTGCAATCAACTCATATTCCAGGGCACCAGAAGCAATGACTAGAGCATGGAAGAACAGTAGACTTTTCCCGAGATGGTCTCTAAAGATCCATGCCACCCCAGCACCAAAATCAGAAAAGCACCAACCAGTGTTATCCTTGATAGAATGGGGGTAGGGTGTCTCCAAACCACCTGAATGATCTTTGGGGGGACCAGCCTTTCTAGTGGGGGGAATAAGCAGATATTGGGAAATTTCTTATATTTGATCAACTTCTGTAAAGAAGAGATTCAGTTTCTAACCATCTGGTCCACCATAGGTGGCTTGCCCTAAAAGTAACCTGGTTCCTTGTCATCCAAATAAACCAAGCAGTGAAATAAGGAATTGTACCAGCTTTAGCAACTTTCTAATCAGACTAGCAAGACAGTATATGGGCCCAACGAAGATGTAGATATTACAAAAGTAAGTATCTTGTAAGTGTAGTCCATCCCTGCTGAGAGAATATACAATCAAAAAATAAATGGTTGATAGTCTCCTCTGCCTCTAAACACAGGCTACAGCAAGAAGGGCTTCTCAAGACCTTATGTTTAAGAATGTTATCAGTGGGATGGAGTTTTTGGAATATACTCTAGTAGAAAAATACCATAGAAGGGAGAGTTGGCATCTCCAAATGAATTTATCGTAGGGAAACTGATCCCAGTCAAATAGCTTGGAGTAGATGGCTTTAGACAGGCTTTAATTGTGGTATGCTTTCCAAACAATTCTATCTACTTTACTCCTGTCAAACTGCAACTTATTGTAGGCATATTTTTAAGTTGTGTGTTTTATTTTGAAAAGGGGGTCGCCTAACAGAAATTGTCGGCGAAAATTTGATTTAATATATATATATATAATTTAGAAAGTTGTATTTGATTTTGAAAATAATTTTAAGTTTGAAAATTATAAGATATGAAGTCAAACTGATTTCACATCCTAAATAGTTCACATAAACGAGCACCGCACCACAAACCGTGTATCTATCCCGAAGAATAGACACACTGCTTGATAATGGGGCTCGATTAGATAAACTAGAAAGGTTTGTGACATCCGTTTGGTCTGCGAACCAATTTTATAAGCCGACAAATTCCCTTGCTTAATATGAAAGCATTAAACAGGGTTTATATTACCTGGGTTCTTTAAAATTCCCTATAAGGGCAAGCCCCTATAGTTAATTACATCTTAAGTGACAGGAATCACCTAAGAAAACTCTCGATAATAATCAGTAGTTCTACTCTCAAGAATTTCAAAGTTTAAGTTTTCAAGGGATTGAATTTTGGAATTTCAATAGGGAATGGATCAAATTTGGAACATTTTGTTTTGGGAATTCAAAGGAAGAAAGGTAGAAGAAATTACAGATTTGAAGCGAACTTCGGTAATTTCTCGACTATCCTATTGTTTGGCTTGAATTTAGGGAAGTCCTAATGTTTATTTAATGTTTTGATCTTGCCAATTTTAATTAATTAGGACTTATATTTGTATGATAAAATCATACAAATAGCCTCAAAGATGTGAGGGTTTATATCGTATCGGACGACTACCTTGGAGTCCTAAGACCAGTTAGGGCTTAATTTGCTATGCAAATGCCTAACAAAGAGTTGAGGATTTATGTTGCACTAGGCAAACTACCTCGAAATCCTATGGTTTGGTTATTTAACTCTAATAAAGTTTTGCTGAAGTAGACTCAGGTTTTGCTGATGACTATTGCCGTGCTGCCCACCATGCCTCGAGCTCCTTGTTATTGCAGAGGTTTAGTTATAGAAGTCATAAATCAGGAGATGAGGAAAGTGTTTTAGTTTAGAGAAAAATCTTAATTTCCAAGTGTTTTTAACAATTTAATTAAAACAAATTTTAAAGTTGATTATAACGACATCGGTTAAGATCCCACGGATCCATCCTTCCGGCATCGTTATTTTTATCGGATTCACTTAGTCCAGATGAATTTGCTAAACTCAACTGAATGAGTTCCACACTTTCATTTAGACCGTGGAAATCCCGTTAGCAACACGTAGGTTACATCATCCGAGGTATTCCCGATCATCCAACAAGACGTTTTAATTTAGTTATAATTGTAGTTTTGTGTTCTGTTTGTGATCAAATTTTGAGTTGTTTTATATTTTGAAATGTTGTGGCGGTGAATTTTATCTTGTAATGATTTTTAATTTAGTTTTGGTTTCAGTTTTAGGGGCTATCCTAAAGGTGTCGGTTTTCATGCAACAATTGTTTATCATGCAAGAAAAAGTAAGTGCGATGCGATTAAAGAAATTGCAATAATGTAAATTGCAATAAAAGAAAAGCGTACCTGGAGGGTCTTCCCGTCATCCCAAGCTACACTTAAAACACAATTAGAACATTTAAGCAAGTTCCTAGGTAAAGCTAAGGGAAGGGTTATGGTTTTCTACCAAATTCCTAATCCTATAGCTAGTCATCTCCTATGACGTCTAGGTTCTTGTGTTTTAGTTTGAGGACGATTTTCTTCATCAAAGAATAATTAAGTTCAATTGTTCTTATAAGTATCCTATCATATTGAGGAAGTTCTTAAGAAGAATCTCAAACATCTTTTCAATATTGCTAGAATTGTTTTAAGTCCAAATGAATTTAATTATACAAATGAATTAATCGTCCGAGAATTCGAGTTTTGTTATCTTGCTCAGTGAACTAGGACATTTGAATATCCTATAAATGGGGTAACATTTCATTTAATGTTCTGTTTATGAGTTATGATAACCAAAGTTTTCGAGGGCAAATTGATGTTCAAATGATTTGTGGTTTAATTTAATTTCACTTATCGGATTTAAATTTGGAATAGTGTTCAAGTTGCTTTATATTTAATTTCTTTATGTCTTAGGTGATGTTATTTAATTCAATTTAATTTAACTTTAATTTAATCTAATTTGGTTTAATTTTAATTTTAATTTAATTTTGATTTTTTTTAATTTTAATTTTAATTTTAATTTTAATTTTAATTTTAATTTTATTTGATTTTTTTTATTTTATTTTAAATTTAATATGATTTAATATTTTTTAATTTAATTTAATTTAATTTAATTTAATTAATTATTTATTTAATTTAATTTAATTTAATTTATTTGATTTAATTTAATTTAATTTATTTAATTTGTTTGATTTAATTTAATTTAATCTTTAATTTAATTTTATTTTTTAATTTTAGTTTAATTGAAAATTTAAAAAGAGTTTAATAATTTAACTTTTTAATTTAATTTTAATGATTAAGTCCTTTAACATTTTAAAACTTAAAATTGAATTATCATTTTAATTAGGAATTAAATATTATTGAGATGATTAATTTAGGGATTTTTAAATTAAAGAATAAATCTCTTCCTAATAATATCGCTATTTTAATAATTCCAATTTTATTATTCTTCGAAATTTAATCAATTATTAAATTAAGGTTTATTTAAATTATTTTAAATTGTTTAGTAGGTTTCTACCCTTTAATTATTTAAATTTCAATCATCCAAATCAAATTAAGATCAAATATTTTACTTGTTAATTTTATTAAACCTAAAGCTTTAATTAAGGGTTAAAATTTTAATTACCATTTTGCCCTTCAAGTTTAATAATTTAATAACTCACTAAATTGAGCGTAAATGAACTTAAAATTTTTATGTAACTTCACTCATATGCCAATAAAGACATGAGAGGAGAAAATGTGATTTTTCTATTTTTAATTTATTTATGTAACTATTTTTGGTGGAAAATAGGAATTTCCAAGGAAAATTTAATAATATGACCAAGGGAAAGTTTCTGTCCTTAAGAAAATTATGGGACATTCCTAATGACTAGAGGACCACTTGGACCAATTTTGGTGATTTTTTGAATTATATTATTTTTATTATAATTATTTTAAATTTTGGAGTATTAATTAATTTAAAAATAAAATAAATGTTAAAAATTGAAATTTATATTTTTAAAAAATCTCTCTGATATCAAGAAAATCAGGGAATCAATTTTTGCAATTTTCTGATTTTTCTTTGATTTATTATAATTATTTTAGTGAAAATGCTAGAAAATACATTTTTTTTAATTTTAAAATTACCCTAGGGCTTTAAAATTTAATATCTCATCAAATATACCTAAGAAAAATATGGGATTTGTTCCTAAGTGATTAAAATTCAAAATTTGACATTTTGGTGAATTTTATTATTTTTATGATTTTTATTATTTTTAATTATTAAAATATTAAAATAATACAAAAAATTAAATTTTTTAGAAAATTAAAATTTTAATTTCTATAAATTCCCCTGATATCAAAGAGGCTCCAAAACCAATTTGGTGAATTTTTGAATTATATTTTGAAAGTTATGAATTTTTAAAGTTTAAAATGGCTAAATGGCTTAATCAACCCATTTAGTAGGGCTAACCAAGTCCAATTGACTTGAAATTTTTATGGTTGGTTCCTCTGATCCCAAAGGTCAGTGGAGAATTGGTTTCAAGTCAATTTAATGTATGGTTAGCTCTAATTAATTAAGGAGCTATTTTGGGTGTTTAAGCCAATTAGGGTTATTTTAAATAAACTAATCCAAAATCTATTTTTCCTAGGGTCCTTTGGTCATAAGAAATATCACCAAATTTTCCTAGAATTTATTTCACAACATGCTAATTATTGGAATTAAAATACTCAAAACAGTAACATTAATTTGAAAAATCAATAACTTCTCATAGGGATGGCCTCTGACTTTGGAAAATTCAGGGAATGTTCCCAAATTCAGAGGCTTCAAAAGCCCTATGGTCTCATGCCATGATGAATTTCCTATATGCATGGAGAATTAAAACAATGCAGAAGGGAAATAAATCATTAAAAATAAAATACTTGATGAAATTAAATAATTTCTTTTCCACATTGTTCTCCTCTGTTCACTGAGCAAGAGGGTATTTTTATTTTATTTTTCTGATTTTCCTACACAAAGTTATCGATTTTTGAAGTTTAGGGAATTAAATAAATAGAAAAGTACCCTAATTTTCTATTTATCCATGCGGCGCCGCGTAAACCTCGACAGCTCCGAAACGCCGCGTGGCGCTCTCCGGTTCGACGCCGCCATCTGACTCAGCGCTCCGGGGGCTCGCTGTGTCGTTCCATCTCCTGATCCAGCGCGATCCTGGCTGTCCGTCCGCGCGTGTATTAAATGAACGGCATCCGTTCATCGTCCCCGCACGTCCTTACCCGAGAGCCGTCCGTCTTCTGTGCCTAAGATCTCACTTGATACTTGACCAAATTTAACGTTCTTATGCTCTATGGATTTGTCTCGAGAAGACGAACACATCCATATGGCTTATGTGGCATGAAATTGACTCAATAAAAATGGAGAATGTTCAGAAGCTCGGGAAGAAGAGTGAGGCCATACCTTTGCTCAGAGAAGTGTGGCTTCGATCTGAGGGTTGTGTCACCTTCGATTGGATCCCAGCAAGCTCCGCATGAAGTCTCCTCGGTCTCGGTAAATTGCCTAGGTAGGATTTCGACCACGACCGATCACAAAGCTTGGAGGCCGGAGCAACCGGTTGGCCTGGAGATGGGTCTTTCAGTGGGAAACTTCTCCTCTTGGTCCAGTGAAGGTGTAGGACCAGTCAATTTGAGGATTGGCTCACTGTGGCAAAGTGTCCTGGTTTTGGGTGAAATTTCAATTGAGAAATTGGATTTGTTGGAGAGGATTAGGGCAAATTGACACTGGGGATCAACTGCTCTAAGGGTGGAGAAGGGTTTGGAACAATTTTGGCAGAGTTTCGGCAAGGTTTGTGCAACTCTCTTCCCATGGCCGTGAGGGGGTCAGGTTTAAAGTCGAGGTGGATGGAGGGCCTCCCAAGGAGAGTTAGGGCTTGGGATCAGCTGCTCTGGGCATGGGAAGAACAGCCATGGTGGCCATTGGGCATGGGGCAGCTCAGCAACGTGGAATTCCAAATTTTGGCTCCTCCCAAGGTCTCGGCCATGGTGTTTTCCAGCGACCCGTGCGGCCGGCCGACGAGCATGGGTCACCCTCGTGTCCAGGTGGGTCGTGGCTGGAGGTTTGTGCAATCAATTTGCCATGGACATGTGTAAAGGGTTTGAATCAAAAGGGTATGGGGAGAGGCTCATTTTGGGTCCAAATGGGTCAACCCACCATTTTGGGTTTGGTGCACCCTTTCAAGCTCCGGTTTTGGGTCGGGAGGCTCATGTGAGTCAACCTACCAAAGGTAGTGAAGTCCACATCAAGGATTAGGTGGCAATGTATGGTTTAGAGTGTATCATGTTTAAGGTAAAAAGGGCTTAAAAAGGGTTTAAGAAAGAG
Source organism: Papilionanthe hookeriana x Papilionanthe teres (assembly GCA_022702705.1). NCBI lineage: Eukaryota > Viridiplantae > Streptophyta > Magnoliopsida > Asparagales > Orchidaceae > Papilionanthe > Papilionanthe hookeriana x Papilionanthe teres. The sequence goes on from CM040424.1 coordinate 171,024,916, forward strand.
ATCCCCCCTCTTACCATTAATGGTTTGGTGAGGTGGAAAGTGGATTCCATGGCTCTCATGGCTCCTATGGGGCTCATGCATGGCTTCATTGCTTGTATTTGGCTTGGGGAAAAGCTTGGTCAATTTCATGAAAATGGATTTTAGAAATTTTGGTAATTTGATGGGAATTTGTATGAAGCTTGATTTGGGATGGTTTAATGATGATTTTGAAACTTAGGGGTGATATCAATTAAAGGTATGATGAAAAGAAATTGCCATGTGGGCTTTAGGGCCAATTTTGGGCTTTTGTATTTGGTGGAAATGGGCTTTTAGAATGGTTTAGGAAAGTGGGCCTTTAGGTTTGAAAACAAATTGGTGGATGTAAATTTTTCAAAGGATTGGATCCCATGAGTGTTGAATTTATTTTAAGAATGTTTCATGAATGATTTGGAATAAACTTGAAGTGTTTGGGCTAGGTTTGGGTTGAGTTTAGGTTTAGGTCAAAATTGGGCCTTTTAGCTTCGGGTTGAATTTGAGTGGGGTTTGGATCCAAATTTTGGGAAAATCATGTTAGTGTTTTGCTTGTGGGGATGTTAAGGATGGTTTAGAAAAGATTTGGGGTTAATTGGAGTTGAATTGGGTGAGTTTGGGTTAGGTTTGGGTCATGGGTCCAAGTTGGGCTTTAAGGCCAAAAGTGAAATTGAATCCAAATGTCAATCAAATTGGACTTGGATTTCATCTAGATTGGTGTTGGGAATGTTTAATTTAAGTTTAGAATTGAATTGGACCAGAATTTGGGTCAATTGGGTAGGTTTGGTTTGACATTGGGTTCACTTAGGGTTACAATGGGTCAAATTGGGGGTTTTTGACAAAAGTAGGGTAAATTAACAAAATTGGCCCATGTTGTAGTTGAACAAAATGAAATTCGGAATATTTGGGATTTTCTGGAATTTTTTGGGAATTTTCTGAATTTTTGGATTTTTGGGTCAAGAGGGGTATTTTGGGTATTTGGAGGGTATTGGGAGGTATTTTGGAATTTTTGATATTTTTGGCTATGGATGATCAATTTGAGTGGAGAGAAATGTTTAGGAATGATTTTGGGGGATTTTAGGTGATTTGGAAATTTTTGAAAAATTTGGGTGATTTGGGATTTTGGGTAAGCTAGGCGGGTGTAGGGTCCCGGGGGCCAAAAATTGAAAATTTGGGAAATTGAAGATTGGGTGAATATAAGTGAAATGAAATCATTTTGGTTTAGCCATGAAGCCATATCAAACCCACATGAGCCATGAGGGGACTCCTTTGAGACATTCACTATGTTGTTCCTAACCCTCTTAGCCAAGGACTTAGGGGTTAAGGACCATCCATGTGAATCTCCTTTATGAGTCAGGAGGTTAAGTTGGGTATAGGTGTGTGAAAGTGTAGTGTATAAATATAGTGTGTGTGTAAGTCAGCCCCTTTACCAGACTAGGCCACCCAGGGCAGTCCTAAGGCCAAAGAGTCCTATAGGAACTCATCCTTTAAACTTCCACATTTGATTTCAACCCTCTAGGTGATTAGGGGTCTATAGTCAAGTTTGTGGAGTTTGCAGGGAGTTAAGAAGTGGTTTGAATTTCTAAAAGGTGGGTTCCAATTCTAATCCTCTAAGACAGTCAAAGGAAAAGCTTAAGGCTAGATCCTAAGTACTAAAGAGAAGAAGAGAAGACCTCATCAAAATGTAGGTCAACAAATTGACCCCCAATAGGTGTGGTGAGCTGACGGAGCACACCACGCATATTGGTGTTGACCGAAGCGATCAACAAAACCAACACAAACATCCAAGTGACAAACTTAGGACAAAGTAGAAAAGTTTCCGCTGGGGAGTGTCAAGTATATCTCTGAGACTGGAGATTCCGGAACTCTCGCTGGGGAAAGGAAAAGGAGGTGAATCCCAAATCACATGATCTAGGAGAATTTCGATTTAGATTTTATTTTGTTTTAGTTTAAGTTTTGATGTGTGAGCTTAGATTTCAATTTGGAGTTTTAATTTAGATTGAAGTTTTGTTAAGATTAATTTGAAGGAATTTGAACTTGAAATGAAGATTAGAATTTTGTGGTTTTAGATGTAACATCTTCAACCTCAAAAGAAAATTGAATTGATTGGATTGAATCATTACAATGAGGAGAGATCTCAGAGCAATGCGGTATTGGATGTAAAATCCTTAACCTCAAGAGTTTGATTTTGATGTATTTCATTGCAACAGGGAGAGAACCTAAAGCAATGCAGTCTCGGATGTAAAAAATCCTCAACCCCAAAAGTTTGAATTTGATGTATTTCATTGCGATAGGAAAAGAACCTAAAGCAATGCAGTCTCGGATGTAAAAAATCCTCAACCCCAAAAGTTTGAATTTGATGTATTTCATTGCGATAGGGAAAGAATCCTAAAGCAATGCAGTCTCAGATGTAAAATCCTCAACCCCAACAATTTGATTTTGATGTATTTCATTGCTATAGGGAAAGAATCCTAAAGCAATGTGGAAAGAATCCTAAAGCAATGCAGTCTCGGATGTAAAATCCTCAACCCCAAGAATTTGATTTTGATGTATATCATTGCTATAGGGAAAGAATTCTAAAGCAATGCAGTCTCGGATGTAAAATCCTCAACCCAAAAGTTTTTGATTTTGATGTATTTCATTGCGATAGGGAAATGATCCTAAAGCAATGCAGTCTCGGATGTAAAATCCTCAACCCCAAAAGTTTGAATTCGATGTATTTCATTGCGATAGGGAAATGATCCTAAAGCAATGCAGTCTCGGATGTAAAATCCTCAACCCAAAAGTTTGAATTTGAATAGTCATTGACTTTGCAAAGATTTGTAATGTTGATTTGAAAAGTGTGGGATTTTGGTGTTTCGAGAATTTCATGAAAGTTGTAAAAGACTTTCATGGAAGGAAATTGATTAGGCGGGAATATGTAGATGTTACATACCCCGTTCATAAGAGTTGATCGGAAGTCACTGGTTTGAATTGGATATAATTCCTCGCCATCAGATTCGATCCGTGTCGATGGAATCAACCACTTCCATCCCAGACAAGGGAAAGAGTAGAACGGATTGGATTCCGGATTTGGGAGATTGAATTTGAATTTTCGATTGGGATTTGATTTGAGATCTGGAAGATCAAATTTGAGATTTGATTGAGATTTGGAATCTGGAAAGATTGAATTTGAATTTGATTGAGATTTGGAAACTGGAAAGATTGAATTTGAATTTGATTTGAAATTTGTGTTCATTTTGTTTGTCTTTTAATGATTCGAATTTATTTTGTCGTTTATTTAATGTTCATGTGAATTTGGTTTTCATCATTTCTAGATGTTTACGGAAGGTTTTTTTTATTTTTTTATTCTCTTTTTTTTTTTATTTCTTTTCTGTTCTTTGTTCGAAGTTCATTTATCTTTAATGGCATTTCCCAGTCAATTTGCACAAAAGAGGTGAAGGCCAAAAATGTGACATGGTCACTTTCATTCCAATCATGTCGAAGATACATCATACAACTCGATCTGGAATACATTTCATACAATCCATGTAGACTCAAAACGGACTATGTATGATCTTCGTCGATCCATCCAAAAAGGGTAACTCGTCGAAATCCATGTCTGAATAGTGAGGTACATGGTCAATAACATCACCTTCCAAGCCATCCTTGGCAAGGATGCCGGATGGATGTACGTTGGAGGTGTGATATTTTCCATGCAACTCACGACTCGTAAGGCCGGAGGCTCTCTAGCTCCGGGTCCGGCCGGAAGTGGTAAGGTGCTTTCCTCGTCATCCATCCTTCGAAAGTAACCGAGATCCGCTCCACCGGTACTCCCGTATGCAATGTTTAGCGACATCCGCTCCATTGCCTTCGCATCAAGACGGAACCTACCGGTAATGGTATCTTCACTGGCCCTCGGAACTCACCTGGGCCTGCTATCCGGAGGTCAGATCCGAACATGATGTTACACTCATTCAGGAAAGAAACTGTGCAGAAAAGTCTGACAAATGTGGTGATCTATGTGCGGGGGTATGCAATCACCCTGCTTGTAGATGTTAATAATGCAATCATTGGGTATGCAATCCGTCGGCAGCACTCTCCATGTTATCAATCTTTTTACCATTCTCTTGATGACTAATGGCATTGGATCCACTTGTCCATGACGAAGTATTCCCGTGGGTTTCCTTCCTATCTTCTCGCGAAGTCAGTAGCAAGATCCGCATTGTATTGTGATTCTTCGTTTCCCCGGCATCCATCTCCGGGGTTCTGAGTAGGTGTTTTCTCTTAGGCGGCCCGCTCGGCCCATTCTTTTCAAATCCCGGATGCAATCCACGATTTGTTGTTGTTCATATTCTGAGAATACGTCTGTATGTAGCTCGAGGCCTTCAAGTATATTGATCCTTCGCCTCCGATTCTTTCGAAGTATTCAAAAGTTTTCTTTTCGACATTCCGCATTCTTTCCAGCTCGTACTCCGGAATAATCCGCAAATGGCGGGGCCCGGTGATGTATTGTGGGATATACGGCTCAATCCCTTCACGTTCTCCCGCATACCTCGGCTCTCTGGGGATGATGTCCGTCGGGACATCCTCCGGGTTGCTTCGCAATAAGGTTATGCATTACGGTGGTTCTATCTCGGTGGCGTGGTAGCCTTCTTTCTTCCGATCTTCGTGAGATTTCCCCGGTCCCTTCGTTATCCTAGGAGCCGGCCTCCTTTCTTCCTGCACTCGGTGAATCGGTGTCTTTGAAGTGTATGTACTCGGCAGAGCAATCGCCTCGTCGCGCCGGTCCGTCGCTAGTTTGGTTAACATCTTACGGATACGGCGATTCTTTTTTCTTCGTTGCGTTGCTCGTGAGAGTAGCTCTTCGAACTTCCCGAATCTCCGTGGGTGCGGCGCCGACAAGCCTCGCCCTCCGTCGTAGCGACTACGTACTCGATTTTCTTGTCTTCTTCGACGTTTGTTTTCCTTTTCTTGTCGCTCGGATTGGTGGCTCGGGCCACCCACTTTCATCACCGTCCGATCGGGCGGCTCCTCTCGTCAACTTGGACCCAGTCACTTTCCTCGTACTATAGGCCGACTGGTGCGAAGTCCGAGTCAATCTCGATTATCGCTCCATCTTTCACCCTCTTTTCGTCGAGTGCAAGGCTTACGTCATTTCTAAAGTTCAGGACCAACCGCCCGTTCGACATTTCCCTGCGGAAAGACAAGGAAAAGGATCAGGGGTTGTACTAAGAACAAGAACATTAAGAAAATGTTTATTAAAGATAGTTTTTTTTATTACTTTTTGTATTTTTAAATTTAACAGGAATGGGGTGGGATAAGATCAGGAAAGAGATTTTGATGTGGAAGAGAAAACAAGGAAAACTTTATTATCATGATTTTATTTATTTTAGCACATTTTTTATTATTTTTGGGTTCGGACCCGATCATAAGTAACTACTTCGCCCGTGCTTCTAGGGATGAAGAATTCATTCTTTCGAAACATCAGTAGCGTAATACTTTTTCAAGTATCGTCCGTTGATCGGAAGCATATGTCGTTCTCCTCGGCAATTCACTAGCCGGTAGGAGCCTCCCGAGTATACTCGCTTCAACCACAAACGGACCTTCCCAAGTGGGTTCAAATTTTCCTCCTATCTTGCGGTGTGCAAGGATAGGTCTCTTGAGAACGAGAACCGAGTCACCAACTTTGAAGGTTCTCAGGCGACCGGCCCGTCATGGGCTTGAACCATCTTAGCTTCGGTATAGTTCTAAATTCGTTGCGCCGCAAGTCTTTTCCCTTCCGAGCTTTCTAATTCCTCTAGTCATAACTTGGCATTCTCTTCTGTCGTGATTTTGTTTGCAACCGCAATTCCGAGTGAAGGAAGCCGAACCTCTAAGGGTAACACCGCCTCGGACCCATACACCGGAGCGTAAGGTGTAGCTTGAGTAGGAGTTCGAAGGTTGTCCGGTAGGCCCATAAGGCTTCTAATAACTTCTCGTGCCAATTTCTCTTATTATCGTCCAAAGTTTTCTTTAAGATTTGAACGAGAGTTTTATTAAAAGCCTCAGCCAGGCCGTTTGCTCTTGGGTAGTAAATTGTTGAATATCTCCAGTCGATTCCGTGTCTCCTAACAAAATTGTTAATTTGCGTGCTTCTGAATGCCGACCCATTATCCGAGATAATACCGCGCGGCACTCCGAAACGGTAGACAACTTGGTTCTTGAAAACCGTAAGCACGTGGTGTGCTTTCACTTCTCCGAGTGGAACCGCCTCCGCCCACTCGGAAAAGTAATCCGTAGCCGCAAGAATGAAGCGATGTCCTTTTGAAGATGGTGGTTCTATTGGACCCACTATATCCGTGCCCCAACATTCAAATGGCCACGACACAATTGTCTGATGTAGCACATTCGGAGGTTGGTGTAGAACCACTCGTGCACTTGGCATTGGTGACGACTCTCGGCGATTTTCATGCAGTCGGTCATCATCGAGGGCCAATAATACCCTAGTCTTTTAATTTTCATTTTCATCTTTGGACCCGACTGGTGAGTGCCACAGAGTCCTGAATGCACCTCTTTAACAATTTCAAGGGCCTCAGACCCGCTTAGGCACCTTAGCCACATTTGATCAAAAGACCTTCTGTATAACGTGTTGCTTATTAATGCGTAGGACAGAGTTCTTTTCTTGATCTGATGAGCTAGCGACCTATCGTCCGGTAGCTTTCCTGTTTGCGTAGTAGTTCATTAATGGCCGTCGCCAATCTTCGTGTTTTCTCGTCACCGTTGCAACCGATCCTTTTTCTTTTTCGATTTGTGTATTGTGTCTATGTCGAGCCGTGATAGGACCCGACGTCCGTGAATTGACACTTCCATCGATTCATCTTGCAAACGAGCAAATTCTTTTGCGAGGCAAGCTAACGCATCCGCCAAGGCATTTTCCTTCTCGGGAATTTTGTAGATCGTCACATTCGGAATCTGTTCCAACAACCGTATGGCATACCTGGAAGTATTGCTCGAGTCTCGGCTTTAAAATTCCGTATCGTCCGACGATCCGTTGATTGATTAACTTCGAATCCCCGTAGATGTGGATGTCCGTTATCCCCATTTGAATAGTTAATTCCGGTCCCGCTATGAGGGCTTCGTATTCCGCTTCGTTGTTTGTACACGGTTCCGTCAAGTGGTAGGAGTATCTTAACATCCCCCGCTCCGGTGTTATAAAGATTAATCCGATTCCTTCCTTACCGGGCACTATCACTTGCGATTCTTCGTCTTTGTGTGTCGAAGATGCTCCATCGAAATATAATTCCCAACGTCGATCATCGTGGTCTTCTAGGTTCATTATTTGTTCATCCGGCAAATCGTCATTAAGGGGAGACTCGCCGCAAAGGGTGTGCTGCGAGGAAGTCCGCTAGGACCCGTCCCTTTACGGCATGAAGAGGCACGAAAGTTATATCGAATTGCAATAATATCATCGACCATCCGGCAAGTCCGCCTGAAAGCATTGGACGGGTCATCAAGTATTGCAATGGATTAAATTTCGAGATCAAGTTGACCTTATGAGAAAGCATGTAGTGCTCCGAGCTTTTGAGCGGCGAAGATCGTGGCCAAACAATGCTTTTCAATTGCGGGATACCTTATTTCCGTCGGAAGTAAACGACGGCTTAGGTAAGTAAAGAGCATTTTCTTTACCCTCATCATCGACCTGGCTAACAGGGCTCCGAGAGAGTAGTCTAAAGCCGCGGTGTAAAGTATCGCCGGTCTACCCGAGACCGGGCTGCTAAGACATGAGGTGTCATTAAATATTGTTTAATGTCTTCGAAGGCCCTCTCGGCATTTCTCTTCCCAAATAAATTTGGTGTCCTTTTTAACTAGTGCCGAGAAAGGCCGACACCTACCCGACAAGTTCGAGATAAAGCGTCGAAGATATGCCAGCCTTCCTTAAAAAGATCGTAGTTGTTTTAAGGTTTTGGGAGGCGGCATTTCTAAGATAGCTTTAATGTTTTCCGGGTCGATTTCAATTCCACGATGTCGGACAACGAATCCTAAGAATTTCCCGGAGGTGACGCCGAAGGCGCATTTTAAGGGATTCATCTTAAGGTTAAATTGTCTTAATCGTTCGAAAATAATTCTCAAATCATACAAGTGGTTTTCCTTTACTTTGCTTTTGATGACCACATCGTCCATGTAGCATTCGACTTGATTGTGGATGAGATCATCAAAAATTCTTGTCATCGCCTTCGGTATGTTGCTCCTGCGTTCTTCGATCCGAATGGCATCACCGTGTAGCAATATACTCCGATCGGCGTTCCGAATGCTGTAAGCTTTTCATCTTCCGGAGCCATTTTTATCCGGTTGTATCCCGAAGATCCATCCATGAATGAGAATATTTCATGTGTCGAAGCAATGTCGATCATTAATTCCGGATTGGTAGAGGGAATTCATCTTTTCGACATGCCTTGTTTAAATCTCCGAAATCCACACAAATTCGATCCGACCATTCTTCTTTCCGATCGGCACCACATTGGCTAACCAAGTCGGGTATTGTTCTTCACGGACAAATTTGGCGTTTATTAGCTTTTTAACTTCAGCTATGACTTGTTGTTCGATTTCTAGACGCATTCTTCCGGGACCTTGTCCGATCGGGACGAGCGGGATCCACTCCTAGCTTATGGACTCGCGACCTCCGGAGCTAAACCCGGCATCTCATCGTAGTTCCAAGCAAAATATTCTTTAAATTCCATTAATAACTCGATTATTTCTTCGAGTCTTCTTTATCGAGTAAGAAACTAACAAAGGTAGGTCTAGGCTCTTTGCTAGTACCTAAGTTAACTTCCGTTAACTCATCTATTGTAGATTTGATCTCTTCTTCGAATTCTGGTGGAGCGTCTCCAATTTGTAAATCTTCTAATTCTTCTGTGGTTTCCATGCGGCTTTCATTAGGCTCGCAAGTGACAACCAAGAAAAATTCGGCATCGTCAACCGATCCTACCGTGCCGAATCCGAGACCATGCTTTGAATTGGGTGGACGACCGGAGTTATTCCATAATTTTTCAAAATGTTGTGATTGGCCTTTTGTCCATTTTCGAGGTAAGAAACCACGCTGAATTAAATTTTAAACACAGGAAGAGTACCACTCAAAAGGTAATTCCATTAATTCTGATGAAGTGACATCTTCAAATTGTACATTATTTTCAGTTTTGGAGGAAGGAGCACCACGGTAGAATTTGATTGGCTTTGCACCGCCGCTATGTACCTCTTCGACCACCATACCCTCAACCTTATTAGAATGGATTGGGGTTAGGGTCATAGTATGTACATAGTGGTTAATCTTCTCGTACATCGATTTATATTCTTCGTTCTTCTCATCTTCGAGAGAGATCTTGAATTGCGGCTTCTTCCGACTTATTGTCGCCGCTTCTTGCTTCGATTTCTTTTTCTTCTTCGAACTCGTCTTCCCAATCAACATCGATGGCCGGTTTCCTTTGTCCAACTGTCCTAACATCTCTACCACGACCTCGGATGCGAGTTGTGGAGAAACCTTCACCATCTCGCCGTAAGGGAGTGGTGAGCGACTGTTGGACTAGAACTTCAGGTTCTTCGTCGTCCCGAACTTTCTTTGCTTCATTCGTTATGGTATCTCTGGAGAAGATTGTTTTCTTCGGAGGTGCATAATAAGCTGCATCTTCATGGATTCCAATTTCATGCACGGAGAATGGTTGTAAGTCACCTTTGATGCACCGTTCCCTCCATCGTAGTATTTGATGCACCGATGTAGAGACGATGGTACCATCCCGTTTTCATGTATCCATGGTCGTCCCAAGCAGAGCGTTGAACGACGTTTCGAATCAATTATGTGAAATTTTGCGGTTGTCTTTGCTAAGTCACCGGTCTTCATTAGTAGTGTTATTGATCCGACGGCTCTTTCTCCTTTCTGGTTGAATCCTCTTAATAACATTTTGTTGGCTTCGAGCTCGCGAGCATCAATTTCCAAATATGCTAGTGTTCGAAGACTCATTATATTGATTGATGCTCCCGGATCCACCAATACTTCGAGAGTGTAAACTTCCCAATTGTAATCGAAATGTACAATGGCTCGGTCGTGGTCTCGTCGTCCCAAGTAATAGGTCATTGTCCGTGGAGGTAACACCTCGCTGTTCCTTTAATGAACAAACCTCATCTAAGGAATCTCCGGCCATTTGAGCTAAGCAAATTTCCAGATCAAGTAAGGCATTGATCAAAGCTTCTCTCATTTCCTTTGATAAGATGAGAGCATCGTAGATGCTCAGTTTGGCCTGTAGTTTCCTAAGATGGGCTAGCACGTTGTAGTCCACTTTATTTTCATGTGTCTCGGCTTCTTCTCGAATGGGTATTTCTTCGTCGGGGTTGGTTCTTCTTGAACAACCACCGCTTCCCTTTGTCCTTTGGACCCATTCTCGGAGGTAGAACTCTTCCACTTCTTAAGTTAACTTCGTAATTTCTTCCTAACTCTAGTGTTGAGCTTGCCGGTGTTTCTTCCCGAATCGGAATGACGAGTTCTTCCGGATTAGCTTCGCAGTCTGAAGGCTCTAACTCTATTGTGACTGGAGCTTCTCGAAACTCGCAGATAGATTCGTTGCTTGTTGAACTCTCGTAGCCTCCTTGATGGATGTCTTCTTCGTCATTGCAATCGTCGAGATTGTGAATGATTTGAGAATTGTCATTGGTATCGAATTCGATGTCCGGATTGTCGCTAGTTACGTAATTGTTAGAAACAGTCAAAACGTAGCCAACGCCATAACCCTTATCATTATAAGATCCCACGGAAGTGAGCAAATAATCATACAGAGTCAGAGGTTAGAGGGATTTCTACCCCTAATCCGAAACAACTATCCTAGGATAAGCAGCCCCTTGTCTAGCCTTAGGAGCCTCGGTCCTCTCTTCTTCGTCGATTTTCTTATTCTCTTCAATCGTCTCCTGTTGAGGTGGTTCTTCTATCGCAAGTGACAGTGTCGGCTTGACAGGTTTCAAACTCTGAATTGAAGCTCGCACTGAAGCCGTTTGGATGTTGTCTAAAATCTTTTTTGAAGACCTTGTCCAAGCGGTAGTCCATCCATCGTCAGTCGCATAGGGATCTATCGGAACAATGAGATCGGTCGAGACAACATTGACGGAACCTCCTTTTCGGGGTTCCTTCATGTACTCCTTCGGGATTGTTATATTCCCTTTCCGAAGGTTGTCATTAAGCCAACTTTTGAAGGTAATGCAATCTTCTATCTTGTGCCCAAGCATCCGTGGTAGGGGCAAAAGTTGGGATCACCTTTCTTGTTGACTTCTTCTGGTCTCTTAGGCTCTGGCAGCTGGAAATCTGGAGTCTTCATCAGACTACAGAACATTTTTGGCACCTCCTCATTCTTGAATGGATATTCCCGGCTCAGAAACTCCCTTAACGTACGTTGCAGACGAGGCGGTTGTTCATATTGTGGAGATGACTGATAGCTGGGTCGAGGTTGCTGGTAATTTCGTCGAAGTTCGTCGCGGCCGTTCGGACGATATTTGCATCGGTTGCTTGCCTTTGTCGACTCGCCGCAATGATCCCGGATTTCTTTTCAAAAGTCTTCACAGGCTTTTGTTTGTCTATCTTGTCGGCGAAACTTAATTGCTTCGCCTCCTCTTGCAAGCTCCCGGCCTTGCTTAACAACTTCACAAAAGTCTTAATAGTAAATCCCTTGAGGAGAAGTGCTATCGGGCCGTGAATGCTTTTAAGTAAGATGCCGATTGCATGTTGTTCTTGTAGTTGTGGCTCACACTTCATACTTAGATTTCTCCATCGAAGTATGTAATCCACCAAAGTTTCGTTCGGCTTCGCTTCTCTACCACTAAATCACGTATAGTGATGTGGTGCCGAGCTCCGACAAATCGCTCGATGAAGAGGTTTTCTAGTTCCGAGAATGTCTTCACCGAACCATTTGGTAATTCCGCATACCAATCAAAGGCGATCCCCGACAGTGCAGCGACGAATCGTCGGAAGAGTAATGCATCGCTCCCGCCGACATTGCAACAACTCGGCACGAAAGTGTGCAACATGCCGTCGGGGTTCCTGGCTCCATCAAAGGTCTTGAACAAAGGTGGTACGAAGCCTTTTGGGTATTGGACAGCGTCGAATTCTTCCGGGTAAGGTCTACCCGTCCGAATGGATGTCCCGCTCTTCGATTGTGCTAAGGCTTCTCGCACTCGCCGTTCCACCAAGCTCTTGATATCTTTTTCTGGAATCATACTTTGTGTTGTATCTTTCTTTAGCTGATCATCCCCGTTGACGGATGCAATCTCCTTTCCTCCGTCTACAATGTGAATGACCTCTGGGGGTGTCTCTCTTTGCGGTTGCACTTGACTTTGGAGAGTGGTTAGGGCTACAGCCATCTCTTCCATCCTCTTCGCCATTTGGGCGATCGTATCGTCTTTCTCTTGAAGCTGTCTCCTCATCACTTCTGGCTCCTCTCTTTCTGCGGTTGCGGGAGCACCTTGTGAAGCTGACGAAGCTCGCATTTTGACCATGTTGATTTCTGCATACTCATCGTCCATGAATTCCGATGAATTAATCTCATCTCCGAATTTCTCTTCTCTTTCTTTTGCTAATCATCGAATATCAGTCCTCAACTTTTCCATTGCATCCTCTAGCGGTCCTTTCTGTGCATCCTTGCAGTTGTCGTGTGATGGTTGTCGGGTTCCCTTCTCACGAGTCCCCTTTACTGCAGTAGCACTTTCTTCGGATTCAAGTCTCCCGCCACACCATCCTTCTGCGAGCGGAAGGTCTAGTGACCCAGCATGGCACCGTCGCCCAAATACTGGAAGGTGGTATCCTCCCTAATCTGTAACCCTGAAACAACGACAGGCAGACTAGCCTTCATCCTTTTACTTGGCTTTTCTATAACGATGGCAGGTTCTACTTGGGGCCCAAGACAGGATTTGACTGGCACCCGTCCTATCCTTCTTAGAATTTCTGACACAGGGCACTTTTCCTTCTTTGCTAGCTTCTCAATCACAGTCTGTAGTCGGGCAAATGGTGTGTTCCTAGCCCTTTTCTTTCTGCTGTCGTTGTAGTATGCTGGTTGAGGTAATATAGAACAATCCTGCGGACATTTTCCTCGTCAGCTGCGGCGGAAAGAGGGTGGAATCTACTTCCTTCCAAAAAGGGTGTATCTTCAGGCAATGGTATGTATTCGAGTAGTGGTGTGTACTCGGGGATTTCGGGATTTCCTCCAGGAAAGCAACTTCGGCAGCTCTCGGCCTTCCCGACAATCTTCCTACTTCGTTCCTTCTTCGGGTCCGTGTTAGTGATGGAACTCTCGAGCCGGACCCGATTTCAAAAACAGGTCTCACGAGAAAGTCCGTACCCTCCACGGTAACAGGTTCACCATAGTTCCGGATTTCCTTCCCTTTAATTTGCGTAGCCGGGGTAGGTGTAGAGACAACTGGACTCGGTGGGGTAGCAACAACGATCCTCCCGCGGACAGCGAGTACTCCTCTCAGCTTGGAATCTTTTGCAAGGGAGGAAACTCTTGAGTTGACCTAAGGTTGAACTCGATCAACGGCTTCTCAGCTTCAGATACTTTGTTTGTCAGCGCGAAAAGGGAAACATCGGTGATCTTGACATTTGTGTTCTCGAATCCTTGTCCAAACCGGATGATCCCATTATCGGGCAGCTCATCCTTGTAAACAGCGAAGTCGAGTCCATTGGTGAAGGAGAAAATCAGCTTTGGGGCTTCCATTTCCAGCAGGTAGATTCTGATTGTCGGTCCCAAGTTATGCTTCTTCTCACCGAGACGAAAACAAAGGAATCAAAAAGAGTCCGAACACATTCTTGTTCACATATTTATAAGGAGAAGTTATTTGTTAAAAGAGTCATTCATTAGAGGGTTTGTTTATTTAGAACGGAATGTTTAAAGGTGTAGAGAAGGTAATGAATCCGATTCAGAGTTGGAAAGGAAAAGAAAGTCTCATGCAAGACTTCTCGACTCGAAGGATTACTCCTAAACTAACACCTATCGGGGTCCACCCCACCTCGTAAATGAGGCAAAAGGATCTCGGAACCTCTCTCGTTTAGGGGTGTCTAAACAATGGCTCCTAAATCCAAGAGAATGTTGGCTATACTCGTTCAAGGTAGAAATGAACATAGTATTCCAACGGAAAGAAGGGTAGCTTAATCCACAAGGGACATGGATACACTACCGATTGAAAGCAGAATTTTCTGATTAAAATGGAGAGAGGAATTTTCCCCAGCGGAGTCGCCAGAAATATGTCGGCATATTTTTAGGTTGTGTGTTTTATTTTGAAAAGGGGGTCGCCTAATAGAAATTGTCGGCGAAAATTTGATTTAAATATATATATATATATAATTTAGAAAGTAGTATTTGATTTTGAAAATAATTTTAAGTTTGAAAATTTTAAGATATGAAGTCAAACCGATTTCACATCCCAAATAGTTCACATAAACGAGCACCGCACCACAAGCCGTGTATCTATCCCGAAGAATAGACACAATGCTTCGATAATGAGGCTCGATTAGATAAACTAGAAAGGTTTCGTGACATCCGTTTGGTCCGCGAACCAATTTTATAAGCCGACAAATTCCCCTGCTTAATATGAAAGCATTAAACAGGGTTTATATTACCTGGGTTCTTTAAAATTCCCTATAAGGGCAAGCCCCTATAGTTAATTACATCTTAAGTGACAGGAATCACCTAAGAAAATTCTCGATAATAATCAGTAGTTCTGCTCTCAAGAATTTCAAAGTTTAAGTTTTCAAGGGATTGAATTTTGGAATTTCAATAGGGAATGGATCAAGTTTGGAACATTTTGTCTTGGGAATTCAAAGGAAGAAAGGTAGGAGAAATTACAGATTCGAAGCGAACTTCGGTAATTTCCCGACTACCCTATTGTTCGGCTTCGAATTTAGGGAAGTCCTAATGTTTATTTAATGTTTTGATCTCGCCAATTTTAATTAATTAGGACTTATATTCGTATGATAAAATCATACAAATAGCCTCGGAGATGTGAGGGTTTATATCGTATCGGACGACTACCTCAGAGTCTTAAGACCAGTTAGGGCTTAATTTTCTATGCAAATGCCTAATGATGAGTTGAGGATTTATGTTGCACTAGGAAAACTACCTCGAAATCCTATGATTTGGTTATTTAACTCTAAGAAAGTTTTGCTGAAGTAGCACTCGATGTTTTGCCGATGACGATTGCCGTCGTCGCCCACCATGCCCCGAGCTCCTTGTTATTGCAGAGGTTTAGTTATAGAAGTCATAAATCAGGAGATGAGGAAAGTGTTTTGGTTTAGAGAAAAATCTTAATTTCCAAGTGTTTTTAACATTTTAATTAAAACAAATTTTAAAGTTGATTATAACGACACCGGTTAAGATCCCACGGCTCCATCCTTCCAAGCATCGTTATTTTTATCGGATTCACTTAGTCCGTATGAATTTGCTAAACTCAACCGAATGAGTTCCACACTTTCATTTAGACCGCGGGAAATCCCGTTAGCAACACGTAGGTTACATCATCCGAGGTATTCCCGATCATCCAACAAGACGTTTTAATTTAGTTATAATTGTAGTTTTGTGTTCTGTTTGTGATCAAATTTTGAGTTGTTTTATATTTCGAAATGTTGTGGCGGTGAATTTTATCTTGTAATGATTTTTAATTTAGTTTTGGTTTCAGCTTTAGGGCTATCCTAAAGGTGTGGGTTTTCATGCAACAGATTGTTTATCATGCAAGAAAAAGTAAGTGCGATGCGATTAAAGAAATTGTAATAATGTAAATCGCAATAAAAGAAAAGCGTACCTTGAGGGTCTTCCCGTCATCCCAAGCCGCACTTAAAACACAATTAGAACATTTAAGCAAGTTCCTAGTAAAGCTAAGGGAAGGGTTATGGTTTTCTACCAAATTCCTAATCCTATAGTCTAGTCATCTCCTATGACGTCTAGGTTCTTGTGTTTTGTTTGAGGACGATTTTCTTCATCAAAGAATAATTAAGTTCAATTGTTCTTATAAGTATCCTATCATATCGAGGAAGTGCTTAAGAAGAATCTTAAACATCTTTTCAATATTGCTCGGAATTGTTTTAAGTCCAAATGAATTTAATTATACAAATGAATTAATCGTCCGAGAATTCGAGTTTTGTTATCTTGCTCAAATGAACTGATGACATTCGAATATCCTATAAGTTGGGTAACATTTCATTTAATGTTCTGTTTAGGAGTTATGATAACCAAAGTTTTCGAGGGCAAATTAGTGTTCAAATGGTTTGCGATTTAATTTAATTTCAGTTATCGGATTTAAATTTGGAATAGTGTTCAAGTTGCTTTATATTTAATTTCTTTATGTCTTAGGTGATGTTATTTAATTCAATTTAATTTAACTTTAATTTAATTTAATTTGGTTTAGTTTTAATTTTAATTTAATTTTGATTTTTTTTTAATTTTAATTTTAATTTTATTTTTAATTTTAATTTTAATTTTAGTTTTATATGATTTTATTTTATTTTATTTTAATTTAATTTAATTTAATTTAATTTAATATGATTTAATATGTTTTAATTTAATTTAATTTAATTTAATTTAATTTAATTATTTATTTATTTTATTTAATTTAATTTAATTAATTTAATTTAATTTAATTTATTTAATTTAATTTAATTTAATTTATTTAATTTGTTTGATTTAATTTAATTTAATCTTTAATTTAATTTTATTTTTAATTTTAGTTTAATTGAAAATTTAAAAAGAGTTTAATAATTTAACTTTTTAATTTAATTTTAATGATTAAGTCCTTTAACATTTTAAAACTTAAATTTGAATTATCATTTTAATTAGGAATTAAATATTATTGAGATGATTAATTTAGGGATTTTTAAATTAAAGAATAAATCTCTTCCTAATAATATCCCTATTTTAATAATTCCAATTTTATTATTCTTCCAAATTTAATCAATTATTAAATTAAGGTTTATTTCAATTATTTTAAATTGTTTAGTAGGTTTCTACCCTTTAATTATTTAAATTTCAATCATCCAAATCAGATTAAGATCAAATATTTTACTTGTTAATTTTATTAAACCTAAAGTTTTAATTAAGGGTTAAAATTTTAATTACCATTTTCGCCCTTCAAGCTTAATAATTTCATAACTCACTAAATCGAGCTTAAATGAACTTGAAATTTTTATGTGACTTCACTCATATGCCAATAAAGACATGAGAGGAGAAAATGTGATTTTTCTGTATTTAATTTATTTATGTAATTATTTTTGGTGGAAAATAGGAATTTCCAAGGAAAATTTAATAATATGACCAAGGGAAAGTTTCTGTCCTTAAGAAACTTATGGGACATTCCTAATGACCAGAGGACCACTTGGACCAATTTTGGTGATTTTTTGAATTATATTATTTTTATTATAATTATTTTAAGTTTTGGAGTATTAATTAATTTAAAAATAAAATAAAGGTTGAAAAATGAAATTTATATTTTTCAAAAATCTCTCTGATATCAAGGAAATCAGTAGAATCAATTTTTACAATTTTCTGATTTTTCTTTGATTTATTATAATTATTTTAGTGAAAATGCTAGAAAATACATTTTTTTTAATTTTAAAATTACCCTAGTGGCTTTAAAATTTAATATCTCATCAAATAGACCTAAGAAAATATGGGATTTGTTCCTAAGTGATTAAAATTCAAAATGTGACATTTTGGTGAATTTTATTATTTTTATGATTTTTATTATTTTTTAATTATTAAAATATTAAAATAATTCAAAAATTAAATTTTTAGAAAATTGAAATTTTAATTTTCTTAAATTCCCCGATATCGTAGAGGCTCCAAAACCAATTTGTGAATTTTTGAATAAGTATTTTGAAAGTTATGAATTTTTAAAGTTTAAAATGGCTAAATGGCTTAATCAACCCATTTAAGTAGGGCTAACCAAGTCCAATTGACTTCAAATTTTTATGGTGGGTTCCTCTGATCCCAAAGGTTAGTGGAGAATTGATTTCAAGTCAATTTGATGTATGGTTAGCTCTAATTAATTAAGGAACTATTTTGGGAGTTTAAGCCAATTAGGGTTATTTTAAATAAACTAATCCAAAATCTATTTTTCCTAGGGTCCTCTGGTCATAAGAAACATCACCAAATTTTCCTAGAATTTATTTAACAACATACTAATTATTGGAATTAAAATACTCAAAACAGTAACATGAATTTGAAAAATCAATAACTTCTCATAGGATGGCCTCGACTTTGGAAAATTCAGGGAATGTTCCCAAATTCAGAGGCTTCAAAAGCCCTATGGTCTCATGCCATGATGAATTTCCTATATGCATGGAGAATTAAAATAATGCACAAGGGAAATAAATCATTAAAAATAAAATACTTGATGAAATTAAATAATTTCTTTTCCACATTATTCTCCTCTGTTCACTGAGTAACCTACACAAAGTTATGGATTTTTGAAGTTTAGGGTATTAAATAAATAGAAAAATACCCTAATTTTCTATTTATCCATGCGGCGCCAAGTCAACCTCGACAGCTCTAAAACGCCACGTGGCGCTCTCCGGTTCGACGCCGCCATCTGACTCAGTGCTCCGGGGGCCCGTTGTGTCGTTCCATCTCCTGATCCGGTGCGATCCTGGCCGTCCGTCCGCGCGTGTATTAAATGAACGGCATCTGTTCATCGTCCCCAGACGTCCTTACCCGAGAGTCGTCCGTCTTCTAGGCCAAAGATCTCACACGATACTTGACCAAATTTAATGTTCTTATGCTCTATGGATTCGTCTCTAGAAGACGAACACATCCATATGGTTTATGTGGCATGAAATTGACTCAATAAAAATGGATAATGTTCAGAAGCTCGGGAAGAAGAGTGAGGCCATACCTTTGCTCAGAGAAGTGTGGCTTCGATATGAGGGTTGTGTCACCTTCGATTGGATCCCAGCAAGCTCCAGATGAAGTCTCCAGGTTTGGTAAATCGCCTAGTAGGATTTCGACCACGGCCCGATCTCAAAGCTTCGGAGGCTCGGAGCAACCGGGTGGCCCGGAGATGGGGCTTTCAAGTGGGAAACTTCTCCTCTTGGTCCAGGTGAAGGTGTAGGACCAGTCAATTTGAGGATTGGCTCACCGTGGCAAAGTGTCCTAGTTTTGGGTGAAATTTCAGCTGAGAAATCGGATTCCGTTGGAGGGATTAGGGCAAATTGACATCTGGGATCAACTGCTCTAAGGGTGGAGAAGGGTTTGGAACAATTTTGGCAGAGTTTCGGCAAGGTTTGTGCAACTCTCTTCCCATGGCCGTGAGGGGGTCAGGTTTAAATAGAGGTGGATGGAGGGCCTCCCAAGGAGAGTTAGGGCTTGGGATCAGCTGCTCTGGGCATGGGAAGAACAGCCATGGTGGCCATTGGGCATGGGGCAGCTCAGCAAGGTGGAATTCCAAAGTTTGGCTCCTCCCAAGGTCTCGGCCATGGTGTTTTCCGGTGACCTGTGCGGGCGGCCGGCAGGCATGGGTCACCCTCGGGTCCAGTGGGTCGTAGTGGAGGTTTGTGCAGTCAATCGGCCATGGACATGTGTAAAGGGTTTGAATCAAAAGGGTATGGGAAGAGGCTCATTTTGGGTCCAAATGGGTCAACCCACCATTTTGGGTTTGGTGCACCCTTCCAAGCTCTGGTTTGGAGTCGGGAGGCTCATGTGAGTCAACGTACCGAAGGTAGTGAAGTCCACATCAAGGATTAGGTGGCAAAGTATGGTTTAGAGTGTATCATGTTTAAGGTAAAAAGGGCTTAAAAAGGGTTTAAGAAAGAGATCCACCCTCTTACCATTAATGATTTGGTGAGGTGGAAAGTGGATTCCATGGCTCTCATGGCTCCTATGGGGCTCATGCATGGCTTCATGGCTTGTCTTTGGCTTGGGGAAAAGCTTGGTCAATTTCATGAAAATGGATTTTAGAAATTTTGGTAATTTGATGGAAATTTGTATGAAGCTTGATTTGGGATGGTTTAATGATGATTTTGAAACTTAGGGGTGATATCAATTAAAGGTATGATGAAAAGAAATTGCCATGTGGGCTTTAGGGCCAATTTTGGGCTTTTGTATTTAGTGGAAATGGGCTTTTAGAATGGTTTAGGAAAGTGGGCCTTTAGGTTTGAAAACAAATTGGTGGATGTAAATTTTGCAATGGATTGGATCCCATGAGTGTTGAATTTAGTTTAAGAATCTTTCATGAATGATTTGGAATAATCTTGAAGTGTTTGGGCTAGGTTTGGGTTGAGTTTGGGTTTAGGTCAAAATTGGGCCTTTTAGCTTTGGGTTGAATTTGAGTGGGGTTTGGGTCTAAATTTTGGGCAAATCATGTTAGTGTTTTGCTTGTGGGGATGTTAAGGAAGGTTTAGAAAAGATTTGGGGTTAATTGGAGTTGAATTGGGTGAGTTTGGGTTAGGTTCGGGTCATGGGTCCAAGTTGGGCTTTAAGGCCAAAAGTGAAATTGGATCCAAATGTCAATCAAATTGGACATGGATTTGGTCTAGATTGGTGTTGGGAATGTTGAATTGAAGTTTAGAATTGAATTGGACCAGAATTTGGGTCAATTGGGTAGGTTTGGTTTGACATTGGGTTCACCTAGGGTTACAATGGGTCAAATTAGGGGTTTTTGAAAAAATTAGGGTAAATTGACAAAGTTGGCCCATGGTGTAGTTGAACAAAATGAAATTGGGAATATTTGGGATTTTTTGGGATTTTTTGGGAATTTTCTGAATTTTTGGATTTTTAGATTTTTGGGTCAAGAGGGGTATTTTGGGTATTTGGAGGGTATTGGGAGGTATTTTGGAATTTTTAATATTTTTGGCTATGGATGATCAATTTGAGTGGAGAGAAATGTTTAGGAATGATTTTGTGGGATTTTAGGTGATTTGGAAATTTTTGAAAAATTTGGGTGATTTGGGATTTTCGGCAGGCTAGGCGTGTAGTGGTCCCTGGGGCCAAAAATCGAAAATTTGGGAAATTGAAGATCGGGTGAATATAAGTGAAATGAAATCATTTTGGTTGGGCCATGAAGCCATATCAAGCCCACATGAGCCATGAGGGGACTCCTTTGAGGCATTCACTATGTTGTTCCTAACCCTCTAGCGCAAGGACTTGGGGGTTAAGGACCATCCATGTGAATCTCCTTTATGAGTCGGGAGGTCAAGTCGGGTATAGGTGTGTGAAAGTGTAGTGTATAAATATAGTGTGTGTGTAAGTCAGCCCCTTTACCGTACTAGGCCACCCAGTAGGCGCTCCTAAGGCCAAAGAGTCCTATAGGAACTCATCCTTTAAACTTCCACATTTCGATTTCAACCCTCTAGTGATTAGGGGTCTATAGTCGAGCTCATGGAGTTTGCAGGGAGTTAAGAAGTGGTTTGAATTTCTAAAAGGTGGGTCCCAATTCTAATCCTCTAAGACAGTCAAAGGAAAAGCCTAAGGCTAGATCCTAAGTACTAAAGAGAAGAAGAGAAGACCTCATCAAAAATGAGGTCAAGACTTATAAACAAGGATAGCTGAAGAATCCTGCAAGGTAAACTTGAGAGTGGATAAAGACCAATTATCCCCATCCCAACTATTAGCCACCAAATAATTTTGGTTGAATTTTTCAGTGCAAAGGGTCAACTATTCTTTAGGACACCATTGGTCTAGCAAGAAGTTTAACTCCCATTTGCCATCGTCCCATAAGTACATGTTCTCCGCTAGGTGTCTAATTTTAAGCATTCCCACCCACAATTTGGAATCCCCCAACTTCTTAATAGCCTCAAGTGGATGCAAGTCCTTACAGTATTTCCCTTCAATAAATTTAGCCCATAAGGAAGCTTGTGATCTAAAACTGATCCAGAGTTTGCATAAGTTTACCTGGATGATCTGTTGTAGACCTTTGAACCACATCCCTTCTACCCAAGTGGGTTTAGCCACCTTCTGCCAAGATGCCCAGTGGAGTTGCTGCCTTTGGCGTACCCAATGGAACCTATTGAAGGCCCATTAAAAATGTAGTTGGTTGCTTTCCTTCATGTTGGTCATCTATAAAATATAGGAGGGAAAGGTAGAAAGTATACTTTTCAGCAAAGTTATTCTACCTCCATTAGACATTATGGTATGTGTCCAATTGGCAAGATAGTTAATGATTTTATTTAGCACTTCATCGAAGTAAATTTGCTTGGTTCTACCACCAATGAGTAACACCCCAAGTTATTTGAGAGGAAGCTGAGTACAAGAAAACCCAGTGAAGATTAGAATCCAATGCTTACAGCTGGGGAGGATCCTCTTATGAAAAATAAGGTTGCACTTCTCAAGATTAAATAACATACTTGAATGAGACTGAAACAGTTGAATGCAGTGATATACTTTCTTGATAGCATTTTTGTTAGCATTAGAGAAAATCATAATATCGTCATCATATTCTAGACTGGAGATTGCCACATTAGATTTATGATGATACCTGATGTTGCTTTTGGGGAGAAGATGGTGATTAATCATTCTAGACAGATAATCCATTGCTAGAATAAAAATTGTGGGTGAGAGTGGGTCCCCTTGCTTTAGACCTCTAATGGCAGTAAAAGATTCCCAACAAGACCAATTAATAAGAATGGAGTGTGAATTAATACTTAACCACTTGTTGATAAGGTTGCAGAAATCACCAGAGAATCCACTTACAGAAAGGATATTCATTATAAAGTCCTACCTAATAGAATCATATGCTTTACTTATATCAAATTTATTTATCGGATTTCCTCCCCTACAGGGTTTATCCAAATTCAAGAGAATTTCTTGAGCAAGTAGCACATTATCAGTGATGGATCTTCCTTTCACAAAGGCTGTTTGGTTAGAGCTGGCAATCTTATCAATATGTGGCTTAAGTTTAGACACAATGATCTTACTAATGATTTCTCTCATAACAGATGTGAGGCAAATGGGTCTATAATGATCCCAACTTCTTTACTCAGTATACTTTGGGATAAGAACAAAGTTAGAAAAACTAAAATAATGGGGGATAGTAGACCCTTGAAAGATACTCCTTATTGCATAGATAACCTTAGCTTTGATAATAGACCAGCAAAAAACCCATCTAGGCCAACAGGCTTGAAGTTGTCAATGGAATTGATTGCTTGGCAAAATTCTAGTTCATTAGGTAGTTCAGTCAAACCAAGGTTATTAGTGTACTGAAAATCCTCCATGAAATAAGACTGATCAAGAGGGAGTCTCTCGAAAGGGGCCTATGTAAATAAATTGTTGAAATAAGACACAAAATTCCTTCCAATCTCAGAATTATCAGAAAGTCGGGAACTTCCTTCTATTCTTAATGTGAGCATGATAAAACTTATTATTTCTATCCCCTTCAGTAAAGATGTTCAGAGAAGCATTCTGTTTTAAGAACTAATCTTTTATGTCAATAGCAATGACAAGATGTTCTTATACAGTAAAGAGGGACTGCTCAGTAGCAAAGCCAGTAAGAACATCATTCTCCAGCTTTACTACCTCTTTCTCAGCATCCTCCACGGCAAGAAAAACATTTCCTAAAGCATTCCAACCAAGCGGTCTTAGCCTTTTACTAACCTTCATATGTAAAAGAAATAAATTAGTCCAGGGAATAGGGTGATCAGTCTCACACCTAAGGGTTGAATAGTATGAAGGAATGAGTGATCAACTAATCGCATGTTAAGATATCTGAATGGAGGAGAATGGCCACTAATAGAAGGAGCAGAATAGTCATCAATAAAGGTCTGTGATCAGATCCAGCAAGGGACATGTGTGTAACAAAACTAAGCAGAAAATGAGAACATCAATGGCCATTAACCAAGATTCTATCAAGTTTCTCCCAAGTCTTGCCTCTCTTCCAAGTAAAGGCAAGGCCTTTAAAACCCTGGTCAAAGAGTTCAACTAGCTGGATGTTATCATTGAATCTAGTCTTCTTAACAAGGTTAGGAGTCCAGCCTCTAGTTATCTCGATAGAGTTGGAAATGCAATTGAAATTACCTTCCCCTAGCCAGGGGGAGGTCATACTTCTGCCAATGTTTTGAAGGCACTCCCAAAGTTCCACCTTGTCATGTTTCCTGCACCCAGTATAAATAAATGAGGCAAAGCTAGTGTGTATACTCAGCTGAAAAGCGAAGTGAACAATTTGTTGATGATTAAACAAAACTGGATAAGTAATCTCCTTTCTACAAAAGATTTTGATTTTGTTATTGTTATTTGCAAAATGAGAAAAATCTGCAAACTTGCTAAGGAGTTTATCTGGGTATTTGTGAACCATGGGTTCAAGGATAGCAATACACCAAAGTTTGTATTTTTTTTCTTAGATGACGAAGACCTTTAATGGAAAGAGGGTGGGCAATAACCATAATATTCCAATGGAGAAATTTAATCATAAGAGTGAGGTGAATGGGGGAAGGATGGGATCTTGATCTGGTTCTTCCTCTAGCAAGAGTAGGATGAGCATCTCAAAGAATCCTTAGCAATAAGAAGAGAGGTGGCTAATAGCTTTTGAAATTTTGATATATTCTTCTTTTTCTTCTATGCTATCTCGATGTATCAAACACCATCCAAGGTATTTTGCATCTCAGAAATAACATCAATTGAAGAGGCAGCTATCTCATCCTCCCTCTCAACAGCAGTATCAGTGTTTGAGGCAGTATCATGGGATGAAGTGCCCATTATTCCTCTACCATTGATATTTCCATTAAGAGCATCAAAATGATACTTCTCTATCCAATAGTTCTCTAAACATGAATGGTTCCAGTCTCCACAATTGCCCCCACAGGTGAATAAATGGGGCTAGATGAGGTTACCTCAGTGCCCTTAGCAGTAATTGGCCTAAAAAAAACTTCGGATCTGTCCATCTCTTCCAAAGACCCTGAAGGGGCTTGAAGAACAACTTCAGTGACAGCAAAAGTAATAGCAGTTTCCGGAATCCCCCTAGCAGGAACTACAGCAATTCCTTTAGAAGTACTAGGAGCTCTCTTGGGAAGGGGCGAAGCCTACAACATCTCTCCTTGGTATGCCCAAACATCATACAATGGTAACAATAGTAAGGTCTTTGATCCATCACCACCTCTTGCTAAGATCCATCCAGAGCTGAGCCAACCCAAAATCTATTCACTTCAGGTAACAAAATGTCTCTCTCAATAAGAATTCTAGCAGCTACAGCCCTTGCCTTGTTATAAGTGGGGGCATCTAGCTTTAGAGGGGTGCCAAGGGCTCTACCAATTTCGAATAGCACATTCTGATTGAAGAATTTTTATGGGAAGCCTAGAAATTTAAACCAAATAGGAACTAGAACGGGCTCCTTACTTGGGTCAAAATATGGAGTCCACTTCAAAATTTTCATTTTTGTCCCAGCAATAGTAATGGATTCCTTAGCAAAATGTCTAGCATAATCCTCCTCAATAGTAAGTTGCTTCGACTAGTGCCTACCATCAAGTAGACTCACCTTCCAAGCTCCATTGAGTGAAAGGAGTCAAAAACATTTCTGACCAAATCCATTTTAGGGTGACCCAGAGTAAATTTACCTTGTTCAAAAAATATAATGACAGGTAAGCCATTTTTCATTTCAAGTGGGTTAATAATGGGGTAAGTCCCTCTTCCAGCTGCCGCATCATGTAGAGCTTGGGGGAACACTAATTGTTCAGGGTCATTTAATGTTTCATTTCCTTTGCCAACCACCCCCGCTTAAGTGGCTTTAGACCAAGCAACATTGGTATTCACCTCAATAGGAAAATCCATAAATGCAGAAAGAGCAAAGGGTAGCTCAATGAGAAGCACCAACCCAATGCAACAATAAAAATTGAAAAAGAAGGAACCAGGGAAGGGGCCAACACCAAGAAACTCGAAAAACCAACACCAGAAACCCAATGAACAATACTTCAAAAGCTCTAAACAGACTTCCACACCAATCCACAATCGAGCAACAAGGATCACAAGCAATCTCCAAACCCTAGCTGAGCATAGTTGTCAAACACCATCTTTATATATATATATATATATATATATATATATATATATATATATATATATAAGACTTTTAAAAAATGTCGGCTAAGGTTTCATGGGCTCTGATAGGGTTTCCATGGAGGTGGTGACTGTCTTGCTAGCGGTGCAGTCTACTGGGGACGGCAGGAGCAGGTTTGGTGGAAGAAAGCTTGTTTCTTCCTTCCTTCACTCATAAAGGTTTTGGTTCAGGCTTGGGAAGGGGTTTTGGACCGTCCCGGGCATTGCTATTTTTAAATGTTGGTGTGGTTTTACTGTTACATTGGTGCCATGGCAATTGAACTCATCAAAGTTGACGTTAACTTTGTAGGGATAGTTACTTTTGCTGATGTCATTGTTAGAAAGGAGGAAGGAACCACTCTTAGAGATAAACTGGTTTTTCCCAAGATTTTTCATGATTCCATTGAAGGTAAGGCAGAATGTGAATTTATTAGGCGCTGCACTACGAAGGCTAGTAAACTTGCCTTGCTTTTCACTAAGGAGGAGCTGGCTAAACTATCTGAACCATATAGATTCACATTGATTGGAAAATTTCATTCTGGCCATCCCGAACTTGATGTCTTAAGGAAGGCTGTAGATGATTTTAAGTTACTGGGCAGTTGCAAGATTAGGGTTTTTGACAGCAGACATATAATGTTGCAGCTCTCCTTTGAGGAGGATTATGCTCAGATATTCTCCAAAAAAGTCATAATGATAGATGGCAAACCCATGAAATTACTTAAATGGACTTTGGTTTTTGATCCTTCCAAAGAACCACCAATTGTCCCTGTGTGGTTCAGTCTACCCAATCTCAAGTTACCTTTTAACAACCACATGATTATTTATGACATTGTTGACTCTATGGGAAGGCCACTCAAGCTAGATATGCCATCTGCTAATGTCACCAGATTTTCTAATGCTAGGTTCCTAGTGGAATGGGATATTACACAACCTTACCTGGATGGAGTTTGGCCGGGTACTGCTAACAATGGGTACTGTCAGCCTATAGTGATGGAGTATCAACCACTTTACTGCAAACACTGCCACATATTTTGTCATACCATTGACCAATGCTTCAAATTGCATCCTAAACTTAGGCTATATAATGTTGCAAATAAGGGAAACAAGAATGCGAATCAAAGTATTCACACAGCCCATCAGGTTACACATAATCAAGGCCCTGCTCAGGGGGTTCCAATTTCTGTTCCAAAGCCAAAGGAAGCCCATGTTGAACCTCCCCATGGACTAACCCAGACAAATGTTGTACTTCCTAGAGTTTCTATAGGGCGCCATGTTTAAGTACCTGCTTCATGTCGGCCGCTGAAAGCTTAAAATTCAATTTAATATATATATATATATATATATATTTTGAAAATAAAACTTTAAATTTGAAAATATGAGAATGAGAATGGATGGATCTCATTCATTTAGTAGTTTGAATGAACAAGCGTAATATTACAAGTAACACATCTATTTCAAAGAATAGACACCCTACTTGACGATATCGCTCGATCAAATAAACTACAGAATTCATGACATCCGTTCTATTCTTTGAACCTTTATGTAGACTGACAAATTATTTTATTTAATTCAAAATGAATTAAATAAGGTTTATATTATCTGGGGTCTTTAAAGCTTCCTATAGAGGCAAGCCTCTATAGTCAATTACCCCTCAAATGACCGAAGTCACCCGAGAGAACTCTCGATTTAGATCAGGGGTTTCTATCTTCATGAAATCAAAAGGTAGGGTTTTCAAGGTAGTGTGGTAGTAGGAAATCTAACAGGCGAAAGGAGCAATGTGGAACAGTTATTTTCGGAGTCAAAGAAAAGAGAGGTAAGAGACTTCACGGATCTCAAAGAAAGCCTCGATGACATCCCAGACTATCTTATGTTTGGGCTTTAAGACTTAAAGATGAATTTATTTAAGTTTCAATCCAGTTAATTAATTATAGGAATTACATTTACATAATCACCTGATTATGCAAATGACTTGAAAGATAGGAGGGTTTACGCCGTATCGGACGACGACCTCGGAATCCTAAGTGAGTTAGGGCTTATATCGCATAGCGAGGCTGTGCAAAAGCCTAAAAGAACAGGTGAGGATTTCTGTCGCACTAGTCGAACTACCTCGAGTCCTATGGCTAGTTGTTTATTTATAAGAAAAGAGAGTTGCTATTGAAGATCCGCTATTTGCTCTCTCGAACATGTCCTTACGCAACCTTGATCGTGCTGCCCTCGGCGTATTGCATCAGCTGCTTTGTTGTTGCAGAGGTTCAATTTTAGAAGGTGAAAATCAGGAGATGAGAGAAGTGTTTTGGTTTAGAAAAGTCTTAGAATCCAAATATTTTAGTGTTTTAATTAAAACAAATCTTAAAGTTGATTAAACAGAACCGATTAAGATCCCACGATTCCGTCATCTTGGCACCGTTATTTTCATCGGATTCACTAAGTCCAGATAAATATGCTAAACTCAACTGAACGAGTTCTACACTTTCATTTAGACCGTGGGAAATCCCGTTAGCAACACGTAGGTTACATCATCCGAGGTATTCCCGATCATCAAACAACACATTTTAATTTAGTTGTAGTTGTAGTTTTGTTATTCTGTTTGTGATTAAATTTTGAGTTGCTTTATCTTTTGAATGTTGTGGCGGTGAATTTTATCTTGTGTAGATTTTAATTTAGTTTTGAGTTTCAGTTTTGTGACTATCCTAAAGGTTTTCAGTTTTCATGCAGGGTGACATTCTTGTTTAACATGCGAGAAAAGTAAAGTACAGTGTAGGGAAAATAAATCGTAATAAAATAAAAGCGTACCTGGTAGGGTCTTCTCGTCATTCCCAGCTGAAACTTTAGTATTGCATTGTATGTATTAGTTTATAATTTTGCAGAAACTAAAGCATGCCAGAAAATAGGAAGAAGTAGGACTAACAAGCAGTAACTACTCAATCCTATGATGTCTATGTTTAGATTCTGGTTGTCTACCAAGTCCTATGATGTCTATGTGAATTTCTATGTTGTGTTTCAATGAACTTTGTTAATTTAATTGAGGATGGTTTCGTTAAGCAGACATATTAAGTTTAATAGACCTCTTACGTATCCAAAAGGTCAAAGAAGGATGCAGGTCCATGCTTCCCTATCACTGCCTGGTGAAAAGTCTCGGGCTCATTTAAACTTATTTTGTTGCTTAACAACTCATCCTACCTACACCCTTATGCTTAATGAACACAGGTGTTCGGGGTAGGTTGGGGCAGATGGGTTTAGGTGTGGTTTGAATTTGGATTGGTGGCAATTGGTAGTTTGATTTGGACTTATGGGAGTGCTGTGCAGAGTTTGTGATTTTATTTGTGGAAGATTTTCTTGAGTTTGTGTTTGGATTTGGTTTTTTTAGTTTTGGTTTGGGTTTAATTTCATTTTTGTTTGATTTTGGTTTTGGTTTTGGTTTATTTTTAGAGCTAGGAACTTTGAGTTTGGAATGTGAAATGGGTTGATTGTGTGGACATCAGGTAAATTTTGGGTTACTCCATGCATTCACTAAGCATAACTGTATTCTTATTACATTTTATACGCCAATTTGTGATTTCCTGGGGGTCTTTATAAAGGGAAAAATAAACCATGCCTCAGGAGGCCTATCCTAGGTTTGATTGTTATCATGTTGGTATTGTATTATGGTCAAGATTGTTGTTGTATGTTGTGATTGTTGTGTTGTGTGTAATTGTTTTGTTATTTATATATTTTTATTGTTATTTATTATTTTATTATTGTTTATTTTGTTATGTGTTATCATTTTATGTTATTTTTATTATTTATGTGTTTTGATATTTTTATTATGTGTTATTTAAAGTTATAATTTTTTATTTGTAATTAAAATTTTTATTATCTATATTATTTATTTAATTTATTATCTTATTTATTTCAATATGATTTATTTACTTTATTATCATTTATTTATATAACTAATTGTTATTAATTTAATTTAATTAATTGATCGTTATTTACTTGTTTTAATTAGTTGTTATTTATTTATTGTTATTTCTTTATGATTTCTTAATATTTATTTATTTGAATTAATATTTAATTTAATTAATTTATTTTATGTAATTTAATTTATTAATTTATTAATTTATATTATTATTTAATTCAATTTAATTAATTTAATTTAATTTAATTTATTATTATTTATTTAATTTAGTTTAATTTAATTTTAATTAATTTTATTTTATTTTAATTTATCACTTATTTATATTATTATATAATTTGATTTAATTAGTTTAGTTTAATTTAATTTATATTAGTTAAAATTATTATTCAATTTAATTTAATTATGTATTTAATTTAATCTTTATTTATTTTCAGATTTATGTAATTTTAATTTATTTTATTATTTATTGACATTATTATTTTATTTAATTTAATTTAATATTCAGTTTCATTAATTTAATTTAATTTAATTAATTTAATTTATTTAATAAATTTAATTTAATTTAAATTAGTATTTATTTACATTATTGTTTAATTTATTATAATTTAATTTATTTAATTTAATTTAATATTTATTTATATAATTGTTTTCGGTTTATTTAATTAATTATTATTTAATTTAATTTTTTTAATTTAATCATTATTTATTATTATTATTATTCTTTTGGTTTTATTTAATTTTAACTATTTAATTTCAATTTAATTTATTATTTATTTATATTATTTACATTATTTTCAATTTATGTACATATATATATATATTTTTTTGCACCAATAATAATATTATATTAAGATGAAGAGTTGGTACATCTAACATGAGGAATCTTCATTAAGTCCCCATGTACAAGAGAACTAAATAAAGGAAAGCAAGAAATATCAGAACTACAAATTACATTAAAGGAAGTAGAGGCAGTAGATGTAAGCCAATTTGCAGGTTGATTTCCTTCTCTATAAATGTGAGACCAAATAATGTGCATTGAATTAGTGATAGCCTTGATCTTTTTTATCCAAATATGAAGGAACCAAGGTATTGTTGATTTCGTGTCAAAATCCGTAACAAAAGCATGGAATCAAATTCAAAATGAAGAAATTTTAACTTCAGTTTTTCAAGCAATCTTTAAACCCCAAAAGATAGCAATAATTTCAGCTTCAAGTGCGTAACAAGCCATGATAGGGGCAGCAAAGAACCATAGACATTTTCCTTTAAGATCCCCGCAAAGACCTCCAATTCCAGCGAGAGGAAGATTTGAAGTCGCCATCCGTATTAATCTTCAACCAAGGATGCATAGGAGTCTTCCATTGTACTAAAACAAATTTCCTTTTCTTCTGAGACTGAGAAGGAGCAATTAAATTCTGCACTTTACTGAGATAGGTCCAACAATTTAAAATAATAGATTTAGTAGAAAACATGACATTAAGATGTCTGATTTCATTTCGAGCTAACCAAATGAACCGGAAAATAGCCAAAGGAATGTAGTAATAAGACAAATCCTTCCAATCCCGCCAACAAGCATCAATAGATGACCACTTAAAAAAGTTTCCATTTTTTCCTAATAAGGACAGAATCTCCTTCCGGATTTGTTGAATCCGATTGCAATTAAGAAAGATATGGAATAAAGATTCCTCCTCGATAAGACAAAAAGGACAAATAGAAGGTCCTCTAAGACCTTTAAGCTTCAAAATATCATCGGTAGGAAGTAGTTTCTTGAATAACTTCCAACAAAAGAAGGACATGGATGGAGTGATATATTTATTCCATAATTTATTTCCCCAATCATTCTTACGCCGAGTTGAAACAAGATTGATAAAAAAATTTAGATAAGCTCCGGTTAGCAGGATTTTTGGGAATTAATTTATCCTTGCTATCAAAGTCGAATAGGAATGGATAAAATTTTGTTAATAATTTCACGCTGTAGATGAGTTTGAAGCATATCAGTATTCCATTTATGCTCTTTCCAAAGCAATCGGCCAATCAGATTTTAATATTTGAAGAAGAATTAAAAGATGAGCTAAGGAATCATCATACAACCACTTATCAAACCAAAAATTAATTTGGCCATTACCAATCTCCCAAGTAAAGAGATCTTCGGCTTCCATTCTCACTTTCAAGCAATTCCTTCCAAGTTCTAGAGTCACCCACTTTGTATTGCACTTGAGTAGGATGAGTATTATAACGAGTATTTGCTATGCATGAATTTAGACCAAAGAGAATCTTTAGCTCTAAATCTAAGCCACTTGTTTGCAATAGAAAGAAAAGCTAAGATGTTGAAAGCTTTTAAACCCAAGACCACCACGAGTCAACGAGCTTACACAATTTGTCCCAATTTGTCCAATGTAGTTGTTTGTGATTACCTTCCCATAAAAATTTATTGAACATGACTGAAATTAACTTCTGGGTACTCTTCTTCATTCTTACCATTTGGAGAATGTAAAGAGGAAAAGATGATAGTATACTCTTAAGAAGGGTTATTCTGCCTCCATTGGATAAAAAAATGTTAGACCAACAATTAATTTGAGAAGAGATCATGGTAACAATATCATCATAATGGCTTAACTTCCTTCTTCCTTTAATCAAAGGAAACCCCAAATACAGCAAAGGAAAATGAGCTTCCTTAAAGCCGATAAAGTCAACAATCCAGCTTTTACTAGGTATACCGATTTTAGAGCCCGCCAAAAATTGACATTTTGGTTTGTTGAAGAGCATACCGGAAACACTTTCAAACATAGCCAAGGTTTTCATTAAACATTTGATGGATTGCTTGCATCCATTAGAGAACACAATAACATCATCAGCATATGCAAGATGAGAGATTAGTTGTGAAGATCTATGTTGAAATTGAGTATATGTATGAGATAGCTGAATTTGATTTAACATCCTTGATAAATAATCAAAAGTAAGGATGAAAATGTAAGGTGACAAAGGATCACCTTGTTTAATACCTCTACCGGAAGAGAAAAACCATGGCATTCCCCATTTATCATAACACTATAGTAATTGTTGGTAAGCCATTTAAAAATCAAATTGCAGAAATCGCTTTGAAACCCCTTGCCTCCAATACCTCAATAATGAATTTCCAACTAATTGTATCAAAAGCCTTGGCCAAATCTAATTTAAAAATAATGTTAGAGCCTCTACAATTTCTCGTCCGGGTCATTTAAAAGCTCTTGAGCCAAAAGTACATTCTCACTAATACTTCTCCCTTTTAAGAATGCGACTTGATTTTCCGAAATTAAATCATTGAGCAATGGTTGTAATCCGGCCACAATAACCTTACTTATGATCTTAGAAAAAGTGGAAGTTAAACTAATTGGCCTAAAATCAGACCAAGAAGCTTTCATAGTATTCTTAGGTATCAGAATTATAGTAGAAGAAGCAAAATATTTAGTCAATTGAATACCATGGAAGAAACTTTTCACAGCAGCAGTAATATCCGATTTAATAATATACCGAATTTTTTATAAAAATCAGGTGTGAACCCATCCGGTCCAGCAATCTTATCACTTTCCATAGAGTTAATGGCAATAAAAATCTCATGGTCATTAGGAGAAGCAACTAAATCCGAGAGATTGAGAGATGTTCCTGGAATCGGAAAACATAGCTGCAGAAAAAAGATTAGATTTGGTGGCACAGGCGACAAATAATTCTTTGAAATGGGAAACAGCATTCTCTCGCAATATCCTTAGTACTTAACGTACATCTATTATCCAATGTCTTAATTTGAAGAATGGTATTAACGGCTCTTCCGTGTTTGATAATAGCATGAAAAAATTTGGAGTTTCGTCCCCATGGTGGAACCATTTTGCGACAGATTTCATTGCGGAAAAACTTCCTCTTGATGAATAGCGGCTTTAAGGTTGGCCATTGCAACGCTTAATTGTTGTTCGAAACCCTCCCATTCTCTACCTCTTTCTCCACAGGCAGAAACCATAGCCTCATCGGAAATGACTTTTTGTTGAATATTACCAAAAACGATCCAGGTTCCAAGATTTAAGTTCCTTAGCTAGTCTTTTCCGTAAAAGCCACAATTTAACAATAGGATTTGGAAACCCATTTAGAGGAGCACACCAATTTCTCTCAATTAGTTTACTGAAATCGGGGTGTTCGGACCATACATTGAGATATCCGAAAGAGTTAACTTTAACCACGAGAAAAAGGAGCACAACAAATGAGCAATGGAGAATGATCGAACCCATTCTAGCCGGATGTTTAACTTTAGAGATAGGGAACATGTTAATCCAAGATTGATTAACAAGTATTCTATCAAGCCTTTCATATAAGGAACCTCTCTTCCAAGTGAAAGGAGAGCCTTCAAAACCAATGTCAATAAGCTTGGCGAGTATAAATGTCCTGAGTAAATTTTAACATGTCATTTAGATTGGGATTCCTGCCACCTTTTTTCTCACTAGGGTGAGCAATGCAATTGAAATCTCCACCCACCATCCAACCTTCAGACATTGTAGAACTAATCTTTTGAATTTTATCCCAAAGGTCCAATCTGTCATTTGGAAGAGAAGCAGCATATACAAATGATGCAAAACCTTGAAAATGATCAATCTGAAAATGGAAATGTAAAATCCGAGGATGATCCAGAAGAACATTCAGTAATAATTCTTTTCTATATAATATCCAGATCTTATTAGAACAATTAGATAAGAAAGAAAAACCAGGAAACTTTCTGGTGAATCTACCAAAATTCGATTTCACCAAGGGTTCCAAAATCACAATCACCCAGAACTTGTGAATCCTGTTTAAACTCAGAATTCTATTAAGGGAGCCAGGATTGGCCACTCCCCTAATATTCCAGCATATGAACTTAATCATGAAGTAATTCTTCCACTTCTAGTAAGCCTAGAAGAAGAAGGGATAATGTTGGATTCAGATAAGGCTAATAAATCAGCAGTTTTCTTTTTCTTTTTAGACTTTTGGATCAACCAATCATCCTTGAGTTCATTAACAGCTGAATCAAGATTATCAAAGGAGGCTGTTAACTCATTTTGGGAAGCATTTTGAAATATAGGATAATCAACAGGCATGGGGGTAGTTAAAACTGAATTATATTGTATATTATTTGAATGTTTCACATTACTTCCAACAGGATCCATAACTGTACTTCCATTATCCAAGTCAGAAGAATTCTCAGATTGGATAAGAGCTTTCTGCATAAGTAAACCTGAATTATCAACAGGATCTAACACTTCCAAAACAGGAATGTTTGTAACAGGTTCATTATCAGTGAGAACATCTTCTTCAGGAATCCTTGACAAGGATGTATTGGTAATTACAGAATCAGATATAGATAGGTTAAAATTAGAAACCACATTAGGAATTGAGGGAAAACTGCTAGTAACAGCAGGAACATCAACAGCAGAATCCATAGCCCCCATTACAACAACGAGGAGGATTGATAGCGAGTTAATCCAATATTCATATCTGCGAAGCCTTAGGACCCATTTCAACAGCGGGAGCATCAATATGTAATTCAGCGAGTACAGCGAGAACTACATCGGATATAATTTTGCCTTCGAGTAGAATTGTTCATTTTGGCAATAGGCCTAAGATTAGGATGAATCCTATAACGAGTTATCCTTATTATGACCAAACATCTTGCAATTACCACAATATGCGTGCCTTTGTTCTATAACTAATTGCCGCCAATAACCATTATGAGGGGATCCAAGCCAAATTTCCTCAACATCGGGAAGAGTAATGTCCCTTTCAACAAGGATCCTTGCTAAAGAAGGTCTAGACAAATTGAAAGTAGAGATATCCAATTTAAGAGGTTTCCCCAATGCAGTACCAATAGCATATATCACTTGGTGATTGAAAAATTGTAATTTCAGATTAGGAATTCTATACCAAACTGGAATAATAGGAGCTTCTTGATTAGAATCAAAATCAGGAGACCATTTCAAGATTTTCATATATTTACCATCCAACATCAAGAATTTTTTAGAGAACAAATTGGCATAGTCATCTTCTTTAGAAAGCTTTATCATTATGTGTCTTCCATCAAACAACCCAACTTTCCATGAGCCGGCTAACTTCAAATCTTCAAAACATTTCCTTATTCTCTCCATCTTAGGGTGTCCATATTGAAACTTCCCCACAAGAGTAAATTGATGAACATCCACCAAAGAAGCAAGTTCAGATTCAGTGAAAATCAAGGCAGGTTTACCTCCCTTCTTGCTAACTTGTTTGATAAAAGGGCAATTACCCCTACCCGCAGCAGTCTCATGATAACAATGGGGAAAAACCAACTTATCAGTCAAATCTACAAGCAGCATTAACCACATCCACAAAAGAAGTCTTGCCGGGAATAGCAAAAGAAGAGGAATCGGCCATGACAAGTAAAAATATGAAATTCGAGAACCGAATTTCAAGAACCCGAGATATCAAACGAAGCTTAAAATTCGGAGCTTCTCTCTCCGAATTCAAGAAAAACACCAACCAAGTAGAAAATGAAGAATGAATTCAAAAAACAGATTGAATTCAATCCAGAAAAAGATCAAGAAAAGAACTTAACCCAAAGACCAACAAGAATCCCGTAATTTGAAAATTTAGAATCCAAATTAAGAAAACCAAAATCAGGAGAGTGGATGAAAGGAAATAGCAAGGATCAAACAATCAAGACTAAAACAGAAATGAAAGAAAACGATGATCACCTCAAGAATCCTTCCTAAAAATCCGGAACTTCTCTCTCTTCCCCATCCCGGATATATATATGTACATATATATATATATATATATATATATATATATATATATATATATATATATATATGTTCTTTATTTTTATTATCCCTTATATTCTTATCATTTAATATATCTAAATTATAAGTTATATTTCTTGTAATTTATTATTGTTATTATTTAGATGTATATTTAAGTTTATTATTTATATCATTTATTTATCATTTATATTATTATTTACATAATTATAAAGCATTTCATTTTCTCTCTCCTTGATTATTGTTAAAGTTATTATCATTTATATTAGGTTATTAAATATTAAAATTATTATGTACATATATATTTACATTTACATTATTTTAAAAAGAATGACATTTTTATTTACTTATTTTTGTTATTTATTTATATTTACAATTGTTATTTTAGTTATTATTATTATCATTTTCTTATATTTTCATTATCTATTTATGTTTATAGTTATTTACTTTATTCTTATCACATTATTTTTTATTTTTTTTATTTACTTATTGTTATTATTCATATATCATTATTATTCATTTAGTTATTTATATTTTAGTAGTATATACATATATATATATATATATATATATATATATATATATATATATATATAAGAAATGGCGGTCAGCTCCTTTGCTCTGCTAGGGTTTGGTGGTGATGGCTTCCACAGGTGGCGGCTGGGCAAGTTGGTTGCTTCTCCAAGGTCAGGGGTGCTTGTTTGGTCTTCAAGTTTGCCTTCACGGGTGCAGGTGGGTGGTTGGTAAGGTCCTTTCAAGAGGTTCTGATCTTTCCCGGGCAAAGTTTTTTGATTTTTACTGTTCCATTGGTTGGGTTCTGCTGCTTGCTGCCTTTTCCTCCCAGTATCTTCTCCTTTTGTTGTGTCCTCTGATGTTATTTCAGCTCTGAAAATTTCTCTGTCATGGCTGGGATCAACATATCCACCTCTTATGCGGACTTGCACTAAGTAATAGCTTGCTCGTTACTAATG
This sequence comes from Papilionanthe hookeriana x Papilionanthe teres, assembly GCA_022702705.1. NCBI lineage: Eukaryota > Viridiplantae > Streptophyta > Magnoliopsida > Asparagales > Orchidaceae > Papilionanthe > Papilionanthe hookeriana x Papilionanthe teres. The sequence continues at coordinate 171,062,570 of CM040424.1, forward strand.
CTTTGCAGATAAATTGCTTTTCCCCCAAAATTTACATGATGCGAGCAGTAGGAAATCGGATTGCCCCTTCATTAGACCTCTTGGCTCTAAGGAGGGCGGACCGACCATTATTTTCACTTCTAAGGAAATGGAATCTCTTGCTGAAGCTATTAAGTTCTCCATTGTGGGTCAATTCCAATATGACCACCCTAAGATGGAATTAGTCAGGAATTGCTTTGAGCAGATTCCCTTTGTGGGTCAATGGAAACTTGGAGTGATGGATGGAAGACACCTCCTTATCAGATTATCCAGGGAAGAAGACTATGCAAGATTAATTGGAATGCAGATTATGCAAATAGCTAACACCCAGATGAAACTCATCAAATGGTACCTCGGCTTTGATCCGAGCTAAAGAACCCCCACTTAAACCTATGTGGTTTAAATTTCCTAATCTACCTATTGAATCTGTTCCACACTAATGCTCTATTTCGGATTAGTAGAGCATTAGGGACCCCCTTAAAGTTGACCCCTCCACTTCTAATTTGGGGAACATTCATGGTGCTAGAGTGCTGATTGAGAGAGATGTTTCTCTCCCTGAGTTAGACAGATTGTGGATTACCACCTCTGACAGTGGTGAGGGTTTCTGGCAAAAAATCCTAATGGAAACTAAACCAGTGTTCTGTAAACACTGTAGAATGTTTGGCCACTTAATGGAAAATTGTTACGGATTAAAACCCCCTTCCAAAAAGCCGGTCAGACCCCAACCTTCAGTGCAACAAACCAAAGATACTATTCAAGGGAACTTATTTGCAGAACCTATTGCTCTAGACTCTCTGGTTGATGTCTCCAGATTGCATAGAGATGTGAACCCAGAGATTATCCCAGAGGATATGATAAATCCTGCTCAAGGAGACACCTCTACATTACCCCCTGAACTCACAATTAAAGCTCCAAAAGACTCACACAGTCAAGGTATCATTGAGCAGGTCATTATACCCTCCATAGATATTATATCTACATCCCGAATAATATTCAAGTCGTTTGGCGAGAACGAGAAGGCAAAAAAGAAGAAAAAGGTGCTAGCCGAAATTCAAAATCGACCCAAGGTGGGGAAAGTGTCACTACCCCACTGATATCGAAGTGGCGAACTAGATCTAGATCCGGATCAGCCCTGACTCACTCCCCTCCCCGAGCATAAACCCCCAGATGTTTAACTTCTTATGTTGGAATATTAGGGGTGTGGCCCACCCCTTATCTCTTAAAAGGCTATTGTATCTCTTTAAGAAACACCAACTCTGGGGCATTGTGCTTCTTGAACCATTGGTTCACAAACACAAATCCAAATTATTTTCCAAGTTTCTTTGGTTGTTCCATTTTTACTAACTCTTCCAATAAAATCCGGGTTCTCAGCGAGCGGGAACTCCATTGCAAAGTTATTGTGGACCATCCTCAATTGATTCATTTACATTGTACAGATTAATGGTATTTCTTTTGCTACAACTTTTGTTTATGCGAAGCTGCACTAAAGCTCGCTGAAGAGAACTCGGCAAGAAATCCATCTTATCGACTCTAGGGAATCTCTTAGCTGGATTGTGGGTGGGGATTTCAACAACATTTCTTCTACTATAGAAAAATCGGGTGGCAGGCCTCCTAATCTCAACCAACTCACCGAGTTTAATGATAACATCCCAGAGAGCAAACCTTTTTGATTTGGGGTTTCAAGGGAACCCTTTTACTTGGAGGAGGGGTAAAATCTGGGAGAGACTTGATAGATTCCTGGCAAATGATGCTTGGCACCATACTTTTCTTCATACTACCATTTCACATCTAAATTTTGCTGGGTCTGATCACAGACCATTACTTATTTCCATTTCTACTCCCCCCAACCAAACCAGTTCTCCCCATTTCAGATTCCTGAACTTCTGGTCTTCCCACCCTCAATTTCAATCTATTATCTCTAAGCGAATGGACTGGTTGTCCCCACTCCAATCCTTTTATTAGACTTCGAATCTTCAACTAAAACCGTTGCTTGTCCTTTCTCACCTGGAGTTGGGAGACTATTGGTGACATCACTCATAACATTGTACGAGTCGAGAAGGATCTCTCTTCTTTGGAAGTTGCTTGCCCTTACCGATGATACTAAATACGCCGGATGGTCACTTCGCTCAAGAACATCTGCTTACTCTTATTGATTGGCGGGACCAATTCCTTAGGCGTAAAGTTGCTACTACTAAATTCAAAGATGGAGATAGGAACACTAAATTCTTTCATGCATGGATAAAATTCAAAAGGAAATGTAATGCTATACATTCCATCTTAAATGACCAAGGCCTTCTACTCGATGAGGAAGTCGCTATTGCTAATGATGTCGTCAAGTATTACCGGGAACTTCGACTTTTAAACTCGGCGACGAGATCTCCTATTGATGATAACTGTTTAATAAAGAGTTTAATTATACCCGGTCTCTACAATTAGCCGATATTCCCTCTCTTGAGGAAATTTGGGTGGCACTTAACTCTATTGACGGCTCTAAATCCGCCGGTCCCGATGGGTACTGTGTCGACTTCTATAAAAAAACACGGAACACTTGCAAAGCCGAGGTCACCACTTGCTATCCAAAGCTTCTTTTCGGGTAGGGACATTCCCCAATACTTCCATGCATCTACTATTGTGCTTGTGCCTAAGACCAATGCCCCCAAGTGCTGGAACCACTATAGACCAATTAGCTCTAACCACTCGTTATCGGTAAGGTTATCGGCAAAATCTTAGTTGGCGGATTGCAACCTCATCTTGCTCATATTATCGCCCTGACCAATCGGCTTTTGTTAAAGGCGGATCTATTGCCGATAATGCCCTCCTTGCTCAAGAACTTTTGTTGGATTTGGACGGACCTTGTAGGGGTGGTAACTTGATTTACAAACTAGACATAAAAAAGGCTTATGATACTATCGATTGGAACTTTATTCTTCAAGTGCCGCATGCTAGAGGCTTTTCCAATACCTTCGTTTACTCATTAAGAGATGGCTTCGAACAATAACCATTCTATCCTCATTAATGGCAAATGCTTTGGGGTGATTTCGGAGCAACTAGAGGGCTTAAACAAGGTGATCCACTCTCTCCCACTATCTTCATCATTGTTATGGACTATCTCTCAAGGCTGCTTGGATACTCAAGTCTCCTCTCACCCTTATGCCCAATTCCACCACGAGTTCGGATATTAACATCTCTCACCTTTTATATGCTGATGATTTAATGATTTTCTCCGGAGCTTCTAAAGCTGCTCGTCAATAAGGTGATGCACTTGTCTCAACAAGTTTCAACGGATATCCGGCCTTCATTTCAACAAAAACAAGTGTGAATTGCTTTTCCCCAACCATATCCACCCTAACATTATCCATTGGACCACTGAATTCACCGGCTTTGTCAAAACCAACCTTCCCATAAAATACTTGGGGGTTCTTCTTATCAAAGGCAGATCTAAACAAACCCATTTTGAGGAGATCATTGCCAAGTTGAATACTCGACTCTCTAATTGGTCCAACTCCTTCCTCTCATCCGGTGGCGGAATTACACTCCTAAATAGCATATTAACCTCTTTCCCTGCTTATATCCTGCGGATGGCTTGCTTAAAGAAAAGTTCCGGGATTCGATTGAAAGAATATTTAACGATTTCTATGGTCCGGTCATAGAAAACGGATTCATTGGGCTAGTCGGCAAAGAGTAGCCTTGCCTAAAGTAGCTGGTGGTTTAGGTTTTAAAGGCTTGAAACACCTACGGCAAGTTAATTTCTGTAAGCTATGGATCCATTTCAGGGAGTAGAATTCTCTTTGGGCTCTTTTCTTGAAAGGGAAATATTGTAGAACCACTCATCCCTCAGCCTCTCATATCAAAACGGTATTTCTAGAATGCGGAAGCATATGCTCATTAACAAGGAAATAGTCTGAATCTCTTATTTATCGGGAGTTAGGCAAGGGTGACATCCTGTTTTGGCAAGATAATTAGTGTCAAAAGGAACTTCGGTTCCCCTACCTAATATTAACAAAGACCAATTCCCTATTTCTGTTGTTGGGACAACATGAATTGGTCCATTCCTAAGCCGAAACAATTATCGGTCGATTCCGTTGTTGATCGGGTGGCTCTTATCCCCTTTGATAGGTATCAACCCGATAAACTCGGATGGATAAATGGCAAGAATAGCGAGTATTACCAAGCACATTTATTCCACTATCAACTCTTGGAATCGAGTCGAGTTCAGGGCAATAGCATATGGAACAAATATCTTACCCCCTCTATGTCCTTCCTCATTTGGAGAATTTTCCATGGGCTCCTCCCTACCGATGATATTCTAAAACTCAAAGGTTTGAGAGGCCCTTCTAAATGCCTTCTCGTGCCGTTAATTCGAAACTCCGAACCATCTTTTCTTTAAATGCCCCTTCTCCCAAGAGGTTTGGTCGGGTCCGATCGGCCAAGTTGAAAATTAACCTGCTTGTTGTTAGATTGGCAAGATTTTAATGATTCCCGGCATTCCCGGCGGAAAGTTAAAGCTGGGGAGATCCCTTGTATTGTGGCTTGGTTCATTTGGATGCATAGAAATGGGGTTAAATATGATGGGGTGCTTCATAAAGCTAACAGGGTAGTTACCCACTGCCTTACTTTTATCTCTAAATTGATCTCTGTTAAAAATTTTCCAAACATTCTTCAGGCTTCTTTGTCTACAAATAGACCTATGCTTCACAAAGTTACTAAGATCTTTTGGAAAGCCCCTAGCCCTCCTTTTATTAAAGTCAATACTGATGGTGCTTTCAAGGATCAATTAGGCTGGCATTGGAGGCATCTTCGGAGATCATATCGGGAAAGGTTTGCTTTTCTTCCGGGCTCCCACTACTGCTGATGATCCTTTGGAAGCCGAATTGGCTCGCTGTTTTTGGGCTCTTCACATTGCTACACTCTTTCAATGGTCTTCCATCATTGTGGAGGGAGACTCTTCTACTCTAGTTCGGTACTTTCGGAAAGACCTTTTTCCTCCTTGGCACCATTCCACTTGGGTTTACCAAATCGGATCTTTGCTTGCCTCGACTTCATCGTTCAATTTAACTTTATTTTCAGAGAAGGTAATGGACCTGCTAATTGGATTGCTAAAAAAGCTTTATCTTCACAAGAGATTATGGTCTCCTCTACTCTACCTCCCCAGCTGCTTTATCTCATCAAGGCTGACTCATTCCAAGCCCCTCACTTCAGAATTTTGGAGTGATGTCCCTGCAATTGTTACTCTCCCTACACCTGCTTAAAGCTGTTTAGAATTACTGTAGGAGCATTTTGGTGTCTTTTTGGTGTTTACTTGGTTTTTTGCTCCTCTTGGGTTTTCTCTTCAGGGCTGTTCTCTTCTTTTACTGGGAATGGCCACTACTCTCTAGTTTATTTCATTTACTTAGTTTCTTTTCCTTTTGGTGTGGAGTTGTACCTGGGATCTTCTTCCCTAGGGGATCACCCTTTTATAATCGCATACTTTTTTATTAACATGTAGGGGGCCGGTGTAGCCTCTTCCCAAAAAAAAAAAAACAAAAATATATATATATATATATATATATATATATATATATATATATATATATATATAAGACTTTTAAGAAATGCCGGCTGAGGTTTCATAGGCTCTGATAGGGTTTCCATGGAGGTGGTGACTGTCTTGCTAGCGGCGCAGTCTACTGGAGGGCGGTAGGAGCAGGTTTGGTGGAAGAAAGCTTGTTTCTTCCTTCCTTCACTCATGAAGGTTCTAGTTCAGGCTTGGGAAGCTGTTTTGGACCGTTCCGGGCATTGCTAATTTTAAATTTTGGGGTGGTTTTACTGTTACATCGGTGCCATGGCAACTGAACTCACCAAAGCTGACCCTAACTTTGTGGGGATAGGTACTTTTTGCTGATGTCATTGTTAGAAAGGAGGGAGGAACCACTCTTAGAGATAAACTGGTTTTTCCCTAGATTTTTCATGATGCCATGGAAGGTAAGGCAGAACGTGAATTAATTAGGTGCTGCACTAAGAAGGCTGGTAAACTTGCCTTGCTTTTCATAAAGGAAGAGCTGGCTGAACTATCTGAACCATATAGATTCACATTGTTTGGCAAATTTCAGTTTAGGCATCCCAAACATGATGTCTTAAGGAAGGCTGTGGATGATTTTAAGTTACTGGGCAATTGGAAGATTGGGGTTTTTGGCAGCAGACATATCATGTTGCAGCTCCCCTTGGAGGAGGATTATGCTCAGATATTCTCCAAAAAAGTCATAATGAAATATGGCAAACCCATGAACTTACTTAAATGGACTTTGGATTTTGATCCTTCCAAAGAACCACCAATTGTCCCTGTGTGGTTTAATCTACCCAATCTCAAGTTACCTTTTAACAACCACAAGATTATTTATGACATTACTGACTCTATGGGGAGGCCACTCAAGCTAGATATGCCATCTACCAATGTCACCAGAGTTTCTAATGCTAGGTTCCTAGTGGAAAAGGATATTACACAACCTTACTTGGATGGCATTTAGCTGGGTACTGCTAACAATGGGTATTGTCAGCCTATAGTGATGGAGTATCAACAACTTTACTGCAAACACTGCCACATATTTGTTCATACCATGGACCAATGCTTCAGATTGCATCCTAAACTTAGGCCATAAAATGTTGCAAATAAGGGAAACAAGAATGCTGATCAAAGTATTCACACAGCCCATCAGGTTACACATAATCAAGGCCCTGCTCAGATGGTTCCAATTTCTATTCCAAAGCCAAAGGAAGCCTAGGTTGAACCTCTCCAAGGACTAACCCAAACAAATGTTATACATCCCATAGCTGCTGTAGGGCACCATGTTTCATCAACTGTTCCATGTCAGTCGCTGAAAGCTTAAAATTCTATTTAATATATATATAGATTTTGAAAATAAAACTTTAAATTTGAAAATATGAGAATGAGAATGGACGGATCTCATTCATTTAGTAGTTTGAATGAACGAGCATAATATCGCAAGTAACGCATCTGTTCCAAAGAATAGACACCCTACTTGACGATATCACTTGATCAAATAAACTACAAAATTCATGACATCCGTTCTGGTCTGCAAACTTTTATGTGGACCGACAAATTCCCTTATTTAATACAAAAAGAATTAAATAAGGTTTATATTATCTGGGGTCTTTAAAGCTCCCTATAGAGGCAAGCCCCTATAGTCAATTACCCCTCAAATGATCAAAGTCACCTGAGAGAACACTCGATTTAGATCAGGGGTTTCTATCTTCATGAAATCAAAAGGTAGGGTTTCCAACGTAGTGTGATAGTATGAAATCCAACAAGTGAATGGCACAATGTGGAATAGTTATTTCCAGAGTCAAAGAAAAGAGAGGTAAGAGATGTCACGGATCTCGAAGAAAGCCTCGATGATATCCCAGACTGTCCTATGGTTGGGCTTAAGTCTTGAAGATGAATTTATTTAAGTTTCAATCTTGTCAGTTAATTATAAGAATTACATTTACATAATCACCTGATTATGCAAATGACCTGAAAGATAGGAGGATTTACGCCGTATCGGATGATGACCTCGGAATCCTAAGTGAGTTAGGGCTTATATTGCACAGCGAGGCTGTGTAAAAGCCTAAAGGAACAGGCGAGGATTTTTGACGCACTAGTCGAACTACCTCGAAGTCCTATGCCTAATTGATTATTTATAAGAAAAGAGAGTTGCAGTTGAAGATCCGTTGTTTGCTCTCTCAAACATGTCCTTCCGCATCCTTGATTGTGTTGTCCTCGGTGAATTGCATCGGCTGCTTTGTTGTTGCAGAGGTTCAGTTTTAGAAGGTGAAAATCAGGAGATGAGAGAAGTCTTTTGGTTTAGAAAATTCTTAGAAACCAAATATTTTAGTGTTTTAATTAAAACAAATCTTAAATTTGATTAAACAGAACTGATTAAGATCCCACGGTTCTGTCATCCTGTCACCGTTATTTTCATCGGATTCACTTAGTCTTGATGAATTTGCTAAACTCAACTGAATGAGTTCCACACTTTCATTTAGACCGTAGGAAATCCCATTAGCAACACGTTGGTTACATCATCCGAGGTATTCATGATCATCCAACGAGACATTTTAATTTAGTTGTAGTTGTAGTTTTGTTGTTCTGTTTGTGATTAAATTTTGAGTTATTTTATCTTGTGAATGTTGTGGTGGTGAATTTTATCTTGTGGAAATTTTCATTTAGTTTTGGGTTTCAGTTTTGTGACTATCCTAAAGGTTTTCAGCTTTCATGTAGTGTGACATTCTTGTTTAACATGCAAGAAAAGTAAAGTTCAGTGCAGGGAAAATAAATCACAATAAAATAAAAGCGTATCTGGTGAGGTCTTCTCATCATTCCCAGCTGAACCTTTAGTATTGCATTGCATGTATGTGTTTATAATTTTGCAGAAATTAAAGCATGCTAGAAAACAGGAAGAAGTAGGACTAACAAGCAGTAACTACTCAATCCTATTATGTCTCTGTTTAGATCCTGGTTGTCTACCAAGTCCTATGATGTCTATGTGAATTTTTATGTTGTGTTTCAATGAACTTTGTTAATTCAATTGAGGATGGTTTCATTAAGCAGACATATTAAGTTTAATAGACCTTTGAGGTATCCAAAAGGTCAGAGAAGGATGCAAGTCCATGCGGATTCAAGTCCATGCTTCCCACTCACAGCCTGGTGAAAAGTATCGGGCTCATTTAAAGTTATTATGTTGCTTAACAACTCATCCTGCCTATACCTTTATGCTTAATGAACACAGGTGTTCGGGGTAGGTTGAGGCAGATGGGTTTAGGTGTGGTTTGGATTTGGATTGGTGGCAATTGGTAGTTTGATTTAGACTTATGGGAGTGTTGTGCAGAGTTTGTGATTTTATTTGTGGAAGATTTTCTTGAGTTTGTGTTTGGATTTGGTTTTGGTTTGCATTTGGTTTTTTTAGTTTTAGTTTGGGTTTAGTTTGATTTTGGTTTGATTTTAGTTTTGGTTTTGGTTTGTTTTTAGACCTAGGAACTTTGAGTTTGGAATGTGAATTGGGAAGCTTGTGTGGACATCTGTAAAATTTGGGTTACTCCACGCATTCACTAAGAATAAGGGTACTCTTATTATGTTTTCTATACGAAGTTGTTATTTCCTGGGGGTCTTTATGAAGGGAAAAATAAACCATGCCTCAGGAGGCCTATCCTAGGTTTGATTGTTATCGTGTTGGTATTGTATTGTGGTCGGGATTGTTATTGTATGTTGTGATTGTTGTGTTGTGTGTAATTGTTATGTTATTTATATTTTTTTATTGTTATTTATTATTTTATTATTGTCTATTTGGTTATGTGTTATCATTTTATGGTATTATTATTATTTATTATTTATGTGTTTTGTTATTTTTATTATGTGTAATTTAAAATTATTATCTTTTAATTGTAATTAAAATTAAAATTATCTTTATTACTTATTTAATTATTATCTTATTTAATTCATTGTGATTTATTTACTTTATTATCATTTATTTCTTTAACTAATTGTTATTAATTTAATTTATTTAATTGATCATTATTTACTTGTTTTAATTAGTTGTTATTTATTTATTGTTATTTCTTTAAGATTGCTTAATATTTATTTATTTGAATTATTATTTCATTTAATTTATTAATTTGATTTAATTTAATTTATTAATTTATTTATGTATATTATTATTATTTATTTCAATTTAACTAATTTAATTTAATTTAATTTAATTTATTAATATTTATTTAATTTAATTAAATTTAATTTTAATTTAATTTATTTTATTTTATTTGATCATTTATTTATATTATTATTTAATTTAATTTGATTAGTTTAGTTTAATTTAGTTTATATTATTTACAATTATTATTCAATTTAATTTAATTTATTTTAATCTTTATTTATTTTCATTTTTATGTAGTTTTAATTTGTTTAATTTTAATTTAATTTATTATTTATTTACATTATTATTTAATTTAATTTAATTTAATATTTAGTTTCATTAATTTAATTTAATTTAATTTATTTAATTAATTTAATTTAATTTAAATTACTATTTATTTACATTATTGTTTAATTTAATATAATTTAATTTATTTAATTCATTTAATTTAATTAAATATTTTTTTATGTAATTTTTTTTAATTTATTTAATTAATTATTATTTTATTTAATTTGTTTTATTTAATAATTATTTATTGTTATTTTTTTGGTTTTATATAATTTTAAATATTTAATATCAATTTAATTTATTATTTATTTATATTATTTACATTAGTTTCAATTTATATATATATATATATATATATATATATATATATATATATGTTATTTATTTTTATTATCCCTTATATTCTTATCATTTAATATATTTAAATTATAAGTCATTTTTCTTGTAATTTATTATTGTTATTATTTAGACGTATATTTAATTTTTTTATTTATATCATTTATTTATCTTTTATATTATTATTTACTTAATTATAAAGCTTTTTATTTTCTCTCTCCTTGATTATTCTTAAAGTAATTATCATTTATATTAGGTTATTATATATTAAAATTATTATGTAAATATATATTTACGTTTACATTATTTTAAAAAGAATGACATTTTTATTTACTTATTTTTTTTATTTGTTTATATTTACAATTATTATTTTAGTTATTATTATTATCATTTTATTATATTTTCATTATCTAATTAAGTTTATAGTTATTTATTTTATTCTTATCACATTATTTTTTATTTTTTTTATTTACATATTGTTATTATTCATATATGATTATTATTCAATTAGTTATTTATATTTTAGTAGTATTTATTTAAATTTAATATAGTGCAGTTATATTATTTAAATTTAGTGTACTTTTATTTATTAAAGTTATTAAATTTAGTATGGTTATATTATTTATATTTAGTATAGTTATTTTAGTAGTTACATTTAATATAGTTATTTTAAATTTAGTACAGTTTATTTTAGTTAAAATTTAGTAAAGATATTATTTAATTTGTTTAAATTTACAATTATATCACTTATGTTTTTACATTTTAGTATTTATTATTTTATTTACATTATTGTAAATTTTATTTATTTAGTGTATATAATTTATTTACAATGTATTTAACATTAATTTTAATATTATTTAGTACATAGAATTCATTTACATTGATATTATTAATTTACATATATGTAATTTATGTAATTATTTTTGTAGTATATTTGTTCATTATTATTTTCATTATGTCATTCTAAAATTTAATTTCATTTTCTTTCTTCTTATTTTTATTTTATCATTATGTTTATTTCTCTTTTGTCTTTTATTTTATTTCCTTTATGTTATATTATTTCTTTTTAAAAATTTAAAATTTATTTTTCAAGTTAGCTACAAACTAGGTGGTAAATTTGTAAATATTTAAAACTAGTTAACCTAATAAGATTATTTGCATGAAAAAGAAATCCTAAGGCCAAACATGGAAAGATTTAAAAACTAAATAGCTAAATAACCTTGCATAAAAAAGGAATTCCTAAGCCTAAGCATGGAAACATTTAAAAAGCATACATGAAGATTTAAAAAATAAAAAATTAACTGACTTGTATGTATATTTAAAAATCTTTGTAAAGGAAGAAGTATTTTAAAGAAAATTCATGTAGGTGTGAAATATTTAGGCTAAACATAAAGATGGAATCTAAAAAAGAATTTTTGAGACAAAAGTTTCATAAAAAAAAAAGAATAAATGAGAGGGGAAGAAAATTACCTTAGCTTTGGAGGAGTTGATGGAAGAATTTTAAGAGCGGATGCCTTTGTTGAAGCTCACAGCTAAGAGAGGTTGGGGGTGTTGTGGTGAAGTGTGGCTAGCTTGGAAGAAGGAGGAGAAGGGGAAGGGAGGCTCACGGCTAGGACAGGAATTGGGGGGGGGGGTGGAATGAGGAAGTCAGTAAGTGAGTGAGTAAGAGTGTAAAAATAAGATGGTGAGTGGTTTTTAATGGGGCAGGCTCACGGCTAGGATTCAAAGGAGGAGTGAGGGAGAGGTGAGGGAGAGATATGGTGAAGGTAAGGAGGAGGTGAGGTGGGTAGACTTTAGGGTGGCGTGTAGGGTGAGGGAGAGGTGTGGGAGAGAGGGATAAAAAAAAGTATTTTATTTATTTTATATATATATATTTTTTATATTATATATATATATATATATATATATATATATATATATATATTTAGGGCATGCCATGAGGTTTAATTTGGTTTGATTTTAATCATTCATTCAATTAGGTTCATTTAGGTTTGGGTTGGCTTAACTTGGGTTAGAGCTTGAATGAAGCCCAAGTGCCTTGATCAATATTGTTTATATGATTGTAATGAAGATTTTTCATGTAGACATAAATTGGTTTTGAGCTCATTTGTAAGTTCAATTTTGGTTTGGGTAGGATTTTTTATTATTTTGGACCATATTGGATTTGGGTCAAGTTATCTTGAGTTTGAGTGGGAATGAGGTCCATAGGTCTTCAACAATAGTGTAGATATAGTTGTCTCGAAGATTTTTATGAAGGCATGAAAGGGTTTTGACAAAGTATGGAGGGTCAAATTGGTGGACTTAGGACATGTGTTCAATTTGGGTCAAAATTGGGGGTTTTGGTCCAAAATGGACTGGGGTAAGACTTGAGCTCAAATTGTGGACAATTGATGATTCAATTCAGTTTAAGGAGGTTTTATAAAGAGTTTGGGATTGAAATTTTGGAGGAATTGATTGTCATTGGGTTTATTTAGGGGATTTTGGATTATTTAAGCAAAATTGGGGATTCTGGATTTCAAGTGGAATTGGATCCAAATGTGGGTCACATTGGGCTTGAATTTGGTTTAGATTGATATTGGGGATGTGTAATTGAAGTTTGAAATTGAAATTGGGCAAGATTTTGGTCAATTAGGTCAAGATTGGGTTTGATTTGGGCACTTTTAGGATACATAGGCCAAAGTGGGGTTTTTTTGATTTAAATTGGATTAAATTGACAAAATTGGCTTATGGTGTAGTTGAACAAAGCGAGTATTTTGAGGGTATTGGGGGGTATTTTTTGAAATTTTGGAATTTTTTGTCATGGATGGTCAATTTGAGTGGTAAGGAATATCTTGGAATGATTTTTGGGGAATTTTGGTGAATTTGAAGAATTTTGGGTAATTTAGGGCATTTTGGGAGGTAAGGGGCCAAATTTTTGAAATTCTAGAAAATTGAAGCTTGGTTTGAGATGAATGTCATGAGATGGTTTCAATTGAGTTATGGACCAAGGATCACTCACATTTGGTCCTCTATGTGTGGTACTAGTCAAACCCTAGCCTGATGCCAAGAGTTGAGAAGAACCACCTACATGAGTTTCCAAAGGTTTGGGGGAATGTGTGCATGTGAGTGATGAAGTCCAGACCTCCCTCAGGGCAAATCCTTAGGTCTGACCATCTATAGGATACTTCCCCTAGGATTCCTTATGCTTGACTTTTTTCCTACCAAAAGGTAGAGGTTAGGCCTTAAGCATATGAAAACCCCTAGTCAAGCAAGAAGAGTTTAAATTTTTATGGGGAGGGTTCCATGACTAGTCTTCTAAGAAAGTCACCAGGAGAGTCCTATGGCTAGACCCTAGGCAATTCTAAAGAGAGACTAGACCTCAACCAAAAGTGAGGTCAACAAATGGACCCTAATAGGTGTGGTGTGCCGGACAGGCACACCGCACGTATTAGTGCTGACCGAAGAAGATCAGCAAACGAACACAAAATCGCCTAAGAAAAATACTTAGGGCAAAATGCAAATTTTAAAGAGAGTTGTTTCCGCTACGGAAACAAGAGGAGGAATTTTCAATTTAAGAGTTGCAACTTTAATTTTTTATTTTCAAGTATTAAATTTGGATTTGATTTACTTTGCTTTTCATTCAACTTCAATTTCAATTTCAATTTCAATTTTGGATTTTAATTTTTATTTAGGATTTTGATTTCAGGAGAATTTCAAATTTAGAGAAGTAAGAAAACCGGGTTGAGATGGAGAGCGCAAGGGCTCACATCCAACTTAACGACTGATCGAGAAAATTTAAGGCATTAGGAAGGAAAGCGCAAGGACTCACATCCAACCCAAAAATGACAGAAAAGGAAAGAAAAAAAGGAATCAGAAAACTTTGCACCGACCCTAGGAAACCTTACTACGTTGGGAAGGAAAGCGCAAGGACTCACATCCAGCCTAAGAGGTAGCAGGGGTGTTACATTAGGAAGGAAAGCGCATGGACTTACATCCAACCTAAGAGGTGACGAAAAAGAAAGCAATAGGGGGCGGCCCCTAAAGCGACAACAAAGAACGCGATAGGGGTGGCCCCTAAAGCGACGACGAGGAACGCAATAGGGGGCGGCCCCTAAAGCGACGGCGAGGAACGCGATAAGGGGCGGCCCCTAAAGCGACGGCGAGGAACACAATATGGAGCGGCCCCTAAAGTGACGATAAGGAACGCAATTGGGGTCGGTCCCTAAAGCGACGAACAAATAACGTAATAGGGGACGGCCCCTAAAGCGACGAATAAATAACGCAATAAGAGGCGGCCCCTAAGGCGAGGAATAAATAAAGCAATAGGAGGTGGCCCCTAAAGCGACGAACGACAAAGAGTGCTTTAGGGGGTGGCCCATAAATCGACGATAAGGAATGAAATAGGGGGCGGCCCCTAAAGCGACGACAAAGAGCGCAATAAGGGGCGGCCCCTACAGCGACTGCAAAGAGCGCAATAGGGGCGACCCCTAAAGCGAGGACACCCTAAAGCGACGACAATGATGCAATAGAGGGCGGCCTCTAAAGAACCGAAAAGGTATGTAAGAGGGGGACGGCCCCTAATGTGACATGGAATCGGATGTGGAATCCTCAACTTCCAGAATTTAATACTTGAATGATTGTGATAGGAGGAGATCCTAAAGCAACAAACAAAGGACACAATAGGGAGCGGCCCCTATAGCGACAGAAAGGAATGCAAAAGGGGGCGGCCCCTAAAGCGATAAAATGTAATGCAAAAGGGTGACGACCCCTAAAGTAACGGAAAGTAATGCAAAAGAGAGTGAGGTACTCGGGATTGAGATGGAAATGCTTTCTTTCTTTCCTTTTTTTTGATGTAGAGTTTTATTTTGTTGCATTTGTTTTAGGATTTGGACCCAATTTTAGACAAGCGCAGCACCGTTGTTTCGTAGGACAAAACTTTATATTTGAAACATCGCGATGTGCAGTACTTTTTGAGGTAATGTACTCTGACTGAAGGCGACTGTAGAGAATAACTACTTTTAAGGTGCTATATTATATCCTTTCAAGCACCTATAAAGATGTGTTATTTCTAAGGACGTCATCACTGAAGAGGACAAAATTTTGTAGCTATGTTCGTAGCAGTTGTTGTCTGATTTCTCACCTATTCGTAAAGGATGCACACAGTCTTTGAGAAATTGCTCTGACGTTTTTTGAACTGACGTTGGAGTCGTATTTGCTGGGCGTTGAAGGATGACTTTAGGGTTGAATTTTCATTAATTGCTAATATCGTCGTCGTTTCTTTAATTATTTCTTCCTGGGCATAAGCAGATTTCAAAATTTCTGTTCATGTGCCTAAAATATTTTTCACTATCCAAAGATATTTCTGAGCCAGTTAATGATTGGCCAAAAGACATAAAATCACTTGAATTTTTCCAAAGCATAATATCGAAAGAATCATCTTAAGGTAGTCTTTCAAGTTTCATTAATCAGGGGAGGATTAAGACACCAATTTTTGATTATATGTTTGCCTCAAGCTTCTTCTCAGAGAGCTTTCTTTCCTTTTTTTTATTCTTGCTCCACTTTTTATTGAGAATTACTATATCTAGTGAAGCATACATTAAAGATTTTGAACGTTTGAATTCGAACACCAATTTTTTATTGTATGTGCACCTCAAGCTTCTTCTCAGGGAGCACTTTTTGTTTCTTTTTTTCTTCTTTTCTTTTTTATTTATTGAGGATTACTATATCTGGTGGAGCACATGTTAAAGATTTTGAATGCATGAATTGGGGCACCAATTTTTTATTTTGTGCTCATCTCAAGCTTCTCCTCAGTTGAATCTTCACAAAAAAAAAGTTTCACTCTTTTTTTTTCTTTTGCCCCTTTTATTTTCTGAGAATTACTGTATCTGGCAAGACATATTTTATTTAAAGATTTTGAATGTCAAAACTTCCCTAATTAATAATTCTGAAATGTTTCTTAACGTGAATCCTGGGATATTATAACTTTTTCGAAAGTCTGGACCCAGCCACATGGCAGGAAATTAAAAGGCTCGTGATATCCCGAGTTAATTACTTGTATTTCAACCACACTATTTCATTTTGAAATTTACTCAGGACCCTGTCCGAATTCCTTAAAATGAAGGACCCAATCATTAAGGCATTAATTTCATTCTTTCCAGAAGTCGAAGTCTTAGCAAAATATCCAAATTTGAACTTTCTGAATATTGAGCAATTATGGACAACAACAAACTCCTTGTTTGTCATTCAATGCAGTACGAGGGATGATACAGATGAATGCTGATCATGCTAATATCTTCTTTCAGTGACAAAAGTAGTACAATAATAATCAAAAAGTGCCTCTCCTGTTGTCAATCGCGTAGGAATCAACTGAAGCAAACAAATCGCCGAAATCATATCGATGGAACCACTTTAAGTTCCTTTCAAATATTCATCGAGGACTGTTACGCTTCCATTCTTGAAGTTGGGGTGGTCCTCCTTGTTCATTTCCTCCGACTTCTTCGGCTCAGGCAACCTGAACTCTGGTTTCTTGATCAGATTCTTGAAGATCTTTGCCACGACATCATCCTTGAAGGAATAATTTATGTGTACCCGATTTGACGTTGTTGGAACCTGCCTTCCACCCTCTTTGTATGAACTCTGCTGAGACTGCTGCTGACTAGGCTGATTGTACTGCTGTGGAAATAGACCTTACTAAGGCGGCTGTTGCTGCTGACTGTATCGAGGTAACTGCCTGGTCTATATCTGCACGAGCTGCTTGCCTCTCTCTACTATTGCTACTGTTCCGGATCTATTCACAAAAACTTTTACTAGTTCAGGATTTTCAATCTTCTCTTGCGGCTCTGCATGCTCGATCTCTTCTTGCAGACTGATGGCTTTGTTGAGTAACTTTTCAAATGACTTGATGGTAAGTCCTTTAAGCATGAAAGATATCGGCCCATGAATGCTCTTAAGTAAGATCTCAATCGCATGTTGTTCCTGCAATTGGGCCTCGCACTTCATACTTAAGTTTCTCCACCGTAGGATGTACTCCACCAAAGTTTCATCTGGCTTCTGCTTCTCTTCCAGAAGACTGCCTATAGTGACGTATTGTCAAACCCAGGCAAAAAGCTTGACAAAAAGATTCTCCATTTTTGTGAAAGTCTTCACTAAACCGTTCGATAAGTCTACGTACCAGTCAAAGGCGATTCCTGAAAGACTGATCACAAACTGTCGGAACAGTAGCGCATCACTATCCCCGCGTTGCAGCAACTTGCTCGAAAGTGTGCAATGTGCTGTCGAGGGTTTCTAGTCCCATCGAAAGTCCTGAACAAAGGTGGTACAAAACCCTTGGGATATGGGATGGCATCGAACTCCTCTGGGTTGGGTCTACCCTTTGAAATTGACGCGCCCCCTTTCGATTGGGCTAAGGCTTCCTTTACCTGCTGTTCGACCAGCTGCTTAAAGTCTTCTTCTGGGATCATATTCTGAGATGAATCTTTCTTTGGCGGTTCGTCCTGGTTTGTAAAAAGTGACTTCCCTTCGTTCGTCGGTAATATGGACAATCTCTGGCTGGTTCATCTCCGGGGATGCCACCTGCTGTGAGTGCGACTGTCCCTGTGCTGCAACCATGACAGCCATCATTTCTTCGATCTTCTTCTCGAGGTTGTTAATAATTTCATCTTTTTGCTGGGAGGCCCTTTGCCACTCATCCGCTGTGTTCTCCTCAACAGACGAAGCATCACACGCAGACGACGTAGCTCGGGATTCAACAATGTTGATTTCAGCAAATTCACCCTCCACGTAATCTGTTAGGTTGTAATCTTCATCTTCAATATCTTCTTTTTGATCTTTAGACAGTTGTGCAACGTCAGCTCAAATCTTTTTCAAGGCAGACTCAATTGACTTTCCTTTGATAACTTTAAGATCAGTTGAAGGTTTTCGAGAAACATCACTTATTCCCTCGAGCAGTGACGTCGTCGTCTAGAAGTCAGTTGAATCACCCAAAATCGTATTTATAGAATCCTTTTCAAATTCTTTTAAGTACTCATTCGGGATTATCACATTTCCGCTTGTAAAATTCTTCTCGAGACAGTCCTTGAAGCTGAAGCAGTTTTCTATGGTATGTTCGAGCATTCGGTGGTATGGGCAGTATTGGGGATGATTTTTCATGCCGGCCTCCTCGGGTTTCTTTGGCTCCGGTAGTCTGAATTCTAGTCTCTTTATCAAGTAACGGAATATCTATGACACTGACTCCTCTTTAAATGGGTATACCTTGCTTAATCATTGATTCATTGTTGGACCCTGTCTCCCATCTATCTAGTATGGTCTCAACTGGAACAACTGTTCTTCAGACCGTTGCGGGTGCTGTCGCGGCAGCTTAATTTTCAGAATTCCCTGATTGCACTTCCATTCCTGTGCCTTTGTCATTTGTACAGACTTTGAATCAGACTCAATCTTGAATTTAGAAGACGACAAAACACAAGCATCGACTGCCTCTTCCTCATGTAGAATATATTTTCCTTTAGTGAGCGGCCGATACGAACGGTAGTGAATGCAGGCGGTAAACGGCAAACGGTCTCGGGAGCGAGTCCCAACAGCATCTGAGTTTTTTTCAGTCCAATACTTCTTTGGCATGGGGAGTTCCTCAACAGACTTCATGTTGAACGTTACAATAGGCTTAACAGACTTGCTCATCTCAGGCTTCATCATTTCAATAGACACATCCCTGAACTTAGCTTCGATATCGTTGAACCCTTGTCCAAATTTTATGACCGCCAGCTCTGGTAGCTCGTCCCTATTGACGACGAACTCTACTCCGGAGGCGAAAGAGAAGATCAAATTTGGCGAAGACATCATTCCTGGCATTTGAAGAATTTTTGGAATTCAGTAACGTTATGTGCCTTGTAGTTTCAACTAAAAGACTCATGTGAACGCACTCGTACTATAAACTGGGCAATTTTCTTTATACATTTTTTTTTGGATTAAATTTATGTACATTATTCCTGTATTCTTTTATTTTATTTTGGTGCTTTCACCTTATTTTATTATTATTTTCCAGCTTTTAAATTTGTTAACATTATTCATTTAATTTAAAAATTTGAGTGAAAGGTACGAAAGTAGAAGTTTGGTTTAATTTGCCGACAAAAAATCAAATCCGAGAGACACAGAGTAAAAGTGAAATTCAGGTCCCAGTCCTGGGCTGAATTCACAACGCACCTCACGCACCAACACACCAATTAGGGGTCCGACCCCACACAAAAAGAAAATCCTAAAGATTCCTAACCACTCTGTTTGGGGATGGTCAAACAGATGGTTCTGAAATTAAGAGAGTTGACCGTGCTTTCCCAAGAAAGAAATGAGCGAAGCATGCCAACGAAAGAATGGTAATCTGGACCATGAGGGGTGTGAACACATTTGTCGATGTATGAAGATAGAAACCTTTTATCACAATGGAGAGTAGAGCTATTCCCCAGCGGAGTTTCCGGAAGTTGTCGGTCATTGAAAGCTTAAAATTCAATTTAATATATATATATATATATATATATATATATATATAGATTTTGAAAATAAAACTTTAAATATGAAAATATGAGAATGAGAATGGACGAATCTCATTCGTTTAGTAGTTTGAATGAACGAGCGTAATATCACAAGTAACACATCTATTCCAAAGAATAGACACCCTACTTGACTATATCGCTCGATCAAATAAACTACATAATTCATGACATCCGTTCTGGTCTGCAAACCTTTATGTGGACCGACAAATTCCCCTATTTAGTACAAAAAGAATTAAATAGGGTTTATATTATCTGAGGTCTTTAAAGCTCCTTATAGACGCAAGCCCCTATAGTCAATTACCCCTCAAATGACAAGTCACCCGAGAGAACTCTCGATTTAGATCAGGGGTTTCTATCTTCATGAAATTGAAAGGTAGGGTTTTCAACGTAGTGTGATAGTAGAAAATCCAACAGGTGAAATGCGCAATGTGGAACAGTTATTTGCGGAGTCAAAGAAAAGAGAGGTAAGAGATGTCACGGATCTCGAAGAAAGCCACGATGACATCCCAGACTATCCTATGGTTGGGCTTTAAGTCTTGAAGATGAATTTATTTAAGTTTCAATCCTATCACTTACTTAAAGGAATTACATTTACATAATCACCTGATTATGCAAATGACTTGAAATACAGGAGGGTTTACGCCGTATCGGACGACGACCTCGGAATCCTAAGCGAGTTAGTGCTTATATTGCACAGCGAGACTGTGCAAAAGCCTAAAAAAATAGGTGAGGATTTATGTAGCACTAGGCGAACTACCTCGAAGTCCTATGGCTAGTTGTTTATTTATAAGATAAGAGAGTTGCTTATGAAGATCCACTGTTTGCTCTCTCGAAAATGTCCTTTCGCATCCTTGATCGTGCTACCCTCGGTGTATTGCATTAGCTGCTTTGTTGTTGCAGAGGTTCAGTTTTAGAAGGTGAAAATCAGGAGATGAGTGAAGTGTTTTGGTTTAGAAAAGTCTTAGAATCCAAATATTTTAGTGTTTTAATTAAAACAAATCTTAAAGTTGATTAAACAAAACCAATAAAGATCCCACAGTTCCGTCATCCCGGCACCGTTATTTTCATTGGATTCACTTAGTCCAGATGAATTTTCTAAACTCAACTGAATGAGTTCCACACTTTCATTTAGACCGTGGGAAATCCCGTTAGCAACAAGTAGGTTACATATTGCGAGGTATTCCCGATCATCCAACGAGACATTTTAATTTAGTTGTAGTTGTAGTTTTGTTGTTCTGTTTGTGATTAAATTTTGAGTTCTTTTATCTCTTAAATGTTGTGGTGGTGAATATTATCTTGTGTCGATTTTAATTTAGTTATGAGTTTCAGTTTTGTAACTATCCTAAAGGTTTTCAGTTTTCATGCAGGGTGGCATTCTTGTTTAACGTGCAAGAAAAGTAAAGTACAGTGCAGGGAAAATAAATCGCAATAAAATAAAAGCATAACTGGTAGGGTCTTCTCGTCATTCCCAGCTAAAACTTTAATTTTGCATTGCATGTATGTGTTTATAATTTTACAAAAATTAAATTATGTCAGAAAACAGGAAGAAGTAGGACTAACAAGCAGTAACTACTCAATCCTATGATGTCTATATTTAGATCCTGGTTGTCTACCAAGTCATATGATGTCTATGTGAATTTCTATGTTGTGTTTCAATGAACTTTGTTAATTTAATTGAGGATTGTTTCGTTAAGCAGACATATTAAGTTTAATAGACCTCTGAGGTATCCAAAAGGACAAAGAAGGATGCAGGTCCATGCTTCCCTCTCACAGCCTGGTGAAAAGTCTCGGGCTCATTTAAACTTATTATGTTGCTTAACAACTTATCCTACCTATACCCTTATGCTTAATGAACACAGGTGTTCGGGGTAGGTTGGGGCAGATGGGTTTAGGTGTGGTTTGGATTTGGATTGGAGGCAATTGGTAGTTTGATTTGGACTTATGGGAGTGCTGTGCAGAGTTTGTGATTTTATTTGTGGAAGATTTGCTTGAGTTTGCGTTTGGATTTGGTTTTGGTTTGGATTTGGTTTTTTTAGTTTTGTTTTGGGTTTAGTTTGATTTTGGTTTGATTTTGGTTTAGGTTTTGATTTATTTTTAGAGCTAGGAACTTTGAGTTTGGAATGTGAATTGGGAAGATTGTGTGGACATCGGGTAAAATTTGGGTTACTCCATGCATTCACTAAGCATACGGGTATTCTTATTATATTTTTTACACCAAATTGTGATTTCCTGGGGGTCTTTATAAAGGGAAAAATAAACCATGCTTCAGGAGGCCTATCGTAAGTTTGATAGTTATCGTGTTGGTATTGTATTGTGGTCGAGATTGTTGTTGTATGTTGTGATTGTTATGTTGTGTGTAATTGTTATGTTATTTCTATCTTTTTATTGTTATTTATTATTTTATTATTGTTTATTTTGTTATTTGTTATCATTTTATGTTATTATTGTTATTTATTATGTATGTGTTTTGTTATTTTTATTATGTGTTATTTAAAATTATTATCTTTTATTTGTAATTAAAATTATTATTTTCTATATTATTTATTTAATTTTTTATCTTATTTAATTCATTGTGATTTATTTATATTATTATCATTTATTTATTTAACTAATAGTTATTAATTTAATTTAATTAATTGATCGTTATTTACTTATTTTAATTAGTTGTTATTTATTTATTGTTATTTCTTTATGATTGATTAATATTTATTTATTTGAATTATTATTTAATTTAAAAATTTATTTATTTATTTTAATTTAAATTATTAATTAATTAATTTATATTGTTATTTAATTCACTTTAATTAAATTAATTTAATTTAATTTATTATTATTTATTTAATTTAATTTAATTTAATTTTAACTTATTTTATTTTATTTTATTTTATCATTTATTTATATTATTATTTAATTTAATTTAATTTTTTAGTTTAATTTAATTTATATTAGCTACAATTATTATTCAATTTAATTTAATTTATTTATTTAATTAAATCTTTATTTATTTTCGGTTTTATGTAATTTTAATTTAATTTATTATTTATTTACATTATTATTTAATTTAATTTTATTTAATATTCAGTTTCGTTAATTTAATTTAATTTAATTTATTTAATTTATTTAATTTATTTAATTTGTTTAATTTAATTAAATTACTATTTAATTAATTATTATTATTATTTATTATTATTTTTGGTTTTATTTAATTTTAACTATTTAATTTCAATTTAATTTATTATTTATTTATATTATTTACATTATTTTCAATTTATGTTTATATATATATATATATATATATATATATATATATATATATTTATATATCTGTGTGTGTGTGTGTGTGTGTGTTATTTATTTTTATTATCCCTTATATTCTTATCATTTAATATATTTAAATTTTAAGTTCTTCTTTTTTGTAGTTTATTGTTGCTCTTATTTAGATGTATATTTAAGTTTATTATTTATATCATTTATTTATCGTTTATATTATTATTTACTTCATTATAAAGCTTTTCATTTTCTCTCTTCTTGATTATTCTTAAAGTTATTCTCATTTATATTAGGTTATTATATATATTAAAATTATTATGTACATATATATTTACATTTAGATTATTTTAAAAAGTATGACCTTTTTATTTACTTATTTTTGTTATTTATTTATATTTACAATTATTATTTTAATTATTATTATTATCATTTTCTTATATTTTCATTATCTATTTAAGTTTATAGTTATTTATTTTATTCTTATCACATTATTTTTTATTTATTTTTTATTTAAATATTGTTTTTATTCATATATCGTTATTATTCATTTAGTTATTAATATTTTTGTAGTATTTATTTAAATTTAATATAGTGTAGTTATATTATTTAAATTTAGTGTAGTTCTTTTATTTAGTAAAGTTATTAAATTTATTATGGTTATATTATTTACATTTAGTATAGTTATTTTAGTAGTTAAATTTAATATAGTTATTTTAAGATTAGAATAGTTTATTTTAGTTAAAATTTAGTAAAGATATTATTTAATTTATTTAAATTTTCAAGTATATCACTTATGTTTTTACATTTTGTTATTTATTATTTTATTTACATTATTATAAACTTTATTTATTAAGTGTATATAATTTTTTTACAATGTATTTAAGATTAATTTATATATTATTTAGTACATTTAATTCATTTACATTTATATTATTAATTTACATATATGTAATTTATGTAATTATTTTAGTAGTATATTTGTTCATTGTTATTTTCATTATGTCATTGTAAAATTTTATTTCATTTTCTTTCTTGTTATTTTTATTTTATCATTATGTTTATTTCTCTTTTCTCTTTTATTTTATTTCTTTTATGTTAAATTATTTCATTTGTAGATTTTAAAATTTATTTTTCAAGTTAGTTTAAAACTAGGTGGTAAATTTGTAAATATTTAAAACTAGTTAACCTAATTAGATAATTTGCATGAAAAAGAAATCTTAAGGCTAAACATGGAAAGATTTAAAAACTAAATAGCTAAATAACCTTGCATAAAAAAGGAATTCCTAAGCCTAAACATGGAAACATTTAAAAAGCATACATGAAGATTTAAAAAAAAAATTTAGGTTTGGGTTTGCTTGGAAGAAGGAGGAGAAGGGGAAGGGAGGTTCACGGCTAGGAGAGGAATTTGGGGGGGGGGGGGGGGTTGGAATGAGGAAGTGAGTGAAGTGAGTAAGTGAGTGTGTAAGAGTGTAAAAATGAGATGGTGAGTGGTTTTTAATGGGGGAGGCTCACGGCTAGGAGTCAAAGGAGGAGTGAGGGAGAGGTGAGAGAGAGATATGGTCAAGGTAAGGAGGAGGTGAGGTGGGTAGACTTTAGGGTGGAGTGTAGGGTGAGGGAGGGGTGAGGGAGAGAGGAGGGAGAGAGGGATAAAAAAAAGTATTTTATTTATTTTATATATATATATATATATATATATATATTATAGTATATATAAATATATGTCTTTATTTTAGGGCATGCCATGAAGATTAAATTTGGTTTGATTTTAATCATTAGTTCAATTAGGTTCATTTGGGTTTGGGTTTGCTTAACATGGGTTAGAGCTTGAATCAAGCCCAAGTTCCTTGATCAATATTGTCAATATGATTGTAATGAAGATCTTTCATGAAGACATAAAGTGGTTTTGAGCTCATTTGGAAGTTCAATTTTGGTATGGATAGGATTTTTTATTATTTTGGACCATATTGTATTTGGGTCAAGTTATCTTGAGTTTGATTAGGAATGAGGTCCAGAGGTTTTCAACAATAGTGTAGATATGGTTGTGTCAAAGATTTTTCATGAAGATATGAAAGGGTTTTGACAAAGTGTAAAGGGTCAATTTTGTGGATTTAGGACATGTGTTCAATTTGGGTCAAAATTGGTGGTTTTGGTCCAAAATGGACTTGGGTAAGACTTGAGCTCAACTTGTGGACAATTGATGATTCAATTCAGTTTAAGGAGGTGTTATAAAGAGTTTAGGATAGAATTTTTGGAGGAATTGATTGACATTGGGTTTGATTAAGGGATTTTGGATTATTTAGGCAAAATTGGGGATTTTGGATTTCAAGTGGAATTGGATCCAACTGTGGGTCACATTGGGCTTGAATTTGGTTTAGATTGATATTGGGGATGTCAAATTGAAGTTTGGAATTTTAATTGGGCAAGATTGTGGTCAATTGGGTCAAGATTGTGTTTGATTTGGGCACTTTTGGGCTACATTGGCAAAACTGGAGTTTTTTTTTATTTAAATTGGGTTAAATTGATGAAACTGGCTTATAGTGTAGTTGAAAAAAAAGAAATTGAGAATTTTTAAGATTTTCTGGAATTTTTTAGGAATTTTTTGGATTTTTTGGCTAAAAGGGTATTTTGGGTATTTTGAGGGTATTGGGTGGTATTTTTTGAAATTTTGGAATTTATTGTCATGGATGGTTAATTTGAGAGGTAAGGAATATATTGGAATGATTTTCGGTGAATTATGGAGAATTGGAAGAATTTTGGGTAATTTAGGGCATTTTGGGAGGTTAGGGGCCAAATTTTTGAAATTTTGGAAAATTGAAGCTTGGTTAGAGATGAATGTCATGAGATGGTTTGAATTGAGTTATGGAAAAAGGATCACTCACATTTGGTCCTCTATGTATTCATAATAGTCAGACCCTGGCCTGATGCTAAGAGTTGAGAAGAACCACCTACATGATTTTCCAAAGGTTTAGGGGAATGTGTGCATGTGAGTGGTGAAGTCCAGACCTCCCTCAGGGCAAATCCTAAGGTCAGACCACCTATAGGATACTTCCCCTAGGATTCCTTATGCTTTCCTTTTTCCTACCAAAAGGTGGAGGTTAGGCCTTAAGCATATGAAAACCCATAATGTAGCAAGAAGAGTTTAAATTTCTATGGGGAGGGTTCCATGACTAGTCTTCTAAGAAAGTCACCAGGAGAGTCCTACGGCTAGACCCTAGGCTATTCTAAAGAGAGACTAGACCTCAACCAAAAGTAAGGTTAACACTCCAATTTCTGTTCCAAATCCAAAAGAAGCCCAGGTTGAACCTTTACAAGACCAGACCCAGTCTGATTTTTTACAACCCAGAGATGTTGTTGGACACCATATTGTGGCTTCTTCTCCTACCTATGTAATTGAAATTAGGGATCCCCCTGATGAGGAAGAACAAATCCAACAGCTTCTACTACAATTCAGTGCTTTTTCTGAGGAGGAAGCTGTACCTTTTAGTTCTGAAGTTGGGAATACTTTTGTAACTCCACAGGACCTATTAATGAAGACAATACTCAATTTGTATTAACAGGCATATCAAATAAATTGGAAGAGGTTTGGTCTCAACAAAAAAGTAGGAGAAGAAGAATAGATGCTTTAGAATTACAAAACTTATCCCAGTCAAAAATAATTGGAATGGAAAGCTCCTCAGCCCCTCCCCCTAGGTTAACTAGGGCTGGTAAGGCTATTCATCATGATTAATCTACTTTTTTTGAATGTTAGGGGTGTGGCTAGTTTTGGCACCCTTAATAGACTCCTACATCTCAACAGGACTTATAAACTGTGGTTATTTGCTTTGTTGGAACCTATGATACATAAAATTATCTCCAAATTCACTAAAAAGTTCCCTGGTTTTCAGTTTCACTCCAACTGTAATAACAAAATTTGGGTTTTCAGCTGGAAGGAACTGAGTTGTAATATTGTTATTGATAATTATCAATTTTTGCATTTCTAGTTTAGGTTGGATCAATTTACTTGATTCTGTACATTTGTCTATGCTGGGTGTACCAATACTAATAGAATTTCCTTATGGACAGATCTGATAAATATCAGTGCTAATACTAATACCAATTGGATTGTTGGAGGGGACTTCAATTGTATCAGGGATCCTAGTGAAAAATTGTGTGGTAGAAATCCTAATCTATAATCAAAGTTTCAAATCTCACAGAATATTACAAGAGCAGGTTTATTTGATATGGGCTTTATTGGATCACCTTTCACTTGGCAAAGGAGTTTACTCTTGGAGAGGATTGACAAAATTTTGCTAATGACTCTTGGCTGAATACCTTCCCCATTACACAGGCCCATCATCTTCACAGAACAACATCAGATCACTTCCCCCTCTTAATCCAAATCTCCTTATTTTCCAATGTTGGTTTTTCCTCTTTCATATTTTTGAATGTATGGACTATGCATTCCAACTTTTTGGAGGTGGTAAAGACTGCTTGGACTACTCCATGTCCTTGTATCAATCCTATGGTCAAACTTTAGAGATTACAGAAGTCTGTGGCTTATCAATTAAGGTTGTGGAATAAATATTATTTTGGCAATGTGTTTCAGCAGGTTAAAGATGCTGATGACAAAGTTCAAGTGCTGTAAGCTATTCAAGATCAGGGGTGGGCTCATACTCAGGAGTTAATTAAGGCACAAAGTCATCATTTACAAACTTTGGAAAAAGAAGAGCTTTTTCTAAAACAAAAGGCTGCATAATTAGACACTTATTTGGTGATAGGTGATCCATTAAAAAAATACCTGTTTTTATGCCTTGATTTTTATCAAATTTTTAAGGATATTATGCTTTAATGAAGGGTATTTTATGTTTTTGGATGTAGGTGATGCAAAAATGTTCAAAATGAAAAAAAAAGATGAAAAAGAATGAAAAAGGAGCAAAAAGGAGCAAAAATAGAGCCAAAATGCAAAATTGCCAAAATAATGAGCCTGGAGCCTAAGCGTCAGATCGATACCAAATTTGTGACGGTTTTTGTAACTACTTTAGACGGTTGTTTTGACGGTTAGAGCGGTTATTGGACCATATGTCGGCATATTTTCAGGTCGTGTTTTATTTTGAAGAGGGGTCGCCTAACAGAAATCTGTCGGCGAATTTTTTTTTAATTTAATTAAAATAAATAATTTGAAAAAGTAGTATTTGATTTTGAAAATAATTTTAAATTTGAAGGTTTTAAGATATGAGATTAAACCGACCTCACATCCCAAATAGTTTATATAAACGAGCACCGCACCACAAGCCGTGTATCTATCCCTAAGGATAGACACACCGCTTGATGGTGGGGCTTGATTAAATAAACTAGAAGATTAGTGACATTCGTTTGGTCCGCGAACCAATTTTATAAGCCGACAAGTTTCCCCGCTTAATATGAAAACATTAAACAGGGTTTATATTACACAGGTTCTTTAAAATCCTCTATAAGGGCAAGCCCCTATAGTTAATTACATCTTAAGTGACGGGAATCACCTAAGAAAACTCTCGATAATAACCAATAATTCTGCTCTCAAGAATTTCAAAGTTTAAGGTTTTCGAAGATTGAATTTTGGAATTTCGATAGGGAATGGATCGAGTTTTGGAACATTTTGTTTTGTGAATCCAAAGGAAGAGAGGTAGGAGAAATCACCGATTCGAAGTGAACTTCGATAATTTCCCGACTATCCTATTGTTTGGTTTGAATTTAGGAAAGTCCTAATGTTTATTTGATATTTCAATCTTGCCAATTTTAATTAATTAGGACTTATATTTGTATGATAAAATCAAACAAATAGCCTAGAAGATGTGAGGGTTTATTGTCGTATCGGACGACTACCTCGGAATCCTAAGACCGGTTAGGGCTTAATTTGCAATGCAAATGCCTAACGAAGAGTTGAGGATTTATGTTGCACTAGGCAAGCTACCTCGAAGTCCTATGGCTTGGTTATTTAATTCTAAAAAAAGTTTTGCTGAAGTAGGTTCAAGTTTTGCTGACGACGATGGCCGTGCTGCCCACCATGCTCCAAGTTCCTTATTGTTGCAGAGGTTTAGTTTTAGAAGTCATAAATCAGGAGATGAGAGAAGTGTTTTGGTCTAGAGAAGTCTTAATTTTCCAAGTGTTTTGTATTTTGATTAAAACAAATCTTAAAGTTGATTATAACGACACCGGTTAAGATCCCACGGTTCCATCCTTCCGGCATCATTATTTTTATCGGATTCACTTAGTCCGGATGAATTTGCTAAACTCAGCCGAATGAGTTCCACACTTTCATTTAGACCGTGGGAAATCCCGTTAGCAACACGTAGGTTACATCATCCGAGGTATTCCCGATCATCCAACGGGACGTTTTGATTTAGTTGTAGTTGTAGTTTTGTGTTACGTTTGTGATTAAATTTTGAGTTGTTTTATATTTTGGAATGTTGTGGCGGTGAATTTTATCTTGCAATGACTTTTAACTTAATTTTGGTTTCAGTTTTAGGGACTATCCTAAAGGTGTGGGTTTTCATGCAACAGTTGTTTTATCATGCAAGAAAAATAAACGCGATTTGCAATAAAGTAAATTGCAATAATGTAAATTGCTTGGAAAGTAAATTGCAATAAAAATAAAAGCGTACCTGGAGGGTCTTCCCGTCATCCCAAGCTACACTTAAAACACAATTAGCATACTTAAGCAAGTTCCTAGGTAAGGCTAAGGGAAAGGTTATGGTTTTCTACCAAATCCCTAATCCTATAGCTAGTCATTTCCTATGCCGTCTAGGTTCTTTGTATTTTGGTTTAAGGACGATTTTCTTCATCGAAGAATAATCAAATTCAATTGTTCTTATAAATGTCCTATCATATTGAGGAAGTGCTTAAGAAGGATCTTAAACATCTTTTCAATATTTCTAGGATTGTTTTAAGTCCAAATGAATTTAATTATACAAATGAATTAATCGTCCAAGAATTTCAAGTTTTGTTAACTTGCTCAGTGAACTAGGACATTTGAATACCCTATGAGTGAAGTGACACTTCATTTAATGTTTTATTTAGGAGTTATAATAACTAAAGCTTTCGAGGGTAAGTTAGTATTCAAATGATCTGGTTTAAGTTAAAGAGTTTAAATTTGGAATAGTGTTCAAGTTGTTTTTAAATTTATTTTCTTTCTGTTTTAAGTGATGTTATATTTAATTCAATTTAATTTTAATTGAGTTTTAATTTAATTTAATTTGATTGAGTTTGATTTAATTTGATTTGATGTTTAATTAATTTGATTTGATTTAATTCAATTTTATTTAATTTAATTTAATTCAATTATTTAATTTAATTTATTTAATTTAATTTAATTTGATTTAATTCAATTTAATTTAATTTATTTAATTTAATTTAATTTAATTTAATTTAATTGTTTAATTTAATTTAATTTAATTATTTAATTTAATTTAATTTAATTGTTTAATTTAATTTAATTTAATTTAATTGTTAAATTTAATTTAATTTTAATTTATCCTTAATTTACTTTATTTTTAATTTTAATTAAAATTTTAAAAGAGTTTAATAATTTAATTAAGTCTTTTAATGTTTCAAATTTGAGTTATCATTTTAATTAAGAGTTGAATATTAATGGGATAATTAATTTAGGGACTTTTTAAATTAAAGAATAAATCTCTTCCTAATAAATATCCCTTATTTTAATAATTCCAATTTATTATTCCTCCAAATTTAATCTATTATTTAATTAAAGTTTAATCATTTTAAAATTATTTAATGGGTTTCTACCCTTTAATTATTTAAATTTCAATCATCCAAATCAGATTAAGATCAAATATTTTACTTGTTGATTTTTTTTATTAAACCTAAAGTTTTAATTAAGGGTTAAAAGTTTAATTACCATTTTACCCCTTTAGCTTAATAATTTCATAACTCACTAAATTGAACTCAAATGAACTTGAAATTTTTATGTGACTTCACTCATATGTCAATAAAGACATGAGAGGAGAAAATGTGATTTTTCTGTATTTAATTTATTTATATAATTATTTTTGGTGGAAAATAGAGATTTTCAAGGAAAATTTAATAACATGACCAAGGGAAAGTTTCTGTCCTTAAGAAAATTAGGGGACATTCCTAATGACCAGAGAAGCACTTGGACCAATTTTGGTGATTTTTTGAATCATATTATTTTTATTATAATTATTTTAAGTTTTAGAGTATTAATTAATTTAAAAATAAAATAAATGTTGAAAAATGGGTTTTATATTTTTCAAAAATCTCTCTGATACCAAGGAAACCAGAGAAGCAAATTTTGCAATTTTCTGATTTTTTTATGATTTATTGTAATTATTTTAGTGAAAATGCTAGAAAATACATTTTTTTAATTTTAAAATTACCCTAGGGTTTTAAAATTCAATATCTCACTAAATAGACCTAGGAAAAATGTGGGATTTGTTCCTAAGTGATTAAAATTCAAAATATGACATTTTGGTGAATTTTATTATTTTTGTGATTTTTATTATTTTTTAATTATTAAAAATATTAAAATATTATTAAAAATCAACTTTTTTAGAAAATTGAAATTTTAATTTTCTTAGGTTTCCCTGATATCAGAGAGGCTCCAAAACCAATTTGGTGAATTTTTTAAAAGTATTTTAAAAGTTATGAATTTTTAAAGTTTAAAATGGCTAAGTGACTTAATCAACCCAATTAGTAGGGCTAACCAAGTCCAATTGACCTCAAATTTTTATGGTGGGTTCCTCTGATCCTAAAGGTCAGTGGAGAATTGAATTCAAGTCAATTTGATGCCTGGTTAACTCTAATTAATTAAAGACCTATTTTGGGTGTTTAAGCCGATTAGGGTTGTTTTAAATAAACTAAGTCAAAACCTATTTTTCCTAGGGTTCTCTGGTCATAAGGAACATCACCAAATTTTCCTAGAATTTATTTCACAACATGCTATTTACTGGAATTAAAATACTCAAAACGGTGACACTGAACTTGAAAAATCAAGAACTCTTCATAGGGATGGCCTCCGACTTTGGAAAATTCGGGGAATGTTCCCAAATTCAGAGGCTTCAAAGCCCCATGGTCTCATGTCATGGTGAATTGTATGCATGCATGGAGAATTAAAACAATGCGGAGAGTAAATAAATTATAAAAAATAAAATACTTGATGAAATTAAATGATTTCTTTTCCACATTATTCTCCTCTCTTCCACTGAGCGAGAGGGTATTTTTATTTTATTTTTGTGATTTTTCTACACGAGAGATATGAATTTTTGAAGTTTAGGGAATTAAATAAATAAGAAAATACCCTATTTATCTATTTATCCACGCGGCGCCGCGTCAACCTCGGCAGCTCCGAACGCACACGCGTCGCGCTCCCATTCGACACCGCCACCTGAGTCAGCAGCCCGGGCCCCGCGGTTCTCGTACCGTCTCCTGGTCCGACGCAATCCTGGCCGTCCGTGCGCGCGTGTATCGAATGGACGGCATCCGTTCATCGTCCCCGAGTGTTCTCGCCGAGAGCCGTCCACACTAAATCCTTAAGATCTCACTCGATTCTCGATGGATTTTTACGTTCTTATACTCTATGGATTCGTCTTGAAGAGACGAACACATCTATACGGCTAACATGCATTGAAACTAAGGCATTTGAAATGGAGAATCTCCGGAAGCTCGGGATGGATAGTTAACTCATACCTTAGCTCGGAGAAGTGTGGCTTCAATGCGAGAGTTGTTGCACCTTCGATTGGGTCCCAGCAAGCTCCGGATGAAGTCTCCCGGTGCGGTGAATTGCCTAGCTATGAAAGTGACCACAGCCGATCACAAAGCTTGGAGGGCTGGAGCAACTGGGTGGCTCGGAGATGGGGCTTTTGATGGTGGACACCTTCCCTTGGTCCGGTGAAGGTGTAGAGCCAATCAATTTGGGAATTGGCTCACTTGTGGAGAAGTGTCCTGGTTTTGGGTGGAATTTCGACTCCGAAATTGAGCTTACGGAGGAGAAATGGCGGGGGGATCTCACTTGGGGATCAAGTGCTCTAAGAGTGGAGAAGGGTCTGGAACAATTTTGGCAGAGTTTTGGCAAGGTTTGTGCTTCACTCTTCCCATGGCCGAGAGGGGTAGAGTTTAAATAGGAGAGGGTGGAGGGCCTCCCAGGGAGAGTTAGGGCTTGGGATCAGCTGCTCTGGTGAGGAGAAGATCGGCCATGGTGACCACTAGGGATGGGGCGGCTCGGCAAGTGAGAATTTCAATGTTGGCTCACATGTGAGCTCTCGGCCATGGTGTTTTCCGGCGGCCTAGTGGCCGGCCGGCCGAGCATGGGTCACCCTCGAGGTCGGGTGGGTCGAGGGCTGGAGGTTTGTGCAATCAATTGGCCATGGACATGTGTAAAGGCTTTGATCCAAAGTGGAATGGGGCATGGCTAGATTTGGACCTAAATGGGTCAACCCACCCATTTGGGCTAGGTGCACCACCCAAGGCCTGGTTTAGGCTGAGGAGAAAGTGATTTGGATCAGCTTGATTAGTGGGGTCAAGTCACGATCCAAGTACAATTAGGCTTAAGCATGGTTTAGTGGAATCATGGAAGTGGTTAACCACCTTTAGGAGTTAAGGAAAGAGCCTCCTCCTTTTGCCCAAAATGGCATGGTGACATGTAAAGAGGCTCTCATGGCTTGCATATGGCTTATGCATGGCTCCATGGCTCCATTTGGCTTGGGAAAAGTGAAGTCAATTTCATGGAAATGGATTTAAGGAAAATTTTGGTATTTAGGGGTGATTTGGCATGAGGCTTGATTTGGAATTATTTGATGATGAATTTAGGACTTAGGGATGATTTTAATTGAAAGTATGATGAGGGGAAATGTCATATGGGCTTTGGAAGAATTTTGGGCTTTTTTTGAAAGGGTTTTAAATGGGCTTTTAAGATGGATTAGGAAAGTAGGCTCTTGAATTTTAAAATGGATTTTGGGATGAAATTTTGTAAAGAGGTTGGGCCAAATAATTGTTGGGTTTAGCTCATGGATGTGTCATGAGTGACTTGAAGCAAATTTGGGGTAGTTTGGACTTGAATTGGGTTGGATTTGAATTCTTTTGGTGAATGGGCCAATATAGGTCCAAGTGGGCCAAGTTGGGCCAATGTTGGGCTAGAGTTGAAATTGATGTAAAATAAATGTTTAGAAATGTTTATGGGAGTGTTTCAAAGAGGTTTTGGCTTTGGTTGGGTTTTGATTTTGAGGTTTGGGCTCTATTTGGGTTAGGTTTGGGTTTAGGTCGAAAATTGGGCTTTAAGGCCAAAAGTGGAATTGGATCCAAATGTCAACCAAATTGGACTTGGATTTGGTCTAGATTGGTATTGGGGATGTTGAATTGAAGTTTAGAATTGAATTGGACCAGAATTTGGGTCAATTGGATAGGTTTGGTTTAACATTGGGTCCACTTTGGGTTAAAATGGGTCAATTTGGGGGTTTTGACAAAAGTAGGGTAAATTGACAAAATTGGCCCATGGTGTAGTTGGACAAAATGAAATTGGGAATATTTAGGATTTTCTGGAATTTTCTGGGAATTTTTTGAATTTTTGGATTTTTAGGCCAAGAAGGGTATTTTGGGTTATTTGGAGGGTATTGGGGGGTATTCTTGGAATCTTTGGTATTTTTGGGTATGGATGATCAATTTAAGTGATGTGGAGATGTTTGGGATTGATTTTGGAAAATTTTGGGTAATTTGGAAATTTTGCAAAAATTTGGGTAATTTCGAGGGTTTTGGGTAGGTTTAGTAGGTGTAGGGTCTCGGGGGTCAAAATTGAAAATTTGGAAAATTGGAGATTGGGTGAATTTAGGTGGAAAGAAATTATTTTGGTTGAGCCATGAAGCCATTTCAAGCCCTTATGAGCCATGAGAGGACTCATTTGAGGCATTCATTTATGTTGTTCCTAACCCTCAGCGCGAGGGCTTAGGGGTTAAGGACCATCCATGTGAATCACCTACATGAGTCGGGAGGTTAAGTTGGGTATGGGTGTGGTTTTAGGAAGTGTGTGGAAATGTAGTGTGTAAGTGTAGTGTAAGTCGGCTCCTTCACCGAGACCGAGGCCACCCGAGGCGATCCTAAGGCCGAAGAGTCCTATAGGAACTCATCCTTTAAACTTCCACATTTGATTTCGACCCTCTAGGTGATTAGGGGTCTATAGTCAAATTTGTGGAGTTTGCGGGGAGTTTAGAAGTGGTTTGAATTTCTAAAAGGCGGGTCCCGATTCTAGTCCTCTAAGATAGTCGAAGGAAAAGCCTAAGGCTAGATCCTAAGCACTAAAAGAAGAAGGGAAGACCTCATCGAAAATGAGGTCAACAAATGGACCCCCGATAGGTGTGGTGAGCTGACGGAGCACACCGCGCGTATTGGTGTTGACCGAAGCGATCAACAAAACCAACACGGATGTCCAGTGACGAACTTAGGACGAAGCGAAAGAATTTCCGCCGGGGAGTATCGGGTATGTTCCCAAGCCGGAGATACCCGAACTCTCGGCGGGGAAAGGAAAAGGAGGTGAATCCCAAATCACATGACACAGGAGAATTTCGATTTAGATTTTATTTTGTTTTAGATTTATGTTTTGATGTGTGAGTTTAGATTTCAACTTGGAGTGTTTTTTTTTTAGATTGAAGTTTGTCGAAATTGATTTGAAGGATTTGATTTGAAATTAAAATTGGAGTTACGAGGTTTTAGATGTAACATCTCCAACCTCGAAAGGAAATTGAATTGATTAGATTGAATCGTTGCAATGAGAAGAGATCTCGAGCAAAGCGGTGTTGGATGTAAAATCCTTAACCTCGAGAGTTTGATTTTGATGTATTTCATTGCGATAGGGAAATGATCCTAAAGCGATGCGGTCTCGGATGTAAAATCCTTAACCCGGGAATTCGATTTGATGTATTTCGGTGCAATAGGGAAGAATCCTAAAGCGAGTGCGGTCTTGGATGTAAAATCCTCGACCCAAAAGGTTTGAATTTTGATGTATTTCGAGTGCAATAGGAAAAGAATCCTAAAGCGATGCGATCTTGGATGTAAAATCCTCGACTCAAAAGTTTGAATTTTGATGTATTTCAGTGCAATAGGGAAAGAATCCTAAAGCAGTGTAGTCTTGGATGTAAAATCCTTGACCCAAAATGTTTGAATTTGATGTATTTCAGTGCAATAGGGAAGAATCCTAAAGCAGTGCAGTCTTGGATGTAAAATCCTCGACCCAAAAGGTTTGAATTTTGATGTATTTCGGTGCGATAGGAAAAGAATCCTAAAGCGAGTGCGGTCTTGGATGTAAAATCCTCGACCCAAAAGTGTTTGAATTTGATGTATTTCAGTGCAATAGGAAAAGAATCCTAAAGCAGTGCAGTATTGGATGTAAAATCCTCGACTCAAAAGGTTTGAATTTTGATGTATTTCAGTGCAATAGGAAAAGAATCCTAAAGCAGTGCAGTCTTGGATGTAAAATCCTCGACCCAAAAGAGTTTGAATTTGATGTATTTCGGTGCAATAGGAAAAGAATCCTAAAGCGGTGCGAGTCTTGGATGTAAAATCCTCGACCCAAAAGTGTTTGAATTTGATGTATTTCGGTGCGATAGGAAAAGAATCCTAAAGCAGTGCAGTCTTGGATGTAAAATCCTCGACCCAAAAGAGTTTGAATTTGATGTATTTCAGTGCAATAGGAAAAGAATCCTAAAGCAGTGCAGTCTTGGATGTAAAATCCTCGACTCAAAAGTTTGAATTTTGATGTATTTCGAGATCTGGAAGAAATTGAATTTGAATTTGATTGAGACTTGAAATCTGGAAAGATTGAATTCGGAATTTTGGAAATTTGGAAGGATGAGTTTGAACTCGATTGAAATTTAATTTAAGATTTGATTTGAAATTTGGAAGATCAAGTTTGAAACTTGATCGAGATCGGATTTGGAATTTGATTGAGGATTTGATTTGAAATTTGTAAGGATGAAATTTGAGATTGAAGTTTGGAAGTATGGAATTTGAGATTTGTGTTGATTTCTTTTATCTTTTAATGGTTTATTTTATTTTATCGTTTATTTAATGTTCATGTGAATTTGGTGTTTGTCATTTTTTCAGTTTTAAGGAAAGTTTTCTTTCGTTTCTTTTTTTATTTCTTTTTGTTCTTTGTTCGAAGTTCATTTAACTTTAATGGCGTTTCCTAATCAATTTGCACAAAAGAGGTGAAGGCCAAAAACGTGACATGGTCACTTTCATTCCAATCATGTTGAAAATATATCATACAACTCGATCTGGAATATATTTCATACAATCCATGTAGACTCAAAACGGATTTGTGTATGATCTTTGTTGATCCATCAAAAGAATCATCTGTCAAAAATCCATGTACGAATAGTGAGGTACATGGTCGATAACATCACCTTCCAAGCCATCCTTGGCAAGGATGCCGGCTGGATGTACGTTGGAGGTGTGATATCTCCCATGTAACTCACGGCTCGTAAGGCCGGAGGTTCTCCGGCTCCGGGTCGGTTGGAAATGGTAAGGTATTTTCTGTCGTCCATTCTCACTGAAGGTAGCGAGATCCGCTCCACTAGCACTCCTGGTATGCAATGCTTAGCGATATACTGCTCCGTTGCCCTGCGATATCATGACGGAACCCACCGGTAAAGGTATCTTTACTGGCCCTCGGAACTCACCGGGCCTGCTATCCGGAGGTCGGATCCGAACATGATGTTACACTCATTCAAGAAAGAGGCCGTGCGAAAGGTCGACGAAGTCGTGGTGATCAATATGTGGGGGTATGCGGTCACCCCGTTTGTAAATGTTGATAATGCGGCTATTGGGTATGCAATCTGCTGGCGGTACCCTCCATGTTATCAATCTTTTTACCATTCTCTTGATAACTAATGGCATCGGATCTACTTGCCCATGACGGAGTATTCCGGTGGGTTTCCCTTCTGTCTTCGACAAAGTTGTAGCGAGCATCCGCATTGTATTGTGATTCTTCCTTTCCACGGCATCCATCTCCGGGGTTCCGAGTATGTGTTTTCCCTCGGGCGGCTCGCTCGGCCCATTCTTTTCAGATCCCGGATACAATCCACGATTTGCTGTTGTTCATACTGCGAGAATACGTCGGTGTGTAGCTCGAGGCCTTCTAGTATGTTGATTCTTCTTCCTTTAATTCTCTCGAAGTATTCGAAAGTTTTCTTTTCAACATTCGCATCCTCTCCGGCTCGTATTCCGGAATGATCGCGAGATGGCGAGGCCTTGTGACATATTGTGGGATATATGGTTCAATCCCTTCACGTTCCCCTGCATACCTCGGCTCCTCGGGGATGATGCCGTCGGGACATCCCCGGGGTTGCTACCGCAACAAGGTCATGCACCTGCTGGTGGTTCTATCCGGTGGCGTGGTAGCCTTCTTTCTTCTGATCTTCTAGAGATTTCTCTGGTTCTTTCTGTCATCCTAGGAGCTGGCCTCCTTTCTTCAGGTTCCTGGTGAACCGGTGTCCTTGAAGTGTATGTGCTGGCATTAGCAATTGTCTCGTCGCGCTGGTCCGCAGCTAGTTTTGTTAACATCTTACGGATGCGGCGATTCTTATTCCTTCGTTGCGTGGGCGTGAGAGTAGCTCTCCGAACTTCTTGAATCTCTGCGGGCGCGGCGGCGACAAGCCTGCCCTCCGGCTGTAGCGACTACAGACTTCATTTTCTTATCTTCTTCAGTGTTTGCCTTTCTTTTCTTGCTATTGGATTGGTGGCTTGGGCCACCCACTTTCATCACTGTCTGTCCGGGCAGTTCTTCTCGGTCAACTGGGACCCAGTCACTTTCCTCGTACTATAGGCCTGCTGGTGCGAAATCCGAGTCAATCTCGATTATCGCTCCATCTTTCACCCTCTTTTCATCGAGTGCAAGGCTTACGCCATTCTTAAAGTTCAAGACCAACCGCCCGTTCGACATTTCCACTGCGAAAAGACAAGGAAAAGGATCGGGGGTTGTACTAAGAACAAGAACATTAAGAAAATGTTTATTAAAGATACATTTTTTATTATTCTTATATTTTAACGGGAATGAAGTAGGATAAGATCGGAAAAGGGACTTTGATTTGGAGAAGAAAACGGGGAAAATTTTATTATTATTTATTTATTTATTTTAGCACATTTTATCATTTTTTGGGTTCGGACCCAATCACAAGTAATTACTTCGCTCGTGTTTCTTAGGGATGAAGAATTCATTCCTTCGAAACATCGGGTAGCGTAATACTTTTTCAAGTATCGTCCGTTGATCGGAAGCATATGTCGTTCTCCCTGGCAATTCACTAGCCGGTAGGAACCTCCCGAGTATACTTGTTTCAACCACAAACGGTCCTTCCCAAGTGGGCTCAAATTTTCCTCCTATCTTGCGGTGTGCGAGAATAGGTCTCTTGAGAACGAGAACTAAGTCACCAACTTTGAAGGTTCTTGGGCGGACCCGGTTTGTCATGAGCTTGAACCATCTTAGCTTGGTATAGTTCTAAGTTCTGCTCGTACTGCAAGTCTTTTCCCTTCCAAGCTTTCTAATTCTTCGAGTCGTAGTCCGGCGTTTTCTTCGTCGTGATCTTGTTTGCAACTGCAATTCGAGTGAAGGAAGCCGAACCTCTAAAGGTAACACTCGCCTCGGACCCATACACCGGAGCGTAAGGTGTAGCTTGAGTAGGAGTTCCGAAGGTTGTCCGGTAGGCCCATAAGGCTTCTAACAATTTCTCGTGCCAATTTCTCTTATTATCGTCCAAGGTTTTCTTTAAGATTTGAACGAGAGTTTTATTAAAAGCCTCGGCGAGGCCGTTTGCTCTTGGGTAGTAAATTGTTGAGTATCGCCGATCAATTCCGTGTCTCCCGACAAAATTGTTGATTTGTGTGCTTCGAATGCCGACCCATTATACGAGATAATCCTGCGCGGCACCCGAAACGGTAGACAACTTGGTTCTTGAAAAGCTGCAGCACGTGGTGTGCTTTCACTTCTCTAAGTGGACGCTGCCGCCCACTTGGAAAAGTAATCCGTAGCCGCAAGAATGAAGCGATGTCCTTTTGAAGATGGTGGTTCTATCGGACCCACTATATCCGTGCCCCAACATTCGAATGGCCACGACGCAATTGTCGGGTGCGGCACATTTGGAGGTTGGTGTAGAACCACTCGTGCACTTGGCATTGGTGACAGCTCTTGGCGATTTTCATGCAGTCGGTCATCATCGAGGGCCAGTAGTACCCTAGTCTTTTAATTTTCATCTTCATTTTTGGACCCGACTGGTGAGCGCCACAGAGTCCTGAATGTACCTCTTTAACAATTTCACGGGCCTCAGACCCGCTTAGGCACCTTAGCCACATTTGATCAAAAGACCTTCTGTATAATGTGTTGTTTATTAATGCGTAAGACAGAGTTCTTTTCTTGATCTGATGGGCCAGCGACCTATCGTCTGGTAGCTTTCCTGTTTGCGGGTAGTTCATCAATGGTTGTCGCCAATCTTCTGTGTTTTACGTCACTGTCTGCTAGCTGATTCTTTTCCTTCTTCGATTTGTGTATCATGTCTATGTCAAGTCGTGATAGGACTCGACGTCCGTGAACCGACACTTCCATCGATTCATCTTGCAAACAGGCAAATTCTTTTGCGAGACGGGCTAAAGCATCGACTTAAAGCATTCTCTTTTCTAGGAATTTTGTAGATTGTCACATTTGGAATCGTTCCAACAATTGTATGGCATACTTGGAAGTATTGTTCGAGTCTTGGCTTTAGAATTCTGTCTTGTCCGCGATCCGTTGAATGATTAACTGTGAATCCCCGTAGATGTTGATGTCTCGTTATCCCCATTTGAATGGTTAATTCCAATCCCGTTATGAGGGCTTCGTATTCGCTTCGTTGTTTGTACACGGTTCGTCAAGTGGTAGGAGTATCTTAACATCCCCCGCTCCGGTGTTATAAAGATTAGCCCGATTCCTGCCTTACCGGGCACTTTCACTTGCGATTCTTCGTCTTTGTGTGCTGAAGATGCTCCGTCGAAATACAATTCCCAACGTCGATCATCAGGGTCTTCTAGGTTCATTATTTGTTCATCCGGCAAATCATCATTGAGAGGAGATTCGGCCGGCAAAGGGTGTCTTTGCGAGGAAGTCTGCTAAGACTTGTCCCTTTACGGCACGCGAGAGGCACGAAAGTTATATCGAATTGCAATAATATCATTGACCATCCGGCAAGTACGCCGGAAAGTGTTGGACGAGTCATCAAGTATTGCAATGGATTAAACTTCAAAATCAAGTTGACCTTATGAGAAAGCATGTAGTGCACGAGCTTTTGAGCGGCGAAGATCGGGGCCAAACAATGCTTTTCGATTGCGGGATACCTTACTTCCGTCGGAAGTAAACGACGGCTTAAGTAGTAAAGAGCATTTTCTTTACCCTCATCATTGACTCAGGCTAACGAGGCTCCGAGGAGTCGTCTAGAGCCGCGGTGTAAAGTATCAGCGGTCTACACCGAGGCCGGGGCTGCTA
Source organism: Papilionanthe hookeriana x Papilionanthe teres (assembly GCA_022702705.1). Classification (NCBI taxonomy): domain Eukaryota; kingdom Viridiplantae; phylum Streptophyta; class Magnoliopsida; order Asparagales; family Orchidaceae; genus Papilionanthe; species Papilionanthe hookeriana x Papilionanthe teres. The sequence goes on from CM040424.1 coordinate 171,104,149, forward strand.
AGACGGGAGGTGTCATTAAATATTGTTTAATGTCTTCGAAGGCCTTCGGCATTTCTCTTCCCAAATAAATTTGGCGTCCTTTTTAACTAGTGCCGAGAAAGGCCGACACCTACCTGACAGGTTTGAGATAAAGCGTCGAAGATATGCCAACTTCCCTTGAAAAGATCGTAGTTGTTTTAAGGTTTTGGGAGGCGGCATTTCTAAGATAGCTTTAACCTTCTCCGGATCGATTTCAATTCCACGATGTCGGACAACGAATCCTAAGAATTTCCGGAGGTGACGCCGAAGGCGCATTTTAAGGGATTCATCTTAAGGTTAAATTGTCTTAATCGTTCGAAAACAATTCTCAAATCATACGAAGTGGTTTTCCTTTACTTTGCTTTTGATGACGACATCGTCCACGTAGCATTCGACTTGATTGTGGATGAGATCATCAAAAATTCTTGTCATTGCTCTTTGGTAGGTTGCTCTGCGTTCTTCGATCCGAATGGCATCACTCTGTGTAGCAAAATACTCCGATCGGCGTTCGAATGCTGTAAGCTTTTCATCTTCTGGAGCCATTTTTATCCGGTTGTATCCCGAAGATCCATCCATGAATGAGAATATTTCATGTGTCGAAGCAATATCGATCATCGATTCTGGAATTGGTAGAGGGAATTCATCTTTTGGACATGCCTTGTTTAAATCTGCGAAGTCCACACAAATTCGATCCGACCATTCTTCTTTCCGGTCGGCACCACATTGGCTAACCGGGTCGGGTATTGTTCTTCACGGACAAATTTAGCGTCTATTAGCTTTTTAACTTCGGCTATGACTTGTTGTTCGATTTCTAGACGCATTCTTACGGGACCTTGTCCGATCGGAACGAAGTAGGATCCACTCCTAGCTTATGGACTGCAACCTGCGGGGCTAATCCGGCATTTTATCGTAGCTCCAAGCAAAACGATCCTTAAATTCCATTAATAACTTGATTATTTCTTTGGAGTCTTCTTTATTGAGTAAGGAGCTAACAAAGGTAGGTCTAAGCTCTTCGCTAGTACCTAAGTTAACTTCCGTTAACTCATCTATTATGGATTTAATTTCCTCTTCGAATTCGGTGGAGCGTCTCAATTTGTAAATCTTCGAGTTCGTCCGTAGTTTCCATGCGGTTTTATTGGACTTGCAAGTGACAACCAAGCAAAATTCGGTATCGTCAGCTGACCCTACCGTGCCGAATCCGAGTCCATACTTTGAATTGGGTGGACGGCCGGAGTTATTCCATAACTTTTCAAAATGTTGTGATTGGCCTTTTGTCCATTGTCGAGGTAAGAAACCACGTTGAATTAAATTTTGAACACGGGGAGAGTACCACTCAAAAGGTAATTCCATTAATTCGATGAAGTGACATCTTCGAATTGTACATTATTTTCGAGTTTTGGAGGAAGAAGCACCACGGTAGAATTTGATTGGCCTTGCACCGTCACTACGTACCTCTTTGACCTCCATACCCTCGATCTTATTAGAATGGATCGGAGTTAGGGTCATAGTATGTACGTAGTGGTTAATCTTCTCGTACATTGATTTGTATTCTTCGTTCTTTTCATCTTCGAGGGAGATCTTGTATTGCGGCTTCTTTCGACTTATTGTTTCTGCTTCTTGCTTGATTTCTTTTTCCTCTTCAGAACTATCTTCCCAATCAACATTGATGGCTGGTTTCTTCTGTCCAATTGTCCTAGTGTCTCTACCACGGCCTCGTCCCCGGCCTCGACCTCGGATGCGAGTTGTGGAGAAACCTTCACCATCTCGCCGAAAGGGAGTGGTGAGTGACTGTTGGACTAGAACTTCAAGTTCTTCGTTGTCTCGAACTTTCCTTGCTTCATTTGTTATGGTATCTCTGAAGAAGATTGTTTTCTTTGGCGGTGCATAATAAGCTGCATCTTCATGGACTCCAATCTCATGTACGGAGAATGGTTGTAAGTCACCTTTGATGCACTTGTTCCCCTCCATCGTAGTACTTGATGCACTTTGGTGTAGAGATGATGGTACCATCCCGTTTTCATGTATCCATGGTCGGCCCGAGTAGAGCGTTGAACGACGTTTCGAATCGATTATATGAAATTTTGCGGTTGTCTTTGCTAAATCACCGGTCTTCATCGGTAGCGTTATTGACCCGAGGGCTCTTTCTCCTTTACGGTTGAATCCTCTTAATAACATTTTGTCGGCCTCGAGCTCACGAGCATCAATTTCCAGTATGCTTAGTGTTCGAAGACTCATTATATTGATTGATGCTCCCGGATCCACCAATACTACGGAGAGCGTAAACTTCCCTATTGTAACCGAAATGTACAACGGTCGGTTGTGATCTGCTCGTCCCAAGTAGTAGGTCATTGTCCAGTGAAGGTAATACCTCGTTGTTCCTTTAACGAGCAAACCTCATCTAAGGGATCTCCGGCCATTTGAGCTAAGCAAATTTCCGGATCGAAGTAAGGCCTTGATCAGAGCTTCCCTCATCTCCTTTGATAAGATGAGAGCATCGTAAATGCTCAGTTTGGCCGGTAGTTTCCTAAGATGGGCTAGCACGTTGTAGTCCACTTTGTTTCCATGCGTCTCGGCTTCTTCTCGAACGAGTATGTCTTCCGGCTGGGGTTGGTTCTTCTTGAACAACCACCGCTTTCCTTTGTCTTTGGACCCATTCTTGGAGGTAGAACTTTTCCACTTCTCAAGTTGACTTCGTAATTTCTTCGAATCTAGTGTTGAGTTTGTCGGTGTCTCCTCCTGAATCGGAATGATCGGCTCTTCCGGATTATCTTCCAAATCTGAAGGCTCTAACTCTATCGTAGCTCGGAGCTCCTCGAAATTCACAGATAGATCCGTTGCTTGTTGAACTCTCGTAGCCTCCTTGACGGATGCCTTCTTCGTCATTTTGATCGTCGAGATCTTGTATGATTTGAGAATTGTTGTTGGTATCGAAATTGACGCCCGGATTGTCGCTAGTTACGTAATCGTTAGAAACAGTCAAAACGTAGCCAACGCCATCACCCTTATCATTATATGATCCCACCGAAGTGAGCGAGATAATCATACAAAATCGGAGGTTCGAGGGATTTCTCCCCGAATCGAAACAACTATCCTAGGATAAGCGGCCCCTAGTCTAGCCTTAGGAATCTTGGTCCCCTCTTCTTCGTCAATTTTCTTCTTCTCTTCGATTTTCTCCTGTCGAGGTGGCTCTTCATCGCAAGTGATAGTACCGGCTTAACAGGTCTCGAACTCTGAATTGAAGCTCGCACCGAAGCGGTTCGGATGTTGTCTAAAATCTTCTTTGAAGACCTTGTCCAGGCGGTAGTCCATCCATCGTTGGTTGCATAGGGGTCTATCGGAATGACGGGATCGGTTGAGATAACATTGACGGAACCTCCTTTCTGGGGTTCCTTCATGTACTCCTTCGGGATTGTTATATTTCCTTTCCGAAGGTTGTCGTTGAGCCAACTTTTGAAGGTAATGCAATCTTCTATTTTGTGCCCAAGCATCCGGTGGTAGGGGCAAAAGTTGGGATCACCTTTCTTGTTGACTTCCTCTGGTCTTTTGGGCTCTGGCGACTGGAAATCTGGAGTTTTCATTAAGCTACGGAACATCTTTGGTACTTGCTTCATTCTTGAACGGATATTCTCCGCTCGAAGCTCCCTCAATGTACGTTGCGGACGGGACGGTTGTTCATACTTGCGGAGACGACCGATAGCTGGACCGGGGTTGCTTGGTAATTTTGTTGTGGTTCTTGTGGCCGTTACGGTGGTATTTGCATCGGTTGTTTGCCTTTGTCAACTGCTCGCAACGACCCCGATTTCTTTTCGAAAGTCTTCACCGGCTTCGCTTGTCCATCTTGTCGGCAAAACTTAATTGCTTCGCCTCTTCTTGCAAGCTTCCGGCCTTGCTTAACAACTTCTCAAAAGTCTTAATAGTGAATCCCTTGAGGAGAAGTGCTTATCGGGCCGTGAATGCTTTTAAGCAAGATGCCGATCGCATGTTGTTCTTGCGGTTGTGGTTCACACTTCATACTTAAATTTCTCCATCGAAGTATGTAATCCACTAGAGTTTCATTCGGCCTTTGTTTCTCTACCACTAAATCACCTATAGTGATGTGGTGCTGAGCTCCGGCAAATCGCTTAATGAAGAGGCTCTCTAGCTGCGAGAATGTCTTCACGGATCCGTTGGGTAATTCCGCATACCGGTCGAAGGCGATCCTCGACAGACTGCTAACGAACTGTCGGAAGAGTAGCGCATCGCTCCCGCCGGCATTACAACAACTGGCACGAAAGTGTGCAACATGCTGTCGGGGGTTCCCGGTTCCGTCGAAGGTCTTAAATAGAGGTGGTACGAAGCCTTTCGGGTATTGGACAGCGTCGAATTCTTCTGGGTAAGGTCTACCCGTCCGAATGGATGTCCCGCTCTTCGATTGTGCTAGGGCTTCTCGCACCTGCTGCTCTACCAAGTTCTTGATATCCTTTTCAGGGATCATACTTTGTGCTGTATCCTTTTTGACCTGGTCATCCCCATTGACGGATGTAATCTCCTTTCCTCCGTCTACGATGTGAATGACCTCCGGGGGTGTCTCTCTATGTGGTTGTACTTGACTTTGGAGAGTGGCTAGAGCTATGGCCATCTCTTCCATCCTCTTCGCCATTCGAGCGATCGTGTCGTCCTTTTCTCGAAGGCTGTCTCTTCATCAGTTCCGGCTCCTCTCTTTCTGCAGCTGCAGGGAGCACCTTGAGAAGCTGATGAAGCTCGTGTCTCAACCATGTTGATTTCTGCATATTCATTGTCCATGAATTCCGATGAGTCGATCTCATCTCCGAACTTTTCTTCTCTTTCTTTTGCCAACCGTCGGATGTCGGTTCTCAGCTTTTCCATGGCATCTTCTAGTGGAGCTTTCGTGTATCTTTGTGGTTGTCATGCGATGGTTGCCGGGTTCTTTTTCACGAGTCCCCTTCATCGCGAGTAGCACTTTCTTCGCATTCCAGCCTCCTGGCGAGACTTTCTCTCTCGGGACTGCTCTTTCAATCTCAGCCGCCCGTAGTGGGACGCCACACCATCCTTCTAGCAGCGAAGGTCTACGACCGGATGGTCTCATCGGCCAAATGCTTGGAAGGTGGTATCCTTCCTAATCCGCAATCCCGATACTACGACGAGCGGGCTAGCCTTCATTCTCTTGCTTGGCTTTTCTATCATGACGGCGGGTTCTACTCGGGGCCCAAGACGGGATTTGACCAGCACCCGTCCTATCCTCCGTAGAATTTCCGACACGGGGCCAGTTTTCCTTCTTTGCTAGCTTTTCTACCAAAGTTTGCAGTCGAGCAAACGGCGTAGTTCTAGTTCTTTTCTTGCGGCTATCGTTGTAGTATGCGGGTCGAGGTAATGTGGCAGCAATCTTGCGGACATTCTCCTCATCCTCTGCGGCGGAGAGGGGATGGAACCTGCTTCCTCCCAAAAGTGGTATGTAGTCAGGCAGTGGTGTATATTCTGGTAGCGGTGTATATTCTGGCAACTCTGGAATTTCCTCCAGGAAGGCAATCTCGGCGGCTACGGCTTCCCGGCGATCCTTCTATTTCTATTTCTTCTTTGGGTCTTTGTCGGCGACGGAATCTTCGAGCTTGGACCCGATTTCGAAGACGAAGGTTTTACAGGAAGATCCGTACCCTCCACGGTAACGGAGTTTACCATAGTTCGGATTCCTTTCCCCTTTGATTTGGCGAAGTCGGGGTAGGTGCGAGAACAACTAGACCGAGTGGGGGTAGTAAGAACGGTCCTCCTGCGGACGGCGGTACTCCTCCTAGTCGGGACCCTTTGCAGGGGAGGAAACTCTTGGGTCGACCTGAGGTTGAACTCGAGCGATGGCTCCTCGGCTTCGGATACCTTGTTCGTCGGTGCAAAGAGGGAGACGTCGGTGACCTTGACGTTCGTGTTTTCAAATCCTCGTCCAAATCGGATGATCCCATTGTCGGGCGGCTCATCCTTATAAACGGCGAAAGTCCGATCCGTTGGTGAAGGAGAAAATCAGTTTCGGGGCTTCCATTTCGCAAGGTAGATTCGGTTGTCGGTCCCAAGTTATGCTTCTTTTCTTTAGGACGAAAGAAAGGAATTGAAAAGAGTCCGAACTCGTTTTTTGTTCATGTATTTATAAAAAAGAATCGTTTGTTAAAAGGATCACTTATTAGAGGGTTTGTTTATTTAGAACGGAATGTTCAAAGGTGTAGAGAAGGTAAGGAATCCGATTAAGAGTTGGAAAAGAAAGTCTTAAGCAAGACTTCCCGACTCGAAGGATCACTCCTAAACTAACACCTATCGGGGGTCCACCCCACCTCAGAAATGAGGTAAAAGGATCTCAGAACCTCTCTGTTTAGGGGTGTCTAAACGATGGCTCCTAAATCCGAGAGGATGTTGGCTATACTTGTTCGAGATAGAAATGAACATAGTATTCCAACGGAAAGAAGGGTAGTTTGATCCATTAGGGACATGGATACACTACCGATTTTTGAAAGCAGAATTATTTGATTATAATGGAGAGAGGAATCTTCCCCAGCGGAGTCGCCAGAAATCCTGTCTGCATATTTTCAGGTCGTGTTTTATTTTGAAGAGGGGTCGCCTAACAGAAATCTGTCGGCGAATTTTTTTTTAATTTAATTAAAATAAATAATTTGAAAAAGTAGTATTTGATTTTGAAAATAATTTTAAATTTGAAGGTTTTAAGATATGAGATTAAACCGACCTCACATCCCAAATAGTTTATATAAACGAGCACCGCATCACAAACCGTGTATCTATCCCTAAGGATAGACACATCGCTTGATGGTGGGGCTTGATTAAATAAACTAGAAGATTAGTGACATTCGTTTGGTCCGCGAACCAATTTTATAAGCCGACAAGTTTCCCTCGCTTAATATGAAAACATTAAACAGGGTTTATATTACTCAGGTTCTTTAAAATTCCCTATAAGGGCAAGCCCACTATAGTTAATTACATCTTAAGTGACGGGAATCACCTAAGAAAACTCTCGATAATAACCAATAATTCTGCTCTCAAGAATTTCAAAGTTTAAGGTTTTCGAAGATTGAATTTTGGAATTTCGATAGGGAATGGATCAAGTTTTGGAACATTTTGTTTTGTGAATCCAAAGGAAGAGAGGTAGGAGAAATCAACGATTCGAAGTGAACTTCGATAATTTCCCGACTATCCTATTGTTTGGTTTGAATTTAGGAAAGTCCTAATGTTTATTTGATATTTCGATCTTGCCAATTTTAATTAATTAGGACTTATATTTGTATGATAAAATCAAACAAATAGCACTAGAAGATGTGAGGGTTTATTGTCGTATCGGACGACTACCTCGGAATCCTAAGACCGGTTAGGGCTTAATTTGCAATGCAAATGCCTAACGAAGAGTTGAGGATTTATGTTGCACTAGTGCAAGCTACCTCGAAGTCCTATGGCTTGGTTATTTAATTCTAAAAAAAGTTTTGTTGAAGTAGGTTCAAGTTTTCTTGACGACGATGGCCGTGCTGCCCACCATGCTCCGAGTTCCTTATTGTTGCAGAGGTTTAGTTTTAGAAGTCATAAATCGGGAGATGAGAGAAGTGTTTTGGTCTAGAGAAGTCTTAATTTTCCAAGTGTTTTGTATTTCTGATTAAAACAAATCTTAAAGTTGATTATAACGACACCGGTTAAGATCCCACGGTTCCATCCTTCCGGCATCATTATTTTTATCGGATTCACTTAGTCCAGATGAATTTGCTAAACTCAACTGAATGAGTTCCACACTTTCATTTAGACCGTGGGAAATCCCGTTAGCAACACGTAGGTTACATCATCCGAGGTATTCCCGATCATCCAACAGGACGTTTTGATTTAGTTGTAGTTGTAGTTTTGTGTTCTGTTTGTGATTAAATTTTGAGTTGTTTTATATTTTGGAATGTTGTGGCGGTGAATTTTATCTTGCAATGACTTTTAACTTAATTTTGGTTTCAGTTTTAGGGACTATCCTAAAGGTGTGGGTTTTCATGCAACAGTTGTTTTATCATGCAAGAAAAATAAACGCAGCTTGCAATAAAGTAAATTGCAATAATGTAAATTGCTTGGAAAGTAAATTGCAATAAAAATAAAAGCGTACTCGGAGGGTCTTCCCGTCATCCCAAGCTACACTTAAAACACAATTAGCATACTTAAGCAAGTTCCTAGGTAAGGCTAAGGGAAAGGTTATGGTTTTCTACCAAATCCCTAATCCTATAGCTAGTCATTTCCTATGCCGTCTAGGTTCTTTGTATTTTGGTTTAAGGACGATTTTCTTCATCAAAGAATAATCAAATTCAATTGTTCTTATAAATGTCCTATCATATTGAGGAAGTGCTTAAGAAGGATCTTAAACATCTTTTCAATATTTCTAGGATTGTTTTAAGTCCAAATGAATTTAATTATACAAATGAATTAATCGTCCAAGAATTTCAAGTTTTGTTAACTTGCTCAGTGAACTAGGACATTTGAATACCCTATGAGTGAAGTGACACTTCATTTAATGTTTTATTTAGGAGTTATAATAACTAAAGCTTTCAAGGGTAAGTTAGTATTCAAATGATCTGGTTTAAGTTAAAGAGTTTAAATTTGGAATAGTGTTCGAGTTGTTTTTAAATTTATTTTCTTTCTGTTTTAAGTGATGTTATATTTAATTCAATTTAATTTTAATTGAGTTTTAATTTAATTTAATTTGATTGAGTTTGATTTAATTTGATTTGATGTTTAATTAATTTGATTTGATTTAATTCAATTTTATTTAATTTAATTTAATTCAATTATTTAATTTAATTTATTTAATTTAATTTAATTTGATTTAATTCAATTTAATTTAATTTATTTAATTTAATTTAATTTAATTTAATTTAATTGTTTAATTTAATTTAATTTAATTATTTAATTTAATTTAATTTAATTGTTTAATTTAATTTAATTTAATTTAATTGTTAAATTTAATTTAATTTTAATTTATCCTTAATTTACTTTATTTTTAATTTTAATTAAAATTTTAAAAGAGTTTAATAATTTAATTAAGTCTTTTAAAGTTTCAAATTTGAGTTATCATTTTAATTAAGAGTTGAATATTAATGGGATAATTAATTTAGGGACTTTTTAAATTAAAGAATAAATCTCTTCCTAATAAATATCCCTTATTTTAATAATTCCAATTTATTATTCCTCCAAATTTAATCTATTATTTAATTAAAGTTTAATCATTTTAAAATTATTTAATGGGTTTCTACCCTTTAATTATTTAAATTTCAATCATCCAAATCAGATTAAGATCAAATATTTTACTTGTTGATTTTTTTTATTAAACCTAAAGTTTTAATTAAGGGTTAAAAGTTTAATTACCATTTTACCCCTTTAGCTTAATAATTTCATAACTCACTAAATTGAACTCAAATGAACTTGAAATTTTTATGTGACTTCACTCATATGTCAATAAAGACATGAGAGGAGAAAATGTGATTTTTCTGTATTTAATTTATTTATATAATTATTTTTGGTGGAAAATAGAGATTTTCAAGGAAAATTTAATAACATGACCAAGGGAAAGTTTCTGTCCTTAAGAAAATTAGGGGACATTCCTAATGACCAGAGAAGCACTTGGACCAATTTTGGTGATTTTTTGAATCATATTATTTTTATTATAATTATTTTAAGTTTTGGAGTATTAATTAATTTAAAAATAAAATAAATGTTGAAAAATGGGTTTTATATTTTTCAAAAATCTCTCTGATACCAAGGAAACCAGAGAAGCAAATTTTGCAATTTTCTGATTTTTTTATGATTTATTGTAATTATTTTAGTGAAAATGCTAGAAAATACATTTTTTTAATTTTAAAAATTACCCTAGGGTTTTAAAATTCAATATCTCACTAAATAGACCTAGGAAAAATGTGGGATTTGTTCCTAAGTGATTAAAATTCAAAATATGACATTTTGGTGAATTTTATTATTTTTGTGATTTTTATTATTTTTTAATTATTAAAAATATTAAAATATTATTAAAAATCAACTTTTTTAGAAAATTGAAATTTTAATTTTCTTAGGTTTCCCTGATATCAGAGAGGCTCCAAAACCAATTTGGTGAATTTTTTAAAAGTATTTTAAAAGTTATGAATTTTTAAAGTTTAAAATGGCTAAGTGACTTAATCAACCCAATTAGTAGGGCTAACCAAGTCCAATTGACCTCAAATTTTTATGGTGGGTTCCTCTGATCCTAAAGGTCAGTGGAGAATTGAATTCAAGTCAATTTGATGCCTGGTTAACTCTAATTAATTAAAGACCTATTTTGGGTGTTTAAGCCAATTAGGGTTGTTTTAAATAAACTAAGTCAAAACCTATTTTTCCTAGGGTTCTCTCGGTCATAAGGAACATCACCAAATTTTCCTAGAATTTATTTCACAACATGCTATTTACTGGAATTAAAATACTCAAAACAGTGACTCGAACTTGAAAAATCAAGAACTCTTCATAGGGATGGCCTCTGACTTTGGAAAATTCAGGGAATGTTCCCAAATTCAGAGGCTTCAAAAGCCCCATGGTCTCATGTCATGGTGAATTGTATGCATGCATGGAGAATTAAAACAATGCAGAGAGTAAATAAATTATAAAAAATAAAATACTTGATGAAATTAAATGATTTCTTTTCCACATTATTCTCCTCTCTTCCCTGAGCAAGAGGGTATTTTTATTTTATTTTTGTGATTTTTCTACACAGAGATATGAATTTTTGAAGTTTAGGGAATTAAATAAATAAGAAAATACCCTATTTATCTATTTATCCACGCGGCGCCGCGTCAACCTCGACAGCTCCGAACGCACACGCGTCGCGCTCCCATTCGACGCCGCCACCTGAGTCAGCAGCCCGGGCCCCGCGGTTCTCGTACCGTCTCCTGGTCCGACGCAATCTCGGCCGTCCGTGCGCGCGTGTATCGAATGGACGCGCATCCGTTCATCGTCCCCAAGTGTTCTCATCCGAGAGCCGTCCACACTAAATCCTTAAGATCTCACTCGATTCTCAATGGATTTTTACGTTCTTATACTCTATGGATTCGTCTTGAAGAGACGAACACATCTATACGGCTAACATGCATTGAAACTAAGGCATTTGAAATGGAGAATCTCCAGAAGCTCGGGATGGATAGTTAACTCATACCTTAGCTCAGAGAAGTGTGGCTTCAATCCGAGAGTTGTTGCACCTTCGATTGGGTCCCAGCGAAGCTCCGGATGAAGTCTCCTGGTCCGGTGAATTGCTAGCTATGAAAGTGACCACAGCCGATCACAAAGCTTGGAGGCCGGAGCAAGCCGGGTGGCTCCGGAGATGGGGCTTTTGATGGTGGACACCTTCCCTCGGTCCGGTGAAGGTGTAGAGCCAATCAATTTGGGAATTGGCTCACTGTGGAGAAGTGTCCTGGTTTTGGGTGGAATTTCAACTACGAAATCGAGCTTACGGAGGAGAAATGGCGGGGGATCTCACTTGGGGATCAAGTGCTCTAAGAGTGGAGAAGGGTCTGGAACAATTTTGGCAGAGTTTTGGCAAGGTTTGTGCTTCACTCTTCCCATGGCCGAGAGGGGTGGAGTTTAAATAGGAGAGGGTGGAGGGCCTCCCAGGGAGAGTTAGGGCTTGGGATCAGCTGCTCTGGTGAGGAGAAGATCAGCCATGGTGACCACTAGGGATGGGGCAGCTCAGCAAGTGAGAATTTCAATGTTGGCTCACATGTGAGCTCTCGGCCATGGTGTTTTCCGGCGGCACTGGTGGCCGGCCGGCGGCATGGGTCACCCTCGAGGTCAGGTGGGTCGGGGCTGGAGGTTTGTGCAATCAATTGGCCATGGACATGTGTAAAGGCTTTGATCCAAAGTGGAATGGGGCATGGCTAGATTTGGACCTAAATGGGTCAACCCACCCATTTGGGCTAGGTGCACCACCCAAGGCCTGGTTTAGGCTGAGGAGAAAGTGATTTGGATCGGCTTGATTAGTGGGGTCAAGTCACAATCCAAGTACAATTAGGCTTAAGCATGGTTTAGTGGAATCATGGAAGTGGTTAACCACCTTTAGGAGTTAAGGAAAGAGCCTCCTCCTTTTGCCCAAAATGGCATGGTGACATGTAAAGAGGCTCTCATGGCTTGCATATGGCTTATGCATGGCTCCATGGCTCCATTTGGCTTGGGAAAAGTGAAGTCAATTTCATGGAAATGGATTTAAGGAAAATTTTGGTATTTAGGGGTGATTTGGCATGAGGCTTGATTTGGAATTATTTGATGATGAATTTAGGACTTAGGGATGATTTTAATTGAAAGTATGATGAGGGGAAATGTCATATGGGCTTTGGAAGAATTTTGGGCTTTTTTTGAAAGGGTTTTAAATGGGCTTTTAAGATGGATTAGGAAAGTAGGCTCTTGAATTTTAAAATGGATTTTGGGATGAAATTTTGTAAAGAGGTTGGGCCAAATAATTGTTGGGTTTAGCTCATGGATGTGTCATGAGTGACTTGAAGCAAATTTGGGGTAGTTTGGACTTGAATTGGGTTGGATTTGAATTCTTTTGGTGAATGGGCCAATATAGGTCCAAGTGGGCCAAGTTGGGCCAATGTTGGGCTAGAGTTGAAATTGATGTAAAATAAATGTTTAGAAATGTTTATGGGAGTGTTTCAAAGAGGTTTTGGCTTTGGTTGGGTTTTGATTTTGAGGTTTGGGCCTATTTGGGTTAGGTTTGGGTTTAGGTCAAAATTGGGCTTTAAGGCCAAAAGTGGAATTGGATCCAAATGTCAACCAAATTGGACTTGGATTTGGTCTAGATTGGTATTGGGGATGTTGAATTGAAGTTTAGAATTGAATTGGACCAGAATTTGGGTCAATTGGATAGGTTTGGTTTAACATTGGGTCCACTTTGGGTTAAAATGGGTCGATTTGGGGGTTTTGACAAAAGTAGGGTAAATTGACAAAATTGGCCCATGGTGTAGTTGGACAAAATGAAATTGGGAATATTTAGGATTTTCTGGAATTTTCTGGGAATTTTTTGAATTTTTGGATTTTTAGGCCAAGAAGGGTATTTTGGGTTATTTGGAGGGTATTGGGGGGTATTCTTGGAATCTTTGGTATTTTTGGGTATGGATGATCAATTTAAGTGATGTGGAGATGTTTGGGATTGATTTTGGAAAATTTTGGGTAATTTGGAAATTTTGCAAAAATTTGGGTAATTTCAAGGGTTTTGGGTAGGTTTAGTAGGTGTAGGGTCTCGGGGGTCAAAAATTGAAAATTTGGAAAATTGGAGATTGGGTGAATTTAGGTGGAAAGAAATTATTTTGGTTGAGCCATGAAGCCATTTCAAGCCCTTATGAGCCATGAGAGGACTCATTTGAGGCATTCACTATGTTGTTCCTAACCTCTACCAAGGGCTTGGGGGTTAAGGACCATCCATGTGAATCACCTACATGAGTCGGGAGGTTAAGTTGGGTATGGGTGTGGTTTTAGGAAGTGTGTGGAAATGTAGTGTGTAAGTGTAGTGTAAGTCGGCTCCTTCACTGGACCGGAGCCACCTGGAGGCGATCCTAAGGCCAAAGAGTCCTATAGGAACTCATCCTTTAAACTTCCACATTTGATTTCAACCCTCTAGGTGATTAGGGGTCTATAGTCAAATTTGTGGAGTTTGCAGGGAGTTTAGAAGTGGTTTGAATTTCTAAAAGGCGGGTCCCAATTCTAGTCCTCTAAGATAGTCAAAGGAAAAGCCTAAGGCTAGATCCTAAGCACTAAAAAGAAGAAGGGAAGACCTCATCAAAAATGAGGTCAACACCATATAGAAGATTGGTAGTTATTCTTGTATTATAGGACATGTGATACATTGTATTTAGACGCTTGGAAACAGTTTGGATTGCGAAGAGGTGTGATCCAAAGTGAGAAGGTGCGAAGAACTGGACGCGAAGTCTGGCACCTAGGCGTCAGACACACTTTTTTGAGAAGATTCATTGAACTTGGACACATTTTGAAGAGGTGCCTTAGGCAACCCTTGAAGCCTATAAATAGGAGGCTATTCCTACAGAGAGAAACGCTCTCCCCAAGTAGCCCGATAAGAAATCCAAAAATTAGAGAGATAATTTTAAGGGCCATACTTTTAGTTCACTTTCCTTCATAAATTAGTGAGTTTATTTTATTTAGAGTTTGTATTGAGAGTTTGGAAGAGTTGGTGCTGTTGAAGTCTATTTCGCTTTGGAGTCAGTAGGAATCAGAGGTTCAGTTTGAGAAACACTTGAGATAAGTATTTGTAATTTTATTTAAAGTTTTATTTATTTTTTTTGTTATTTAGATTCAATGTGTTCTGAGTAGTTACTTTACTTTTTCTTTTCAATTATGAAAATATAAATAAGATAATCTAAAATTCATTGGAGAATTAGAAACTAAAATATGTTTAAATATTGTGATGATATTGATACCGGATCTTAATTTACTATTTAAATTGGCCATTTAAATTGTTAAAATCGGTTGAAGAGTTTTGAGACCTAGAAGGAGATGAACTCTTAACTAGTAGATATCACATGAGTCCTTGGGTAGTCCAAGGCCTTGTGCGGGGTATTCAAGGTGAAGTGCAAATAAATAGGAAAATATTATTCAATGGGTGTAGAATTGATAAGTTTTTAGAGTGACAGACTAAATTCTTGTAATTTAGTTTATAGAGAGGGAACGGGTCACTAGTAGGGCCGACCATAGCCATCCTTGGACATCTAGTAGTGTGAGCCTAGATTAACCCATTCTACTAACAATACATCCAGACCTGATCTATAGATTAGCCAATGTTCTTTATACTATCAAGCGAAGGTAAAGAATATGACTGCTTCTATTTGACACAATACCATAAATTTATATTCTCCATGAATATTATATTATCTAAAAAGTCTTGGATTAATAGAAAGGAAGAATGTTGTTTGCTTATTGTTAATTTCATCGCTCATTATTTTAGTACTGCTTTAATTCTATTTTTAGTAAATTAAATATTAAATTTAAAAATTTAAAAGAAATACATAAAAATAAAATTTAAATATTTAAAAATCTATAAACCTCCTTGTGGGATCGATACTGGGGTCTTTATTTAAATCCCTATATTACTTGAAACGATATGTATACTTGCTTAATACCTCTAGGGTGTAAAATATTTTCCATAAAATTATATTTATATACACTAGCCGCTATTATTATTTGGGTCAAAGTATTGACTATAACATATTTTTGAGAGCATAAATTACTACGTTGTTTGCGGATTGAGGTCAAGTTTTTGGCACCGTTGCCGGGGAGAGCAAATTTTTAGATTTTAAATATTTATTTTATTTATTTATTTCTTTTATTGTCAAAATACAAAAATATAAAATACAAAAACATTTATAAAAAAAAAGTAAGTAGAGATTTTATTTCTTGTTATTTTATTTTACTTTTTATTTACTTTTTATGCGTAGTTCTGGTTCTGAAGGATTATTACTTTAGATTTTGAATTAGAAAGAACTCTTAGAATAATTAAAAAAGGAATACAAATTCAAAAATATCACGAGATGGCTAATTTACATAACAATTTACAAAATCCAATTGAATATAATGAACAAAATGTTTATAAACCATTAAGGGATTATTCTAATCCTACAGTTGATGAACTTCATAATAGTATTCAAATACCTACTGTAGAAGCTAATTCTTTTGAGCTTAAACCGTCTATTATTCAAATGGTTCAAAATAATCAATTTGGGGGAACACTAAATGAGGATCCAAATTTACACCTTTTTAGTTTTTTAGAACTTTGTGCTACCTTTAAATATAACCATGTTTCTGATGAAGCTATTAGACTTAAACTCTTTCCTTTCTCTTTAAGAGATAAAGAAAAGATGTGGTTGAACTCATTAGCAATAGGTTATATTAAAACATGGGCTGAAATGGCTCAAAAATTCCTTGCTAAATATTTTCCTCCTTCTAAAGCTGCTAAATTAAGAAATTACATTACTTCATTTAGTCAATTTGACAGGGAGACAATTTATGAAACTTGGGATAGATTTAAAGAACTATTAAGAAAATGTCCTCATCATGCTTTACCTTATTGGTTAATTATTCAAACATTTTATAACGGACTTACTGGATCACTAAAATCAATAATTGATGCTGCTGCTGGAGGTTCTTTAATGGCTAAATCATTTGAAGAAGCTTATACTTTAATTGAAGAAATGGCTAACAATAATTTTCAATGGCCTTCTGAAAGGATTAATCCTAAAAGAATAGCAAGTATTCATGATGACGAAGCCTTTTCTATCTTAGCTTCACAAGTAGCTGCAATATCTAAGAAATGAGATAATTTTGCTATCAATGTATCACATAACAATTCTGCTAATATGGAAGATTCACAAACTATTGAAACTTTACAAGCTATTGCTAGTAAAAATAATCCTTATCCAAATTATTATAATTTTGGATGGAAAAATCACCCTAATTTTAACTGAAATAATTCACAACAACAATGGGGTAATAATCAATCTCATCCAACTAGAAATTGGAACAATCAAGTAAATTCAAACTATAAACCTCCTGGATTTAATAATCAACAAAAGAAGTTATCTATAGAAGAATTAATTTTACAACTGAGTAATTAATTACAAAATCAAAACACTGTTATTCGTAATATTGAGAATCAAATGGGACAAATCACTAATTTAATTAATTACAGACCTCCAAGAACACTTCCTAGTAATGTTGAAATCAATCCAAAAGAAACTGGAAAAGAACATGAACATGTTAAAGCTGTACAACTTAGAAGTGGAAAGGAATTAAAAGAAAGAATTCAGAATGAAATTGAAAATGAGATTGAGGTTGAAGAGATTGAAAAACCTAAAGAAACTCCTTCTCCTAGTAAAGATCAGACTGTTATTCCTATTAATGTGGAAGTTGAAAAACCACCACCACCTTTTCCTCAAAGATTAAAACACCAGAAGCTTGATCATCAATTTTCTAAGTTCTTTAAAATTTTAAAGAAACATGCAATTAACATACCTTTTGCTGAAACATTGGAACAGATGCCAACTTATGCAAAATTTATGAAGGATATTCTAAGTAAGAAACGAAAATTTAAAGTTTTTGAAACTGTTGCATTAAGTGAAGAATGTAGTGCAATAATTCAAAAGAAATTACCTCAGAAACTTAAAGATCCTGGAAGTTTCACTATACCTTATGCTATTGGTGAAAAATTTTGTGGAAAAGCTTTGTGTGATTTAGGAGCAAGTATTAATCTCATGCCATTTTCTATTTTCGAAGGTTGAATTTAGGAGAGATTACTCTCACCACTGTAACCCTTCAGTTAGCTGATAGATCTATCACTTAGCCTAAAGGAGTTATAGAGGATGTTCTTGTTAAAGTGGATAAATTTATTTTCCCTGTGGATTTCATTGTGCTTGATATGGAAGAAGATAAAGAAATACCTCTTATTATAAGGAGACCTTTTCTAGCTACCGGAAGGGCTATGATTGAAGTGCAAAAAGGAGAATTAACTATGAGAGTTAATGATCAAGAGATTAAATTCAATGTCCTTAAATCAATGAAGTACCCTGATAAAGAAAAATGCTATCAAAGGGATATTATTGATTATATAATTGAAAAACATTATCAAGAAAAATGTAAAGTCATTTCTGAAGAAAAAATTGATTTATTAACTTACGAAAATGAAGAACTAAAAGAAGAAGAATTATTTAAAGAAACTTATTATATTAAAGATAACTGGGAAATTTTAGACATAACTCAAAATGATAAACTTTTACCCTCAATTAAAAAAGCCCCTGAACTGGAATTAAATATGTTACCTACACATTTAAAGTATGTTTTTCTTAGAAATTCATTAATTTTACCTGTTATTATTTCTTCTAAACTAGCTTAGATGAAGAAGAAAAATTAATAGGAGTTCTAAACAATTATAAGAAAGCTTTTTGTTGGACTATTGCTGATATAAGAAGAATAAGCCCTTCCATTTGTATGCATAGGATTTTAAAGGATGAAGATTTTAAACCTTTTATTGAACCTCAAAATCCTATTATAAAAGAGGTTGTTAAAAAATAAATTTTAAAATGGTTAAATACTGGAATTATTTATCCTATTTCGGATAGTCAATGGGTGAGTCCTATTCATTGTGTTCCGAAGAATGAAGGAGTAACAGTCATTGTCAATGATAAAAATGAACTAATTCCTACAAGACAAGTTACTGGATGGTGAATTTGCATTGATTATCGGAAATTAAATAACGCCACTAGAAAGGATCATTTTCCTTTACCTTTCTTGGATCAAATGCTTGATAAATTAGCTGGACACTCATGTTTCTGTTTTCTGGATGGTTATTCTGGTTATCATCAATTACCTGTGGCTCCTGAGGACCAAGAGAAAACAACATTTACAAATCCTTATGGAACATTTGCCTTTAGAAGAATGTCTTTCGGTTTATGTAATGCACCTGCAACTTTTCAAAGATGTATGATGTCAATATTTTGTGATTTGATTAACAAAGGAATTGAAATATTTATGGACGATTTTTCAGTTTTTGGAACTTCTTTTGAATCTTGTTTGGAAAATATATCCAAAGTTCCGAAAAGATGTGAAGAAACAAACTTAGTTCTTAACTGGGAAAAATGTTAATTTATGGTCACAGAAGGCATTGTACTTGGTCACAAAATTTCACAAAAAGGGACAGAAGTTGATCAAGCAAAAGTGAAAATTATTACTGAACTGCAACCACCTACTACTGTTACTGATGTGAGAAGTTTTCTTGGACATGCTGGATTTTAAAGAAGATATATAAAGGAATTTTCTAAAATTGCTAAACCTCTTAGTCATTTATTGGAAAAAGAAGCTAAATTTGAATTTATTGAAGATTGTGTTAATGCTTTCAATATTTTAAAAGAAAAATGAATAACTACACCTATAATTATTGCACCTAATTGGAATAAACCTTTTGAATTAATGTATGATGCAAGTGATTTTGTAATTGGAGCTGTGTTGGGACAAAAATATGAGATGATTTTCAAAGTTATATATTATGCTAGTAAAACTCTTACTGAAACTCGAAGAAATTACACTACAACTGAAAAAGAGCTTTTAGCTATGTCTATGCCTTTGATAAATTTAGACCTTATCTTCTTAGTACCAAATGCATAGTTCATACTGATGATTCTGCCATTAAATATTTAATGTCAAAAAAAGATGCTAAACATAGACTGATAAGATGGGTTTTACTTCTACAAGAATTTTATTTTCAAATAGTGGATAGAAAAGGAGCTGACAACCAAATTGCTGATCATTTATCTAGAATTAAGAATGATATTTTTATTGAAGAAAATATAAATGAGAAATTTCCTCATGAACAGTTATATGTTATTCAAGAATGCCAAACACCTTGGTATGCGGATATAGTTAACTATTTAGTTAGCAGTATTCTACCTTATGGATTGAATAACAAATATATTAAGAAATTTAAAAATAATACTAAATCTTATATTTGGTAAGATCCTCATTTATTTAAATTTGGAAGAGATTCAGTAATTTGAAGATGTGTACCTTATGAAGAAACTTTTCTTATTATTAAAAAATGTCATGATTCCGAATTTGGAGGACACTTTGGAGTTAATAAAACTGCATTTAAAATTTTAAATTCAGGATTTTATTGGCCTACCTTGTTCAAAGATGTGAGACATTATCTTAAAAAATGCTATCGATGTCAAAGGATGGGAAATATATCTAGGAAAGATGACATGTCTTTAAACTATATATTGGAAGTTGAAATTTTTGATATATAGGGTTTAGACTTTATGGGACCATTTGTACCATCATCTTGAAAGATTTATATTTTTTTAGCAGTTGATTATGTTTCAAAGTGGATTGAAGCCGTAGCTTTACCTAATTGTGATTCCAAAAGTGTTTCGAAATTTTTAAAGAAAATGATTTTTTCTAGATTTGGAATGCCTAAAGTAATTATCATAGATGGTGGAAGTCATTTCAGAAACATAAGAATTCAATCATTACTGTAAAAATTTTGAATCAAACATAGAATTGCAACTGCTTATCACCCACAAACAGGTGGAATGGCTGAAATATCAAACAGAGAAATTAAAAAAATTTTATAGAAGACTGTTAATCCTAAAAGAACTGATTGGGTTGATAGACTTGATTATGCATTATGGGCTTATAGAACAGCTTATAAGACACCAATCGGAATGTCACCTTACCGATTAGTTTATGGTAAACATTGTCACTTATCTGATGAACTTGAACATAAAGCTTATTGGGCGATAAAGGAGTTTAATTTTGATTTGAATATTGCAGAAGAAAAATGATAATTACAATTAAATGAGATGGATGAAATAAGAAATAAGTCATATGGAAATGCAAAGATTTATAAAGAGAAAATGAAGATATTACATGACGAAAAGATTTCAGAAAAAATATTCGAGTCTGGACAAGAAGTATTATTATTTAATACTCGATTAAGACTTTTTCCTGGAAAATTAAGATCTAAATGGATGAGACCATATATAACTGAGAAAGTATACCATTATGGAGCTGTGGATATTAAAGACCCCAAAACGGGAAGAATATTTAAAGTTAACGGATTAAGACTGAAGCGATATTTGGGAGAAATAAAAAAGATTTATAAAGAGGCTTACGATTTGAGTTTGCCTGATTAAAGACTTAATTAGGTCGGGCTGACGACGTTAAACCAAGCACTTTGTGGGAGGCAACCCATAGTTATTTTTGTGTGTTTTTCCATTTTTAATGTAAGGTTATGCCTTGGTCTTGACTAATTTTATATAACTTTAGAAAATTGGATGCTAACAAGTCTTTATTGACTTAAGCTAAAGATTATCTTGAAGTATATAAAGTCTAGACTTTGGATCACTCCATTTTGTATGTGAGTTAAAAAGGAGATCAAGTTAACATTCATTGTTTTAATTACTGAGTTTATATTGATCTTACCATTCTAATTTACCTATTTTTGAGATCGAAACTTTGAAATTTAACGTTAGGTGAACTGGAGTCGAACATGATTCCGGCGCCTAGGCACCAAAATCCGGCGCCTAAGCACCAGAGTAAACTATGTGTCGATGGGTCCGATGCCTAGGCGCCAGATTTAGCGCCTAAGCGCCACAGTTACAAGGTCGTGTAAAAACAAAAAATTTTCAGTTTTTCACACGGTTTTCTCCTATAAACTACCCCATCTTCGCCCCCAATCCCTAAGCAACCATAGTTACGACCTTTACACTTCATACATGAGGAGATAGGAAAAGATTTTGAAGAAGTTTTCGAGACTTCTAGATAAGTTTGAAGCTGAATTCAAAAGCATTGGAGATCACCTCCATGAAATCTATCATCAAATCGGGCATCTGGAATGACAGGCAAAGCTTCAATTCGATCATCTAGCGGCCTATCAAGATGCTCAAGTGGAGATGTATGTGAAGAACAAATGAAACGACGAGAAAATGGCTACGGATTTTCCAAGGGCGTTAGTGTTCTTCCCAAGTAGGAAAAGTAATCTTCATTGCGTCAAAAATGGAAATTTTTAATTTGAAGATTACATAGTAAATGTGGTTAGATCGAGACTTTATCTAGTGTGTCTTTGTATCAATTTGGTAAATCGATTGTGTTGTTTGTGTGTTTGTTTTATTATTCAATGTGTGTTGTATTTGCTTTGAAATTGTTTTGTTTGATTATTAGTAAGACTTGAATCTTATTATTGTACTTATATGTACTGTATTGAGCCCAAAATTAAAGATTATGAATGGAATTAGAAGAGTTTGACTTAAACTTGTATTTAATTGATTGATTTAATTTTAAATTTTTCAAAATTCTTGAAAAATATTTTGGAAGTTAGAAACTGAAGCAATACTCTTATGTGAGTAATTAGAAGTTGAATTTGTGAGTTTTGGTGGAAAATTAATTTTTAAAAAAATGATTTTTGTGTAAGGCGAGTCTGGCGCCTAGGTGCCAGAATTCGGCGCTTAAGCGCCGTTTTACCCTTCTACCCAAAAATTAGGATTTAAACCCCTAAAAGCCATGGACGTCGCCTAAGCTTCATCCCCTTCCTCATTTTCACGAAATACACCCCTTAGATCCATCTTGAGGTCAAAACATCACGTATTAGAGCCCGAAATCACTCGATTTCTTCATCTTAAGGTCAGATATTCCTTCTAATCCACTTATTTTTGATTTCTACCATGGATCTTCTTATTTTTGCTAAAAAACCAAAATTTTACAAAAAAATTTTGATTTTTAGAAATTATCCATGGATTTTCTAAACTCATTTTAAGTTTCTCATGCTTAAAAGAGTTTAGATATTTGATTACTTTATTTATTTGTGTTTTCTTTCACGTTTAGATGGCACCTAAATCTAAGCGCGGAAAAGCACGAGAAAATTTCGACAGTAGCAAGTTCACTACTGCGGCAACGCACTTTCATTATCACGAATTTGCGTCACCAAGGAAATTTATCTCAGAGTGCAGTTTTTATAATCATAGAGAGATGATCGTGAACACTATCGTTGCACACAACTGGCAGCGATTCTGTTATTTCATTGTCGTTGCTGTTATTCCTGTTGTACGAGAGTTTTATGCCAACTTTATGGATACGAAAGACTACAAAGTCTTCGTTAGAGGTGTCGGTGTAGGATTCACTCCAGAACGGATCAATATTTTCTACGGCGTACCACCTACCGTCGAGTGCTACTATTCTGGTCTATCTCCATCTGAAGGAGATTTGGAGATGATAATTGCATATCTGACTGATGCCACTGGAGCTTGGAAGATTCGGAATGAAAAACGGGTAAACATTAAACCTTCTAAGCTAAATGATATTTCAAAGGCCTGACACTATTTTATTTCTGCTAGACTACTTCCTTCCAACCACCTGAGTGAAGTTACCAGAGATAGAGCTATTCTGAACTACTGCATTCAAGAGAGGAAGCCGATAGATGTTGGCAGCATTATCTATGATTCTGTAGAGTCTATTGCAAGATCCAGAACTTCTGTGGGATTAGGATTCCCATCCTTGATATATTATTTCTGTGTGAGCAATTGAGTTATTGCTGATATTTCAGAGGATAAGGTGAATACTACAAAGCCTATTAGGCAGGAGAGTGTTAGTATTTATGATCGTCTTCGCGTGAAGAGATCTACTGCTCTTTCTACTTCTGTACCTACTTCAGGTAGAGCATCTACTTCTAGACCTTCTACTTCTACTGCTAAGCCACCATCTAGTTTCTAGGAATCAATGCATGATCAATTTCTGGAGCAGCAGAATGAGTTATTTCTAACTCACTGCAGAGTAGATACTATAGACAAGAAGATTAATCATCTATCTGAATATACCCAAAGGAAAAGTGATTATGATGCTGAGTATTCAGAGTCTTTAGTTAGATTTTTGAAGGGTAAGCAAGATGTTCAGTTCCCTACCTGTCCTAGATTTTCATCGTATGTTGATCCAAAGGATGTGGAATTTTCTTTTGGTGATGATGATGACGAGGCTACAAATAGTGATTAGTGGCTTGATTTTCCTCTGGAGATGAGTTGATTCTGTTTTTAGTTTATTTTTTGTTTGTTAATACTGATTAGTTTGTTGTTAGTTAGTGTCGATGTGTTTAAGTAATTTTGTGTTGATTTGTTTTTTATATTGAGACTGTTTTTAGAGTATCTAGTTTGATATGCGTTTAAGACTGAAATATGGATGATTTATTTTTCATTTTCTATGATAAATGTTTATTTCTGTTTTCAGCCTACTATTTAGTGTTCTTATATAGTTATTAATGTTATTTTGATTCTGTTATTGTGATTAGTATAGTCGTTTATTTCTGTTTTAACTTTTATATATGCTTCATTATTTCAGTAATATTCATAAAAAACATGTGTAGAAGTAAATTTTTTTTGTAGACTGTTTTTACATACTTATAAAAAAATAAAAATTTCCTTTTTAAAATTATGCCTTTCTTTCTCTCATACTTTAAAATTTTTCATGATATATCAAAACTTATGTTTGGGTGAAGGGAAAATACATGCAAATTTAAATTTTATTTGTCCTTAAAGTGCTAATATTTTCTAAAAAAAATATTAACATAACATAAGGAATGAAAAATCTATTTAACATCACTTAAAATTTTGAAATTATAAATAATTTCGTAAACTTAACCAAAAAATTTAATAACTTTGATTGATTTTAAGAACAGAATTATTCAACTTAAAGAAGAGTAAGATTAAGAATTTTTTTTATTCATGACAGAGATAATTGAATTTTAGAAGTATTAAGAAATAAAAAATTATAACTTGAAAAAGAAATAGATTGAAAGTTTTTTTGAAAACTATTCATGTTACAGTAATTAAGTGAAATAGAATAAGTTTGAAAATATAAGTTAAGGATAGTGAATTTTAAAACCATTAACAGGCTATCCAGATACAATAATCCTCACTGTGAAAAAAAAGAGAGAGAGAGAGAAGAAGTGAGGAGAAGCTTGAGGAGATGCCTAATAAAAAATTGGCTTCACTTGAATTATCTTATAAAAAGAAAACTAATTACATATTTTACTTAATTTTTATGCATGTATCTTTATTAGAAATGATTTTCATGAACATCCTTTTTCTTGTAAATAATTTATGTGATCTTAATATAATAAACTACAATTATTTTCGAAATGAATGAAGAATTTTTGAAGTCTTACAATTTGGTAGTTAAATATTCTTTAAATTCTTAAAATTAAACTTAGTTAGTGAAATTTGGTTAATGATTTACTAAAGCCTTTATAAAATAAAAAATTACAAGGAATCTTAAATATTTACCTTTATTCCAAATGTTATACATTTTATATAGTAAAAAGGGTTACTTGAGGACAAGTAACGTTTAAGTTTGGTGGATTTTGATCCATGAAAGAAATATCTGTTTTTATGACTTGATTTTTATCAAATTTTTAAGGATATTATGCTTTAATGAAAGGTATTTTATGTTTTTGGATGTAGGTGATGAAAAAATGTTCAAAAAGAAAAAAAAAGATGAAAAGGAATGAAAAAAGAGGAAAAAGGAGCAAAAATGGAGCTAAAATGCAAAATTGCCAAAATAATGAGGCTGGCGCCTAGGCGCCAGAATAGGACACCTAAGCGCTAGATCGATACCAAATCTGTGATGGTTTTTGTAACTACTTTGGACAGTTATTTTAATGGTTAGAGCGGTTATTGGACCATCTTCAAGATTGACAGTTATTCCTGATTATAGAACATGTGATACATTGTATTTAGATGCTTGGAAATGGTTTCGATCGCGAAGAGGTGCGATCCAAAGTTAAGAGGTGCGAAGAACTGGACGCGGAGTACGGCGACTAGGCGCCAGATGCCGACGCCTAGGCGCCAGATGCTGACGCCTAGGCGCCAGACACACTTTCTAGAAGATTCATTGAACTTGGACACATTTTGAAGAGGTGCCTTAGACAACCCTTGAAGCCCATAAATAGGAGGCTATTCCTACAGAGAAAAACGCCCACCCCAAGTAGCCCAATAAGAAATCCAAAAATTAGAGAGATAATTTTAAGGGCCATACTTTTAGTTTACTTTTCTTCATAAATTAGTGAGTTTATTTTATTTAGAGTTTGTATTGAGAGTTTTGAAGAGTTGGTGCTTTTGAAGTCTATTTAGCTTTGGAGTCCGTAGGAATCAGAGGTTCAGTTGGAGAAACACTTGAGATAAGTATTTGTAATTTTATTTAAAGTTTTAATTATATGTTTTGTTATTTAGATTCAGTGTGTTCTGAGTAGTTACTTTACTTTCTCCTTTAAATTATGAAAAGATAAATAAGATAATCTAAAATTCGTTGGAGAATTAGAAACTAAAATATGTTTTAAATATTGTGATGATATTAATACTGGATCTTAATTTACTATTTAAATTGGTCATTTAAATTGTTAAAATCTGTTGAAGAGTTTTGAGACCAAGAAAGAGATGAACTCTTAACTAGTAGATATCACATGAATCCTTGGGTAGTCGAAAGCCCTGTGTGGGGTATTGAAGGTGAAGTGCAAATAAATAGGAAAATATTATTCAATGGGCATAAAATTGATAAGTTTTAGAGTTACAGACTAAATTCTTGTAATTTGGTTTATAGAGAGGGAATGGGTCACTAGTAGGGCCGACCATAGCCACCCTTTGACATCTAGTAGTGTGAGCCTAGATTAACCCATTCTACTAACAATACATCCAGACCTGATCTATAGATTAGCCAATGTTCTTTATACTATCGAGCGAAGGTAAAGAATAGGATTGCTTCTATTTGGCACAATACCATAAATTTATATTCTCCATGAATATTATATTATCTAAAAAGTCTTGGATTAATTGAAAGGAAGAAAGTTGTTTGCTTATTATTATTTACATCACTCATATTTTAGTACTACTTTAATTTTGTTTTTAGTAAATTAAATATTAAATTTAAAACTTTAAAAGAAATATATAAAAATTAAATTTAAATATTTAAAAATCTATAAACCTCCTCGTGGGATCGATAATGGGGTGTTTATTTAAAGCCCTATATTACTTGAAACGATACATATACTTACGCAGTACCTCTAGTGTGTAAAATATTTTCCATAAAATTATATTTATATACACTAGCCGCTATTATTATTTGGGTCAAATTATTGACTATAATAGATTTTTAGAGCATAAATTACTACGTTGTTCGTGGATTGAGGTCAATAAGAGCACTAAGTTCTTCCATGTAGTGATTAAATACAAAAGATGAATTAATGCAATACTTAGAATTAAAGAATATGATGGTAGATGGATTTCTGATCCTCAATTAATTTCCCAAAGTTCAGTGAGATATTTCCAATCACAATTAGCAGCTCATCACTCTTCTCCTTACTCTTTCCAACCTGATCTGTTTAGTGATGATTATACATATGTATAGCAGCTCAATCTTACTATGTTATCGGATGAAGCTGAAATCCTACAAGCTCTGAAAAGTATTGATGGAAATAAGACAGCAGGTCCAGATGGCTTAACTTCAACCTTTTATATCAAAGCCTGGGATATTGGGGGCCATGATCTTATTAATGTTGTTCATTCATTTTTCTCTGGTTCTGATCTCCCTAAATATTTTACTGCCACCAGCATTGTTCTAATACCTCAAGACACTCAAAAAACCAGCTGGACAGACTTTAGACCTATAAGTCTCACTAGCACTTTCACCAAAATAATTAGCAAGATTATAGTTGGAAGACTTCAACCACATCTTCATCACCTTATTAGTCATAACCAATCTACTTTTGTGCAGGGTAGAAATATCACAGATAATTGCTTGCTGGCTCAGGAATTGCTGCTTGAAATTGATAAATGTTGCAGAGGGCAAAATATCATCTTCAAATTAGATCTCAAGGAAGCTTATGATTCTATAAGTTGGTATTTTATTGAGCAAGTTCTTAAAGCAAGAGGTTTCCTCTCTTCATTTTGTAATTTAATCCAGCGATGGCTTTCAAGTGCCTGGTATAGTGTTTTAGTGAATGGTGGCAGCAATGGCTTCTTCACTGCCGGTAGGGGATTAAAGCAAGGAGAACCCTTGTCTCTCACAATCTTTATTTTGGCATTTTATTATTTTTCTAGAGTTCTTAATGCTGCCCAGAGCAAATATCCTTGTCTCAATTATAAGCATAGCTCCTCTCAAATTATAAGCCATCTGGCTTATGCAGATGATGCAATTATTTTCAATAATGGCAGTAAATAGGCTATAAGAAAAACCTTGCAAAGTCCAGATCATCTCTCCCAAGTGGCTGGACTGGAACTCAATAGGAAGAAATGTAAGTTCCTGGCAGAGAAACATTACAATCACCATTGTTGGCTGAAAGATTTTACTAGGTTTACAGCAGCTGAGATGCCTTTAAAATACTTGGGAGTACAGCTGATTAAAGGAAGAAGGAAACAATCCCAATATGATGAAGTGGTGAACAAGATATCTTCCTCCATAAATTGCTGGACAAATAGTTTTCTTTCCAATGGAGGAAGACTGACTTTGCTGAAGAGTATCTTATCTACCTTCCCTCTTTATACAATGGAAATGGTGAGTATGAAAAGAAGTACTCAAAAATTTTTAGAAACCATCTTTAATAAATTTCTTTGGGATGGCCAGTACAAACAGCCTCATGGGACTATATGGAATAAAGTTTGCAAACCTACCAAAGCTGGAGGGTTGGGATTTAAAAGCATTCATCAGATAAGTCATCTATATCACTGCAAACAGTGGATAAAATTTACACAACAAGATACTATGTGGGCTAGATACCTTAAAGAGAAATACTGCAAGAAGCTACATCCAAATGTTGTTAACTCTAAAATGGGAGACTCTAAACACTGGAAGAAGCTACTGAAGGTTAGGGAATCTGCTAATCAGCTTTTCTGCTGGGAGGTTGGTGCTGGTAAAATTCACTTCTTTATGGATAATTGGTTGCCTGAAGGTCCTTTTCCTTTTACTACTGATAATAATCCTCATCTCACTGTCTCAGATTTCTGGGTTTAGGGACAGTGGGATGTGGATTCCTTGAGAAGGGTGCTTAATGATGATACAATGCAAAACATTTTAGCTATACCCATTGATGCTCCTAGACCTGATAAAATTTTACTTAAGCATGCTAATAATCAATCTTTGAACAATTGCATACACCACTCTTTTACTCATTGGCCTGACACAAACTAGGGTGACAAGATTTGGCACAGGAATTTGTCTCCCCAATGTCCTTCTTTCGTTGGAGATTATTTCATAAATTCCTCCCTCTAGATGATATACTGAAATTAAAAGGTTTAAGGACTGCTTCTAGATGTTGGCTTTGCCATTCACATGGGGAAACTTACTCTCATGTGTTCCTTCATTTCTCTTTGACCAGACAAGTTTTGAATGATGTACTACAACACCTGAAGCTCTCACAACACAAACATAACTGGCTATCCTTTGATGCTTCCCGGGATGATTGGAGGGAGCAGAAGGGCTTCTCTATTCCTTTAATTATCAGCTAGTTTATCTGGATGGCTAGAAATCAGGCTAAATATGAAGGTAAATATTGCTTGTTAAATTCGGTTTTGGTGAATTGTTGTAGCTTCATTAACAAAAATTCTGCATTGCTTACCTCAACTAAAAGTAAAGTGGTAATGTTGCATTGGGTACTGCCTCCCCATCCTTGGCTTAAAATCAATATAGTTTGGAGTTCCACCCTCTATTCTTCTGGTATTAGTGATGTTTGTAGAAATAGTTTGGGTCAGCTCTTGTGGTATTTTCAGGCACCTACTGTATCTTCTTCAGCCATGGAATCTGAACTCCTTGCTGCTTATTGGGCCTTAACAACTGCTAAGGCTCTCAACTTTCATTATGTTTGGGTTGAATCTGATTCTCAGTGGGTGATTAATATTATGCATGAAATTTCTCCCCCTCCTTGGAACTTGACTTACCTATTGAGAACCTTTCCTGCTACTTCTGATTTTCATCAACTCAAATGGTCTCATACTTATAGGGAGGGCAACCAACTTGCTAACTGGTTAGCAAAAAATGTTGTATTAAACCGTAATATAGTTTTTCTATTACTCCTTCTGAGCCATTAAGGCTTTTACTTTTGGGGGATTCTTCAAAACTCCCCTTTCTAAGATGTACTTAACTTTTCAACTTGAATGAAATTTTTGTTTTTTTGTTGTATATATATATACACACACACACACACACACACACACACACACACACACACACACAGACATATATATATATATATATAT
Organism: Papilionanthe hookeriana x Papilionanthe teres; assembly: GCA_022702705.1. NCBI lineage: Eukaryota > Viridiplantae > Streptophyta > Magnoliopsida > Asparagales > Orchidaceae > Papilionanthe > Papilionanthe hookeriana x Papilionanthe teres. The sequence goes on from CM040424.1 coordinate 171,133,971, forward strand.
ATATATATATATATATATATATATATATATTAGGAAAGGAGCTACTTTAGGCTCCCTACATGTTGATCGAAAAGGGTGAAGTTACAAAATATCCCAAATGGGAAACAAATATAACTCAGTACAACTCCACACCAAAAGGAAAATTACCTAAACTAAGTTGTAAAAATAAACCTATCCCAAAAATGTGTGCCCAATAACCACAAAATCCAAGGAAAATAGAAAAAGAAATGACTACTGGAAAGACACTCCCCAAGGAGTAAGGGGCTGATTGTAGGAGATGCAAAAACCAACATCAAGCCAGAATAGAGATCTGCATGTAGGAGAAAAACTGAAAGCCTAACTGTCAACCAATCTGAAGTAAGGAGCCTGAAGCCTATCAGTTTCCAAAAATAGTTTCAGTTGGGGAGGGGGGTCAGCAGAGACAGCAATTTGCTGAGTTGAGTTACCATTTCTGGCGAGCCAGTTGGCAGGCCTGTTACCTTCCTTATAAATGAATTGATACCTGATATCACAATGTTGGGAGATTGCTTTAATGTTGTTGATCCAATAAACATGGTTCCAACTTGGGTGATGAATGTTCCGCATTGATTTTAATAGAAGCTCCGAATCAGTTTCCACAATAAGAGAATGCCATTGGAAAGAAAGGGCAAGCTGTAAGGCCCTGAAAACTGCAGCAAATTCAGTTTCAAGTACATCTTGTGCCACAATAGGAGTTTGGAAATAACAAAGGCAATTTCCATGGTGATTTCTGAAGACTCCCCCACAACCAGCACCCCCATCAGAGAAGGAACCAACAGTGTTAATTTTTATGAAAGGGTAAGGTGGGGTTTTCCAGTAGACAGTCAGGATTTTATATCTTCTGGGAGATTAGATACAGGAGAGTGAAGTATGGTGGGGAACTTTTTCTACCGTATTAGTTTAGTGAGGTAGGAGTGGCAGTTCCCCACAACAGTAGAGACATTGCTGGTTCTATCCTCATAGTTAATATTGTTTCTATGCATCCATATAAACCATGCATTGATCAAAGGAACATCTCCCACTTTGGTCTTTTGCCAGGACAACCAGCAGTTGTGAAACTCATACCATTCTAGGAGTAGTGTATTAATGTTAAAGAGATTTGTGACACCCTGCCACATCTCCTGAGAGAGACTGCAGGTGAAAAATAGGTGCTGCAAGGATTCTTCATTGGTCCCATAGAGATAACATTTAGAAGGCCCCCTGATACCCTTGAGCTTAAGAATATCATCAATAGGCAGCAGCTTATGGAATAGTCTCCAGGCAAAGAAAGACATAGATGGAGTAAGGTAATTGTTCCAGATTTTTCTGCCCCATCTACAATGTGGCCACTTATTGATCTTAAGATAGATATGTTTGGTGAGGCTATGCAAACCACCACTGCACCAAACAATTTTATCCTCCTTGGTTCTGTCAAAGGGGAGGGAAGAAATTTGTTGAGCAGAAACAGCAGTAACTAACTCCTGCAGTTTGATAGTAGACCAATGCATATTTTCCCAGCAGATAGCCACAACTAAATATTTTTTACCAATGTTGGGGAGTGCTTGTTTCATATGAGGGGGACACCAGTTGTCATACCAGAACTGAACTTGGCCATTGCCCAGCTCCCAGTAGTATAAAGATTCAGCTAATTCTCTATTAAGTAGCAAATGTTTCCTGATCTTAGAAATTCCTGGTTTAAGTTGAGCCATAGTGGGGTGACTATCCTTGCAATATTTTCCTTTCATATAAACAGCCCATAAAGAGCTTTGTTGTCTAAGCTGTACCCAGAGTTTTCAGAAATTTACTTTCTGCAGTTGAAGGAGACCCTTGAATCCCAGCCCCCCAGCTTCAATAGGCTTGGCAAGCTTGTGCCATGACACCCAGTGGATTTGCCTCCTATTGCCAGCCCATAGAAATCAATTGAAAATTCTCTCTAGTTGGGTTCTTGAACTCTTCTTCATACAGGTCATTTGAAGAACATAGTTTGGAAAAGTTGTAAGGATGCTATGGAGTAGGGTAATTCTGCCCTCAGAAGATAGATAAGAAGTGGTCCAGCTCGAGAGCCGATTTTTCACTTTCCCTATAATTTCCTCAAATTGAGTCCGTTTCGACTCTCCCTTCGATGAGTTGCACCCCTAAGTATTTCATCGGGAGAGTAGCTTTAGTGAAACCGTAGAAATGGAGAATCCAAGTGTGAGACAAGAGCAGTAGTGTGCTTAGTGGAATAATAATTCACATTTTTCTTTACCGAACTCGGAGGCCGAAACTTTCTAAAAGTGGTTAAGGCAAGTGAATAACTTTCTTAACAACAATCTTGGAGGCCCTCGAAAAGATCATGATGTCATCAAGCATAAAGAAGATGGGAGATAACTACATTAGATTTGTGATGGTATCTGGTATAGTGTAGAGGAGAGACCCAATTATCCAAAAGCCTGGATAAATAATCCATCGCTATGATGAAAATGGAAGGGGATAGGGGATCACCTTGTTTCAGCCCCCTAGTCGCTTGAAAACCTCCCCAACACTGACCATTGATTAGAATGGAGTGGTGGTTTAACTTCAGCCATCTCTTGATAAGTAAACAGAACTCCATAGAAAAACCCCTAGTGTGAAGAACCTGGAGGATGAAATTCCAATCCAATGTGTCATAAGCTTTTTTCACATCAAGTTTATAAATAAGATTACCTCCCCTGCAGGGACTATCAAGGTCAAGGAGCAATTCTTGAGCAAGAAGCACATTGTCGAGATGGATCTACCTCGGACGAAAGCCGCCCGAGGTGAGCCGATGATTCTCGTTGAGGTGGGGCCGGAGCCTCGCCAACAATGACTTTACCGATGATCTTACTTATAACAAGCGGTGAGACCGATAGGTCTATAATGGTTCCATGTTTTGGGTGCAAGTGGTTTTGGGTACTAAGATAATAAGTGGAAGCATGGAAATACCGAGGGAGATCCACTCCCGGAGAAAACTCTGGATAGCCGCACTAACATCATTTTTGCACCGGTCCCAAGTCCTCTTGTAAAATTCGCAGTTATAACCATCGTGTCCAGCAGCTTTGGAGCCGTCTATGGAATTCAGTGCCACCCGCATTTCTTCCCGAGTGGGGTATCGTAAGCTTCGAGAGAATTAGTGTACTATTGGACATCGGTAAACAAGCTGCTTTCAATATAAGGGTTGGAAAACTGTTTGAAGGTGAGAAGATCCTGAAAGAAGTTTACAGCACTATGTGCAATTTCAGCAGTATTCCTGAGGACCACACCCTGATCAGTCACAATAGAGATAATGGTATTGCACTTCCTCTTAAAATTAATACAAGCATGGTAGTATTTGGTGTTTCTGTCCCCATCCTTAAATTTGATAGAAGAAGCTTTTTGGCTGAGGATAAGATCCTGCCAGTTGATGTAGGTTAGAAGTTTTTCTTGAGCAACCAAAAAATCATTGTATTTATTTCCATCATTCTGAGCCTCAGCTTCCAGTCTGGCAACTTCCACCTCAGTGTTAATGACTTCTTGGAAAACATTCCCAATGGAATCCCGGCTCCATTTCCTCAATGCTCTGGATAGTTTGACCTGCAGGAATTGAAGTTTGGTAAAAGAGTTATTACTGGAACGACCAATCCAAGTATTCAAAGAAAGACATTTTTAAAATTTGGATGGGAAGGCCGAAGTTAAGGAATCCGAAATGGGAGGTGGACAGGTTGGTTGGGGGGGAAGAGATGGTGAGGAGGAGGGGTTTATGATCAGAGCCAACAAAATTAAGGTGAGTAATGGTGGTGTACAGAAAGTGGTGGTGCCATCAGTCATTGGCCAAAGAACGATCCAGTCTCTCCCAGATATTACCTCTTCTCCAGGTATATTTGTTTCCCTGAAATCCAAGGTCAAACAACCCAGCTTCATGGATGCTATCACTGAAATAAGCCATTGTATGTATGTTAGGAGGTCTGCCCCCTCTCTTTTCATCAGCAGTGGCAATGCAGTTAAAATCCCCCCCCCCCCCACAATCCAGCTGAGGAGCTCCATTTTACTTATGGTAGTAACCACATTCCACAGCTCCCTCCAGTCAGCTTTAGTACAACCCGCATAAACAAAAGAAGCAGCAAATTTGGTACCATTCAAAGTGAAATGGAAATGGGCAATTTGTGGGTGATCAATCTGGATATTCCAGTGCAATTCTTTTATACAGATCAACCAAATTTTGTTAGATGAGTTGGCAAAAAAGGTACAACCAAGAAATTTATTAAGAATCTTATTCTGATTTTTATAAACCATGGGCTCCAAAATGATAATACACCAAAGGTGGTGTTTCTTATAGAGATGTTTTAACCTTTTGAGAGATAAGGGGTGGGCCACCCCTCTAATGTTCCAACAAACACAATTGATCATCTGGGGGTCTTGAGATGGGAGAGGAATGAGTTGATAGGGTTCTAGATCTTGATCTGGTTCTACCCCTAGAGGAGTCCAGAGGAGAGCCCAGAGGTTTTGTTGTTTCTGGAATTTCCAGAGTTTGAGTTGCCAGTTTCTACAGCTCAGTGGAGATTTTCTTCTTTTTCCTGGTCTTTTGGATTTGCCAATTTGCTTCAATTTTCTTTTGTTCCTCTACCATAAGAGAGTGAAGAGGGCAAGGGACATCAGAAACCTGCCGTGCAAATTCCTCAGCAGATTCCAATTGTTCCACAGGTTCCAACTGTTCCACTGTTCCCATTTGTGTCTCTTCTGCAGTCAAAGAGGCCTTTTCACTGAGTTTGTCTTGTGTAAGTGGTTCTTCCCTTAGGGGGTTATCTGGAGCAGGAATTTTCACTGTTCTCCTTTTTTCCACCCTCTTTGAGGGAGGTTTTAATCTGAAACATTTTTCTTTTTGATATCCAAACATCCTGCAGTGAGTGCAGAAAATTGGTTTGTTTTCTAAAATTACTTCTTGCCAAAAGCCCTCTCCTTCATAAGAGATGGTAATCCAAATTTTATCTAGCTCTGGGAGTGAAACATCCCTCTAAACTAAAACTTTAACAACAGCTGGGTTTCCCAATTCTTAAGTTGGTGGATCCACCCTTAGTGGTGTTCCCAAAGCCCTAGTTATCTGAAATAAAGCATGTGTGTGGTACAATCGAATGGGGAGATTAGGGTAAGTAAACCATAAAGGTTTAAGTGGGGCTCTTTTGCTGGATCAAACCCTGGGTACCACTTCATCAACTTCATCTTGGAGTTAGCAATGGTCATTACTTCCATGCCTAATACCTTAGCATAATCTTCTTCTCTAGTTAACCTTATGAGCAAGTGCCTTCCATCCAACACACCTAGCTTCCACTGGCCCAAGAATTGAAAATTTTCAAAATGCCTTCTGACCAATTCCATTTTGGGACGTCCAAATTGGAATTGGCCCACAATAGAAAACTTAATAACATCTGCCATAGAACTCATCTCCTGGGGGGTGAATAAGACAACAGGTCTTCCCTCCTTTGAACCCAAAGGTCTAACAAAGGGGCATTCAGATTTGCCTGCTGCTGCATCATGCAGGAATTGGGGGAATGTCAGGTGCTCCATAGTATTAAAAAGGGTGCCTTTGCTGACAGCAGAAGCATAGGTAGAGGGGGTAGTGAAAGCACTGGAGCTAGCCATTCTCCTCAACTGACTGAATCCCAACAGAGGATCCAAAGCAGCGGACAGAAGAAGAACAATGGATTAACAGCCAGGAAACAGGGAGGAAACCAGTAAAGGAACCAGGGAAACCAAAAGAGAAGGAAGCCAGAGAACAGCAGCACCATAACACACTTCAATGTAACAGTAGACAATTCAAATTGAAAGGAGCCCGGGAAAAGGTAGAGCAGAATCCAAAAATCCAGAACACCAAATCACCTCAGCCAAACAAACACAAACCAGCCACTAACCAGGAGAGCAACTTACCAGGGCAGAAAAGGGAGGGTGGCACCGCCAGAGGGGTCATCCCTGACCCCCAAACCCTAGCAGAGCAAAACTAGCCGCCAACATTTCTATTATATATATAGTGGAAAGATATATATATATATATATATATATATATATATATATATATATATATATCTATCTTTCCACTATATATATATATATATATATATATATATATATTTGCTTATGTCCCTCCGACAGGAATGTATTAAAGGTTCAGACAGAGGGATACCCTATGGTCACTTTATCTAAGGGATAAGTAATGTAAGAAAACTCATCCAAACATGGTCAAGGCAAAGCTTGGTCTCCAAACATTGACAGTGTTTACTAAAAATTATAAAGCAGGCTAATGATATGTTTTTTTTGGAAATTAATGCTGGAAAAGTTAGTTTTTAGTTTGAGTGTTGGCTCAATGATTTTTTCATTTCCCCTTTATCTTCTTCTCAAGTGGATCCCAACCTCTTAGTTTCTGATTTTTGGCAAGGGCTCCAATGGAATGTCCCTGCGCTCAGCTTACTGGTAAATGGAAATGTGCTTAAAGACATTACTTCAATTCCCATTGATCCCTCAAGACCTGATAAACTGATTACCAAGAACCCTCCCAGTCAAACTTGAAATGACTATATACAACAAATTGCCCATCCTTGGTGAAGTAATACATGGGGTAAAGTTATCTGGGGAAAGAAGCTAACTCCATCCATGTCCTTTTTCAGCTGGAGACTTTTTAGAAATTTTCTACCTGTTGATGACTTTCTTAAACTAAAGGGTTTGAGGGGTGCTTCTAGGTGTTGGCTTTGCTATTCTCATGAAGAAACAAGACATCATTTGTTCCTTGACTGTCCTATATCCAAGGTGGTGCGGAATGATACTCTAGATTTTCTACAACTTAGTACTGCACTGTTCAATTAGCGTTCCTTGGTGGACAGCTGGAAGGATTGTAAGGAGATACAGATGTCTCATATACCATTGATTATTTTTTGGTTTATTTGGATGGATAGGAATAAAGCCAAGAATAATAATGTTGCTAGTAATGTTAGACATATAACAGTAAATTGTTGTAGCTACCTTCACAAGTCTAATTCTACTACTACCCCTTATTTTAATGCCTGCTCTAAGGTGTCTTTGATTCAATGGTGCACACCTCTTTTCCCCTGGGTTAAAATTAAAACAGATGGGAGTTATTTTCCTAATGTTGCAGGGATTGGTGGTGTATGTAGAAACCATAAGGGCCAGTGTCTATGGTGCTTCCAGTCCCCTATTTACTCCTGATCAACTGTGGAATTTGAAGTTTCTACTATCTTTTGGGCTCTTAAGACAACGATTGCTCTGAGTTTTAGATTTATAGCAATTGAGTCTAATTCACTACAGCTCATTAACATTTTGAGGGCAAATCATCTCCTCCTTGGCAACTGATTTACTGGATAAGAAGAATTTAGATTCTTACTTTAGAGATCTAGGTGTAGTGGAGTCACATACATAGAGAAAGCAACCAACCAACAAATTGGCTAGTCAAATCATCCTCTTCCACTGAACAAGTCCTTTTTGTAAATCCCCTTTTGGTTTGTTAAAATCTTTACTTATGGGGAATTCTTTTGCTCTTCCCTACATCAGATGGATTTAATCTTGGTGTTTGTTGTGATTCACCTCCCCTTCTTCTGTTGTACCTTTCCTTTTATTAACAGTAAGGAACCTTTGTGCTCTTTTCCATATATATAATGGCTTCTCATTTGGTGGCTCCCCTTGCTCTGCTAGGGTTTAGGCTGTAATGGCTTCTCCCTGGCGACAACTGGAAACTTCTGAAGGCCCTTCCTGGTTTTGGTGGCTTGCTGGTGGTCAGGTAAGTTGTGTGTTGAAGGCTGAGGAGAAGTTGGCTTTGAAGTGGTGTTTCCCGGGCTCCCTTCTTTTGAATTGTTGTTACTGTTCCATTGGTTTGTGACCTCTGGGAGTGACTCTGCTGCTTTTATTTCTGGCTGTTCTCTCCTTCCCTTTCTTGTTGGTGGTATCACTTATTTATTACTGGTTCCACAGCCTTTATTACTCCACCAACTTATGCTTCTGCTATAAGCAAAGGGCTTCCTTCAAAATCTGTGGAACAATTAACTTTCCCCCAAATCCTACATGACGCTGCTGCAGGAAAAGCTGAATGTCCTTACATTAGACCTTTGGGTTCAAAGGAAGGTAGACCAGCTGCGCTATTCACATCCCAAGAAATGACTACACTTGCTGAAGCTATAAAGTTCACCATTGTTGGACAGTTCCAATTTGGACATCCCAAAATGGAAATAGTAAGAAGACACTTTGAACAATTCAAATTTCTGGGCCAATGGAAGCTGGGGGTTATGGATGGTAGGCATCTGTTAATAAGACTTTCAAGGGAGGAAGATTATGCCAGAATTCTGGGTATACAAGTTATGCAAATTGCCCACTCACATATGAAGTTATTGAAATGGTACCCAGGTTTCAACCCTGCCAAAGAACCCCCACTAAAACTTGTATGGTTTACTTTCCCCAATTTACCTATTCAATTATACCATACCCATGCCATATTTCAGATCAAGAGGGCTTTGGGAAAACCCCTAAGAGTAGACGCCCTTACTCATGATATGGGTAACTCAGTTGCAGCTAGAGTCTTGGTTGAGAGAGATGTTTCCTTCCTGACTTAAAAAAAATTTGGTTTACAACTTCAAATGATGGTGAGGGGTTCTAGCAAGAAGTGGTAATAGAAAACAAGTCGGTTTACTGTCAACACTGTAGGATTTTTGGACATCCTATGGAGAAGTGTTACAGATTGAAACCACGCACAAATAAGCCAGCCAAGGATAAAGCAATGGAAGTACAAGCTCCTATTGCTACTGAAGCTGATCCTGGAACATCTAAGGAGAACAATACTGAGAATGAAAGTGTAGCTGAACTTCCAACCACTGTAGTGGAACACCACCCAGCTTCCACTAAATCAGAACCCCATGAACCACTATTTGGTGAAGAAGCCTTGCCATAAGTTGACACTCCATCTACCTATCAGTTGGATAAAGTCTAAAAAAAAATGGAAACAAACTGGCAACTTCAGAAGTTTAGGAAAAAGAAGAAGACAATATATGAACTGCAAAAATTAGCCCCTCCTTCACAAGAGTTAAGTGAAAGATACAGTTCCCAAGGCTCCTCCTCAGGCATCCCCAGGGGGAGGACCAGGTCCAGATCAAGATCCCTTTCTGCTCATTCTCCTCCCCACACCAAACCCCCTGATGATTAATTGCCTTTGCTGGAATATTAGAGGGGTGGCACACCCTCTTTCTTATAAAAGATTTTTACATCTCTACAAAAAGCACCAACTCTGGTGCATGGTTCTGTTGGAACCTATGGTGTATAAAAAAAAAAACCAAGTTCTTTACCAGATGTTGACCTCATTTTTGATGAGGTCTCTTCTCTTCTCTCTCCTTAGTACTTAGGATCTAGCCTTAGGCTTTCCCTTTGACTATCTTAGAAGACGAGAAATGGAACCCACCACTTAGAAATTTAAACACCTCTTAAACTCCATGCAATCCCCATAAGTTTGATTGTAAACCCCCAAGTCACTTGGAGTGTTAAAATCAAATGTGGAGGTTTAAAAGATGAGTTTCCTATAGGATTCTTTGGCCTTAGGACTACCCTGGGTGGTCTGGTCTGGTGAGGGTTGACATGCACACAAATTACACTTTCACACACATTCCGATCCTAAAACCATTCATGCCTAGCTTCACTTCCCGACTCATGTAGGTAATTCTTATGGATGGACCTTAACCCTGCAGCTTTCGCTAAGAGGGTTAGGAACAACATGATGAATGCCTCAAGTGAGTCCTCTCATGGCTCTTATGGGCTTGATATGGCTTCATGGCTCAACCAAAGTGATTCCATTTTACTCAAGCTTGTTCAATCTTCATTTTTCCAAAATTTCAATTTTTGACCCCCGGGACCCTACACCAGATAAACCTACTAAATACCCTCGAAATTGCCCAATTTTTGCAAAATTGCCTAAATTATCCAAAATTCCTCAAAACCAATCCTAAACATTTCCCCCCACTCAAATTGATCATCCTTAGCCAACTATACCAAAAATTCCAAAAATACCCCCCAATACCCTCCAAATACCCAAAATGCCCTTCTTAACCAAAAATTCCATAAATTCCAAAAATTCCTAGAAAATTCCAGAAAATCCCAACTATTCCCAATTTCATTTTGTTCAACTACACCATTAGCCAATTTTGTTAATTTAACCCACTTTTACCAAAACCCCCTATTTGACCCATTCTTAACCCAAGTGGACCCAATGTCCCACTAAACTAACCCAATTGACCTCAATTTTGGTCCAATTCAATTCTAAACTTCAATTAAATATCCCCAATGTCAAAATAGACCAAATCCAAGCCCAATTTGATTGACATTTGGATCCAATTTTAATTTGAAGCCTAAAGCCCAATTTTGGCTCATGACCTAAACCTAGCTCAAACCAACCCAATTCAACTCCAATTAACCCCAAATCTTTTCCTAAACCTTTCTAATATCACCAAAAACAAAATACTAACAATATTTTCCCAAAATAGGAACCTAAACTCCACTCAAGCCTAACCAAAAGTCAAAATTCCCATTTTTGGCCTAAACCCTAACTTAACCCAAATGGGCCCAAATCCCAAAATCAAAGCCCAACCAAAGTTGAAAACTCTTTGTGACACTCCCATAAACATTTCTCAACATTAATTTTACATCAAATCCAACCTTAGCCCAACCTTAAACCAAGTTAGCCCAATTTGACCCACTTTGGCCCCTTTACTAAAAAGACCCACATTAAACCCAATTCAATTCAAAATCACTTCAAATTTGTTCCAAATCACTCATGACACGTCCCTAAACTAAACCCAACATTTGTTTGACCAAATATTTTGCAAAATTTTCATCCACCAATTTGTTTTCAAACCTAAAGGCCCATTTTTTTAAACCATCCTAAAAGCCCATCTTCTCCAAATCCAAAAGCCCAAAAATTAGCTCCAAAGCCTACATGAAAATTTCTTCTCATCATACCTTTAATTGATTTCATCCCTAAGTTCTAAATCAATAACCAAATAATTCCAAATCGAGCTTCATGAGAATTTCCCACTAAAATTCCAATGTTTCCAAAATCCATTTTCATGAAATTGAGCCAAGCCTTGCCCGAAGCCCAAATGAAGCCATGAAGCCATCCTCAAGCCCCATGCAAGCCATGTGAGTGATGTTCGTGTGACCATGCCATATTGGGTAAAAGGAGGAGCCTCTTTCTTGATTCCCGTAAAGTGATTAAGCACTCCCATGTTTCCCCTAAACCATGCTTAAACTTAAATATGCTTAGATGGTGACTTTTCCCCACTAAGCTAGCTGACTCACCTCGATCTCCTCACCTCAAACCGTAGCTTCGGAGAGGTGAACCCAACCCATTTACATGACTTGACTCATTTGGATCCAAAATCACCCTTCTCCCCATACCACTTAAAGCTAAACTCTTTACACATGTCCATGGCTAATTGACTGCACCATTGCCAACCTCTGATCCTTCTGATCAAGATGGTGACCTAAGCCTGCCGGCCAGCCGCGTGGGTCGCCGAAAAATGCCATGGCCAAGAGCTACAAGTGAGCTAAAATTTTCAATTCTTCCTTCCTGAGTTGTCCCAGTCCAATTAAACACCATGGCTATTCTTCTCTTGCATAGAGCAGCTGATCCCAAGCCTCAAACCCCCCTGGAAAGCCTTCCAGCCATGTCTATTTAAACCCACCACCCTCTCGGCCAAATAAGGTGATGAACCAGACCTGAACAAAACTCTGCCAAAATTGCTCCAAGACCTTCTCCTCACCTAGAGCACTTGATTCCCATTGGATTCCAGCCCCAATTTCCCCCAGCTGAGCTCAATTTCTAAGTTCAAATTCAAGCCCAGAAACAAGACATCTCCCAAACCTCCACCAAATCCAAATTAAACTCATCCACACCTGCACAGGACCAAGAGAAGGAGTTCCCCAGTGAAAGCCTCCTCTCCTGGCCACCCATTTTCTCCAGCCTTCAAGCTTTGAAATTGGCTGTAGACACTTTCATACCAAGACAATTCCCTAGAGCGAGAGGCTTCATCTGGAGCTTCCTTGGGTGCAATCGAAGGTGACACAACTCTCTGATTGAAGCTACACTTCTCAGAGCAAAGGTATGGATCAATCCTTCCTCCCAAGCTTTCAGTGATTCTCCATTTTTTTACTTAATTTCATATTATGTAAACCATATGTATGTGTTCGTCTCTTCAAGAAGAATCCATAGAGCATAAGAACATGAAAATCTGTTGAGAAAAGAGAGAGTTCTTAGGGATTTAGTGTGGATGGTCACATGTGCACACCAGTCGTAGACAATGACCAGGCACCGTCCAATCGAGCGTGTATCGAGTGGATGGTCCAGATTGCGCCGGACTAGAGAACGTTACATGAACCGCGGGTCCCAGGAGCGCTGAGTCAGATGGCAGCGTCAAATGGGAGCGCGATGCGTGGGCTTTCGGAGCTGCCGAGGATGAGTCGGCGCCGCGTGGATAAGTAGAAAAATATGGATTTTTTTTATTTATTTAAATACCCAGGACTTAGAAAATCCATAACTTTGTGTAGGAAAATCATAAAAATAAACTAAAAATACTCTCTTGCTCAGTGAACAGAGGAGAATAATGTGGAAAAGAAATCAAGTTATTTTGATGAGTATTTTATTTTTAATTAATTATTTACTTATTTCAGTATTTTAATTCTTCATTTGCATAGATAATTCACCATGGCATGAGACCATAGGGCTTTTGAAGCCTCTGATCTTGAGAACATTCCTTGAATTTTTCAAGGTCAGAGGCCATCATTATGGAAATTTATGTATTTTTCAAGTTTATGTCCCTATTTTTAGTATTTTAATTCCAATAATTAGCATGTTATCCAATAAATTCTAGGAAAATTTGGGGAAGTTTCTTAGGACCAGAGAACCCTAGGATAATTATATTTTGAGTTAACTCATTAAGAATAACCCTAATTAACCTAATTACTCAAAACTTAACTTTAATTAATTAAGGTTAACCACTTATTAAAATAACTTGAAATTAATTCTCCATTGATCTTTAGGATACAGGGAACCTTGCATAAAAATTTGAAGTCAATTGGAAATGTTTAGCCCCACTAAATGAATTAATTAAGCCACATGATTAACATTATACTTTAAAAATCCATAACTCCAAAAATATATTTCAAAAATTCACCAAATTGGTTTTGTGGGCCCTCTGGTAACAGAGTAGTCTATAAAAATTAAAATTGGAATTTTCTAAATTTTTTTATTTTTAATCGTATTTTAATATTTTAAATAATTAAAAAATAATAAAAATCATAAAAATATTAAAAATCATAAAAATTTCATATTTTGACTCCTAATCACTTAAGAACAAAAAAAAATATTTTTCCCAAGTCTCAAAGTAAAGATATTGAATTTTAAATACTTAAAACAATTTTTAATATTAAAAAATGTATTTTCCAACCTTTTCACTAAATTAATTCCAATAAATCAAAGAAATCAGAAAATTGTAAAATTTGTTTCTCTAAAATCCTTGAGGTCAGAGTGATTTAAGAAAAATATAAAATCCATTTTTCAACTTTAATTTTATTTTATAATTAATTAACACTCCAAAAATCAAAATATTTATAATAAATGAAATATAATTTAAAAAATCACCAAAATTGTTCCAAGTGGTCCTCTGGTCATTAGGAACATCCCATAATTTTCTTAAGGGTAGAAACTTTTCCTTGGTCATGTTGTTGAATTTCCATTGAATACCCTTATTTTTCACTAAAAATAATTATATAAATAAATTAAATTCAGAAAAATCACATTTTCTCCTCTAATTCTTAATTGACATATGAATGAAGTGACATAAAAATTTCATGTTCATTTGAACTTAATTTAGTGAGTTATGAAATAAATAAGCCTAAAAGGGCATAAAGGTAATTAATGAATTTAAACCCCTTTATTAAAATTTTAGGTTTAATTAAAATGGAGGGTAAAATATTTGATTTTATCTTTCTTGGATGATTGAAACTATTGGAAATTAAAAGGGTAGGAACCCATTAATCACTCTTAAAAAACCAAAAAATGAAACTTAAATTATTTAAACAAATTAAATTTTTTTTGGAAGATTAATGAAATTTTGAATTATTAAAAATAGGGATATAATTTGAGAGAATATTAATTCTTTAATAAAAAATCCTTAAATAAATCACTTCAATAATATTTAACTCTTAACTAAGATTAAAATGATAATCCAAACTAAGTATATTAAAAAAATTAAAAAAATAAATAACCCTTAAATTAAAGAAAATTCGAAATATTAAATAATTTCATAATTAAATTAAATTAAATTAAATTAAATTTAGCTAAGTTAAAGTTAAATTAAAATTAAAATTAAAGTAAATTAAAATTTTAACAATTAAGTTAAGTTAAATTAAAAAAAATTAAATTAAATTAAATTAAATTAAATTAAATTAAATTTAAATTAAATTAAGTTAACATCATTCAATAATAAAAGTAAAACGAATTTAAAATATTAAGATCACCTAAAGTATAAGGATTTAAACCGAAATATAATTTGAACACTATTCTAAACTTAAAATTATTAATTAAAACCTCATAATTAAACTAAATCACTTTAAACCAATAACTCAAACTTCAAATTAAGAATGATTAAAATTATTAACAAACTAACTTGCCCCTAAAGGCTTTAATTATTATAACTCTTAAATAGAGTATTAAGTGAGATGTCACTTCATTCATCAGGTAATCAAATGCCCAAGTTCTCTGAGCAAGAGACAAAGCTTAACTAAACTCTTGGATGATTAATTCAACTCGTGCAATTAAATTTACTTGGATTCAAAATAATCTCGAAATATTGAAAAGATGTTTAGGACTCGTCCTAAGCACTTTCTCAATATGACGGGATGTTTCAGAAGAACAATTGAATTTAATTGTTCTTTGATGAAGAAAATCATTCTTAAACAAAACATATAAACCTACACGTCATAGGAGATGACTAATTATAGGATTAGGACTTTGGTAACCAACCAAAACCTTCTCTTAGCTTTACCTATGTACTTGTTATAAATATTGAAATGCCTTAATATATGTTTTAAATGTAGCTTGGGATGACGGGAAGACCCTCTAGGTATGCTTTTATTTTATTGCAATTTACTTTATTGCAAATTACTTACAGGCACTATACATTACTTTTCTTGCATGTTAAACAAAACTGTTGCATGAAAACAAAAACCTTTAGGATAGTCCCCAAAACTGAAACCCAAAACTAAATTAAAAGTCACAATAAGATAAAATTCACCACCATAACATTTAAAAATATAAAACAACTCAAAATTTAATCACACACAAAACAACAAAACTACAATTGCAACTAAATTAAAACATCTCATTGAATGATCGGGAATACCTCGGATGATGTAACCCACGTGTTGCTAATGGGATTTCCCATGATCTAAATGAAAGTGTGGAACTCATTCAGTTGAGTTTAGCAAATTCATCTGAACAAAGTGAATTCGATGAAAATAACGGTGCCGGGATGACAGAACAGTGGGATCTTAATCGGATCTATTTAACCTTTAAGATTTGTTTTAATTAAAACATTAAAAATATTTGGACTTTAAGATTTTTAAACCAAAACACTTCTCTCAGCTCCTGATTTTCACCTCTAAAACTAAACCTCTGCTACAACAAGGAGCTCGGATCACGGTGGGCAGCACGGCCATCTTCATCGCACAAAACTTGTATCTACATCAGTTAAACCTTCCTTAGAATTAAAGAACCAAGCCATAGGACTTCGAGGTAGTTTGCCTAGTGCAACATAAATCGTAAACTTTTCATTAGGCATTTGCATGATCATGTCATGTAAATTAAGCCCTAACCGGTCATAGGACTCCGAGGTAGTCGTTCGGTACGACATAAACCCTCACATCTTTGAGGCTACTTGTGTGATTATATCATGCAAATATAAGTCCTAATTAATTAAAATTGGCAGGATTACAACATTAAGTAAATTCTTGAATCTAAGGCAAACAATATGATAGTTTGGGAAGTTGCCAAGATTCTTCTTGGATCCTCAGCTTCTCCTACTTCTATTCCTTTGGACTCTTAAAATGAACTGTTCCAAATTTGATCCACTCCCTATTGAAATCTCCAGGATCCAATTCATTTGAAACCTAAAACTTTGAAATTCTTGAGAACAAAACCACTGATCATTATCAAGAGTTTTCTTAAATGATTCCCGTCATTTAAGATGTAATTAACTATAGGGGCTTGTCCTTATAGGGAACTTTAAGAACCCAAGTAATATAAACCCTGTTTAATTCCTTTATATTAAGCAGGGGAACTTGTCAGCTTATAAAGTTGGTTCGCAGAACAAACGGATGTCACAAATCTTCTAGTTTATTTAACTGAGCCCCATCATCAAGCAGTGCGTCTATTCTTCGAAATAGATATACGGTTTGTCATGCGGTGCTAGTTTATATAAACTATTCCAGATGTGAGATCGGTTTGATTTCATATCTTAAAATTTTCAAACTTAAAATTATTTTTCAAAATTGAATACTACTTTCTAAATTATATATATATTTATTTAAATTAAATTTAAAATTTAAAATTCGCCGACAACTTCTGTAGGCGACCACTTTTTAAAATTAAACTTACAATCTAAAAATATGCCGACAACTTCTGGCGACTCCGCTGGGGACTAGTTCCTCTCTCCATTTTAATCAGATGGTTTTGCTTTCATAAATCGGTAGTATATCCATGTCCCTAGTGGAGCAAACTACCATCTTTTCCGTTGGAGTACCACGTTCGTTTCTATCTTGAACGGGTATAGCCAACTTCTCTTGGATTTAGGAGCCACTGTTTAGGCACCCCTAAACAGAGAGGTTCTGAAATCCTTTTACCTCTTTTTCTGAGGTGGGGTGGACACCTAATAGGTGTTAGCTTAGGAGCGGTCCTTCGGGTTGAGAAGTTTTGCGAGGCTTTCTCTTCCTTTCCAATTCTTAATCAGGTCCTTTACCTTTTCTATACCTTTAATCATTCCATTCATAACAAACAAATCTTCTAATAAACAACCCTTTAAAAAAACTCTTTTAAATCATAAATACATTAAGATAAACGAAAATATGTTTGGACTATTTTTTTTTGTCCTACGCTTTGCGACAAAAGGAAGCATAATTCAGGACTAATAATCAGAATCTACCCTGCAGAAAATGACTGTGCCAAATTTAATTTTCTTCTTCACCAATGGAATGGACTTCGCCGTCTATAAGGATGAGCTACCTAACAATGGGATCATCCATTTTGGTTAAGGATTCGACAATACAGATATCAAGTTTGCTGACGTCACTCTCTTTGCACTAATGGATAAAGTGTCAGTTTCTGAAGAGCCCGTAATTGAGTTCAACATAAAGTCCGCTCAAGAATTCCCTCCCCTGTATAGGGTTCCAGCCGAAAGAAGTTCTGCTATTCGTAGGAGGACTGTTGTCTCCACCCCCACCGATCTAGTCATCTCTGCACCTACCCCGACTTCTGCCAAATGGAAGGGGAAGGAAATCACCGTGGAGGGTACAGATTTTGCTACAATACCATCTATTTTCGAGATTGGGTCCAGTTTAAAAGTTGCACCCCTAACTCGCACTCAAATGAGAAATAGAAGCAGAAAGATCGCCAGGATTGAGAAAGCCAAAGCTGCTGAAGTTGCTTTTCTAAAAGAAATTCCTGACAAAAGAGAAGAATTGCCTGAGTATATACGTCTGTTAGAAGGGAGTAGGTTTCACCCCCTCTATGCTGCATCGGATGAGGAAGATATCCGAAGGATTGCCGCTACACTACCCCAACCTGCATACTATAGTAACTACAAAAGAAGAAGGGTTAAGACTACGCCATTTGCTCGACCGTGATAGAAAAATTGGCAAAGAAAGAAAGATGCCCCATGTCAGAAATCCTAAGAAGAATGGGACGAGTGCCAGCTAGATCCCACCTCTGACCGCGAGTAGAGCCTGTCACTTCCATAGAGAAACCAAAGAAGAAAATGAGAGCAAGTTCACCTGTTGTTGTATCTGGTCATCGTATTAGGGAGGACACCACCTACAATCATAAAGTTGACGGACCGTCTGGTCCTAGGCCTTCTGCTGCAAGAAGTATGGTGTGGCGACCTATTATTACCGAGCCTAGACCAACACAATGGCTTGGGAAGAAAAGTCTCATCAAAGAGCTTGAATCTGAAGGAAGTGCTACTGCAATAAAAGAAACTCCCGAAAAAGAAGTTCAACAACCATCGCACGACAACCGCAAGACCGTCTGGAAGAGACCCCTCGAGGATGCTATAGGAAAGCTAAGGACGGATATCCGCTGGTTGGCAAAAGAAAAAGGAGAAAAGTTGGAAAAGGAAGTTGATTCATCAGATTTCATGGATGAGGAGTATGTCGAGATCAACATGGTTGCGACACGAGCATCATCAACTTCGCAAGGTGCTCCGGCAGCTACGGAAAGAGATGGACCGGAAGTGATGAGAGCACAGCTTTGGAAAAGAGATGACACAAATTCCCAGATGGCAAAGAGGATTGAAGAGATGGCTGTTGTCTTAACCACTCTCCAGAGTCAGGTGCAACCTCAGAAAGAAACACCTCCAAAGATCATCCATATTGCAGATGGAAGAAAAGAGATCACGTCCGAAGCCCTAGCACAGAGCTTGATTCCCAGAAAGGACATTAAAAACATGGTAGAATCGCATGTGCTAGAAACCCTAGCACAATCTAACAGTGGAGCATTAATTCAGACGGGTAGACCTTACCCCAAAGAGTTTGATGCAGTCCAATACCCAAAAGGCTTCGTACCACCTCTGTTTAAGACTTTTGATGGAACGGGAAACCCCCGCAGCATGTCGCACATTTTCGTGCTAGTTGCTGCAATGTCGGTGGGAGTAACGATTTACTCTTTCATCAGTTCGTTAGCAGTTTGTCAGGGATTGCATTCGACTGGTACGTAGAATTGCCAAATGGTTCATTTAAAACCTTTGCAGAATTAGAAAACCTTTTCGTTAAGCGGTTTGCCGGGCTCGGCACCACATCACCATCGGTGATCTAGTGGTGGAACACCAGAAACCGAACGAGACTTTAGTGGATTACATACTTCGATGCAGAAATTTAAGCGTGACGTGTGAACCACAACTTCAGGAACATCATTCATTCGGCATCTTGCTTAAGAGTATCCATGGCCCGGTAGCACTTCTCCTTAAAGGATTTACAATCAAGACTTTCGAGAAGCTTGACCCGATTTTTCGTACTTCCAAATACAAGAATTTGTTACCACTGCTAGAAAATTTAATTTCTGGCGAAGGCGCGAAACACTTGACCTGGAATACCTTGCTATATAGATGTGCACCCAATAAAACTTTTTAAATATATGGTTATATAGGAAAAAATATAATTTTAAAAAGAAAATATTTTATATACATTTTGGGTACTACGCAAGTATACGTGTCGTTTCAAGTAATATAGGGCTTTAAAACAAAGACCCCAGTATCGATCCCACGGGAAAAAAATATAGTAATAAATTTTATAAATATTTTATTTCAAAAAATCTTTTTATATTTTAATCTAACAATAAATAATTATTAATTTACTAGATGCAAATAATGAAAACAATAAATCAATAAATCAAATTATAAGAATTTAGTCTGTCACCCTAAAAACTTATCAATTCTACGCCCTTTAAATCTTATCTTCCTATTTATTTGCACTTCACTTTGAATAGCCCGAACATGGCCTTCGACTTCCCAAGAATTCATGTGACATTTACAAATTAAGAGTTCTTCTCCTTCTAGGTCTCAAAACTCTTCAACAGGTTTTAACAATTTAAATGGCCAATATAAAAAGTAAAGTAAGATCAGGTATTAATGACATCACGATGTTTTGAAAATATTTTGAATTTCAATTCTCCATCGAATCTTTTATATTATCTTATCTATCTCTTCATAATTGAAGGAAGAAAGTAAACTAACTACTCGTAACACATTGAATATAAACAACGAAAACATTATAATTAAACTTTGAATTAAATATAAAATACTTATCTCAAATATTCCTTCTACAGATCTTCTGATTCCTACTGACTCCACAGTGTAATGAACTCCAGATGCAACAACTTGAAAATAAACTCACTAAACTAGACAAAAGTAGCCCTAAATTTCTCTTTCTATTTCTCTCTCTAAGGATGAGAGATCCTTATGTGGATAAGAGGAAGGGGTTACAATGGGAGGGGGCACGTTTTCTGAAGAAATGGACTCCTATTTGGAGGCTTCAAGGGTTGCCTTGAGGCACCTCATCAAAACATGTCCACATTCAATGAATGTTCTAGAAGGTCTGTCGGGCGCCTAGGAGACGGAAACTGGCGCCTAGGCGCCGGACACCGCGTCTAGTTCTTCCCACCTCTTCACTTTGGCTCGCATCTCTTCGTGATTAAAACCATTTTGGAGCGTCCAAATGCAATGTATCACATGTCTTATTATTAAGGAACAACTGCCAGTCTTCTAGAATGTCCAATAATCGCTCACTCCGTTAAAATAACCGTTCAAACGTTGTCAAAAACCTGACAGTATATGTATCGAGTCTGGCACTTAGGCGCCAACTTCTGACGCCTAGGCGCCAGATCATATGTTTTTTATACTTTTTGTATTTTGCACTATTTTTGCTCCTTTTTGCTACTTTTTGCTCCTTTTTGCTTTTTAGAACTTTTTACATCATCTACATCCAAAAACACAAAAAAATACCTTTCATTAAAGCATAATATCCTTAGAAATTGATAAGAATTAAGACATAAAGAAATAGGTTATTTTTTATAGATCAAAGCTGCTTAGCAAGGCCGGGAGCTTGCAAGAGGAAGCAAAGCAGCTAAGTTTCAATGACAAGAACGATAAGCAGAAGCCTGTGAAAACATTCGAAAAGAAGTCCAGAATCGTCGCGGCAGTCGATAAGGGTAATCAGCCAGTGCAGATATAGCCAGAGCGGCCACAGCCTAGCTATCAACCACTGCAACGTACTTACCAACATCCTAGTAGGGTTATCAACATCCTCGACTAAGCTATCAGTCGCATCAGCATTATGAGCAACCGCCTCATCCACAGCATACCCTGAAAGATTTTCTGAACAAGGAATATCCATTCAAAACTGAAGCAGTAGCAAAAATGTTCCACAGTTTAATGAAGACACCAGATTTTCGACTACTTAGAGCCCAAGAGGCCAGAGGAAGTCAATAAGAAAGATCATCCAAACAATTTCCCTTACCACTGGATGCTAGGGCACAAGATAGAAGATTGCATCACATTCAAGATTTGGCTTGACGATAATCTCCGGAAAGGGAACATAACGATCCCGAAGAAATACATGAAGGAACCCCAAAAGGGAGGCTCCATCAATGTTATTTCAACGGATCCCATTGTTTCGATAGACTCATACACATCCCAGGATGGATGGAGTACCGTCTGGACAAAGTCTTCAAAGAAAATCTTAGATCACATCCAAACCGCTTCGGTGCGTGCTTCAACTCGAAGTTTGAAACCTGCCGAGCCGGCACTATCGCTTGCAATTGAAGAACCGCCCCCAAAGGAAGAGAAGATCGCAGAAGAGAAGAAAACCGAGGCTCCAAAGAGTAGACTAGGGGCTGCTTATCGTAGGATCGTTGATTTTGATTTGGGGGAGAAATCCCGCAAACCTCTGACTTTGTATGATTATTTGCTCGCCCCTGCTGGATCTTATAATGATAAGAGTTTTGGCGTTGGCTACGTTTTGACTGTTTCTAACGATTACGTAACTAACGAAAACCAACCTAATCTGGATCTCAATTTCAATATAAATAACAATTCTCAAATCATACAAAACTTCAATGACCACGACGAAGAAGAAGACGTTCACAAGGATGGCTATGAGAGCTCAACAAGCAATGAGTCTATTTGTGAATTTCAAGGAGCTCCGATTGCAATAGAATTAGAGTCATCAGATTTCGAAGTAATGCCAGAAGAGCCAGTTGTTTCGATTTAAGGGGAGACACCGGCAGATTCAACACCAGATTCAGAAGAAATAACATAAGTCAATCTAAGGAGCGGAAAAGTTCTACCTCCCAGAGTGGGTCCAAAGGATAAAGGAAAGCAGGTGGTTGCTCAGGAAGAGCCAACCCCAACAGAGGAATTACCCATTCGGGATGAAACCGAGGAACATGGTAATAAAGTAGACTACAACGTGCTAGCCCATCTTAGGAAGCTACCATCCAAAATAAGCATATACGATGCTTTGATCCTGTGAAAGGAGATGAGGGAAGCTCTGATCAAGGCTCTACTTGATCCAGAGATTTGTTTAGCTCAAATGGTCGGTAATTCCTTCGATGAGGTTTTCTTGTTAAAAGAATAGCGAGGTGTTACCTTCACGGACAATGATTTACTACTCGTAACGGCTGATCACAATCAACCGTTGTACATTTCAGTCACTATTGGAAAGTTTACGCTCTCCAGGGTGTTGGTTGATCCGGGAGCATCAATCAACATAATGAGCCTTCGAACGTTAGCATATTTGGAAATTGAAGCTCGCGACCTCGAAGAAGAGAAGATGTTATGTTATTAAGAGGGTTCAATCAGAAAGGATAAAGAGCACTCAGATTGATAACACTGTTAATGAAGACCGGTGATTTGGCAAAGACAACCACAAACATCCACATAATTGATCTGAGACATCATTCAACGCTCTACTGGGTCGACCATGGATCCATGAGAACCGGATGGTACTGTCATCTCTGCACCAGTGCATAAAATATTATGAATGAGGAGAACAATGTATCAAAGGTGATTTGCAACCATTCTCCATGCATGAAATCAGAATTCATGAAGATGCAGCCTACTATGCGCCTCTAAAGAAAACAATCTTTTCTGAAAACACCGTACCAAATGAAGCAAAAGAAGTGCAAGATGATAAAGAGCCTGAAATTCTAGTCCAACAGTTACTCACCACTCCCCTATGGCGAGATGGTGAAGGTTTCTGCAGAACTCGCACCCGAGGTCGAGGCCGGGAATGACGTCGTGGAAGAGACGTTAGAACAGTTGGACAAAAAAACCAGTCATCGACGTAGATTGGGAGACCAGTTCAAAAGAAGAATAAATCAAGAAAGAAGCAGCTATAGTAAATCAAAAGAAACCCCAGTTCAAGATCTCTCTCGAAGATGAAAAGAATGAAGAATACAAATCAAAGTACGAGAAGATTAACCATTTTGTATATACTACGACCCTGACCCCGATCCATTCTAATAAGATCGAGGGTATGGTGGTCAAGGATGTGCATGGTGGTGGTACTAAACCAATCAAATTCTACCGTGGTGCTTCTTCTTTCAATAATGAAAAAGATGTACAATTTGAAGATGTTACTTCTTCTGAATTAATGGAATTGCCTTTTGAGTGGTACTCTCCCTGTGTTCAAAATTTAATTCAACGTGGTGTCTTACCTCGACGATGGACAAAAGGTCAATCACATCATTTTGAAAAATTCTGGAATAATGTCAGTCGGCCTCCCAATTCAAAGCGTGGTCTCGGATTCGGCATAGTAGGATCAGTCGACGATACGAGATTTGCTTGGTTGTCACTTGCAAGCCTAATGAAGACTTCTTGGAAGCTTCAGAAGATCTCAAAGATCTACCAATCGGAGATGCTCCACCAGAATTCGAAGAAGAAATTAAATCTACAATAGACGAGTTAATGGAAGTTAACTAAGGTACTAGCAAAGAGCCTAGGCCGACATTTGTTAGCTCCTTACTCAATAAAGAAGAATCTGAAAAGATAATTAAGCTATTGATGGAATTCAAGGACTGTTTTGCTTAGAGTTATGATGAAATGCCAGGATTAGCTCCAGAGGTTACAATTCACAGGTTAGGAGTAGATCCCACTGCCGTTCCAGTTAGACAAGCTCCGAGAAGAATGCATCTAGAGATTGAACAACAAGTTATAGCCGAAGTTAAGAAGCTAATAGACGCTAAATTTGTCCGTGAAGAACAATATCCAACTTGGTTAGCCAATGTGGTACTGGTTAGAAAGAAGAATGGTCAGATCAGAATCTGCGTGGACTTCAGAGATTTAAACAAAGCATGTCCAAAGGACGAATTCCTGCTACCAATTCCAGAATTGATGATCGACATTGCTTCAACACATGAAGTCTTCTCATTCATGGATGGATCTTCAGGATACAACCAGATAAAGATGGCACCAGAAGATGAAAAGCTTATAGCCTTCAGAACGCCAATTGGAGTATACTACTACACAGTGATTCCGTTTGGATTAAAGAAAGCAGGAGCAACTTATCAAAGAGCAATGACAAGAATTTTTTATGATCTCATTCACAACAAAGTCGAATGCTAAGTAGATGATGTGGTCATCAAAAGCAAAATAAAAGAAGATCACTTGTATGATTTGAGAATTGTTTTCGAGTGGTTAAGACAATATAACCTTATGATGAATCCCTTGAAATGCGCCTTCGGCGTCACATCTGGGAAATTCTTAGGATTTGTTATTCGACATCAAGGAATTGAAATCGATCCGGAAAAGATTAAAGCTATCTTAGAAATGCCACCTCCTAAAACCTTGAAACAACTACGGTCCTTTCAAGGAAAATTGGCATATCTTCAACGCTTTATCTCGAATTTGTCAGGAAGGTGTCAACCTTTTTCTGCTTTGGTCAAGAAGGATGCCAAGTTTACTTGGGACTCCAAATGTCAACATTCCTTCGATGACATCAAAAAATACCTAATGACACCTCCTGCCTTAGCAGCCTAGTCTTGGGTAGATCGTTGATACTTTATACCACAGCTTTAGACGACTCTCTCGGAGACCTGCTAGCTCGGGTCAATGATGGGGGAAAAGAAAACGCCCTCTACAACTTAAGCCATCGTCTAATTCCGACGGAAATAAAGTACCCTCCAATTGAGAAGCATTGTTTGGCCCTGATCTTCACCGCTCAAAAGCTCAGGCATTACATGCTTTCTCATAAGGTCAACCTTATTTCGAAGTTCAATCCATTGCAATATTTGATGACCTGACTGACACTTTCCAATAGACTTGCTCGGTGGTCGATGATACTATTGCAATTCGATATAAATTTTGTTCCTCTTCTTGCAGTAAAGGGACAAGTCCTAGCGGACTTCCTCACAGCACACCCTTTACCGGCAGAATCGCCTCTTAACGACGACTTGCCAGACGAGCAGATAATAAGCCTAGAAGACCCCGATGATCAGCGTTGGGAACTGTACTTCGACTGAGCATCCTAAGCACAAAAAGATAAAGAATCGCAAACGATAGTGCCCAATAAGGCAGGAATCGAAAAAATATTTATAACACCAGAGCGGGGGATGTTAAGGTATTCCTACCATTTAACAGAACCATGTACAAACAATGAGGCATAATACGAAGCCTTATTAACTGGATTGGAATTAACCATTCAAATGGGGATAACCGATATCAACATCTATGGGGATTCTCAGTTGATCATTCAACAAGTTGCCGGACAATACAAAATTCTAAAACCAAGACTCGAGCAGTACTTCCAGTATGTCATGAGACTGTTGGAGCAGATTCTAAATGTCATAGGAGATGTCATTCTTAAACAAAACAGATAAACCTACACGTCATAGGAGATGACTAATTATAGGATTAGGACTTTGGTAGCCAACCAAAACCTTCCCTTAGCTTTACCTATGTACTTGTTATAAATATTGAAATGCCTTAATATATGTTTTAAATGTAGCTTGGGATGACGGGAAGACCCTCCAGGTATGCTTTTATTTTATTGCAAATTACTTACAGGCACTATACTTTACTTTTCTTGCATGTTAAACAAAAAGGTTGCATGAAAACAAAAACCTTTAGGATAGTCCCCAAAACTGAAACCCAAAACTAAATTAAAAGTCACAACAAGATAAAATTCACCACAATAACATTTAAAAATATAAAACAACTCAAAATTTAATCACACACAGAATAACAAAACTACAATTGCAACTAAATTAAAACGTCTCGTTGAATGATCGGGAATACATTGGATGATGTAACCCATGTGTTGCTAATGAGATTTCCCACGATCTAAATGAAAGTGTGGAACTCATTCAGTTGAGTTTAGCAAATTCATTTGGACTAAGTGAATTCGATGAAAATAACGGTGCCGGGATGACAGAACAGTGGGATCTTAATCAGTTCTGTTTAACCTTTAAGATTTGTTTTAATTAAAACATTAAAAATATTTGGACTTTAAGATTTTTAAACCAAAACACTTCTCTCATCTCCTGATTTTCACCTCTAAAACTAAACCTCTGCAACAACAAGGAGCTCGGACCACGATGGGCAGCACGACCATCTTCATCAGCAAAACATGTGTCTACATCAGTTAAACCTTCCTTAGAATTAAAGAACCAAGCCATAAGACTTCGAGGTAGTTTGCCTAGTGCAACATAAATCCTAAACTTTTCATTAGGCATTTACATGATCATGTCATGTAAATTAAGCCCTAACCGGTCTTAGGACTCCGACGTAGTCGTTCGGTACGACATAAACCCTCACATCTTTGAGGCTACTTGTGTGATTATATCATGCAAATATAAGTCCTAATTAATTAAAATTGGTAGGATTACAACATTAAGTAAATTCTCGAATCTAAGGCAAACAATATGATAGTTTGGGAAGTTGCCAAGATTCTTCTTGGATCCTCAGCTTCTCCTACTTCTCTTCCTTTGGACTCTTAAAATAAACTGTTCCAAATTTGATCCACTCCCTATTGAAATCTCCAGGATCCAATTCATTTGAAACCTTAAACTTTGAAATTCTTGAGAGCAAAACCACTGATCATTATCGAGAGTTTTCTTAAATGATTCCCGTCATTTAAGATGTAATTAACTATAGGGGCTTGCCCTTATAGGGAACTTTAATAACCTGAGTAATATAAACCCCGTTTAATTCCTTTATATTAAGCAGGGGAACTTGTCAGCTTATAAAGTTGGTTCACAGACCAAACGGATGTCACAAATCTTCTAGTTTATTTAACCGAACCCCATCATCAAGCAGTGCGTCTATTCTTCGAAATAGATATACGGTTTGTCATGCGGTGCTCGTTTATATAAACTATTCCAGATGTGAGATCGGTTTGATTTCATATCTTAAAATTTTCAAACTTAAATTTTTTTTTCAAAATCGAATACTACTTTCTAATTTATATATATTTATTTAAATTAAATTAAAAATTTAAAATTCGCCGACAACTTCGTAGCGACCACTTTTTAAAATTAAACTTACAATCTAAAAATATGCCGACAAGCCTTCGGCGACTCCGCCGGGGACTAGTTCCTCTCTCCATTTTAATCGATGGTTTTGCTTTCATAAATCGGTAGTATATCCATGTCCCTAGTGGAGCAAACTACCATCTTTTCCGTTGGAGTACCACGTTCGTTTCTATCTTGAACGGGTATAGCCAACTTCTCTTGGATTTAGGAGCCACTGTTTAGGCACCCCTAAAAAGAGAGGTTCTGAAATCCTTTTACCTCTTTTTCTGAGGTGGGGTGGACACCTAATAGGTGTTAGCTTAGGAGCGGTCCTTCGGGCCGAGAAGTTTTGCGAGACTTTCTCTTCCTTTCCAATTCTTAATCAGGTCCTTTACCTTTTCTATACCTTTAATCATTCCATTCATAACAAACAAATCTTCTAATAAACAACCCTTTAAAAAACTCTTTTAAATCATAAATACATTAAGATAAACGAAAATGTGTTCGGACTATTTTTTTGTCCTAAGTTTTGCGACAAAAGGAAGCATAATTCAGGACTAATACTCAGAATCTACCCTGCAGAAAATGATTGTGCCAAATTTAATTTTCTCCTTCACCAATGGAATGGACTTCGCCGTCTATAAGGATGAGCTGCCTGACAATGGGATCATCCGTTTTGGACAAGGATTCGACAGTACAGATATCAAGTTCGCTGACGTCACACTCTTTGCACTAATGGACAAAGTGTCGGTCACTGAAGAGCCCGTAATTGAGTTCAACTTAAAGTCAGCTCAAGAATTCCCTCCCTTGTATAGGGTTCCAGCCGAAAGAAGTTCTGCTATTCGTAGGAGGGCTGTTGTCTCCACCCCCACCGGTCTAGTCATCTCTGCACCTACCCCGACTTCTGCTAAACTGAAGGGGAAGGAAATCACTGTGGAGGGTACAGATTTTGCTACAATACCATCTGTTTTCGAGATTGGGTCCAGTTTAAAAGTTGCACCCCTAACTCGGACTCAAATGAGAAATAGAAGCAGAAAGATCACCAGGATTGAGAAAGGCAAAGCTGCTGAAGTTGCTTTTCTAGAAGAAATTCCTGACAAAAGAGAAGAATTGCCTGTGTATATACCTCTGTTAGAAGGGAGTAGGTTTCACCCTCTCTCTGCTGCATCCGATGAGGAAGATATCTGAAGGATTGCCACTACACTACCCCAACCTGCATACTATAGTAACTACAAAAGAATTAGGGTTAAGACTACGCCATTTGCTCGACCGTGATAGAAAAATTGGCAAAGAAAAAAAGATGCCCCATGTCAGAAATCCTAAGAAGAGTGGGACGAGTGCCAGCTAGATCCCACCTCGGACCGCGAGTAGAGCCTGTCACTGCCATAGAGAAACCAAGGAAGAAAATGAGAGCAAGTTCACCTATTGTTGTGTCTGGCCATCGTATTAGGGAGGACACCTCCTACAAGCATATAGCCGACGGACCGTCTGGTCCTAGGCCTTCTGCTGCAAGAAGGATGGTGTGGCGACCTATTATTACCAAGGCGAGACCAACACAATGGTCTGGGAAGAAAAGTCTCGTCAAAGAGCTTGAATCCGAAGGAAGTGCTACTGTAATAAAAGAAACTCCCGAAGAAGAAGTTCAACAACCATCGCACGACAACCGCGAGACCGTCTGGAAGAGACCCCTCGAGGATGCTATAGGAAAGCTAAGGACGGATATCCGCCGGTTGGCAAAAGAAAAAGGAGAAAAGTTGGACAAGGAAGTTGATTCATCAGAGTTCATGGATGAGGAGTATGCCGAGATCAACATGGTTGAGACACAAGCATCATCAGCTTCGCAAGGTGCTCCGGCAACTACGGAAAGAGATGAACCGGAAGTGATGAGAGCATAGCATCAGAAAAGAGATGACACAATTTCCCAGATGGCAAAGAGGATTGAAGAGATGGCTGCTGTCTTAACCACTCTCCAGAGTCAGGTGCAACCTCAGAATGAAACACCTCCAGAGATCATCCATATTGGAGATGGAGGAAAAGAGATCACGTCCGAAGCCCTAGCACAGAGCATGATTCCCGAAAAGGACATTAAAAACATGGTAGAATCTCATGTGCTAGAAACCCCAGCACAATCTAACAGTGGAGCATTTATTCTGACGGGTAGACCTTACCCCGAAGAGTTCGATGCAGTCAAATACCCGAAAGGCTTCGTACCACCTCTGTTTAAGACTTTTGATGGAATGGGAAACCCCCGGCAGTATGTCGCACATTTTCGTGCTAGTTGCTGCAATGCCGGTGGGAGTAACGCTTTACTCTTTCATCAGTTCGTCAGCAGTTTGTCAGGGATTGCCTTCGACTGGTACGTAGAATTGCCAAATGGTTCACTTAAAACCTTTGCAGAATTAGAAAACTATTTCGTTAAGCGGTTTGCCGTGGCTCGGCACCACATCACCATCGGTGATCTAGTGGTGGAACACCAGAAACCGAACGAGACATTAGTGGATTACATACTTCGATGGAGAAATTTAAGTATGACGTGTGAACCACAACTTCAGGAACAACATGCATTCAACATCTTGCTTAAGAGTATCCATGGCCCGGTAGCACTTCTCCTTAAAGGATTTACAATCAAGACTTTCGAGAAGCTTGACCCGATTTTTCGTACTTCCAAATACAAGAATTTGTTACCACTGCTAGAAAATTTAATTTCTGGCGAAGGCGCGAAACACTTGACCTGGAATAACTTGCTATATAGATGTGCACCCAATAAAACTTTTTAAATATATGTTTATATAGTAAAAAATATAATTTTAAAAAGAAAATATTTTATATACTTTTTGGGTACTACGCAAGTATACGTGTCATTTCAAGTAATATAGGGATTTAAAACAAAGACCCCAGTATCGATCCCACGGGGAAAAATTATAGTAATAAATTTTATAAATATTATATTTCAAAAAATCTTTTTATATTTTAATCTAACAATAAATAATTATTAATTTACTAGATGCAAATAAAGAAAACAATAAATCAATAAATCAAATTATAAGAATTTAGTCTCTCACCCTAAAAACTTATCAATTCTACGACCTTTACTTCTTATCTTCATATTTATTTGCACTTCACTTTGAATAGCCCGAACATAGCCTTCGACTACCCAAGGATTCATGTGACATTTACAAGTTAAGAGTTCTTCTCCTTCTAGGTCTCAAAACTCTTTAACAGGTTTTAACAATTTAAATGGCCAATATAAAAAGTAAAGTAAGATAAGGTATTAATGACATCACGATGTTTTGAAAAATAATTTGAATTTCAATTCTCCATCGAATCTTTTATATTATCTTATCTATCTCTTCATAATTGAAGGAAGAAAGTAAACTAACTACTCAGAACACATTGAATATAAACAGCAAAACATTATAAATTAACTTTAAATTAAATATAAAATACTTATCTCAAATATTCCTTCTACAGATCTTCTGATTCCTACTGACTCCACAGTGTAATGAACTCTAGATGCAAAAACATGAAAATAAACTCACTAAACTAAACAAAAGTAGCCCTAAATTTGTCTCTCTATTTCTCTCTCTAAGGATGAGAGATCCTTAATTGGATAAGAGAAAGGGGTTACAATGGGAGGGTGCACTTTTTCTGATGAAATGGACTCCTATTTGGAGGCTTCAAGGGTTGCCTTGAGGCACCTCTTCAAAACATGTCCACATTCAATGAAAGTTCTAGAAGGTCTGTCGGGCGCCTAGGCGCCGGACACCGCGTCCAGTTCTTCGCACCTCTTCACTTTGGATCGCATCTCTTCGTGATTAAAACCGTTTTGGAGCGTCCAAATGCAATGTATCACATGTCCTATTATTAAGGAACAACTGCTAGTCTTCTAGAATGTCCAATAACCGCTCACTCCGTCAAAATAAACGTTCAAACGTTGTCAAAAACCTGACAGTATCTGTATCGAGTCTGGCGCTTAGGCGCCAACTTCTAGTGCCTAGGCGCCAGACCATGTTTTTTATACTTTTTGTATTTTGCTCTATTTTTGCTCCTTTTTGCTCCTTTTTGCTCCTTTTTGCTCCTTTTTGCTTTTTAGACCTTTTTACATCATCTACATCCAAAAACACAAAAAAATACCTTTCATTAAAGCATAATATCCTTAGAAATTGATAAGAATTAAGACATAAAGAAATAGATTATTTTTTATAGATCAAAGCTGCTTAGCAAGGACGGGAGGTTGCAAGAGGAAGCAAAGCAGCTAAGTTTCATTGACAAGAACGAGAAGCAGAAGCACGTGAAAACATTCGAAAAGAAGTCCAGAATCGTCGCGGCAGTCGATAAGGGTAAGCAGCCAGTGCAGATACAGCCAGAGCGGCCACAGCCTAGCTATCAACCACCGCAACGTACTTACCAACATCCTCAGTAGGGTTATCAACATCCTCGACCAAGCTATCAGTCGCATCAGCATTATGAGCAACCGCCTCATCCACAGCATACCCTGAAAGATTTTCTGAACAAGGAATATCCATTCAAAACTGAAGCAGTAGCAAAAATGTTCCGCAGTTTAATGAAGACACCAGATTTTCAGTTACTAGAGCCCAAGTGGCCAGAGGAAGTCAATAAGAAAGATCATCCAAACAATTTCCCTTACCACTAGATGCTAGGGCACAAGATAGAGGATTGCATCACTTTCAAGATTTGGCTTGACGATAATCTCTGGAAAGGGAACATAATGATCCCGAAGGAATACATGAAGGAACCCCAAAAGGGAGGCTCCATCAATGTTATTTCAACGGATCCCATTGTTTCAATAGACCCATACACATCCCAGGATGGATGGAGTACCGTCTGGACAAAGTCTTCAAAGAAAATCTTAGATCACATCCAAACCGCTTCGGTGCGTGCTTCAACTCGAAGTTTGAAACCTGCCGAGCCTGCACTATCACTTGCAATTGAAGAACCGCCGCCGAAGGAAGTGAAGATTGCATAAGAAAAGAAAACTGAGGCTCCAAAGAGTAGACTAGGGGTTGCTTATCGTAGGATGGTTGATTCTGATTCGGGGGAGAAATCCCGCAAACCTCTGACTTTGTATGATTATTTGCTCGCCCCTGCGGGATCTTATAATGATAAGAGTTTTGGCATTGGCTATGTTTTGACTGTTTCTAACGATTACGTAACTAACGAAAACCAACCTAATCCGGATCTCAATTTCGATATAAATAACGATTCTCAAATCATACAAAACTTCAATTACCACGACGAAGAAGAAGACGTTCACAAGGTTGGCTATGAGAGCTCAACAAGCAATGAGTCTATTTGTGAATTTCAAGGAGCTCCGATTGCAATAGAATTAGAGTCATCATATTTTGAAGCAATGCCAGAAGAGCCAGTCGTTTCGATTTAAGGGGAGACACCGGCAGATTCAACACCAGATTCAGAAGAAATAACATAAGTCAATCTAAGGAGCGGAAATGTTCTACCTCCCAGAGTGGGTCCAAAGGATAAAGGAAAGCAGGTGGTTGCTGAGGAAGAGCCAACCCCAATAAAGGAATTGCCCATTCGAGATGAAACCAAGGAACACGGTAATAAAGTAGACTACAACGTGCTAGCCCATCTTAAGAAGCTACCAGCCAAACTAAGCATATACGACGCTTTGATCCTGTGAAAGGAGATGAGGGAAGCTCTGATCAAGGCTCTACTTGATCCAGAGATTTGTTTAGCTCAAATGGTCGGTAATTCCTTCGATAAGGTTTTCTTATTAAAAGAATACCAAGGTGTTACCTTCACGGACAATGATTTACTACTCGTAACGGCTGATCACAATCAACCATTGTACATTTCAGTCACTATTGGAAAGTTTACGCTCTCCAGGGTGTTGGTTGATCCGGGAGCATCAATCAACATAATGAGTCTTCGAACGTTAGCATATTTGTAAATTGATGCTCGCGACCTTGAAGCAGAGAAGATGTTATGTTATTAAGAGGGTTCAATCAGAAAGGATAAAGAGCAATCAGATTGATAACACTGTTAATGAAGACCGGTGATTTGGCAAAGACAACCACAAACTTCCACATAATTGATCTGAGGCATCGTTCAACGCTCTACTGGGTCGACCATGGATCCATGAGAACCGGATGGTACTGTCATCTCTGCACCAGTGCATAAAATATTACGAAGGAGGAGAACAGTGTATCAAAGGTAATTTACAACCATTCTCCGTGCATGAAATCAGAATTCATGAAGATGCAGCTTACTACGCGCCTCCGAAGAAAACAATCTTTTCCAGAAACACCGTACCAAATGAAGCAAAAGAAGTGCAAGATGATAAAGAGCCTAAAATTCTAGTCCAACAGTTACTCACCACTCCCTTATGGCGAGATGGTGAAGGTTTCTCCAGAACTCGCACCCGAGGTCGAGGTCGGGAATGATGTCGTGGAAGAGACGTTAGAACAGTTGGACAGAAGAAACCAGTCATCGACGTAGATTGGGGGACCAGTTCAAAAGAAGAATAAATCAAGAAAGAAGCAGCTATAGTAAATCAAAAGAAACCCCAGTTCAAGATCTCTCTCGAAGATGAAAAGAATAAAGAATACAAATCAATGTACTAGAAGATTAACCAATATGTATATACTATGACCCTGACCCCGATCCATTCTAATAAGATCGAGGGTATGGTGGTCAAGGATGTGCATGGTGGTGGTACTAAACCAATCAAATTCTACCGTGGTGCTTCTTCTTTCAATAATGAAAAAGATGTACAATTTGAAGATGTTACTTCTTCTGAATTAATGGAATTGCCTTTTGAGTGGTACTCTCCCTGTGTTCAAAATTTAATTCAACGTGGTGTCATACCTCGACGATGAACAAAAGGTCAATAACATCATTTTGAAAAATTCTGGAATAATGTCAGTCGCCTCCCAATTCAAAGCATGGTCTCGGATTCGGCATAGTAGGATCAGTCGACGATATGGGATTTTGCTTGGTTGTCACTTGCAAGCCTAATGAAGACTGCTTGGAAGCTTCAGAAGATCTCAAAGATCTACCAATCGGAGATGCTCCACCAGAATTCGAAGAAGAAATTAAATCTACAATAGACGAGTTAATGGAAGTTAACTTAGGTACTAGCAAAGAGCCTAGGCCGACCTTTGTTAGCTCCTTACTCAATAAAGAAGAATCTGAAAAGATAATTAAGCTATTGATGGAATTCAAGGACTATTTTGCTTAGAGTTATGATGAAATGCCAGGATTAGCTCCAGAGGTTACAATTCACAGGTTAGGAGTAGATCCCACTGCCGTTCCAGTTAGACAAGCTCCGAGAAGAATGCATCTAGAGATTGAACAACAAGTTATAGCCGAAGTTAAGAAGCTAATAGATGCTAAATTTGTCCGTGAAGAATAATATCCAACTTGGTTAGCCAATG
Source organism: Papilionanthe hookeriana x Papilionanthe teres (assembly GCA_022702705.1). Classification (NCBI taxonomy): domain Eukaryota; kingdom Viridiplantae; phylum Streptophyta; class Magnoliopsida; order Asparagales; family Orchidaceae; genus Papilionanthe; species Papilionanthe hookeriana x Papilionanthe teres. Next base: position 171,168,672 of record CM040424.1, read on the forward strand.
TGGTACTGGTTAGAAAGAAGAATGGCCAGATCAGAATCTGTGTGGACTTCAGAGATTTAAACAAAGCATGTCCAAAGGACGAATTCCCGCTACCAATTCCAGAATTGATGATCGACTTTGCTTCAACACATGAAGTCTTCTCATTCATGGATGGATCTTCAGGATACAACCAGATAAAGATGGCACCAGAAGATGAAAAGATTACAGCCTTCAGAACGCCAATTGGAGTATACTACTACACAGTGATTCCATTTGGATTAAAGAAAGCAGGAGCAACTTATCAAAGAGCAATGACAAGAATTTTTTATGATCTCATTCACAATAAAGTCGAATGCTGCATAGATGATGTGGTCATCGAAAACAAACTAAAAGAAGATCACTTGTATGATTTGAGAATTGTTTTCGAGTGGTTAAGACAATATAACCTTATGATGAATCCCTTTAAATGCGCCTTCGGCGTCACATCTGGGAAATTCTTAGGATTTGTTATTCGACATCGTGGAATTGAAATCGATCCGGAAAAGATTAAAGCTATCTTAGAAATGCCACCTCCTAAAACCTTGAAATAACTACGGTCCTTTCAAGGAAAATTGGCATATTTACAACGCTTTATCTCGAATTTGTCAGGAAGGTGTCAACCTTTTTCTGCTTTGGTCAAGAAGGATGCCAAGTTTACATGGGACTCCAAATGTCAACATGCCTTCGATGACATCAAAAAATACCTAATGACACCTCCTGCCTTAGTAGCCCCAGTCTCGGGTAGATCGTTGATACTTTATACCGCGGCTTTAGACGACTCTCTCGGAGCCCTGCTAGCTCAGGTCAATGATGGGGGAAAAGAAAACGCCCTCTACTACTTAATCCATCGTCTAATTCCGACGGAAATAAAGTACCCTCCAATTGAGAAGCATTGTTTGGCCCTGATCTTTACCGCTCAAAAGCTCAGGCATTACATGCTTTCTCATAAGGTCAACCTTATTTCGAAGTTCAATCCATTGCAATTTTTGATGACCTGACTGACACTTTCCAGCAGACTTGCTCGGTGGTCGATGATACTATTGCAATTCGATATAACTTTTGTTCCTCTTCTTGCAGTAAAGGGACAAGTCCTAGCGAACTTCCTCACAGCACACCCATTACCGGCAGAATTGCCTCTTAACGACGACTTACCAGGTGAGCAGATAATAAGCCTAGAAGACCCCGATGATCAGCATTGGGAACTGTACTTCGACTGAGCATCCTCAGCACAGAAAGATAAATAAACGTAAACGATAGTGCCCGATATGGCAGGAATAGGAAAAATATTTATAACACCAGAGCGGGGGATGTTAAGGTATTCCTACCATTTAACAGAACCGTGTAAAAACAATGAGGCATAATACGAAGCCTTATTAACCGGATTGGAATTAACCATTCAATTGGGGATAATCGATATCAACATCTATGGGGATTCTCAGTTGATCATTCAACAAGTTGTCGGACAATACAAAATTCTAAAACCAAGACTCGAGCAGTACTTCCAGTATGCCATGAGACTGTTGGAGCAGATTCTAAATGTAACAATATATAAGATTCTTAGAAAAGAAAATGCTCTCGCAGATGCGTTAGCCCGCCTTGCAAAGGAATTTACCTGCTTGCAGGATGAGTCAGTTGAAGTGTCAGTTCAAGGACGACAGGTCCTATCACAGCTCGGCATAGATACGATACACAAATCGGCAGAAAAAGTAGAAGAAACAATTGCAGCAGTGACAAAAAATACAGATGACTGGCGGCAGCCACTGATAGACTACTTACAAATAAGAAACTTACCGTACGATAAGTCATTAGCTCATCAAATCAAGAAAAGAACTCTGTCTTACGCATTAATAAACAACACGTTATACAGAAGGACTTTTGATCAGATGTGGCTAAGATGCCTGAGCTGGTCCGAGGCTCATGAAATTGTCAAATAAGTACACTCATGACTTTGTGGCGCTTATCAGTCAGGTCCAAAAATAAAAATGAAGATTAAAAGACTAGGGTACTATTGGCCCTCAATGATGACCGATTGCATGAAGATTGCCAAAAGTTGTCACTAGTGCCAAGTGCATGGAGTGGTTCTACATCAACCTCCAAATGTGCTACATCCGACAATCGTGTCGTGGCCATTTGAGTGTTGGGGCACGTATATCGTGGGTCCGATAGAACCGCCTTCTTCAAGAGGACATCGCTTCATTCTTGCAGCTACAGATTACTTTTCTGAGTGGGCAGAAGCAGTACCGCTCAGAGAAGTGAAAGCACATCACGTGCTACAATACTTCAAGAATCAAGTTGTCTATTGTTTTGGGGTACCGCACAGAATTTTCTCAGATAGCGGGTCCGCATTCAAGAGTACGAAGATCAACAATTTTGTTAGAAGACATGGGATCAACTGGCGCTATTCTACTACCCAAGAGTGAACGGCTTGGTCGAAGCTTTTAATAAAACTCTCATCCAAATCCTAAAGAAAACTTTGGACGACAACACGAGGAATTGGCACAAGAAGTTGTTAGAAGCCTTATGGGCCTACTGGACGACTTTTAGAATGCCCACCCAGTCTACGCCTTACGCCTTAGTGTACGGGTCCGAGGCCGTTCTACCCTTAGGGCTTCAGCTTCCTTCTCTCAGAATTGCAGTTGCAAACAAAATCACTATAGAAGAAAATGTCAAACTACTACTAGAAGAGTTAGAAAGCTTGGAAGGGAAAAGACTTTCAGCACAGCAGAATCTGGAACTGTATCAAGCCAAGATGATTCAGGCCCATGATAAATTGGTCCGTCCAAGGACATTCAAAGTCAGTGACTTGGTTTTAGTTCTCAGAAGACCTATTCTTGCACATTGCAAGATAGGTGGTAAATTTGAACCGACTTGGGAAGGGCCATTTGTGGTCGAGACAGTTTACTCAGGAGGTTCCTACCAGCTTGTAAATTGCCGTGGAGAGCGACCTATGCTTCCAATTAATGGACGATATCTCAAGAAGTATTACGCAACCTGATGTTTCGAAGGATGAATCCTCATTCCTAGAAGCACGGGCACAGTAATTACTTATGACTGGGCCCTAACCCAAAAATATAAATATAAAAAGTGGATGATAAAGAAAATCATTTTAAAAAAATGTTAAAAGAAAAATAAAGTTTTTTATCCTTCCTTTCAAATCAAGTCTCACTCTTGACTTTCATCATCTTTTCCTACTTCTATTTAAAATAAACGAATAAAAGCTCGTGATTAATAATTATTTTTTTTCTACTGTTCTTGTTCTTAGTACAGCCCCTGATCCTTTCCTTATTTTTCGCAGGAAAATGTCGAACGGGCGGTTGGTTTCGAACTTTCAGAATGGTGTGAGTCTAGCACTTGATGAAAAGAGGATGAGAGATGGATTCGTGATCGAGATTGACTCTTACTTCACACTAGCTGGGATACAATATGAGGAAAATGATTGGACCCCGATCGATCAGGAAGAACTCCACAACCATACAGTGATGAAATTGGGTAGCTCAAATCAACCATCTACCAGCAAAAAGAGAAAAGCAAACGCCGCTCATGCAACAGAAGAAGATAAGAAAGTTAAGTCCGTCGTTGCTACGAGCGAGAGGGCAGGCTTGTCGCTGCCGTGCCCACAGAAATCCAAGGGGTAAGGAGAGCTACTCTCACGCACCACTCAGCGAAGGAACAAGAACCGTTGCATACGCAAGATGCTGACCAAGTTAGAGGCAGATCAACATGAAGAGACAGTTGCTACTGTCAATACAAATACTCCAGAGAAATTGGTTCGTCAGGAACCAGAGAGGAGGAGATCAACTCCAAGGAAAGCTTAATAGATAAAAGAAATTTTGAGAAGAGCAGAGATAAAATCAGCGCCTTGAAGCCAAATAGATGCACCAGTTCTGAAGAGTCTTGTTGCGAGAGCAACCCCGGAGGATGTCCCGACAGAGACTCTCCCCGAGGAACCAAGACATGCAGGAGAGCGTGCTGGGGTTGAACCATACATTCCCCAGTACGTTATTAGACCTCGCCAGTTGCAGATAATTCCAGAATATGAGTTAGAAAGAATGCAGAATGTCGAAAGGAAAACTTTTGAATACTTCGAAAGAATTGGAGGCAAGAGGATCAATATCTTAGAAGGCCTCGAGCTGCATACAGCTGTGTTCTCAGACTATGAGCAACAATAAATTGTAGACTGCATACTTGAACTCCAGAAAATAGGTCGAGCTGGACAACTAAGGGAAAAGACTTATTTAGAACCCCATAGATGGATGCCAGGGAAAGGAAGAGTTACAATCCAGTGCGGATGTTGCTACAACTTCACGGTAGACAAAAAAGGAAATCCACCAGGGATACTCCATCGCAGTGAGGTGGATCCGATGCCAAACATTATTAAAAGAATGGTAAAGAGGATGATAACATGGAGGGTATTTCCCGCAGATTGTGTACCCAACAACTGCATCATTAACATCTACAAGAAGGGCAACTGCATACCTCCGCATATAGACCATCATGATTTCGGTAGACCTTTCTGCACAGTGTCTTTTGTCAACCAGTGCAATATCATGTTTGAATCTGACCTCCGGATAGCAGCCCCTGGTGTGTTTCGAGGGCCGGTGGAGATACCACTACCGGTAGGTTCCGTCATAGTATTAAAAGGGAATGGAGCGGACATCGGAAAGCATTGCATTCCAGGAGTGCTTGTTGAGCGGATCTCTGTTACTTTCAGAAGGATGGACGACAGAAAAATTCCTTTCCACTTCCAGCTAGATCCAGAGTTAGAGAATCTCCGGCCTTACGAGCTGTGAGTTACATGGGAGATAGCACACCTCCAATGCACATCCATACTACATTTCTGCCAAGAATGACTTGGAAGGTGATGTTATTGTCCATGTATCTCACTATTCAGACATGGATTTTGACAACTGCTTTTAGAAGAAACTTTAAGAATCTTACCCAATCCTGTCGGCATATTTTTAGGTTATATGTTGTATTTTAAAAAGGGGGTCGCCTACAGAAATTGTCGGCGAGTTTTAAATTTTAAATTTAATTTACATATATATATAATTTGGAAAGTAGCATTTGATTTTGAAAATAATTTTAAGTTTGAAAATTTTAAGATATGAAATCAAACCGATCTCACATCTCAAAATAGTTTATATAAACGAGTACAGCACCACAAACTGTGTATCTATCCCGAAGAATAGACACACTGCTTGATAATGGGGCTCGATTAAATAAACTAGAAGATTTGTGACATCTGTTTGGTCTGCGAACCAATTTTATAAGCCGACAAGTTCCCTTGCTTAATATAAAGGAATTATGCAGGGTTTATATTACCTGAGTTCTTAAAGTTCCCTATAAGGGCAAGCCCCTATAGTTAATTACATCTTAAATGACGGGAATCATTTAAGAAAACTCTCGATAATGATCAGTGGTTTTTCTCTCAAGAATTTCAAAGTTTAAGGTTTTCAAAGGATTGAATTTTGGAGATTTCAATAGGGAATGGATCAAATTTGGAACAATTTATTTCAGGAGTTCAAAGGAAGAAAAGTAGGAGAAGCTGAGGATCCAAGAAGAATCTTGGCAACTTCCCAAACTATCCTATTGTTTGTCTTCTAGTTTGAGGAAATTATTTAAAGTTGCAATCCTGCCAATTTTATTTAATTAGGACTTATATTCGTATGACATGATCATACAAATAGCCTCGAAGATGTGAGGGTTTATGTCGTACCAAACGATTGCCTCGGAGTCCTAAGACAGGTTAGGGCTTAATTTACATGACATGATCATGTAAATGCCTAACGAAGAGGTTGAGGATTTATGTTGCACTAGGCAAACTACCTCGAAGTCCTATGGCTTGGTTATTTAATTCTAAGAAAGGTTTGCTGAAGTAGACTCAGGTTTTGCTGATGACGATGGCCGTGCTTCCCACCATGCTCCGAGCTCCTTGTTGTTGTAGAGGTTTAGTTTTAGAAGTCATAAATCAAAGGATGAGAGAAGTGTTTTGGTTTAGAGAAAATTTTAAAATCCAAGTGTTTTTTAATATTTTAATTAAAACAAATCTTAATGTTGTTTAAACAGAACCGATTAAGATCCCACGGTTCTGTCATCCCGGCATCGTTATTTTCATCAAATTCACTTAGTCCAGCTGAATTTGCTAAACTCAACTGAATGAGTTCCACACTTTCATTTAAACCGTGGGAAATCCCGTTAGCAACACGTGGGTTACATCATCCGAGGTATTCCCGATCATTCAACGACACATTTTAATTTATTTAAAGTTGTAGTTTTGTTGTTCTGTTTGTGATTAAATTTTGAGTTGTTTTATATTTTGAAATGTTGTGGCTGTGATTTTTCATCTTGTAATGACTTTTAATTTAATTTTGGTTTCAGTTCAGGGACTATACTACAGGTTTTGGTTTTCATGCAACAGTTGTTTATCATGCAAGAAAAGTAAAGTACAGTGCATGTAAGTAAATTGCAATAAAGTAAATTGCAACAAAGTAAAAGCATACCTGGAGGGCCTTCCTGTCATCCCAAGCTGCACTTAAAACACATGTTAATGCATTTAAATATTTCAACAAGTACCCAGGTAAAGCTAAGGGAGAGGTTTTGGTTGTCTACCAACGTCCTAATCCTATAGCTAGTCATCTCCTATGACGTCTACGTTCTTGTGTTTTGGTTTAAGGATGATTTTCTTCATCAAAAAACAATTAAATTCAATTGTTCTTATAAACATCCTATCATATTAAGGAAGGGCTTAAGACGAGTCTTAAACATCTTTTCAATACCTCTAGGATTGTTTTAAGTCCAAGAGAATTTAATTATACATATGAATTAATCATCCAAGAGTTTAAGTTTTGTTCTCTTGCTTAGTGAACTAGGACATTTGAATATCATATGAGTGAAGTAACACTTCACTTGATACCTCATTTAAGAGTTATAATAATAAGAGCTTTAGAAGGGCAAATCAACTTATTAAGTATTTTAATGATTTAAACATAATGATTTAATTTTGATTTTGACTTAACAATAAAAATTAGTTTAACTTTGGAATAGTGTTCAAGTATTTTTAGATTTAATTCTTAATGATTTAATTTAGGTTTTTTGATAAATGATTTTGATTTAATTTAATTCAATTTAATTTAATTTTAATCTAATTTAATTTAATTTAATATAATTTAATTTAATTTTAATTTAATTTTAATTTAATTTAATTTAATTTAATTTTAATTTTAATTTAATTTAATTTGATTTTAATTTAATTTTAATTTTATTTTTATTTTATTTAATTTAAATTTAATTTTACTTTAATTTAATTTAATTTTAATTTAATTTAATTTAATTTAATTTTAATTTTAATTTAATTTAATTTGATTTTAATTTAATTTTAATTTTAATTTAATTTAATTTAATTTAAAATTAATTTTAATCTTAATTTAATTTAATTTTGTTTTAATTTAATTTTAGTTTAATTTTAATTTTAATTATTAATTGAGATTATTCTTCTGATGATTTTTTTTAATTGAAATTTAAGTATTATTGAAGTGATTCTTTTAGGGATTTTTAAGTTAAAAAATAAATATCCTCTTAATAATATCCCTACCTTAATAATTCCAATTTCTATTATTCTTCCAAAATTTCAATTAATTAATTAATTAAAGTTTTATTTTAATTATAGTTGAAATGGTTAGTAGGTTTCTATCCTTAATCATTTAAGTTTTAATCATCCAAAATCAGTTTAAAATCAAATATTTTACCCTCCCCTTTTGATTAATCCTAAAATTTTAATTAAGGGTTGAAATTTTTAATTACCCTTTTGCCCTTCAAGCTTAATAATTCTATAACTCACTAAATTAAGCTCAAATGAACTTGAAATTTTTATGTAACCTCACTCACATGTCAATTAAGACATTAGAGGGGAAAATGTGATTTTTCTGTATTTAATTTATTTATGTAATTATTTTTTGATGGAAAATAGGGGTTTTCAAGGAAAGTTCAATAACATGACCAAGGAAATGTTTTTGTCCCTGAGAAAATTATGGGATATTCCTAATGACCAGAGGACCATTTGGACCAATTTTGGTGATTTTTTAAATTATATTTTATTTATTAGAATTATTTTGAGTTTTGGAGTATTAATTAATTATAAAATAAAATTAAAGTTGAAAAATAGATTTTATATTTTTCTTAAATGTCTCTGACCTCAAGGAGTCCAAAGAAATAAATTTTATATTTTTCTAATTTTTCTTTGATTTATTAGAATTATTTTAATGAAAAGGTTGGAAAATACATTTTCTTAATATTAAAAATTACATTAAACCTTTAAAATTCAATATCTTAACGTAGAGACTTAAGAAAAATATTTGGTTTGTTCCTAAATGATTAGAATTCAAAATGTGACATTTTCGTGATTTTTAATGTTTTTATGATTTTTATTATTTTTTAATTATTAAAAATATTAAAATAATGATAAAAATCAACTTTTTGAAAAAATTACAATTTTAATTTTCCTAAGTTCCCCTGATATCAGAGAAGCTCTAAAACCATTTTTGTGAATTTTTTAAAAGTATATTGTGAATTATAAATTTTTACAGTTTAACTTTGGTTATGTGACTTAATTAATTCATTTAGTGGGGTTAAACATTTCCAATTGATTTCAAATTTTTATGTGATGTTCCTCTTATCCTAAAGATCAGTGGAGAATTATTTTCAAGTCAATTTAATGTGTGGTTAACCCTAATTAATTAAAGTTCAATTTTGGGTATTTAGGCCAATTAGGGTTGTTCCAAGTGAATTAACTCAAAACTTATTTTTCCTAGGTTCTTCTGTTCATAAGAAATATCACCAAATTTTCCTAGAATTTATTTCTCAACATGCTAATTATTGGAATTAAAATACCTAAAACAGTAACATGCAATTGAAAAATCAACAACTTCTCACAGAGATGGCCTCTGGCTTTGGAAAATTCAGGGAATGTTCCCAAATTCAGAGGCTTCAAAAGCCCTATGATCTCATGCCATGGTGAATTGTCTACATGCATGGAGAACTGAAATGGTACAAAGAGTAATTAAATAATTAAAAATCAAATACTTAATAAAATAATTTAATTTCTTTTCCACATTATTCTTTCTGTTCACTCAGCAAGAAGGTATTTTTATTTTATTTTTAGGATTTTTCTACACAAAGTTATGCATTTTTGAAGTTTTGGGTATTTAACAAATAAGGAAAATCCCTAATTTTCTATTTAAACACGCGGCGCTGACTCAACCTCGGCGCGTCCGGAGCTCCACGTGTCGCTTCTTGATTCGGCGCCGCCATCTGACTGGGATGCCACGCGGCCCGCGGTTCATGTCCCGTTGCTCCGTCCGACGTGATCCTAGCCATCCATCCAATACACGCGCAAATGGATAGCATCCGTTCATCGTCCCCGATCAACCTCAACCGAGAGCCGTCCACACTAAAATCATAAGATCTCACTCGATTCTCAACGAATTTTTGTGTTCTTGTGCTCTATGGATTCGTCTCGAAGAGACGAATACATCTATATGGTGATCATGAATTAAAATTAAGGCATTTGAAATGGAGAATCCCTATAAGCTCGAGATAAAGAATTAGCCCGTACCTCAGCTCAGAGAAGTGTGGCTTCAATCTGAGAGTTGTGTCACATTCGATTGGGTCCAAGCAAGCTCTAGATGAAGTCCCTTGGCCTGGTGAATTGTCTAGGTATGATTTCGACCAAGCCCGATCACAACCTTTGGAGTCTGGAATAGTTGGGTGGTCTGGAGAGGGGGCTTCCACTGGGGAACTCCTTCTCTTGATCTTGTGCAGGTGTGGGTAAGTTTAATTTGATTTTGGTGGGGGATTTGAAAGTGTCCTGTTCTGGCCTGAGAATTAAGCTTCAAAATTGAGCTCAATTAGTAGGAATTGGGGCAGGAGAACAGTGGGGATCAAATGCTCTAAGTGTGGGGAGTAGTCTGGAACAATTTTGGCAGAGTTTCCTTAAGGTTTGTTTCAGCACCCCTCATGGCCGAGAGGAGGTGAGGTTTAAATAGCCATGGCTGGAGGGCCTCCCAGGGGAAGTTAGGGGTCGGGATCAGCTGCTCTGGTGAGGAGAAGAACAACCATGGTGGCCACCGGGCATGGGGCAACTCAGTAGGTGAGAATTCCAAGCTTGGGCTCACATGGTGCTCTCGGGTGTGGTGTTTTCCGGTGACTCGTGCGGCCGGCCTGCAGTGGTCGAGTCACTGTTGTCATCAGGAGGTTCAGAGCTTGATGTTTGTGAGTTCAATTGAGCTTTTCCATGTGTAAAGTAGTTGAGTTAAAATGGCATGGGTGAAGGCTATTTCGGCTTGGTTTGGGTCAACCCAACACTTTGGTCTTGGTTCACCCTCCAAGGTAGCTTTGGGTGTTGTGGGAAGTCAAAGGAATCAGCTGGTTTGGAAAGGAGAAGTCCCTATCCAAATATATTTGGATTAAATTTGGGTTAAGGGGAAACATGTTTAGGGTTAATGACTTTTAGGAGGTACTTAAAGAACCTCCTCCTTTTGCCATTTAAGGAGAGTTGACAAATTAAAGATTCTCATGGCTTGCCAATGGCTTACATGTGGCTTCATGGCTCCATATGGCTTGGGAAAAGATGACTCACTTGCATGAGAAAGGGTGTTGGAATTTTTGATGGATTTAAGAAGAATTGTCATAAAGCTTGATTTAGATTTATTTAGTGATAGATTTTGGAACTTAGGATGTGTTTTTAAATCAAAGGGATGATGAGAGGAATTTCATGTGGGCTTTGTCATACACTTTGGGCTTTTGAATTTGTTTTGGATGGGCTTTAGGTTTGAAAATGGGCTTTAGGCTTTTAAAATAAATTTATGGATGGGAATTTTATAAAGGGTTGGGCCAAATAATTGTTTGGGTTTGGTTTAGGGATGTGTCATGATTGATTTGAAGCAAATTTGAGGTAATTTGAAATTGAATTGGGTTGGATTTGGGCTTCTTTGGTAAAGGGGCCAATATAGGTCAAATTGGGCTAATTTGGGCCAATGTTGGGCTAAGGTTGAAATTGATGTAAAATTAATGTTAAAAAATGTTTGTGGGGGTGTTACAAATAGGTTTCAACTTTTGTTGGGTTTTGATTTTGTGATTTGGGCCCATTTGGGTTAGGTTTGGGTGTAGGCCCATTTAAGGGGTTTTGGTTTTGGGTTGGATTTGAGTGACGTTTGGATCAAAATTTTGGGAAAATTATGTTAGTGCTTTGTTTGTGGGGATGTTAGGGAAGGTTTAGAAAAGGTTTGGGGCCAATTGGAGTTGAATTGTGATGGTTTGGGTTATGTTTGGGTCATGGGTCTAAATTGGGCTTTAAGCTCAAAAATGAAATTGGATTCAAATGTCAACCAAATTAGGCTTGGATTTGGTCTAGATTGATATTGTGGATATTGAATTGAAGTTTAGAATTGAATTGGACCAAAATTGAGGTCAATTAGGGTGATTTGGTTTGACATCGGGTTCATCTAGGTTTAAAATGGGCTAAATTGGGGGTTTTGATAAAAGTGGGGTAAATTGGCAAAATTGGCCCATGGTGTAGTTGAACAAAATTAAATTGGGAATATTTGGCATTTTCTGGGAATTTTTGGAATTTTTGAATTTTTGGGTCAAGAGGGGCATTTTAGTAATTTGGAGGGTATTGGGGGTATTTTTGAAAATTTTGGTATTTTTGGCTATGGATGATCAATTGGGTGGAGGGAAATGTTGAGGATTGATTTTGAGGGATTTTGGGTAATTTAGGTGATTTTTTAAGTTTTGCGTAGTTTTAAGGGCTTTTAGTAGGTTTGGTGGGTCTGGGGCCCCGGGGGTCAAAAATTGAAATTTAAAAAAAATACAGATTGATCAAATTTGAGTAAAGTGGAATCACTTTGGTTGAGCCATGAAGCCATATCAAGCCCATAGGAGCCATGAGGGGACCTATTTGAGGCATTCACTATGTTGTTCCTAACCCTCTTAGTCAGGGACTTAGGGGTTAAGGACCATCCATATGAATTACCATATGAGTCAGGAGGTCAAGCTAGGCATGAATAGTTTTAGGATTTGGAATGTGTGTGTGAGAGTGTAGTATATGTGTAAGTCAGCCCTCACTCGCACCAGTGCCACCTGTGGTAATCCTAAGGCCAAAAAGTCCTATAGGAACTCATCCTTTAAACCTCCAAATTTCGATCTCAACCCTTCGTGTGATTAGGGGTTTACAATCAAGCTTGCGGGGTTTGCAGGGAGTTAAGAAGTGGCCGAGCTTCTAAAGGGGTAGGTTCCATCTCTAGTCCTCTAAGATATTCAAAGGAAAAGCCTAAGATTAGATCCTAAGTACTAAAGAGAGAAGAGAAGACCTCTTCAAAAATGAGGTCAACAAATGGACCCCCAATTGGTGTGGTGTGCTAACCAAGCACACCGCGCATATTGGCGTTGACCGAAGAACTCAACAAAACCAACACAGATGTCCAAGTGACAAACTTAGGACAGAGTAGAAAAATTTCCGCTGGGGGAGTATCAAGTATATTTCCAAAACTGGAGGTTCTTGAACTCTCGCTGGGGAAAGGAAAAAGGAGGTGAATTCCAAATCACAAGATTTGGTGAATCTCGATTTAAATTTCATCTTACATTTAAATTTCAAGTTTTAATGTGTGAGTTTGGATTTCGATTGAAGTTTAATTTAAAATCGATTTAAGGAAATTTTGAATTTGAAATGAGAATTGAAACCTGGATTTCAACCTCGGGATTGCGCAGAGAACTGGAATTTAGGTACTATCCTCGGAGTGGGAATCAGAGTTTTATGTATCGATTGAAAAGGATGAGAATCAGAAATTAGGTATTGATCTCGAAATGAGTGTCGGAATTTAGGTACCGTCCTCGAAGGAAGAGAATCAGAATTTAGGTACTGATCTGGAGAATGTGAGATTTGAAATTTAAGTATCAAACCTGAAAGAGAATCGAAATTTAAGTATCGATTTTGAATGAGAGTCAGAATTTAGGTACCGACCTCGAAGGGAGAGAACCGGAATTTAGGTACCAGTCTCGGATTTTAGAATTGAAATTTAGGGATCAATTCGAAAGAGAATCGAAATTTAGGTATCGATCTCGAATGAGAGTCGGAATTTAGGAACCGACCTCGAAGTGAGAGCTGGAATTTATGTACCAGCCTCGAAATTTAGAATTGAAATTTAGGTATCAATTCGAAAGAGAATCGAAATTTAGGTTTCGATCTCTGATGAGAGTCAAAATTTAGGTACCGACCTCGAAGTTAGAGCTGGAATTTAGGTACCAACCTCGAAATTTAGAGTTGAAATGTAAGTATCAATTCAGATGAGAATCGAAATGTAGGTATCGATCTCAAGATGAGAACTGGAATGTAGGTACCAGTCTCAGAAATTTTGAATTGAAATGTAGGTATCAATTCAGATGAGAATCAAAATGTAGGTATCGATCTCAAGATGAGAACTGGAATGTAGGTACCAGTCTCGTGAATTTTGAATTGAAATGTAGGTATCAATTCAGATGAGAATCGAAATGTAGGTATCGATCTCAAAATGAGAACTGGAATGTAGGTACCAGTCTCGAAAATTTTGAATTGAAATGTAGGTATCAATTCAGATGAGAATCGAAATGTAGGTATCGATCTCAAAATGAGAACTGGAATGTTGGTACCAGTCTCAAAAATTTTGAATTGAAATGTAGGTATCAATTCTGATAAGAATCGAAATGTAGGTATCGATCTCAAGATGAGAACTGGAATGTAGGTACCAGTCTCGGAAATTTTGAATTGAAATGTAGGTATCAATTCAGATGAGAATTGAAATGTAGGTATCGATCTCAAAATGAGAACTGGAATGTAGGTACCAGTCTCGAAAATTTTGAATTGAAATGTTGGTATCAATTCAGATGAGAATCAAAATGTAGGTATCGATCTCGAAGTCAGAACTGGAATGTAGGTACCAGTCTCAGAAATTTTGAATTGAAATGTAGGTCAATTCAGATGAGAATTGAAATGTAGGTATCGATCTCAAAATGAGAACTAGAATGTAGGTACCAGTCTCGAAAATTTTGAATTGAAATGTAGGTAACAATTCAGATGAGAATCGAAATGTAGGTATCGATCTCAAAATGAGAACTGGAATGTAGGTACCAGTCTCGAAAATTTTGAATTGAAATGTAGGTATCAATTCAGATGATAATCGAAATGTAGGTATCGATCTCGAAATGAGAACTGGAATGTAGGTACCAGTCTCGAAAATTTTGAATTGAAATTTACTGTGGAGATTTGGATTTAGCGGGAGATTGAAATGAGATATGAAAGTGTTCCACATCCCATGGGAATCAATCAAAGTTTGATTATTTGGCGAAGGGTATGAATCCATGCCATCTGAATCAAATTGAAAATTCTTCGTAGTTCTGAAATCATCCCGAGAGAAGGTTTCAAAGGAGGTCTGAAGTTGATCTTGATTTGGAGAAGCATTGGAGGGTTTGAAAAGATAGATTTAGACTGGAATTCAATTTGAGATTTAGATTTGTTTTGTTTGTCCTTTAACGATCCCATTTTTTTATTTGTTGTTTATTTAATGTTCATGTGAATTTGAAGTTCATTTTACTCTTTAGTTTTTTAGGAAAAGTTCTCATTTATTTTTTTTCTTCTGTTCTTCGGTCAAAGTTCATTTAACTCTAATGGCGTTTCTCAGTCAATTTGCACAAAAAGAGGTGAAGGCAATATATGAGGTAGTCATTTTCATTTCAACTTGCTGAAAGTACCATACAACTTGATCTAGTCGTGATGACATTTTCCTCAGAAATTTCATGTCTTGTACAATCCATGTAAATCCAAAACGGACTGTGTGAACTTCTTGTTGATGTATCCAAAAGCGTCTGTCAAAAATCCATGTCTGAATAGCACGAAACATGGGTAATAACATCACCTTCCAAGCCACCCTTGGCAGGAATGCCGCATGGATGTGCATTGGAGGTGTGTTATTTCTCGTGTAACTCATAGCTCGTAGGGCCGGAGACTCTCCAACTCTGGATCTGGCTGGAAGTGGTAAGGCACCTTTTTGTCGTCCATCCTTCTAAAAGTGATGGAGATCCGCTTCACTGGCACTTCTGGTATACAATGTTTTGCGATGTCTGCTCCATTTCCTTGTAATATCATGACGGAACCGACCAGAAGTGGTATCTTCACCGGCCCTCGGAACTTACCAGGGCATGCTATCCGTAGGTCAGAGCCGAACATGATATTGCATTGGGTGACAAACGAAACTGTGCAGAAAGGTCTGACAAAGTCATGGTGGTCTATGTGTGGAGGTATGTAGTCGCCCTTCTGATAAATGTTGATGATGCAACTGTTGGGTATGCGGTCCGCGCGGCGTACCCTCCACGTTATCATTCTTTTCACCATTCTTTTAATTATCCTAGGTATTGGATCCACCTCACTATGACGGAGTATCCCTGGTGGATTTCCTTTTCTGTCCTCTGCGAAGTTATAACAACATCTGCATTGTATTGTGACTCTTCCTTTCCCTGGCATCCATCTCCGGGGTTCTGAATAAGTCTTTTCCCTTAGACGGCCTGCTCGACCCATCTTTTGAAGTTCTAAGATGCAATCCACGATCTACTGTTGCTCGTACTCTAAGAATACACCTGTGTGTAACTCGAGGCCTTCCCAAATGTTGATTCTCTTGCCTCTAATCCTTTCAAAGTATTCAAAAGTCTTCTTTTCAACATTTTGCTTTCTTTCTAGTTCATATTCTGGGATGATCTGCAAGTGACAAGGCCTAGTAACGTATTGCAGGATGTATGGCTCAATTTCGTCACGTTCTCCTGCATACCTTGGCTCCTCGGGGATTGTCTCTGTCGGGACATCCTCCGGGGTTGCTTCCGCAACAAGGTTTCTTACCACCGGTGGCTCTATCCGGCGTCGTGGTAATCTCTTCGCCTCCGATCTTCTTAGAGTTCCCCTTATCTTTTCCGTTGTTCTCGCAGCTTGTTCCCTCTTTTCAGGTTCCTGATGGACCGGTATCTTTGAAATGTGTGTGTCAGCGAAGGTGACTGTTTCCTCGTGTTGATCTGCTGCTAGTTTAGTCAATATCTTGCGGATACGGCGATTCTTATTCCTTCTTTCGGTAGCAGTAAGAGTAGCTCTCCTTACCCCTTGAATTTCTGCGGGCGCAGCGCTGACTAGCATGCCCTCTACTGTAGTAACTATAGACTTGATTTTCTTGCTTTCCTCGATGTTTATCTTTCTTTTCTTGTTGCTGGATTGGTGGCTTGGGCCACCCATTTTTATCACTGTCTGGCTGTGAAGCTCTTCTCGGTCCACTGGGACCCAATCATTTTCTTCGTACTGTAGGCTGGCTGGTGTGAAGTCAGAATCAATTTCTATCACTGCTCCATCCTTCACCCTCTTTTCATCGAGTGCAAGACTCAAGCCATTTTTAAAGTTTAGGACCAACCGCCCGTTCGACATTTCCCTGCGAAAAAACAAGGAAAGGATCAGGGGTTGTACTAATAACAAGAACATTAAGAAAATATTTATCACTGAAGATTCTTATTCTCTTATTTTAATTTTAATTTTTAAGGAAAGTAGGAAATGATGAAGTAGATCAGGAACAAGATTTGATTTGAACGGAAGGGTAAAACTTTGTTATTATGAATTCACATATTTTATTTTTAGTACATATTTTTTTGTTAATGATTTTTTTTTCGTCATTCATTTTCTTATGTTTTTGGGTTCAGACCCAGTCACAAGTGGTTACTTCACTCGTGTTTCTAGGGATGAGAATTCATTCCTTCGAAACATCAGGTTGCGTAATACTTCTTCAAATATCGTCCACTGTTTGGAAGCATTTGCCGTTCTCCTTGACAGTTCACAAGTTGGTAGGAGCCTCCTGAGTAGACTATCTCGACCACAAACGGTCCTTCCCAGGTCGGTTCAAATTTACCACCTATCTTGCGATGTGCAAGAATAGGTCTTCTGAGGACAAGAACTAAGTCACCAACTTTGAAAGTTCTTGGTCGGACTAGTTTATCATGAGCATGGATCATTTTAGCTTGGTACAGTTCCAAATTTTATTGCGCTGCAAGTCTTTTCCCTTCCAAGCTTTCCAGTTCTTCCAGTCGTAATCTGGCATTTTCTTCTGTAGTGATCTTTTCTGCAACTGCAATTCGGAGTGATGGAAGTTGAACTTCCAGGGGCAAGATGGCCTCGGACCCGTACACTAAAGCGTAAGGCTTAGACTGAGTAGGAGTCCTAAAAGTCGTCCTGTAGGCCCATAAGGCTTTTAACAACTTCTCGTGCCAATTTCTCTTTTTGTCGTCCAAAGTTTTCTTCAGAATTTGAACGAGAGTTTTATTAAAAGCCTCGGCCAAGCCGTTTGCTCTTGGGTAATAGATCGTTGAGTATCGCCAATCGAACCCGTGTGTTCTGACAAAATTGTTGTCCTTTGTCCTTTTGAATGCTGACCCATTATCTGAAATGATTTTGCGCGGTACCCGAAAACGATAGACAACTTGGTTTTTGAAAAACTGTAGCACGTGATGTGCCTTTACTTCTCTGAGTGGAACTGCTTCTCTCCATTTAGAAAAGTTGTCTGTAGCTGTAAGGATGAAGCGATGTCCTCTTGAAGAAGGTGGTTCTATCGGACCCACTATATATGTGCCCCAACACTCAAACGACCATGACGCGATTGTCGGATGTAGCACATTTGGAGGTTGGTGTAGAACCACTCCATGCACTTGGCATTGGTGACAGCTCTTGGCGATCTTCATACAGTCGGTCATCATTGAGGGCCAGTAGTACCCTAGTCTTTTAATCTTCATTTTCATTTTTGGACCCGACTGATGGGCGCCACAGAGTCCTGAGTGGACCTCTTTGACAATTTCACGAGCCTCAGACCCACTCAGGCATCTTAACCACATCTAATCAAAATATCTTATGTATAATGTATTGTTTATTAATGCATAAGACAGAGTTCTTTTCTTAATTTGATGAGCCAATGATTTATAGTCTGGTAATTTCCTGCTTGCAAGTAGTCTATTAGCGATTGACGCCAATCTTCTGTGTTTTCTGTTATTGCTGCAACTGATTCCTCTATTTTTTCTGATTTCTGTATCATATCCACGTCGAGCTGTGATAGGACCTGTCATCCATGAACTGACACTTCAACTGACTCATCTTGTAAGCAGGCAAATTCTTTTGCAAGGCGAGCTAGCGCATCCGCAAGAGCATTTTCTTTTCTGGGGATCTTGTAGATCGTTACATTTGGGATTTGCTCCAACAGCTTCATGGCATACTGAAAGTACTGCTCGAGTCTTAGCTTTAAAATTCTGTATTGTCCGGCGACCTGTTGAATAACCAACTGAGAGTCTCCGTAGAAGTTGATGTCCGTTATTCCCATTCGAATAGTTAGTTCTAGTCCTGTTATGAGGGCTTCGTATTCTGCCTCGTTGTTTGTACACGGCTTCGTCAAGTGGTAGGAGTATCTTAACATCCCCCGCTCCGGTGTTATAAAGATTAGTCTGATTCCTGCCTTACCGGGCACTATCGTTTGCAATTCTTTGTTCTTTTATGCTGAGGACGCTCCGTCGAAGTATCGTTCCCAATGTCGATCATCAGGGTCTTCTAGATTCATTATCTTCTCATCAGGTAAGTCGTCATCGAGAGGCGAATCTGCCGGTAAAGGGTGTGCTGCAAGGAAGTCAGCTAGTACTTGTCCCTTTACGGCGCGAAGAGGAACGAAAGTTATGTCAAATTGCAATAATATCATCGACCACCTGGCAAGTCTGCCAGAAAGTGTCGGTCGGGTCATCAAATATTGCAATGGATTAACTCTCCAAATAAGGTTGACCTTATGAGAAAGCATGTAATGCCTGAGCTTCTGTGCGGCGAAGATCAGGGCCAAACAATGCTTCTCAATAGGAGGATACTTTACTTCCGTCGGAATTAGAAGACGGCTTAAGTAGTAGAGAGCATTTTCTTTTCCCTCATCATCGACCCGGGCTAGCAGGGCTCCAAGGGAGTCGTCTAAAGCCGCGGTATAAAGTATCAACGGTCTACCTGAGACTGGGGCTGCTAAGACAGGAGGTGTCATTAAGTATCGTTTGATGTCATTAAAGCCATGTTGACATTTGGAGTCCCAAGTAAACTTGGCATCCTTCTTAACCAAAACAGAAAAAGGCTGACACCTTCCAGATAAATTCGATATATAGCGTCGAAGATATGCCAACTTTCCTTGAAAGGATCGTAGTTGTTTCAATGTTTTAGGAGGTGGTATTTCTAAGATAGCTTTAATCTTTTCCGGATCAATTTCAATTCTGCGATTTTGAACAACAAATCCTAAGAATTTCCCGGAGGTGACGCCGAAGGCACATTTTAAGGGATTCATCTTAAGGTTGTATTGCCTTAGTCGCTCGAAAACAATTCTCAAATCATACAGGTGATCTTTCTTCAGTTTGCTTTTGATGACCACATCATCCACGTAGCACTCGACTTGGATGTGAATGAGATCATCAAAAATCCAAGTCATTGCTCTTTGATATGTTGCTCCTGCGTTCTTTAGTCCGAATGACATTACTGTGTAGCAATACACTCCGATCGGCGTTCTGAATGCCGTGAGCTTTTCGTCTTCTGGTGCCATCTTTATCTGGTTGTATCCTGAT
This sequence comes from Papilionanthe hookeriana x Papilionanthe teres, assembly GCA_022702705.1. NCBI lineage: Eukaryota > Viridiplantae > Streptophyta > Magnoliopsida > Asparagales > Orchidaceae > Papilionanthe > Papilionanthe hookeriana x Papilionanthe teres. Next base: position 171,188,367 of record CM040424.1, read on the forward strand.
GATCCATCCATGAAAGAGAAGATTTCAAGTGTTGAGGCTATGTCGATCATCAGTTCTGGGATTGTCGGCATTATTTTTTTAGGTTGTGTTGTATTTAGAAAAGGGGTCGCCTAACAGAAATTGTCGGCGAATTTTAAGATTTTAAATTTAGTTTAAATATATATAATTTGAAAAGTAGTATTTGATTTTGAAAATAATTTTAAATTTGAAAATTTTAAGATATGAAATCAAACTGATCTCACATCCCAAATAGTTTATATAAACGAGCACCGCACTACAAACCGTGTATCTATCCCCGAGGATAGATACACCGCTCGATGGTGGGGCTCGATTAAATAAACTAAAAGATTTGTGACATCTCGTTTGGTCCGCGAACCAATTTTATGTGCCGACAAATTCTCCCGCTTAATATGAAAAACATTAAACGAGGTTTATATTACTCGGGTTCTTTAAAATTCCCTATAAGGGCAAGCCCCTATAGTTAATTACATCTTAAGTGACGGGAATCACCTAAGAAAACTCTCGATAATAATCAATAGTTCTGCTCTCAATAATTTCAAAGTTTAAGTTTTCAAAGGATTGAATTTAGGAATTTCAACAGGGAATGGATCAAGTTTGGAACATTTTGTTTTGGGAATTCAAAGTAAGAAAGGTAGGAGAAATCACAGATCTGAAGCGAACTTCGGTAATTTCCCAACTATTCTATTATTTGGCATGGATTTAGGAAAGTCCTAATGTTTATTTAATGTTTTGATCTTGCCAGTTTTAGTTAATTAGGACTTATACCCGTATGACATGATCATACAAATGGCCTGGAAGATGTGAGGGTTTATGTCGTATCGGACGACTACCTCGGAATCCTAAGACATGTTAGGGCTTAATTTGCAATGCAAATGTCTAACAAAAGGTTGAGGATTTATGTTGCGCTAAGCAAACTACCTCAAAATCCTATGGCTTTGTTGTTTAATTCTAGGAATGTATTGCTGATGTAGATTCAAGTTTTGCTGACGACAATGGCCGTGCTGCCCACCATGCTCCAAGCTCCTTGTTGTTGCAGAGGTTTAGTTTTAGAAGTCATAAATCAGGAGATGAGAGAAGTGTTTTGGTTTAGAGAAGTCTTAATTTCCAAGTGTTTTTGTGTTTTAATTAAAACAAATCTTAAAGTTGATTATAACGACACCGATTAAGATCCAACGGTTCCATCCTTCCGGCATCGTTATTTTTATCGGATTCACTTAGTCCAGATGAATTTGCTAAATTCAACTGAATGAGTTCCACACTTTCATTTAGGCCGTGGGAAATCCCGTTAGCAACACGTAGGTTACATCATCCAAGGTATTCCCGATCATCCAACAGGACGTTTTAATTTAGTTGTAATTGTAGTTTTGTATTCTGTTTGTGATTAAATTTTGAGTTGTTTTATATTTTGAAATGTTGTGGCGGTGAATTTTATCTTGTAATGACTTTTAATTTAGTTTTGGTTTCAGTTTTAGGGACTATCCTAAAGGTGTGGGTTTTCATGCAATAGTTGTTTATCATGCAAGAAAAAGTAAGTGCGATGCAATTAAAGAAATTGCAATAATGTAAATTGCAATAAAATAAAAGCGTACCTGAAGAGTCTTCACGTCATCTCAAGCTGCACTTAAAACACAATTAGAATATTTAAACAAGTTCCTAGGTAAAGCTAAGGGAAGGGTTATGGCTTTCTACCAAATTCCTAATCCTATAGCTAGTCATTTCCTATGACGTCTGGGTCTTTGTGTTTTAGTTTGAGGACGATTTTCTTCATCAAAGAATAATTAAATTCAATTGTTCTTATGAACATCCTATCATATCGAGGAAGTGCTTAAGACAAATCTTAAACATCTTTTTAATATTTCTAGGATTGTTTTAAGTCCAAATGAATTTAATTATACAAATGAATTAATCGTCCGGGAATTCAAGTTTTGTTGTTATCTTGCTCAGTGAACTAGGACATTTGAATATCCTATAGATGAAGTAACATTTCATTTAATGTTCGTTTAGGAGTTATAATAACCAAAGCTTTCGAGGGCAAATTGGTGTTCAAATGATTTAATTTAAGTTAATGGGTTTAAATTTGGAATAGTGTTCAAGTTGTTTTATATTTAATTTCTTTATGTCTTAGGTAATGTTATTTAATTCAATTTCATTTAACTTTAATTTAATTTAATCTAATTTTAATTGTAATTTAATTTAAATTAATTCAATTTAGTTTGATTTGATGTTAAATTAATTTAGTTTAATTTGTTTTAATTTCCTTTAATTTAATTTAATTTGATTTAATTTTAATTTAATTTAATTTAATCTAATTTTATTTAATTTAATTTGTTTTAATTTAATTTGTTTTAATTTAATTTAATTTAATTTGTTTTAATTTAATTATTTAATTTGATTTAATTTAATTTAATTTAATTTAATTTAATTTAATTTAATTTAATTTAATCTTTAATTTAATTTTATTTTTATTTTTAATTTAATTGAAAATTTAAAAAGAGTTTAATAATTTAACTTTTTAATTTAATTTAATGATTAGTCCTTTAACATTTTAAAATTTAAATTTGAATTATCATTTTTAATTAGGAATTAAATATTATTGAAATGATTAATTTAGGGATTTTTTTAAATTAAAGAATAAATCTCTTCCTAATAATAATATCCCTATTTATTAATTCCAATTTTATTATTCTTCCAAATTTAATTAATTATTAAATTAAGGTTTATTTTAATTATTTTAAATTGTTTAATGGGTTTCTACCCTTTAATTATTTAAATTTCAATCATCCAAATCATATTAGGGTCAAATATTTTACTTGTTAATTTTTATTAAACCTAAAGTTTTAATTTGGGGTTAAAAATTTTTAATTACCATTTTACCCTTCAAGCTTAAAAATTTCATAACTCACTAAATTGGGCTCAAATGAAATTGAAAATTTTATGTGACTTCACTCATATGCCAATAAAGACATGAGAAGAGAAAATGTGATTTTTCTGTATTTAATTTATTTATATAATTATTTTTAGTGGAAAATAGGAATTTCCAAGGAAGATTTAATAATATGACCATGGGAAGGTTTCTGTCCCTAAGAAAATTATGGGACATTTCTAATGACCAGAGGACCACTTGGACCAATTTTGGTGATTTTTTGAATTATATTATTTTTATTATAATTATTTTAAGTTTTGGAGTGTTAATTAATTTAAAAATAAAATAAAAGTTGAAAAATGAAATTTATATTTTTCAAAACTCTCTCTGATATCAAGGAAATCAGAGAATCAATTTTTGCAATTTTCTGATCTTTCTTTGATTTATAAGAATTATTTTAGTGAAAATGCTAGAAAATACATTTTTTTAATTTTAAAATTACCCTAGGGCTTTAAAATTTAATATCTCATTAAATAGACCTAAGAAAAATATGGGATTTGTTCCTAAGTGATTAAAATTTAAAATGTAACATTTTGGTGAATTTTATTATTTTTATGATTTTTATTATTTTTTAATTATTAAAATATTAAAATAATACCAAAAAATCAACTTTTTTAGAAAATTGAAATTTTAATTTTCTTAAATTCCCCTAATATCAGAGAGTCTCCAAAACTAATTTGGTAAATTTTTGAAAGGTATTTTGAAAGTTATGAATTTTTAAAATTTAAATTGCCTAAATGGCTTAATCAACCCATTTAGTAGGGCTAACCAAGTCCAATTGACTTCAAATTTTTATGGTGGATTCCTCTGATCCTAAAGGTCAGTGGAGAATTGATTTCAATTCAATTTGTTGTATGGTTAGCTCTAATTAATTAGGGACCTATTTTGGGTGTTTAAGCCAATTAGGGTTATTTTAAATGAGTTAACTCAAAACCTATTTTTCCTAGGGTCCTCTGGTCATAAGAGACATCACCAAATTTTCCTAGAATTTATTTCACAACATGCTAATTATTGGAATTAAAATACTCAAAACAGTAACATGAACTTGAAAAATCATTAACTTCTCATAGGGATGGCCTCTGACTTTGGAAAATTCAGGGAATGTTCCCGAATTCAGAGGCTTCAAAAGCCCTATTGTCTCATGCCATGGTGAATTTCCTATATGCATGGAGAATTAAAACAATGCAGAGGATAAATAAATCATTAAAAATAAAATACTTTATGAAATTAAATGATTTCTTTTTCACATTGTTCTCCTCTATTCAGTGAGCAAGAGGGTATTTTTATTTTATTTTTCTGATTTTCCTACACAAAGTTATGGATTTTTGAAGTTTAGGGGAATTAAATAAATCAAAAATACCCTAATTTTCTATATATCCACGCGGCGCCCCGTCATCCTCGGCATCTCCGAACGGCCACGCGGCGCGCTCCCATTCGACGCCGCCTTCCGACTCAGCACCACGCGGCCCGCGGTTCATGTACCATCTCCTGGTCCGACGCCATCTGAACCGTCCGTCCGCGCGTGTATTGAATGGACGGCATCCATTCATCATCCCCAAGCGCCCTCACCCGAGAGCCGTCCACACTAAATCCCTAATATCTCACTCGATACTCAATGGATTTTCGTGTTCTTATACTCTATGGATTCGTCTTGAAGAGACGAATACATCTATAGGGTGATCATGCATTGAAATTAAAGCATTTGAAATGGAGAATCTCCGAAGCTCGGGATGAAGAATTAGCTCATACCTTTGCTCGGAGAAGTGTGGCTTCAATCCGAGGGTTGTGTCACCTTCGATTGGGTCCCAGACAAGCTCCGGATGAAGTCTCCCGGTCCGGTGAATCGCTCTAGGTATGATTTCGACCACGCCCGATCACAAAGCTTGGAGGCTGGAGCAACCGGGTGGCTCCGGAGATGGGGCTTTCGGTGGGAAACTTCTCCTCTCGGTCCGGTGAAGGTGTAGGACCAATCAATTTGAAGATTGATCCACTGTGAAGAAGTGTCCCGGTTTTGGGCTAAAGTTTGAGCTCAAAATTGAGGTCAGCTGGAGGGAATTGGGGCTGGAATTCAGTGGGGATCAAATGCTCTATGTGTGGGGAGTAGTCTGGAACAATTTTGGCAGAGTTTCTTTAAGGTTTGTTTCAGCACCTCTCATGGCCGAGAGGGGTGGTGTTTAAATAGAGGTGGATGGAGAGCCTCACAGGGATGGCCAAGGGTTGGTATCAGCTGCTTAGGTCAAGAGCAGAACAGCCATTGTGGCCATTGGGCATGGGGCAGCTCAGCAAGGTGGAATTCCAAAGTTTGGCTCCTCCCCATGTCTCGGCCATGGAGTTTTCCGGCGACCCGTGCGGCTGGCCGGCGAGCATGGGTCCCCCTCGGGTCCAGTGGGTCGTGGTCGGGGTTTAGTGCGATCAATCGCAGTTGGCCATGTGTAAAGGTGTTGAATCAAAGTAGAAGGGGGAAGGGATCATTTTAGCTTAATTTGGGTCAACCCATGGTTTTGGGCATGGTGCACCCTCCAAGGCCTCGGTTTTGGGCTGAAAAGGATCACTTGGGTCGCCCAAGAGAAAATGGTGTGGTCTCCATCCATGATGAGGTGGCTAAGCATGGTTTAGTGTGTGACATGCTTAAGGTAAAAAAGGGCTTAAGAAGGATTAGGAAAGGGGTTCCCCCTTTTGCCATTAATGTCTTGATCACATGTCAAACCTTCCATGGCTTCATGTGGCTTGTCCATGGCATGCATGACTTGTCTTTGGCTTGGGGAAAAGCTTGGTCAATTTCATGAAAATGGATTTTAGAAATTTTTGGTATTTTGATGGAAATTTGTTTGAAGCTTGATTTGGAATGGTTTAATTGATAATTTTGAAACTTAGGGGTGATTTTGATTAAATGGATGATGAGGGGAAGTGCCATGTGGGCTTTGGATGAATTTGGGCTTTTGAATTTGAAGGAAGTGGACTTTTAGGAAGGTTTAAGGGAAGTGGGCTTTTTGAATTTTAAAATGGATTTTAGGATGAAATTTTGGTAAAGGCTTGGGCCAAATAATTGTTGGGTTTAGCTCATAGATGTGTCATGAGTGACTTGGAGCAAATTGGGAGTGATTTGGGTTTGAATTGGGTTGAATTTGGGCTCCTTTGGTGAATGGGCCAATATAGGTCAAAGTGGGCTAACTTGGGCCAATGTTGGGCTAGGGTTGAAATTGATGTAAAATTAATGTTGGGAAATGTTTATGGGAGTGTTTCAAAGAGGTTTTGACTTTGGTTGGGCTTTGATTTTGGGGTTTGGGCTCATTTGGGTTAGGTTTGGGTTTAGGTCAAAATTGGGCCTTTTAACTTTGGGTTGAATTTGAGTGGGGTTTGGGTCTAAATGTTGGGCAAATCATGTTAGTGTTTTGTTTGTGGGGATGTTAAGGAAGATTTGGAAAAGATTGGGGTTGAATTGGGTGAGTTTGGGTTATGTTTGGGTCATGGGTCCAAATTGGGCTTTAAGGCCAAAAGTGAAATTGGATCCAAATGTCAATCAAATTGGACTTGGATTTGTTCTACATTGGTGTTGGGATTGTTGAATTGAAGTTTAGAATTGAATTGGACTAGAATTTGGGTCAATTGGGTAGGTTTGGTTTGACATTGGGTTCACTTTGGGTTAAAATGGGTCAAATTGGGGGTTTTGATAAAAGTGGGGTAAATTGACAAAATTGGCCCATGGTGTAGTTGAACAAAATGAAATTGGGAATATTTGAGATTTTGAGGAATTTTTTGGGAATTTTCTGAATTTTTGGATTTTTGGGTCAAGAGGGGTATTTTGGGTATTTAGAGGGTATTGGGAGGTATTCTTGGAATTTTTGATATTTTTGGCTATGGATGATCAATTTAAGTAGATAGAAATGTTTAGGAATGTCTTTGGGGAATTTTGGGTGATTTGGAAATTTTTGAAAAATTTGGGTAGTTTCAAGGGTTTTGGGTAGGCTATGCGGGTGTAGGGTCCCGGGGGTCAAAAATTGAAAATTTGGAAAATTGAAGATTGGGTGAATGTAAGTGGAATAAAATCATTTTGGTTGAGCCATGAAGCCATATCAAGTCCACATGAGCCATGAAGGGACTCATTTGAGGTATCCACATTGTTGTTCCTAACCCTGTTCGCCAAGGGCTTAGGGGTTAAGGACCATCCATGTGAATCACCTACATGAGTCAGGAGGTCAAGTTAGGTATAGGTGTGTGAAAGTGTAGTGCATAGGTGTAGTGTGTGTGTAAGTCAGCCCCTTCACCAGACCAGGCCACCCAGGGTAGTCCTAAGGCCAAAGAGTCCTATAGGAACTCATCCTTTAAACTTCCACATTTGATTTCAACCCTCCAGGTGATTAGGGGTCTACAGTCAAGTTTGTGGAGTTTGCAGGGAGTTAAGAAGTGGTTTGAATTTCTAAAAGGTAGTGGATCCCAATTCTAGTCCTCTAAGATAGTCAAAGGAAAAGCCTAAGGCTAGATCCTAAGTACTAAAAAGAAGAAGAGAAGACCTCATCAAAAATGAGGTCAACAAATGGACCCCGATAGGTGTGGTGTGCCGACGGAGCACACCGCGCGTATTGGTGTTGACCGAAGCGATCAACAAAACCAACACAAATGTCCAAGTGACGGACTTAGGACAAAGTAGAAGAGTTTCGCTGGGGAGTGTCAAGTATATCTCTCGAAACCGGAGATTCCTCAACTCTCGCTGGGGAAAGGAAAAGAAGGTGACTTCCAAATCACATGATCTGGGGGAATTTCGATTTAGATTTTATTTTGTTTGAATTTAGGTTTTGATTTGTGAGCTCAGATTTTAGTTTGAGTTTTAATTTAGATTGAAGTTTTGTTAAGAATAATTTGAAGGGATTTTGATTTGAAATGAGAATTGGAATTTTGTGGTTTTAGATGTAACATCTTCAACCTCAAAAGAAAATTGAATCGATTGGATTGAATCATTACAATGAGGAGAGATCTCAGTGCAATGCGGTATTGGATGTAATATCCTTAACCTTAAGATTTTGATTTTGATGTATTTCATTGCTGTAGGGAAAGAATCCTAAAGCAGTGCAGTCTCGGATGTAAAATCCTTAACCCCAGGAATTTGATTTGATGTATTTCATTGCGATAGGGAAAGAATCCTAAAGCAATCCAGTCTCGGATGTAAAATCCTCAACCCCAAAAGTTTAATTTTGATGTATTTCATTGTAATAGGGAAAGGATCCTAAAGCAATACAGTCTCGGATGTAAAATCCTCAACCCCAAAAGTTTAATTTTGATGTATTTCATTGCGATAGGGAAAGGATCCTATAGCAATGCAGTCTCAGATGTAAAATCCTTAACCCCAAAAGTTTAATTTCGATGTATTTCATTGCAATAGGGAAAGAATCCTAAAGCAATGCAGTTTCGGATGTAAAATCCTCGACCCAAAAGTTTGAATTTGATGTATTTCATTGCGATAGGGACAGAATCCTAAAGCAATGCAGTCTCGGATGTAAAATCCTCGACCCAAAAGTTTGAATTTGATGTATTTCATTGCGATAGGGACATAATCCTAAAGCAATGCAGTCTCGGATGTAAAATCCTCGACCCAAAAGTTTGAATTTGATGTATTTCATTGCGATAGGGACAGAATCCTAAAGCAATGCAGTCTCGGATGTAAAATCCTCGACCCAAAAGTTTGAATTTTATGTATTTCATTGCGATAGGGACAGAATCCTAAAGCAATGCGGTCTCGGATGTAAAATCCTCGACCCAAAAGTTTGAATTTGATGTATTTCATTGCGATAGGGACAGAATCCTAAAGCAATGCAGTCTCGGATGTAAAATCCTCGACCCAAAAGTTTGAATTTGATGTATTTCATTGCGATAGGGACAGAATCCTAAAGCAATGCTGTCTCGGATGTAAAATCCTCGACCCAAAAGTTTGAATTTTATGTATTTCATTGCGATAGGGACAAAATCCTAAAGCAATGTAGTCTCGGATGTAAAATCCTCGACCCAAAAGTTTGAATTTGATGTATTTCATTGCGATAGAGAAAGAATCCTAAAGCAATGCAGTCTCGGATGTAAAATCCTCAACCCAAAAGTTTGATTTGATGTATTTCATTGCGATAGGGCAAGAATCCTAAAGCAATGCAGTCTTGCATGTAAAATCCTCGACTCCAAAAGTTTGAATTTTGATAGTCATTGACTTTGCAAAGATTTGTAGTGTTGATTTAAAAAGTGTGGAATTTTGGTGTTTCGAGAATTTCATGAAAGTTGTAAAAGACTTTCATGGAAGGAAATGGATTAGGAGGGAATATGTAGATGTTACATACCCCGTTCAAAAGAGTTGATCGAAAGTCACTGATTTGGATTGGATATAATTCCTCGCCATCAGATTTGATCCGTGTCAATGGAATCAACCGCTTCCATCCCAGACAAGGGAGAGAATAGAACGGATTGGATTTCAGATTTGGAAGGTTGAGTTTGAATTTGATTGAGATTTGATTTGGAATCTGGAAAGATTGAATTTGAAATTTGATTGAGATTTGATTTGGAATTTGGAAAGATCGAATTTGAAATTTGATTTAGATCTGGATTTAGAATTTGGAAAGATTGAATTTGAAATTTGATTTAGATCTGGATTTGGAATTTGATTAAAATTTGATTTGGATCTGGAAAGATTGAATTTGAAATTTGATTTAAAATTTGTGCTCATTTTGTTTGTCCTTTAACGATTCAAATTTATTTTATCGTTAATTTGGAGTTCATCATTTTTTAGATTTTTAAGGAAAGTTTTCTCTTATTCCTTTTTTTATTTCTTTTCTGTTCTTTGTTCGATGTTCATTTAACTTTAATGGCGTTTCCCAGTCAATTTGCACAAAAGAGGTGAAGGCCAAAAATGTGACATGGTCACTTTCATTCCGATCATGTCGAAGATACATCATATAACTCGATCTGGAATACATCTCATAGAATCCATGTAGACTTAAAACGGACTATGTATGATCTTTGTCGATCCATCCAAAGAAGCATCTGTCAAAAATCCATGTCTGAATAGTGGGGTACATGGTCAATAAAATCACCTTCCAAGCCATCCTTGGCAAGGATGCCGTATGGATGTACATTGGAGGTGTGATATTTTCCATGTAGCTCACGGCTCGTAAGGCCGGAGGCTCTCTAGCTCCGGGTCCGGCCGGAAATGGTAAGGTGTCTTCCTGTCGTCCATCCTTCGAAAGTAACCGAGATCCGCTTCATCGGTACTCCTGGTATGCAATGCTTAGCGATATCCGCTCCGTTGCTCTTCGGTATCATGACGGAACCTATCGGTAATGGTATCTTCACCGACCCTCGAACTCACTCGGGCTCCGCTATCCGGAGGTCGGATCCGAACATGATGTTACACTCATTCAAGAAAGAGACTGTGCAGAAAGGTCTGACAAAATCGTGGTGATCTATGTGCGGGGTATGCAGTCACCCTGCTTGTAGATGTTAATAATGCAGCTATTGGGTATGCAATCTGCTGGCAGTACCCTCCATGTTATCAATCTCTTTACCATTATCTTGATGACTAATGGCATTGGATCCACTTGGCCATGACGGAGTATTCCCGGAGGGTTTCCCTTCCTATCTTCCGCAAAGTTGTAGCAGCATCCGCATTGTATTGTAATCCTTCCTTTCCCTGGCATCCATCTCTAGGGTTCTAAGTAGGTGTTTTCCCTTAGGCGACCCGCTTGGCCCATTCTTTTCAAATCCCGGATGCAATCCACGATATGTTGTTGTTCATATTCCGAGAATACGTCTGTATGTAGCTCGAGGCCTTCTAGTATATTGATCCTTCTGCCTCTGATTCTCTTGAAGTATTTAAAGGTTCTCTTTTCGACATTCTGCATTCTTTCCAGCTCGTACCTCGGAATAATCCGCAAATGGCGAGGCCACAGTGACGTATTGTGGGATATACGGCTCAATCCCTTCACGTTCTCCCGCATACCTCGGCTCCTCGGGGATGATGTCCGTCGGGACATCCCCGGGGTTGCTTCCGCAACAAGGTCATGCATCACCGGTGGTTCTATCCGGTAGCGTGGTAGTCTTCTTTCTTCGATCTTCGTGAGATTTCCCCGGTCCTTTCTGTTATCCTAGGAGCTGGCCTCCTTTTTTCAGGTTCCTGGTGAACTGGTGTCCTTGAAGTGTATGTGCTGGCAGTAGCAACTGTCTCGTCGCGCTGGTCCGCTACTGATTTGGTTAACATCTTACGGATACGGCGATTCTTATTTCTTCATTGCGTTGCTGTGAGAGTAGCTCTTTGAACTTCTTGAATCTCTGTGGGCGCGGCGCTGACAAGCCTGCCCTCTGCTGTAGCGACTACAGACTTCATTTTATTATCTTCTTCAGTGTTTGCCTTTCTTTTCTTGCTGCTGGATTAGTGGCTTGGGCCACCCACTTTCATCACTGTCCGCTCGGGCGGTTCTTCTAGTCAACCGGGACCCGGTCACTTTCCTCGTATCGTAGGTTCTGCGGTGCGAAATCCGAGTCAATCTCGATTATCGCTCCATCTTTCACCCTCTTTTCATCGAGTGCAAGGCTTACGCCATTTCTAAAGTTCAGGACCAACCGCCCGCTCGACATTTCCCTGCGAAAAGACAAGGAAAAGGATCAGGGGCTGTACTAAGAACAAGAACATTAAGAAAATGTTTATAAAGACAGTTTTTATTACTTCTTGTATTTTTAAATTTAACAGGAATGAAGTGGGATAAGATCAGGAAAGAGATTTTGATATGGAAGAGAAAACAAGGAAAACTTTATTATCATGATTTTATTTATTTTAGAACATTTTTTATTTTTGGGTTCGGACCCAGTCATAAGTAATTACTTCGCCCGTGTTTCTAAGGATAAAGAATTCATTCCTTCGAAACATCAGGTTGCGTAATACTTTTTCAAGTATCGTCCATTGATCGGAAGCATATGTCATTTTCCCTGGCAATTCACTAGCTGGTAGGAGCCTCCTGAGTAGACTGCCTCAACCACGAACGACCCTTCCCAAGTGGGTTCAAATTTTCCTCCTATCTTGCGGTGTGCAAGGATAGGTCTCTTGAGAACAAGAACTAAGTCACCAACTTTGAAGGTTCTTGGGCGGACCAGTTTGTCATGGGCTTGAACCATCTTAGCTTGGTATAATTCTAAATTCTGTCGCGCTGCAAGTCTTTTACCTTCCGGGCTTTCTAATTCCTCTAGTCGTAATTTGGCATTCTCTTCCGTCGTGATCTTATTTGCAGTCGAAATTCCGAGTGAAGGAAGCCGAACCTCTAAAGGTAACACTCGCCTCGGACCCATACACCGGAGCGTAAGGAGTAGCTTGAGTAGGAGTTCGAAGGTTGTCCGAGTAGGCCCATAAGGCTTCTAATAACTTCTCGTGCCAATTTCTCTTATTATCGTCTAAGATTTTCTTTAAGATTTGAACGAGAGTTTTATTAAAAGCCTCGACTGGGCCGTTTGCTCTTGGATAGTAAATTGTTGAGTATCGCCGGTCGATTCCGTGTCTCCCGACAAAATTATTGATTTGTGTGCTTCGAATTCGACCCATTATCCGAGATAATCTCGCGCGGCACTCCGAAACGGTAGACAACTTGGTTCTTGAAAAGCCGTAGCACGTGGTGTGCTTTCACTTCTCTCGATGGAACCGCCTCCGCCCACTTGGAAAAGTAATCCGTAGCCGCAAGAATGAAGCGATGTCCTTTTGAAGATGGTGGTTCTATTGGACCCACTATATCCGTGCCCCAACATTCAAATGGCCACGACGCAATTGTCGGATGTAGCACATTTGGAGGTTGGTGTAGAACCACTCCGTGTACTTGGCATTGGTGACGGCTCTTGGCGATTTTCATGCAATCGGTCATCATCGAGGGCCGGTAGTACCCTAGTCTTTTAATTTTTATTTTCATCTTCGGACTCGATCGGTGAGCGCCACGGAGTCCTGAATGCACTTCTTTAACAATTTTACGGGCCTCGGACCCGCTTAGGCACCTTAGCCACATTTGATCAAAAGACCTTCTGTATAACGTGTTGTTTATTAATGCGTATGACAGAGTTCTTTTCTTGATCTGATGGGCTAGCGACCTATCGTCTGGTAGCTTTCCTGTTTGCGAGTGTAGTCTATCAATGGCCGTCGCCAATCTTCCGTGTTTTCTACGTCACCGTTGTAACTCGATTCTTTTTCTTTTCTCGATTTGTGTATTGTGTCTATGTCGAGCTGTGATAGGACCTGATGTCCGTGAACTGACACTTCCACTGACTCATCATGCAAACAGGCAAATTCTTTTGCGAGGTGAGCTAACGCATCTGCTAAGGCATTTTCTTTTCAGGGAATTTTGTAGATTGTCACATTCGGAATTTGTTCCAACAACTGTATGGCATACTGGAAGTATTGCTCGAGTCTTGGTTTTAAAATTCTGTATTGTCCGGCGATCTGTTGAATGATTAACTGCGAATCCCAGTAGATGTTGATGTCTGTTATCCCCATTTGAATAGCTAATTCCAGCCCCGTTATGAGGGCTTCATATTCTGCTTCGTTGTTTGTACACGGTTCTGTTAAGTGGTAGGAGTATCTTAACATCCCCCGCTCCGGTGTTATAAAGATTAGCCCGATTCCTGCCTTACCGGGCACTATCACTTGCGATTCTTTGTCTTTGTGTGCTGAAGATGCTCCGTCGAAGTATAATTCCCAACTTCGATCATCAGGGTCTTCTAGGCTCATTATTTGTTCATCTGGCAAATAGTCATTGAGAGGAGATTCCGCCAAAGAGGTGTGCTTGCGAGGAAGTTCGCTAAGACTTGTCCCTTTACGGCACAAAGAGGCACGAAAGTTATATTGAATTGCAATAATATCATTGACCATCCGGCAAGTCCGCCGGAAAGTGTTGGACGGGTCATCAAGTATTGCAATGGATTAAACTTCGAGATCAGGTTGACCTTATGAGAAAGCATGTAGTGCCTGAGCTTTTGAGCGGCGAAGATCAGGGCCAAATAATGTTTTTCAATTGTGGGATACCTTATTTCCGTCGGAAGTAAACGACGGCTTAAATAGTAAAGAGCATTTTCTTTACCCTCATCATTGACTCAGGCTAACGAGGCTCCGAGAGAGTCGTCTAAAGAAGCGGTATAAAGTATCAGCGGTCTACCCGAGACTCGGGGCTGCTAAGACAGGAGGTGTCATTAAATATTGTTTAATGTCTTCGAAGGCCCTCTCGGCATTTCTCTTCCCAAATAAATTTGGCGTCCTTTTTAACTAGTGCCGAGAAAGGCCGACACCTACTCGACAAGTTCGAGATAAAGCGTCGAAGATATGCCAACTTCCCTTGAAAAGATCGTAGTTGTTTTAAGGTTTTGGGAGGCGGCATTTCTAAGATGACTTTAATCTTTTCTGGGTCGATTTCAATTCCACGATGTCGGACAATGAATCCTAAGAATTTCCAGGAGGTGACGCCGAAGGCGCATTTTAAGGGATTCATCTTAAGGTTAAATTGTTTTAATCGTTCGAAAACAATTCTCAAATCATACAGGTGGTTTTCCTTTACTTTGCTTTTGATGACCACATCGTCCACGTAGCATTCGACTTGATTGTGGATGAGATCATCAAAAATTCTTGTCATGGCTCTCTGATATGTTGCTCCTGCGTTCTTCAGTCTGAATGGCATCACAGTGTAGCAATATACTCCGATCGGTGTTCTGAATGCTGTAAGTTTTTCATCTTCTAGAGCCATTTTTATCTGGTTGTATCCTGAAGATCCATCCATGAATGAGAATATTTCATGTGTTGAAGCAATGTCGATCATTAGTTCTGGGATCGGTAGAGGGAACTCATCCTTTGGACATGCCTTGTTTAAATCTCTGAAATCCACACAAATTCTGATCTGACCATTCTTCTTTCTGACTGGCACCACATTGGCTAACCAAGTCGGGTATTGTTCTTCACGGACAAATTTAGCGTTTATTAACTTTTTAACTTCAGCTATGACTTGTTGTTCGATTTCTAGATGCATTCTTCTGGGACCTTGCCTCGGACCGGAGCAGTAGGATCCACTCCTAGCATATGGACTGCGACCTCTGGAGCTAATCCTGGCATCTCGTCATAGTTCCAAGCAAAACAGTCTTTAAATTCCATTAATAACTTGATTATTTCTTCGGAGTCTTCTTTGTTGAGTAAGGAGCTAACAAAGGTAGGTCTAGGCTCTTCGCTAGTACCTAAGTTAACTTCCGTTAACTCATCTATTGTAGATTTAATCTCTTCTTCGAATTCTGGTGGAGCATCTCCAATTTGTAAATCTTCAAATTCTTTTGTAGTTTCCATGCAGTTTTCATTAGTCTTGCAAGTGACAACCATGCAAAATTCAGTATCGTCAACTGATCCTACTGTGTCGAATCCGAGACCATGCTTTGAATTGGGTGGACGACCGGAGTTATTCCATAATTTTTCAAAATGTTGTGATTGACCTTTTGTCCATTGTCGAGGTAAGAAACCACGCTGAATTAAATTTTGAACACAGGAAGAGTACCACTCAAAAGGTAATTCCATTAATTCTGATGAAGTAGCATCTTCAAATTGTACATTATTTTCAGTTTTGGAGGAAGTAACACCATGGTAGAATTTGATTGGCTTTGCACCACCGCTACGTACCTCTTTGACCACCATACCCTCGATCTTATTAGAATGGATCGGGGTTAGGGTCATAGTATGTACATAGTGGTTAATCTTCTCATACATCGATTTATATTCTTCGTTCTTCTCATCTTCGAGAGAGATCTTGAATTGCGTCTTTTTCCAACTTATTGTCGCTGCTTCTTGTTTGATCTCTTTTTCTTCTTCGGAACTATCTTCCCAATCAACATTGATGGTCGGTTTCCTCCGTCCAACCTGTCCTAACGTCTCTACCACGACCTCGTCCCCGGCCTCGACCTCGGATGCGAGTTGTGGAGAAACCTTCACCATCTCGCCGTAGGGAGTGGTGAGTGGCTCGTTGGACTAGAACTTCGTAGTTCTTCGTTGTCTCGAACTTTCTTTGCTTCATTTGTCATGGTATCTCCGGAGAAAATTGTTTTCTTCGGTGGTGCATAATAAGTCGCATCTTCATGGATTCCAATTTCATGTACGGAGAATGGTTGTAAGTCACCTTTGATGCACCGTTCCCCTCCATCGTAGTATTTGATGAACTGGTGTACAGATGATGGTACCATCTTGTTTTCATGTATCCATGGTCGGCCCAGTAGAGAGTTGAACGATGTTTCTGAATCAATTATGTGAAATTTTGTGGTTGTCTTTGCTAAGTCACCGGTCTTCATTAGTAGTGTTATCAATCCGAGGGCTCATTCTCCTTTCTGGTTGAATCCTCTTAATAACATTTTGTCGGCTTCGAGCTCGCGAGCATCAATTTCTAAATATGCTAGTGTTCAAAGACTCATTATATTGATTGATGCTCCTGGATCCACCAATACTCTGGAGAGCGTAAACTTCCCAATTGTAATCGAAATGTACAAAGGTCGGTTATGGTCTCGTCGTCCCAAGTAGTAGGTTATTGTCCGTGAAGGTAACACCTCGTCGTTCCTTTAACGAGCAAACCTCATCTAAGGAATCTCCGGCCATTTGAGCTAGGCAAATTTCTGGATCAAGTAAGGCCTTGATCAGAGCTTCTCTCTTCTCCTTTGATAAGATGAGAGCGTCGTAGATGCTCAGTTTGGCTGGCAGTTTCCTAAGATGGGCTAGCACATTGTAGTCCACTTTATTTTCATGTGTTTCAACTTCTTCTCGAAGGGGTATTTATTCTGCCGAGGTTGGTTCTTCTTGAACAACCACATGCTTTCCTTTGTCCTTTGGACCCATTCTCGGAGGTAGAACTCTTCCACTTCTTAAGTTAACTTCTCTAATTTCTTCTGAATCTAGTATTGAATTTGCTGGTGTTTCCTCCTGAATCGGAATGACAGGTTCTTCCGGATTAGTTTCAGAGTCTGAAGGCTCTAATTCTATTGTGACTGGAGCTCCTCGAAACTAGTAGATAGATTCGTTGCTTGTTGAACTCTCGTAGCCTCCTTGGTGGATGTCTTCTTCGTCATCGTGATCGTCGAGATTGTGTATGATTTGAGAATTGTCATTTGTATCGAAATTGATGTCAGGATTGTCGCTAGTTACATAATCGTTAGAAACAGTCAAAACGTAGCCAACTCCATCACCCTTATCATTATAAGATCCCACCGAAGTGAGCAGATAATCATACGAGTCGGAGGTTCGAGGGATTTCTCCCCGAATCGGAAACAACTATCCTAGGATAAGCGAGCCCCTAGTCTAGCCTTAGGAGCCTCGGTCTTCTCTTCTTCATCAATTTTCTTCTTCTCTTCAATCGTCTCTTGTTGAGGTGGTTCTTCTATCGCAAGTGATAGTGCCGACTTGACGGGTTTCGAACTCTGAATTGCAGCTCGCACCGAAGCGGTCTGGATGCTGTCTAAAATCTTTTTTGAAGACCTTGTCCAAGCGGTAGTCCATCCATCGTCAGTCGCATAGGGATCTATCGGAACAATGAGATCAATTGAGACAACATTGACGGAACCTCCTTTCTGGGGTTCCTTCATGTACTCCTTTGGGATTGTTATATTCCCTTTCCGAAGGTTGTCGTTGAGCCAACTCTTGAAGGTAATGCAATCTTCTATCTTGTGTCCAAGCATCCGGTGATAAGGGCAAAAGTTGGGATCACCTTTCTTGTTGACTTCTTCTGGTCTCTTAGGCTCTAGCAGCTGGAAATCTGGAGTCTTCATCGGACTACGGAACATTTTCGGCACTCGCCTCTTTCTTGAATGGATATTCCCCGCTCGAAGCTCCCTTAATGTACGTTGCGGACGAGGCGGTTGTTCATACTATGGAGATGACTGATAGCTGGGTCGGGGTTGCTGGTAATTCTGTTGAGGTTGCGGTGGTCGTTTGGACGATATTTGTATCGGTTGCTTGCCTTTGTCGACTGCTGCAACGATCCCGGATTTCTTTTCAAAAGTCTTCACAGGCCTTTGCTTGTCTGTCTTGTCGGCGAAACTTAATTGCTTCGCCTCCTCTTGCAAGCTCCCGGCCTTGCTTAACAACTTCTCGAAAGTCTTAACAGTGAATCCTTTGAGGAGAAGTGCTATCGGGCCGTGAATGCTTTTAAGTAAGCTGCCGATTGCATGTTGCTCTTGTAGTTGTGGTTCACACTTCATGCTTAAGTTCCTCCATCGAAGTATGTAATCCACCAAAGTTTCGTTCGGCTTCTGCTTCTCTACCACTAAATCACCTATAATGATGTGGTGCTGAGCTCCGGCGAATCGCTTGATGAAGAGGTTTTCTAGTTCTGAGAACGTCTTCACTGAACCATTCGGTAATTCTGCATACCAATCAAAGGCGATCCCTGACAGGCTGCTGACGAATTATCGGAAGAGTAATGCATCTCTCCCGCCGGCATTGCAACAACTGGCACGAAAGTGTGCAACATGCTATCGGGGGTTCCCGGTTCCATCAAAGGTCTTGAACAGAGGTGGTACGAAGCCTTTTGGGTATTAGACAACGTCGAATTCTTCCAGGTAAGGTCTACCCGTCCGAATGGATGTCCTGCTCTTTGATTGTGCTAAGGCTTCTCGCACCTGCTGTTCTACCAAGCTTTTGATATCTTTTTCTGGAATCATACTTTGTGTTGTATCTTTCTTTAGCTGATCATCCTCGTTGATGGATGTAATCTCCTTTCCTCCGTCCACAATGTGAATGACCTCTGGGGGTGTTTCTCTTTGGGGTTGCACTTGACTTTGGAGAGTGGCTAGGGCTACAGCCATCTCTTCCATCCTCTTCGCCATTTGGGCGATCGTATCGTCTTTCTCTTGAAGCTGTCTTCTCATCACTTCTGGCTCCTCTCTTTCTGCGGCTGCAGGAGCACCTTGTGAAGCTGACGAAGCTCGTGTTTCGACCATGTTGATTTCTGCATACTCATCGTCCATGAATTCCGATGAATCAATCTCATCTCCAAATGGTATGTATTCGAGTAGTGGTGTGTACTCAGGGATTTCTGGGATTTCCTCCAGGAAAGCGACTTCAGCAGCTCTGGCCTTCCTGGCAATCTTCCTACTTCTGTTCCTTCTTTGGGTCCGTGTTAGTGATGGAATTCTTGAGCTGGACCCGATTTCAAAAACATAAGGTCTCACAGGAAAGTCTATACCCTCCACGGTAGCAGGCTCACCATAGTTCTGGATTTCCTTCCCATTTAATCTGGCAGAAGCCGGGGTAGGTGCAGAGACAACTAGACCGATGGGGGTAGCAAGAACAGTCCTCCTGCGGACAGCAGTACTCCTCTCAGTTGGAATCTTTTGCAGGGGAGGAAACTCTTGGGTTGACCTAAGGTTGAACTCGATCAACGGCTTCTCAGTTTCAGATACCTTGTTCGTCAGCGCGAAAAGGGAAACGTCGGTGATCTTGACATTTTTGTTCTCGAATCCTTGTCCAAACCGGATGATCCCATTGTCGGGCAGCTCATCCTTGTAAACAACGAAGTCCAGTCCATTGGTGAAGGAGAAAATCAGCTTTGGGGCCTCCATTTCCGCAGGGCAGATCCTAATTGTCAGTCCCAAGTTATGCTTCTTCTCATCAGGACGAAAAGAAAGGAATTGAAAAGAGTCCGAACACATTCTTGTTCATGTATTTATAAGAAGGAGTTATTTGTTAAAAGAGTCATTCATTAAAGGGTTTGTTTGTTTAGAACGGAATGTTCAAAGGTGTAGAGAAGGTAGGGAATCCGATTCAGAGTTGGAAAGGAAAAGAAAGTCTTATGCAAGACTTCTCGACTCGAAGGATTACTCCTAAACTAACACTTATTGGGGGTCCACCCCACCTCAGAAATGAGGTAGAAGGATCTCGGAACCTCTCTGTTTAGGGGTGTCTAAACAGTGGCTCCTAAATCCGAGAGAATGTTAGCTATACTTGTTCAAGGTAGAAATGAACATAGTATTCCAACGGAAAGAAGAATGGCTTGATCCACAAGGGACATGGATACACTACCGATTTTTGAAAACAGAATTGTCTGATTAAAAATGGAGAGAGGAATTGTCCCCAGCGGAGTCGCCAGAAATATGTCGGCATTATTTTTTTTAGGTTGTGTTGTATTTAGAAAAGGGGTCGCCTAACAGAAATTGTGGGCGAATTTTAAGATTTTAAATTTAGTTTAAATATATATAATTTGAAAAGTAGTATTTGATTTTGAAAATAATTTTAAATTTGAAAATTTTAAGATATGAAATCAAGCCGATCTCACATCCCAAATAGTTTATATAAACAAGCACCGCACTACAAACCGTGTATCTATCCCTGAGGATAGACACACTGCTTGATGGTGGGGCTCGATTAAATAAACTAAAAGATTAGTGACATACGTTTGGTATGCGAACCAATTTTATGTGCCAACAAATTCCCCTGCTTAATATGAAAAACATTAAACAGGGTTTATATTACCTGGGTTCTTTAAAATTCCCTACAAGGGCAAGCCCCTATAGTTAATTACATCTTAAGTGACGGGAATCACCTAAGAAAACTCTCGATAATAATCAATAGTTCTGCTCTCAAGAATTTCAAAGTTTAAGTTTTCAAAGCATTGAATTTTGGAATTTCGAAGGGAATGGATCAAGTTTGGAACATTTTGTTTTGGGAATTCAAAGGAAGAAAGGTAGGAGAAATCACAGATCCGAAGCGAACTTCGGTAATTTCCCAACTATCCTATTGTTTGGCTTAGATTTAGGAAAGTCCTAATGTTTATTTAATGTTTTGATCTTGCCAGTTTTAGTTAATTAGGACTTATACCCGTATGACATGATCATACAAATGGCCTGGAAGATGTGAGGGTTTATGTCGTATCGGACGACTACCTCGGAATCCTAAGACCGGTTAGGGCTTAATTTGCAATGCAAATGTCTAACAAAAGGTTGAGGATTTATGTTGCGCTAAGCAAACTACCTCAAAATCCTATGGCTTTGTTGTTTAATTCTAGGAATGTTTTGCTGATGTAGATTCAAGTTTTGCTGACGACGATGGCCGTGCTGCCCACTATGCTCCAAGCTCCTTGTTGTTGCAGAGGTTTAGTTTTAGAAGTCATAAATCAGGAGATGAGAGAAGTGTTTTGGTTTAGAGAAGTCTTAATTTCCAAGTGTTTTTGTGTTTTAATTAAAACAAATCTTAAAGTTGATTATAACGACACCGGTTAAGATCCCACGGTTCCATCCTTCCGGCATCGTTATTTTTATCGGATTCACTTAGTCCGGATGAATTTGCTAAACTCAACGGAATGAGTTCCACACTTTCATTTAGGCCGTGGGAAATCCCGTTAGCAACACGTAGGTTACATCATCCGAGGTATTCCCGATCATCCAACAGGACGTTTTAATTTAGTTGTAATTGTAGTTTTGTATTACTGTTTGTGATTAAATTTTGAGTTGTTTTATATTTTGAAATGTTGTGGCGGTGAATTTTATCTTGTAATGACTTTTAATTTAGTTTTGGTTTCAGTTTTAGGGACTATCCTAAAGGTGTTGGTTTTCATGCAACGAGTTGTTTATCATGCAAGAAAAAGTAAGTGCGATGCAATTAAAGAAATTGCAATAATGTAAATTGCAATAAAATAAAAGCGTACCTGGAGGTTCTTCCTGTCATCCCAAGCTGCACTTAAAACACAATTAGAATTTTTAAACAAGTTCCTAGGTAAAGCTAAGGGAAGGGTTATGGTTTTTTACCAAATTCCTAATCCTATAGCTAGTCATTTCCTATGACGTCTGGGTCTTTGTGTTTTAGTTTGAGGACGATTTTCTTCATCAAAGAATAATTAAATTCAATTGTTCTTATGAACATCCTATCATATCGAGGAAGTGCTTAAGACAAATCTTAAACATCTTTTCAATATTTCTAGGATTGTTTTAAGTCCAAATGAATTTAATTATACAAATGAATTAATCGTCCGGGAATTCAAGTTTTGTTGTTATCTTGCTCAGTGAACTAGGACATTTGAATATCCTATAGATGAAGTAACATTTCATTTAATGTTCTGTTTAGGAGTTATAATAAGCAAAGCTTTCGAGGGCAAATTGGTGTTCAAATAATTTAATTTAAGTTAATGGGTTTAAATTTGGAATAATGTTCAAGTTGTTTTATATTTAATTTCTTTATGTCTTAGGTAATGTTATTTAATTCAATTTCATTTAACTTTAATTTAATTTAATCTAATTTTAATTTTAATTTAATTTAATTTAATTCAATTTAGTTTGATTTGATGTTAAATTAATTTAGTTTAATTTGTTTTAATTTCCTTTAATTTAATTTAATTTGATTTAATTTTAATTTAATTTAATTTAATCTAATTTAATTTAATTTAATTTTAATTTAATTTAATTTAATTTAATTTGTTTTAATTTAATTATTTAATTTGATTTAATTTAATTTAATTTAATTTAATTTAATTTAATTTAATTTATTTGATTTTATTTAATTTAATCTTTAATTTAATTTTATTTTTAATTTTAATTTAATTGAAATTTTAAAAAGAGTTTAATAATTTAACTTTTTAATTTAATTTAATGATTAGTCCTTTAACATTTTAAAATTTAAATTTGAATTATCATTTTTAATTAGGAATTAAATATTACTCAAATGATTAATTTAGGGATTTTTTTAAATTAAAGAATAAATCTCTTCCTAATAATAATATCCCTATTTAATAATTCCAATTTTATTATTCTTCCAAATTTAATCAATTATTAAATTAAGGTTTATTTTAATTATTTTAAATTGTTTAATGGGTTTCTACCCTTTAATTATTTAAATTTCAATCATCCAAATCATATTAGGGTCAAATATTTTACTTGTTAATTTTTATTAAACCTAAAGTTTTAATTAGGGGTTAAAAATTTTTAATTACCATTTTACCCTTCAAGCTTAATAATTTCATAACTCACTAAATTGGGCTCAAATGTACTTGAAATTTTTATGTGACTTCACTCATATGCCAATAAAGACATGAGAGTAGAAAATGTGATTTTTCAGTATTTAATTTATTTATATAATTATTTTTAGTGGAAAATAGGAATTTCCAAGGAAGATTTAATAATATGACCAAGGGAAGGTTTCTGTCCCTAAGAAAATTATGATACATTTCTAATGACCAGAGGACCACTTGGACCAATTTTGGTGATTTTTTGAATTATATTATTTTTATTATAATTATTTTAAGTTTTGGAGTGTTAATTAATTTAAAAATAAAATAAAAGTTGAAAAAGAAATTTATATTTTTCAAAACTCTCTCTGATATCAAGGAAATCAGAGAATCATTTTTTACAATTTTCTAATTTTTCTTTGATTTATTATAATTATTTTAGTGAAAATGCTAGAAAATACATTTTTTTAATTTTAAAATTACCCTAGGGCTTTAAAATTTAATATCTCATTAAATAGACCTAATAAAAATATGGGATTTATTCCTAAGTGATTAAAATTTAAAATGTGACATTTTGGTGAATTTTATTATTTTTATGATTTTTAATATTTTTTAATTATTAAAATATTAAAATAATACCAAAAAATCAACTTTTTTAGAAAATTGAAATTTTAATTTTCTTAAATTCCCCTAATATCAGAGAGTCTCCAAAACCAATTTGGTGAATTTTTGAAAGGTATTTTGAAAGTTATGAATTTTTAAATTTTAAATTGCCTAAATGGCTTAATCAACCCATTTAGTAGGGCTAACCAAGTCCAATTGACTTCAAATTTTTATGGTGGATTCCTCTGATCCTAAAGGTCAGTGGAGAATTGATTTCAAGTCAATTTGTTGTATGGTTAGCTCTAATTAATTAGGGACCTATTTTGGGTGTTTAAGCCAATTAGGGTTATTTTAAATTAGTTAACTCAAAACCTATTTTTCCTAGGGTCCTCTTGTCATAAGAGACATCACCAAATTTTCCTAGAATTTATTTCACAACATGCTAATTATTGGAATTAAAATACTCAAAACAGTAACATGAACTTGAAAAATCATTAACTTCTCATAGGGATGGCCTCTAACTTTGGAAAATTCAGGGAATGTTCCCAAATTTAGAGGCTTCAAAAGCCCTATGGTCTCATGCCATGGTGAATTTCCTATATGCATGGAGAATTAAAACAATGCAGAGGGTAAATAAATCATTAAAAATAAAATACTTGATGAAATTAAATGATTTCTTTTCCACATTATTCTCCTCTGTTCACTGAGCAAGAGGGTATTTTTATTTTATTTTTCTAATTTTCCTACACAAAGTTATGGATTTTTGAAGTTTAGGGGAATTAAATAAATCAAAAATACCCTAATTTTCTATTTATCCACGCGGCGCCCCGTCATCCTCGGCATCTCCGAACGGCCACGCGGCGCGCTCCCATTCGATGCCGCCTTCCGACTCAGCGCCACGCGGCCCGCAGTTCACGTACCATCTCCTGGTCCGAAGCCATCTGAACTGTCCGTCCGCGCGTGTATTGAATGGACGGCATCCATTCATCGTCCCCAAGCGCCCTCACCCGAGAGCCGTCCACACTAAATCCCTAATATCTCACTTGATACTCAATGGATTTTCGTGTTCTTATACTCTATGGATTCGTCTTGAAGAGACGAATACATCTATACGGTGATCATGCATTGAAATTAAAGCATTTGAAATGGAGAATCTCCAGAAGCTCGGGATGAAGAATTAGCTCATACCTTTGCTCAGAGAAGTGTGGCTTCAATATGATGGTTGTGTCACCTTCGATTGGATCCCAGCAAGCTCCAGATGAAGTCTCCTGGTCTGGTGAATCGCCTAGGTATGATTTCAACCACAGCCGATCACAAAGCTTGGAGGCTGGAGCAACTGGGTGGCCTGGAGATGGGGCTTTCAGTGGGAAACTTCTCCTCTTGGTCTGGTGAAGGTGTAGGACCAATCAATTTGAAGATTGATCCACTGTGAAGAAGTGTCCTGGTTTTTGGGCAAAAGTTTGAGCTCAAAATTGAGGTCAGCTGGAGGGAATTGGGGCTGGAATTCAGTGGGGATCAAATGCTCTATGTGTGGGGAGTAGTCTGGAACAATTTTTGCAGAGTTTCTTTAATGTTTGTTTCGGCACCTCTCATGGCCGAGAGGGGGTGGTGTTTAAATAGAGGTGGCTGGAGAGCCTCACGGGGATGGCCAAGGGTTGGGATCGACTTGCTTAGGTCGAGGGCAGAACAGCCATGGTAGCCATTGGGCATGGGGCGGCTCGACGAGGTGGAATTCCAAAGTTTGGCTCCTCCCCATGTCTCGGCCATGGAGTTTTCCGGCGACCCAGGCGGCTGGCCGGCACGCATGGGTCACCCTCAGGTCCAGGTGGGTCAGGGCTGGGGTTTAGTGCAGTCAATTGCAGTTGGCCATGTGTAAAGGTGTTGAATCAAAGTAGAAGGGGAAGGGATCATTTTAGCTTAATTTGGGTCAACCCATGGTTTTGGGCATGGTGCACCCTCCAAGGCCTGGTTTTGGGCTGAAAAGGATCACTTGGGTCAGCCAAGAGAAAATGGTGTGGTCTCCATCCATGATGAGGTGGCTAAGCATGGTTTAGTGTGTGACATGCTTAAGGTAAAAGGGCTTAAGAAGGATTAGGAAAGGGGTTCCCCCTTTTGCCATTAATGGCTTGATCACATGTCAAACCTTCCATGGCTTCATGTGGCTTGTACATGGCTTGCATGGCTTGTCTTTGGCTTGGGGAAAAGCTTGGTCAATTTCATGAAAATGGATTTTAGAAATTTTTGGTAATTTGATGGAAATTTGTATGAAGCTTGATTTGGAATGGTTTAATTGATGATTTTGAAACTTAGGGGTGATTTTGATTAAATGGATGATGAGGGGAAGTGCCATGTGGGCTTTGGATGAATTTGGGCTTTTGAATTTGAAGGAAGTGGGCTTTTAGGAAGGTTTAAGGGAAGTGGGCTTTTTGAATTTTAAAATGGATTTTAGGATGAAATTTTGGTAAAGGCTTGGGCCAAATAATTGTTGGGTTTAGCTCATAGATGTGTCATGAGTGACTTGGAGCAAATTGGGTGTGATTTGGGTTTGAATTGGGTTGAATTTGGGCTCCTTTGGTGAATGGGCCAATATAGGTCAAAGTGGGCTAACTTGGGCCAATGTTGGGCTAGGGTTGAAATTGATGTAAAATTAATGTTGGGAAATGTTTATGGGAGTGTTTTAAAGAGGTTTTGACTTTGGTTGGGCTTTGATTTTGGGGTTTGGGCTCATTTGGGTTAGGTTTGGGTTTAGGTCAAAATTGGGCCTTTTAACTTTGGGTTGAATTTGAATGGGGTTTGGGTCTAAATGTTGGGCAAATCATGTTAGTGTTTTGTTTGTGGGGATGTTAAGGAAGATTTGGAAAAGATTTGGTGTTAATTGGGGTTGAATTGGGTGAGTTTGGGTTATGTTTGGGTCATGGGTCCAAATTGGGCTTTAAGGCCAAACGTGAAATTGGATCCAAATGTCAATCAAATTGGACTTGGATTTGGTCTAGATTGGTGTTGGGATTGTTGAATTGAAGTTTAGAATTGAATTGTACCAGAATTTGGGTCAATTGGATAGGTTTGGTTTGACATTGGTTCACTTGAGTTAAAATGGGTCAAATTAGGTTTTTTGATAAAAGTGGGGCAAATTAACAAAATTGGCCCATGGTGTAGTTGAACAAAATGAAATTGAGAATATTTGGGATTTTTTGAAATTTTCTGGGAATTTTCTGAATTTTTAGATTTTTGGGTCAAGAGGGGTATTTTGGGTATTTAGAGGGTATTGGGAGGTATTCTTGGAATTTTTGATATTTTTGGCTATGGATGATCAATTTAAGTTGAGAGAAATGTTTAGGAATGTCTTTGGGGAAATTTGGGTGATTTGGAAATTTTTGAGAAATTTGGGTAGTTTGAAGGGTTTTGGGTAGGCTAAGCGGGTGTAGGGTCCCGGGGGTCAAAAATTGAAAATTTGGAAAATTGAAGATTGGGTGAATGTAAGTGGAATAAAATCATTTTGGTTGAGCCATGAAGCCATATCAAGTCCACATGAGCCATGAAGGGACTCATTTGAGGTATCCGCATTGTTGTTCCTAACCCTCTTGCTCGAGGGCTTAGGGGTTAAGGACCATCCATGTGAATCACTTACATGAGTCGGGAGGTTAAGTTAGGTATAGGTGTGTGAAAGTGTAGTGTATAGGTGTAGTGTGTGTGTAAGTCAGCCCCTTCACCAGACCAGGCCACCTAGGGTAGTCCTAAGGCCAAAGAATCCTATAGGAACTCATCCTTTAAACTTCCACATTTGATTTTAACCCTCTAGGTGATTAGGGGTCTACAATCAAGTTTGTGGAGTTTGCAGGGAGTTAAGAAGTGGTTTGAATTTCTAAAATGTGGTGGATCCCAATTCTAGTCCTCTAAGATAGTCAAAGGAAAAGCCTAAGGCTAGATCCTAAGTACTAAAAAGAAGAAGAGAAGACCTCATCAAAAATGAGGTCAACAGGGTTTGGTAGCTGAAATTCGTCCTTTGGACATGCTTTATTTAAATCTCTGAAGTCTACGCAGATTCTGATCTGACCATTCTTCTTTCTGACTGGTACCACATTGGCTAACCAGGTGGGGTATTGTTCTTCACAGACAAATTTAGCGTCGATTAGCTTCTTAACTTCGGCTATTACTTGTTGCTCAATTTCTATACGCATTCTTCTGGGAGGTTGTCTGACTGGAACAGAAGTAGGATCTACTCCTAATTTGTGAACTGCGACTTCTGGAGCTAATCCTGGCATTTCATCGTAACTCCAAGCAAAACAGTCCTTGAATTCCATTAGTAGCTTGATTATTTCCTCAGAATCTTCTTTATTGAGTAAGGAGCTAACAAAGGTTGGCCTAGACTCCTTGCTAGTACCTAAGTTAACTTCCATTAACTCGTCTATTGTAGATTTGATTTCTTCTTCGAATTCTGGTGGAGCATCTCCGATTGGTAGATCTTCGAGATCTCCTGAGGCTTCTAAGCAGTCTTTATTAGGTTCGCAAGTGACAACCAAGAAAAATCCCATATCGTCAACTGATCCTACTGTGCTGAATCCGAGACCGTGTTTTGAATTGGGAGGTTGACCGGCATTATTCCATAGTCTTTCAAAATGTTGTGATTGACCCTTTGTCAATTATCGAGGTAAGACACCACGTTGAATTATATTTTGAACACAGGGAGAGTAACACTCAAAAGGTAATTCCATTAATTCGGAAGAAGTAACATCTTCAAATTGCACATCTTTTTCATTACTGGAAGAAGAAGCACCACGGTAAAACTTGATTGGCTTACTACCACCATGCACTTCTTTGACCACCATACCCTCAATCTTACTAGAATGGATCGGGTTCAGGGTCATAGTATGTACATGATAGTTAATCTTCTCGTACATTGATTTATATTCTTCATCCTTTTCATCTTCGAGCGAGATCTTAAACTGGGGTTTCTTTTAACTTATTGTCGCTGCTTCTTTCTTGATTTCTTCTGCTTCTTCGGAAGTGTTTTCCCAGTCAACTTCGATGATCGGTTTCTTCTGTCCAACTGTTCTAACATTTCTTCCACGTCCTCATCCCCGGCCTCGACCTCGAGTGCGAGTTCTAGAGAAATCTTCACCATCTCGCCGTAAGGGAGTGGTGAGTAACTGTTGAACTAGAACTTCAGGTTCTTCATCATCTCGAATCTCTTTTGCTTCATTTGGTATGGTATTTCTAGAAAAGATTGTTTTCTTTGGAGGCGCGTAGTAGGCCGTATCTTCATGAATTCCAATCTCGTGTATGGAGAATGGTTGCAAATCACCTTTGATACACTGTTCCCCTCCTTCATAATACTTTATGCATTGGTACAGAGACGACGACACCATCTGGTTTTCATGGATCCACGGTCGGCCCAGTAGAGCGTTGAACGATATCTCATAATCAATTATGTTAAATTTTGTGGTTGTCTTTGCTAAATCGCCGGTCTTCATTAGTAGTGTTATCGATCCAAGAGCTCTTTCTCCTTTTTGATTGAAGCCCCTTAATAGCATCTTGTCTGCTTCAAGTTCGCGAGCATCAATTTCCAAAAATGCTAGCGTCCGAAGGTTCATTATGTTGATTGATGCTCCTGGATCAACCAACACTCTCGAGAGCATAAACTTTCCAATTGTGACTGAAATGTATGACGGTCGATTGTGATCTACTGTTCCCAGTAATAGATCATTGTCTGTGAAGGTAACACCTTGCTGTTCTTTTAACGAGCAAACCTCGTCAAAGGAATTACCGAATATTTGAGCTAAACAGATCTCTGGATCAAGTAAAACCTTGATCAGAGCCTCCCTCATCTCCTTTGACATGATCAGAGTGTTGTATATGCTTAGTTTGGCTGGTAGCTTCCTAAGATGGGCTAGCACATTATAGTCCACTTTATTACAATTTTCCTCGGGTTCTTCCCGAATGGGCAATTCCTCTGCTGGGGTTGGCTCTTCCTGAGCAACCACCTGCTTTCCTTTATCCTTTGGACCCATTCTCGGTGGCAGAACTTTTCCACTTCTTAAATTTACTTCAGTTATTTCTTCTGAATTTAGTGTTGAATCTACCGGTGCATCCTCTTGAATTGGAACAACTGGCTTCTCTGAAGTTGTTTCGGTATTTGATAGTTCTAATTCAATAGTGATCGGAGTCCCTTGGAATTCACAAATGGACCCGTTTATTGTCGAGCTTTCGTAGCCTCCTTTGTGAATATCTTCTTCGTCGTGGTCGTCGAGGTTATGTATGATTTGAGAATTGTTATTTGTATTGGAATCGAGATCCAGATTAAGTCGGTTGTTGCTAGTTACGTAATCATTAGAAAAAGTCAAAATTTAGCTAACGCCATAACCTTCATCTCTTTCCGCAGTTGATGGGGCACCTTGCGAAGCTGATGATGCCCATGTCTCGACCATGTTGATCTCAGCATACTCCTCATCCATGAACTCTGAGGAGTCAACTTCATCTCCTAGTTCTTCTTCTCTTTCTTTTTCTAACTGTCGGATGTCAGTCCTTAACTTATCCATGGCATCCTCCAGTGGCCCTTTTCGCACGGTCCCGCAATTGCCTTGTGACGGTTGTTGAATTTCTTTTTTGGGAGTCTCCTTCATCGCAGTAGCACTTTCTTCTGACTCGAGCATCCTGATGAGACTTTTCTTCTTAGGACATTATTTTGGCCTCAGCTCACTAGTAGTAGGTCGCCATACCATCCTTCTTGCAGCCGGAAGCCTAGGACTGGATGGTCTGTCGGCTATGTGCTGGAAGGTGGTATCCTCCCTAATTTGCAGTCCTGATACGATAACAGGTGAGCCTCTTTCACTAGCTCAGACTTTCTTCTTCGGTCTCTCTATGGCAGTGGCAGGCTCCACTCGTGGTCTGAGGCAGGATTTAATTGGCACTCGTCCCATCCTTCTAAGAATTTCTGACACAGGTCATCCTTCCTTCCTGGCCAATTTCTCGACTAATGCTCGCAATCGGGTAAGCGGTGTAGCCTTGCTCTTCTTCTTCTAGCTATCACTGTAATATGCGGGCTGAGGTAATGCAGCAGCAATCCTTCTAGCATCTTCCTCATTAGATGCGGCAGAGAGCAGGTGGAATCTACTTCCTTCTAACAGCGGCGAGTATTCTGGCAACAGTGGCAAGTATTCTGGCAGTTCTTCTTCTTTTTCTTCAGGGATTCCTTCAAGAAAGGCAGCTTCAGCTTCTCGGACTTTCCTGATCTTAGCAATCTTTCTGTTCTTATTCCTTTTCTGTGTTCAGGTTAAGGGTTTATACCTTGAACTGGACCCTATCTCGAAAACAAACGGTATCGCGGCAAAGTCCGAACCCTCCACGGTGATAGGCTCATAATCAACTTGGATTTCCTTTCCCTTTAGTTTGGAGGGAACAAGGGTAGGTGCAGTAATGACCAGACCGGTGGGGGTAGACACAACAGTTCTGGGGACAACAGCTAACTTCCTGTGAATGACAGTGTTTCTTTCAGTCGGGACCCTTTGCAGGGGAGGGAACTCCTGAGTTGACTTTAAGTTGAATTCAATCAGAGGTTTCTCAGTTTCAAGCACTTTGTCAATAAGTGCGAAGAGAGTGACGTTAGTGATCTTGACATTTGTATTTTTGAATCCTTGTCCGAAACAGATGATCCCATTGTCAGGTTGCTTATCCTTCTAGACAGCTAGGTCCAGTCCGTTGGTGAAGGAGAAAATTAGCTTTGGTGCAGTCGTTTCTGCAGGGCAGATTTAGAATATCAGTCCCGAGTTATGCTTCTTTTCGCTGTAAAGTTTAGGACGAAAAAGAAAGAGTCCGAACACATTTTCATTTATCTTAGTGTATTTGTGATTCTAAAAGGATTTATTCATCAGAAGAGTCGTTTATTAGAGGATCTGTTCATTAAGAATGGAATGTTTAAGGGTATAGAAAATGTAAAGGATTCGATTTAGGAAGATAAAGTCTTATGCAAGACTTCTCGACTTGAAGGATCGCTTCCTAAACTCACACCTATTGGGGGTCCACCCCACCTCAAAAAAGATGTAAAAGGATCTCAGAACCTCTCTTTTTAGGGGAGTCTAAATAGTGGATCCTAAATCTGAGAGGAGTTGGCTATACTCGTTCAAGATAGAAATGAACGGTGTATTCCAATGGAAAGAATAATTGTTTGGTCCACTAGGGGCATGGACTCACTACCGATTTATGAAAGCAAAACCATCTGATCAAAATGGAGAGAGGAACTAGTTCCCAAGCAGAGTCGCCAGAAATTGTTGGCATATCTTTAGGTTATATGTTGTATTTTAAAAAGGGGGTCGCCTACAGAAATTTTCGGTGAATTTTAAATTTTAAATTTAAATTAAATATATATATAATTTGGAAAGTAGCAATTGATTTTGAAAATAATTTTATGTTTGAAAATTTTAAGATATGAAATCAAACTGATCTCACATCTCGAAATAGTTTATATAAACGAGCACCGCACCACAAACCGTGTACCTATCTCGAAGAATAGACACACTGCTTGATGATGGGGCTCGATTAAATAAACTAGAAGATTTGTGACATCTGTTTTGTCTACGAACCAATTTTATAAGCCGACAAGTTCCCCTGCTTAATATAAAGGAATTAAGCAGGGTTTATATTACTCGGGTTCTTAAAGTTTCCTATAAGGGCAAGCCCTATAGTTAATTACATCTTAAATGACGGGAATCATTTAAGAAAACTCTCGATAATGATCAGTAGTTTTGCTCTCAAGAATTTCAAAGTTTAAGG
This sequence comes from Papilionanthe hookeriana x Papilionanthe teres, assembly GCA_022702705.1. NCBI lineage: Eukaryota > Viridiplantae > Streptophyta > Magnoliopsida > Asparagales > Orchidaceae > Papilionanthe > Papilionanthe hookeriana x Papilionanthe teres. The sequence continues at coordinate 171,220,626 of CM040424.1, forward strand.
TTTTCAAAGGATTGAATTTTGGAGATTTCAATAGCGAATGGATCAAATTTGGAACAATTTATTTCAGGAGTTCAAAGGAAGAAAATTAGGAGAAGCTGAGGAGCCAAGAAGAATCTTGGCAACTTCCCAAACTATCCTATTGTTTGGCTTTGAGTTTGAGGAAATTATGTAATGTTGCAATCCATCCAATTTTATTTAATTAGGACTTATATTCTAATGACATGATCATACAAATAGCCTCGAAGATGTGAGGGTTTATGTCGTACCAAACGACTACCTCGGAGTCCTAAGACCGGTTAGGGCTTAATTTACATGACATGATCATGCAAATTTCTAACGAGGAGGTTGAGGATTTATGTTGCACTAGGCAAACTACCTCGAAGTCCTATGGCTTGGTTATTTAATTTTAAGAAAGGTTTGCTGAAGTAGACTCAGGTTTTCCTGATGACAAAGGCCGTGCTGCCCACCATGCTCCGAGCTCCTTGTTTTTGCCGATGTTTAGTTTTAGAAGTCATAAATCAAACGATGAGAGAAGTGTTTTGGTTTAGAGAAAATCTTAAAATCCAAGTGTTTTTTAATATTTTAATTAAAACAAATCTTAATGTTGTTTAAACAGAACCGATTAAGATCCCATGGTTCCGTCATCCCTGCATCGTTATTTTCATCAAATTCACTTAGTCCAGATGAATTTGATAAACTCAACTGAATGAGTTCCACACTTTCATTTAGACCGTGGGAAATCCCATTAGCAACACGTGGGTTACATCATCCGAGGTATTCCCGATCATTCAACGAGACGTTTTAATTTAGTTAAAGTTGTAGTTTTGTTGTTCTGTTTGTGATTAAATTTTGAGTTGTTTTATATTTTGAAATGTTGTGGCGGTGATTTTTCATCTTGTAATGACTTTTAATTTAATTTTGGTTTCAGTTCATGGACTATTCTAAAGGTTTTGGTTTTCATGCAATAGTTGTTTATCATGCAAGAAAAGTAAAGTACAGTGCATGTAAGTAAATTGCAATAAAGTAAATTGCAACAAAGTAAAAGCATACCTGGAGGGTCTTCCCGTCATCCCAAGCTGCACTTAAAACACATTTTAAGGCATTTAAATATTTCAACAAGTACCTAGGTAAAGCTAATGGAGAGGTTTTGGTTGTCTACCAACGTCTCAATCTATAGCTAGTCATCTCCTATGATGTCTAGGTTCTTCTGTTTTGGTTTAAGGATGATTATCTCCATTAAAGAACAATTAAATTCAATTGTTCTTATAAACATCCTATCATATTGAGGAAGTGCTTAAGACGAGTCTTAAACATCTTTTCAATACCTCTAGGATTATTTTAAATCCAAGGGAATTTAATTATCCAAGTGAATTAATCATCCAAGAGTTTAAGTTTTGTTCTCTTGCTCAGTGAACTAGGACATTTGAATATCCTATGAGTGAAGTAACACTTCACTTGATACCTCATTTAAGAGTTATAATAATAAGAGCTTTAGAAGGGCAAATCAACTTATTAAGTATTTTAATGATTTAAACTTAATGATTTAATTTTAATTTTGACTTAATTATAAAAATGAGTTTAAGTTTGGAATAGTATTCAAGTTATTTTAGATTTAATTCTTAATGATTTAATTTAGTTTTGTTGATAAATGATTTTGATTTAATTTAATTCAATTTAATTTAATTTTAATTTAATTTAATTTAATTTAATTTAATTTAATTTAATTTAAATTTAATTTTGATTTAATTTAATTTAATTTAATTTTAATTTTAATTTAATTTAATTTGATTTTAATTTAATTTTAATTTAATTTAATTTAATTAAATTTAAATTTAAATTTAATTTAATTTAATTTAATTTAATTTAATTTAATTTTAATTTAATTTAATTTGATTTTAATTTAATTTTAATTTTAATTTAAATTAATTTAATTTTAATTTAATTTTAATCTTAATTTAATTTAATTTAGTTTTAATTTAATTTAATTTTAATTTTAATTTTAATTATCAACTGAGATTGTTCTTCTGATGATTTTTTTTAATTGAAATTTAAGTATTATTGAAGTGATTCATTTAGGGATTTTTAAATTAAATAATAAATATCCTCTTAATAATATCCCTACCTTAATAATTCTAATTTTTATTATTCTTCAAAAATTTTGAATTAATTAATTAATTAAAGTTTTATTTTAATTATAGTTGAAATAGTTAGTAGGTTTCTACCATTAATCATTTAAGTTTCAATCATCCAAAATCAGTTTAAAATCAAATATTTTACCCTCCTCTTTTGATTAATCCTAAAATTTTAATTAAGGGTTGAAATTTTTAATTACCCTTTTGCCCGTCAAGCTTAATAATTCTATAACTCACTAAATTAAGCTCAAATGAACTTGAATTTTTTATGTAACCTCACTCACATGTCAATTAAGACATTAGAGGAGAAAATGTGATTTTTCTGTATTAAATTTATTTATGTAATTATTTTTTGATGGAAAATAGGGGTTTTCAAAGAAAATTCAATAACATGACTAAGGAGTCCAAAGAATTATCTTGAATTTTGGAGTATTAATTAATTTTAAAATAAAATTAAAGTTGAAAAATAGATTTTATATTTTTCTTAAATCTCTCTGACCTCAAGGAGTCCCAAGAAATAAATTTTATATTTTTCTAGTTTTTCTTTGATTTATTAGAATTATTTTAATGAAAAGGTTGGAAAATACATTTTTTTAATATTAAAAATTACATTAAACCTTTAAAATTCAATATCTTACTCTAGAGACATAAGAAAAATATTTGGTTTGTTCCTAAATGATTAGAATTCAAAATGTGAAATTTTGGTGATTTTTAATATTTTTATGAATTTAATTATTTTTTAATTATTAAAAATATTAAAATAGTGATAAAAATCAACTTTTTTAAAAATTACAATTTTAATTTTCCTAAGTTCCTCTGATATCAGAGAAGCTCTAAAACCATTTTTGTAAATTTTTGAAAAGTATTTTGTGAGTTATGAATTTTTAAAATTTAACTTTGGTTATGTGACTTAATTAATCTATTTAGTTGGGTTAAACATTTCCAATTGGTTTCAAATTTTTATGTTATGTTCCTCTTATCCTAAAGATCAGTGGAGAATTGTTTTCAAGTCAATTTAATGTGTGGTTAACCCTAATTAATTAAAGTTCAATTTTGGGTATTTAGGCCAATTAGGGTTGTTCTAAGTGAATTAACTCAAAACTTATTTTTCCTAGGTTCCTCTAGTCATTAGAAATATCACCAAATTTTCCTAGAATTTATTTCTCAACATACTAATTATTGGAATTAAAATACCTAAAATAGTAACATGCAATTGAAAAATCAACAACTTCTCACAGAGATGGTCTTTGGCTTTGGAATATTCAGGGAATGTTCCCAAATTCAGAGGCTTCAAAAGCCCTATGGTCTCATGCCATGGTGAATTGTCTACATGCATGGAGAATTGAAATGGTACAGAGAGTAATTAAATAATTAAAAATCAAATACTTGATAAAATAATTTAGTTTCTTTTCCACATTATTCTCCTTTGTTCACTGAGCAAGAAGGTATTTTCATTTTATTTTTAGGATTTTTCTACACAAAGTTATGCATTTTTGAAGTTATGGGTGTTTAATAAATAAGAAAAATCCCTAATTTTCTATTTAAACACGCGGCGCTAACTCAACCTCGGCGCCTCCGAAGCTCCACACGTCGCTTCTTGATTCGACGCCGCCATCTGACTGGGATGCCACGCGGCCCCCTGTTCATGTCCCGTTGCTCTGTCCGGCGTGATCCTGGCCATCCATCCAATACACGCGCAAATGGACGACATCCGTTCATCGTCCCCGATCGACCTCACCCGAGAGCCGTCCACACTAAAATCCTAAGATCTCACTCTATTCTCAAAGGATTTTTGTGTTCTTGTGCTCTTTGGATTCGTCTCGAAGAGACGAATACATCTATATGGTGATCATGCATTGAAATTAAGGCATTTGAAATGGAGAATCCCTAGAAGCTCGGGATAAAGAATTAGCCCGTATCTTAGCTCAGAGAAGTGTGACTTCAATCTGAGAGTTGTGTCACATTCGATTGGGTCCAAGCAAGCTCCAGATGAAGTCCCTTGTCCTGGTGAATTGTCTAGGTATGATTTTGACCAAACCCGATCACAACCTTTGGAGTCTGGAACAGCTGGGTGGTCGGGAGAGGGGGCTTCCACTGGGGAACTTCTTCTCTTGGTCTTGTGCAGGTGTGGGTGAGTTTAATTTGATTTTGGTGGGGGATTTGAAAGTGTCTTGTTCTGGCCTGAGAATTGAGCTTCAAAATTGAGCTCAATCAGTAGGAATTGGGGCAGGAAAACAGTGGGGATCAAATGCTCTAAGTGTGGGGAGTAGTTTGGAACAATTTTGGCAGAGTTTCCTTAAGGTTTGTTTCAGCACCCCTCATGGCCGAGAGGAGGTGAGGTTTAAATAGCCATGGCTGGAGGCCCTCCCAGGGGAAGTTAGGGGTCGAGATCAGCTGCTCTAGTGAGGAGAAGAGCAGCCATGGTGGCCACTGGGAATGGGGCAACTCAGCAGGTGAGAATTCCAAGCTTGGACTCACATGGTGCTCTCGGGTGTGGTATTTTCTGGCGACTCAGGCGGCTGGCCGGCAGGGTCAGGTCACTGTTGTCATCAGGAGGTTCAGAGCTTGATGTTTGTGAGTTCAATTGATCATTGCCATGTGTAAATTAGTTGAACTAAAATGGCATGGGTGAAGGCTATTTTGGCTTGGTTTGGGTTAACCCAACACTTTGGGCTTGGTTCACCCTCCAAGGTAGCTTTGGGTGTTGTGGGGAGTCAAAGGAATCAGCTAGTTTAGAAAGGAGAAGTCCCTATCCAAATATATTTGGATTAAATTTTGGTTAAGGGGAAACATGTTTAGGGTTAATGAATTTTAGGAGGTACTTAAAGGACCTCCTCCTTTTGCCATTTAAGGAGAGTTGACAAATTAAAGATTCTCATGGCTTGCCAATGGCTTACATGTTGCTTCATGGCTCTATATGGGTTGGGAAACGATGGCTCACTTGCATGAGAAAGGGTGTTGGAATTTTTGATGGATTTAAGAAGAATTGTCATAAAGCTTGATTTAGATTTATTTAGTGATAGATTTTGGAACTTAGGATGTGTTTTTAAATCAAAGGGATGATGAGAGGAATTTCATGTGGGCTTTGTCATGGACTTTGGGCTTTTGAATTTGTTTTGGATGGGCTTTAGGTTTGAAAATGGGCTTTAGGCTTTTAAAATAAATTTATGGATGGGAATTTTATAAAAGGTTGGGCCAAATAATTGTTTGGGTTTGGTTTAGGGATGTGTCATGATTTATTTGAAGCAAATTTGAGGTAATTTGGAATTGAATTGGGTTGGATTTGGGCTTCTTTGGTAAAAGGGCCAATATAGATCAAACTGGGCTAATTTGGGCCAATGTTGGGCTAAGGTTGAAATTAATGTAAAATTAATGTTGAAAAATGTTTGTGGGGGTGTTACAAATAGGTTTCAACTTTGGTTGGGTTTTGATTTTGGGATTTAGGCCCATTTAAGGGGTTTTGGTTTTGGGTTGGATTTGAGTGGGGTTTGGATCTAAATTTTGGGCAAATTATGTTAGTACTTTGTTTATGGGGATGTTAGGGAAGGTTTAGAAAAGGTTTGGGGCCAATTGGAGTTGAATTGGGATGGTTTGGGTTATGTTTGGGTCATGGGTCTAAATTGGGCTTTAAGCTCAAAAATGAAATCAGATTCAAATGTCAACCAAATGAGGCTTGGATTTGATCTAGATTGATATTGTAGATATTGAATTGAAGTTTAGAATTGAATTGGACAAAAATTGAGGTCAATTGGGGTGATTTGGTTTGACATTGGATTCATTTGGGTTTAAAATGGGCTAAATTGAGGGTTTTGGTAAAATTGGGGTAAATTGGCAAAATTGGCCCTTGGTGTATTTGAACAAAATTAAATTGAGAATATTTGAGATTTTCTGGAATTTTCTGGGAATTTTTGGAATTTTTGAATTTTTGGGTCAAGAGGGGCATTTTGGTAATTTGGAGGGTATTGGGGGTATTTTTGAAAATTTTGGTATTTTTGGCTATGGATGATCAATTTGGGTGGAGGGAAATGTTGAGGATTGATTTTGAGGGATTTTGGGTAATTTAGGTGATTTTGTAAATTTTGGGTAGTTTCAAGGGCTTTTAGTGGGATTGGTGGGTCCCGGGCCCCGGGGGTCAAAAATTGAAATTTTAAAAAAATGCAGATTGATCAAATTTGAGTAAAGTGGAATCACTTTGGTTGAGCCATGAAGCCATATCAAGCCCATAGGAGCCATGAGGGGACCCATTTGAGGCATTCACTATGTTGTTCCTAACCCTTTTAGCCAGGGACTAAGGGGTTAAGGACCATCCATATGAATTATCCATATGAGTCAGGAGGTCAAGCTAGGCATGAATAGTTTTAGGATTTGGAATGTGTGTGTGAGAGTGTAGTATATGTGTAAGTCATCCCTCACCAGACCAGGCCACCCAGGGTAATCCTAAGGCCAAAGAGTCCTATAGGGAACTCATCCTTTAAACCTCCAAATTTGATCTCAACCCTCCAGGTGATTAGGGCTTTACAATCAAGCTTGCTGGGTTTGTAGGGAGTTAAGAAGTGGCTGAGCTTCTGAAGGGGTAGGTTCCATCTCTAGTTCTCAAAGATAGTAAAAGTAAAAGCCTAAGGCTAGATCCTAAGTACTAAAGAGAGAAGAGAAGACCTCATCAAAAATGAGGTCAACAAATCCGTTTTGGATTTATATGGATTGTATGAGATAATAAATTCTCAAAGAAAATATCATGATGTTTTGGATCAAGATGTATGATGTTTTTTCAATAAGATTGAAATGAAAGTGGTCATGTCATGTTTTACCTTCACCTCTTTTTGTGTGAATTGACTGGGAAACGCCATTAAATTAAAAGAATTTCGAGCAAAGAGCAAAGGGAAAATAAAAATAAACGAGAACTTTTTTTTAAGAATCTAAATGTTAAAATGAATTCTAAACTGATACGAATTCTAAATATTTTTGAAATTGAATCACCAAAACGAATGAAATAAATTTAAATCTCAATTTGAATCCTTCGATCTGAATCCTTCGACCTGAATCCTTCAATTATTCTTCAAAACAAAATCTGTTTGAAACTCTTTTGAAATTCAAATCTTTTCCTCGACTTGTCACCGGGTCGAGTCTTTTCAACTTGGTTCACTTACCAGTTCTTTTTAAATCTTTTCTCTGTGTGTTAGAGGATCGACTAGTTCTATTGACACGGAGCCACAAACATTGTTCGATTTGGTTCTGATGGCATGGGATTGGGTCCCTCTTCATACAGATAAATCTTTGAGATTGGAACCAGTTTCCATTTCTCATTAAATCTTCGAGATTGGAACCAGTTTCCAATTCTCATTAAATCTTCGAGATTGGAACCAGTTTCCATTTCTCATTAAATCTTCGAGATTGGAACCAGTTTCCATTTCTCATTAAATCCTCGAGATTGGAACCAGTTTCCAATTCTCATTAAATCATAGAGATTGGAACAAGTTTCCATTTCTCATTAAATCTTTGAGATTAGAACCAATTTCCATTTCTCATTAAATCCTCGAGATTGGAACCAGTTTCCAACTCTCATTAAATTTTCGAGATTGGAACCAGTTTCCATTTCTCATTAAATCCTTGAGATTGGAACCAGTTTCCAATTCTCATTAAATCCTCGAGATTGGAACTAGTTTCCGATTCTCATTAAATCTTCGAGATTGGAACAGTTTCCAATTCTCATTAAATCTTCGAGATTAGAACCAGTTTCCATTTCTCATTAAATCTTCGATATTGGAACCAGTTTCCAATTCTCATTAAATCTTCGAGATTGGAACCAGTTTCCATTTCTCATTAAATCTTTGGGGTGGGAACCAGTTTCCATTTCTCATTAAACCTTCGAGATTGGTACCAAATTCCAGTTCTCTCCCATAGAGGTCGATACCAAATTCCGACTCTCTTTCCGAGATTGATACTAAATTTCAATTTTCCATTTCGAGGCTAGAACACGATTCCAAATCTCTTTAAACTTTCGAGATCAGCACCTAAATTCTGACTCTAATCCTTTTCAATCGATACTTAAATCCAATTCTCACTCTGAGGCTAGTACCTAAATTCCAGTTCTCTTCGCAATCCCGAGGTTGGAACCTAGGTTCCAATTCTCATTTCAAATCTAGATTTCATTGAATTGATTCTAAATTAAACCTCAATCGAAATTGAAACTCAGAACAAATCAAAATCTAAACTCACACATTAAAACTTAAAACAGAAAATGAAATGAAGTCCAAATCAAATTTCCCCAGATCTTGTGATCTGGAATTCACCTCCTTTTCTTTTCCCCAACGAGAGTTCAGGGATGTCTAGTCTTGGAGATAAACTCGACACTCCCCAGCGGAAATTTGTTTCTACTCCGTTTTAAGTGTGTCACTTAGACCCCTATGTTGTTATTATTGATCTCTTCGGTCAACACCAATACGTGCGGTGTGCTTGGTTAGCACACCACACCTATTGGGGGTCCATTTGTTGACCTCATTTTTGATGAGGTCTCTTCTCTTCTCTCTCCTTAGTACTTAGGATCTATCCTTAGGCTTTCTCTTTGACTATATTAGAAGACTAGAAATGGAACCCACCACTTAGAAATTTAAACACCTCTTAAACTCCCTGCAAACCCCATAAGTTTGATTGTAAACCCCCAAGTCACTTGGAGGGTTATAATCAAATGTGGAGGTTTAAAAGATGAGTTCCTTATAGGACTCTTTGGCCTTAAGACTACCCTGGGTGGCCTGGTCTTGTGAGGGTTGACTTGCACATACAATACACTTTCACACACATTCCAATCCTAAAACCATTCATGTCTAGCTTCACCTCCTGACTCATGTAGGTCACTCATATGGATGGACCTTAACCCCTAGGCTCTTGGCTAAGAGGGTTAGGAACAACATAGTGAATACCTCAAGTGAGTCCTCTCATGTCTCTTATGGGCTTGATATGGCTTCATGGCTCAACCAAAGTGATTCCATTTTACTCAAACTTGATAAATCTTCATTTTTCCAAAATTTCAAAATTTGACCCCCGGGACCCTACACCCGCTAAACCTACCAAATACCCTCGAAATTGCCCAAATTTTGCAAAATTGCCTAAATTACCAAAAATTCTTCAAAAAAAATCCAAAACATTTCCCCCCACTCAAATTAATCATCCTTAGCCAACTATACCAAAAATTCCAAAAATACCCCCTAATACACTCCAAATACCCAAAATGCCATTCTTAACAATAAATTCCATAAATTCCAAAAATTCCTAGAAAATTCCAAAAATCCCAAATATTCTCAATTTTATTTTATTCAACTACACCATAATCCAATTTTGTCAATTTAACCCAGTTTTATTAAAACCCCCAATTTGACCCATTCTTAACCCAAGTGGACCCAATGTCCCACTAAACCAACCCAATTGACCTCAATTTTCATCCAATTCAAATCTAAATATCAATTCAATATCCCCAATGTCAATTTAGACCAAATCCAATCCCAATTTGATTGACATTTGGATCCAAATTCAATTTGAAGCCTAAAGCCTAATTTTGGCCCATGACCTAAACCTAGCCCAAACTAACCCAATTCAACTCCAATTAAGCCCAAATCTTTTCCTAAACCTTCCTAATATCCCCACAAACAAAACACTAACAAGATTTTCCCCAAAGTTGAACCTAAACTCCACCCAAGCCTAACCCAAAGTCAAAATCCCCATTTTTGGCCTAAACCCAAACCTAACCCAAATGGGCCCAAATCATAAAATCAAAGCCCAACCAAAGTTGAAAACTCTTTGTGACACTCCCATAAACATTTCTAAACATTAATTTTTCATCAAATCCAACCTTTTCCCAAACTTAAACCAAGTTAGCCCAATTTGACCCACTTTGGCCCCTTTACTAAAAAGACCCACATTAAACCCAATTCAATTCAAAATCACTTCATATTTGTTCCAAATCACTCATGACACATCCCTAAACTAAACCCAACATTTGTTTGACCAAATCTTTTGCAAAATTTCCATCCACCAATTTTGTTTTCAAACCTAAAGGCCAACTTTCTTAAACCATCCTGAAAGCCCATCTTCACCAATTCCAAAAGCCCGAAATTAGCTCCAAAGCCCAAATGACAATTTCTTCTCATCATAACTTTAATTGATATCATCCCTAAGTTCTAAATCAATAACCAAATAATTCTAAATCAAGCTTCATGAGAATTTCCCACTATAATGCCAATGTTTCCAAAATCCATTTTCTTGAAATTGAGACAAGCCTTGTCCCAAGCCCAAATGAAGCCATGAAGCCATCCTTAAGCCCTTTGCAAGCCATGTGAGTGATGTTCATGTGACCATGCCATATTGGGCAAAAGGAGGAGCCTCTTTCTTAATTCCCTTAAAGTGATTAAGCACTCCCATGTTTCCCCTAAACCATGCTAAAAATTAAATATGCTTAGATGGTGACTTTTCACCACTAAGCTAGCTAACTCACCTGATCTCCCTCTGCGCAAACCAGAGCTTGGAGAGATAAACCCAACCCATTTGCATGACTTGACCCATTTGGATCCAAAATCGACCATCTCCCCATACCACTTAAAGCTAAACTCTTTACACATGTCCATGGCTAATTGACTGCAACATTGCCAACCCCTGATCCTTCTAATCAAGATGGTGACCTAACCCTGTCGGCCAGCCGCCTGGGCCCTGGAAAACGCCATGGCCGAGAGCTCCATGTAAACCAAAATTTTCAATTCTTCGTTGCTGAGTTGTCCTAGTCCAATTGAACGCCATGGCTGTTCTTCTCTTGCATAGAGCAGCTGATCCCAAGCCTCAAACCCCCCTGGGAAGCCTTCCAGCTAGGTCAATTTAAACCCACCACCCTCTCGGCCAAACTAGGAGATGAACCAGACCTAAACAAAACTCTGCCAAAATTGCTCCAGGACCTTCTCCTCACCTAGAGCACTTGATCCCCATTGGATTCCAGCCCCAATTTCCCCCAGCTGAGCTCAATTTCTGAGTTTAAATTCGAGCCCAGAAATAGGACATCTCCCAAACCTCCACCAAATCCAAATTAAACTCACCCACGCCTGCATAAGACCAAGAGAAGGAGTTCCCCAGTGAAAGCCCCCTCTCTAGGCCACCCATTTGCTCCAGCCTCCAAGCTTTGAAATCTGCTGTGGAAACTTTCATACCTAGACAATTCCCAGAGCCAGAGGCTTCATCTAGAGCTTCCTTGGGTGCAATCGAAGGTGACACAACTCTCTGATTGAAGCTACACTTCTCAGAGCAAAGGTATGGATCATTCTTTCCTCCCGAGCTTTCAGTGATTCTCCATTTTTTTTACTTAATTTCATAGCTTGTAAACCGTATGGATGTGCTCGTCTCTTCAAGGAGAATCCATAGAGCATAAGAGCACGAAAATCCATTGAGAAATGAGAGAGTTCTTAGGGTTTTTGTGTGAACGGTCACGGGTGCACACCAATCGTAGACGATGAACAGGCGTCGTCCGATCGAGCATGAATTGAGTGGACGGTCCAGATTGCGTCTGACCAGAGAACGTTACAAGAACCGCAGGCCCCTGGAGCGCTGATTCAAATGGCGGTGTCGAATGGGAGCGCGACGCATGGGCTTTCGGAGCTGCCGAGGATGAGTCGGCGCCGCGCTGATTTAAATACCCGGGACTTAGAAAATATATATCTTTGTGTAGGAAAATCATAAAAATAAACTAAAAATACCCTCTTGCTCAGTGCATAGAGGAGAATAATGTGGAAAAGAAATCAAGTTATTTTGATGAGTATTTTATTTTTAATTAATTATTTACTTATTTCAATATTTTGATTCTTCATTTGCATAGACAATTCACCATGACATGAGACCATAGGGCTTTTGAAGCCTTTAATCTTGGGAACATTCCCTAAATTTTCCAAGATTAGAGACCATCTCTATGGAAATTTATGTATTTTTGAAGTTTATGTCACTATTTTTGGTATTTTAATTCCAATAATTAGCATATTATCCAATAAATTTTAGGAAAATTTGGTGAAGTTTCTTAGGACCAGAGAACCCTAGGATAATTATATTGTGAGTTAACTCATTAAGAATAACCCTAATTGACCTAATTACTCAAAACTTAACAATAATTAATTAAGGTTAACCACACATTAAAATAACTTGAAATTATTCTCTATTAATCTTTAGGATACAGGGAACCTTGCATAAAAATTTGAAGTCAATTGAAAATGTTTAGCCCCACTAAATGAATTAATTAAGCCACATGATTAAAATTAAACTTTAAATAATCCATAACTTCAAAAATACATTTCAAAAATTCACCAAATTGGTTTTATGGGCTCTCCGGTATCAAAGGAGTCTATAAAAATTAAAATTGGAATTTTCTAAATTTATTTATTTTTAATCATATTCTAATATTTTAAATAATTAAAAAATAATAAAAATCATAAAATTATTAAAAATCATAAAAATGTCATATTTTGACTCCTAATCACTTAAGAACAAACTAAATATTTTTCTCAAGTCTCAAAGTAAAGATATTAAATTTTAAATGCTTAAAACAATTTTTAATATTAAAAAATGTATTTTCCAACCTTTTCACTAAATTAATTCCAATAAATAAAAAAAATCAAAAAATTGTAAAATTTGTTTCTCTGAACTTCTTGAAGTTAGAAAGAATTAAGAAAAATATAAAATCCATTTTTCAACTTTAATTTTATTTTATAATTAATTAACACTCCAAAACTCAAAATAATTATAATAAATAAAATATAATTTAAAAAATCACAAAAATTGGTTCAAGTGGTCCTCTAGTTATTAGTAACATCCCATAATTTTTTAAGGGTAGAAACCTTTCCTTGTTCATGTTGTTGAATTTCCATTGAAAACCCTTATTTTTCACTAAAAATAATTATATAAATAAATTAAATTCAGAAAAATCACATTTTCTCCTCTAATGTCTTAATTAACATATGAATAAAGTGACATAAAAATTTCATGTTCATTTGAACTCAATTTAGTGAGTTATGAAATAAATAATCCTAAAAGGGCATAAAGGTAATTAAAGAATTTAAACCCCTTCATTAAAATTTTAGGTTTAATTAAAACGGAGGGTTAAATATTTAATTTTATCTTTCTTGGATGATAGAAACTTTTGGAAATTAAAAGGGTAGGAACCCATTAATCACTCTTAATAAATCAAAAAATGAAACTTTAATTATTTAAACAATTTAAATTTTTTTTGAAGTTTAATGAAAATTTGAATTATTAAAAAATAGGCATATAATTTGAGAGGATATTAATTCTTTAATAAAAAAATCCCTAAAAAATCACTTCAATAATATTTAACTCTTAGTTAAGATTAAAAGGATAATCCAAACTAAGTATATTAATAAATTTAAAAAAATAAATAACTCTTAAATTAAAGAAAAATTCAAAATAATAAATAATTTAATAATTAAATTAAATTAAATTAAATTAAATTGAACTAATTAAAAGTTAAATTAAATTTAAAATTAAATTAAATTAACATTTTAACAATTATGTTAAGTTAAATTAAAAAAAATATTTAAATCAAATTAAATTAAATTAAATTAAATCAAATTTAAATTAAATTAAGTTAACATCATTCAATAATAAAAGTAAAACGAATTTAAAATATTAAGATCACCTAAAGTATATGGATTTAAACCAAAATATAATTTGAACACTATTCCAAACTTAAAATTATTAATTAAGACCTCATAATTAAACTAAATCACTTTAAACCATTAACTCAAACTTCAAATTAAGAATGATTAAAATTCTCAACAAACCAACTTGCCCCTAAAGGCTTTAATTAATATAACTCTTAAATAGAGTATTAAGTGAGATGTCACTTCATTCATCAGGTAATCAAATGCCCAAGTTCACTGAGCAAGAGATAAAACTTAACTAAACTCTTGGATGATTAATTCACCCGTGCAATTAAATTTACTTGGATTCAAAATAATCTCAAAAATATTGAAAAGATGTTTAGGACTCGTCCTAAGCACTTTCTCAATATGACGGGATGTTTCAGAAGAACAATTGAATTTAATTGTTCTTTGATGAAGAAAATCATCCTTAAACGAAAAACAAGAACCTAGACGTCATAGGAGATGACTAGTTATAGGATTAGGACTTTGGTAGACAACCAAAACCTTCCCTTAGCTTTACCTAGGTACTTGATATAAATATTTAAATGCCTTAATATATGTTTTAAATGTATCATGGGATGATGGGAAGACCGTCCAGGTACACTTTTATTGCAATTTACTTTATTGCAAATTATTTACAGGCACTATACTTTACTTTTCTTGCATGTTAAACAAAACTGTTGCATGAAAACCAATACCTTTAAGATAGTCCCCAAAACTGAAACCCAAAACTAAATTAAAAGTCACAACAAGATAAAATTCACCGCCACAACATTTAAAAATTTAAAACAACTCAAAGTTTAATCACACACAGAATAACAAAACTACAATTGCAACTAAATTAAAACGTCTCGTTGAATGATCGGGAATACCTCGGATGATGTAACCCACGTGTTGCTAACGGGATTTCATACGGTCTAAATGAAAGTGTGGAACTCATTCAGTTGAGTTTAGCAAATTCATCTGGACTAAGTGAATTCGATGAAAACAACGGTGACGGGATGACGGAACCGTGGGATCTTAATCGGTTCTGTTTAACCAACTTTAAGATTTGTTTTAATTAAAACATTAAAAATATTTAGAATTTAGGATTTCTAAACCAAAACACTTCTCTAATCACCTAATTTTCACCTTCTGAAACTAAACCTCTACAACAACAAGGAGCTCGGAGCACGGTGGGCAGCACTGCCATCTTCATCAGCAAAACTTGTATCCACATCAGTTAAACCTTCCTTAGAATTAAATAACCAACCCATAGGACTTCGAGTTAGTTTTCCTAGTGCAACATAAATCCTCAAATTTTTGTTAGGCATTTGCATGATCATGTCATGTAAATTAAGCCCTAACCGGTCTTAGGACTCCGAGGTAGTCGTTCGGTACGACATAAACCCTCACATCTTCGAGGCTACTTGTGTGATTATATCTTGCAAATATAAGTCCTAATTAATTAAAATTGGCGGGATTACAACATTAAGTAAATTCCCGAATCTAAGCCAAACAATAGGATAGTTTGGGAAGTTGCCAAGATTCTTCTTGGATCCTCAGCTGCTCCTACTTCTCTTCCTTTAGACTCTTAAAATGAACTGTTCCAAATTTGATCCACTCCCTATTGAAATTTCCAGGATCCAATTCATTTGAAACCTTCAACTTTGAAATTGTTGAGATCAAAACCACTGATCTTTATCGAGAGTTTTCTTAAATGATTCCCATAATTTAAGATGTAATTTACTATAGGGGCTTGCCCTTATAGGGAACTTTAAGAATCCAGGTAATATAAACCCTGTTTAATTCCTTTATATTAAGCAGGGGAACTTGTCGGCTTATAAAGTTGGTTCGCAGACCAAACGGATGTCACAAATCTTTTAGTTTATTTAACCGAGCCCCATCATCAAGCAGTGCGTCTATTCTTCGGAATAAATATACGGTTTGTGATGCGGTGCTCGTTTATATAAACTATTCGGGATGTGAGATCGGTTTGATTTCATATCTTAAAATTTTCAAACTTAAAATTATTTTTCAAAATCAAATACTACTTTCTAAATTATATATATATATATATATATATTTAAATTAAATTTAAAATTCGCCAACGACTTCTGTAGGCAACCACTTTTTAAAATTAAACTTACAACCTAAAAATATGCCGACACCAGATTCCCAGGATGCTCATTTTTTTGCTAATTCTACTAATAAAATTTGGATAATCTGCAGGAAGGAATTACATTAGTTTGTTGTGGTAGAACATTCCCAATTGGTTCATCTTCATTTTACCTTGAATGGCAGCACTTTTACGGCTTCTTTTGTTTATGTTGATCGCACTAAATCTGCTAAAAGAGAGCTTTGGCAGGTGATACAGGACATTAGCACCATGGAAACTTTCAGCTGGCTTATTGGGGATGACTTCAACAGCATTGCCTCCACTAATGAAAAGCTTGGAGGAAGATTACCTAATCTGACTAAAATTACTGAGTTCAATGATTGTATTCAGAGAGCAGGCTTTTTTGACCTTAGTTTTCAGGGCAAGCAATTTACTTGGAGGAGGGGTGCCATTTGGGAGAGACCAGATAGATTTTTGGCCAACAATACTTGGCATCAATTTTTTTTGCAAACCACTATCACCCATCTGAATTTTGTTGGGTCTGATCACAAACCTCTCCTTCTCATTATCTCCACCCCATTAAATCAAACTACCCCCCCCATTTTGATACCTTAATTTTTGGTCCTCTCATCCCAATTCCATCTCTATCATTGCTGAATACTCGAGTGGGTGCTCAAATCCTAATCCTCTCATCAGGCTTTAAAATCTTTAACTAAAAATGGTCAGAACTCTCAGACAGTGGAGCTGGGATACTATTGGTGATGTTTTCTATGGGGTTACCAAGGCTGAATTGGAAGTGACTACACTTGAAGCTGCTACACAAGAAGATGACAATTTGTATGGTCAGTTTGTTGTTGCCCAGGAGAAGTTACTTACTCTACTTGATTGGCAAGATCAGCTCCTTAGACAGAAAGCTACCATTTCTATGTTTAAGGAGGGTGACAGGAACACCAAGTACTATCATTCTTGTATTAATTATAGGAGGAAATGAAATGCCATCTTCTCAATTTTGAATGACCAAGGAGTATTACACAGGGAAGATACTGCTACTGCAAATAATGCAGTCTCCTTTTTTCAAAACCTGCTCACTTTTACACAGTTCCACAGTCACCCAACTGATAGCAGTCTTTTTAATGGAGAACATCAATACACCAACTCACTTGTACTGACTGACTTTCCCTCACAGGAAAAGTTCTAGGTGGCACTGCAATCTATAGACAACACCAAAGCAGCTGAACCAGATGGCTTCAATGCAAACTTCTATAAAAAAACCTTGTCCATTTGCAAGGCTGATGTCACTAATGCCATTCAAAGCTTTTTTCAAGGCAATGAACTTCCACAATATTTTCACTCCTCTACTATAGTTCTTGTTCCCAAAAATAATGCCCCCAAGAACTGGAACCATTACAGACCAATCAGCCTCATCACTGTCATCAACAAAATTATAAGCAAAATTATTGTGGGGAGATTGCAACCTCATGTCAACATCCTCATCATTCCTAACCAGTCAGCATTTGTCAAAGGTAGATCTATATCAGATAATGTTCTTCTTGCATAAGAATTACTCCTGGATCTGGACAGACCTTGCAGGGGAGGCATCCTGATCTATAAGCTCGATGTAAAAAAAGCCTATGATACTATGGAATGGAATTTTTTCCTTCATGTGCTGCATGCTAGAGGATTCACTACTGAGTTCTGTCAACTAATTAAAAGATGGTTAATGCATAACCACCACTCTATTCTCATCAATGGACAAAGTTGGGGTGGCTTCCAAGCCACTAGGGGGCTTAAACAGGGAGATCCTCTCTCCCCCACCATCTTCATAATTGTGATGGATTACCTATCCAGGCTGTTGGAATCCCAAGTCACTCCTTTTCCCTATGCCAGATATCACCATAGGTCTAATGTGGTCATTTCTCATCTTATGTATGCTGATGACATCATGCTTTTTTCCAGGGCTTCAAAACCTGCTATTAAAAGAGTCCTAAATTGTCTCAAACATTTCCAACTTGTTTCTGGGCTTCAGTTTAACCAAGCCAAATGTGAATTGATCTTTCCCAACCAAATTGCTACCAATACCTCACATTGGATCTCTCAGTTCACAAGTTACTATAAAGCCAGCCTACCTCTGAAGTATCTGGGAGTGCTCTTTATCAAAGGTAGAACCAAACAGCTACACTTTGATGACATTATTGGAAAGCTAAATTCCCAGCTATCCAGCTTGTCTAATTCCTTCTTATCTAATGGGGGAGATTTACCCTCCTAAGCAGCATCCTTAACGCCTTTCCAAACTATGTCCTTCAGATGACTTTCATGAAGAAGAGCTCTAGAATCCAAATTGAAAGAATCTTCAACAGGTTATTGTGGTCTGGGCAGAGAAAGCAATTCCATTGGCAAGCTGGCAAAAATTAGCCAAACCTTTAGGGGCTGGGGGGCTTGGGCTTCAAAGGTTTAAACCACCTAAAAAAAGTAAATTACTGTAAATTGTGGATCCATTTCAGATAGCAGAACTCCCTTTGGACCCTTTTTATGAAAGGCAAGTACTATAAGGAAAGCCACCCCACTTTGGCTCAAATTAAACCTGACATATCTAGAATTTTGAAACAAATGCTCCTTAATAAAGATTTAGCTAACTCATTGTACTACTGGGAACTGGGAAAAGGAGATTTACTATTTTGGCATGATCATTCGTGCCCTCCTGAGATGCTTAATGCACTTCCTAACTTAGACAACGAGCAATTTCCTGTGGCCAATTGCTGGGAGAATATGCACTGGTCTACCCCTAAACTTCAGGAACTCCTGCAAGAAACTTCAACACACTAGGTGTCCACTATCCCTTTTGACAGAACCCAACCTGACAAACTTATTTGGCAAAATGGTAATTTGCACAGCCTTAACAAGCATATCGACATCCAAATGCACTCCTGGCCCCCAACTTGCTAGGGTATGAAAATTTGGAACAACCATCTCACCCCCTCCATGTCCTTCTTTATTTGGAGGATTTTTCATAGATATCTCCCAACTAATGACATTCTCAAATTAAAAGGGCTTAGAGGTCCATTCAAATGCTACCTATGTGGAACTCACTTTGAAACTTTACAGCACCTGTTCTTCAATTGTCCTTTGTCCCAGAAAGTTTGGCATGGTGTTATCAACCTTCTCAACATCAACACTCTTCTTCTTGATTTGCAGGATTTGGAGACTTGCTGGCCATCGTGGTAGAATGCTAAGACTGGTGACATCCCGTTAATTATTGCATGATTCATATGGATGCACAGAAATGGAGTGAAGTTTGAAGATAAAAACGGTAAAGCACTTTCTGTTGTTGGGCACTGCCACTCTTTCATTGCTAAGCTGATCAGATTTATGAAAGTCCCTAACATTCTCAATCTCCCCCCTCATGATCACCCCATGTACTCTAGAATTATTCAGGTCTATTAGAAAGCTCCTGCCTACCCTTTTCTCCAGCTAAACACTGATGGGGCCCTCACTGACTTTAGTGCTGGCATTGGTGGCATATTCAGGGATCATAGTGGGAAGTGTATCTGCTTCTTCCAGGGTCCCACTGTTGCTGCTGACCCCTTGGAAGCTGAATTAGCTGCAGTCTTTTGGGCAGTCCATTTGGCCATCTCTAACCAGTGGTCAAACATTATTGTAGAAGGAGACTCAGCCATCCTTTTACAATACATGCAGAATGAACTCCCACCCCCTTGGCATCACTCTTATTGGATTCAGAAATTCAGAACCCTTCATCGACATATCAATATCCACTTTCATTTCATTTATAGAGAGGGTAATAGGCTTGCTAATTGGCTTGCTAGAAGGGCCATTTCTTCTCAATTATTTCAAGTTTCTTCTAATCCCCCACCTCAGCTGCTTTTCCTAATTGAAGCAGATCGTTTGTAAGCCCCTTAGTTCAGAATTGTGGGATACTGATGATCTATCTTCTGAACTTCAACCCTCTCTACTCCTGGATTGCTTTGGATATGCTGCTCTATTGTGGATCTTGGTCACTGCAGCCTGTTTATGACCACTGCTCATTTTTTCCTTCTACCTATGATGTTTCCCCCGACAGAGTTTATGTTTGCTGTGGATACTTTTGGTTTTCTCTTTTGGGCTCGGTATACTATATTTGAGTGTTTGGTACACTAAATTTGTTGGTTTGTTACTACTACATTGTAGAAACTATGAGCTCCTTTTAGCACATTACAATTCCCAACATATAACAAAAAAATAAAAGGACCTATGGTAACCATATCCCAACATACAAGTATACCAGTATAAAATAAAGAAAATACCAGAGGCATTACTGTGGAGCTAATCTGAAATAGAGAGCTTAAAAAAGATCTGCCTCCAGAAAAAAGGAAAGCTGGGGAGGTGGGGAAGATGAGACAACAACACCCATAGTTTCTAGTCCCCTTCAAGCAAGCCAATTGGCTGGCCAGTTACCCTCTCTATATATGAAAGAAAAGGTGAAATGCTAATCAGATATCATAGCTTTGATTTTTTGAATCCATTGGGAGTGATGCCAATGTGGGGGCAATTCCTCCTGCAAATATTGAAGCAGTAGAGAAGAGTCCCCTTCCACTATAAGGTGTTGCCAGTTGCTGGAGACAGCAAAAGAAATGGCCCAGTATACTACAATTAGTTCAGCTTCTAATGGGTGAGCTACTACAATAGGAGCTTGAAAATAAATTAGACAGTGGCCCTTGTAATCTCTAAAAACACCACCTATACCAGCCCCAACTTCTGAGAAGGAGCCATCAGTATTTACTTTAATAATAGGAGGGACAGGGGGATTCCAAACAACTTTAATAACTCTGAAATGTTTATCTAGGCCCTGGGGGACTCTTTTGGGATTTGGAGAAACTTCTTGTATCTAATCAGTTTGAAAATGTATAATGGCAGTTCCGCACAACAAGAGCTGCTTTGCTGTGTTTACCATTAAACTTTACATTATTTCTATGCACCCATTTAAACCAAGGTATGATAAATGGGATGGCCCCAATCATAACCTTCAACCAAGACTGCCAACAGATATTCAAATCTTGCCAACCTAATAGAATGGTATTAATATTGAACAAACTAGTGAAAGAAGACCAGACCTCTTGTAAGAAAGGACAGTGGAAGAAAAGGTGTTGTATAGTATCAGTATGTTGGCCATATATATATATATATATATATATATATATATATATATATATATATTTTTAAAGAGAAAGAGCAACATTGGCTCCTTACATGTTATAATAGAAAGGTAGTACAAAAGAGAAAGGAGAACCACCTAAGGCCCCTATGGTTCTCAGCCAAATACAATAAAGCCCATACAGGAAAATACAAAAGGGTAAACACTGATTACAGGGAAGATGGAGGGCTTTGGATGTAAAAAGACTTCCTCCAGGAAGCAGCCAAAGGCCAAACAATCTGAGAGCTGGCCCAACAGGAAAGGCCAGAAAGATCAGTCCATCAGATGGGCTAAAGATAAGTGAAGTTTACCCGTCTAAGATGGGGAAGGCTCAGCTTGTCCCCAGCAATGATAAAGTTTAACTCATGTGTGGGGGTAGTAGATATCCTCACCTGCTGAGAAGATGCACCCTGACTTGCCAACCAGTGGGCAGCTTTATTACCTTCCCTAAAAATTGAGGAGAATGTAGTCTGAGGGGATGAGATCTGATGAATCTGGTAAATCCAGTAGTTGTGCCTCCAAGAGGAACCACACTCCTGATGTAAGCTGTGAACAAGAGCAGTAGAGTCAACTTCAATCCAGAGGTTAGACCAGTGAATAGAATGTGCAAGCTGCAGGGCATATAGGACTGTTATGTATTCAGCTTCCAGAGCATCCAAAGCTAGTACAAGAGCATAGAAATAGAGAAGACATTGACTATGATAATTTCTGAAAATGCCCCCAACACTTGTTCTCTCATTTGAGAAACTACCATCAGAGTTAATTTTGATTATTGGTCTAATGGGGGGAAGCCATTTTACCAATAAGACCTTGGGGGCAGGAGTAGAGGTAGTAGGTAAATCAATGTTTAACATATTGGTGAATCCTTTGTGACTAATGATTTTGTGTAGATAAGCTTTACAGTTTTTTGCCACTTTGGTAGAAGAGGCAACAATACCATTAAACTTAGCATTATTCCTGGCCATCCACAGAAACTAGATGACAATGAGATGGATGATTTGAATATGCTGGTTGTTCCCCTCTAACCAGAGATTACTAAAAACTTCCCAGTGACAATTCTTAATTTCCCTACTGTCGGATAATTGCTGCCAAACAGAACTGGAGAAGGGGCAATTGAAGTATAGATGAGGGATGGATTCCTCTTGAGATTTGCATAAAACACATTTGGAAGGGCCTCTAAGCCCTTTTAGCTTCAGAATGTCATCAGTGGGAATTAATCTATGGAGGGTTCTCCAACAAAGGAAGGCCATAGAGGGGGACAAAAATTGATTCCATACAGCAAGATGCCAAGGCACAGGCGTCCACTGGTATAAGGTGTTATAGAGGACTTTAGAGATGCTATGATGTTGATGATTGGGCCTACAGATGGAGTCAGGAACTGCTCTAGTAAATTTGATAGTAGAGATCAGTGAGACTGATTGATCTTGAAGAATGGCTTTGAGGTGGGGAAGAGACCAATTGTGCCCATCCCAGAAATCAGAGACTTTGGAGGAGTGCTCAATATGTGGGCTGCTAGCAACCAACCAATCTTTGGGACACCAATTATCAAGCCAGAAGTTGATTTATCCCCTTCCCAGATTCCAGATATATAAATCCTCAGCTGTCTTTCTAACATTAAGAAGTTTGACCCAGGTTCTGGAATCCCCCAATTTTCTTTCCACCTGGGAGGGGTGTGAAGATCTGCAGTATTTCCCCATCATGAACATTGCCCATAATGAGGTTTGGGCTCTGAAATGTATCCAGAGTTTACAAAAGTTAACTTGTTGGATGTGTGGGAGACCTTTCAGTCCCAGGCCACCTGCAGCAGTTGGTTTGGCAACAGTTTGCCAAGAGGTCCAGTGGGGTTGCTTAGTCTGGCCAGACCAAAGAAACCTGTTAAATGCCCTCTCCATCTGTAGTTGGGTACTTTTCTTCATGGTGACCATTTGGAGTAGGTATGAAGGGAAAGTGGTCAGGATACTCTTGAGAAGAGTGATCCTACCTCCATTGGATAAAAAGGAGATGGTCCAATTCGCTAAGTTGTGAGTTAATCTTGGCTATAATATCATCAAATTGTATCTGTTTGGATTTGCCCAGAGTGAGGAATGCCCCAAGATATTTCAGAGGAGGAGAAACACATTTGAATCCAGTGTAGTTCAAGATCTAGTGCTTGATTGGGCTAGTTGTCAAGTTTGAGAAAATCAAATGACATTTATCAGTATTGAACACCATACCTGATTGTTGTTGAAAGGAATCCAAACATTTTTTGACCTTCTTAACAGACTAATTTGATATATATATATATATATATATATATATATATATATATATATATATATATATAAACAAAATAGAAAAATGGTAGTTGTGGTCTTCCTTGCTCTGCTAGGGTTCCCAAGATGATTCCTGGCGGCGGCTCTTGCTCCGGTGGCTTCTCAGGTAAGTGGTGGTCCTATTGGTACTCAGTTTCCTGGTGGTGGTGCTTTTCCCCCTTTCTTCTGTGTGTTTCATCCTTCCTGGGTTCTTTTTTTTCTTCAAATTTACTGTTACATTGGCTAGGTGTTTGGTGGTTTTTCTGGACTTTAGAGTTCTGGTGCCTCCTTATTGATGGCTCACCCCATAGATTTGGACACCAATATCCAATGGTCCAAGTCCACCTATGCTGCTGTAGTTGGTAGCAGCTCTTCTAAAATAATCTCTTTAGATTCACTTATGTTCCCTCAATTCCTTTATGAAGCAGCAACTGGCTGGGCTTCTTGCCCCTTTGTCCACCCCACTGGACTCAAAGATGGTGAACCAGCTATTTACTTTACTGATAATGAGCTCTCAGAACTGAATGAGGATGTTAAATTTACACTTGTTAGTAAATTTTCTTTGGGCTACCCTAAGATGGAATCAGTTAGATCATATTTTCAATAATTTTAATTTCTGGGTTCTAAGCAAATTGGATTGTTGGATGGCTGACATCTACTGATCCAATTAACCACTGAAGAGGACTATGCAAGGTTATTTGCTAAATAGTCTATCATCATTTCTATATCTGAAATGAAGCTTTTGAAATGGACCCCAAATTTTAACCCCAGGAAGGAGCCTCTTATTGTCCCAATCTGGTTCGAACCCCCTGAGCTTCCTATTAGATTCTTCAATCAAAATGCCATTTTCAACATAGCTAAAGCATTGGGCACCCCCCTTAAATTGGATGCCCCTACTAAGCAAAAGGCCAGACCTGCTGCTACAAGACTGCAGGTGGAAAGAGATGTCACTCTCCCCTCTATACACAGTCTCTGAATTGGATCTGACAATGAGGCTTACTGGCAGGAAGTAATTATGGAGCAAACACCTTACTATTGTACTCACTGTAGGATGTTTGGTCATACCAACAGTAGGTGTTACAGATTGTGCCCTTCAACTAGAAGGCCTTCCAAATCCTCGATTGGGATATTTGAACCTCCCCAACCTGCTTTAAACCAACCTTTGACCTCCACTGTTCCACCTCCCTTCCATACTCCTCCTCCCCATCCATTGTCCCTTTGGCCTCAACAGTCAACCCCCCTCAGCCTTCCTCTATTTTAACGCCCCCTCCCCCCTCTCTGAATCCCATTGTCCCAACCTCCCCTTGCTACCCAGACTGCCTTTGATCTTGCTACTCCTATGGTGATTTTAGAAGGTGAAAAAACATCTTGTTTACCCTGGTGAAATCTCCTGGGGAGGTTGGTCCCTTGGAACGGTCACTGAAGAATGATATGGAAGAATGTTGGAGCACTCAGAGATCTAAGAAGAAAAAAAGGGCTTTTCAGAGCTAAAGAATCTCATGGATGATCAACAACTTCTTATGGGGCCTTTTTCTGATACTTTAATTCAATTCCCTGTCCCTAAGACTAGGGGGAAAGGGTTAGCTCATTCAAATGATTAATTTACTTTGTTGGAATGTGAGAGGGGTAGCTCACCTTGCCTCACTTCGCAGATTGAAATTCCTGATGAGAAAGCATAGAATATGGTGTATGGCTCTTTTGGAGCCTTTAGTTTCTAAAGACCCTCAGAAAATCTCAAAACAATTCCCTTAACTTCACTTTCACTACAATCTCAACAACAAGATTTGGCTATTAATAAGAAAAGAAGTGATTTATAAAGTTTTGATAAATGATCCACAATTCATTCATTTACAATTCTCTATTGATGACAAAACAGGTTTTACTACCTTCATTTATGCCAGTTGCTCAGTCCATTTACAAAATCAGCTTTGGAATAATCTAACTGCACTGGGACAGCAAACTCCATCCCCTTGGATGGGGGGGGGGGGGAATTTCAACTGCCTTACGTCACCTACTGCAAAAAAGAGGTGGGAGACCCCCCTTGCTAACTCCATGAACAATTTTGCAGATGCCATCTAGGAAGCTAGTTTATTTGATTTGGGCTTCATTGGGCCTCTTTTCACTTGGAGAAGGGGGTCCCTTTGGGAAAGGCTTGACATGTTTTTTGCCAACAATGGCTAGTTACAAACCTACCTTCATACTACAGTCACTCATCCTGCCATGTCTGGGTCTGATTATAGACCATTGCTAATCACTATTTCCAACTCCCCATCCCCCAAGGTTTCCCCATTCAGGTTTCAAAACATGTGGCTCTTACTTCCTGACTTTTGCAATCTGGTTTTTAAGATATGGCAAAGTTGTCCCCAGCTTGACCCTTAGCACAAACTCTGGAATCTTCAAAAGAAGCTGGGTTCGCATCTTAAAATTTGGAACTGGGAGTGCTTTCGTAATGTGATTGAAAAATTTTAAATGGCAGAGAAGAATACTATACTGAAAGAAGATCATTTTCTGAATGGTTTGATCACTGAACATGAACTAGTCACTGCTAATGAAGACCTGCTCTCAACTACCTGTTATTATGAAGCTTTTTTGAAACAAAAATTGGCTGGAACAAAATTTATTGAAGGGGATAGAAACTCTAAATACTTCCATGCATGTATTAATTATAGAAGAAAGTGCAATATGATTCTATCTATTAAAAATTATAGGGGCTTCAAAGTGTATAATGCTGAAGAGATTTCTCAGGAAGCTATAAAGTATTTTCAGCAACTCTTTACTAAGGGTTCAAACAGACAAATTCAAATTAATACTGAGTTATTTGATGAGCAAAGGGTTCAGGTTCTTGATTGGGACCTGACCATGTCTCCTTCTAATGAAGATATCAAGAATGCTTTTGACTCCATAGGAGGAAACAAGGTTGTAGGGCCAGATGGTTACACTGCTGAATTTTATAAGAAAACTTGGCATATTATTGGAACTGATGTCTGCAAGGTTGTGCAAAGCTTTTTCAGTGGTAAGGACCCTCCCAGATACTTTACAGCCTCCACCATCGCTCTCATTCCTAAAAACAGCACTCAGGATACTTAGGAGGATTATAGATCCATAAGTCTAACTACTGTTATCTCTAAAATTATCAGCAAGGTTATGGTGGACAGGCTGCAACCCCATCTACCCCTCCTTATCTGTGAGAATTAGACTGCTTTTGTAAAGGGTAGATATATTGGTGACAATATTCTAACCTCTCAGGAGCTCCAGCTTAACCTGGACAGGAAATGTAGAGGAAATAATATCATTTTCAAATTGGATTTGAAAAAGGCATATGATACCATTGAATGGGATTTTATTCTGGAGGTTCTTAAAGCTAGGGGTTTCTCCCACTACTTCATCTCTTTTATTGAACGATGGTTACATAAAAATGCTCACTCTATTTTAGTTAATGAGACTTCTCAAGGTTTCTTCCATGCTTCTAGATGTATCAAACAAGGTGATCCACTATCTCCTTATATTTTTATTTTGGCCCTTGATTACCTGTCCAGCAATATTAACTATTTAGTTCATCACCATCCCCACTTGGCATACAGACGTAAATCCAATTTTATCATAACACATCTAGCTTATTTTGATGATGTAATTATCTTCACAAGAGTTCCAAAGATTATCTGGTATATAGCTGAGTAAAAGGAAGTGCCAAATCCTTTTCAGTTCCCACAGCACCACTAACATTAAGCATTGGGTTAAAGAGTATATAGGTTTATGTACTGGTTCCTTTCCATTTAGCTATCTAAGAGTTCAATTAATCAAAGGAAGGGTAAAACAAACCCAATTTACTGAAGTGGTGAATAAAATCACCTCCAAGATTAACTGCTGGACATCTTCTTTTCTTTCAAATGGTGAGCACATTACTTTTCTTAAAAGCATTCTTACTGCCTTCCCAACTTACTTATTGCAGATGTCTAATATGAAGAAGCCTTCTCAACTTAAGCTCAACAGAATTCTGAATAAATTTCTGTGGGCTGGTCAGAGAACCCAAATTCACTGGATGAGTTGGTGGAAGTTGTGCAAACCCATTTGTGTTGGTGGGATGGGGATTAAATCCTTCCAACAAATCAAAAAAATTAATTTATGTAACATCTGGATCAGATTCAGGGCTCAGAACTCTTCATGGGCCAGATTCATGTTGGGTAAATATTGCAAAGATATTCACCCTCTCCGGGTGACTAAGAAGCTATGTGACTCCAGGTTATGGTCTAGCCTTCTCAATTGTAGAAATCATGCTGAAATTTTGTTCATTTAGGAATTGGGGGATGGAAAAATTAACTTCTGGTTAGACTGCTGGACTTATAATGGGGAGAGATTGGCACCTTCTTCAGAAAACTACAACACTCAGCTTAAGGTAAAGGATTGCTGGGCTGATGCCAATTGGAATGTCCAACTCCTGAACACTATGCTCACTGATCATCAACTTGAGATGCTTTTAAAGACCTGCAAGAATAACTCCACTAAAGATAGAGTGCTCACTAGGCAAAAACCATCACATAAACTTTCTTCCTTTATCCTGAAGTCCATACATCAATTTTAGGAACAAAATTGGGGCAAAGCCATTTGGTGCAAATTCCTCACTCCTTCAATGTCATTTTTTTTGCTGGAGGATTTGGCATAACATTATTCCAACTGATGATCTCCTCAAGTTAAAAGGGCTGAGAGGACCTTCTAGATGTTCCTTTTGTTATCAAGAGGAGGAAACTGCTGACCACCTTTTTTTCAATTGTACTTGGGTACAAAGTGCCTGGTCAAAATTTATTTCATATATTACCACATATACTGTTCTTGCTAGCTAGCTTAACTTCAAATCATCCTGGGGGGACTGGAATAATATTGTTCTTCATCCCATTCCCTGTTGTATGGCTTGGTTTGTTTGGATTCACAAAAACGTTGTCAGATATGAAGGTCTTCCCCCATCTAAAGCCCAGATTTCTGCTAACTGTTTGGCTTACCTACAGAAAATCATCATATATCAAAATTTCCTTAATGTATGTAAGAATTGGCTTCCCCCAACTTCTCTCAGTTCTACCATCAGCAAACCTCCTATTTCCTTGGTCTATTGGTGCCCCCCAACTGGCTGGATTAAAATTAACACTGATGGCAGTGTGGCTAAGATGGATGCTTGTTTTGGAGGTGTTATCAGAAACCATTTGTGTAAATTCCTCTTGTTCTTTGCTTCTTTTACCTATGTTTCTCATCCTCTGGAAGTAGAAATGGTGGCCATATTATGGGCTTTGAAGGCTTCTCCTAGCTTACAATATCATAAGGTCATCATTGAAATTTATTCTACTCAGGTCGTGCAGATTTTGAAATTTCATCATCACTCCTGGGATCTGCTGGAGTGGATGCATAGAATTAATGGGTTCTCTAACTCCATTCATACCAGTTACTCTTACATTCTTAGGGAGGGAAATAGACCAGCTAACTGGCTAGCTAGACTTGATAGGTTTTCTGATTGTATTTTTGTGTCCAATTCTCCCCCTCTGGCTCTAGATTTTTTGTTACATGGTGATGCCCTTGGCATCCCTTTTGTGAGATCCATGTAAGCAGTATTTCATATTAATAGATCTACCTAGGGAAATCCCCTAGGTACTTTTGGTGGAATATATATATATATATATATATATATATATATAAGTAAAAATAGAATTTATTTATAACCACCAAGTTTACATCTGATGTAAGGAAGGGACAATTTATCCCCCCTTACTAATAAATCTAACTCAAAAGGAAGTACATTATGAACCATAGTAATCCCAGTAGATCCTTCATGTTTAGCAAGCCAATAAACACATTTATTTCCTTCCCGTGGTATAAAGCTCCAAAGAATCTTCAAATTATTACAAAAAAATCTAATTTTCTTGAGAAGATGAAAAATAAACCAAGATGGAGCAAGAGTCCCTTTAATGATTTCCAATACCTCTTGAGAATCCACTTCGATATGAATACACTTCCACCCTATATGAGAAGCAACATTTAATGCCCAAACCTTAGATTGAACTTCAGCATGTAACGCATTCAAAGATTCAATAGGAGAATAAAAATATAAGATGCAAACTCCTTTCCAATTTCAAAAAATACCACCATACCTGCACCCTTATTATTGAAGCTAACATCCGTGTTAATTTTGATCTAAGGGTGTATCGGCTTCCTCCAAAGGATCTTTTGTATCAACAGAGAATAACTCTTAACAGGATAAGAGTCTCGCATATATTGTGAATCTTTATTTCCAACATTATACTTCATGAATTTAATAATCTTACTAATGTAAGATAAGCAATTCAAACTAATTTGAGAAGAGGTAACCTTCGCTTCTTCGTACGGCTTTTTGTTCATTGCCATCCAAATAAACCAAGTTATAATACATAACACAATTTCAGAATTTAATTCTTTCCATACCTTCCAACAATCAATGAAGCAAGACCAGTTGGGATGGATTTTTAACTTCAGATGAGCAATCACAATCCGCCAAACCTCCTGGGCAATGCGAAAATTGAAAAACAGATGAGATAATGATTCTTCATTCTTGCAACATAGGTTGCACCTTGAAGGCCCTGTTAGACCTTTCAACTTCAAAATATTATCCAAAGGAAGAATAGTATGCATACATCTCCAAAACAAAAATGACATAGGAGTCAAAAATTTCACTCAGATAGAGTTTCCCCAAACTGTAGAAGGCCAACGAAACAATTTCATATAAGCGTTCTTTGTAAAAGAGCAAGAAGAAGGATTTTTTGAGATGATTTTATCCACAACAGTGCACTGAATCAGAATCTGGCAGATCTATTGAGCCCTCTCTTTGCCAACTAAATCAATAAGAAGCTCTTTATTCCACTTATTTCCATTGATCCAACAATAATCAATAGGAGAAGCGGGTGTATTCATATTAATAAATGATAGCTTTGTGGGAATATTTTTAGGTTATGTATTTTGAAAAGGGGGTCACATGTAGAAATTGTCGGCAAATTTTATATTTTAAATTTAATTGAACTATATATATATATAATTTAATTTGAATAGTAAAATTTGATTTTTTGAAAATAATTTTAAGTTTGAAAATTTTAAGATATGAAATCAAACCGATCTCACATCCCAAATACCTTATCTAAACGAGCACCATATCACAAACTGTGTATCTATCCCGAGGATTAGACACACTGTTTGATGATGGGGCTCTGTCGATATATTTTTAGGT
This sequence comes from Papilionanthe hookeriana x Papilionanthe teres, assembly GCA_022702705.1. Taxonomy (NCBI): domain Eukaryota; kingdom Viridiplantae; phylum Streptophyta; class Magnoliopsida; order Asparagales; family Orchidaceae; genus Papilionanthe; species Papilionanthe hookeriana x Papilionanthe teres. The sequence goes on from CM040424.1 coordinate 171,251,250, forward strand.
TATGTATTTTGTAAAGGGGTCGCCTACAGAAGTTTTCAGCAAGTTTTTAAGTTTTAAATTTAGTTTAAATATATATAATTTGAAAAGTAGCATTTAAATTTTGAAAATAACTTTATGTTTAAAAATTTTGAAATATGAAATCAAATCGATCTCACATCCCAAATAGTTTATATAAACGAGTACCGCACCACAAACCGTGTATCTATCGCGAAGAATAAACACACTGCTTGATGATGGGGCTCGATTAAATAAACTAGAAGATTTGTGACATCCGTTTGGTCTGTGAAACATTTTTATAAGCCAACAAGTTCCCCTGCTTAATATAAAGGAATTAAGCATGGTTTCTATTACCTGGGTTCTTAAAGTTCCCTATAAGGGCAAGCCCTTATAGTTAATTATATCTTAAATGACGAGAATCATTTAAGAAAACTCTCGATAATGATCAGTGGTTTTGCTTTTAAGAATTTTAAAGTTTAAGGTTTTCAAAGGATTGCATTTTGGAATTTCAAAAGGGATTAGCTCAAATTTGGAACAATTTATTGTAAGTGTCCAAAGGAAGAGAAGTAGGAGAAACTGAGGATCCAAGAAGAATCTTGGTAACTTCCCAAACTATCCTATTTTTTAGCTTCAATTTGAGAGTTTATTTAATGTTGTAATCTGCCAATTTTAATTAATTAGGACTTATACTTGTATGACATGATCACACAAATAACATCAAAGATGTGAGGGCTTATGTCGTACCAAATGACTACCTCGGAATCCTAAAACCGATTAGGACTTAATTTGCATAACATGATTAAGCAAATGCCTAACAAAAAGTTGAGGATTTATGTTGCACTAGAAAAACTACCTCAAAATCCTATAGCTTGGTTATTTAAACTATAAAATGGTTTTGCTGAAGAAGATACGTGTTTTGCTGACGACGATGGCCGTGTTGCCCACTATGCTCCAAGCTCCTTTTTGTTGTAGAGGTTTAGTTTTAGAAAGTGAAAATCAGGAGATGAGAGAAGTGTTTTGGTTTAGAGATGTCTTAAGGTTCAAATATGTTAATGTTTTAATTAAAACAAATCTTAAAGTTGATTATAACAACACAAGTTAAGATCCCACGTTTCCATCATTCCGGCAATGTCATTTTTATCGGATTCACTTAGTCCAAATGAATTTGCTAAACTCAACTGAATGAGTTCCACACTTTCATTTAGACTGTAGGAAATCTCGTTAGCAACACGTAGGTTACATCATCTGACGTATTCCCGATCATCGAACAAGACATTTTATTTTAGTTGTAGTTGTAGTTTTGTTGTTCTATTTGTCATTAAATTTTGAGTTATTTTATCTTCTGAATATTGTGGCGGTGAATTTTATCTTGCTGTGACTTTTAATTTAGTTTTGGGTTTCAGTTTTGTGGCTATCCTAAAGTTTTCAGTTTTCATGCTGGGTGACATTCTTGTTTAACATTCAAGAAAAGTAAAGTGCAGTACAGGTAAGTAAATTGCAATAAAATAAAAGCGTACCTGGAGGGTCTTATTGTCATTCCAAGCACTTAAAACACATGTTAGAGCATTTAAATAATTGCAACAAGTACCTATGTAAAGCTAAGGGAAGGTTCTGGTTGTCTACTAAAATCCAAATCCTATTGCTATTCAATTCCTATGACATCTAGGATCTTGGTTTTGTGGATGATTTTCTTCACCAAAGAACAATTAATTCCAATTATTCTTCTAAAACATTTCATCGTATTGAGAAAGTGCTTAGAACGAATTCTGAACATTTTTTCAATACTTCTGAGATTACTTCGAGTCCAATTGAATTTCATTGTACAAGTGAATTAATCATTTAAGAGATTTAGTTAAGTTTTACTTCTTGCTCAGTGAACTAGGATGTTTGATTATCCTATGAGTAAAGTTGGATTTCACTTGATGCTTTGTTTAAGAGTTATAATAAAAAAAGCCTTTAGGGGAAAATTAGTTCGTCAAAGAATTTAACCGTTTCGATTAAGATTGAATTGATAGTTTAGGATAATTTAATTTAGTTTCAAGTTCAAGTTGATTTTCTCTTAAGTGTTTTAAACTGTTTGAATTGAAATTGGTGTTTAGATTATTTAATTTGATTAAACTTTTAATGATTTTGATTTTAATTTGACTTAATTATAGATTTTTAGGTCAATTTTAATTTGTTTGATTTTTTGTATTTTTTTTAATTATGAATTATTTTGAGATTGATTTTTAATGTTTCAAATTTGTTTTAGATTTGTTTTCAGGTGATATCAAATTAATTTTAATGTTCTCAATTTAATTTAATTTGATTATCAAATCACCTAATGTTTTAAGCTTTAATTTAATTAAGGGGTTATTTTCCTTTTAATTATTTAATTATTAATTCCATTTATCATCTTAAGTTTAATTAAGTGTTAAGCATTATTGAAGTGATTCATTGAGGGATGTCAAACGAAAGAATTGGTATCTTCTTAAGTCACATCCCAAATAATCCAATATTTTAATTATTCTCCAAAAATTTAAATGATTTAATTAATTAAAGTTCCATTTTGATATTTTCAAAGTAACTAATGGGTTTCTACCCCTTTATTCCCTAAGTTTCAATCATCCAAGAGAAGATTAAGATCAAATATTTTCACCTTCCCTTTTGATTAAACCTAAAGTATTAATTAGGGTTAAAATCTTTAATTACTTTCATACCCCTTTAGGCTTATTTTTTTTCATAACTCATCAAATTAAGCTCAAATGAACTTAAAATTTTTATGTCACTTCACTCATATGTCAATTAAGACACTAGAGGAGAAAATGTGGTTTTTCTGAATTTAATTTAAATTATATATTTATTTTTGTGATAAAATGATGGTTTCAATGAAAATTCAACAACATTACCAAGGTAAGGTTTTTGTCCTTAGGAAAATTATGGGATGTCCCTATTGACCAGAGAACCACTTGGACTAATTTGGTGATTTTTTGAATTATATTTTATTTATTGTAATTATTTTAAGGTATTAATTAGTTATAAAATAAAATAAAAGTTTAAAAATTGATTTTATATTTTTCTTACGTCTCTCTGACCTCAAAGAGTCTAGAGAAATAAATTTTATATTTTTCTAATTTTTCTTTGATTTATTAGAATTAATTTGGTGAAAAGGTTGGAAAATTTATTTTTTAATATAGAAATTGTCTTAAGCATTTAAAATTCAATATCTTAACCTAGAGACTTAGGAAAAATATTTGGTTGATTCTTAAGTTATTAGAAAGAAAAATATGACATTTTTATGATTTTTAATATTTTTGTGATTTTTATTGTTTTTTAGTTATTAAAATATTGAAAATATGATTAAAAATAAAAATTTTTAGAAAATTCCAAATTAAATTTTCATAGACTCCCCTGATATCAGAGAGCCCACAAAACCAATTTAGTGAAATTTTGAAATATATTTTGGGTTTTATGAATTTTTTTAATTTTCAAAATACCTATGTCACTTAATTAATTCATTTAATGGGTTAAATTATTTCCAATTGACTTGAAATTTTTATGTGAGGTTCTCTACATCCTAAGTGACAGTGGAGAATTATTTTAAAGTAATTTTAATGTGTGGTTAATTCTAATTAATTAAAATTTAATTTTGGGTGTTTGGGCCAATTAGAGTTATTTTTAAGGAATTAAACCAAACCATAATTTTCCTAGGGTCCTTTGGCCTAATCTACCTCCCCTAATTTTCTTAGAATTTTCTAAGCATTTTTCTAATTATTGGAATTAAAACACCAAAACATATATATAAATTTGGAAAATCAAGAACTTACCATAGAGATGGCCTCTGGCCTTGAAAAATTCAGGGAATGTTCCCAAGAACCGAGGCTACAAAAGCTCTATGGTATCATGCCATGGTGAATTGTGTATGCAAATGGAGAATCAAAATACTTAAAATAGTATTAAATTAATTAAAAATAAAATACTTGACAAAATAATTGATTCTTTTTTCATATTATTCTCCTCTGTTCACTGAGCAAGAGGGTATTTTTATTTTATTTTTGTGATTTTTCTACACAAAGATATGTTTTTTTATGTTCTGGGTATTTAAGTAAATCAGAAAATATCCTATTTTCCTACTTAACCCAGTCAGCGCCGCGTCAACCTATGGCGGATCGAAAGCCCACGCGTCGCCTCCCTGTTCGATGCCACATCCGACTCAGCACCATGCGTCCCGTGGTTCATGTCCCGTTCCCTGGTCCAGCGCAATCTAGATTGTCCGTTCGATACACGCGCGATCTGACGGTTCCTGGTCATCGTCTCCGACTGGTGTGTCACGAGAGTTGTCCACACTAAAACCCTAAAATTTCCCTCATTTCTCCACCAAATCTCATGTTCATGGACTCTATGGACTCTTCTCAACAAGACGAACACATCTATACGGCTAAGATGCTATGAAATCGACTCAAACAAAATGGAGAATCGAAAGAAACTTAGGAAGGAGGAGTTCAATACCTTGGCTCTGAGAAGTGAAGCTTCAGTCAAAGGGGCTCGGCACGTTTGTTGGAGTCCAAGGAAGCTAGGGATGAATCTTGGGGCTATGGTGAAATGCCTAGACTTGATTTCTACCAAGCCCGATTTCAAAGCTTGGCCGATAGAGAGAATGGATGGTCTGGTGAGGGGGCTTTTGTGGGGGAACTTCTTCTATTGGTCTGGTGAAGGTGTAGAGTCAATCAGTTTGGGGATTGACTTAATGTGGTGAAGTGTCCTGGTTTTGGGCTTAAAATTAAACTCAGAAAATAAGCTCACAGAGGGGCAAATAGGGCTGGATTTCAGTGGTGATCAACTGCTCTATGCTGGGAGAAAGGTCTGGAATGATTTTGGCAGAGTTTTGGTATGGTTTTGTTCAACACCTTATTTGGCCGAGAGGTGGTGGGGTTTAAATAGGCATTGCTGGATGGCCTCCCAGGGGGAGTTAGGGCTTGGGATCAGCTACTCTATGCTAGGGAAGAACAGCCATAAAGTTCAATTGGGTTGGGACAACTCAGCGAGGAAGAATTTGAAATTTTGGCTCACATGGAGCTCTCGGCCATGGCATTTTCTGGAGGCTGTGGTGGCTGACCGGCCAGGCATGGGTCACCATCTTGACCAGTGAGATCAGGGCTAGGGTTTGGTGAGTTCAATTGGTTTTTTCCTTATGTAAAGGGGTTTGATTTAAATGGTATGGGGGAGAGCTCATTTTGGGCTTGGTTTGGTCAACTCATGCAAATGGGTTGGGCACACCCCCATGACCTGGTTTTGGGCTGATGAAATCAGTTGGGTCAGCTAGGAAAGGGTGGTGAAGTCTCCATCCATGGTGAGGTGGCTAACTTGGATTAGAGTGTTACATAAATGGGGTTAAAAATGATTAGTGAAGGGTTAAGAAAGAGGCTCCCTCTTTTGCCACTAATGGCATGGTGAGGTGGAAAGGGTTCTTCATGGCTTGCATATGACTTGTCCATGGCTTCATGGCTCCAAGTGGCTTGTCACAAAGCTTGGTCAATTACATGGAAGAAGGTTTTGAATTTTTGGACATTTTGTTGGAAAATTTTCATGGGGCCATATTTTATCTATTTAAATGATGGAAATAAAACTTAGAGAATGATTTTATTATATGAATGATGAGAAGGATTAGTCATGTGGGCTTTGAAATAGGTTTTGGGCTGTTGAAATTATTTTGGAATGGGCTTTTAAATGCTTCTTGGAAGTGGGCTTTTATGTTTCAAAATGGACTCTTAGATGAAAATTTTGTGAAAGACTATGCCAAATAAATGTTGGGTTTAGTTTATGGATGTGTCATGAGGACTTTAGAAAAGGTTTGGTGTCATTTGGGGTTGAATTGGATTTGATTTGTGCCTCTTTAATAATAGGGTCAAAGTGAGTCAAATTGGGCTAACTTGGGCTATGGTTGGGCTAATGTTGGTTTTGATGTAAAATTAATTTTGTAAAATTTTTATGGAGGTGTAATAAAGAGTTTTCAATTTTGTTTGGGTCTTGATTTTGAGATTTGGGCCTATATGGGTTCATGGTTGGTTTAAGCCAATTTACGAAAGTTTGGCTTAAGTGAAGCTTGGGTGGAGTTTAAGTTCAAATTTAGGGCACATTAAGTTAGTTTTTTGTTTGTAGGGATGTTAGGAAGGTTTTAGAAAATATTTGGGGCTAATTGGAGTTGAGTTGGGTTGGTTTGGGCTAAGTTTAGGTCATGGGCCAAAATTGGGCTTTTAGGCTTCAAATTGAAATTAAACGCATATGTTGATAAAATTGGGTTTGGATTTGGTTCAAATTGATATTGGGGATATTAAATTGAAGTTTAGAACTGGGATCAAAATTGGGATCAATTGGGTTGATTTGGTTTGACATTGGGTTCATTTTAGGTTCAAAAAGGGTCAAATTGGGTATTTTAGAAAAAGAGGGCTAAATCGACAAAATTGGCCTATGGTATAGTAGAAAAAAATGAAATTTGGAATATTTAAGATTTTCTGGAATTTTCTAGAATTCTCTTGGAATTTTTGGATTTTTGGGCTAAAAGGGTATTTTGGGTATTTTGAGGGTATTTTTGGAAATTTTGGTGTATTTGGCTATGGATGCTCAATTTAAGTGGTGGGAAATGTTTATGATTGATTTTGAGGAATTTTGGGAAATTTAGGCAATTTTGCAAATTTTGGGCAATTTCAATGGCATTTGGTAGGTTTGGTGGGTTTAGGGCCCCGGGGGTCAAAAATTGAAATTTGAGAAAAATAAAGAATAATTTGATGTGAGTGAAATAAAACTACTTTGGTTGAGCCATGAAGCCATATTAGCTCAGAAGAGCCATGAGAGGGCTCACTTAGGCACTCAATATGTTGTTCCTAATCCTCTTAGCTAGGAGCTTAGGGGTTAAGGTCCATCCATATGAATTACCTACATGAGTCAGGGAGTCAAATTTGGTATAGGTGTGGTTTTAGGGTTTTGGAATGTGTGTGAGAGTGTGGTGTGTGTAAGCTTACCCTCACCAGGGCCAGACTACGCAGGGTAATCCTAAGGCCAAAGAGTCCTATAGGGAACTCATCCTTTAAATCTCCACATTTGATCTTAACCCTCCAAGTGGCTTTAGGGGTTTACAATCAAACTTGTGGGGTTTGAAGGGAGCCAAGAAGTTTTTGATTTTCTAAGTGATGGGTCCAATTTTTAGTCCACTAGGATAGTCAAGGAGAAGTCATATGGCTAGATCCTAAGCACTAAGAAGAGAGAAGAGAAAAGACCTCATCAAAAATGAGGTCAAAGCTCGATTAAATAATCTAGAAGATTTGTGACATCCATTTGGTCTGCAAACTAATTTTATAAGCTGACAAGTTCCCCTGCTTAATATAAAGGAATTAAGCAAGGTTTATATTACCTGGGTTATTAAAGTTCCCTATATGTGCAAGCCCCTATAGTTAATTACATCTTAAATGACAGGAATCATTTAAGAAAACTCTTGATAATGATCAGTGGTTTTGCTCTCAAGAATTTCAAAGTTTAAGGTTTCAAACAAATTGGATTTTGGAAATTTCAATAGTGAATATTTCAAATTTGGAACAGTTATTTTGGGAATCTAATGGAGAAGAAGTAGGGGATGCCACAGATCCGATGTGAACTTCGGTGACTTCCCGACTATCCTATTATTTGGCTTTTATTTGAGAGAATTATTTAGTGTTTCATTCCTGCCAATTTTAATTAATTAGGACTTATATTTTTATGACATAATCACACAAATATCCTCAAAGATGTGAGGGTTTATGTCATACTAAATGACTAACTCGAATTCCTAAGACCGGTTAGGGCTTAATTTGCATAATATGATTATGCAAATGCCTAACGAAGAGTTGATGATTTATGTTGCATTAAGAAAACTACCTCAAAATCCTATGGCTTTGTTACTTAATGCTAAGTAATGTTTAGATGATGTAGATCCAAGTTTTGCTTATGAAGATGGTCATGCTGCCCACTATGCTCCAAGCTCCTTGTTGTTGCAGAGGTTTAGTTTTAGAAGGTGAAAATCAGGAGATCAGAGAAGTTTTTTGGTTTAGAAAAGTCTTAAGGTTCAAATTTCTTAATGTTTTAGTTAAAATAAATCTTAAAGCTGATTAAACAGGATCGATTAAGATCCTACGGTTCTGTCATCCCGACACCTCTATTTTCATTAGATTCACTTAGTCCAAATGAATTTGCTAAACCCAACTGAATGAGTTCCACACTTTCATTTAGACCGTGGGAAATCTCATTAGCGACACGTGGGTTACGTCATCCGAGAGATTCTCGATCATACAACGAGTCGTTTTAATTTAATTGTAGTTGTAGTTTTGTTGTTCTGTTTGTGATTAAATTTTGAGTTGTTTTATATTTTGAATGTTTTGGCGGTGAATTTTATCTTGTATTGATTTTTAATTTAGTTTTGGGTTTTAGTTTTGTGTCTATCCTAAAGGTCACAGTTTTCATGTCGGGTGACATTCTTGTTTAGCATGCAAATTTTGCAGGAAAGAAAGTACGGCGCAGGTAAATAAATTGCAATAAAATAAAAGCATACCTGGCGGGTCTTCTCTTCATTCCAGGCTGCACTTAAAACACACGTTAGGGCATTCAAATATTTGCAAGAAATATCTCGGTAAAGCTAAGTGAAGGTTCTGGTTGTCTACCAAGATCCTAATCCTATTGCTAGTCAATTCCTATGATGTCTAGGTTCTTGTGTTTTGTTAAGGATGATTTTCTTCACCAAAGAACAATTAAGTTCAATTGTTCTTCTAAAACAACCCATCATATTGAGAAAGTGCTTAAGACGAGTCCTAAACATCTTTTCAATGCTTCTGGGATTATTTCGAGTCCAGATGAGTTTTATTGTACAGGTGAGTTAATCATCCAAGAATTTAATTAAGTTTGTTTCTTGCTCAGTGAACTCGGACATTTGATTATCCGATGAGTAAAGTGACATTTCACTTGATACTTCATTTAATGGTTATAAATGTGGGAGCCTTCAGGGGCAAATTAGTTTATTAAGGAATTTAACTGTTAAAGTTGAGTTGATGATTTAAAACAATCTAATTTAATAGTAAGGCTTCAGATTGATTCTTAAATGTTTTAAAATCATTTAGGTTGAAAGAGGTGTTTAAATCATTTAATTTTATTAAATTTTGATAATTTGATTTGAATTAATTATAGTACTTTAGGTTGGCTTTAATTGGTTTAATTTTTACATTTTTAATTATGAATTGTTTCAAGATTATTTAATGTTTCAAATTTGTTTTAAGTTTGTTCTTATGTGTTTTCAAATTAGTTTTAAATGTTTTAAATTTATTTTTATTTGATTATAAAATCATTTAATGTTTTAAGCTTTAATTTATTTTGAGATTATTTCCTTTTTAAAAATTAATTTCAATCATCATCATTTGAATTAATTAAGGATTGAATACCATTGAATTAATTCAATTAAGGACTTTAAATTATAGAATTGGTATCTTCTTAGGTCATATCCCTAATCTTCATAATCCAAAATTTTAATTATTCTTCCAAAACTTAAATGATTTAATTAATTAAAATTTTATTTTAATATTCTCAAAGTGATTAATGGGTTTCTACTCCTTTATTCCATAAATTTCAATCATCCAAGAGAAAATTAAGATCAAATATTTTACCCTCCCTTTGATTAGGCCTAAAATATTAATTAGGGTTAAAATCCCTTAATTACCTTTATGCCCTCTTAAGCACATTCCCTTCATAACTCACTAAATTGAGCTCAAATAAACTTCAAATTTTTACGTCACCTTACTCACATGTCAATTAAGATATTAGAGGAGAAAATGTGATTCTTCCATTTTTAATTTAATTTATATAATTATCTTAAAGAAAAGTAAGGGTTTTCAATGAAACTTCAACAACATGACCAAGTTAAGGTTTCTGTCCTCAGAAAAATCATGGGACATTTCTACTGACCAGAGGACCACTTGGACCAATTTTGGTGATTTTTTGAATTATATTTTATTTATTATAATTATTTCAATTTTTATGGTATTAATTAAATATAAAATAAAAATTAGAGTTGAAAATTAAGTTTTATATTTTTCAAAAATCTTTCTAACCTCAAGGAACTCAGAGAAGTAAATTTTACATTTTTCTAATTTTTTTTTTATTTATTGGATTTATTTTAGTGAAAAGTTAAGAAAATCCATTTTTAAATATAAAAAATTATTCTAAGCATTTAAAAATTAATATCTTAACTTAGAGACTTAGGAAAATTATGGGAATGGCTCCTAAGTGATTAGGAAACCTAATGTGATATTTTTATTATTTTTAATATTTTTGTGATTTTTTTTTAATTTTTTAATTATTAAAATATTCAAAAATGAGTTAAAAATGAAGAAATTTGAAAAATCTCAATTTTAATTTTCTTAGACTTCTTTGATATCAGAGAGGCCTCAAAATTGATTTGGTGGATTTTTGGTGTGTATTTTGAATTTTATGAATTTTTTAATTTCAAAATGGCCTTGTAACATGAATAATTCATTTAGTGGGTTAGAGTGTTTCCAATTGACTTGAAATTTTTATGTGGGGTTCCCCTGGCCCTAAAGGTTAGTGGAGAATTGTTTTCATGTAAATTTGATGTGTGGTTATTTCAAATTAATTTGATTTCATTTTTGAGGTTTTAGACAAATTAGAGTTTGTATGAATGAATAAAATCAAGTTACAATTTTCCTAGGGTCCTCTGGTCTAGAGGTACTTCCCCTAATTTTTCTAGGTTTTTATAATCAACATGCCAATTTTCACAATTAATTTTCAAGAACATATTTGTGAACTTAGAAAATAGATAACTTCACATAGACATAGCCTCTGGTCTTGAATAATCCAGGGAATGTTCCCAAGGTCAGAGGCTACAAAAGCCCTATGGTCTCATGCCATGGTGAATTATGTATGCAAATGGAGAATTAAAACATCACAGAGAGTATTTAAATCACTAAAACCATAGACTTAACAAATTAAATTAATTCTTTTTACACATTATTCTCCTATTTTCACGGAGCAAGGAAGTATTTTTATTTTTTTATGATTTTTTAGGCAAAAATATTAATTTTTGAAGTTCTGGCTATTTAATTAAATTCAGAAAATCCCTATTTTTCTACTTAAACACGTCGGCGCCAACTCATCCTCGGCAGCTCCGAAGTCCCACACGGTGCTTCCCCATTCGACGCTGCCATCTGAGTCAGCGCCACGCGTACCTCAATTCAAGTATCGTTGCTCCATCCTTCGCGATCTTGGCCATCCATTTGATACACGCGTGATCTGATGGTTGCTGTTCATCATCCCCATCTGGTGTGTCCCGAGAGCCATCCACCCTAGAACCTTAAGATCTCACTCATCTCAACCAAATTACACGAAATTGGATCCTATGTGTTCGTCTCAATGAGATCTACAAATCCATATGGCTAATAGGCCTTGAAATCAAGTAAAGTAAAATAGGGAATCACTGGAAGCTGGGCTAAGGAGAGGTCTCCATACCTTGGTCCAAGAGGTGAAGCCTCATTTGGATGTGCTCAGCACGTTCGCTGGAGTCCAAGGATTCTACGGATTGAGCCTCTAGTCCTGGTGAATTGCCTAGGTATGATTTCCACGAAACCAGATTTCAAGCTTTGGTCTCCAGCACAAATGGGTGGCATGGTGAGGGGGCTTCCACTGTGGAACTTCCTCTCTTGGTCTATTGAAGGTGTGGGCGAGTTTAATTTGGTTTCAGTGGAGTTTTGGTGAATGTCCTGTTTCGGCCTGAGAATTGAGCCCTGAAATCGAGCTTAATCAATGGGGATGAGGGCAGGAGAACAGTGGGGAACTTCTTTTTTGTGTTAGGGAAAGAGTTTAGGTCAGTTGTATGGATGTTTTGAGAGACTTGATTTCAGCCAACCTTTTGGCTATGGAGGATGGCTGTTTAAATAGCTATGGTTGGAGAGCCTCCCAGAGCCAATTGAGGGTTGAGATCAACTGCCTAGGGGAGGAGAAGAAGAGCTCCAATGACCATTGGCCATGTGATAGCACAGTAAGGGAGATTTGAATTTTTTGAATCAAATGGATGCTCACGAGTGTGGTCCTTTCTAGCGACCCAGGTGGCTGGCTGGCAGGCATGGGTCACCATCTTGACCAGTGAGGTCAGGGCTGGTGTTTTTTGAGTTCAATTGGCTTTGAACATGTGTCAAAGGTTTGATTTAAATGGAATGGGGGAAGGGTGAATTTTGAGCTTAATTGGGTTTAAACATGGTTTGGGTTAGGTTGATCCTCCCAAGGTTTAGTTTAGGCTGAGGGAAAGCCATTTGGGTCAGCTGGATTGGAGTGAAGAAGTTTCCCTCACGATCATTTGGATTAATTTTGGGTTTGGGGGAATCATGGAAAGGGTAAAAATGTTTAATCATGGATTAGAAAAGAGCTCACCTTTCTTACCATTAATGGATTGATGAGGAGTCCAAGGCTTTCATGACTCTCATGTGGCTTGTGCATGGCTCAATGGCTCCATTTGGCTTGGGAATGGCTTAGCTCACATTGCATAAAAATGGGTTTTCGGGATTTTTGACATTTAGGGGTAATATTGCATGAGGCCTGATTTAGAATTATTTAATGATGAAATTGGAACATAGGGAATGATTTTAATGAAATGGATGATGGTAAGAGATGTCATGTGGGCTTGGATTGAAAACTTGGGCTTTTGAAATTATTTTGGATGGGCTTTTAAAATGTTTTAAGGGGATGGTCCTTTTAGGTTTTAAAATAAACTTTGGGATAAAAATATGGTAAAATGTTATGCCAAATAAATGTTGAATTTAGTTCAGGAGTGTGTCATCAATGTTTTAGAAAAGATTAGGGGTCATTAGGAGTTGAATTGGATTTAATTTGGGCCTTTCAATAATAAGGTCAAAGTGGGTCAAATTGGGCTAACTTGGGCTAAGTTTGGGCTAATTTTGATTTTGATGTAAAATTAATGTTTTAAATTATTTATTGTGGTGTGACGAAGAGTTTTCAATTTTGGTTGAATCGTGATTTTGGGATTTGGGCTTGTTTGGGTTCATGATTGGTTTAGGCAAATTTGGGGAATTTTTATTTGAGTTAGGCTTGGGTCGAGTTTGGGTCCAAATATTGGGTAAATTAAGTTAGAGTTTTTCTTGTGGAGATGTTAGGAAGGTTTCAAAACAAATTTGGGAAAAATTGGGTGACATTTGGGTTCAATTTGGGATGGATTGGGTTAATTGGTCACTTTCGGCCTTTGGGGCCCATTTGCCATTTTTGGATTAAATTGGGTTAAATTGACAAAATTGGGATATATGGCAGTGGAAGAAAATGATGTGGATAATATTTTGGAATTTTTTAGATTTTTTGAGAATTTTTTAAATTTTTGGAATTTTAGCCTATTTAGGATACAAGGAGAGTTGATGAAGGGTATTGGGGGCTATTTTTGGAAATTTTGGTATATTTGGTCATGAATGATCAATTTGGGTGGTGGGGAATGTTTAAGATTGATTTTGGGAAATCTTGATTAATTTAGGCAATTTTGGAGATTTTATATAATTCAAGGGTATTTGGTAGGTTTGGCGGATTTAGGGCCCCGGGGGTCAAAAATTGCAATTTAGGAAAAATGAAGATTGACTAAATGTGAGTAAAATGAAATCATTTAGGTTGAGCCAAGAAGCCATGTTAAGGTCACAAGAGCCATGAGATGACTCATCTTAGGCACTCAATATGTTGTTCCTAACCCTCTTAGCCAAGGGCTTAGGGGTTGAGGCCCATCCATATGAGTTACCTAAATGAGTCAGAGAGTTGAGTTGGGTGAGAGTGGTTTTAGGGTTTAGAATATATGTGAGAGCGTAGTGTGTGAAAGTTGTTCCTCACCAAGACCAAGCTACCCAGGGCAATCCTAAGCCCAAAGAATCCTATTGGAACTCATCCTTGAACCTCTGCATTTGACTTTTAACCTTCTAAAGGGGCTTGGAGGTTTATGGTCATCTGTGTGGGGTTCAAGAAGAGTTAAGAGTTTTTTGAATTTCTAAGTGGTGGGCTCCATTTCTAATCCTCTAGGATAGTCAAAAGGAAAACCTATGGCTAGATCCTAAGCATTAAGAGGAAAGGTAAGACTTCACCAAAAATGAGGTCAACAAATGGACCCCCAATAGGTGTGGTGTGCTAAAGGAGCACACCGTGTGTATTGGCATTGACTGAAGAGATCAACATAACCAACACAAACATCTAAGTGACACACTTAGAACGAAACAGAGAAAACTTCCGCTGTGGAGTATCAGGTAAATCTCCAAGACTGAAGATTCCAAAACTCCCGCTGGGAAAAAAGGAGGTCAATTTCAAATCACAAGATTTCAAGAGATTGAATTTAGATTCGTTTCATTTTTATCTCAAGTTTTAATTTTGAGTTTGAATTTAAATTTGATCAGAGTTTTCATTTAAATTTAAGTTGAGATTAATTTCAAGATTTCATTCGTGGAAATTCTGGATTTGGAATAAGACTTGGAGCCTAGGTTCCAACCTCGGGATTTGAAGAGAACTAGAATTTAGGCTCTAGCCTCAAGAAGATAGATGAAAGTTAAGTTCCAAACTCGGAAGAGAGTCGAAATTTAGATACCAACCTCGAAAAGGATGAGAATCAAATTTTAGGTACTGATCTCGATATGAGAACTGAAATTTAGATACCAGTCTCGGAAGAGAGTCAAAATTTAGGTACCGACCTCGAAAAGGATGAGAATTAGAATTTAGGTACTGATCTCGAAATGAGAACTGGAATTTGGGTACCAGCCTCGGAAGAGAGTTGGAATTTAGGTACCGACCTCGAAAAGGATGAGAAATATAATTTAGGTACTTATCTCGAAATAAGAACTGGAATTTAGGTACCAACCTCGAAAGAGAGTCAGAATTTAGGTACCGACCTTGAAAAGGATGAGAATCAGAATTTAGGTATTGATCTCAAAATGAGATCTGGAATTTAGTTACCAGTCTAAAAAGGATGAGAATCAGAATTTAGGTACTGATCTCAAAATGAGAACTGGAATTTAGGTAATAGTCTCGGAAGAGAGTCAGAATTTAGGTACCGACCTTTAAGAGGATGAGATTCATAATTTAGGTACTGATCTCGAAATGAGAACAAAAATTTAGGTACCAGCCTTGAAAGAGAGTCAGAATTTAGGTACCAACCTCGAAAAGGATGAGAATCAGAATTTAGGCACTGATCTCAAAATGAGAACTGGAATTTACATACCAGCCTCGAAAGAGAGTCATAATTTAGGTACCGACCTCAAAAAGGATGAGAATCAGAATTTAGGTACTGATCTCGAAATGAGAACTGGAATTTAGGTACCAGCCTCAAAAGAGAGAATTGAAATTTAGGTATCAATCTCATAAAAAGAGTGTAAATTTCGGTACCGACTTCGAAAGGGTGAGAACTGTAATTTAGGTACTAGCCTCGAAGGGGATGGGATTCATAATTTAGGAACTGATCCCGAAAATAGAGAGTTAGAATTTAGTTACTGACCTCGGAATGAGGACAGAAATTTAGGTACCAGTCTTGAAGGGGATGGGAATCAGAATTAAGGTACTGGTCCTTAAAGTAAAGTGTCATAATTTAGGTATTGACCTCGGAATGAGGACTGGAATTTAGGTACCAGCCTCAAATGGGAGAGAACTGGAATTTAGGTACCAGTCTCGAAAGAGATGGGAATCAGAATTAAGGTACTGATCCCGAAAGTTAACGTTTGATTTGATTTTGAAGATTCTGCAGAAAATTTAGTGTAGTAGCAAGTTGAGACGGAATGTGAGAGTGCTTCACATCCCACGAGAGTTGATCAAAGTTTGATTGTTTGGCGAAGGATATGAATCCATGCCATCAGAATCAAATCAAAAATCTCGTGGTTCTGTGTCAGTTGACTCGGTCGACCTCCACAAAAGAAGGAAGAAATCGTGGGGAATCGAAAAGGTTTCGAGAACAGCCTGAGGCTGGGGATTTCAGATTCGGGAACTTGTTTTCATTGTTTGTTTAGTTTTAGTGATTTGATTTTGTTTTGATTTTAAATTTTTGTTTCGATTGAAATTTCATTTTGATTTGGATTTTCATTCATTTATTTGGTTTACAATTTTAGGTTTTAAGTTGATTTGCTTTAAGTTTTGGTTTTGTGTTTTACTCAGACTTTAAATTTGAATTTTTATTTTGTTGTTATTATTTCATTCAAATCGTTCTTCATTCAACTTTTCTTAAATCTAGTCAAACTCAGATTTACTGGTGTTTGCAGTAAATTGCATAAAACTGAAGGCAAAACACGACATAGTCATTTCCATTATAAATGTCGAAAGTACATCAAGTGATTCCACCAAAACATCTCTCATGACATCTTTCCAAAAACAAATTTTACAAAATCTATGTATGCCTGAACACAAACTGTATTGATATCTTCATGTATTCTAACAAGATTGTCTGTCTTATTCATCCATGTCTGAAAAAGTAATCTGCATAGGTCATAACATCACCTTCTAAGCCACTTTTTGGAGGAGAATCCTACGTAAGTGTGCTTTAGAGGTGTGTTATGACCCGATATAAATATATGCGTACTAAAGTCTTCTTCCCTGGCAATGGCGCCAAAAATTTGACTTGAAGTCCTCTGAAGATCAACATACTAATTAATGCCTTCAAAAATATATGTTATAAATAATAATAGCGGCTAGTGTATATAAATATAAATTTCAGAAAAATATTTTACACACTAGGGGTACTACGCAAGTATACGTCTCGTATCAAGTAATATAGGGCTTCGAAACAAAGACCTCAGTATCGTTCCCACGAGGAGAGAGTTATAGATCTTTAAA
Source organism: Papilionanthe hookeriana x Papilionanthe teres (assembly GCA_022702705.1). Taxonomy (NCBI): domain Eukaryota; kingdom Viridiplantae; phylum Streptophyta; class Magnoliopsida; order Asparagales; family Orchidaceae; genus Papilionanthe; species Papilionanthe hookeriana x Papilionanthe teres. The sequence goes on from CM040424.1 coordinate 171,268,101, forward strand.
TTTTTTTTATTTTAAAGTATTTCTTCCATAGTCAAAAATAAAATATCTTTAATTTACTAGATGCAATAATAAAGCAGAAATAAAATGATTGATGTAAATAACAATAAGAAAGCAAATTTCTCCCTTTCAATTAATCCAAGATTTTCTAAGATAATAATAATATTCCTGGAGAATATAAATTTATGGTATTGTGACAAATAGAAGCATTCCTATTCTTTATCTTTGCTCGATAGTATAAAGAACATTGGCTAGCCTATAGATCAGGTCAGAATTTATTGTTAGTAGAATGGGTTAATCTAGGCTCACACTACTAGATGTCCAAGGGTGGCTATGGTCGGCCCTACTAGTGACCCTTTCCTTTTCTATAAACCAAATCATAAGAATTAGTCTGTAACTTTAAAAACTTATCAATTCTACGCCCAATGTATAATATCTTCCTATTTATTTGCACTTCACCTTGAATAACCCGTACAAGGCCTTCGACTACCCAAGGATTCATATGATATCTACAAGTTAAGAATTCATCTCCTTTTAAGTCGCAAAACTCTTCAACAGGTTTTAACAATTTAAATGGCCAATTTAAATAGTAAATTAAGAACTGATATTAATATCATCACAATGTTTTGAAAATATATGATTTTTAATTCCCCAACAAATTTTGTATTATCTTACTTATATTTTCATAATTGAAAGGAGAAAGTAAAGAAACTACTCAGAACACATTGAAATTAAATAACAAAACATAATAAATAAACTTTGAATCAAAATAAAAATACTTATCTTAGATGTGTCTCCTAATGAACTTTTGATTCCTACTAACTCCACAACATAATGAACTCCAGATGCACCAACTCTTTCAAACTCTAAATACAAACTCTAACGTAAACTCTCTAATTTATGAAGGAAAGTAAAAAGATGGCCCTAATATTATCTCTTTAATTCTCTCTCTAGGTTGGGTAATTTTCTCTGAAGAAGTACCCTCCTTTTAATAGTTTTCAAGGGTTGCCTCAAGTCACCTTTTTAAAATGTGTTCAAATTCAATGAATCTTCTAGAAGGTGTGTCTGGCCCCTAGGCGCCGGAATCTGGCTCCTAGGTGCCGGACACCTCGTCTAGTTCTTCGCACCTCTTCACTTTGGATCACACCTCTTAGCAATTAAAACCATTTTGAAGCGTTCAAATACATTGTATCACATGTTCTATGAACCAGGAACAACTGCTAGTCATCTAGAAGGTTCAATAACTGCTCAAACCGTCAAAATAACTGCCCAAAAGTCGTCAAAAACTTAACAGTTTTCTGTATCGAGCTGGCGCTTGGTGCCGGACTCTGGCGCCTAGGCGCCAGACCAGTAATTTCGACAATTTTGCATTTTGGCTCTATTTTTGCTCCTTTTTACTCCTTTTTCATAATTTTCTCCTTCTTGAACATTTTTGCATCACGTACATCCAAAAACATAAAAATACCTTTCATTAAAGCATAATATCCTTAAAGTTTAATAAAAATCAAGGCATAAAAATAGGTTTTTTTTTCTTGGGTCAAAATCCCCCAAACTTAAACATTACTTGTCCTCAAGTAACCCTTTTTACTATATAAAATGTATAACATTTGGAATAAAAGGTAAATATTTAAGATTCCTTATGATTTTTTATTTTATAAAGGCTTTAGTAAATCATTAACCAAATTTCACTAAGTTTAATTTTAAGAATTTAAGGAATATTCTAACTACCAAATCATAAGACTTCAAAAATTTTTCATTCACTTCGAAAATAATTGTAGTTTATTATATTAAGATAACATAAATTATTCACAAGAAAAAGATCTTCATGAAATTCTTCTCTAATAAAAATACATGCATAAAAATTAAGTAATATATGTAATCAGTTTTCTTTTTATAAGTTAATTCAAGGGAAGCCAATCTTTTATTAGGCATTTCTTCAAGTTTCTCCTCTCTTTTTCTCTTTTCTATCCTTTCTTCTTTCTTTTTTTTTTAAGAGAGAGGATTACTGTATCTGGATAGCCTGTTAATGGTTTTGAACTTCACTATCATTAACACATATTTTCAAAATTATTCATTTTCACTTAATTATTATAACATGAATAGATTTCAAAAAGAATTTCAATCTATTCTTTTTCAAGTTATAATTTTTGATTTCTTAATACTTCTAAAATTCAATTATCTCTACTATGAATAGAAAAATTTCTTAATCTTCTTCTTCTTTAAGTTGAATAATTCTATTCTTAAAATCAATCAAAGTTATTAAAATTTTGGGTTAAGTCCACTAAATTATTTATAATTTCAAAAATTTAAGTGATCTTAAATAGATTCTTCATTCCTCATATTATGTTAAAATTTTTATTTTAAGAAAATATTAGTTCTTTAAGGACAAATAAAATTTAAATTTGAATGTATTTTCCCTTTCCCTCAAAGTTAAGTTTTGGTCTATCATGAAAATTTTTTAAAGTATGAGAGAAAGAAAAACATAATTTTAAAAAGGAATTTTTATAAGTATGTAAAAAAAATTCTAGAATAAAAAAATTACTTCTACACATGCTTTTATGAATAATACTGAAATAATGAAGCGGGTATAAAAGTAAGCAGGCTCATTTGTAATTCAATTAAATGACTATACTACTTATAATAACAGAAATAGAACAACAATACAAACTACTAAACAGTAGGCTGAAATAGAAATAAACATAAATTTATCCAAATTTCAATCTTAAACACAATACATTAAAAATACTCTAACAACAGTCTCAACACCAAACATGTCACACAAAGTACATCAACAAATCTAAACTAGCAAACAACAAACAACAATTAATACTAGCAAACAAACTAAACTAACAACAGACTTAGCACATCTCAGAGGTAAATCAGGCTACTAATCACTGTCTGTAGCCTCATCATCGTCATCATCACCAAAAGAAAACTCAACATCCTTAGGATCAACATATGGTGAGAATCTAGGAAAGGTAGGAAACTGAACATCATGCTCTCCCTTCAGGAATCTAACGAGAGCTTCATCATACTCGGCATCGTAAATACTCTTCCTCTGGGTATACTCAGATAAATGATCAATTTTCTTATCAATAGAATCAACTCTGGAGTGAGTTTGAAATAACTCATGCTGCTGCTCTGTAAACTGATCATGCATCGATTCCCAAAAACTAGATGGTGACTCAGCAGTAGAAGTAGAAGGTCGAGAAGTAAAAGGTCTACCTGAAGTGGGTGCAGAAGTAGAAGAAGCGGTTGATCTCTTCCCTCGAAGACGATCATATATGCTAACACTCTCCTGCCCAATTAGTTTGGTAGTTTTTCAGCTTCTCCTCAGAAATATCAAGAGTAACTCCTTTGCTAACACATAAGGAATAGATCAAAGATGGGAATCCCAGTCCCACAGAAGTGCTGGATCTAGCAGTAGACTCCATAGAATCATAAATGATACTGCCAACATCTATCAGCTTTCTCTCCTGAATGTAATAGTTTAACATAGCACGATCTCTAGTGACTTCGCTCAGGTGGTGGGAAGGTAGAAGTTTAGTAGAAATAAAGTAATGCCATGCCTTGGAAATACCATTTAACTTAGAAGATTTAAAATTTACATGTTTTTCATTCCGGATCTTCCAGGCTCCAGTGTCATGAGTCAAATAAGCAATGATCATCTCAAGATCTCCCTCAGATGGAGATAATCCAAAATAGTTGCACTCAATGGAAGGAGGCAGTCCATAAAACACATTGATCCTCTCCGGAGTAAATCCAACTCCGACACCTCTAACAAAGACTTCGTAGTCTTCCGCATCTAAAAAGTTAGCATAAAATTCGCGAACGACTGGAATAACAGCAACAGCAGTGAAATAACAAAATTGTTGCCAGTTGTGCGCAACGATTGTGTTCTCGATCATTTCACCCGGATTGTAAAAGCTTCGCTCCGACATAAACTTTCTCGACATCACAAATTCATGATATCAAAAATGCGCTGCCTCAGTCGCGAACTTGCTACTGTCAAAATTTTCTCGTCCCTTCCCTCGCTTAGATTTCGGTGTCATCTAAACGTGAATGAAAATAAGAACAAATTTAGGAATCAAATATTTAAACATTATTTAAAGTTTAAGAAACATAAAATAAGTTTAAAAATCCAAATAGAATACCTAAAAATCAAAAAAATTTCTCAAAATTTTAGTTTTTAGCAAAAAATAGGAAAAACTATGATGAACATAAAAAATAAATGGATTATAGTGTAGATCTAACCTCGAGACGAAGAAATCAAGTGATTTCGCGCCCAAATACTTGATTTTTTTACCTCAAAATGGATCTAAGAGGTGTATTTTTGTGAAAATGGGGAAGGAGATGAAGCTTAGGTGTCATCCATGGCTAATGGGTTTATATGTTAATTTTTGTTTAAGCAGGCCGAACTAGCGCTTAAGCGCCGAATTCTGGCGCCTAGGCGCCGGACTCGCCTTTCACAAAAATCACTCTAAAAATTTTATTTTCCATCAAAATTCATAAATTCAACTTCCAATTACTCATATTAGAGTAGGGCTTCAGTTTCTAACTTCCAAAAAATTTTCCAAAAAATTTAAAAATTAAATATTAAATCCACCAATCAAACACAAGGTTTAAATCAACTCCTCTAATTTCCATTTATAATCTTCAATATTGGCTCAATACACTTCAGATAAGTATAATATAATGATTCAAGTCCTAAAACACAATCAAACAACACAATTTGAAAACAAATACAACACACATTGAACATGAAAGCAAATACACAAACAAACATAATCGATTCACTAAATCGATACAACGACTCACTAGATAAATCACGATCTCACCAAATCACTATCTAATTTCCATTATCTTGGAAAGGAAAACTAATCAACCCTCTTGGAAGAACACTAATGCTCTCAAAAAATCTGTAGTCGTCTTCTCGTCAATCCATTTGTTCTTCACATATATTTCAACTTGACGAACTTGATAAGCCGCTAGATGATCAAATTGGAGTTTCGCTTGCCATTCCAGATGTTCAATCTGATGATACATCTCATGAAGGTGATCTCCAATACTCTTTAAATCCACTTCAAATTTATCAAGACGACTAGAAATTTTCTCCAAACTTACAGCGATGAATGCATTGAAGTAGGGTTGAGGAACTTTTGGACCTTTGTCTCTAGCCTCTTCTCCAAGATTTCTTCTCTTCATTTCTTAAAAAATCCTCTCTAATCTCTCAAGAGTGAAGTGTAAGGGTTGAAATATTGATTGCTTAAGGATTGGGGATGAAGATGGATTAATTTAATGGTGAAAATCGTGTGAAAAACTGAAAATTTTTTGTTTTTACACGACCCAATAACCGTGGCGCTTTGGCGCCGGACCCATCGACACACAGCTTATTCTGGCGCTTAGGCGCCGAATTCTAGCGCCTAGGCGCCGGAACCATGTTCGACTCCGTTTCGCCTAACGTCAAATTTCAAAGTTTTGTTCTCCAAAAATAGGTAAATTATAATGGTAAGATCAGAACAAACTCAATAACACAATTATACATAATTTCAATGAAGGTTAACTTGATCTCCTTTTAACTCACATATTAAATGGAGTGATCCAAAGTCCAAACTTTATATACTTCAAAATAATTTTTAATTTTCTGAAGTTATATAAAATTAGTCAAGGCCGAGACATAAACTTACATTAAAAATGTAAAAACACAATAGAAATAAAATCTATGGGTTGCCTCCCATAAAGTGCTTGGTTTAACGTCGTCAGCCCGACCTAAGTAATTCTTTAATCAGGTTGACTCAATTCATAAGCCTCTTTATAAATCTTTTCAATATCTGCCAAATAAGGCTTCAATCTTAATCCATTAACTTTAAAAATTTTTTCCATTTTGGGGTCTTTAATATCCACAGCTCCATATTGGTATACTTTTTCAATTATATATGGTCCCATCCATTTTGATCTCAATTTTCCAAGAAAAAGTCTTAAACGAGTATTAAATAGTAAGGCTTTTGTCGAGGCTCAAATAGTTTTCCTGAAATCTTTTTATCATGTAATACCTTCATTTTCTCTTTATAAATTTTTGCATTATCATATGATTCATTTATTATTTCATCCATCTTATTTAATTGCAATAATAGTTTTTCTTCTGAAGCATTCAAATCAGAATTAAACTACTTTTATCGCCCAACAAGCTTTATGTTCAAGTTCAACAGGTATGTGACAGTGTTTACAAAAAACTAACTGGTAAGGTGACATTCCGATTGGTGTCTTATAAGCTATTCTATAAGCCCATAATGCAGAATCAAGTCTATCAACCCAATCAGTTCTTTTAGGATTAACAATTTTCTCTAAAATTCTTTTAATTTCTCTTTTTGATACTTCAGTCATTCCACTTGTTTGTGGGTGATAAGCAGTTGCAATTTTATGTTTGATTCCAATTTTTTGTAGTAATGATTGAATTCTTATATTTCTAAAATGACTTCCACCATCTGTGATAATTACCTTAGGCATTTTAGATCTTGAAAAAATCATCTTCTTTAAAAATTTAGATACACTTTTGGAGTCACAGTTAGGCAAAGCTACAACATCAATCCACTTTGAAACATAATCAACTGCTAATAAAATATAAATTTTTCCAGATGATGGTACAAATGGTCCCATAAAGTCTAAACCTCATATATCAAAAATTTCAACTTCCAATATATAGTTTAAAGGCATTTCATCTTTCTTGGATATATTTCCCATCCTTTGACATCGATCACATGTTTTAACATAATGTCTCACATCTCTGAATAAGGTAGGCCAATAAAATCCTGAATTTAAAATTTTAAATGCAGTTTTATCTACTCCAAAGTGTCCTCCAAAATCGGAATCTTGACATTTTTGAATAATAGCAAAAGTTTCTTCATAAGGTACACATCTTTGAATTATAGAATCTCTTCCTAATTTAAATAAATGAGGATCTTCCCAAATATAATATTTAGCATCATTTTTAAATTTCTTAATAAATTTTTCATGCAATCCATAAGGTAGAATATTGCTAACTAAATAGTTTATTATATTCGCATACCAAGGTGTTTGGCATCCTTGAATAACATATAAATGTTCATCAGGAAATTTCTCATTTATGTTTTCTTCTGTAATAACATCATTCTTAATTTTAGACAAATGATCAGCAATTTGGTTGCAGTTCCTTTTCTATCCACTATTTGAAAATCAAATTCTTGTAGAAGTAAAACCCATCTTGTTAGTCTAGGTTTAGCATCCTTTTTTGACATTAGATATTTAACAGCGGAATGATCAGTATGAACTATGCATTTAGTACCAAGAAGATAAGTTCTAAATTTATCAAAGGCATATACTATAGCTAGAATCTCTTTCTCAGAAGTAGTGTAATTTCTTTGTGTTTCAGTGAGAGTTTTACTATTATAATCTATAACTTTGAAAATTTTCTCATATTTTTGTCCCAATACAGCTCCAATTGGAAAATCACTTGCATCGCACATTAATTCAAAAGATTTATTCCAATTAGGTGCAACAATGATAGGTGCATTTATTAATTTTTCTTTTAAAATATTAAAAGCATTAACACAGTCTTTGTTAAATTCAAATTTAGCATCTTTTTCCAATAAATGATAAAGAGGTTTGGCAATTTTAGAAAAATCCTTTATATATCTTCTATAAAATCTAGCAAGGCCTAGAAAACTTCTCACATCGATAATGGTAGTAGGTGGTTGTAATTCGACAATAATTTTCACTTTTGCTCGATCTACTTCCATCCCTTTTTGTGAAATCTTGTGACCAAGTACAATGCCTTCGTGACCATGAATTGACATTTTTCCCAGTTAAGAACTAAGTTTGTTTCTTCACATCTTTTCGAATTTTGGAAATATTTTCCAAACAAGATTCAAAAGAAGTTCCAAAAACTGAAAAATCGTCCATGAATATTTCAATTCCTTTGTCAATCAAATCACAAAATGTTGACATCATACATCTTTGAAAAGTTACAGGTCCATTACATAAACCAAAAGGCATTCTTTTAAAGGCAAATGTTCCATAAGGACTTGTAAATGTTGTTTTCTCTTAGTCCTCAGGAGCGACAGGTAATTGATGATAACCAGAAAATCCATCCAGAAAACAGAAATATGAGTGTCCAACTAATTTATCAAGCATTTGATCCAAGAAAGGTAAAGGAAAATTATCCTTTCTAGTGGCGTCATTTAATTTCCTATAATCAATACAAATTCACCATCCAGTAACTTATTTTGTAGGAATTAGTTCATTTTTATCATTGACAATGACAGTTACTCCTCCTTTCTTTGGAACACAATGAATAGGACTTACCCATTGGTTATCCGAAATAGAATAAATAATACCAGCATCTAACCATTTAACAATTTCTTTTTTAACATCCACTTTCATGATAGGATTTAATCTTCTTTGCGGTTCAATAGTAGGTTTAAAATTTTCTTCCATTAAATTTCTATGCATAAAAATGGACGGGCTTATTCCTCTTATGTCAGCAATTGTCCAACTGTTAACCTCATTTTTGATGAGGTCTTTTCTCTTCTCTCTCCTTAGTACTCAGGATCTATCCTTAGGCTTTCCCTTTGACAATCTTAGAGGACTATAAATGGAACCCACCACTTAGAAATTCAAAAACGTCTTAACTCCCTGCAAACCCCATAAGTTTCATTGTAAACCCCTAAGTCACTTGGAGGGTTAAGATCAAATGTGGAGGTTTAAAGGATGAGTTCCCTATAAGACTCTTTGGCCTTAGGACTACCACAGGTGGCCCTGTCCGGTGAGGGTTGACCTGCACACATTAAATTTTCACACATATTCCAAATCCTAAAACCATTCATACCTAGCTTGACTTCCTGACTCATGTAGGTAATTCATATGGATGGACCTTAACCCCTAGGCCCTTGGCTAAGAGGGTTAGGAACAACATAGTGAATGCCTCAAATGAGTCCTCTAATGGTTCTTATAGGCTTGATATGGCTTCTTGGATCAATCAAAGTTATTCCATTCTACTCAAACTTAATCAATCTTTATTTTTCCAAAATTTCAATTTTTGACCTCCGGGACCCTACACCCACCAAGCCTACCAAATGCCCTTGAAATTGCCCAAAATTTGCAAAATTACCTAAATTACCCAAAATTCATCAAAATCAATCCTAAACATTTCTCTCTCCTCAAATTGATCATCCTTAGCCAAATATACCAAAATTTCCAAAAATACCCCCAAATACCCTCCAAATACCCAAAATGCCCTTTTTAACCAAAAAAATTCAAAAATTTAAAAAATCCCAAAAAATTCCTGAAAATCCCAAATATTCTGAATTGAATTTTTATCAACTACACCATAAGCCAATTTTGCCAATTTGGTCCACTTTTACTAAAATCCCCAATGTGACCCATTTTTAACCTAAGTGAACTCAATGTCCCACTAAACCAACCCAATTGACATCAACTTTGACCCAATTCAATTCTAAACTTCAATTCATTATCCCCACTATCAATCTAGACCAAATCCAAGTCTAATTTGATTGACATTTGGATCTAATTTCAATTTGAAGCCTAAGGCCCAATTTTGGCCCATGACCTAAACCTAGCCCAAACCAACCCAATTCAACCCCAATTGGCCCCAAATCTTTTCTGAAACCTTCCTAACATCCCCAAAAACAAAAAAAAATAACTTGATTTGCCTCAAATTTGAACCTACACTCCACCAAAACCTAGCCCAAACCAAAAATTCCCTAGATTGGCCTAAACCTAAACCTAACCCAAATGGGCCCAAATCCAAAAATCAAAGCCCAACCTAAGTTGAAAACTCTTTGTAACACAACGATAAACATTTTGCAACATTAATTTTACATCAAATCTAACATTAGCCCAACCTTAGCCCAAGTTAACCCAATTTGACCCACTTTGGCCCCTTTACCAAAAAAGTCCCGAATCAAACCCAATTCAACTCCAAATCACATCAAATTTGTTACAAATCACTCATGACACATCCCTAAACTAAACCCAACATTTGTTTGGCACAATCCTTCACAAAACCTCTATCCACCAATTTTTTTTAAACCTTAATGCCCACTTTCTTAAACCATTCTAAAGCCCATTTTCACCAAATCCAAAAGGCCCAAAGTCAATCTAAAGCCTCATGACACTTTCACCTCATCATCCCTTTGATTTAAATCACTCCCTAAGTTTTAAATTCATCATTAAACTGTTCTAAACTATGCAACATGCCAATTTCCCCTAAATTCATAAAAAAAATGCCAAAACCCTTTTCCATGAAACAAGCCAACCTTTTCTAAGCCAAATGTAAGCCAAATGTGAGCCATTTACAAGCCACATGAAGCCATGAGAGTTTTGACACCTCACTTAGTCATTTATGGCAAGAAGAGGGGAGCCTTTCCTAAGCCTTCATTAAGCCCTTTAACCTCATTTATGCTACACTCTAAACCAAGTTTAGCCACATCACTTTGGATGGGGACTTCACCACTCTTCATAAGCTGACTCACCTGACCTCCCTCAGCCCAAACTCAGAGCTTTGGAAGGTGCCCCAAGCCCTAAGCCATGAATTGTTACATTTTAACCCAAAATGACCCTTCCCCTTACCACTTAAATCAAACATCTTTACACTTGGCATTAGCCAATTGAGCCCACAAACTTCAAGCCCTGACCCTCCTGATCAGGATGGTGACCTGACCCTAGCCGGCCAGCCACCAAGTCGCCGGAAAACACAATAGCCGAGAGGTCTAAATGGATTAAAAAAATTCAATTTGAACTAGCTGAGTTGTCACATGCCCAATGACCACTGCAGCTGTCTTCTCTTCACTAGAGCAGTTGATCCAAGCCATCAAACCCCCCTGGGAGGCCCTAGCCATGGCTATTTAATCAAGCCACCCCCTCTCGGCCAAAAGGTTGGCTGAAATCAACCTTCATAGAATCCCTCCAAACTCCTTATAGAGCTTCCCCTAGCCAAGAGCAATCCATCCCCACTGTTCTCCTGCCTTAAATCCCATTAATTGAGCTCAATTTTGGACCTCAATTCTCAGGCCATAACAGGACATCTTTAAAACCTCCACCAAAATCAAATTAAACTCACCCACACCCACAGGACCAAGAGAAGGAGTTCCCCAGCGAAAGCCCCCTCTCCAGGCCACCCAATTGCTTTACCCTCCAAAGTCAGAAATCGGGCCTGGTCACTTTCATACTTAGACCTTTCACCAGGGCCAGAGGCTTCATCCCTAGGCTCTTCCAGCTCCAACGAACGTGCCGAGCACATTCCGTGAGGCCTCACCTCCTAAACCAAGGTATGGAGACTTCTCTTTAACCCGAGTTTCCAGTGATTCTCCATTTCGTTTGAGTTAATTTCAGAGCATGTAAACTATATGGATGTGTTTGTCTCTTCCGGACGAATCCATAGAGTATAAGAAAATGAAAAATCCATTGAGAAATGAGGGAGATATTAGGGTTTGAGTGTGGAAGGTCACGGGTGCACACCAGTCGGAGAAGACGACCAGCCACCGTTGGATCGAGCGTCTATCGATTGGACTTCTCAGATTCTGTCGGACGAGGGAACGGTACTTGAACCGCGGGCCGCATGGCCCTGAGTCGGATGGCGGTGGCTAATGGGAGCGCGCCGCTTGGAGCTTCGAAGACTCTAAGGTTGTCGTGGCGCTGAGTCGGATAAGTAGAAAAATATGGAATTTTTTATTTAATTAAATGTCTGAAGCTTAGAAAATCCATATCTTTGTGTAGAAAAATCACAAAACTAAATCAAAAATACCATCTTGCTCAGTAAACAAAGGAGAATAATGTGGAAAAAGAATTGAGTTAATTTGATGAGTATTTTATTTTTAATTAATTGTTTACTCATTTTAGTATTTAAATTCTCCATTTGCATAGACAATTCACCCTGGCATGAGACCATAGGGCTTTTGAAGCCTCTGATCTTGGGAACATTCCCTGGATTTTTCAAGGTCAGAGGCTATCTCTATGGTAAGTTATGTATTTTTCAAGTTTATGTCACTACTTTTGGTATTTTAATTCCATTAATTGGCATTTTGCTTAAAAAATTCTAGGAAAATTTGGGGAAGTTTCTTTGAACCAAAGGACCCTAGGATAATTATGTTTTGAGTTACTTCATTAAGAATAACCCTAATTGGCCTAATTACTCAAAACTGAACTTTAATTAATTAGGGTTAACCACACATCAAAAGAACTTGAAAATAACTCTCCACTGATCTTTAGGATCAGAGGGACCTCACATAAAATTTGAAATCAATTGGAAATGTTTAACCCCACTAAATGGATTAATTAGGTCACATGATTAAAATTAAACTTTAAAAATTCATAACTCCACAAATACATTTTGAAATTTCACCAAATTAGTTTTGAGACTTCTCTGGTAATAGAGGAGTCTAAGAAAATTAAAATTGGGATTTTCTAAAACCTTTCATTTTTAATCATATTTTAATATTTTAATAATTAAAAAATCATAAAAATCACAAAAAAATTAAAAATCATAAAAATATCATATTTCACCTCCTAATCACTTAGGAACAAACCAAATATTTTTCTCAAGTCTATAGGTTAAGATATTGAATTTTAAAGCCCTAAAACAATTTTTTGAATAAAAAAATGAATTTTTCAACATTTCCACTAAATTAATTCTAATAAATAAAAGAAAAATAATAAAAATATAAAATTTGTTTCTCTGAACTCCTTGAGATCAGAGAGACTTAAGAAAAATATAAAATCTATTTTTTTAACTTTAATTTTATTTTATAATTATTAACACTCCAAAACTCAAAATAATTATAATAAATAAAATATAATTCATAAAATCACCAAAATTGGTTCAAGTGGTCATCTGGTCATTAGAAACATCCCATAATTTTCTTAAGGACAGAAACCTTACCTTGGTCATGTTGTTGAATTTCCATTGAAAACCCTATTTTCTATTAAAATAAATATATAATTTAATTAAAAACAGAAAAATCACATTTTCTCCTCTAATGTCTTAATTGACATGTGAGTCAAGTGACATAAAAAAAATTCAAGCATATTTGAGCTGAGTTTGATAAGTTATGAAATAATTAAGCTTAAAAGGGCATATTAATAATTAAGAATTTTAACCCCAATTTAAAACTTTAGGTTTAATCAAAATGGAGAGGTAAAATATTTGATCTTAATTCTTTCTTAGATGATTGAAACTTTTGAAAATAAAAGGGCAGGAACTCATTGATCACTTTTAATAAACCAAAAAAAAAAGAAACCTTAATTAATTAAATAATTTTAATTTTGGAAGAATAATTAAAAAATTTGGATTATTAAAATGGGGATATAATTTAGAGAGACTATAATCACTTAAACTAAAATCCCCGAATGAGTCACTTTAATTATATTTAACTCTTAATTAAACTTAAGATGATAATTGAAATTAATAAATTAATAATAAAGAAAAGGTAACCCTAAATTAAATAAAAACATAAAATATTAAATAACTTGATAATTAAATTGAAATAAATTTAAAACATTAAAAAAATTATTAATTTTAAAAATCACTTGAAAGAAAATTTAAAAAAATTGTGAAACATCAAAATCAATTTCAAAAAAATAATTCTTAATAAAAAAAATCAAACCAATTAAAAGTTAATTTAGAATATTGCAATTAAATTAAAATTAAATCATTAAAGCCTAAATTAAATAATTTAAACTCCTCTTTAAATTCAAATAGTTTAAAACATTTAAGAATAAAACAACTAGAACAATATTCCAAACTAAAATTTATTAAAATTTTATAACAAAATTAAATCACCTTAAAACATTAATTCTAATTTTAAATCGTTGAAATTATTAATAAATTGATTTGCCCCTAAAGACTTTTATCATTATAACTCTTAAATGGAGTATCAAGTGAGGTGTCACTTCATTCATGGGATAATCAAATGTCCCAAGTTCACTGAGCAAGAGTTAAAACTTAACTAAAAATATCTGGATGATTGATTCATCTCTACAATAAAAATTCATGTAGACTCAAAATAATCTCAGAAGTATTGAAAAGATGCTTAGAACCCGTTCTAAGCACTTCCTCAATATAATGAGGTGTTTTAAGAAGAATAATTGAACTTAATTGTTCTTTGGTGAAGAAAATCATCCACAAAATATAAAGAACCTAGACGTCATAGGAATTGACTAGCTATAGGATTAGGACTTTGGTAGACAACCAAAACCTTCCCTTAGCTTTACCTAGGTGTTTTTTTTGAAAATATATATAAATGCCTTAACATGTGTTATAAGTGTAGCTTGGAATGACGGGAATATCCTCTAGGTACTCTTTTACTTTATTGCAATTTACTTTATTGCAACTTATTTACCTACACTGCGCTTTACTTTTCTTGCATGATAAACAGGATTGTTGCATGAAAACTGAAACCTTTAGGGTAGCCCAAAACTGAAATCAAAACTAAATTAAAAGTCACATAAGATAAAATTCGCCACCTCAACATCTAAAATATAAAACAACTCAAAATTTAATCACAAATAGAACAACAAAACCATAACTTTAACTAAATTAAAATGACTCATTGGATGATCGGGAATACCTCGGATGATGTAACCTACGTGTTGCTAACGGGATTTCCCACGGTCTAAATCAAAGTGTGAAACTCATTCAGTTGAGTTTAGTAAATTCATCTGGACTAAGTGAATCCGATAAAAATAACGGTGCTGGAATGATGGAACCGTGGGATCTTAACCGGTATTGTTATAATCAACTTTAAGATTCCCCTAATAAAACATTAAAGACATTTGAACTTTAAGACTCTTCTAAACTAAAACCACTTCTATTATCTCCTGATTATCAGTTTCTAAAACTAAAAATCTGCGACAATGAAAAGGAGCTTGGAGCACGGTGGGCAGCACGACAATCTTCGTCAGCAAAACTGGAATCTACATCAGCAAGACCTTTCTTAGAATTAAACAACCAAGCCATAGGACTTCGAGGTAGTTTGCCTAGTGCAACATAAATCCTCAACTCTTCATTAGGCATTTGCATAATCATGTTATGTAAATTAAGTCCTAACCGGTCTTAGGACTCTGAGGTAGTTGTTTGGTACGACACAAACCCTCATATCTTCTAGGCTATTTGTATGATCATGTCATATGAATATAAGTCCTAATTAATTAAAATTAGCAGTATTATAACATTAAATAAATTTCCCAAATTGAAACCAAATAATAGGATATTATGGGAAGTTGCCAAGATTCTTCTTGGATCCTCAACTTCTCCTACTTCTCTTCCATTGGACTATTAAAATAAACTGTTCCAAATTTGAGCTAATCCCTTTTGAAATTTCCAAAATCGAATCCTTTGAAACCTTAAACTTTGAAATTCTTGAGAGCAAAACCACTGATCATTATTGAGAGTTTTCTTAAATGAGTTTCTTTGTTTAAGATGTAATTAACTATAGGGGTTTGCCTTTGTAGGGAACTTTAAGAACCCAGGTAAAAAAACTCTCCTTAATTTCTTTATATTAAGCAGGGGAACTTGTCGGCTTATAAAATTGGTTCACAGACTAAACGGATGTCACAAATCCTCTAGTTTATTTAATCGAGCCCCACCATCAAGCAGTGTGTTTATTCTTCGGGATAGATACACGGTTTGTGGTGTGGTGCTCGTTTATATAAACTATTTGGGATGTGAGATCGGTTTGATTTCATATCTTAAAATTTTCAAACTTAGAATTATTTTCAAAATTAAATACTACCTTCTAAAAAAATATATATATATTTAAATTAAATTTAAAATTTAAAATTCTCCGACAATTTCTATAGGCGACCCCTTTTCAAAACACACAATCTAAAAATAAGTCGTACAACTTCTGGCGACTCCACTGGGGAATAGTTCCTCTCTCCATTTTAATCAGATGGTTTTGCTTTTATAAATCGGTCGTGTATCTATGTCCCTAGTGGAGCAAACTACCATTCTTTCCGTTGGCATACCAAGTTTATTTCTATCTTGAACTGGTATAGCCGACTTTTCCTGGATTTAGGAGCCACTGTTTAGACACCCTTAAACAGAGAGGTTCCTAAATCTTTTTGCCTCTTTTTGAGGTGGGGTGGACCCCCAATAGGTGTTAGCTTAAGAGCGGTCCCTCGGGTTGAGAAGTTTTGCTAGACTTTCTCTTCCTTTTCAAATCTGAATTGGGTCCTTTACCTTTTCTATAGCCTTCCTCCTTTAATTGTTTTGTTCCTAATAAACAAATCCCCTAACAAACTACTCTTAAAATAAATGAATTCTCTTAGAAATCATAAATACACTAAGATAAATGAAAATATGTTCAGACTCTTTCTTTTTTCATCCTAAGTTTTACGACAAAGGGAAGCATAATTTGGGACTGTCGTTTGGAATCTGCCCTACAGAAAATGACTGCCCCAAAGTTAATCTTCTCCTTCACCAACGGGCTAGACTTGGCTGTCTACAAGGATGAGCTGTCTGACAATGGGATCATCCATTTTGGACAAGGATTCGACAATACAGACATCAAGTTCACTGACGTCACTCTCTTTGCACTAACAGACAACGTGCCAGAAACTGAGAAACCCCTGATTGAGTTCAACCTGAAGTCGACTCAAGAATTCCCTCCCCTGCAAAGGGTTCTAGCTGAAAGAAGTACTGCTATTCGTAGGAGGACTGTTGTCTCTACCCCCACCGGTCTAGTCATCTCTGCACCTACCCCGGCTTCTGCCAAACTAAACGGGAAGGAAATCCAAGTCTGTGATGAGCATGTCTCTGTGGAGGGTACAGATTTTGCTACAATACCATCTGTTTTCGAGATTGGCTCAAGTTCAAGAGTTACACCCCTAACTCGGACTCAAAGGAGAAATAAAAGTAGAAAGATAGCCCGGATTGAGAAAGCCAAGGCCGCTGAAGTTGCTTTCCTGGAAGAGATCCCTGAACTGCCTGAGTATATACCTCTATTGGAAGGGAGTAGGTTTCACCCCCTCTCTGCTGCATCAGATGAAGAAGACCTCCAAAGAATTGCCGCTACATTACCCAGTCATGCATACTATAGTAACTACAAAAGAAAAATGGTTAAGACTACGCCATTTGCTCAACTATAAGTTGTGATAGAAAAATTGGCAAAGAAAGAAAGATGCCCCGTATCAGAAATCCTAAGAAGAATGGGACGAGTGCCAGCTAGATCCCTCCTTGGACCGCGAGTAGAGCCTGTCACTGTCGTAGGGAAACCAAGGAAGAAAATGAGAGCTAGTTCACCTGTTGTTGTATCAGGCCATCATATTAGGGAGGACACCACCTATCAGCATATAGCCGACAGACCGTCCGGTCCTAGGCCTTCTGCTGCAAGAAGGATGGTGTGGCGACCTATTATCACCGAACTGAGACCAACACAACATCTTGAGAAGAAAAGCCTCGTCAAAGAGCCTGAATTAGAAGAAAGTGCCACTGCAATAAAAGAAACTCCCGAAAAAGAAGTTCAACAGCTATCACACGATAACTGCGAGATCGTCTGGAAGAGACCCCTCGAGGATCCTATAGGAAAGCTAAGGACGGATATCTGATGTTTGGCAAAAGAAGGAGGAGGAAAGTTGGAAAATGAGGTTGATTCATCAGAGTTCATGGATGAGGAGTATGCTAAGATCAATATGGTTGAGACACAAGCATCATCAGCTTCACAAGGTGCTCCGGCAGCTGCGGAAAGAGATGAACCGGAAGTGATGAGAGCACAGCTTCGGGAAAGAGATGACCCAATTTCCCAGATGGAAAAGAGGATGGAAGAGATGGCTGTTGCTTTAGCCACTCTCCAGAGTCAGGTACAACCATAGAAGGAAACACCCCCAGAGATCATCCATATTGCAGATGGAGGAAAAGAGATCACATCCGTCAACGGAGATGAGCCACCAAAGAAGGATTCTACACAGAATATGATTCGCGAAAAGAACATTAAAAACATGGTAGAACAGCAGGTGCGAGAAGCCTTAGCACAATCTAAGAACGGAGCATCTATTCATACGGGTAGACCTTAACCCGAGGAGTTCGACGCAGTCAAATACTCGAAAGGCTTCGTACCACCTCTGTTGAAGACTTTTGATGGAACGGGAAACCCCCGACAGCATGTCGCACATTTTCGTGCTAGTTGCTGCAATGCCGGTGAGAGTGATGCTTTACTCTTCCGTCAGTTCGTCAGCAGTTTGTCAGGGATCACCTTCGACTTGTACGCAGAATTGTCAAATGGTTCAGTTAAGACCTTTGCAGAATTGGAAAACCTCTTCGTTAAGTGGTTTGTGGGGGCTCGGCAACACATCACCATCGGTGATCTAGTGGTGCAGTACCAGAAACCGAATGAGACTTTAGTGGATTACATACTTCGATGGAGGAACTTAAGCATGAAGTTTGAACCACAGCTTCAAGAACAACATGCAATCAGCACCTTGCTTAAGAGTATCTATGGCCCGATAGCACTTCTCCTTAAGTAATTTACAATCAAGACTTTCGAGAAGTTGCTTAGCAAGGCCGGGAGCTTGCAAGAAGAGGCAAAGCAGTTAAGTTTTGTGGATAAGAATGATAAGCAGAAGCCTGTAAAAGCATTTGAAAAGAAATCTAGAATCGTCGCAGCAGTAGATAAGGGCAAGCAGCCGGTTCAGATACAACCAGAGCAGCCACAGTCTAGTTATCAACCACCACAACGGACATACCAACAACCGCAACAGATCTATCAGCAACCTTTACAGGTTTATCAACAGCCTCGACCGAGGTGTCAGTCACCTCAGCATTATGACAACTGCCTCGTCCACAACGTACCCTGAAAGATTTTCTGAATAAGGAATATTCATTCAAAACTGAAGCAATTGTGAAGATGTTCCGCAGTTTATTGAAGACACCAGATTTTCAACTATCGGAGCCCAAAATGCCAGAAGAAGTCAATAAGAAAGATCATCCGAACTATTGCCCTTACCACTGAATGCTCGGACACAAGATAGCGGATTGCATCACTTTCAAGAGTTGGCTTGATGACAATCTCTGGAAAGGGAACATAATGATCCCGAAGGAATACATGAAGGAACACTAAAAAGGAGGTTCCGTTAATGTTATTTCAACGGATCCTATTGTTCTGATAGACCCTTACACAACCAACGATGGATGGAGTACCATCTTGATAAAGTCTTCAAAGAAAATTTTGGATCACATCCAGACCGCTTCGGTACGCGCTTCAACTCAGAGTTTGAAACCTGCCAAGTCGGTGCTATCGCTTGTGATCGAAGAACCTCCTCAGAAAGAGGAGAAGATCATAGAAGAGAAGAAAACCAAGGCTCTGAAGGGTAGATTAGGGGCTGCTTATCCTAGGATGGTTGTTTCCGATTCGGGGAAGAAATCCCTTGAACTTCTGACTCTATATGATTATTTTCTCGCCTCGGCGGGATGTTATAATGATAAGAGTTATGGCGTTGGCTACGTTTTGACTATTTCTAACAATTACATAACTAGCGACAACCGACTTAATCTAGATCTCGATTCTGATACGATAAATGATTCTCAAATTATACTAAACCTTGATGACCACGACGACGAAGGTGTTCATAAAGGAGGCTATGAAAGCTCAACAAGCAACGAGCCTATTTGTGAATTTCAAGGAGCTCCAATCAATATAGAATTAGAGTTATCAGATTCTGAAACAACTCTAGAAGAGCCAGTCGTTCCAATTCAAGGGGAAACATCGGTAGATCCAGCACCAGACTCGGAACAAGTAACTGAAGTCAACTTAAGAAGCGGAAAAGTTCTACCTCCGAGAATGGGTTTAAAGGATAAATGAAAGCAGGTGGTTGCTAAGGAGGAGCCAACCCCAGCAGAGGAATTGCCCATTCGGGAAGAAACCAAGGAAAATGGTAATAAAGTGAACTATAACGTGCTAGCTCATCTTAGGAAGCTACCAGCTAAACTAAGCATATACGACGCTCTGGTCCTATCAAAAGTGATGAGGGAAGCTCTGATCAAGACACTACTTGATCCAGAGATTTTTTTAGTTCAAATGGCCAGTAATTCCTTCGACGAGGTTTGCTCGTTAACAGAACAACGAGGTGTTACCTTCACGGACAATGATCTATTACTGGTAACTGCTGATCACAACCGACCGTTGTACATTTCAGTCACTATTAGAAAGTTTACGCTCTCCAGAGTGTTGGTTGATCCGGGAGCATCAATCAACATAACGAATATTTAGAAGCTAGCATATTTGGAAATTGATGCTCATGAGCTTGAAGCATACAAGATGTTATTGAGATGCTTCAATCAGAAAGGAGAGAGAGCCCACAGATCGATTACACTATTAATGAAAACCAGTGATTTAGTAAAGACAACCTTAAAATTCCACATAATTGAATCTGAGACATCGTTCAATGCGCTACTAGGTCGGTCATGGATCCATGAAAACTAGATGGTACCATCGTCTCTACACCAGTGCATTAAATATTACGAAGGAGGAGAACAGTGTATTATAGGTGACTTGCAACCATTCTCCGTACATAAGATTGGAATTCATGAAGATGCAGCCTATTACGCACCTCCGAAGAAAAAAATCTTCTCCAGAATTGTCATACCAAATGAAGCAAAAGAAGTACAAGACGATGAAGAGCCTGAAATTCTAGTCCAACAGTTACTCACCACTCCCTTACAACGAGATGGTGAAGGTTTCTCCAGAACTCGCTGATGACGATGAAATATATTTGGTGTTCGCATGTCGTCGTCGTAAATTCCTGTATCATGTCAATGTCAAGGAGTTGCCACTCTCTTTCTCTATCTATCACCTTAATTCTTATCCTTCCTAGACTTATTATCAGAAGTCTTTGGAGAATTTGAAGAAGGATTAATCATGATAGAGATTGAGAGAAAAGAGATCAAAATGATAATCTCATAGAAAAAATCTTCAGATTGTGTAATTACTGAAGTTTTTCATATAAGAAGATCATATGAAGATCTTGGATAACCAAAGAGGTCTTGTAAGTAAAATACCTATCTTGAGTTCTTTAATCTCCTATAGGAGCAAGCTCATATAGTTAATTACATCTTGAGCAATTAATACTGCCTAGGAGAACTCCCGATTAAGGTTAACATTTATCCTCGAAAAAGTGTAACTTTTGTTGTGACAGTGTGTTTCTGAAGAATCGATACTACCAGAAAGTTTTATTTATGTTGGGTGGATGTCGTTGCTTTGTTATGTTTTATTTTGTTTTTTTAGTTTCATTACATGTGATATGTCGAGATGTCGTAGTTTGTATGTCGTGTCATGTCATAATGTGATGTCGTAATGTCATGTCATTTTATGTCATGTCTTAATGTGATGTCATAATGTCATAAGATGTCGTGATTAATATCTCAATTAGTCATGAGATATTTTATCTTCTATAAGAAGATGTCTTTATTATGTCATGAGATATCTTCTATGATGTCAAGAAGATATCAGTACTTACTTATTTTTGTTATCTGGTTTATGATTTCCTTTTGTTTTAAGTTTTGGTTTTGTCATGTCGTTTTGTCATGTCATTATATCATTTATTTTGTTTTGGTTTTGTGTCATGTCATCATTTTGTTGTGTTATAGAAATGTCGTTTTATGTTGATGTCATGTTGATGTCAATGTTAATGATTTTGCCGTTTTATTTCAGGTTTCGTGGCTAACCTAAAAGTTCTGTTGTTTTTGTTGTTATGTCATTTTTTTATTTTGTTGCTTGTAGAAAGTTTTGATTTATGACAATCCTAAAAGTCCTGGTTTTGTTGTCAATGTTCCGTTGTCGACGTCCTGCAAAACAGAGTTAACACACCCTATAACATGCAAAGAAAATCTAAACAAAACTTCATGTCTTCATCCTGCAAGGAAAATAAAGTTAGAAACATTGTCATATCAAGATATTTAGATTACCTGGTCAAAGTGTCAGTTGATCCAGAGTTGTCTGATGCCCAAAAGTGGTTGAGATTTTGATTTAGATTTATGTTGATTTATGTTGATTTATGTTTAAATTTTGATTTGTCTTGAATATTGATTTGGGTTGGATTTTGGATTTTATGTTAATTTCAGTTTAATTTTATGTCGAGTTAAGTTTAACGTGGGTCGAACTTTAAGAATTATGATGTCATATGTTATGCTAAATTTGATATAGGTCGAACTTAAGAACTATGTCAGTTCATGTCGTGTTACGTTCGATCATATCGATTTATGTCGAATTATATCATTTTATGTTGAGTTCTATTGAGTTTGGTTCAAAATGTCGGTTAATGTCATTTAATGTCGGCGTTTCTTGAATTTGGTTTGAAATGTCATTTAATGTTGAATTTAATTTGAAATGTCGATTAATGTCGTTTAATGTCGGTAATTGTTTAATTTAGTTTGAAATGTCAGATTTATGTCGATTATGTCGATTTTGGGTTGAAATGTCGAATTTATGTTGATTATGTCGATACTCGTTTGAAATGTCAAATTTATGTCAGTTATTTCGATTTTTGTTTGAAATGTCAAATTTATGTGGATTTTATCAATTAAACGTTTGGAATGTCAAATTTATGTTGATTATGTTGATTTGAGTTTAATTTTGTCGATTTAAGTTCAATTTGGGTTGAACCTAAGATTTATGTCGATTTAGGTTCAATTTGAGTTGAATCTAAGGTTTATATCGATTTAGGTTCAGTTTGGGTTGAACCTAAGGTTTATGTCGATTTAGATTCAATTTGGATTGAATCTAAGGTTTATGTCGATTTAGATTCAATTTGGGTTGAACCTAAGGTTTATGACGATTTAGATTCGATTTGGATTGAATCTAAGGTTTATGTCGATTTAGATTCGATTTGGATTGAATCTAAGGTTTATGTCGATTTAGATTCCATTTGGGTTGAATCTAAGGTTCATGTCGATTTAGATTCAACTTGGGTTGAACCTAAGGTTCATGTCGAATTAGATTCAATTTGGGTTGAATCCAAGGTTTATGTCGAATTAGATTCAATTTGGGTTGAACCTAAGGTTTATGTCGAATTAGATTCAATTTGGGTTGAACCTAAGGTTTATGTCGATTTAGATTCAATTTGGGTTGAACCTAAGGTATATGTCGATTTAGATTCGATTTGGGTTGAATCTAAGGTTTATGTCGATTTAGATTCAATTTGGGTTGAATCTAAGGTTTATGTCGATTTAGATTTGATTTGG
The DNA here is from genome assembly GCA_022702705.1 of Papilionanthe hookeriana x Papilionanthe teres. Lineage (NCBI taxonomy): Eukaryota > Viridiplantae > Streptophyta > Magnoliopsida > Asparagales > Orchidaceae > Papilionanthe > Papilionanthe hookeriana x Papilionanthe teres. The sequence continues at coordinate 171,291,325 of CM040424.1, forward strand.
ATTGAATCTAAGGTTTATGTCGATTTAGATTCAATTTGGGTTGAATCTAAGGTTTATGTGCAGTTTAGTAGAGTTAGGTTCATTGTTAGTTGAACCTAAGGTTTAGATTTGGATTTAAGTTCAATGTAGATTGAACATAAGTTAGGTTTTTGTTTAGGTTCAAGTTGAGTTGAACCTAAGGTTTAGGTTTGGACTTAAGTTTGATGTAGGTTGAACTTAAGTTAGGTTAAGATTAGGTTCATGTATGTTGAACCTAAAGTTTATGTCAAGCTAAGTTGAGTTAGGTTCACTGTCAGTTGAACCTAAGGTTTCGATATGAGTTGAACTTAAGTTAGGTTTAGGTTAGACTTAGGTTCATGTCATGTTAAACCTAAGTATGATTTGACTTAGGTCTAATATGGGTTAGACTTAAGTTAGGTTAAGATTAAACATAGGTTCATGTCAGGTTGAACCTATGTATGGTTTGACTTAAGTCTAATATAGGTTAGACTTGAGTTGGTTTAGGTTAAACTTAGGTTCATGTCAGGTTGAACCTAAGTATGGTTTGACTTAAGTCTAATATGGGTTAGACTTAAGTTAGGTTTAAGTTAGACTTAGGTTCATGTCAGGTTGAACCGAAGTATGGTTTGACTTAAGTCTAATATGAGTTAGACTTAAGTTATGTTTAAGTTAGACTTAGGTTCATGTCAGGTTGAACCTAAGTATGGTTTGACTTAAGTCTAATATGGGCTAGACTTAAGTTGATTTAGATTAGACTTAGGTTCATGTCAGGTTGAACCTAAGTATGGTTTTACTTAAGTCTAATATGGGTTAGACTTAAGTTAGATTTTGAGTTTAGGTTAAGTTAGGTTCAATTCAGGTTGAACCTAGACTTAAGGTCGACTTAAGTTCAATATGGATTGAAATTAAGTTATGGTTTTGAGTTTAGGTTAAGTTAGGTTCAAGTCAGGTTGAACCTAGACTTAAGGTCGACTTAAGTTCAATATGGATTGAACTTATGTTAAGGTTTTGAGTTTAGGTTAAGTTAGGTTCAAGTCAGGTTGAACCTAGACTTAAGGTAGACTTAAGTTCAATATGGATTGAACTTAAGTTAAGATTTTGAGTTTAGGTTAAGTTAGGTTCAAGTCAGGTTGAACCTACACTTAAGGCCGACTTAAGTTCAATATGGGTTGAACTTAAGTTAAGGTTTGACTTGGATTAAGTTAGGTTCTAGTTTGGTTGAACCTAGACTTAAAGTTCACTTTAGTTCAATGTAGGTTAAGTTAAAATTTGATTTAATTTTAAGTTAGGTTAAACTCAAGTTTAGTTCAGTTTAGGTTAGGTTCAATATGGGTTGAACCTAAGGTTTTAGGTTATGTTAGGTTCAATGTGGGTTGAACCTAAAGTTTAGGTTAGCTTGAGTTCAAGTTAGGTTGGACTCAAGTTAGGTTATGTTTAGGTTAGGTTGAATGTGGGTTGAACTTAAGGTTTAGGTTAACTTGACTTCAAGTTAGATTGGACTCAAGTTAGGATAGTTGAACCTAAGGTTTAGGTTAACTTGAGTTCAAATTTGATTGGACTCAAGTTAGGTTAGGTTTAAGTTAGGTTCAATGTGGGTTGAACCTAAGGTTTAGGTTAACTTGAGTTCAAGTTAGATTGGACTCAAGTTAGGCTAGGTTTATGTTAGGTTCATGTTGACCTCATTTTTGATGAGGTCTTCTCTTCTTCTCTTAAGTACTTAGGATCTAGCCTTAGGCTTTTCCTTTGACTATCTTAGAGGATTAGAATTGGGACCCACCACCTAGAAATTCAAACCACTTCTTAACTCCTCGCAAACTCCACAAACTTGACTATAGACCCCTAATCACCTAGAGGGTTGAAATCAAATGTGGAAGTTTAAAGGATGAGTTCCTGTAGGACTCTTTGGCCTTAGGAGCGCACCGGTGGCTCGGTCGCAGTGAGGGCTGACTTACACACACACTACACTTATACACTACACTTTCACACACCTCCTAAAACCACACCCATACCCAACTTCGACCTCCTAACTCATGTAGGTGATTCACATGGATGGTCCTTAACCCCTAAGCCCTTAGGCAAGAGGGTTAGGAACAACATAGTGGATGCCTCAAATGAGTCCCTTCATGGCTCATGTGGGCTTAATATGGATTCATGGCTCAACCAAAATGATTTCATTCCACTTACAATTACTCAATCTTCATTTTTCCAAATTTTCAATTTTTGACCCCCGGGATCCTACACCCGCCTAGCCTACCCAGAACCCTTAAAATTTTCCAAAAATCTCCATATCACCCAAATTCCTCAAGACCAATCCCAAACATTCACACATCACTCAAATTGACCATCCATAGCCAAAAATACCAAAAATTCCAAAAATACCTCCCAATACCCTCCAAATACCCAAAATACCCCTCTTGACCCAAAAATCAAAAAATTCAGAAAATTCCCAGAAAATTCCAAAAAATCCCAAATATTCCCAATGTCATTTTGTTCAACTACACCATGGGCCAATTTTGTCAATTTACCCCACTTTTATCAAAACCCCCAATTTGATCCATTTTAACCCAAAATGAACCCAATGTCAAGCCAAACCTATCCAATTGACCCAAATTCTGGTCCAATTCACTTCTAAACTTCAATTCAACATTCCCAACACCAATCTAGACCGGATCCAAGTCCAATTTGATTGAAATTTGAATCAAATTTCACTTTTGGCCTTAAAGCCCAATTTGGGCCCATGACCCAAACCTAATCCAAACAAACCCAATTCAACTCCAATTAACCCCAAACCTTTTCTAAACCTTCCTTAGCATCCCCACAAACAAAACACTAACATGATTTACCCAAAATTTAGACCCAAACCCCACTCAAATTCAACCCAAAGCTAAAAGGCCTAATTTTGACCTAAACACAAACCTAACCCAAATAAACCCAAACCCCAAAATCAGAACCCAACCAAAGCCAAAACTTCTTTGAAACACTCCCATAAACATTTCCCAACATTTATTTTACATCAATTTCAACCCTAGCCCAACATTGGCCCCAAGTTAGCCCAATTTGATCTATATTGGCCCATTCACCAAAGAAGCCCAAATTCAACCCAATTCAAACCCAAATCACTCCCAACTTGCTTCAAATCACTCATAACACATCCATGAGCTAAACCCAACATTTGTTTGGCCCAATCCTTCACAAAATTTCCATCCACCAATTTGTTTTCAAACCTAAAGGCCCACTTTCCTAAACCATTCTAAAAGCCCATTTCCACCAAATACAAAAGCCCAAGATTGGCCCTAAAGCCCACATGGCAATTTCTTTTCATCATACCTTTAATTGATATCACCGCTAAGTTTCAAAATCATCATTAAACCATTCCAAATCAAGCTTCATCCAAATTTCCACCAAAAAAGGCCAAGATTCTTAAAATCTACTTCCATGAAATTGACTAAGCTTTGCCCAAAGCCAAATGGAGCCATGAAGCCATGCACAAGCCATATGCAAGCCATGGCAGCCACTTTACACATCACCATGTCATTTTTGGCAAAGGGAGGGAGTCCTTTAATGATTCCCTTAAGGGTGATTAAGCCTTTTAATGACTCTTCTAAACCTTGATTAAACATAAATGTACTTAGATGGTGACTTCTCCCCACTAAGCTAGCTGACTTACCTGATTCCCTTAGCACTAAAAATCAGGCCTTGGAGGGTGAACCAAACCTAAATCCATGACTTGGACCCATTTGGACCCAAAATTAGCTCCTCCCCCATTCCATATAAATCAAGCCCTTTACACATGGCCAATCCCAATTGACTGCACTAAGCCCCAACCCTGACCTCCCTGATCTTGAGGGTGACTCGACCCCAGTCGGCCGGCCACCACGGCCGCCGGAAACCACCAGGCCGAGAGCTCACATGTGAGCCCAAACTTGGAATTCTCACCTGCTGAGCTACCCCATCCCCAGTGCCCATTGTAGCTGTTCTTCTCTTGCCAAGAGCAGCTAATCCCAAGCCCTAACTCCCCCTGGGAGGCCCTCCACCCTCTCCTATTTAAACACCACCCCCTCTCGGCCATGGAAGGTGCTCGAACCGGACCCATGCGAAACCACCGCCAAAATTGCTCCGAACACTCTCCATACTTAGAGCGATTGATCCCCAGGTGAGAATTTGCCCTAATCCTCACCAACAGAGCCCAATTTCTCAGCCAAAATTCCACCCAAAATCAGGACACTTCGCACGGTGGATCAATCCTAAAATTAATTGGTCCTACACCTTCACCAGACCAAGGGAAGAAGTCCACTAGCAAAAGCCCCCTCTCCAGGGCACCCATATGTTCCAGACTCCAAGCTTAACGGGCTTGGTCGAAATCATACCTAGGCAGTTCACCAGACCAGGAGACTTCATCTGGAGCTTGCTTGGACCCAATCGAAGGTGACACAACCCACAGATTGAAGCCACACTTCTCTGAACAAAGGTAAGAGCTAACTCTTTATCCCGAGCTTCTCCATTTCAAATACCTTAATTTCAATGCATGATCACCATATAGATGTATTCGTCTCTTCAAGACGAATCCATAGAGCATAAGAACATGAAAATCCGTTGAGAAATGAGTGAGTTCTTAGGGTTTTAGTGTGGACGGCTCTCGGGTGAGGACGCTTGGGGAAGATGAACGGATGCCGTTCATTCCATACATGCGCGGACGGACGGCCAGGATCGCGCCAGATGAGGAGATGGAAAGATACAGCGGGCCCCCGGAGCGCTGAGTTGGATGGCGGCCTCGAATGGCAGCGCGACACGCGGCGTTTCGGAGCTGCCGAGGATGGCGTGGCGCCGCGTGAATAAGTAGGAAATTAGGGAGTTTTTTTGATTTATTTAATTCCCTAAACTTCAAAAATGCATAAATTTGTGTAGGAAAATCAGAAAATAAAATAAAAATACCCTCTAGCTCAGTGAACAGAGGAGAATAAAGTGGAAAAGAAATCATTTAATTTCATCAAGTATTTTATTTTTAATGATTTATTTACCCTCTGCATTGTTTTAATTCTCCATGCATATAGGAAATTCACCATGGCATGAGACCATAGGGCTTTTAAAGCCTCTGAATTTGGGAACATTCCCTGAATTTTCCAAAGTCAGAGGCCATCCCTATGAGAAGTTATTGATTTTTCAAATTCATGTTGTTGTTTTGAGTATTTTAAATCCAATAATTAGCATGTTGTGAAATAAATTCTAGAAAAATTTGGTGATGTTTCTTATGACCAGGAAACCCTAGAAAAAATAGGTTTTGAATTAATTCACTTGGAATAACCCTAATTGGCCTAAACACCCAAAATAGGTCCTTAATTAATTAGAGCTAATCATACATCAAATTGGCTTGAAATCAATTCTCCACTGACCTTTAGGATCAAAGGAACCCACCATAAAAATTTGAAGTCAATTGGACTTGGTTAGCCCTACTAAATGGGTTGATTAAGCCATTTAGCCAATTTAAACTTTAAAAATTCATAACTTTCAAAATACTTTTCAAAAATTCACCAAATTGGTTTTGGAGCCTCTCGATATCGGGGAATTTAAGAAAATTAAAATTTCAATTTTCTAAAAAAGTTTATTTTTATATTATTTTAATATTTTAATAATTTAAAAAATAATAAAAATCACAAAAATAATAAAATTCACCAAAATGTCACATTTTGAATTTTAGTCATTTAGGAACAAACCCCATATTTTTCTTAAGTCTCTATAATGAAATATTAAATTTTAAAGCCCTAAGGTAATTTTAAAAATTAAAAAAATGTATTTTTTTAGCATTTCCACTAAAATAATTCTAATAAATAAAAAAAAATCAAAAAATTGTAAAAATTAATTCTCTGATTTCTTTGATATCGGAGGAATTTTTGAAAAATATAAAATTCATTTTTCAACCTTTATTTTATTTTTAAATTAATTAATACTCCAAAAGTTAAAATAATTATAATAAAAATAATATAATTCAAAAAATCACCAAAATTGGTCCAAGTGGTCCTCTGGTCATTAGGAATGTCCCATAAATTTCTTAAGAACAGAAACTTTCCCTTGGTCATATTATTGAATTTTTCTTGAAAATCTCTATTTACTACCAAAAATAATTACATAAATAAATTAAATACAGAAAAATCACATTTTCTCCTCTCATGTCTTTATTGACATATGAGTGAAGTCACATAAAAATTTGAAGTTCATTTAAGCTCAATTTAGTGGGTTATGGAATTATTAAGCTTGAAGGGCAAAATGGTAATTAAAATTTTAACCTTTAATTAAAACTTTAGGCTTAATAAAATTAAAGAGTAAAATATCTGATCCTAATATGATTTGGATGATTGAAATTTAAATAATTAAAGAGTAGAAACCCATTAAACAATTTGAAAATAATTGAAATAAACCTTAATTAAATAATTGATTAAATTTGGAAGAATAATAAAATTGGAATTATTAAAATAGTGATATTATTAGGAAGAGATTTGTTCTTTAATTTAAGAATCCCTAAATTAATCATCTCAATAATATTTAATTACTAATTAAAATGATAATCCAAATTTAAGATTTAAAATGCTAAAAGACTTAATCATTAAATTAAATTAAAGTTAAATTATTTAAATTAAACCCTTTTAAAATTTCAATTAAATTAAAATTAAAATTAAATTAAATTAAAATCAAATTAAATTAAAATTAAATAAAATTAAATTAAATCAAATTAAATTAAATCAAATTAAATCAAATTAAATTAAATTAAATAAAATTAAATTGAATTAAATTAAAATAATAAAATCAAGTTAAAATTAAAACCAGATCAAACCAAATTAAATTAAAATTAAAACTAAACCAAATTAATTTAAATTAAAGTTAAATTAAATTAAAAATGACATCACCTAAGACATAAAGAATTTAAAAATAAATGTAAAGCAACTTGAACACTATTCCAAATTTAAACCCGCTAACTGAAATTAAATTACATCACAAACCATTTGAACACCAATTTGCCCTCGAAAGCTTTGGTTATCATAACTCCTAAACAGAATGTTAAATGAAATGTTACTTCACTTATAGGATATTCAAATGTCCTAGTTCACTGAGTAAGATAACTACAAAACTTAACTAAACCTCGGACGATTACTTCACCTGATTGATTAAATCCATTTGGACTTAAAACAATCCTATCAGTATTGAAAAGATGTTTAAGATTCTTCTTAAGAACTTCCTCGATATGATAGGAAATTTATAAGAACAATTGAACTTAATTGTCCTTTGATGAAGAAAATCGTCCTCAAACCAAAATATAAGAACCTAAACGTCATAGGAAACGACTTGCTATAGGATTAGGAATTTGGTAGAAAACCATAACCCTTCCCTTAGCTTTACCTAAGAACTTGTTTAAATATTCTAAATTGTGTTTAAGTGCAGCTTGGGATGACGGGAAGACCCTCCAGGTACGCTTTTATTTTATTGCAATTTACTTTATTGCAATTTATTTAATCGCATCGCACTTACTTTTCTTGCATGATAAACAATTGTTGCATGAAAACCAACACTTTTAGGATAGTCCTAAAACTGAAACCAAAACTAAATTAAAAGTCATTACAAGATAAAATGCATCGCCACAACATTTCAAAATATAAAACAACTCAAAATTTAATCACAAACAGAACACAAAAACTACAATTACAACTAAATTAAAACGTCTTGTTGGATGATCGGGAATACCTCGGATGATGTAACCTACGTGTTGCTAACGGGATTTCCACGGTCTAAATGAAAGTGTGGAACTCATTCGATTGAGTTTAGCAAATTCATCCGGACTAAGTGAATCCGATAAAAAAAACGATGCCAGAAGGATGGAATCGTGGGATCTTAACTGGTGTTGTTATAATCAACTTTAATATTTGTTTTAAATAAAATATTAAAAAAACACTTGGAAATTAAGATTTTCTCTAAACCAAAACACTTTTATCATCTCCTGATTTATGACTTCTATAACTAAACCTCTGCAACAACAAGGATCTCGGAGCATGGTGGGCAGCATGGCCATCGTCATCAGAAAAACCTCAGTCCACTTCAGCAAAACTTTCTTAGAATTAAATAACCAAGCCATAGGATTTCGAGGTAGTTTGCCTAGTGTAACATAAATCCTCAACTCTTCGTTAGGCATTTGCATGCTCATGTCGTGTAAATTAAGCCCTAACCGGTCTTAGGACTCCGAGGTAGTCGTTTGATACGACATAAACCCTCACATCTTCAAGGCTATTTGTATGATTTTATCATACAAATATAAGTCCAAATTAATCAAAATTGGCAAGATTGAAATATCAGATAACATTAGGACTTTCCTAAATCCAAGCCAAACAATAGGATAGTTGGGAAATTACCGAAGTTCGCTTCGAATCTGTGATTTCTCCTACCTTTCTTCACTTGAATCCCCAAAATAAAATATTCCAAACTTGATCCATTCCCTATTGAAATTCCAAAATTCAATCCTTTGAAAACTTAAACTTTGAAATTCTTGAGAGCGAATTGCGATTATTATCGAGAGTTTTCTTAAGTGATTCCCGTCATTTAAGATGTAATTAACTATAGGGGCTTGCCCTTATAGGGAATTTTAAGAACCTGAGTAATATAAACCCTGTTTAATGCTTTCATAATAAGCGGGGAACTTGTCGGCTTATAAAATTGGTTCGCAGACCAAACGGATGTCACAAACCTTTCTAGTTTACTTAATCCAGCCTCATTACCAATCAGTGTGTCTATTCTTTAGGATAGATACACGGTTTGTGATGCAGTGGTCGTTTATATAAACTATTTGGGATGTGAGATCGGTTTGATTTCATATCTTAAAATTTTTAAATTTAAAATTATTTTCAAAATCAAATACTACTTTCTAAATTATATATATATTTAAATTAGATTTAAAATATAAAATTCGCCAATAATTTCTGTAGGCGACCCCCTTTTTCAAAAATACAACATAACCTAAAAATATGCCGACAGTTCAATGTGGGTTGAACCTAAAGTTTAGGTTAACTTGAGTTCAAGTTAGATTGGACTCAAGTTTGGTTAGGTTGGACTTAAGTTCAATTTGGGGTTGAACCTATGTATAGGTTGAGCTTGGGTTCATGTTGTGTTGAACTTATGTATGATTTGACTTAAGTCTAATGTAGGTTAGACTTAGGTTCATGTCAGGTTGAACCTAAGTATGGTTTGACTTAAGTCTAATATAGGTTAGACTTAAGTTAGGTTTAAGTTAGACTTAGGTTCATGTCAGGTTGAACCTAAGTATGATTTGACTTAAGTCTAATATGGGCTAGACTTAAGTTGGCTTAAGTTAGACTTAGGTTCATGTCAGGTTGAGCCTAAGTTTGTTTAGGTTTGAGTTTAACATAGGTTCTTGTCAGGTTGAGCCTAAGTTTGGTTTGAATTAAGTCTAACGTGGGTTAGACTTAAGTTTGGTTTAGGTTTGTTTAATTAAGTTTTATTTAATTAAGACTTAATAGTTTAATTAGGTCTAATAAATTAGACTTAATCGAGGTTTATGTTGATTAAACCTTAGTTAGTTAAAGTTTAATAGTTTAATTAGGTCAAAGGGTTAGACCTAATTAGGGTTTAAGTTTGATTAAACCTTAGTTAGTTAAGGCTTAATGGTTTAATTAGGTCTAAGGGTTAGACCTAATTAGGGTTTAGGCTTGATTAAACCTTATTTAGTTAAGGCTTAATGGTTTAATTAGGTCTATGGTTTAGACCTAATTAGGGTTTAGGTTTGATTAAACCTTAGTTAGTTAAGGCTTAATGGTTTAATTAGGTCTAAGGGTTACACCTAATTTGGGTTTAAGTTTGATTAAACCTTAGTTAGTTAAGGCTTAATGGTTTAATTAGGTCTAAGGGTTACACCTAATTTGGGTTTAAGTTTGATTAAACCTTAGTTAGTTAAGGCTTAATGGTTTAATTAGGTACAGGGTTAGACTAATTAGGCTTTAGGTTTGATTAAACGTTAGTTAGTTAAGGCTTAATGGTTTAATTTGTTCTAAGGGTTAGACCTAATTAGGGTTTAAGTTTGATTAAAACTTAGTTAGTTAAGGCTTAATGGTTTAATTAGGTCTATGGGTTAGACCTAATTAGGGTTTCGGTTTGATTAAACCTTAGTTAGTTAAGGCTTAATGGTTTAATTAGGTCTAAGGGTTAGACCTAATAAGGGTTTAAGTTTGATTAAACATTAGTTAATTAAGGCTTAATAGTTTAATTAGGTCTAAGGGTTAGACCTAATTATGGTTTAAGTTTGATTAACCTTATGCTTAAGGAGGTTAATTAAGTTTAGTATGTCTTTAAACCTAATTAAGGGAGTTTAGTTTTGATTAATTAAGTTTAATATGTCTTTAAACCTAATTAAAGGGTGTTTGGTTTTGTGTTAATTAAGTTTAATATGTCCTTAAACTTAATTAAAAAGAGTTTAATTTTTATTAAACCTAATTTAGGTAAGGTCTAATAGGTTAATTAAGTTTAATGTGTCCTTAAACTTAATAAAAAAAGTTTGATTTTTTTTATTAAACCTAATTTAGGTAAGGTTTAATGGGTTAATTAAGTTTAGTGTGTCTTTAAACTTAACTAAAGAAGTTTAATTTTTATTAAACCTAATTTCAGTAAGGTTTAATGGGTTAATTAAGTTTAGTGTGTCCTTAAACTTAATTAAAAAGGTTTGATTTTTATTAAACCTAATTTAGGTAAGGTTTAATTGATTAATTAAGTTTATTATATCCTTAAACTTAATTAAAGAAGTTTAATTTTTATTAAACCTAATTTAGGTAAGGTTTAATGGGTTAATTAAGTTTATTATGTCTTTAAACTTAACTAAAGAAGTTTAATTTTTATTAAACCTAATTTAGGTAATGTTTAATGGGTTTAAATGTCATTTATGCCTTAATTGAATAAAATCTTGTCATTTTAGACTCAAGTGAGGTTTATTATTAGCCTATCATAGGCTAGAATCATTTTCAAACTTAGATTGTTGATGAAAATAGTTCAATTTTACAAAGAGTCATTTTAGGATCAAAATTATTTAATTAATAAATGATTTTAACCCTAAATTTCCAAATGTCATTCAAGATTGTTTTTCTGACTTAGAAATATTTTTCCTAGGGTCATTTTCTGTTGCCTATCATTCCTAGTCATTTGTATTTTTATTTTTTTAATTTTCAAATTTTTATAATCATTATTTGAAATAATTACAAAGAAACTTGAAAATTCATGAAAAGTATCCTAGGCATGTTTTCTGTCCTTAGAAAAATTATGGAAGGTCCCTAAGAACATAAAGATAAATGCCTCAAAGTTTCATATTTTTTTTGATTTGTAAATAATTTTTAATAATTAAAATACTCTAGAGAGTATTTAATTAATTAAAAATTAAATACTGAGAATAAAATTATGATTTTGGTCTCATAATTTTCTCCTCTTCAAGAGCTTTCCAGATGTATTTTTATTTTATTTTTATGACCTCTGGTTAAAAAGATATGAATTTTTGAAGTTTGAAGGGTTAAAAAAAGAATTTTTCTTTTTTTTTTATTTAGCGCCGCCAAAGCTTCCCGCCGTCGACACGTGTCCTCAGACGCATCGAATGGGCGAGAAGATTCTGTGCAACGGGCGGACAGCGGGCACCATAGGCCGGGATCTGGGCCGTTGATCCGCGACGCGCGGGATCAGACGGCTGAGGAAATTCAGATTTAATTCTAGAAAATTCCATGGCCCTTAAACTTGAAATGTTAATATCTCACTCATTTCTTGACGAAATTGAGTGATTTTTTTAAAAAATGCTCATCTGGATGAGAGGTATCTATCCATACGGTGATGATACACTTTTGAACCAGTATGGAACATGATTTATCAAAAATACGATTTATTTTGCAAAGATAAATTGCATACCTTGGCCACAAGCAAATCAAGCTAGATCAGACTTTATGGTTGCCTTCTAGGACCCCAATAGAAGATAATTGCTGCAGCAATTTGTTCCAGAAGTCGGGCTTAGGGAGGAATTTTGAAAAAGTGCCTAATTTGGGCTATTTTTGAAAATTGGTCAAATTGGCTCAAATGGGTTGAAACTATGGCTTGGGATTGATCCTAAAAGATTATGGAAGCTCTTAGGAAGAAGTTTTGTGTTGGGAGCAAGAGGGTTTGAGCAGCCTATGTACCTCCCTAAATATTTTTCTCCTCCTCTCTAGTTTCGGCCATGGGGCCTATTTATAGCAAGGGGATGGTGTTGGCTTATCTTAGGCTATTCTAGGGGATTACTTACCTCTTCTATCAGCCTAGTGGGTGATCAATTGGTTGAAGATAGGCTTGGATGTTTCTCCCTAAGTATGTCATGATGAGTTTCATCTCTTTGTCTCTTGCCCATTGGCTATTGTGGGAGGTGAATGGTGAGCTGCCTATACCTCTCTTAAGAAGCTTACACCTCACTTCTTAGGCTTGGCAAATGGTGACACATATGCGTAGCCTTCATCATTACCTTTAGCCATGATGAGGGAGGGTTTCATGTGTGGTTTTCCTCCCATTGGGTGGCTTGGGAGGTGGAGAAGATGGCCTTGTGTTGGTCGGCCACCTTGAGGAAAGATGGTGCTAAGGGTGAAGGAGGTGGTGACACCTCACCCCATGCATAACCATGGATGTTAAGCCATGGGTAATGGGCCTTAAGATGGGCTTAATTAAGTATTAAATAAGCCTTTAAGATGGTTTAGACTAATTAATTATGAAGAGGCTAAAAGTTATTTCATTTCTTCTTTAATTCCCATTTTAATTAATTATTTTATTAACTAAAATTGGTGGAAATTTTTTTATTAATCAATTTATTAATTAAAAATAATTTCAAATTAATTAATTTATTATTTTTGTCATTTTTGTTATTTTATGATTTTAATTTAATTTTTATTTTAATTAATTATGTCATTTAATTAAAATTTTAAAAATTAAATCATTAATCATTTTAATTAATCAAAATAATTTTGAAATTAATTATTTGATTAATTTTATTATTTTTATTTCATTTTTATCTATTTTAATAAAAATAGATAGGTGTTGACTGATTTTGACTTAGGTTGACCAAAGTCAGCCAAATTGATCAAATTGATTTTAAGATGTCCAATTCTTGTGATTTTGTCATTGTGGTGTTTTAAATGTGTTAGTGGGTGAAAAGGTTGATTTATGGGTCAACAGGACTGGTCATTGGGTCTGGTCTGACCAATTTGACCAAAGTTAACTTTTTAGGTCAAAAGGTTGACCTATGGGGTCAACAGTGTAGGTCATTAGGTTTGATTTGACCAATTTGACCAAAGTTGACTTTTAGGTCAAAAGGTTGACCTATGGGGTCAACAGTGTAGGTCATTAGGTCTGATTTGACCAATTTGACCAAAGTTGACTTTTTAGGTCAAAAGGGTGACCTATGGGGTCAACAGTGTAGGTCATTAGGTCTAGTTTGACCAATTTGACCAAAGTTGACTTTTTAGGTCATAGGGTTGACCTATGGGGTCAACAGTGTAGGTCACTAGGTCTGGTTTGACCAGTTTGACCAAAGTTGACTTTTTTAGGTCATAGGGTTGACCTATGGGGTCAATAGTGTAGGTCATTAGGTCTGGTTTGACCAATTTGACCAAAGTTGACTTTTTAGGTCAAAAGGGTGACCTATGGGGTCAACATGGTGGGTCATTAGGTATGGTTTGACCAATTTGACAGAAGTTGACTTTTTAGGTCATAGGGTTGACCTACGGGGTCAACAGTGTAGGTCCCTAGGTCTGGTTTGACCAATTTGACCAAAGTTGACTTTTTAGGTCAAAAGGTTGACCTATGGGGTCAACAGGGTAGGTCATTAGGTCTGATTTGACCAATTTGACCAAAGTTGACTTTTTAGGTCATAGGGTTGACCTGTGGGGTCAACAGTGTAGGTCACCAAGTCTGGTTTGACCAATTTGACCAAAGCTGACTTTTAGGTCATAAGATATTGACCCATTGTCAAATGAGGTCAACAAAAGGGCCCCCAATATGTGTAGAATACTATATAAGTATTCTGCACATATTGGCGTTGACCGAAGTGGTCTAAGCGATGTCTCATAATAGTCAGGGAAAGAGGGGATGTCATATCGCTCCCAGAGGATGTCAGAGTCTTTTATGTCGGCTCTAAGAAGAGATTTTCTTCTTGTATTTGAAAAGAGATTTGCTGGGAGGAAAAATGGATGTCATATTTCATTTTTGAAAATGTCATGGTCGATATTTTGATAAATGAATACCGTGATTTCCATGTCAGGAAAGGACGTATAACCTATAACAGGAGGGAGAAAATGGATGTCATTTTCCATTTCCCAAAATGTCAATGTTGATTTTTTTGGTGAAAGGAAAGTCATGACTTCCGTGTCAGGAAGGGACTTATATCCAATAACTGGAGAGAGAAAATAGATGTCATTTTCTATTTTCCTCAAAACGTCAATGTCAATATTTGGTTAGAGGAAAGCCGTGATTTCCGAATTAGGAAAGGACTTATTTCCAATAACCGAAGAGAGAAAATAGATGTCATTTTCTATTTTCCTCAAGATATCAAAGTCAATCTTTGGTTAGAGGAAAGCCGTGATTTCCGTATCAGGAAAGGACTTATATCCAATAACCGAATAAAGAAAATAGATGTCATTTTCTATTTTCCTCAAAATGTCGATGTCAAGATTTGGTTAAAGGAAAGCCGTAATTTCCGTATCAGGAAAGGACTTATATCCAATAACCGAAGAGAGAAAATAGATGTCATTTTCTATTTTCCTCAAAATATCGATGTCAAGATTTGGTTAAAGGAAAATCGTAATTTTTGTATCAGGAAAGAACTTATATCCAGTAACCGAAGAGAGAAAATAGATATCGTTTTCTATTTTCCTTAAAATGTCAATGTCAATATTTGGTTAGAGGAAAGCTGTGATTTCCTTACCAGGAAAGGACTTATATCCAATAGCCGAATAGAGAAAATAGATGTCATTTTCTATTTTCCTCAAAATGTCGATGTCAAGATTTGGTTAAAGGAAAGTCGTAATTTCCGCATCAGGAAAGAACTTATATCCAATAACCGAAGAGAGAAAATAGATGTCATTTTCTATTTTCCTCAAAATGTCGATGTCAAGATTTGGTTAAAGGAAAGTCTTAATTTCCGCATCAGGAAAGAACTTATATCCAATAACCGAAGAGAGAAAATAGATGTCATTTTCTATTTTCCTCAAAATGTCGATATCAAGATTCGGTTAAAGGAAAGTCGTAATTTCCGCATAAGGAAAGAACTTATATCCAATAACCGAAGAGAGAAAATAGATGCCATTTTCTATTTTCCTCAAAATGTCTATGTTAAGATTTAGTTAGAGGAAAGCCGTGATTTCTACATCAGGAAAGGACTTACATCCGATAATTGGGAAGAAAAAATGGATGTCATATTCCATTTCTCGGGAACGTCAAATGTCGGTGTCAAGTCAGAGGAATGCCATATTCCGTATCAGGAAATGACTTATATCCGATAACTAGAAAAGAGTGGCAAACTCAAGACGAAGAGTGTATCCGCTGGGGATTTGACCTTTACAGGTCGAAAGATATTAATATCACAAGTTGTTTGTCATTTTTAATTTATAGTCCTTGTTTTAGCATTTTTGGAACTGTCGATGTATTGTAGACAATTGAGAAAAGAGAGTAAATGTCGTATTCAACTTTACGAAAAAAATGTCAATGTCAAAATGTCGATTTTGGAATAGGAATGCGTTTGAGACTTATATCCTTATCCAAAGAAAGGTTGTTAAAGGAAAGACAATGTCTGATGGTCTTACATCCAATAGCAAGAAAGAGAGTAGATGCCATCTTGCATATAAGGAGGTCTTACACTATCTCTTATAAACGTCACTGTGGATATGTCAGTTTTGGAATAGGAATGCATATAAGACTTATATCCTATCCAAAGAAAGTTTGCTAAAGGAAAGCCGATATCCATTGGTCTTACATCCAATAGCGAGAAGAGTAGATGTCATCTTCCATTTAAGGAGGTCTTACACTATCTCTTAGAAATGTGAATGTCAATTTGTCGGTTTTGGTTATTTGTTTCCCAGTTTACAAAACTCTTCATTCATTTTTGTTTATGTCGCATCTTTTTCAAATACTTCCCATTGATTGAGTGTATTATGTCTTCTTAATAATCTACCAACTGGCAGGATTTTCCCAAATGTGTCTTCTTAACAAGCATATGGGCCCTCCCATGAGGATAGGTGTTTGAAGTCCTAAATCCAAATCCCTGATCTGAGTGTCCTAGGGTGAACCAATTTATCATGCGCCCGTACAATGCTTGCTAGTCTTCCACGCTTCCAAGTTCTCTGAGCTGTAATTTCATATTTTTTTGTTATTTCGTTTGCGGATGTCATTTATAGGTAAGATCATTGCACTTCAAGTTGAAGCACAACTTAGGGCCCGTTCTTTAGAGCAAATGATGTTGTTCATGTAGGTTCATAAAGCTTCCATTAATCACCAATTCTATAAAGATCATTCTGATTGTCCTTCAAAAATCACTTTAACATTTCCAAATTGGGATTGGGATTGGATCTTTGGAAAATTATGACTTCAGAGTATAATTTCCATTAATCTCCAATAACAAAGCCATTTACCTTAGTTCTTTCCTTCTGGGTCTTAGGAATTTTTCAAAAATATGATCAAAATATCTTTTATCTTCTAAACATATGTTTGAACCAATTAATAGTCAACCAAAAGACGAGATCACTTAATTCTTTCCGGAATATAATATCGGAAGAATTTTCTTAAGACGTTTTCAAGATTTATCAATTAGGGGAGAATTTGAACACCAATTTTTAATTTTATGCTCACCTCAAGCTTCTTCTCAGGGAATTACTATATATGGTGGAGCATGTTAAAGATTTTGAATGTTTGAATTGAGACACCAATTTTTGATTTTGTGCCCACCTCAAGTTTCTTTTCAGAAACATCTTTTTTTTCTTCTTTTTTTTGTTTTTTTTGTTTTGGTAGGGCACACTTAAAGATTTTGAATGCCTCAACTCAAACACCAATTTTTGATTTGCTACTCACCTCAAGCTTTTTCTCAGAGAATTACTATATCTGGTAGAGCATGTTTTAAGGGTTTTGAATGTTCAAACTCCCCTAATTAATAATTCTCAAATATTTCTTAAGACGAATTCTGAGAAATTATAACTCATTCAAAAGTCAGGACCCAATCACATGGCAGAAGATTAAGAGTCTCGTGACATCTTTAGTCAATTACTTGCATTTTGATCATAATATTTTATTTTTCATTTAGGACCCAGTCTGAAAATTTAAGATAAAGGGCCCAGTTATCAGGGCATTAATTTCATTTTCCCCTTGAAATCATAATTTTGTTGTCAAAATGTCAAATTTTTTGTCTTGGATTCTGCCTTTCTGAGTTGTCTTTTATCAATAGGTGAATGAGAAGAATATTTCCAAAGATATTAAATCCAAAGATTTCAAATTTCATTCTACCTCACAGATCAATTTTCATTTCTCCACAAAGGACATGCTAGTTGACTAGTCCCAGAACTAAGGCTAAACATAGATCAGATTTTCGCTCCAGTTGATTTCTTTCTTTCTGCAAAGCTATCCTAAGGGAAACCCTTGATGGAATTCATCCAAAAGTGATCGTCTTCCTAAAATTTGATTAATGATTTTGATTTTTAGAGTCTTTGGTAGATTGACAAATTAGAACCTTGATGGTAAGAAAAGATCGACCGAGAGGAGTGGTTCGGAGGTCGCGAAAAGCATAACCACGAAGAATAGGTTCATAGGCCATAAATAGCATAACCTTGGGGAGTGATTCGGAGAGTCGTAAAAAGCATAACCACGAAGAATAGGTTCGGAGGCCATAAGGGCATAACCTAAGGGAATGGTTTAAAGGACTGTAAAAAGCATAACCACGAAGAATGGGTTCGAGAGGCCATAAAGGCATAACTCTAGGAAATGGTTCGGAGGCTATAAAAAGTATAACCACGAAGCAGATAAACTAAACATGTTTGGCTGAGAAAGTATTTGCCTGAACTTATTCAAAACAACAATATTGGTCTGTCTGACAACATAATTGATGAACACTCCATACCTGGGTGGGAAGGGAGGGAACACATGTTGTTTTTGTATGTCTTTTACGTCATTTTGGTCTGTCGATTATGGAAATGTAAGAATCTAGGATTTGTTTGTCGTGAACAAAACTTTGAATCGAAGAGGTATTAGTTCTATTTTACTCGAGATTGAGTAAGATATAGAACTAAAGAAAAGATTATTTAGTCTTTCAAAAGACAATTTGTCATAGTTATGAGGACAAATTGATTAACCAAAGATGGGGAGAGAGAATGTCCCCAGCGGAGTCACCACTCTTTGATGGCGATGAAATATATTTGGTGATAGAATGTCGTCGCCGTCAATTCCTGTATCATGTCAATGTCAAGGAGTCGCCACTCTCTTTCTCTATCTATCACCTTAATTCTTATCCTTCCTAGAGTTATTATCAGAAGTCTTTGGAGAATTTGAAGAAGGATTAATCATGATAGAGATTAAGAGAAAAGAGATCAAAATGATAATCTCATAGAAAAAAATCTTCAGATTGTGTAATTTCTGAAGTTTTTCATATAAGAAGATCATATGAAGATCTTGGATAACCAGAGAGGTCTTGTAGGTAAAATACCTATCCTGAGTTCTTTAATCTCCTATAGGAGCAAGCTCCTATAGTTAATTACATCTTGAGCAATTAATACTGCCTAGGAAAACTCCCGATTAAGGTAAACATTTATCCTCGAAAAAGTGTAACTGTTGTTGTGGTAGTGAGTTTCTGAAGAATCGATACTTCCAGAAAGTTTTATTTATGTTGGGTGGATGTCGTTGCTTTATTATGTTTTATTTTGTTGTTTTAGTTTCATGTCATGTGATATGTCGAGATGTCGTAGTTTGTATGTCGTGTCATATCATAATGTGATGTCGTAATGTCATGTCATTTTATGTCATGTCTTAATGTGATGTCATAATTTCATAAGATGTCGTGATTAATATCTCTATTTGTCATGAGATATTTTATCTTCTATAAGAAGATGTCGTTATTATGTCATGAGATATCTTCTATGATGTCAAGAAGATATCATTACTTACTTATTTTTGTTATCTTGTTTAGAATTTCCTTTTGTTTTAAGTTTTGGTTTTGTCATGTCATTATATCATTTATTTTGTTTTGGTTTAGTGTCATGTCATCATTTTCTTGTGGTATAAAAATGTCGTTTTATGTTGATGTCAATGTTAATGATTTTGTCGTTTTATTTCAGGTTTCGTGGCTAACCTAAAAGTTCAGTTGTTTTTGTTGTTATGTCATTTTTTATTTAGTTGTTTGTAGAAGGTTTAGGTTTTATGACAATCCTAAAAGTATTGGTTTTGTTGTCAATGTTCCGTTTTCGACGTCCTGCAAAACAGAGTTAGCACACCCTATAACATGCAAAGAAAATCTAAACGAAACTTCATGTCTTCATCCTGCAAGGAAAATAAAGTTAGAAACAATATCATATCAAGATATTTAGATTACCTGGTCAAAGTGTCTGTTGATCCAGACTTGTCTGATGTCCAAAAGTGGTTGAGATGTCGGTTTAGATTTATGTCGATTTATGTTTAAATTTTGATTTGTCTTGAATATTGATTTGGGTTGGATTTTGGATTTTATGTCAATTTCGAGTTTAATTTTATGTCGAGTTAAGTTCAACGTGGGTCGAACTTTAAGAATTATGATGTCATATGTTAAGTTAAATTCGATACAGGTCGAACTGAAGAACTATGTCAGTTCATGTCGTGTTATGTTCGATCATATTGATTTATGTCGAATTATATCATTTTATGTTGAGTTCTATTGAGTTTGGTTCAAAATATCGGTTAATGTCATTTAATGTTGGTGTTTATTGAATTTGGTTTGAAATGGCATTTAATGTTGAAAGTAATTTGAAATGTCGATTAATGTCGTTTAATGTCGGTAATTGTTTAATTTGGTTTGAAATGTCAGATTTTTGTCGGTTATGTCGATTTTGGTTTGAAATGTCGAATTATGTTGATTATGTTGATATTCATTTGAAATGTCGAATTTATGTCGGTTATGTCGATTTTTGTTTGAAATGTCAAATTTATGTCGATTTTGTCAATTAAACGTTTGAAATGTCAAATTTATGTTGATTATGTCAATTTGAGTTCAGTTTTGTCGATTTAAGTTCAATTTGGGTTGAACCTAAGATTTATGTCGATTTAGGTTCAATTTGAGTTGAATCTAAGGTTTATATCGATTTAGGTTCAATTTGGGTTGAACCTAAGGTTTATATCGATTTAGATTCAATTTGGATTGAATCTAAGGTTTATGTCGATTTAGATTCAATTTGGGTTGAAACTAAGGTTTATGTCGATTTAGATTCAATTTGGGTTGAATCTAAGGTTTATGTCGATTTAGATTCGATTTGGGTTGAACCTAAGGTTTATGTCGATTTAGATTCAATTTGGGTTGAATTTAAGGTTTATGTCGATTTAGATTCAATTTGGGTTGAACCTAAGGATTATGTCGAATTAGATTCAATTTGGGTTGTATCTAAGGTTTATGTCAAATTAGATTCAATTTGGGTTGAACCTAAGGTTTATGTCGAATTAGATTCAATTTGGGTTGAATCTAAGGTTTATGTCGAATTAGATTTAATTTAGGTTGAACCTAAGGTTTATGTCGATTTAGATTCAATTTGGATTGAACCTAAGGTTTATGTCGATTTAGATTCAATTTGGATTGAAACTAAGGTTTATGTCGATTTAGATTTGATTTGGGTTGAACCTAAGGTTTATGTCGATTTAGATTCGATTTGGATTGAATCTAAGGTTTATGTTGATTTAGATTCAATTTGTGTTGAATCTAAGGTTTATGTCGATTTAGATTCAATTTGGGTTGAACCTAAGGTTTATGTTCAGTTTAGTAGAGTTAGGTTCATTGTTAGTTGAACCTAAGGTTTAGATTTGGATTTAAGTTCAATGTAGGTTGAACATAAGTTAGGTTTTGGTTTAGGTTCAAGTTGAGTTGAACCTAAGGTTTATGTTTGGACTTAAGTTTGATGTAGGTTGAACTTAAGTTAGGTTAAGATTAGGTTCATGTATGTTGAACCTAAAGTTTATGTCAAGCTAAGTTGAGTTAGGTTCACTGTCAGTTGAACCTAAGGTTTCAATATGAGTTGAACTTAAGTTAAGTTTAGGTTAGACTTAGGTTCATATCATGTTAAACCTAAGTATGATTTGACTTAAGTTTAAAATGGGTTAGACCTAAGTTAGGTTAAGATTAAACATAGGTTCATGTCAGGTTGAACCTATGTATGGTTTGACTTAAGTCTAATATGGGTTAGACTTGAGTTGGTTTAGGTTAGACTTAGGTTCATGTCAGGTTGAACCTAAGTATGGTTTGACTTAAGTCTAATATGGGTTAGACTTAAGTTAGGTTTAAGTTAGACTTAGGTTCATGTCAGGTTGAACCTAAGTATGGTTTGACTTAAGTTTAATATGAGTTAGACTTAAGTTAGGTTTAAGTTAGACTTAGGTTCATGTCAGGTTGAACCTTAGTATGGTTGACTTAAGTCTAATATGGGCTAGACTTAAGTTGATTTAGATTAGACTTAGGTTCTTGTCAGGTTGAACCTAAGTATGGTTTGACTTATGTCTAATATGGGTTAGACCTAAGTTAGATTTTGACTTTAGGTTAAGTTAGGTTCAATTCAGGTTGAACCTAGACTTAAGGTCGACTTAAGTTCAATATGGATTGAACTTAAGTTAAGGTTTTGAGTTTAGGTTAAGTTAGGTACAAGTCAGGTTGAACCTAGACTTAAGGTCGACTTAAGTTCAATATGGATTGAACTTAAGTTATGGTTTTGAGTTTAGGTTAAGTTAGGTTCAAGTCAGGTTGAACCTGGACTTAAGGTCGACTTAAGTTCAATATGGATTGAACTTAAGTTAAGGTTTTGAGTTTAGGTTAAGTTAGGTTTAAGGCGGGTTGAACCTAGACTTAAGGTCGACTTAAGTTCAATATGGGTTGAACATAAGTTAAGGTTTGACTTGGATTATGTTAGGTTCTAGTTAGGTTGAACCTAGACTTAAAGTTAACTTTAGTTCAATGTAGGTTAAGTTAAAATTGGATTTGTGTATAAGTTAGGTTGAACTCAAGTTTAGTTCGATTTAGGTTAGGTTCAATATGGGTTGAACCTAAGTTTTTAGGTTAAGTTTGGTTCAATGTGGGTTGAACCTAAAGTTTAGGTTAGCTTGAGTTCAAGTTAGGTTGGACTCAAGTTAGGTTATGTTTAGGTTAGGTTCAATGTGGGTTGAACTTAAGGTTTAGGTTAACTTCACTTCAAGTAAGATTGGACTCAAGTTAGGTTAGGTTTAAGTTAGGTTCAATGTGGGTTGAACCTAAGGTTTAGGTTAACTTGAGTTCAAGTTAGATTGTACTCAAGTTAGGATAGGTTTAAGTTAGATTCAATGTGGGTTGAACCTAAGGTTTAGGTTAACTTGAGTTCAAATTTGATTGGACTCAAGTTAGGTTAGGTTTAAGTTAGGTTCAATGTGGGTTGAACCTAAGGTTTAGGTTAACTTGAGTTCAAGTTAGATTGGACTCAAGTTAGGTTAGGTTTAGGTTAGGTTCAATGTGGGTTGAAACAAGGTTTAGGTTAACTTGAGTTCAAGTTAGATTGGACTCAAGTTAGGTTAGCTTTAGGTTAGGTTCAATGTGAGTTGAACCTAAGGTTTAGGTTAACTTGAGTTCAAGTTAGATTGGACTCAAGTTAGGTTAAGTTTAGGTTAGGTTCAATGTGGGTTGAACCTAAGGTTTAGGTTAACTTGAGTTCAAGTTATATTGGACTCAAGTTAGGTTAGGTTTAAGTTAGGTTCAATGTGGGTTGAACCTAAGGTTTAGATTAACTTGGGTTCATGTTAGATTGGACTCAAGTTAGGTTAGGTTTAAGTTAGGTTCAATGTGGGTTGAACCTAAGGTGTAGGTTAATGTGAGTTAAAGTTAGATTGGACTCAAGTTAGGATAGGTTTAAGTTAGGTTCAATGTGGGTTGAACCTAAGGTTTGATGCTTGACTTAAGTTCAAATTGGGGTTGAACCTAAGTATAAGTTAAACTTGGGTTCATGTTGTGTTGAACCTAAGTATGATTTGACTTAAGTCTAATGTAGGTTAGACTTAAGTTAGGTTTAAGTTAGACTTAGGTTCATGTCAGGTTGAACCGAAGTATGGTTTGACTTAAGTCTAATATAGGTTAGACTTAAGTTAGGTTTAAGTTAGACTTAGGTTCATGTCAGGTTGAACCTAAGTATGATTTGACTTAAGTCTAATATGGGCTAGACTTAAGTTGGTTTAAGTTAGACTTAGGTTCATGTCAGGTTGAGCCTATGTTTGGTATTGGTTTGAGTTTAACTTAGGTTCATGTCAGGTTGAGCCTATGTTTGGCTTGAATTAAGTCTAATGTGGGTTAGACTTAAGTTTGGTTTAGGTTTGTTTGATTAAGTCTTATTTAATTAAGACTTAATAGTTTAATTAGGTCTAATAAATAAGACTTAATCGAGGTTTATGTTGATTAAACCTTAGTTAGTTAAAGTTTAATAGCTTAGTTAGGTCTAAGGGTTAGACCTAATTAGGGTTTAAGTTTGATTAAACCTTAGTTAGTTAAGGCTTAATGGTTTAATTAGGTCTAAGGGATAGACCTAATTAGGGTTTAGGCTTGATTAAACCTTATTTAGTTAAGGCTTAATGGTTTAATTAGATCACAGGGTTAGACCTAATTAGGGTTTAGGTTTGATTAAACCTTAGTTAGTTAAGGCTTAATGGTTTAATTAGGTCTAAGGGTTAGACCAAATTAGGGTTTAAGTTTGATTAAACCTTAGTTAGTTAAGGCTTAATGGTTTAATTAGGTCTAAGGGTTAGACCTAATTAGGGTTTAGGTTTGATTAAACCTTAGTTAGTTAAGGCTTAATGGTTTAATTAGGTCTAAGGGATAGACCTAATTAGGGTTTAGGCTTGATTAAACCTTATTTAGTTAAGGCTTAATGGTTTAATTAGGTCTAAGGGTTAGACCTAATTAGGGTTTAGGTTTGATTAAACCTTAGTTAGTTAAGGCTTAATGGTTTAATTAGGTCTAAGGGTTAGACCTAATTAGGGTTTAAGTTTGATTAAACCTTAGTTAGTTAAGGCTTAATGGTTTAATTAGGTCTAAGGGTTAGACCTAATTAGGGTTTAGGTTTGATTAAACCTTAGTTAGTTAAGGCTTAATGGTTTAATTAGGTCTAAGGGTTAGACCTAATTAGGGTTGAAGTTTGATTAACCTTATGTTTAAGGAGGTTAATTAAGTTTATTATTTCTTTAAACCTAATTAAGGGAGTTTAGTTTTGATTAATTAAGTTTAATATGTCTTTAAACCTAATTAAAGGGTTTTTGGTTTTGTGTTAATTAAGTTTAATATGTCCTTAAACTTAATTAAAAAGAGTTTAATTTTTATTAAACCTAATTTAGGTAAGGTCTAATAGGTTAATTAAGTTTAATGTGTCCTTAAACTTAATTAAACAAAGTTTGATTTTTTTTATTAAACCTAATTTAGGTAAGGTTTAATGGGTTAATTAAGTTTAGTGTGTCTTTAAACTTAATTTAAGAAGTTTAATTTTTATTAAACCTAATTTAAGTAAGGTTTAATGGGTTAATTAAGTTTAGTGTGTCCTTAAACTTAATTAAAAAGGTTTGATTTTTATTAAACCTAATTTAGGTAAGGTTTAATTGATTAATTAAGTTTATTATATCCTTAAACTTAATTAAAGAAGTTTAATTTTTATTAGACATAATTTAGGTAAGGTTTAATGGGTTAATTAAGTTTATTATGTCTTTAAACTTAATTAAAGAAGTTTAATTTTTATTAAACCTAATTTAGGTAAGGTTTAATGGGTTTAATGGGTTTAATGGGTTTGATGATCCACATGAGGTGGAATGCAGTCTCCTACTGCAAAAATGTTGATTATACAGTTATTTGGTATGCAATCAGTGGGTAAGACTCGCTAAGCCACAGTCCTCTTTATCATTTTCTTAATCAGTACTGGCAATGGATCCACTTCATCATAGCGTAGTATCCCTAGTGGATTTCCATTCTTTTCATCAACAAAGTTGTAACAACATCCGAATTGGATTGTAATCCTCCCCTTGCCTCGTTTTCCCTTCTTCGGCTCGGAGTAGGTCTTGCTTCAGAGTCGTGCTGCACCACCTTGCTTCTTCAGCTCGGAGACGTAGTCCACAATCTCACTCTGCACGTAGTGGGAGAAGACATCCGTATGTAACACTAGTCCTTTCAGGATGTTGACATATCTACCTCGGATTCTCTGAAAATATTCAAAATTCTTTTTCTGCACCCTCTTGATCATCTCCAACTCGTGCTATGAAAATATCTGGAGCTGTCGTGGTCTAGTGACGTACTATGGGATGTACGGCTCCACTCCAGCACACTCTCCCGGAACCATCACTGTCTCAGGTGTAGGTTTTGTAGTAACCTCCTCTGGAACAGCCTCTGCTATGGTGCTCCTGAAGGCTGGCCTCCTCGGGATGACTTTGGCGGTCATCGGAGTTTCTTCCTTGTTTTGTTCTTCTGTCAATTTCTTCAGCATTTTGTGAATACGAGGATTCTTGTTTATTCTTTGAGTTGGAGTCAGAGTAGCTCTCCTCTCCCCCTGAATTTTTGTAGGGGCGGCATTGACAGGCTTTGCTCCCGCAGCAGTTATTACTGATTTCATTTTGTGGTCATCGATCGTGTTGATCTTCCTTTTCCGGTTTGCAGTGTACTGAACCCTCTCACTAAGTTTCATCACCATCTTCCCATAGGATTGCCTAAAGTCTACAGTAGTCCAAGCAGTCTCCTCATACTCTAGCTTTTGCTGTTTAAAGTCTGAGTCAACCTCGATTACGACACCAGCTTCCAGCTCTTCTTAGTTAAGTGCAAGACTTATGTCGTCCTTAAAGTTCAGAACCAACCGCCCGTTCAACATTTCCCTGCAAAAAAAGCAAGGAAAGGATCAGGGGCTGTACTTAGAACGAGAACAATAAGAAAATTTACTTATTAATGAAAAAAATTCTTATTCATTCTTTTTCAAATTTTAATAAGAGTAGGAAAAGATGGAGAAAGATCAGGAGTGAGCTGATTTGAAAGGAAGGATCAAAATTTTATTATTATGGTTTCACATATTTTCTTTTTAACACATTTTTTTTGTTAATGATTTTTTTTATCATCCATTTTTATATTTTGGATTCAAACCTAGTTACAATTGATTACTCCACCCATGCTTCAAGGAATGAGACTTCATTTTTTAAAATTCATACTTTGAAACATCAGGCTGTGTAATACATCTACAAATATTATCCATTGATTGGAAGCATAGATCGTTTTCCAAGGCAATTCACAAGTTGGTAGGAATCTCCAGAGTAGACTGTCTCGACCACGAACAGCCCCTCCCAAGTCTGTTTAAATTTACCTCTTATCTTGCGGTGTGCAAGAATAAGTCTCTTAAGAACTAGAACTAAGTCACCGACTTTGAATGTCCTTGGGCGGACTAGCTTGTCGTGGGCTTGGATCATCTTGGCTTGATCCAATTTTGGATTCTTTTGTACTGAATGTCATCTTCCTTCCAAGCTTTCCAATTCTAGTCGTAGTATGGTGTTTTCTTCTGTAGTAATCTTGTTCGCGACTGCAATTCTGAGAGACGGAAGCTAAACCTCTAAGGGTAAGACGGCCTCAGACCCGTACACTAGAGCGTAAGGCGTAGACTGAATATGAGTTCTGAAAGTCGTTTTTGTAGGCCCATAAGGCTTCTAACAACTTCTAGTGCCAATTTCTCTTGTTGTCGTCCAATGTTTTCTTTAAGATTTGGACTAGAGTTTTATTAAATGCCTCGACCAAGCAGTTCGCTCTTGGGTAGTAGATCGTTGAATAGTATTAGTCTATCCCGTGCTTTCTAACAAAATTGTTAATCTTCATACTTCTAAAAGCGGACCCATTATCTGAGATAATTTTGCATGGTACCCCGAAACGGTAGACGACCTGATTCTTGAATAACTGTAAAATGTGATGTGCTTTCACTTCTCTGAGCGGTACTTCTTCTGCCCACTTTGAAAAGTAATCTGTAGCCCAAGAATAAAGCAATTTCCTCTTGAGGAAGGTGGTTCTATAGGACCCACAATGTCCGTGTCCCAACACTCAAACAGCCACTACGCGATTGTCGGAAGCAACACATTTGAAGGTTGATGTAGAACCACTCCATGCACTTGGCACTCGTGATAGCTTTTGGCAACTTTCATGTTGTTTGTCATCATTGAGGACCAGTAGTACCCTAGTCTCTTAATCGTCATTTTCATCTTTGGACCGGACAAAGTCTTGAGTGCACTTCTCTAACAATTTCACGAGCCTCGGACTCACTTAGGCACCTTAGCCACATCTGATCGAAAACCTTCCGTATAATGTATTGTTTATTAATGCGTATGATAAAGTTCTTTTCTTGATCTGATGGGCCAATGACTTATCGTCCGGTAGGTTCCCTGTTTGTAGATAGTCTACGAGCGGTTGACGCCAATCTCTTGTAGTCTCAACCACTGTTGCAATTGTTTTCTCTTTTCCTTATGATTGGTGTATTGCATCCATGTCGAGCTGTGAGAGGACCTGTCGTCCCTGAACTGACATTTCAACTGACTCGTCCTGTAAGCAGGCAAATTCTTTTGCAAGAAGGGCTAGCTCGTCTGTAAGGGCATTTCCTCTTCTGGGAATCTTGTAGATTGTTAGATTCGGAATCTGCTCCAACAACTTCATTGCGTACTGAAAGTATTGTTCGAGTCTTGGCTTCGTAATTCTATACTGTCCTGCAACCTGCTGTATTATCAACTATGAATCATCGTAGATGTTGATATCCATTATCCTCATCTGAATGGCCAACTCCAATCCAGTTATGAGAGCTTCGTATTCTGCTATGTTATTTATGCACAGCTCTGTTAGGTGCTTGGAGTATCTTAACAACCCCCGCTCCGGCGTTATATGTATTAGTTCGATTCCTGCCTTACCAGGCACTATCATTTTCAATTCTTTATCTCGTTGTGCTAATGATGCTACGTCGAAGTACAGTTCTCAACGTTGATCATCGGGGTCTTGTAAGCTCATTATCTGCTTGTCTGGTAAGTCATCGTTGAGAGGCGACTCTGCCAGTAAAGGGTGTGTTGCGAGGAAGTCTGCTAGGACTTGTCCCTTTACGGCACGAAGAGGAACGAAAGTTATATCAAATTTCAATAGTATCATCAACCACCTGGAAAATCTGCCAGAAAGCGTCGGACGGGTCATCAAATATTGCAATGGATTAAACTTTGAAATTAGGTTGACCTTACAAGAGAGCATGTATTTCCTAAGCTTTTGAACGGTGAAGATTAGGGCCAAACAATGCTTCTCAATAGGAGGATACTTTACCTCCGTTGGGATCAGACGACGACTCAAGTAATAGAGAGTGTATTCTTTACCCTCGTCATTGATCTGGGTTAGCAGGGCTCCGAGGGAGTCGTCTAAAGCAGCGGTATAAAGTATCAATAGTCGACCTGAGACTGGGGCTGCTAAGACAGGAGGTGTCATTAAATACTGCTTAATTTCCCCGAATGCCAGCTGGCATTTCACTTCTCAAATGAATTTGGCGTCCTTTTTAATTAATGCCGAGAAGAGCTGACACCTACCTGACAAATTCGAAATAAAGCATCGAAGATATGCCAACTTCCCTTGAAAGGATTGTAGGTTTAGGGGGCGGCATTTCTATGATAGCTTTAATCTTCTCCGGATCGATTTCAATTCCAGGATGTCGGACGAAAAATCCTACGAATTTCCCAGATCTAACGCCGAAAGCGCATTTCAAAGGATTCATCTTGAGGTTAAATTGTCTTAATCGCTCGAAAACAATTCTCAAATCATACAGGTGATCTTCCTTTAGTTTATTTTTGATGACCACATCATCTGTGTAGCACTCAACTTGGTTGTGAATGAGATCATAAAAAATCCTTGTCATTACTCTTTGGTAGGTTGCTCCTGCATTCTTCAATCAGAATGACATTACTGTGTGTAGTATACTCCAATTGGCGTTCTGAAGTCTATGAGCTTTCCGTCTTTCAGTGCCATCTTTATCTGGTTGTATCCTGACGATCCATCCATGAAAGAGAATAATTCGTGTGTCGAAGCGATGTCGATCATTAATTCTGGAATTGGTAGTGGGAATTCATCTTTTCGGCATGCTATGTTCAAATCTCTGAACTCCACGCAGATCCTGATCTGACCATTTCTTCTTTCTGACAGGTACCACGTTGGCTAACCAAGTCGGGTATTATTCTTCACAGACAAATTTAGCGTCTATTAGTTTATTAACTTCAGCTATTACTTGTTGTTCAATCTCTAGACGCATTCTTCTCGGAGCTTGTCTGACTGGAACGGCAGTGGGATCCATTCCTAGCCTGTGAACTGCAACTTCTGGAGCTAATCCTGGCATTTCATCATAACTCCAAGCAAAACAGTCCTTGAATTCTATTAATAGCTTGATCATGTTTTCACTCCTTCTTTATTGAGTAAGGAGCTAACAAAAGTCGGCCTAGGCCTAAGTTAACTTCCATTAACTCGTCTATTATAGATTTAATCTCTTCTTCAAATTCTGGCGGAGGTAGATCCTCAAGATCATCTGAAGCTTCTACACAGTTTTTATTAGGCTCACAAGTGACAACCAAGCAAAATTCTGTATCATCAACTGGTGCTACTGTGTCAAATCCAATACCATGCTTTGAATTGGGAGGCTGACTGTCATTATTCCAAAAATTTTCAAAGCGCTGTGATTGACCTTTTGACTACTATTTAGGTAAGACACTGTTGACCTCATTTTTGTTGAGGTCTTCTCTCTCCTTAGTGCTTAGGATTTAGCCATAGGTTTTCCCTTTGACTATCCTAGTGGACTAGAAATGGAACCCACCACCACTTAATAATTCAAACAACTTCTTAACTCCCTTCAAACCCCACATGTTTGATTGTAAACCACTAAACCACTTGGAGGGTTAAAATCAATATATGGAGGTTTAAAGGATGAGTTTCCTACAGGACTCTATGGCCTTAGGACTACCCTGGATGGTCTGGTCTGGTGAGGGTTGACTTGCACACACTCTACACTCTCATACACATTCCAATCCTAAAACCACACCTATACCCAATTTGACTTCCCGACTCATGTATGTAATTCATTTGGATGGACCTTAACCCCTAAGCCCCTTGCTAAGAGGGTTAGGAACAACATAGTGAATGCCTAAAATGAGTCTCTCATGGCTCTTGTGAGCTTAATATGGCTTCATGGCTCAACAAAAGTGATTTCATTTCACTCACACTTGATCAACCTTCATTTTTCCTAAATCTCAATTTTTGACCCCCGGGACCCTAAAACCCACCAAACCTACCAAATGCACTTGAAATTGCCCAAAATTTGCAAAATTGCCTAAATTCCCCAAAGTTCATCAAAATCAGTTCCAAACATTTCCCACCACTAAAATTGATCATCCTTGGTCAAATATACCAAAATTTTCAAAATAACCCCCAATAACCTCCAAATACCCAAAATACCCATTTAACTAAAAAATTCTAAAAATTCCGAAAATTCCTAAAAAAATTCCAAAAAATCCCAAATATTCCCAATTTCATTTTGTTCAACTAAACTATAAGCCAATCTTGTCAATTTAGCCCACTTTTACCAAAACCCTCAATTTGACCTATTTTTAACCTAAGAAAGCCCAATGTCCAACCAAAGCACTCCAATTGACCTCAAATTTGATCCAATTCAATCCTAAGCTTCAATTTAAATTCCCCAATATCAATTTAGACCAAATCCATTCCATATTTGACCAACATGTGGATCCAATTTTAATTTGAAGCTTAAACCCAAATTTTGGCCCATGAACTAAACTTAGCCCAAACCAACTTAACTCAACTCCAATTAACCCCAAATCTTTTCCTAAACCTTCCTAACATCCCCATAAACAAAACACTAACATGATTTGCTCCAAATTTGAAACCGAACTCCACCCAAACCTAACCAAAATAAAAAATCCTCAATTTGGCCTAAACCAATCATGAACCCAAATAGGCCCAAATCCCAAAATCAAAGCCCAACCAAAATTGAAAACTCTTTCTTATACTCCCATAAAAATTTTTCAACATTAATTTTACATACCCAACATTAGCCCAACCTTAACCCAAGTTAGCCCAATTTGATCCACTTTGGCCCTATTACTAAAAAGACCCAAATTAAATCCAATTCAACTCAAAATCACCCCAAACCTTTTCTAAAATTCTCATGACACATCCCTAAACTAAACCCAACATTTATTTGGCATAATCTTTTACAAAACTTTCATCCACTAACTTGTTTTAAAACCTAAAAGCCCACCATTTTTTAAGACACTTTAAAAGCCCATCCAAAACATTTTCAAAGGCCCAAAACCTATTTTAAAACCCATATGACATCTTCATTGGTCATCCATTTGATAAAATCATCCCCTATGTTTTATTTCATCATTTAAACAAACCAAATGTGGCCGCATGAAAATTTTCCATCAAAATGTCCAAAAATTTAAAACTCTTTTTCATGTAATTGACCAAGCTTTGCCCCAAGCCACATGGAGCCATGGAGCCATGCATAAGGCATATGCAAGCCTTGGAAGCCACTTTCCACATCACCAAACCATTTATGGCTAGAGAGGGAACCCCTTTCCAAACTCCTTCTTAAGCCTTTTTAACCCCTTATATGTCACACTCTAACCCATGGTTAATCAAGATTCTTGGGATATAGACTTCTCCACCTAAAGTCAGCTGAGCGAAATGATTCATTTCAGCCCAAATCAAACTCTTGGAGGGTGAACCCAACCCATTTCCATGGCTTGACCAGTTAAGCTCAAAAGGACCCTTCCCCCATACCACTTAAATCAAACTCCTTTACACATGTCAAGCCTCAATTGAACTCGCCAACCTCCACCCCTGATCCCACCGAACCAGATTGTGACTTGACCCTGGCCGGACTACCACCTGGGCCGCCGGAAAATAACAGGCTGGAGCCTCATTTGAATTCAAAAATTCAAAACTCACCTGCTGAGTTGTCCCAACCCAAATCGCCACTGTGGTTGTTCTTCTCCTCCCCTGAGCAGCTGATCCTAACCTCCAATTGTCCCGGGGAAGCCCTCCAGCCATGCCTATTTAAACACCACACCCTCTCGGCCAAAGGAGGTGTTGAACCAAACCCTAACAAAACTCTGCCAAAATCATTCCAGACCCTTCTCCAAACATAGAGCACTTGATCCCCACTGAAATCCATCCCTAAAACCCCTTCTGTAAGCTCAATTTATGAGTTCAATTTTGAGCCCAAAACAAGGAAACTTCTCCACAGTGAACCAAACTCCAAATAGAGCAGCCCTACACCTTCACCAGACTAAGAGAAGAAGTTCCCCAGCAAAAGCCCCCTCACCAGGCCAGCCATTCGCACTATCGGCCAAGCTTTAAAATCGACCCTAGTCACTTTCATACCTCAAAAATTCCTCAGAGCCATACACTTCATCTGGAGCTTCCTTGGGTTCAATCGAAGGTGCCACAACTCTCTGATTGAAGCTTCACTTCTCAAAGCAAAGGTATGGATCTCTTCTTCCTCCAGAGCTTTTATGAATTCTCCATTTTGTTTGGCTCAATTTCATATCATGTTAGCCATATAGATGTGTGTGTCTTGTTGAGATGAATCCATAGAGTATAAGAACATGAAATTCAGTGGAGAAATGAGAGAGATCTTATGGTTTTAGTGTGCATGGCTCTCGGGACACTCCAGACGGAAACGATGACCAGCAGCCATCAGATCGCATGTGTATCAGATGGACGGCCAGGATTGCGCCGGATCAAGATATGAGACGGAACCGCGGGCTGCGTGGCATCCCAGTCAGATGGTGGCGTCAAATGGGAGCGTGTAGCGTGGGCTTTCGATCCGCCATAGGATGACTAGGCACTAACTGGTTTAAATAGATAAATAGGGTATTTTTTATTTATTTAATTACCCAAAAATTCAAAAATTCATATCTTTGTGTAGAAAAATCACAAAAATAAAATAAAAATACCCACTTGCTCAGTGAACAGAGGAGAACAATGTGGAAAAAGAATTAAGTTATTTTGATGAGTATTTTATTTTTAATTAATTATTTACTGATTTCAATATTTTAATTCTTTATGCATGCATAAAATTCACCATTGCATGAGACCATAGGGCTTTTGTAGCCTTTACTCTTAGGAACATTCCTTGAATTTTCCAAGCCCAGAGGCCATCTCTGTGGTAAGATATTGATTTTTCAAATTTATGTGTCTGTTTTAATGTTTTAATTCCAGTAATTAACATGTTGCTTAGAAAATTCTACGAAACTTTAGGAAGGTATCTTATGAGCAGAGGACCTTAGGAAAATTATGGTTTGGTTTAATTCCTTAAGAATAACCCTAATTAGCCTAAACATCCAAAACTGAGTTTTAATTAATCATGGTTAACCACACATCAAAATTACTTGAAAACAACTCTTCGCTGTCACTTAGGATGCATAGAACCTCATATAAAAATTTTGAAGTCAACTGGAAATAATTTGACCCATTAAATGAATTATTTAAGTTGTGTAACCACTTTTAAAATTAAAAAATTCATAAAACCTAAAATATACTTAAAAAATTCACCAAAATAGTTTTGTGGGCTCTATGATATCAGAGGAGTCTAGGAAAATTAAAATTGGAATTTTCTAAAAATTTTCATTTTTAATCATAATTTTAATATTTCAATAATTAATAAATAAAAAAAATCACAAAAATATTAAAAATCAAAAAAATGTCACATTTTGACTCCTAATCACTTAAGAACTAACCAAATATTTTTCTCAAGTCTATAGGTTAAGAAATTGAATTTTAAAGTCTTAGGACAATTTTTAATATTTAAAAATGAATTTCCCCACATTTTCACCAAATTAATACTAATAAATGAAAGAATAATTATAAAAATCCAAAATTTGCTTTTCTGGACTCCTTGAGGTCAGAGAGATTTATGAAAAATGTAAAATTTACTTTTCAACTTTAGTTTTCTTTTATAATTAATTAATACCTCAAAACTCAAAATAATTATAATAAATAAAATATGATTAACAAAATCATCAAAATTGGTCTAGGTGGCCCTCTAGTCAGTAGGGACACCCCACAACTAAGGATAGAAACCTCACCTTGGCCATTTTGCTCAATTTTCATTGAAAACCTCATTTTCTCACAAAAATAAATATATAAATTAAATTAAATTCAGAAAAATCATATTTTCTCCTTTAGTGTCTTAATTGACATATGAGTGAAGTGACATAAAAATTTTAAATTCATTTGAGCTTAATTTGATGAGTTATAAAATAAATAAGCCTAAAAGGGCATAAAGTTAATTAAAGGATCATAACGCTAATTAATACTTTAGGTTTAATCAAAAGGGAGGGTAAAATATCTAATTTTAACTTTCTTTTGGGTGATTGAAACTTAGGGAGTAAACGGGTAGAAACCAATTGATCACTTTGAAAACATCAAAATGGAACTTTAATTATTTAAATCATTTAAATTTTGGGAGAATAACTAAAATTTTGGATTGTTAGGGATGTGACTTAAGAAGATACCAACCATTTAATTTAAGATCCCTAAATGAATCACTTTAATAACATTTCAAATCTTAATTAAACTTAAAATGATAATTGAAATTAATGATTAAAAGGAAAATAACCCTTAATTAAATTAAAGCTTAAAACATTAAGTGATTTAATAACCTAATTAAATTAAATTGAGAACAATAAAATTAATTTATCATTTAAAAACAAACCTAAAACAAATTTGAAACATTAAAAATCAATATCAAAACAATTTCTAATAAAAATATAAATATAAAAAATTAAACTAATTAAAATCAACCAAAAATATTACAATCAATCCAAATAAAGTCATTAAAATTTAATAAAAATAAATAATTTAAACACCTCTTCCAACCTAAGAAAATTTAAAATGGTAAAATTAATCTAAAATATTAAGCTCATTAAAATATAAAGATTTAATAGAATTGAAACAATTTGAACACTATTCCAAACTTAAAATTATTAATTATAATTTTATAATTAAACCAAATCACTTCAAAATCTTCAATTCCAATTTTCTAACTAAGAATTGTTAAAATCTTCATCAAATTAATTTGCCCCTAAAGTCTTTCATTATCATAACTCTAAAATAAAGCATTAAGTGAAATGTCACTTCACTCATAGGATAATCAAACATCCTACTTCACTGAGTAAGAAGAAAAACTTAACTAAATCTCTTGAATGATTAATTCACTTGTACAATGAAATTCATTTGGACTCAAAATAATCTTAGAAGTATTAAAAAAGATGTTTAGGACTCATCATAAGCACTTTCTCAATACAATAAAATGTTTTAGAAGAACAATTGAACTTAATTGCTCTTTGGTGAAGAAAATCATCCTTAACAAAACATAAGAACCTAGACGTCATAGCAATTGACTAGCTATAGGATTAGGATTTTGGTAGACAACCAAAGCCTTCCCTTATATTTAACAAGGTGTTTTCTTGTAATTATATAAATGCTTTAATCTGTGTTTTAAGTGTAGGTTAAAGTGATAGGAATGCTTACCAGGTACGCTTTTATTTCATTGCAATTTATTTACATGCACTGTACTTTATTTCTCTTGCATGTTAAACAAGAATGTCACCCTGCATGAAAACTGAAACCTTTAGGATAGCGACAAAACTGAAACCCAAAATTAAATTAAAAGTCACAACAAGATAAAATTCACCGCCATAACATTTCAAAATATAAAACAACTCAAAATTTAATCACAAATAGAACAACAAAACTACAACTACAACTAAATTAAAACGTCTCGTTGGATGATCGGGAATACCTCGGATGATGTAACCTACGTGTTTCTAACGGGATTTCCCATGGTCTAAATGAAAGGGTGGAATTCAATCAGTTGAGTTTAGCAAATTCATTTGGACTAAGTGAATCCGATGAAAATAACAGTGTCAGGATGATGGAACCATGGGATCTTAATCGGTTCTGTTTAACCAACTTTAAGATTTGTTTTAATTAAAACATTAAAAATATTTGGACTTTAAGATTTCTCTAAACCAAAACACTTCTCTCATATCCTGATTTTCACTCTCTAAAACTAAACTTCTGCAACAACAAGGAGCTTGGAGCATAGTGGGCAGCATGGCCATCGTCGTCAGTAAAACTGGAATCTACATCAACAAAACCTTTCTTACAATTAAATAACAAAGCCATAGGATTTCAAGGTAGTTTTCCTAGTGCAACATAAATTCTCAAATCTTCATTAGGCATTTGCATAATCATGTAATGTAAATTAAGCCCTAACCGGTCTTAGAACTTTGAGGCAGTCATTTGGTACGACATTAACCCTCATATCTTCGAGGCTATTTGTATGATTATGTCATATAAATATAAGTCCTAATTAACTAAAATTGGCAAGATTGGAACATTAAATAATATTCTCAAATTCAAGCCAAACAAATAGGATAGTTTGGGAAGTTGCCAAGATTCTTCTTGGATCTTCAGCTTCCTCTACTTCTCTTCCTTTGGATTCCTGAAATTAACTGTTCCAAATTTGAGCTATCCCCTATCAAAATTTCCAAAGTCCAATACTTTGAAAACCTTAAAATTTGAAATTCTTGAGAGTAAAACCACTGATCATTATCGAGATTTTTCTTAAGTGATTCCTGTCATTTAAGATGTAATTAACTATAGGGGCTTGCCCTTATAGGGAACTTTAAGAACCCAGGTAATATAAACCCTGTTTAATTCCTTTATATTAAATAGGGGAACTTGTCGGCTTATAAAATTGGTTCGTAACCAAACGGATGTCACGAATCTTCTATTTTATTTAATCGAGCCCTATAATTAAGTAGTATGTCTATTCTTCGGGATAGATACACAGTTTGTGATGCGACGCTCGTTTATATAAACTATTTGGGATGTGAGATCGGTTTGATTTCATATCTTAAAATTTTAAAACATAAAATTATTTTCAAAATCAAATGTTAATTTCCAAATTATATATATTTATTTAAATTAAATTTAAAACCTAAAAATATGCCGACAACTTCTGGCGACTCCGATGGGGACTAGTTACTCTCTCCATTTTAATCAGATGGTTTTGCTTTCATAAATCGGTAATGAGTCCATACCCCTTGTGGACCAAACTACCATTCTTTCCGTTGGCATACCACATTCATTTTTGTCTTAAACGGGTATAGTCAACTCCTTTTGGATTCTGGAGCCACTGTTTAGACACCCCTAAATAGAGAGGTTCTGAAATCCTTTTGCCTCTTTCTGAGGTGGGGTGGATCCCCAATAGGTGTTAGCCTAGGAGCGGTCTTTTGAGTTGAGAAGTCTTACGAGACTTTCTCTTCCTTTCCAATTCTGAATCGGATCCTTTACCTTTTCTATAACCTTCCTCCTTTAATCTTTTTGTTCCTAAAGAACAAATCCTCTAGTAAACAACCTTCTAATAAACAAGCACTTTTAAAAATCACAAATATACTAAGATAAAGGATAATGTGTTCGGACTCTTTCTTTTTCGTTCTAAGTATTGCGACAAAAGGAAACATAATTCGGGACTGACGTTCAGAATCTACCTTGTAGGAAATGTCTGCACCAAAGTTAATTTTCTTCTTCACCAATGGACTGGACTTAGATGTCTACAAGGATGAGCTGCCTGACAATGGGATCATTTGCTTTGGATGAGGATTCAATAATATGGATGTTAAGTTCGCAAATGTTACTCTGTTCACCCTAATGAATAAAGTACCAGAAATTGAGGAACACATAATTGAGTTCAACTTGAAATCGACTCAAAAGTTCCTTCCCCTGCAAAGGGTTCCAACTGAAAGAAGTATTGTTGTTTATAGGAGGACTGTTGTCTCTACCCTCACCGGTCTAGTCATCTCTGTGCCTACCCTGCCCCTGCCAAACTGAAGGGGAAGGAAATCCAAGTCTGTGATGAGCCTGTCACCGTGGAGGGTACAGATTTTACTACAATACCTTCTGTCTTTGAGATAGGGTCCACTTTAAGAGTTGCACCCTTAACTCGGACTCAAAAGAGAAATAGAAGAAAAAAGATCGCCAGGGCCGAGAAGGCCAAGGCTGCTGAAGTTGCCTTTCTGGAAAAGATTTCTGAGAAAGAGGAAGAAATGCCCGAGTATTCACCTCTGTTGGAGGGAAGTAGGTTTCACCATCTCTCTGCTGCATCAGATGAAGAAGATGTTCAGAGGATCTCCACTGCATTACCCCGACCTGCATACTATAATGACTGCAAAAGAAAAAGGGTCAGGACTATGCCATTTGCCTGGCTGCAAGCTGTGGTAGAGAAATTGACTAAGAAAGAGGGATGCCCCATGTCAGAAATCCTAAAAAGAATGGGATGAATATCAGCTAAATCCTGCCTCGGACCGCGAGTAGAGCCTGTCACTACTGTAGACAAACCAAGGAAGAAGATGCAAGCTAGATCACCTGTCGTTGTATTGGGTCACAATATTAGGGAGGAAACCACCTACCAGGCATATAGCCGACGGAGCCGTGCGGTCCCTAGGCCCTCTGTCGCAAGAAGGATGGTGTGGCGACCTATTATCGTTGAGCCGATACCGACACAACATTCCAAGAAGAAAAGCCTCGTTAGGGAGCTTGAATCAGAAGGAAGTGCCACTGTATTAAAAGAAACTCCTGATAAAGAAATTCGACAATCATCACATGATAACCGCGAGACCGACTGGAAGAGGCCACCGGAGTACACCATAGGAAAGCTAAGGACGGACATCCGACGGTTGGCAAAAGAAAGACGAGAAAAATTAGAAAATGAAGTAGATTCATCAGAGTTCATGGATGACGAGTATGTCGAGATCAATATGGTTAAGACCCTAGCGTCGTCAGCTCTGCAAGGAGTTTCATCAGCCTTAGAAAGAGATGAACCAGAATTAATGAGATCACGTCTTCAAGAGAAAGATGATTCAATTTCTCAGAAGGCAAAGAGGTTGGAAGAGATGGCTGCCACTTTAGCCTCTCCAGAGTCAGCTTCAACCACATAAGGAACCCCCGGAGATCATTCACATTGCAGATGGAGGGAAAGAGATTACGTCTGTCAATGGAGATGAACAGCTGAAGAAGGATTCTGCACAAAGCATGATTCTCGAGAAGGATATCAGGAACATGGTGGAACAGCAGGTGCGAGAAGCCTTAGCACAGTCTAAGTGTGGGACGTCTAATCAGACGGGTAGACCTTATCCTGAAGAATTTAATGCGGTCCAATACCTGAAAGGCTTCATACCACCTCTGTTCAAGACATTTGATGGTACGGGAAACCCCTGGCAGCATGTCGCACATTTTCGTGCTAGTTGCTGCAATGCCGGTGGAAGTGATGCTTTACTCTTCCGTCAGTTCGTCAGCAGTTTGTCAGGGATTGCCTTCGATTGGTATGCAGAACTTCCGAATGGTTCAGTCAAGACCTTTTCAGAATTGGAAAACCTTTTCATTAAGTGGTTTGCCGGGGCTCAGCACCACATCACTATCGGTGATTTAGTGGTGGAGCAACTGAAACCGAATGAAACTTTAGTGGACTACATACTTCGATGGAGGAATTTAAGCATTAAGTGTGAACCATAGCTTCAGGAACAACATGTAGTCGGTATCCTGCTTAAGAGTATTCACGGCTTGATAGCGCTTCTCCGTAAAGGATTTACTATAAAGACTTTTGAGAAGTTGCTTAGCAAGGACGGGAGCTTGCAAGAGGAGGTATAGCAGCTAAGTTTCATCAATAAGACTGATAAACAGAAGCCCGTGAAAGCATTTAAAAAGAAATTCAGGATTGTCGCTGCAGTCGATAAGGGAAAGCAACCAGTGCAATTATGGCTAGAGCAGCCATAGCCTAGTTATCAACCATCGCAACGGACTTACCAACAACCACAAAAGATTTATCAGCAACCTCAGCAGAGCTATCAACAGCCTCGACTGAGCTATCAGCCATGGAAGCATGATCAACCACTACCTCATTCGTCACGTCCCCTGAAGGAACTTTTGAACAAGGAATATCCTTTCAAAACTAAAGCAGTGGCTAAAATGTTTCGCAGTTTGATGAAGACACCCGATTTTCAGTTGCCAGAGCCCAGGAGGCTAGAAGAAGTCAACAAGAAGGATCATCCGAACTACTATCCCTACCATAGGATGCTTGGACACAAGATCAAAGACTGCTTCACCTTTAAGCATTGGCTCAAAGATAATGTCCGAGGGGGAACAAAATCATCCTGAAGGAATACATGAAGGAACCTCAAAAAGGAGGTTTCGTCAATGTTATTTCAACGGATCCTATTATTTCGATAGACCCGTACACGACCCACGATGGATGGAGTACTGTCTGGACAAAGTTTTCAAAGAAAATTTTTGGTCACATCCAGACCGCTTCGGTGCGCGCTTCAACTCAAAGTTCGAAACCTGCTAAGTCGGCACTATCGCTTGCGATTGAAGAATCGCCTCAGAAGGAGGAGAAGATCGTAGAATAAAACAAAACTGAGGCTCCAAAGGGTAGACTAGGGGCTGCTTATAAATGGATGGTTGTTTCCGATTAGGGGGAGAAATCCCTCGGACCTCTGACTCTGTATGATTATTTGCTCCCCTCGGCAGGATCTTATAATGATAAGATTTTTGGTGTTGGCTACGTTTAGACTGTTTCTAATGATTACGTAA
The DNA here is from genome assembly GCA_022702705.1 of Papilionanthe hookeriana x Papilionanthe teres. Taxonomy (NCBI): domain Eukaryota; kingdom Viridiplantae; phylum Streptophyta; class Magnoliopsida; order Asparagales; family Orchidaceae; genus Papilionanthe; species Papilionanthe hookeriana x Papilionanthe teres. Next base: position 171,332,279 of record CM040424.1, read on the forward strand.
CTAATGACAACCAAACTAATCTGGATCTCGATTCCAATACGATAAACGATTCTTAAATCGTACTGAACCTCGATGACCACAAAGAAGGACAAGACGCTCACAAATATGGCTAATGAGTCTTGGTACTGGGAATAGCTAATCACAACCGATCGGTGTACATTGTCCAGAAATTTGCTTAGCTCAAATGGCCAGTAATTCCTTCAACGAGAACAATTGTACTGGGAATAGCTAATCACAACTGACCGTTGTACATTTCAGTCACTATTGGAAATTTTACCCTCTCCAGAGTGTTGGTTGATCTGGGAACATCAATCAACATAATGAGTCTTCGGACGTTAGCATATTTGGAAATTGATGGTCGCGAGCTTGAAGCAGACAAGATGTTATTAAGAGGGTTCAATCAGAAAGGAGGAAGAGATCTGAGATCACTTACACTATTAATGAAGACCGGTGACTTAGCAAAGACAACCACAAATTCCATATAATTGATTCTGAGACATCGTTCAACGCTCTACTGGGTCGGCCATGGATCCATGAAAATCGAATGGTACTATCATCTCTGCTCCAATGCATAAAATATTATGAAGGAGGGGAACATTGTATTAAGGGTGACTTGCAACCATTCTCTGTACACGAGATTGGGATTCATGAAGATGCAGCCTACTACGCGCCTCCGAAGAAGACAATCTTCTCCAGAAATATCGTACCAAATGAAGCAAAAGAAGTTCGAGATGATGAAGAACCTGAAATTCTAGTCCAAAAGTTACTCACCACTCCCTTACGACGAGATGGTGAAGGTTTCTCCAGAACTTGCACCCGAGGTCGAGGCCGGGGACGAGGTCGAGGAAGAGATGTTGGAACTGTTGGACAGAAGAAACCGGTCATCGACGTTGATTGGGAGAACAGTTCCGAAGAAGAAGAAATCAAGAAAGAAGCAGCGGCGATAAGTCAGAAGAGACCACAGTTCAAGATCTCTCTCGAAGACGAATAGAATGAAAAATACAAATCAATGTACGAGAAGATTAACCATTATGTATATACTATGACCCTGACCTCGATCCATTCTAATAAGGTCGAGGGTATGGTGGTTGACCTCGGGCTGCAAATATAATATTTCAGCCTCGGGGGAGAGTAGGGTAATAATTAGAAGGATGTATATAATTGTTAAGCTTAATAAGTTGTAAATGTTTTTCAAAGTAAAATAGCAATTATACTCCCTCCCCTTTAATCAACGCAAGTATACGTATCGCTAAAGTAATAAAGGGCTCTATTGGAGTCCTAGATATCGATCTCACAGGGAAGTTAGAGATTTAAAGACTAATTTTTAGTAACAACGGATTACTAATCTATTTTAGTATAATATACGAAAATTGAAGAACGCTTAAACTTAAAACGAATACTTAAAAGACAGATTATATAAGTAAATTTAGAAAAGTATCTTTCTCCTTGTTAAGAGGATTAGGTGAATAAATAATTAAATGAGTTTAGAATTATATTGTGCCAAATAGGAGCATTCCTATTCTTTACCCTTTGGTCCAGGTGCAAAGAACATTGACTAATCCTATGTTTGGTTATTGAATCTATGGCTAGGCTGGGAGGATACTGGCTGCCACTTCAGAGCTCCCACGTACCCTTCGCCTGAGGGCTAACATCTACACTTCAGCTCCCAAACAATATGACCAAATTGAAGATTTTAGTCTGTCACACTAAAATATTCAATTCTTCATCTAATAATTAATATTTACCTATTTATTTGCACCCTCCTTCCAAGGCTTTTGATTTCCCTGAATCTTGGATGTAATCTTTACTATAGTTGATAATTCAACATATGTTAACAATTTAATTGGCCAAATTGATTGTAAATTAAGATTTAAGTAAAAGATTATCACAATCTCTATTTAATATTATTAGGCCCAACTCATTTTAATTCTTCATTTCACAAAATCTCGACAACAAGGAGAAAGACAAAGAAAACTACTCGAACGCATGGGAATAATAACACGGATTTTGGATTTCATTTAAAGCTATAAAACAATAAACAAATATACTTATCTCAATTATTCTCCCCAAGCAGATTCCTCAAGTTCCTTTGACTCTTCCTTCTTGTACAACACTCTTTGAACTCACCAAGACACTAAACACAAACTCTTACTACAAAAGGAAACACTAATTTGACACTAACTTACACACCCTAATACATAAAATCGTCTATATTTATAGAAGGAGTCAAATTTCTAAAGGTTGCTTAAGCACCTCTTCAAAAAGTGTCCAGATTCATCATATTTGGCTTGAATCAACTGTTTCGCCGTCGGCGGGCTCAATCTCGCTGTCAGCGGGCTTCTAGAAGCAAGGCTAGCCGTTCAGGCTCACTGTCGGCGGGCTCGATCTCGCCGTCGGTGGGCTCTATTATAATATATTAAAAACTTTCAGGAAAATCTCACCGTCGGTGGCTTAAATCTCGCTGTCGGTTGGATAGTTCAATTTTCATCATTTTTAGCCCTTTTTGCTCCAGATTCGTACCTTTTTGCTCTTTTTGCTTTCAGCACCTATAAATCTTCATTCCTGCAATAAAACACAGAAAATATCTTTCTTTAAAGTGTAATTTCATATGAAATTGGTATGAATTTCTCAATATATTTTCTTGTGGTCAAAATCCCCCAAACTTAACTATTACTTGTCCTCAAGTAATCTAGATACTACATAAAAGTAATGATTATTTGTAGTAAAGTTTAAATTCAGAATTACTTATGAATTTGATTCAAATAAATATTATAGTAAAGTTTTCTAGAAATATTTTTAAATAATTAAATCAAGTTTGTAGAGATAAGCTTATTTAGCATCAAGTTTAAGATTTCTAGTTTCCTATTTATTTCAAGAATGCCTATATTTTTCAATATTAAATTACTTGGGATATTTAGATGATAGTGTTGACCTCATTTTTGATGAGGTCTTTTCTCTTCTCTCTTCTAAGTACATAGGATCTAGCCATAGGGCTTCTCCTAAACCATCTTAGAGGATTAGAAATGGGACCCATCACTTAGAAATTCAAAACACTTCTTGGCTTCCTTCAAACCCCACAAGTTTGATTGTAAACCCTTACGCCACATGGAGGGTTAAAATAAAATGTGGAGGTTTAAAAGATGAGTTTCCTATAGGACTCTTTGGCCTTAGGATTACCCTAGGTGACCTGGTCTGGTGAGGGTAAGCTTGCACACACCTCACTCCCACACACACATTCCAAACCCTAAAACAACCTTTAACCGATTTGACTTCCCGACTACGTAGGCGATTCGAATGGATGGACCTCAGCCCCTAGGCCCCTGGCTAAGAGGGTTAGGAACAACATAGTGAATGTCTAAAATGAGTCCTCTCATGGCTCTTGTGAGCTTATTATGGCTTCATGGCTCAACCAAAACGATCCCATTTCACTTACATTTGATCAATCTTCATTTTTCCAAAATTTTTATTTTTGACCCCGGGGATCCTAAACCCACCAAGCCTACCAAAAACTCTTGAAATTGCCAAAAATTCCTCAAAATTAATCCTAAACACTTCCCCCCACTCAAATTGATCATCCATGACCAAATATATCAAAATTTCTAAAAATACCCCTCAATACCCTCCAAATACCCAAAATACCCTTTTAACCCAAAAATTCCAAAAATTCAGAAAATTTCCAGAAAATTCAAGAAAATCGCAAATATTCCCAATTTTATTTTGTTCAAATACACCATAAGCTAATTTAAAATTAAGTCTAAAATGAAATTTGAATAAAGCATATCCAAAGGTTGAATTCCCCTACCAATTCCAGAACTGATGATCGACATTTCTTCAACACATGAAATTTTCTCTTTCATGGATGGATCTTCAGGATACAATCAAATAAAAATGGCACCGGAAGATGAGAAGCTCACAACCTTCAGAATGCCGATCTTAATATACTGCTACACAGTAATGCCTTTTGGGTTGAAGAACGCAGGAGCAACATACTAAAGAGCTATGACGAGGATTTTTATGATCTCATTCACAACCAAGTTGAATGCTACGTGGATGATGTAGTCATCAAAAGCAAACTAAGAGAAAATCACTTGTATGATTTGGGAATTATTTTTGAGCGATTAAGACAAGTTAGCCTTAAGATGAATCCCTTGAAATGCGCCTTCGACATCGCCTCTAGGAAATTCTTAGGATTTGTTGTCCGACATCGTGGAATTGAAATCGATCCGGAGAAGATTAAAGCTATCTTAGAAATGTCTCATTCAAAAACTTTGAAACAACTACTATCCTTTCAAGGGAAGTTGGCATATCTTCGACGCTTTATCTCGAATATGTCAGGTAGGTGTCAGCCCTTCTCGGCATTGGTTAAAAAGGATGCCAAATTCGTTTGGGAAGAGAAATGTCAGCGGGCCTTCGACGACATTAAATAGTATTTAATGACACCTCCTATTTTAGCAACCCAGTCTTAGGTCGACCGTTAATACTTTATAACATGGCTTTAGATGACTCCCTTGGAGCCCTGCTAGCCCAGGTCAATGATGAGGGAAAAGAAAACACTCTGTACTACCTGAGTCGTCGTCTAATTCCAACGGAGGTAAAGTACCCCTCGATTGAGAAGCATTGTTTAGCCCTGATCTTCGATGCTCAAAAGCTTGGGCACTACATGCTTTCTCATAAGGTCAACCTTATCTCAAAGTTTAATCCGTTGCAATACTTAATGACCCACCCGACATTTTCTGGCAGACTTGCCAGGTGGTCGATGATACTATTGCAATTCGATATAACCTTCATTCCTCTTCGTGCTGTAAAGGGGCAAGTCCTAGCTGACTTCCTCGCAGCGCACCCTTTACCGACAGAATCACCAGATGAGCAGATAATGAGCCTAGAAGACCTTGACGATCAACATTAGGAGCTGTACTTCGACGGAGCATCTTCAGCACAGAAAGATAAAGAATCACAAATAATAGTGCCCGGTAAGGCAGGAATCAGACTAATATTTATAACACCGGAACAGGGAATGTTAAGATACTCCTACCATCTAACAGAACCATGTACGAACAACGAGGATAAATACGAAGCTCTCATTACTGGACTGGAATTAACCATTCAGATGGGGATAACAGACATCAACATCTACGGCGATTCTCAGTTGATCATTCAACAGGTCGCCGGATAGTACATAATTTTGAAGCGAAGACTCGAGCAGTACTTTCAGTATGCAATGAAATTGCTGGAGCGGATTCTGAATGTAACGATCTACAATATTCCCAGAATAGAAAATACTCTCGCACATGCGTTAGCCCGCCATGCAAAGGAATTTTCCTGCTTGCAGGATGAATCAGTTGAAGTGTCAGTTCAGGGACATCTGGTTCTCTCGCAGCTCGACATGGACATGATACACAAGCCAGAAAAAGAAGAAGAATCAATTGCGGCAGTAGCAGAAAATCCAGAAAACTGGCGTCAACCGCTCATAGACTACCTGCAAACAAGAAACCTCCTAGACGATAAGTAATTAGCTCATCAGATCAAGAAAAGAACTCTGACTTACATAATAATAAACAATACATTATACAGAAGGTCTTTCGATCAGATGTGGCTAAGGTTCCTGAGGGAGTCCGAGGCTCGTGAAATTGTTAAAGAAGTGAACTCAGGAGTTTGTGGTGCTCATCAGTCAGGTCCAAAAATGAAGATGAAGATTAAGAGACTAGGGTACTACTGGCCCTCGAAGATGACCGATTGCATGAAGGTTGCCAAAAGTTGTCACCAGTGCCAAGTGCATGGAGTGGTCCTACATCAACCTCCAAATGTGCTACATCCGACAATTACGTCATGGCCGTTTGAATGTTGGGGCACAGATATTGTGGGCCCGATAGAACCGCCTTCTTCAAGAGGACATCGCTTCATTCGTGCAGCTATAGATTACTTTTCCAAGTGGGCGGAAGCGATGCCGCTCAGAGAAGTGAAGGCACACCATGTGCTACAGTTCTTCAAGAATCAAGTCGTTTACCGTTTCGGGGTACCACACAGGATCACCTCAGATAATGGGTCCGCGTTCAGAAGCACGAAAATTAATAATTTTGTCAGAAGACATGGGATTGACTGACGCTATTCGACGATCTACTACCCAAGAGAGAATGGCTTGGCCGAAGCTTTTAATAAAACTCTCGTCCAAATCCTAAAGAAAACTTTGGACGAAAATAAGAGAAATTGGCATGAGAAGTTGTTAGAAGCCTTATGGGCCTACAGAACAACATTCAGAACTCCTACTCAGTCTACGCCCTATGCTCTAGTGTACTGGTCCGAGGCCATCTTACCCTTGGAGGTACAGCTTCCCTCACTCAGAATTATAGTTGCAAACATGATCACTATAGAAGAAAATGCCAAAATACGACTAGAAGAATTGGAAAGCTTGGAAGGAAAATGACTTTCAGCGCAACAAAATTTGGAACTGTATCAAGCCAAGATGATCAAGGCCCACGATAAACTGGTCCACCCGAGGACGTTCAAAATTGGTGACTTGGTTTTAATTCTCAAGAGGCCTATTCTTGCACACCACAAGATAGGAGGTAAATTTGAACCGACTTGGGAGGGACCATTCGTGGTCGAGACAGTCTACTCTGGTGGTTCCTACCAACTGGTTCCATGGAGAACGACATATGCTTCCAATTGATGGATGATATTTGGAAAAATATTACACAACCTCATGTTTCGAAGGATGGACTTTAAAAGTGGAGTCTCATTCCTAGAAACACGGGTAGAGTAATCATTTATGACTGGGTCCGAACCCAAAATAAAATGGATGTTAAAAAAAATCATTAACAAAAATGTTTTAAAAGAAAACATGTGAAATCGTAATAATAAAATGTTGATCTTTCCTTTTAAATCAATTCTTTCCTGATATTTCCTCATCTCTTCCCCTTTCTTTAAAATTTAAAAGAAATAAATAAGAATTTTTCATTAAGAAATGTTGTTCTTGTTCTTAGTACAGCCCCTGATCCTTTCCTTATTTTTCGCAGGGAAATGTCGAACGGGCGGTTGGTTCTGAATATTAAAAATGGTGTGAGTCTAGCACTTGATGAAAAGAGGGTGAGGGATGGAGCCGTTATTGAGATCGACTCCGATTTCACACCAGCCTGGCTACAATATGAAGAAACTGATTGGACTTCGATTGATCGGGAAGAGCTCTGCAGCCATACAGTGATGAAATTAGGTGACCCAAGTCAGCTGTCTACTAGCAAGAAAAGAAAAACAAATGCCGCTCATGCAATGGGAGAAGACAAGAAAATAAAGTCCGTGGTTGCTACAGCAGAGGGCAGACTTGTCAGCGCCATGCCCAAAGAAATTCAAGAAGTAAGGAGAGCTACTCTCACCCCTACTCAAAGAAGAAACAAGAACCGTCACATATGCAAGATGCTGACCAAGCTAGCAGCGGATCAACAAAAAGAGACAGTTGCTACCATCAATGCAAATACTCTTAAGAAATCGGTTCTTCAGGAACTAGAAAAGAGAAAGTCAATTCCATGAACGGTAGGAAGGATGAAAGAAATTTCAAGAACAGCAGAAACGATGAAAGAAACTCTAAAAAGAGCAGAAATAGAATTAGAGCCTCTACGCCAAGCAGATGTACCAGTTCTAAAGATTCTTGTTGCGAAAGCAACCCCAGAGGATGTCCCGATAGAGACTATCCCAGAGGAGCCAAGACATGCAGGAGAGCATGCTGAGGTTGAACCATACATTCCCCAGTATGTCACCAGGCCTCACCGATTGCAGATAATTTTGGAATACGAGCAAGAAAAGATGTAGAATGTTGAAAAGAAAACTTTTGAATATTTTGAAAGGATTCGAGGCAGGATGATCAACATCCTAGAAGGCCTCGCACTGCATACGAATGTTTTTTCAGACTACGACCAGCAGCAAATTGTGGACTGCGTCGCTGAGCATCAGAAAATGGGTCGAGTCGGTCATTTAAGAGAGAAGACCTACTCAGAACCTCGAAAGTGGATGAGTGGAAAAGGAAGAGTTAAGATTCAATGCGGGTGTTTCTACAACATCGCTGAGGACACAAAGGGAAATCCACCAGGGATACTCCATCGTAGTGAGATGGATCCGATGCTAAGAATTATCAAGAGAGTGGTAAAAAGGATGGTAACATGGAAGGTATTTGACCCACAATTTTATATTATAATATTTTTAATTTAATTGCAACGACGCCAAAAACTTGACCCCGCTATATTATATGTATAGAATTGTAATTGTTTATGTTGTGGATGCTACGCAAGTATACGTATCGTATCGAAGTAATACGGGGCTCTAGTGGAGTCTCGGTTATCGATCCCACAGGGAAAGAGAAAATTAAATAACAACTAATTTTAAAATAATAATAATAATAATAGTATACGAAAATTTGGAATTCTAAATTAAAGCGCAATAAAGTAAACTAAGTATTTTAATTAGGTAACTTAACTAAGTAGAAAATTAATACGTATTGAAAGTGCAGGAAATTAAACTAATTGCTAAATAAGTCTTAACTATTTAGAAAAAGTATCTTTCCTCTTGTTTAGAAAATTAAGTGATTGATGAATTTAAATAGATAATTTTAAGGTATTGTGACAAATAGGAGCATTCCAATTCTTTACCCTTTGGTCCAGGTGTAAAGAATATTGACTAATCCTATGTTTGATTACTAAATCTGCGGCTAGGCTGGGAGGATACCGACTGCCACTTCATAGCTCCCACGTTCCCCTCGCATGAGGGCTAACATCTACACTTCAGCTCTAAAACAATAGGACCGAATTGAATATTTTAGTCTGTCACACTAAAATGCTCAATTCTACGCTCAGTGATATTATTTTCCTATTTATTTGCACCCTCCTTCCAAGGCTTTTGAATTCCTCGAATATCAGATGTAATTTTTACTATAGTTGATAATCAACACATTTTAACAAATCAAATGACCAGTTTGAAAGTAAATTAAGTTTTAAGTAAAAATTATCACAATTTATTAATATATAAAAGTACTTCTATTTTTAGTTCATCAAGTCACTTAATTTCATAAGAGAGAGAAAGGCTAATAAACTACTCAGAATGCATGGGAACTAAACTAAGCATGGATTTCATTTAAAGTTAAAAACAATAAATACAAATACTTATCTCGATTTATCCCCAAGCAGACTTCTAGCAGTTCCTTTGACTCTTCCTTCCAGTACAGCAAGACTCACTAAAAACTCACTAACTCACTAAAGACTCACCAAAGACTCAAATTAACACACTTAACACCCAATAAAACCAATTAACACCAATTAACACACACTTAGAACACAAAAACTGCACACTTATAAGCTGAATTTCGGCCTCTATATATAGTGTGTAAGCATCTCTTCAAAAAGTGTCCAGGTTCAATGTATCTGCGCCATTTGAACTAGCTCGCCGCCGGCGACGAACTACCTCGCTGTCGGTGAGGCTTCTAGAAGATCTTGAGCCGCGCTATCTCGCTGTCGGCGGGCTCGGGCTCGCTGTCAGCGAGATAGTTATAAATCCTTCAGAATTTTCTTCCTCGTATCCTCGCCGTAGGGGGGCTTGATCTCACCGTCGGCGACTCAGCACAAATTTCATTATTTTCTTCCTTTTAGCTCCAAATTCGCTCCTTTTTATGATTTTTACTTTTATCACCTAAATTCTACATTCCTGCAACAAAATAAAGAAAATACCTTTCTTTAAAGTGCAATTTCATCAAAAATAGGTATGAATTTCTTAATAAATTTTTCAGTGATCAAAATCCCCCAAACTTACTTATTACTTGTCCTCGAAGTAATTTTAGTACTACATAAAAATAATGAGTTTTATAATAAGATTTTTCAATTTAAATAACTATGAATTAGATTAATTAATATCATAATAAAGTTAAATAAAAATAATTCATGTAATTTAATTAATCTTATAGAAATAAATTATTTAGTTATCAGGCCTAAGATTTATAGCTTACTATTCATTAAAGGAATGACTATATTTAAAAGAATAACTACTTAAGATATTCAGATGATAAGAAATTCAAGAAAACACTATTAGGTAAAATTCTAATCCATAAACATAAGTTTGGAAATATCTAAGTTTTTCCCTTTATGTTAATTCAAATGAAGCCAATTTTTGATAAGGCATCTCCTAGAGCTTCTCCTCAATTTAATTTTTTTTTTTATGAGGATTACTGTATCTGGAGAGCCTGTTAATAATTTTGAACTTCATTTTCATCTTCCTAAATTTGAAACTTAGAAATATTTCTTAGCTTATATATACTTCATAGTTTTTACTTCATTGATTTTCAATCTTTTCTTTTCACTTGAATACTTAAGAATTTTTAATTTTAGAATATAGTTTTCCTTACTAAAAATAGTTTACTATATTCTTATTCCTTTAACCAAATATTTTATTCTATTTAATTAATTAAAGCACTAGAAATATTTTATTTAACCTTTTTTAATAATTAAATAAAATAATTCATATTAATTAAATTGAAAAATTTGCTATAAAAATCATTTTATAATAATTTGAAAATAGAAATTGAGAACAAGTTAATAACTAAATTTGTATTTTACTCTCCCCCCAAACTTAAATTTTTATATCTACTCTAAATAATGAAAAAGAAGGAAAGTAAATAAATCATACCTTTGAAGTTTAGGTATTTCTTTTTTTCTTTGAAATTTTTACGAGCTTTTTATTTTTCATTGAACTTGTACTTGTTAGTATTCTCCATATATATATAACAATTTAAAGAAAATGCAGGTATAAAATCTGAGATAAGTATTAAACACAACAATTAAAATAACTCTATACTACACATATGAATTACTAACATATTAAAAACAATTGAACTAACAGATTAAAAATTTTAAAAACTTAAAACAATACAAAATAAAATAAAAACATACTAAAGAAAACTAACATCCTATTTAACATAAAAACAAATGCAATTAACTAACACAAAAACAAAAACTAAACTATTATCACAATTCAAGTACTGAATATTACTAACATCCAATGTCTCAAAAAAATAAAGTACTGAATATTACAAACATATAAAGTCCTCAAAATAACTTAACATCAAACAAACAAAACAAATAAAGTCCTAATCTTCAACATCAAAGTCCCAAACTATATTAATATCCCCTCCTTGATCCGTAGGTGAGAAGGCGAGTAGGATGATGCGAGTATACCGGGGCATTATGGAAAGATGACATCTAAATCTCCACTCCTATAACGACGTTCGGCTTCATAGTATGCTATTTCGTATTCCGAATGTCGGCTGGAGGTACTCACTTATCATAATCATGTCTCCTCTCCAGATTATCAATCCTTTGATCAAAATGATCAAATCTTCTCCCCATTGTCTCTCCAAACTGCTCAAAACTCCTCCTATGCAGGGTTAATTCATTCATCAGATCTTGTAGGGTAGGGGTGGTAGGCTCAGGAGGTTCATAGCTAGTAGAGGGTATATCTCTACTTGGTCGAGTGAAATAACTTCTCACTCCTGATCTCCACCCTTCATGAGATTCATACTTCTTGATATTGGCGAGTGTGAGTTGTTTCATAGGTTCCACCCATTCTTCATCATCTCTAGCCTTAACTCCGGAGAGTTGGCAGGAGTGCAAAAATTAATCGGGGGTGTCCCAATCCGGCTCCACTCTCATTTCGAGGAGTGGCCGGGATGTTTTGATAAATAATTCTCCCGATGTTGATGCTTATGTTTTCCTGAATACGAAATTCGAATTGCTTTATCTCGTGTTACCTCACTTGTGGTGATATGTGGGTAACGAGTAGAACAAATAAAGTAATGCCGAGGCTTTGGAGATCGCATTTAATTTAGAAAGAGGAAAATTCACTCTTTCCTGCTCGCTTAATTTTCCAAACTCCGGTTCCATCAGTGAGAAAGCTAATGACTTCCTCCAGTGGTCCTTCAATCGTTCCAAAAGTTTCATACTCGCTAAAGTGCGAGTCATGAACTTCATAGAACGTGTTAATTCTTGCAGCATTGAAATCTACAAAAAACCCTCGTACCTTTACTGGTGCATCTTCGGTGGCGATCAAATTGGCATAAAATTCTTTAACCACTTCTACAAATATGCTCTATATTGAACGTAACGAAATTCTCCCAACCTCGTTCCTTAATAATCCGCTCTACTTCTCCTCCTGGATTTTTGAAAAGCCGATCCGCAATGCACTTTCTTCCTTATGTGTTTTCAAAATATTTAGCCTGTGCTCGTGCATTGATGAATCGGTTTTCGCCGAATTCTACTCGACGTTTTTGTCGTGGAGCCATACGATCGATCTGTGAAAATCGTGAAAATTTTCACTAAACTTAAAAATAATACTAAGAAGGCTTCCTACAACATTTATAAGCAATTTAAATCAAATTCCATGGATTTCCACCGAATATTTCTTCCACATTTTGATTTTTTCCAAAATTTGCAACGTGGTGAAAATATATGGTGAAAATCAAAAATTTTTGCATAGGAGTGAAACTCTTACCAAGGGAAGATGAAATCCGGTGTCAAAAAGTGTTGAAATCGCTTCAAATCCAAGATCTCACAAGCCCTAAGTCGGTTTTTGCAAAAATGAGAGGTTGGGGATGATGAATAGTATTTTTGACAGGTCAAAATATATGTTTTTCCCGACCTCGCTGTCAGCGAGATTTTTCTCGCCGTCGGCGAGCTAATATTTTTTGGAACCAAAAAACTCTCGGGAAAATCCGCTGTCGGCGAGAAATTCTTCGCTGTCAGCGAGATCAATCTCGCGGTCGTCGGGATTTTTCTCGCCGTCGGCGAGATTCCAAAAATTTAAATTTCTGAAATTCGTCACTCATCTTCGTCTTTGATTTGCCTTATATTATATTTCCGATCACATCATTTATTAATTTAATATGAAGGTTAGCTACTTATACACAAACAAATTCACACAACACAACAAATTAACTTTAATATTGAAATCCATGAGATGTACAAACTAACATAATTTTAAACTCTATAATCAAACTTCGAACTTCGATCCTTACTACTAATCGAGCATCGCAAACCAATCCACGACACACTAAATGCGATACAAAACTGCGGCGCATATCTTAATTAAGTTTGAGATATTCGAATCATCACTCCACACATAATAAAATCTAAATCAAATCAAATAACATAAATATAAACATACTATGGAAATCTTTACTACTACTCTTCGAGGTCGAATCTTCATCTTCTGCGATATTTCCGATATGACGATTATGCACAAATAAGTTATAGAAAGGCCCGAAGGGAAACTACGAGCGGATTCTTCGGTGATCCAACCCATACATCTCGGTAAATGAAGAAAGCTATCTTCTAGGTGTCCGGAATGATCAATGTGTTCCTTCATCCTCCGATCGATGTGATCGAATAAATCAGATATATTGTCGATTAAATCTCTCACATTCTGCAGTTCTTTCTCCATTCCTTTAATTTTCTTCATAAGTAACTCCGTTTTATCTGAAATAGGCCTTGCTATAGGATTATTCTGTGAAGCTCTATCAGAGATAAATGTAATATCATCATTATTGTCTAAAGTAGGGAACATATCTGTAGGATCAAGCAACTTCCAAGGTAGTAGAACCTTTTCCCAAGCTTCATAAGAAACCTGGTACTGACTGCATAATGAAAAAATAGTAGATGGGTGTCCTAGTCCGTGAACTGACCCATGCACAATTAAACCCAATGCAAACTTAACAATTATTGATCCAACATCAATAGGTAATCCAATTTGAATACAATAATTCAATATAGCGCATTCCTTCGAAACCTTGTTTACCCTCATAGTAGGTAACAATTTAGATGAGATGAAAAAGTGCCAGTGCTTTGAGATAGGATTCAAAAGTGATGCAGAGAAACTAACATACCCGTCTCCACGCATTTCCCAATCTTCCGGTTCATCAGTCAGATATCGAAATATCTCATTCATATTATATCGAGAAGGCACAAAATTTGAATAGTGACATACGGGGTGTTTTCTATAGAGAATAATTCATTTACTCTTGATGGAGTAAACGTCGCGCATCTTCCTCGGACGTAGACATTCCCATTGTTTATCGCATGTAAGTTAGAGTAGAACTCTTTCACAACTGGAATAACAACGGCGGACGTAGTGTAACAAAATACCTCCAGTCTGCCATTGTACGATCTTTTCTACTATCTTCGTAGTGGAATTCTCTAATCCTCGATTGAAAAATCCCCGTTCCTTGATAACTCTTTTCTTTACCAAAACCTTGTTGAATATCCGCTGCGCTTCCGTACTCACAAATTTCCTCCGGTTAAACACTCCAGAATTAGAGGAATCTAAGAATTTGGAGGCCATTATGGCGAATGGAATGAATTCTAGTGAAGAAGGCAGATTTAGAATGATTTAAGAATGGGTTTTCACAAGGGAATTGGTGTTGAAACCGTCCAAATCGGCATTCAGAGTATAAATAACTCATCTTTATAACTTCTTCGCTGTCGGCGAGAAGTTTCTCGCCGTCGACGACTCAGTTATAAAAACTGCCTCCCATGTTCTCGCTGTCGGCGGGACGTTTCTCGCTGTCAGCGAGATTGATAAATAAACTGAATTTAATTTAGGCGCGAACCTCGCTGTCAGCGAGTATCGACCTCGTCGTCGGCAAGATTCCAAAATAATGTCCAATTTCGCTCTAAATCGAATAATTTCTTTTCTCATCATAATGGTTCGAATATGTGATGATTCTTAATAATAATTGAGTAGTAAAGTTTCAATAATATAGACTAACTATTAAGATACAATAAAAATAGATTACTAATATGGGTTGCCTTCCTTAAAGCGCTTGGTTTAACGTCGTTAGCCCGACCTAATTTCAATTATTAATCAAGTCGACTAAGCATTAAAACCTCTTTATAGTTAGGTCTTATACCTCTGAAATATGGTTTTAATCTATGTCCATTAACTTTAAATTTAGGTCCAGTTTTTGGATCTTCGATTTCTATAGTTCCGTATGAAAATATTTGAGTTATGGTGAAAGGTCCTAACCATCGAGACTTCAATTTTCCAGGAAATAATTTCAATCTAGTATTATATAGCAAAACTTCCTGTCCTGGTTCAAAATTTCTCTGATTAATCTTCTGATCATGCCATAATTTCATCTTTTCTGTATAAATCTGATCATTATCATATGATTCATTTCTTAATTCTTCCAATTCATTTAATTGCAGCAATCTCTTCTCACCAGCTTCCTTCATATTATAATTAAATTCTTTAATCGCCCAATATGCTTTATGTTCTAATTCAACTGGTAAGTGGCATGTTTTTCCATATATAAGCTGTAAGGAGTCATTCCAATCGGAGTTTTATAATCAGTCCTATAAGCCAATAATGTAGTGTCTAATCTAATAGAACAATCTAACCTATTTGGGATTACAGATTTTTCTAAAATACGTTTAATCTCACAGTTAGATACTTCAGCTAATCCGCTAGTACGTGGATGATAAGCGAGTGGATATCTTATGAGTAATATTGTATTTTTCTACTAGTTTGTGAATGTATTTATTTCTAAAATGAGTTCCTCCGTCGGTGATAATCACTCTCGGCATTCCAAATCTAGTAAAAATATTTTTCATCGAAATTTTGAAACACTCTTAGCATCACACCTAGGTAAAGCTTGTGCCTCGATCCATTTGGAAACATAATCAACGACTACTAATATATATGAGTTTCCAAACGAAGGAATAAAAGGTCCCATAAAATCTAATCCACAAACATAAAAAATTTCAACTTCTAATATAAAATTTAGAGGCATTTCGTTTCTTCTAGATATATTTCCTACTCTTTGGCATTTATCGCAAGTTTTAATATATACTGTATACATCTCTAAATAGAGTAGGCCGGTAAAATCCGGATTGTAGAATATTATAAGCGGTTTTATCGGTCCCAAAATGTCCTCCAAAATCAGAATCATGGCATTTTTGAATAATTGGTTCAGTTTCTTCATAAGGTACACATCTTCTAATAATTAAATCCTTACATTTCTTATATAAATATGGTTCATCCCAAAAATAGGTTTTCGTATCATGGATGAATTTTTTCTGTTGTTGCAAAGTTAGCATAGGTGGTAAAATATTACTAACTATATAGTTTACTATATCAGCATACCATGGTATTTTCCACTCATTGATATTATATAGTTGTTCATCGGGAAAGCGTGCATAATTTCATTTTCAATATTAGATAATTCATGATTTTCTAATCTTGATAAATGATCCACAATTTAATTATCGAGTTCCTTTCTTATTAACGATCTCGAAATCGAATTCTTGCATTAATAGCGTCCATCTAATTAATCTTGGTTTGGAATCTTTCTTTTGCATTAAATATTTGATAGCAGAATGATCAGTATGCACGATACATTTTGTTCCAATCAGATAAGGTATAAATTTATTAAAACCATATACTACTGCTAATAATTCTCTTTCTGTAACTCTATAATTTATTTCAGCATCATTTAGAGTTTTACTAGCATAGTATATAACTTTAAAAATCTTTTCATATCTTTGCCCAAGAACTGCTCCTACTGCATAATCACTAGCATCAGACATAAGCTCAAATGGTTTCTCTCGGTTAGGTGAAACTATTATAGGTGCTGTAATTAATTTTTCTTTTAAGAGTTCAAAAGCATTCGGGCATTCGATTGTAAATTCAAATTTCTTGTCCTTTTCGAGAAGTTGGCATAGAGGTTTAGTAATTTTTGAAAAATCTTTTATATAGCGTCCGTAGAATCCGAAGCATGTCCAAGAAAACTTCTTACCCCTTTTACCGTAGTTGGAGGTGGTAATTTAGCTATAACTTGAATTTTTGCGGGGTCCACTTCCATGCCTTTTTCCGAAATTTTATGCCCTAATACAATGCCGCCCGTAACTATAAATTGACATTTCTCCCGATTTAGAACTAAATTTGTTTTCTCGCATACTTCTAATACTTTTTCAAGATGAGTTAAGCATGTGTCAAATGATGTTCCAAATACAGAGAAATCATCCATAAATACTTCTATTCCATTGCCAATTAACTTACTAAATATAGACATCATACATCTCCGGAATGTTGCTGGTGCAATACATAATCCAAAAGGCATTCTTCGAAAAGAGAAAGTTCCAAAAGGACTAGTAAATGTAGTTTTCTCTTGATCCTCAGGAGCAATTTGTATTTGATGATAACCGGTGTATCCATCTAGAAAACAAAAATACTTATGTCCGGCTAATCTATCTAACATCTGGTCTAGAAATGGCAAAGGGAAGTGATCTTTCCTGGTGGCGGTATTTAATTTCCTATAATCAATACATATACGCCAACTAGTAACTTGTCTTATAGGAATAAGATTGTTATTTTCATTGGCAGTGACGGTCACTCCTCCTTTCTTAGGAACACAGTGAATTAGGCTTACCCAAGCACTGTCAGAAATAGGATATATAATGCCATTATCAAACCATTTTAAAATTTCTTTCTTAACTACTTCTTTCATTATCGGGTTTAATCTTTTTTGGGGATCTGCTTTAGGTTTATGTTCATCATCTAAAATAATTCTATGCATACAGATTGAAGGACTAATTCCTTTAATATCTACTAAAGTCCAACCAAAAGTTTTCTTATATTTTTTTAAAGTTTCTAAAAGTTTTTGTTCTTGAGATTCGTTTAATGCAGATGAAATAATAACTGGTAAAGTTGAAGAATTACCTAAATAAGCATATTTCAAATGATCAGGTAATATTTTTAGCACAAGTTCAGGAGATTTAATAATTGATGGAACTATATTCTTGTTAATGTTTTCAGTATTATCCAAAAATTCAAATCTTTCCTGAATATAATCTAGTTCTTCATTATTATCTTCAATTAATTCAGTATTTTCTTTTTCTAATTTATCTTCGTAATATTCCTTAAAATGTTCTTGTTGTAAATGTTCGAAGTATTTCCATCCGAAAACATTCATCATCTTTTTCTAGCGCAGGATATTTCATTGATTTTGCAATATTAAAGGTAACTTTTTGGTCATTTACTCTCATAGTTAATTCTCCTTTCGAACATCAATCATAGCTTTTCCGGTAGCTAAAAATGGTCTTCCTAAAATGATAGCAATTTCTTTATCTTCCTCCATATCTAAAACAATAAATTCTACTGGGAAGATAAATTTATCCACTTTTACTAATACATCTTCAATAACTCCCTTAGGATAGGTAACCAAACGATCAGCTAATTGAAGGGTTACTGAAGTAGGTGTAATTTTTCCTAATCCTAATCTCTTAAAAATCGATAGAGGCATTAGATTGATGCTTGCTGCTAAGTCACACAAAGCTTTTCCATAAAATTTTTCTCCTATAGCGCGAGGTATAGTGAAACTACCGGGATCTTTCAATTTTTCAGGAAGCTTCTTCGAATAATAGCACTACACTCTTCACTAAGTGCGACTCGTTTCATTATCGGTGAATTTTCTTTTATTATTTAGAATATCTTTCATAAATTTTACATAATTTGGCATCCGATCTAAAGCTTCGACAAAAGGTATATTGATTGTTAATTTCTTTAATATTTCAAGGAATTTAGCAAATTGTTTATCTTTTTTATGTTGAGCTAGTCGTTGAGGAAATGGTGGTGGAGGTTTTTCAACGAAATTTTCATAGGTATTAAAGGATGTTCTAAGTTTGAATCTTGTTGAAGTGTTTCCATTTCAATTTCCACTTCCTCTTTTTGGCTTTCAAGTTCTTTTTGAATTTGAGGTTCTAATTCTTTTCCACTCCTTAGTTGTATTGCTTTAGTTTGTTCTTTTCCTTGATCTTTAGGATTTATTTCCACATTACTAGGAAAAGTTCCAGGTATTCTATTATTTAGCGCGATAGTAATATGTCCAAGTTGAGTTTCAATATTTTTAATAGATGTTCCTTGAATTTGTACTTGATTTCCTTGAATTTGTAGTTGATTTCCTTGATTTTGTAGTTTATGACCCATATTCAAAATTAATTCATCCATAGATAATTTCTTATCTTTGAATTGAGGGTTATTGTTATTAAATCTAGGTGGGTAATTAGGTTTATAGTTTGGATTTGCTTAATTAGGTTGATTCATCCATTGTTGATTAGATGTGTTATTCCAATTAAAATTTGGATGAGTTTTCCAACCGGGATTATAATAGTTTGAATAAGGGTTATTAGTTCTATTATTAATAGCATTTAAAGTTTCATAATTAGATTGAGATTCTATGATTTGTCCAGATGAGTTTTCTTCTAAAGTAGGAGAGTTGTTCATTCCAAAATGATCTAATTTCTTAGATATAGTAGCAATTTGAGAAGCTAACATAGATATTGCATCATTTTCATGAATACTGGCTATTTTTTTCGGATTTACTCTATCAGCAGGCCATTGGAAATTATTTGTTGTCATTTCTTCGATTAGTGCATAAGCTTCATCAAATAGTTTAGACATTAATGAACCTCCAAGTAACAGAGCATCGATGATTGATTTTAAAGATCCTACTAATCCATTATAAAAGGTTTGAATAATCGACTAACTGCAGTAGCACATGATGTGGGCATTTCCTAAGAAGTTCCTTAAATCTCTCCCAAGATTCATATATTGATTCTCCATCTAATCGACAAAAAGAAGTTATATCATTTCTAAACTTAGCAGTTTTAGATGGTGGAAAATATTTGGATAGAAATTTTTGTGATAATTCTCCCCAAGTTTTAATAGATCCTGGTACTAATGAATTCAACCACATTTTAGCCTTATCCCTTAATGAAAAAGGAAAAAGTCTAAGTCTTACAGCATCGTCAGATACTCCTTGATATTTAGAAGTAGCACAAAGTTTTAGAAAACTAGCAAGATGTAAGTTAGGATCTTCAGTAGGTGAACCACTAAATTGATTGTTTTGTACCATTTGGATAATTGTAGGTTTAAGTTCAAATGATTTAGCAGCTACATCAGGGTTTTGAATAGTTAAATGAATTTCATCTGATTTAGGGTTGGCATAATCTCTTAATGGTCTTTGTTGGTTCATATTTTAAATTTCAGGAATATTCACCATTTGTGTTAAATTTATAATTTGTTTCTTTTGTTTTCTAATTCTTTTAATTGTACGCTCTAATTCAGAATCGTAAGGTATTAAATTTTCGTTTCCAAATTTGCGCATACAATTTTAGAATAGATATTAATTTATTTATTATGATTATTTTAAAATAGATCCGTTACTCTAAGTAAATTTTTCTCGACTTTCCCCGGCAACGGCGCCAAAAACTTGACCCACAATTTTATATTATGATATTTTTAATTTAATTGCAACGACGCCAAAACTTCGACCTCGCTATATTATATGTATAGAATTGTAATTGTTTATGTTGTGGATGCTACGCAAGTATACGTATCGTATCAAGTAATACAGGGCTCTAGTGGAGTCTCGGTTATCGATCCCACGAGGAAAGAGAAAATTAAATAACAACTAATTTTAAAATAATAATAATAATAATAGTATACGAAAATTTGGAATTCTAAATTAAAGCGCAATAAAGTAAACTAAGTATTTTAATTACGTAACTTAACTAAGTAGAAAATTAATACGTATTGAAAGTGCAGGAAATTAAACTAATTGCTAAATAAGTCTTAACTATTCAGAAAAAGTATCTTTCCCCTTGTTTAGAAATTTAAGTGATTGATGAATTTAAATAGATAATTTTAAGGTATTGTGACAAATATGAGCATTCCTATTCTTTACCTTTTGGTCCAGGTGTAAAGAATATTGACTAATCCTATGATTGATTACTGAATCTTCGATTAAGGCCGGGAGGATATCGACTGCCACTTCGCAGCTCCCACGTTCCCCTCGCCCGAGGGCTAACATCTACACTTCGGCTTTCGTACAATAGGACCTAATTGAATATTTTAGTCCGTCACACTAAAATGCTCAATTCTATGCCCAAGTGATATTATTTCCCTATTTATTTGCACCCTCCTTCCAAGGCTTTTGAATTCCCGAATATCGGATGTAATTTTTACTATAGTTGATAATCAACACATTTTAACAAATCAAATGGCCAGTTTGAAAGTAAATTAAGTTTTAAGTAAAAATTATCACAATTTATTAATATATAAAAGTACTTCTATTTTTAGTTCATCAAGTCACTTAATTTCATAGGAGAAAGACTAATAAACTACTCAGAATGCATGGGAACTAAACTAAGCATGGATTTCATTTAAAGTTAAAAACAATAAATACAAATACTTATCTCGATTTATCCCCAAGCAGACTTCTAGCAGTTCCTTTGACTCTTCCTTCGAGTACAGCAAGACTCACTAAAAACTCACTAACTCACTAATGACTCACTAAAGACTCATATTAACACACTTAACACCCAATAACACCAATTAACACTAATTAACACACACTTAGAATAAAAAAACTGCACACTTATAAGCTGAATTTCGGCCTCTATATATAGAGGTGAGCAAAGGACCAAGAGGTGTGTAAGCATCTCTTCAAAAAGTGTCCAGGTTCAATGTATCTGCGCGAACTACCTCGCTGTCGGCGAGGCTTCTAGAAGATCTTCAAACCGCGCTATCTCGCTGTCGGCGGGCTCGGGCTCGCTGTCAGCGAGACAGTTATAAATCCTTCAGAATTTTCTTCCTCGTATCCTCGCCGTCGGCGGGCTCGATCTCGCCGTCGGCGACTCAGCACAAATTTCATTATTTTCTTCCTTTTTGCTCCAAATTCGCTCCTTTTTATGATTTTTGCTTTTATCACCTAAATTCTACATTCCTGCAACAAAATAAAGAAAATACCTTTCTTTAAAGTGCAATTTCATCAAAAATAGGTATGAATTTCTTAATACATTTTTCAGTGATCAGTATTACCTGCATATTGCATACCCAATAGCTACATCATTAACATATACAGGGAGGGCGACTGCATACCTCCACACATAGATCATCATGACTTCGTCAGAACTTTCTGCACAGTGTCTTTAGTCAACCGGTGTAACATCATTTTCGGATCTGACCTCTGGATAACAGGCCCCAGTGAATTCCGAGGGCCGGTGGAGATACTACTACTTGTAGGTTCTGTCCTGGTGTTAAAAGGAAACAGAGCCGACATAGCTCTGTCACTTTCAGGAGGATGGATGACAGAAAAATGCCTTTCCACTTTTAGCCAGATTCTGAGTTAGAGAGTCTGCGGCCCTATGAGCTGTTAGTTACATGTGAGATAGCACACCTCCAATGCACATCCGCACGACATTCCTGCCAAGGGTGGCTTGGACGGTGATGTTATTGTCCATGTATCTTACTATTCAAACATGGATTTTGACAGATGCTTTTGGAAGAATCAACAAGAATCTTACACAATCCGTTTTGGATTTATGTGGATTGTATGAGATACTGAATTTTCAAAGAAGATATCTTCATGTTTTGGATCAGACTATGTGATGTATTTTCAAAAAATTGAAATGGAAATGACTATGTCATGTTTTTCGTTCACCTCTTTTGTTCAAATTTACTGGGAAATGCCATTAAGTAAATTGAACTTTGAATAAAGAACAGAAAGAAAAGTGAATATTAAAAAAAGAATGAGAATAAAAAGAAAATGGAAAAGAAAATAAAAAAGAAAATGAAACTGAAAAAAAAGAGAGAGAAAGAAAATGAATAAGAACTCTTTTTAAGTATCTCAATGTCAAAACAAACTACAAATGAACACGAACTCTAATTAAAAAAAATGAAATTGAATCACCAAAACAAACGAAATGAATCTAAATCTTATGTTGAATTCTGATCTGAATCCTTCTATCTGAATTCTTCCGATCTGAATCCTTCAATCTAAATCCTTTGATTATTCTTCAAATTGAAATCTGTTTGAAACTCTTCTATAATTCAAAGATTTTCCTCATCTTATTGCCAGGTCGAGTCTTTTCATCTTGGTACACTTACTAGCTCCTTTCAATTCTTTTTCTTCTATGTGTTAGAGGATCGACTAGTTCTGTTGACACGGAGTCATGAACTTCATTCGAATTGGTTCCGATGGCATGGGACTGGGTCCCTCTTCATACAGATAACTTTTTAGGCTGGAGCCTAACTTCCAGTTCTCTTCGAGGCTAGAGCCTAACTTCTAGTTCTCTTTCAAATTTCTAAGGCTGGAGCCTAACTTCCAGTTCTCTTCGAGGCTAAAGTCTAACTTCTAAATCTCTTTCAAATTTTTGAGGCTGGAGCCTAACTTCGAGTTCTCTTCGAGGCTAGAGCCTAACTTCTAGTTCTCATTCAAACTTTCGAGGCTAGAGCCTAACTTCCAGTTCTCTTTGAGGTTAGAGCCTAACTTCTAGTTCTCATTCAAAGTTTTGAGGCTGGAGCCTAACTTCCAGTTCTCGTCGAGGCTAGAGCCTAACTTCTAGTCCTCTTTCAAACTTTTGAGGCTGGATCCTAACATCCAGTTCTCTTCGAGGCTAGAGCATAACTTCTAGTTCTCATGCAAACTTCGAGGCTGGAGCCTAACTTCCAGCTTCTCCTCAAGGCTAGAGCTTAACTCTAGTTCTCTTTCAAACTTTCGAGGCTGGAGCCTAACTTCTAGTTCTCTTCGAGACTAGAACCTAATTTCTAGTTCTCATTCAAAATTTCGAGGTTGGAGCCTAACTTCCAGTTCTCTTCGAGGCTGGAGCCTGACTTCTAGTTCTCTTCGAGGCTGGAGCCTAACTTCTTGTTATCTTTGAGGCTAGAGCCTAACTTCTAGTTCTCTTTCAAACTTTTGAGGCTAGAGCCTAACTTCCAGTTCTCTTCGAGGCTAGAGCCTAACTTCTAGTTCTCATTCAAAATTTCGAGGCTGGAGCCTAACTTCCAGTTCTCTTCGAGGCTAGAGCCTAACCTCTAGTTCTCATTCAAACTTTCGAGGCTGGAGCCTAACTTCCAGTTCTCTTCCTGAGGCTAGAGCCTGACTTCTAGCTCTCTTTCAAATCTTCGAGACTAGAGCCTAACTTCTAGTTCTCTTTCAAATCTTCGAGGCTAGAGCCTAACTTCTAGCTCTCTTTCAAATTTCTGAGGCTAGAGCCTAAATTTTAGTTCTCTTTTAAAATTGCAAAGCTAGAGCCTAAATCTCCAATCTTCTTTACAATCCCAAAGTTGGAACCTAGGTTCCAATTCTCATCCCAAAATCTGAATCTCAATGAGATCCACCGCGAAATTAATCTTAAATTGAACTTCAATCAAAATCAGAACTCTGATTAAATCAAAACTCAAACTCCCAAAAATAAAAAACTTGAAATTGAGACTTGAAAAAATGAATTTAAAATCAAATCTCCCCAGATCTCGTGATTTGGAATTCACGTTCTTTTTCCCCAGCAGGAGTTCAAGGATCTCCATTCTTTGAGATATACACGATACTCCCCAGCAGAAATTTTCTACGCTTGTTCTAAGTGTGTCACTTAGACATTTGTGTTGGTTTTGTTGATCTCTTCGGTCAACGCCATTATGCCTAGTGTGCTTAGTTAGCACACCACACCTATTGGAGGTCCATTTGTTGACCTCATTTTTGGTGAGGTCTTCTCTCTCCTTAGTGCTTAGGATCTAGCCAGAGGTTTTCCCTTTGACTATCCTAGAGGACTAGAAATGGAACCCACCAATACTTAGAAATTCAAACCACTTCTTAACTCCCTTCAAACCCCACATGTTTGATTGTAAACCTCTAAACCACTTGGAGGGTTAAAATCAATATATGGAGGTTTAAAGGATGAATTTCCTACAGAACTCTATCGCCTTAGGACTACCCTGGATGGTCTGGTCTGGTGAGGGTTGACTTGCACACACTCTACACTCTCACACACAATCCAACCCTAAATCCACACATATACCCAATTTGACTTCCCGAATCATGTATGTAATTCATTTGGATGGACCTTAACCCCTAAGCCCCTTGCTAAGAGGGTTAGGAACAACATAGTGAATGCCTAAAATGAGTCCTCTCATGGCTCTTGTGAGCTTAATATGGCTTCATGGATCAACCAAAGTGATTTCATTTCACTCACACTTGATCAACCTTCATTTTTCCAGAATCTCAATTTTTGACCCCCAGGACCCTAAATCCACCAAACCTACCAAATGCCCTTCAAATTGCCCAAAATTTGCAAAATTGCCTAAATTACCCAAAATTCTTCAAAATCAGTTCTAAACATTTCCCACCACTCACATTGATCATCCTTGGTAAAATATACCAAAATTTTTAAAATACCCCCCCAATAACCTCCAAATACCCAAAATACCCTTTTAACCCAAAAATTCCAAAAATACAAAAAATTCACAAAAAATTCTAGAAAATCTAAAATATTCCCAATTTCATTTTGTTCAACTATACCATAAGCCAATTTTGTCAATTTAGCCCACTTTTACCAAAACCCCCAATTTGACCTATTTTTAACCTAAGAAAGCCCAATGTCCAACCAAACCAATCCAATTGACCTCAATTTTGATACAATTCAATCCTAAGCTTCAATTTAATATCCCCAATATCTATTTAGACCAAATCCAAACCCAATTTGACCAACATGTGGATCCAATTTTAATTTGAAGCTTAAAGCCCAATATTGGCCCATGACCTAAACTTAGCCCAAACCAACCCAAATCAACTCCAATTAACCCCAAATCTTTTCCTAAACCTTCCTAACATCCCCACAAACAAAGCACTAACATGATTTGTCCCAAATTTGAAATAAAACTCCACCCAAACCTAACTCAAACAAAAAATACCCAATCTGGCCTAAACCAATCATGATCCCAAATAGGCCCAAATCCCAAAATCAAAGCCCAACAAAAATTGAAAACTATTTGTTATACTCCCATAAACATTTTTCAACATTAATATTACATCAAACCCAACATTGGCCCAACCTTAACCCAAGTTAGCCCAATTTGATCCACTTTGGCCCTATTACCAAAAAGACCCAAATTAATCCCAATTCAACTCAAATCACCCCAAACCTTTTCTAAAATTCTCATGACACATCCCTAAAATAAACCCAACATTTACTTCGTACAGTCTTTTACAAAACATTCATCCACTAACTTGTTTTAAAACCTAAAAGCCCACTTTTTTTAAGACACTTTAAAAGCCCATCCAAAACAATTTCAAAGGCCCAAAACTTATTTCTAAACCCATATGACATCTTCATTGGTCATCCATTTGATAAAATCACCCCCTAAGTTATTTTTCATCATTTAAAAAAAAGCAAATGTGGCCCCATGAAAATTTTTCATCAAAATGTCCAAAAATTCAATACCCTTTTCATGTAATTGACTAAGCTTTGCCTCAAGCCACATGGAGCCATGGAGCCATGCATAAGCCATATGCAAGCCTTGGAAGCCACTTTCCACATCACCAAACCATTTATGGCTAAAGAGCGAACCCCTTTCCAAATTCCTTCTTAAGCCTTTTTAACCCCTTTTATGTCACACTCTAACCCATGCTTAATCAAAATTCTTGGGATAGAGACTTCTCTACCTAAAGTCAGCTGAGCCAAAAGATTCATTTCAGCCTAAATCAAACTCTTGGTGGGTGAACCCAACCCATTTCCATGGCTTGACCAAATTAAGCTCAAAATGACCCTTCTCCCTTATCACTTAAATCAAACTCCTTTACACATGTCAAGCCTCAATTGAACTCACAAACTTCCACCCCTGACCCCATTGAGCCAGTTTGTGACTTGACCCTGGCCGGACCACCACCTGGGCCACCAGAAAGCATCAGACCGAGAGCCTCATTTGAATTCAAAAATTCAAAACTCACCTGCTGAGTTGTCCCAACACAAATGGCCATTATGGCTGTTCTTCTCCTCCCCTGAGCAGCTGATCCCAGCCTCCAGTTTTCCCTGGGAAGCCCTCTAGCCATGCCTATTTAAACACCACACCCTCTCGACCAAAGGAGGTGTTGAACCAAACCCTAATAAAACTCTGCCAAAATCATTCCAGACCCTTCTCCAAACATAGAGCACTTGATCACCACTGAAATCTAATCCTAAAACCCCCTCTGTAAGCTCAATTTCTGAGTTCAATTTTGATCCCAAAACTAGGACACTTCTCCACAGTGAACCAAACTCCAAATTGAGCAGCCCTACACCTTCACCTGACCAAGAGAAGAAGTTCCCCAGCAAAAGCCCCCTCACCAGGCCAGCCCTACACCTTCACCTTTGAAATCAGCCCTAGTCACTTTCATACATGGACAATTCCTCAGAGGCAGAGACTTCATCTGGAGCTTCCTTGGGTTCAATCGAAGGTACCACAACTCTCTGATTGAAGCTTCACTCCTCAGAGCAAAGGTATGGATCTCTTCTTCCTCCCGAGCTTCTGTGAATTCTTCATTTTGTTTGGCTCAAATTCATAGCATGTTAGCCATATAGATGTGTTCATCTTGTTGAGACAAATCCATAGAGTATAAGAACATGAAATTTTGTTGAGAAATGAGAGAGATCTTAGGGTTTTAGTGTGGAAGGATCTCGGGACACACCAGACGGAGATGATGACCAGCAGCCGTCGGATCGCGCTGGATCAAGATATGAGATTGAACCGTGGGTCGCGTGGCATCCCAGTCAGATGGCGGCGTCAAATGGGAGCGCACCGCGTGGGCTTTCGATCCGTCGTAGGTTGATGGGGCACTAACTGGTTTAAATAGATAAATAGGGTATTTTTGATTTATTTAATCACCAAGAACTTCAGAAATTCATATCGTTATGTAGAAAAATCACAAAGATAAAATAAAAATATTCTCTTGCTCAGTGAATAGAGGTGAACAATAAGGAAAAAGAATCTCATGCCATGGTGAATTGTATGCATGCATGGAGAATTAAAATATTGAAATCAGTAAATAATTTATTAAAAATAAAATACTCTGTTCTTGGGAACATTCCCTGAATTTTCTAAGGCCAGAGGCCTGTTGGCATCATTTTTTTATATATTACATGTGCGAGAAATTGGCTTAAATTGGTCCATCCAACTGCGAGCTTTTTCAGATGACCCTTTGTTGACATCATTTTTTTTTATATATTACATGTGTTGGAAATTGGCTTAAATTGGTCCATCCACCTGCGAGCTTTTTCAGATGACCCCTGACGATGAAACAGATCACGCGAGTGTGTCCGGGACATCGATATTACCTAGGAAGGACATCTATTTTGCTACGGCTTTCCGGGCGGGGTAAAAATTGTGCAAATTATTGTTTTTAGCGCGATCATCTGAAAGTCACTTGAACGACTCCGGATGACGAAACGGATCACACGATTGTGTCTGGGACGTCGATTTTACCTACGGATGATGTTCAATTTGTTACGACACCGCGGCGTACTTAAAATACGCGGATTATTCTTTTTGGCCAAATTACTCAAAAGGTGGCTCGAGCGGTCCCGAACGACCCCAGATGACGAAACGGACTACACCATTGAATCAGGAACGTCAATTTTAGCTAAGAAGGACATCTACTTCGCTGCAAGGACGTATACACGCTAAAAGAACGCGGAGGATAATTATAATAATATTATTATTATTATCATTATTATTATTATAATATTATTATTATATTATCTTTAGAAAAAAACTCACGCATCCTAATTTCTCCCCTCATCTCTCCATCACTGTTTCGCGAAATGAACCCAGCCGCCATCCCGTTCGCGAACCCTAGCGTGCTCGTCGTCGAAGCTCGCCGCCGCCGGACGTCCTCCCTTCGCCGGAGCTCTCCTCCTCTCCGGTGAAGTTCAGCACAGCCTCCCTCGCGACTCGTTTCTCAAGCAATCGCCCAAGCACTCCCTCTCTTTCGCAAAACAGCCTTAGGTCCTAGCTCTTCGTGCCTCGGTCCTCTCCGGCCAGCGAGCCTCACCGGCGAACGTCCCCTTACGGTGGCAAGTTCTAGCAGCCGGCTCGGCTCTATCTCGAGCAGAAATCCTTGCGCAACCCCTCATCTCACTATTTTTCTTCAAAATAAATTTGGTTCCGCCCTTCACTATGCTGGCCACCCTTGATGTCGGCTACATACCTTCCTCTCGCAGCAACATCGTTGCTTGTGCTTTAGCAGCGACCACTTACAAAGCAGCGACGGAGTTGCGATGCACGGAACCCGTCGAATGACCCCTTCATGAAGGTGTATGCGTCGTCTCATATTTTTCCAATGCTTAAATTATTTATTTTTGGTACTTTATATTCCTCCCGTGTTGCCCCTTTATTTGCATAATTCTCTGCGAGGCGTGTCGGCACGTGGATCGAACACCGGCGGTTCGCCGGAAACGTGGGCTCTTCTTCAGCATAAAGATAACGCGTCTTCAACCTTCGCGGTGGTGAGATATCCTTATCCCTTAGCTGGCCCTAGGTTTTGTCTGGTCTAGGCACGTGGGTTCGGTCGCCCACGTGGGGTGGAGGTGCCGGACGACATGTGTCGACCGGTCGAGCCGCCTATGTGATGGATCGTTGATTTACCTAGAGTGAGCCTTAGGTTAGGAATCCTATGCGTTGGCCAGTCCTATTCGTAGCCGAGCGATTTCCTGTTGTAAGCTTTAGGCTTTAGTCTTGCTGGGTTGGAATCCCAATTTCCCACGGTTTTGGCTCTCCTAATCTCCGTTGGAGGGATTAGTTGAGTTCGATCTTGGAGGACGGGAAAAGCTTTGTAGCTAGTCCGTTCTATAAGATCGGGATGTTCGTAGAGCGGAAAAAGCTTTGTAGCTAGTACGCCCTACGAACGTTGGAGAGTTTCCCCTACGAGAAATCGAAGCGGGAAACCCTCTACATAGCCACGCCAAAACTGGAGGCGGCGATGCCGCAGATCCAAGTGCGTCAACCCTAGGTACCTATGTGAGGTCGTTAGGATGAGTTCGACGTGTCGTCGACCGTTTGGGTTTCATCGCATGTGCATGGATCATCTTGTTGCATTTTTGCATGTGATCATTTGTTGCATTGTATGCATGTTCGCATGAGCACTTCGGGTTGATCGGCTGTCCTGGGCCGATCCCCGATCCTCAGTTAGGTTCGATCGACTGTCCCAAGTCGATCACCTATCCTTTAGGGTCGGATTGGTTACCTCGAACTAATCCACCCATTTCTTTGGTCTGACCAGTCACCACAGTTCGGTCGAGCGATCACTCATGTTTGTATGCTTTTGCATTTCATTGCATGTTTTCTGCCATGTGCATGTTGGTCTGGTTGCATGTTGCACCTTATTCTATTTTTTTGCATTTGCATTTGCAATTGTATTTGCACCGCACTTTTATGATTCTCCCTAGTGAGAATTATTCCACCTCCGAGTCACTGCCTCCTCGACATACTCATTTTCTCGGGCCGCTGCCGCTACGGCATGCCCACCTCCGGGTCGCTACCACTATGGTATGCCCACCTTCGGGTCACAGCCTCCATGGCATACCCATCCTTTGGGCCGCTGCTACTACGACATGCCCGCTCTTTCTGAGTCACTGCCTTCATGGTATACTCCACCTTCACCACTTTGGTGCATCCTCTTTGCATGTAGCATCCTTGCATTTTGCATGATGTGTGTGCTTACCCTTTTGGGCACCCGTTGTGATTTTTTCGTACTTCAGTCGAGCAATCACAATGTGGGCTTCTTGCATGACTGTTTGCTTACCCATTCCTCGATGGCTTGTCCTACTTGTTAGGAGAGTGACCCCGTGTCGGTCGCGATGTCTTAACGAGCATTTCTTGTTGGGTTGATCCCAATGAGAAATGCGAATTAAGTCATCGGGATCGGCACAAGTATGATTGTGCTGAGGATCCATTGGATCCAACTTGTGTCACCCCTCTTCGTGACGCCCTTTAGATCCTTCGAATCTTTAGGATGGGGCCGGTATGGCGACCCCGTCAATGTCATACTAAACCCATACTTACCCTGCACTTAGGCACTAGGTTTGTGCACTTTCGTTAGATGGTGTGGTAGGCTAGGACTTAGGTTGCTAGGTAGTCTTTTTGATGCCTGACTATTGTTCTTTGATGGATTGGTTGCCCTAGCCTGGTATCTTTCTTCTGCACTTTACCTGTGATGTGATTGCATGCTGCATATGTATGGTAGTGTGTTAGGGCGCTTTTTTGCAGGGAGTCATGCGTATTTATACACACACAGGTACCACTATGGGGGGAGCAAGTGATGATTTCTAATCCTTTTACTTGCAGGTGCTATTAGCTCCCCCATTTATAAAGTATGGCTCATTATACGTCATTTGCATGTGGGCTTTCCGCTAACACTTGTTTTCATGCAGGATTGAGTCTTTTTATTTTCTTTTGTACTTTTAGAGTCTAGGAGAGTACTGTAGCAGAAATAAGATACGGGCACGGGTTCAGAGGCATTTTGCGCGGGAACCACGTGGAGGGGACTAGGAGCAGATGCTCGTGCCCCGTATCTTAATTATGCATTTTTATATTGATGTATAGAATTAGGACCGGGCATGTATAAGCGGAGTCCAGCCGCATTTTTCTTTTTCTGGATTATGTTGCCGGTCCAGCGGCATTTTGGCCTCTTTTATTTTATTATGGAGTGCTTTCTTTCTTGCTTTTATTGCATATTTGCATGCCTGCATGTGTTTTCCTTGTTTCTTTCTGTGATCTGGGATTTTGCGATATCATTTAGGCTCTTTAAGGACCCTAAAATTGTAAACTTTATATGTTTAAAAAGTCCAAAAAAAATATTCAAGATAAATGAATTTTAGGATTAAAATATTTAAGATTTTAAAATATGCACTTTTACTTTCTTGCATGGCCTTCGGGCTGGATTTTAAATGGGTTGCATTGCATGGCTATCACCCAAGTCATACTAATAGGGCCTCCACATTACTTAAGGACCGCTCTAGATAACTGCATTCATATTTGCATGTCCCGAGGAGGAGTCCCCGTGCTTTTCCAATCTGACTGGCCCAGCATACCTTTATTGGTGGTTGTCTAGTGCACCTAGGGTGTTAGAAGGCTCCCCGACCCAGACGGGGTGTAAGTCCTTTTGTTTGGAGCGTTTGCAGCTTTGTAGCTGAACCTTCCTTTCTCTTCTTTCCTGAGGCATCCTTGCCACTTTGGCAGGTGTGAGACCCACCTCTTGGAGCTCCAGCTTATAGTCATAGGATAGAGTTTCCTTCCTTTGACCTTAGGGCTACCGAGGTCCCTGTGGATAATGCAATTCTTGGATTGCTGACCGGGATCTCAGGATGTGTTGGGTCGACTACCTTCACGTTCGGGAAGACTTAGGGTCCTACTGCTTTGGATGACGGGTTTGTGATACCCGACTTGGCTACCTCTACCCCTTTAGGATTACTCCTTCCTTCCTTTGACTACCCTTGTTGAGCCCTTTCGCTCCTTGACTTCATTGATATCATTTTGACGGCCCGATGCCAATGAGCTGCCGCCCGTTTGGGATACGACGATTTGTCCTCTGTCCTTATGGCCCGGACGTGCTTTGACATGTTGGGATACCCCCGTCAAAATGATTTAGGTTATTCTGTGGGTTTCGTATGCTGATGAGCCGCTACCCCATTTGGGATGTGAGAGACTCACTCTCTGCCTGATGTCTTAGCGAGAGCTTTGAAGCCTCGAGACATTCCCACACGGAATAATCTCCCTTTGATTGCCTTTACCCCAGGTTTATGTTAATATAAAGTGAAACTCCTTTTATCGAGAGTATTCTTGGGTATCCCCCAAGATGTAATTAACCAGTAGGAATACGTTCCTCTGGGAGTGCTCTTGACCCCATAACAGGTACATACACCCGACTCTCTGGTTATGGGTAGTCTACGTAGATACTTCTTTCGCGGATATTGGTTCAAGGTGCCTCCGCCCGATCTTGTTTGGGCGGACATGCTTGACTTATCCTTGCGAGGTTTATCGCACGTAGACTCTCCATGTTTTTCTTTTCTCTTGTTTGTCACTTTGTCGTATGTCCCTTCTTAATCGGTTCCTCTCCTCTTCGAATCACTTATTTGATTCGGGAGGGAGATTTATTCGAATAAGGGAAGTATACGACGACTGACAAACTGGCGACTCCTTTTTAAATAAAAAAAGAGAAAAAGAATGGCGAAAACAAAAGTGGCTACTCCGTTGGGGATGAGTCTCTCTCTCCATACTTGGAGTTCTCGCTTATGAGTCTTGTGGATCCCAGCGTATTCGCAAAACTGGCGACTCTGCTGGGGAGGAGTTTCTCTCTCCATACTTGGAGCTTCGCTTTTTGTGGGGTTATGGCCTCTCTCCATACTTGGAGTTTCACTCATATTATCGTTACCTGGTTCTCTTCCTTCGAGTCGCAGTTGAGCCTTTTGTGAGACCTTGGTTTTTAGTCCATGTGTTGGTTGCTAGGGGTAGCAACTCGACGCATTCTGTCCCTTCTCTCACCCTCGACATTTCAGTTGCAACATTATCGCATGCATCGATGTCGTTGTAGTTTCGGAATCAGTTTCTTGACCTTTCCTTATTTTTTATCATTGTCCCTTTTTGCCCCGCTACGCGGAAGAGCAGAAAGATCGATACGATCGTTGCCGCCAGGGAGAGCTCTTTCCCTTCTCCCCAAGCGTTTTTGTGCTCCTGAGGGTGTCATAACCTTCAGTTCCTTCGAGCACCCATGTGGGGTTACCTTACGTAATCCTACTCACTTTGAGGCATTATCTCTGTGCTCTCCCCCTTAAAAGGAGAGACGTGCACATTGAGTCTTTCATACGCCATTTGAGGCATTTTCTCTATGCCCTCCCCCCTTAAAAGGGGAGACGTGCATATTGAGTAGTTCTTACGCTCTCTCAGATGTTTTGCTCTATGCCCTCCCTTTTAAAAGGGGAGACGTGCATATTGAGTTGTTCATGCGCTATCTGAGGCGTTTTCCTCCGTGTCCTCCCCCTTTAAAGGGGAGTCGTACACATTTAGCTGTTTTTGCTGTGGTGGCTCGCGTCGCGTTCGCTTTTTTTGCAAAAAGAGGACGACTCTCAATAGCGATGCGCCACCGCACCTGACGGTCTTTTCTAGACTTGTCCCTCTGTGTTCTCACGTGTCTCCTCGCTGTACAGCGGGTGAGTTTTCTTTTAGCGAAGAGGTTTGTCGCTACCGTCGTCGTTGTGACATTTGTCCCGACTCTCTTTCTGTTCCAGCTTTTCCCTCAGGATCCACCCGTCCCTCGATTAGGCGGTGAAGGCCATGAGGACCAGGAATGGATTGCTGCAAATTTAGCGAGCATTTCTTGTATCAGGTTTCTATACCCATTTTGACTCCCGTTTAGGAGGTGCCTTCGGCCCCCGTGTTGAGTCATGTTTGCTACTGTCCCCGTTGAGCGGACCACGTCCTCATAGGACATTTGCTACGTGCCCCCCCTTTGAAAAGGAGTTGTGCATGTAGTACTACTTTCGTTGTAGCAACCCGCATTGGTGTTACTTTTTCCTCGAGGAAATGACTTGTGCCAGATGGTGGTACGCTACAATGCTCTTTCCTGTTTACTAGCCTCTATTTTAGTCCTTCCATATGAAGAGGATTTTCATCCTCACGGATATTACATTATGTAAGAGTGCTAGAGTTACCTGCTACGGTATTGTCCCCTGGCGGTGCGGTATTTCCCCGCCATGATTTGTCATGATTCCGGCCCAAGATTTATACTTAAATCTTGAAGGTTGAGAATCACATTTCTTGTCCTCCGACGTTGTGGACCATGTCGACGTCATGGCTTGTTTCGGTTCTGGCCAGTGATGGTGCTAAATCCCGTCGGTTGAGAATCACCTCTTCATCTTCTGGCGATGTGGACCATGTCCCCGCCATGACTTGTTTTCGATTCAGCACAGGATAACGCCCAAATTCCATTAGCTGAAAATCATCTTCTCTCTTCTGCCTGGTTATGTGGACTGCACTCTAGTCAGGTTTGCTTGGGATTCTTCCCTCCTTCGGATGCAAGTCATTCTCACTTGCAGTCCGTATTGTTGTTGCTACCACGAGTTCTCTGACTTTGAAGATCTAGGAGGATCTTCCTCTTTGAGGGGAAATGTTTTTGCTGGTTTGATGATTGACACAGCCCCAGTGGTTCTGGTTTCTCTGAGTTCTCGCCTGTTCCTACATTAGGCAAGGGCGTCCAGAAGAATAGGAACAGACTGCTGCAACCATAGTGGCTGACTTAGCCGCAGGTCTCTTTACCTGTTGAGATTCTAGTGTCCTCTTTGAGAGGATAGGTTCCAATTTCTTAAGATGAGTTCCTTGCTTATATCTCCGAAACATCTGAGCATGTTGTGGAAGAACTCCTCTACTTACCATACCCCACGATCCTTATAGTAGGAGACTGAGATATACTTCTCAGTCCACTATAGGATCTGGATGTTTTGCCATCTGTTGTGCAGGCCATGAGACCTGCCGAGGTGTTGCACGGAACCCTTGGCATGGTATTTAGTGCCACTTACCAGATGTTGTGCCAGGTATCACTGATGATCATGTTGGAGTGGCTTTTGCCCATATTTGATGTGCTAACTCTTTCCTGAAATCACGAGGAAAATTTTGTGGCTTCCTCTTCATCGAGCTAGATGAATTTGTTCTATGTCGATAAAGGGAGATCTGGGGCATACCCCGTCGATTCTCACCTTTTTTTTGGGACAAAAGTTGATCATCGTCCTTCGACGAATATCCATTAGGTTAGGCAAATTCTTGCCCCATGTCTCTTGATATTCCGACGCTACATGTAGAATGACTTTCCACATTTGACAGTGAGGAGTTTACTTGCCTTTGCTTTGAAGAGTGCTTTATTCGACCTCTTTCATTTATTAAGCAAGGCTATAGTTGAAGTTTTACACTTCGATTGGGGGACACCCCAAAATAATCTTTTGTTGATAACATGTTGTATTGACTAGTCCATTTTGCTAGCCTTAGTCGATCCATGTTTAGCTGGGATGCACATCTCTCGAGTCATGTTCGAGAGTGCCTCATTCGATTTGAGCTATGTTTGCCTTTTGGCTAAGCTCTTGATGAGAGCATTTCCTTGCTAAGACCGCTTATCTCTAAGCATTCGACTTAGTCGGGCCTACTTTAAACCCGACTAGGATTTGGTGCCTCACCCATCTAGAATCTTATTGACTTTTTAGTCTGTTCTTGGTGAGAAAGCATCACTGTCAGATGGATTCATCTCCTATATCCAACCTCATGGATATTTTGTTTGACTTGGTTAATTATTATCACTATGTCAATATTCATGTTGAACTGATCATAGCACTTCGTCATGATAAATCAGTCCATGACTCGTCGTGATACCTCGATATCCGACACTACTGGTTAGACCTCGCTGCTTATCTAACCGAGATATACATTGACCAAGAGGCAGTGGCTTCTTATCCCTGTACCTCTTGATCTTTCGGCTCCATTTACAGAGGCCGTTGAGACGCTTTCTAAAGGAATTGTGCTCCTTAGTTGATATTATCTTGGATTTTCCTTCGATGTTTCTTGAGGTTGAATCTATGATAGATCCTGAGGATGGGTTTAAGCCGTACCATGTATGCACCTTCTTAGGATTTGCTGATCTTCATGGTTCGGGGGATTTGAATTATGTCTTGATGACCGAATCCCTTACTTTAATGAACTTTCACCTAAGTCCCGAGAACACCTCAGAGTGACTAGATGGGTGTCATTGAGATGTGAGTAGTTTCAGAGACTAACTAGATCTCTTACTTTTCCATTCAGCTAGACCGATGAAAGCTTGACAAGTAATGTACCATAAAATTCTAAGAATCTTTCTTCAGGAGATTTTTGAGTCAGAGTAAATTACTTTATAACAAAAAGAAGCTCACCAGATATAGTAATTCTCAAGAGAGATAAAAAAAAGTGTGAAAGGCTTCAAAATAAAAAAAAAGAAAAAAAGATTGAAAAAAAAATGATCAATACTCCTGAGAAGAAGCTTGAGGTGAGTGGGAAATCAAAAATTTCGATATAAAGAACCTTTTGATTTCAAAATTCTCCCGGTAAGATCCTTAGAATATTAAGGTTCGGATAATCGCTTAAGTGACATTGGGATGACTGATAAATTAGTAATGGATTTAAAGACATCTCCAAAATGAAACATTTTTTCTTTACACCCGGATACGAACGACGAGGCCTATCTAGGCTAAGGGTGAAAATAATTAAAGGACAAGGGCTAGGGAAGAGTACTTAAGGAATATTCCACCTGGACCTGAATTTTGCAAATCTCATATTTTGCATGGTATATCTGGTCATGAGTCTAGGATGCTTACTTGAGAGCTCCACTTATCAGATTGAGTTGGCATGTCACGCCAAATCATTCCCCATAACAACTTATGTTGGGAAAAAAATATAATATTTAATGCCAAAAAATATAAATGGCATGGAAGGCTCTCAATAGCTTTGTGGGCATGTTGTACGACATACCGTACACCCACATTATATCACGCTTGATGCGTTGACCCTCTAGGTCCGGCAGTCCTTCCTTGGAAGTTGACTCTCTTTTTGTGTGTGGACTCTTCACCCACCACCCTTATGCACTATGTGTCAACCCTCTGGGTCCGACGACCCTTCCTTTGGAAGAAAGGTTTGCCATCTTATGGGCTCTCTACCCACCATCTTTATGCTTTATGAGTCGACCCTCTGGGTCCGGGAGCCCTTGCTTTGGATGAAAGGCTTGCCATCATGTGGGCTCTCTACCCACCATCTTTATGCTTTATGTTTCTACCCTCTGGGTCCAGTAGTCCTTCCTTGGAAGTTGACTCTCCTTATTGTGTGTGGACTCTTCACCCACCACCCTTACGTACTATGTGGCGACCCTACAGGTCCGGCGGCCCTTCCTTTGGAAGAAAGGCTTGCCATCTTGTGGGCTTTTTACCCACCTTCTTGTACACTTTATGTGTTGACCTTCGGGTTCCTGACAGTCCTTCCTTCGGAAGTTGACTAGCCTTCTTTTTGGGTATGTTGTACGACACTGTACACCCACCCATTCCTTTGCTTCATTGCAGGTAAGAGAGGTCTTGTGCATCTCTTAAAACTGATTACAGAATTGCTAAACAAATAAAGTGGAAGTCTTACGAGCGGCTTATACCTGGCGCAACCAGTAATCGGTGTAAGAGAAGCCAAGTACTTCTCTTATCTTTTCTCTTCGGTTCCTCGCTTCGAGCGGACCCGAGCAAGGGTGTCCCACCCATCATAAATGAGTGTGGTAGATACATTCGTCCCTCTCGTCACAGTGAGAGTAGAAGATACCCTCTTTTTGGAGGATTTGAGCATAGCTTTATGGTTATCATATCCTGCAATTATGGTTATCATATCTTGCTTAGCTACCTTCGCAATATCTCTATTGACAGGAGTCAATTTCGATTGATATTTGCCTTATGCAGGAAAGTCATGCCCTTTCCTAGCATTCTTGTTCGGTTACCCATTCTACATAGGGTCCGAACTGAGCACCTTTTTACGGATATGCTTGAGCCCACTCACTTCAGATGAGTGTGGTGTATTCCCTCTTAAGGGATATGTTTTGGTCTTCCGGCTAAATATCATTTCGTTGGTTCGCTCTATTTTACCCAACCTTTCTAAGATATCTCGACTGATTGAGGTCAAGTTCGATTGATGCCTCTTTTGTGCGGGAAAGCCAAACTTCTTTCCTCGACTCCTCTATTCGGTCGAGCACCCTGTGTGGGTCCGAATTAGAGTCTCCCGCTCATTTTAAATGAGTGCGGCATTTTCCCTCTTAGGAGGATGTTTTTGGGTTGGTCTGAGATCCATGCACCCATGCGGTTGGAATGCTATATTTTTTTTACCAACCACTCTTGGATACTGTGGTAATTCCCCATTTGAATTCATTCTACCAAATTTCCGTAGCAAGATCGTATAGGGTTGGTATGTTTTGACCATCCACCCTCTTTGATATTCTTGACTCGGTCAATTTTCATTGCCTTGTTGGAGCGACATATTGTATCGATTTTAGACTTCTTCTATTCTCTATTCAATCCATGTCGCTAGTCAGTTGCATTTCTGAGGCATGACATTCGCCTCGGTATTGTCCCCGACTGGAATTGCCTTAGCCAATTCTTGCAGGAAATATCCATTGAGCTCTCCTCAGCGACAACTACTTCGCTAGTTTTGAGGGCCACTTTAGCGAGACTTATTTCGCTAGTTCTTGCTTAAAGCACTCTGCATTTGGACTTGTGAGTCCACCTCGATGATATTTCGATTGTCTTGGTTAGTTTGGTTCGCCTCATTGAATGACATGTTGTATCGGCCGCTCGGTTGATCCATGTCTACACTCGGGATATTTGATGCCTCCCAGCATAATTATTTGCTAAATGGGAGAATCCCCTGCGAGATTTTCTCGCTAGTGCTTACATAAAAGCACTTTATTGGTTAGACCATTTCAGTTACCTAATCCCGTTAATTCTTTCGATTATTTAGTTAGTTATGTCTACCACATCGAGTAACATGTTGCATCGGATTTATCGCTGATCTATGTCTGGCCAGAGCGCTCTATGCATCCAGCATATACTTCGAGCATGATACCTCGGGCTATTTTAGCCACATGGTCGCTCATTCGGTGCATAGGCAGGATACCTCCCCTGTCCTATTTGATATTTTCGACTACTTCGGTTGGTTCTATCCACCACGTCGAGTCACATGTATTGATTTTAACACTGATCCATGTTCTTTCGGAGCGCTATAACATCCGACTATACTTTGAGCATCTTGTCTCATGTTGTTTCACCTTATGGATGCTCATTTGACGTGTAGGCAAGACACATAGCTCTTGTCCATTTTAGTATTTGACCAGGATACATACCTTCTGTGTCATCTGATACATTCAATCAAGATACATATCTCCTGTGTTATTTGATATGTTTGGTCGGGATACATACTTCCTGTGCCATTTGATATGAGAAGTAGGATATGTACCTCCTACTCTACTTGATGTGTAGTCAGGATACATATCTCCTAGACTACCTCGATCGGGATATATACCTTCCTGATCATTTGATGTTCCGATCAATGGCACTATTGCCTTCACTTGGCTGACCCTTGATGATAAGACCTTATTATGAGGCACGTCGGGTTTCACAGCCATTTGGCTTTTAGGTCTCTCGAACCGCATGCCCATTCTGGCTGGTTCTCTTATGAGAGCATTTTTCGGCTTTACATAGCCATATACCTTGATGTTTCTTGAGCCACATGACACTTTAGTCGGCTCTGTACAAGGACATCTCGTCTTTTGACGTTTTGGCCCCGTAGCCGTTTGATATGACATTTCTCGAGCTATATGACGCTCTAGTCAGCTCTTATGAGAATATATTGTCATATCCGGCTCATCAGCTTTTCGATACTTCTCTAACCACATGTCCCTTTTGGGCCGGTTCATTTACAAGAGTATCCCATCTCCGGACACTTTCGGCTTTCTAGCCATGTTCCTCGAGCCATATGACACTTTAGTCGGCTTTGTTGTGAGGATACACTATCTTTTGACAACTTAACCTTTGGTTCGTTTGATACGACACCTCTCGAGCTATATGACGCTCTAGTCAGCTCTTATGAGAATATATTGTCATATCCAGCTCATTAGCCTTTCGATACTTCTCAAACCACATGTCCCTTTTGGGCCAGTTCATTTACGAGAGTATCTCGTCTCCGGACACTTTCGGCTTTCTAGCCATGTTCCTCGAGCCATATGACACTTTAATCGGCTCTGTTACGAGGTCATCTCGTCCTTTGACATTTTGGCCCCGTAGTCGTTTGATACGACACATCTAGAGCTATTTGGCGCTCTAGTCAGCTCTTATGAGGACATATTGTCGTATCCGACTCAATAGCCTTTCGATACTTCTCAGGCCATATGTCCCTATTGGGCCGGTTCATTTACGAGGGTATCCCTTCTTCAGACATTCCTTGGGTCATGCCTCTACGGCCTCTCGAACCCACCCCTAGGTTATGCCTTTAAGGCCTCCGAACCTATTTATGTGGTTATGCTTTTATGGCCCCCGAACCACTATGTTTGGTCATGCCTTCACGGCCTCTGAACCACCTCTCTCCTTTTCCTTTTGGGTCAACCATACTTTATACTCACTGGTTTGATCACCACCTCTGATCAGGATATGTTGTGCTTTATAACCACCTGATTAAAGTGATAGGTGATTCATCTCAAGGAGATCAGTAGACTCGCAATCAGGGTCTCTTTCAGAGGAAACACAACAGGAGATTTGGTCACACGAGATGACTGGGTTCTCTCCCCTACCGTTTCGAATGTGGTCAGGTACGGGGTTTTCATCGATTCTGTTATTTTGAATGAGGTCAAACAGGTCGATATTGTCTTTTCGAATAAGGTCAGGCAAAACCCAGCCAAACATGTCCAGTTTATCTGGACTTGTTGGGTCCTTTCTCTCCTACTGTTTCAAATGTGGTCAGGTACGGGATTTTCATCGACTATGTTATTTCGAATGAGGTCAGACAGATCGATTTTTCCGTTTCGAATGAGGTCAGGCAAATCTTTTCTCAATCATACCATGTCCAGTTTATCTGGCCTAGCTGAGCTCTTCGGTGGAAAGTTAGCTTCGACTACTGACCACCACCCCCAACCCTGGTTGGGATTCTTTGTGGTTATGCCTCTACGGCCTCTGAACCACCCCCCTAGGTTATGCCTCTACGGCCTCTGAACCACCCCCCTAGGTTATGCCTCTACGGGCTCTAAACCTATCTTTGTGGTTATGCATTTACGGCTTCTGAACCACCCCTTTTAGGTTATGCCTTTACGGCCTCTGAACCTATTTCTGGCGATTGACCGGTCACGACAGGTTAGCCACACCCTCGACCATACCATGTCCAGTTTATCTGGCCTGGTCGAGCTCGACTACCAAGGGATACTCTCCTTTAAGGATGCTTCCAACAAGTGCACTGTGCCTCAGGGGCGCACCACACTTGTTGGGG
The DNA here is from genome assembly GCA_022702705.1 of Papilionanthe hookeriana x Papilionanthe teres. Lineage (NCBI taxonomy): Eukaryota > Viridiplantae > Streptophyta > Magnoliopsida > Asparagales > Orchidaceae > Papilionanthe > Papilionanthe hookeriana x Papilionanthe teres. Next base: position 171,374,171 of record CM040424.1, read on the forward strand.
GTCCTTTGTTGGCATCATTTTTTTTATATATTACATGTACGAGAAATTGGCTTAAATTGGTCCATCCACCTGCGAGCTTTTTCAGATGACCCTTTGTTGGCATCATTTTTTTTATATATTACATGTGCGGGAAATTGGCTTAAATTGGTCCATCCACCTGCGAGCTTTTTCAGATGACCCCTGACGATAAAACAAACCATGCGAGTGTGTCCGGGACATCGATATTACCTAGGAAGGACCTCTATTTTGCTACGGCTTTGCGGGCGGGGTAAAAATTGTGCAAATTATTGTTTTTAGCACGATCGTCTGAAAGTCACTCGAACGACTCCGGATGACGAAACGAATCACACGATTGTGTCCGGGACGTCGATTTTACCTACGGATGATGTTCAATTTGTTACGACACCGCGGACAGACTTAAAATACGCGGATTATTCTTTTTGGCCAAATTACTAAGAAGGTGGCTCGAGCGGTCCCGAACGACCCCAGATGACGAAACGGACTGCGCCATTGAATCCAGAACGTCAATTTTAGCTAAGAAGGACCTCTACTTCGTTGCAAGGACGTATACACGCTAAAAGAACGCGGAGGATAATTATAATAATATTATTATTATTATCATTATTATTATTATAATATTATTATTATATTATCTTTAAAAAAAAACTCACGCATCCTAATTTCTCCCCTCATCTCTCCATCGCTGTTTCGGGAAATGAATCCAGCCGCCATCCCGTTCGCGAACCCTAGCGTGCTCGTCGTCGAAGCTCGCCGCCGCCTGACGTCCTCCCTTCGCCGGAGCTCTCCTCCTCTCCGGTGAAGTCCAGCACCGCCTCCATCGCGACTCGTTTCCCAAGCAATAGCCCAAGCGCTCCCTCTCTTTCGCAAAACAGCCTTAGGTCCTAGCTCTTCGTGCCTCGGTCCTCTCCCGCCAGCGAACCTCACCGGCGAACGTCCCCTTATGCTGGCAAGTTCTAGCAGCCGGCTCAGCTCTATCTCGAGTAGAAATCCTTGCGCAACCCCTCATCTCACTATTTTTCTTCAAAATAAATTCGGTTCCGCCCATCACTATGCTAGCCACCCTCGATGTTTGCTACATACCTTCCTCCCGCAGCAACATCGTTGCTTATGCTTTAGCGGCGACCACTTACAAAGCAGCGACGGAGTTGCGATGCACGGAGCCCGTCGAGTGTCCCCTTCGTGAAGGTATATGTGTCGTCTCATATTTTTCTAATGCTTAAATTATTTATTTTTGGTACTTTATATTCCTCCCGTGTTGCCCCTTTATTTGCATAATTCACTGCGATGCATGTCGGCACGTGGATCGAACACCAGCGGTTAGCCTGAAACGTGGGCTCTTCTTCGAAGATAAAGAGAACGCGTCTTCAACCTTCGCGGCAGCGTGAGATATCCTTATCCCTTAGCTGGCCCTAGGTTTAGTCTGGTCTAGGCACGTGGGTTCGGTCGCCCACGTGGGGTGGAGGTGCCGGACGACATGTGTCGACCGGTCGAGTCGCCTATGTGATGGATCGTTGATTTACCTAGAGTGAGCCGTAGGTTAGGAATCCTATGCGTCGGCCAGTCCTATTCGTAGCCGAGCGATTTCCTGTTGTAAGCTTTAGGCTTTAGTCCCGCCGTGTTGGAATCCCAATTTCCCACGGCTTTGGCTCTCTTAATCTCCCTTGGAGGGATTAGTTGAGTTCGATCTTGGAGGACGGGAAAAGCTTTGTAGCTAGTCCGTCCTATAAGATCGGGGTGTTCGTAGAGCGGAAAAAGCTTTGTAGCTAGTCCGCCCTACGAACGTTGGAGAGTTTCCCCTATGAGAAATTGAAGCGGGAAACCCTCTACATAGCTACGCCAAAACTGGTGGCGGCGATGCCGCAGATCCAAGTGCGTCAACCCTAGGTACCTATGTGAGGTCGTTAGGACGAGTTTGACGTGTCGTCTACCGTTTGGGTTTCATCGCATGTGCATGGATCATCTTGTTGCATTTTTTCATGTGATCATTTGTTGCATTGTACGCATGTTTGCATGAGCACTTCGGGTTGATAGGCTGTCCTGGGCTGATCCCCGATCCTCAGTTGGGTTCGATCTACTGTCCCAAGTCGATCACCTATCCTTTAGGGTTGGATTGGTTACCCCGAACTAATCCACCCATTTCTTTGGTCTGACCAGCCACCACGGTCCGGTCGAGCGATCACTCATGTTTGTATGCTTTTGCATTTTATTGCATGTTTTCTGGCATGTGCATGTTGGTCTGGTTGCATGTTGCACCTTATTCTGTTTTTTTGCATTTGCATTTGCAATTGCATTTGCACCTCACTTTTATGATTCTCCCTACTGAGAATTATTCCACCTCCGAGTCACTGCCTCCTCGACATACTCATTTGCTCGGCCGCCGCCGCTACGGCATGCCCACCTCCGGCCGCTACCACTACGGTATGCCCACCTTCGGTAACCGCCTCCTCGGCATACCCATCCTTTGGGCCACCGCTACTACGACATGCCCGCTCTTTCGAGTCACCGCCTTCACGGTATACTCCACCTTCACCACTTTGGTGCATCCTCTTTGCATGTAGCATCCTTGCATTTTGCATGATGTGTGTGCTTGCCCTTTGGGCGCCCGTTGTGATTGTTTCGTACTTCAGTTGAGCAATCACAATGTGGGCTTCTTGCATGACTGTTTGCTTACCCATTCCTCGATGGCTTGTCCTACTAGTTAGGAGAGTGACCACGTGTCGGTCGCGATGCCTTAACGAGTATTGCTTGTTGGGTTGATCCCAATGAGTAATGCGAATTAAGTCATCGGGATCGGCACAAGTATGATTGTGCTAAGGATCCATTGGATCTAACTTGTGTCACCCCTCTTCGGATCTTTAGGATGGGGCCGGTAGGGCGACCCCGTCAAAGTCATACTAAACCCAGACTTACCCTGCACTTAGGCACTAGGTTTGTGCACTTTCGTTAGATGGTGTGGTAGGCTAGGGCTTAGGTTGCAAGGTAGTCTTTTTGATGCCTGACTATTGTTCTTTGATGGATTGGTTGCCCTAGCCAGGTATCTTTTTTCTGCACTTTGCCTGTGTTGACCTCATTTTTGATGAGATCTTCTCTTCTTCTTTTAGTACTTAGGATCTAGCCTTAGGCTTTTCCTTTGACTATCTTAGAGGACTAGAATTAGGATCCACCACCTTTTAGAAATTCAAACCACTTCTTAACTCCCTGCAAACTCCACAAACTTGATCGTAGACCCCTAATCACCTAGAGGGTCGAAATCAAATGTGGAAGTTTAAAGGATGGGTTCCTATAGACTCTTCGGCCTTAGGACCGCCTCAGGTGGCCCGGTCCGGTGAAGGGGCTGACTTACACACACACTACACTCATACACTACACTTGCATACACCTCCTAAAACCACACCCATACCTAACTTGACCTCCCGACTCATGTAGGTGATTCACATGGATGGTCCTTAACCCCTAAGCCCTCGCTAAGCAGGGTCGGGAACAACATAGCTGAATGCCTCGAATGAGTCCCTTCATGGCTCATGTGGGATTGATATGGTTTCATGGCTCAACCAAAATGATTTCATTCCACTTATATTCACCCAATCTTCAATTTTCCAAATTTTCAATTTTTGACCCCCGTGACCCTACACCCGCTTAGCCTACCCAAAACCCTTGAAACTACCCAAATTTCTCAAAAATTTCCAAATCACCAAAAATTCTCCAAAATCATCCCTAAATATTTCTCTCCACTCAAATTGACCATCCATACCCAAAAATATCAAAAATTCCAAAAATACCTCCCAATACCCTCCAAATACCCAAAATACCCTCTCGACCCAAAAAATCCAGAAATTCAGAAAATTCCCAAAAAATTCCAAAAAATTCAAAATATTCCCAATTTCATTTTGTTCAACTACACCATGGGCCAATTTTGTCAATTTACCCCACTTTTATTAAAACCCCCAATTTGACCCATTTTAACTCAAAGTGAACTCAATGTCAAACCAAGCCTACCCAATTGACCCAAATTCTGGTCCAATTCAATTCTAAACTTCAGTTCAACATTACCAACACCAATCTAGATCAAATCCAAGTTCAATTTGATTGACATTTGGATCCAATTTTACTTTTGGCCTCAAAGCCCAATTTGGACCCATGACCCAAACCTAACCCAAAGTCACCCAATTCAACTCCAATTAACCCCAAATCTTTTCTAAAACTTCCTTAACATCCCTACAAACAAAAGACTAACATGATTTGCCCAACATTTATGCCTAAACCCCACTTAAATTTAACCCAAAACTAAAAAGCCCAATTTTGACCTAAACCCAAAATCAAAGCCCAACCAAAGTCAAAACCTCTTTGAAACACTCCCATAAACATTTCCCAACATTAATATTACATCAATTTAAACCCTAGACCAACATTGGCCCAAGTTAGCTCATTCACCAAAGAAGCCCAAATTCAACCCAATTCAAACCCAAATCACTCCCAATTTGCTCCAAGTCACTCATGACACATCCATGAGCTAAACCCAACAATTATTTGGCCCAAGCCTTTACTAAAATTCCATCCTAAAATCCATTTTAAAAACCAAAAGCCCACTTCCCTAAACCTTCCTAAAAGCCCATTTCCACCAAATACAAAAGCCCAAAATTGGCCCTAAAGCCCACATGACATTTCCATTTGCCATCCATTTAATCAAAGCCATTCCCTAAGTTATAATCCCATCATCAAATAATTCCAAATAAAGCCTCATGCCAAATCACCCCTAAATACCAAAATTTTTCTTAAATCCATTTCCATGAAATTGACTTGACTTTTCCCAAGCCAAAGGTGAGCCATGAAGCAATGCATGAGCCACATGGAAGCCATGAGAGCCTCATTACATGTCACCATGCCATTTTGGGCAAAAGAAGGAGACTTTTTCCTTAATTCCTAAAGGTGATTAACCACTCCCATGATTCCACTAAATCTTGCTTAAGCTTAATTGTACTTGGATGGTGACCATTCCCCACTGATTAAGACCTAAATCACTTTCTATTCAGCCTAAACCAGGCCTTGGGTGGTGCACCTAGCCCAAATGGAGGGGTTAACCAATTTGAGCCAAAATGAGCCCTCTCCCATTCCATTCTAATCCAAGCCTTTTACACATGGCATTTGCCAATTGCCTACACTAAACCCCAGCCCTGACCCACCTGAACAAGATGGTGACCAATGCCTGGCCGGCCAGCCCACTGTGTCGCCGAAAAACACCATGGCCGAGAGCTCACATGTGAGCCAACTTTGGAATTCTTCCTTGCTGAGCTGCCCCATGCCCAATGGCCACCATGGCTGTTCTTCCCATGCCTGCGAGCAGCCGATCCCAAGCCCTAACTCTCCCCGGGAGGCCCTCCACCCTCTCCTATTTAAACACCACCCCCTCACGGCCATGAGAAGAGAGTTGCACAAACCTTGCCGAAACTCGCCAAAATTGTTCCAAACCCTCCTCCACCCTTAGAGCGAGTTGGTCCCCGTGTCAATTTGCCCTAATCCCCACCGACAAAATCTAATTTCTCAACCGAAATTCCACCCAAAACAAGGACACTTCTCCACAAGTGGATCAATCCTCAAATTGATTGGTCCTACACCTTCACCGTACCAAGAGAAGGTGTCCACCACAGAAAGCCCCATCTCCGAGCCACCCAGCTTGCTCCAGACCTCCAAGCTTTGTGATCGATCGTGGTCGAAATCCTACCTAGGCAATTTACCGTACTAGGAGACTTCATCCGGAGCTTCGCTGGACGCAATCGAAGGTGACACAACCCTCAGATTGAAGCCACACTTCTCTGAGTAAAGGTTTGAGCTAATTCTTCATCCCGAGCTTCTGGAGATTCTCCATTTCAAATGCTTTAATTTCAATGCATGATCACCGTATAGATGTATTCGTCTCTTCAAGACGAATCCATAGCGCATAAGAACACGAAAATCCATTGAGTATCGAGTGAGATATTAGGGATTTAGTGTGGACGGCTCTCGGGTGAGGACGCTTTGGGACGATGAATGGATGCCGTCCATTTAAAACACGCGCGGACGGACAGCTCAGATTAGGTCGGATCGGTAGATGATATGCGGAAGGCGGGACCCGGGCTGCTGACTCAAGCGGCGTCGAATGGGAGCGCGCCACGCGGCACTTCGGAGATGCTAAGGTTGACGCGGCGCCGACTCGGATAAATAGAAAATTTCGGATTTTCTGATTTATTTAATTCCCTAAACTTCAAAAATCCATAACTTTGTGTAGAAAAATCAGAAAAATAAAATAAAAATACCCTCTTGCTCAGTGAACAGAGGAGAATAACGTGGAAAAGAAATCATTTAATTTCATCAAGTATTTTATTTTAAATAATTTATTTACTGTCTGCATTATTTTAATTGTCCATGCATATAGGAAATTCACCATGGCATGTGACCATAGGGCTTTTAAAGCCTCTTAATTTGGGAACATTTCCTGAATTTTCCAAAGTCAGAGGCCATCCCTATGAGAAGTTATTCATTTTTCAAATTCATGTTACTGTTTTGAGTATTTTAATTCCAATAATTAGCATGTTGTGAAATAAATTCTGGGAAAATTTGGTGATGTCTCTTATGACCAGAGGACCCTAGGAAAAATAGGTTTTGAGTTAACTCATTTAAAATAACCCTAATCGGCTTAAACACCCAAAATAGATCCCTAATTAATTAGAGCTAACCATACATCAAATTGACTTAAAATCAATTCTCCACTGACCTTTAGGATCAGAGGAACCCACCATAAAAATTTGAAGTCAATTGGACTTGGTTAGCCCTACTAAATGGGTTAATTAAGCCATTTAGGCAATTTGAAATTTAAAAATTCATAACTTTCAAAATACTTTTTAAAAATTCACTAAATTGGTTTTGGAGCCTCTCTGATATCAGGGGAATTTAAGAAAATTAAAATTTTAATTTTCTGAAAAAGTTGATTTTTTGTATTATTTTAATATTTTAATAATTAAAAAAATAATAAAAATCATAAAAATAATAAAATTCACCAAAATGTCACATTTTGAATTTTAATCACTTAGGAACAAACCCCATATTTTTATTAGGTCTATTTAATGAGATATTAAATTTTAAAGCCTTAAGGTAATTTAAAAATTAAAAAATACATTTTTTTTGGTATTTTCACTAAAATAATTATAATAAATCATAGAAAAATCAGAAAATTGCAAAAATTGATTCTCTAATTTCCTTGATATCAGAGATATTTTTGAAAAATATAAATTTCATTTTTCAACCTTTATTTTATTTTTTAAATTAATTAATACTCCAAAACTTAAAATAATTATAATAAAAATAATATAACTCAAAAAAATCACCAAAAATGGTCCAAGTGGTCCTCTAGTCATTTGGAATGTCCCATAATTTTCTTACGGACGTAAACTTTCCCTTGGTCATATTATTAAATTTTCCTTGAAATTCCTATTTTCCACTAAAAATAATTATATAAATAAATTAAATACAGTAAAAATCACATTTTCTCCTCTCATGTCTTTATTGGCATATGAGTGAAGTCACATAAAAATTTCAAGTTCATTTGAGCTCAATTTAGTGAGTTATGAAATTATTAAGCTTGAAGGGCAAAATGGTAATTAAAAACTTTAACCCCTAATTAAAACTTTAGGTTTAATAAAAATTAACAAGTAAAATATTTGATCCTAATATGATTTGGATGATTGAAATTTAAATAATTAAAGGGTAGAAACCCATTAAACAATTTAAAATAATTGAAATAAACCTTAATTAAATAATCGATTAAATTTGGAAGAATAATAAAATCGGAATTATTAAATAGGGATATTATTATTAGGAAGAGATTTATTCTTTAATTTAAAAATCCCTAAATTAATCATTTCAATAATATTTAATTCCTAATTAAAAATGATAACTCAAATTTAAATTTTAAAATGTTAAAGGACTTAATCATTAAATTAAATTAAAAAGTTAAATTATTAAACTCTTTTAAAATTCTAAATTAAAATTAAAAATAAAATTAAATTAAAGATTAAATTAAATTAAATCAAATAAATTAAATTAAATTAAATAAAATTAAATAAATTAAAGTAAATTAAATTAAATAAATAAATTGAATTAAATTAAATTAAAATAAATTAAATTTAAAAATATTAAATTAAAGATTAAATTAACTTAAATCAAACAAATTAAATCAAATTAAATTAAATTAAATTAAATAAATAAATTAAATTAAATTAAAGGAAATTAAATCAAATTAAACTAAATTAATTTAACATCAAATCAAACTAAATTAAATTAAATTAAATTAAAATTAAAATTAGATTAAATTAAATTAAAGTTAAATGAAATTGAATTAAATAACATTACCTAAGACATAAAGAAATTAAATATAAAGCAACTTGAACACTATTCCAAATTTAAACCCATTAACTTAAATTAAATCATTTGAACACCAATTCGCCCTCGAAAGCATTCGAGTTATTATAACTCCTAAACGTAACATTAAATGAAATGTTACTTCACCTATAAGATATTCAAATATCCTAGTTCACTAAGCAAGATAACAACAAAGCTCGAATTCCCGGACGATTAATTCATTTGTATAATTAAATTCATTCTGACTTAAAACAATCCTAGAAATATTGAAAAGATGTTTAAGATTTGTCTTAAGCACTTCCTCGATATGATAGGATGTTCATAAGAACAATCGAACTTAATTATTCTTCGATGAAAAAAATCGTCCTCAAACCAAAACACAAAGACCTAGACGTCATAGGAAATGACTAGCTATAGGATTAGGAATTTGGTAGAAAACCATAACCCTTCCCTTAGCTTTACCTAGGAACTTGTTTAAATATTCTAATTGTGTTTTAAGTGCAGCTTGGATGACGGGAAGACCCTCCATGTACACTTTATTTTATTGCAATTTACATTATTGCAATTTCTTTAATTGCATCGCACTTACTTTTTTTGCATGATAAACAACTGTTGCATGAAAACCCACACCTTTAGGATAGTCCCTAAAATTGAAACCAAAACTAAATTAAAAGTCATTACAAGATAAAATTCACCGCCACAACATTTCAAAATATAAAACAACTCAAAATTTAATCACAAACGTAACACAAAACTACAATTACAACTAAATTAAAACGTCCTCGTTGGATGATCGGAATACCTCTGATGATGTAACCTACGTGTTGCTAACGGGATTTCCCACGGTCTAAATGAAAGTGTGGAACTCATTCAGCTGAGTTTAGCAAATTCATCCGGACTAAGTGAATCCGATAAAAATAACGATACCTGAAGGATGGAACCGCGGGATCTTAACCGGTGTCGTTATAATCAACTTTAAGATTTGTTTTAATTAAAACACAAAAACACTCGGAAATTAAGACTTCTCTTAACCAAAACACTTCTCTCATCTCCTCGATTTATGACTTCTAAAACTAAACCTCTGCAACAACAAGGAGCTTGAGCATGGTGGGCAGCACGGCCATCGTCGTCACAGAAACTCGAATCTACATTAAGAAAACTTTCCTAGAATTAAACAACAAAGCCATAGGACTTCGAGGTAGTTTGCCTAGTGCAACATAAATCCTCAACCTTTTGTTAAGCATTTGCATTGCAAATTAAGCCCTGACCGGTCTTAGGATTCCGAGGTAGTCGTCCGATACAACATAAACCCTCACATCTTCCAGGCCATTTGTATGATCATGTCATACGAATATAAGTCCTAATTAACTAAAACTGGCAAGATCAAAACATTAAATAAACATTAGGACTTTCCTAAATCCAAGCCAAACAATAGGATAGTCGGGAAATTACCAAAGTTCGCTTCGAATATGTAATTTCTCCTACTTTTCTTCCTTTGAATTCCCAAAACAAAATGTTCCAAACTTGATCCATTCCCAGTTGAAATTCCAAAATTCAATCCTTTCGAAAACTTAAACTTTGAAATTCTCGAGAGCAGAATCTACTCGATTATTATCGAGAGTTTTCTTAGGTGATGCCCGTCACTTAAGATGTAATTAACTATATGGGCTTGCCCTTATAGGGAATTTTAAAGAACCCGTGTAATATAAACCCCGTTTAATGTTTTTCATATTAAGCAGGGAATTTGTCGAGCACATAAAATTGGTTCGTGCACCAAACGGATGTCACAAATCTTTTAGTTTATTTAATCGAGCCCCACCATCAAGCAGTGTGTCTATCCTTCGGGATAGATACACGGTTTAGTAGTGCGGTGCTTATTTATATAAACTATTCGGGATGTGAGATCGGTTTGATTTCATATCTTAAAATTTTTAAATTTAAAATTATTTTCAAAATCAAATACTACTTTTCAAATTATATATATTTAAACTAAATTTAAAATCTTAAAATTCGCCGACAATTTTTGTTAGGCGACCCCTTTTCTAAATACAACACACCCTAAAAATAATGCCGACATATTTCGGCGACTCATCTGGGAAAATTCCTCTCTCCATTTTTAATCGTACAATCTCGCTTTCAAAATCGGTAGTGTATCCATGTCCCTCGTGGATCAAGCTATCCTTCTTTCCGTTGGAATACTATGTTCATTTCTACCTTGAACAAGTATAGCCAACATTCTCTCGGATTTAGGAGCCACTGCTTAGACACCCCTAAACGAGAGAGGTTCCGAGATCCTTCTACCTCATTTCGAGGTGGGGTGGACCTCCAATAGGTGTTAGTTTAGGAGTAATCCTTCGAGTCGAGAAGTCTTGCATAAGACTTTCTTTTCCTTTCCAACTCGAATCGGATTCCCTACCTTCTCTACACCTTCGAACATTTCGTTCTAAACAAACAAACCCTTTAATGAATGACTCTTTTAACAAATAACTCCTTCTTATAAATACATGAACAAGAATGTGTTCGGACTCTTTTCAATTTCTTTCTTTTCGTCCTCGATGAGAAGAAGCATAACTCGGGACCGACAATTAGGATCCGCCCGCGGAAATAGAAGCCCCAAAGCTGATTTTCTCATTCACCAATGGACTCGACTTCGCCGTTTACAAGGACGAGCCGCCCGACAATGGGATCATCCGGTTGGACAAGGATTCGAGAACACAAATGTCAAGATCACCGACGTTTCCCTTTCACATTGACAAACAAGGTATCCGAAGCTAAGAAGCCGCCGATCGAGTTCAACCTCAGGTCAACCCAAGAGTTTCCTCCCCGCAAAAGATCTCGACCGAGAGGAGTACCGCCGTCCGCGTAGGACCGTTCTTGCTACCCCCACCGGTCTAGTTGTCTCTCGCACCTACCCCGGCTTCTGCCAGATTAAAGGGGAAGGAAATCCAGAACTATGGTGAACCTGCTACCGTGGAGGGTACAGACTTTCCTGTGAGACCTTCTGTTTTTGAAATCGGGTCCAGCTCAAGAATTCCATCACTAACACGGACCTAAAGAAGGAATGTAGTAGAAGATTGCCGTGAAGGCCGTAGCCGTCGAAGTCGCTTTCCGGAGGAAATCCTGAAATCCCCGAGTACACACCACTACCCGAATACATACCATTGCCCGAAGATACACCCTTTTTGGAAGGAAGTAGATTCCATCCCCTTTCCGCCGCAACTCGATGAGGTAAATGTCCGCAGGATTGTTTCTACATTACCTCGACCAAGCATACTACGACGACAAGCAGAAGAAAAGGGCTAGGATCACGCCATTTACCCGACTACGGACCGTGATCGAGAAGCTAGCAAAGAAAGAGAAACACCCCGCAGGTCATTCACATCGTGGACGGAGGAAAGGAGATTACATCCATCAACGGGGATGATCGCCTAAAGAAAGATACAACACAAAGTATGATTCCGTAAAAGGATATCAAAAGCTTGGTGGAACAAGATAGTGCGAGAAGCCTTAGCACAATCAAAGAGCGGACATCCATTCGGACGGCAGACCTTACTCCGAAGAATTCGATGTTGTCCAATACCCAAAAGGCTTCGTACCACCTCTGTTCAAGACCTTTGATGGAACCGGAACCCCCGACAAGATGTTGCACACTTTCGTGCCGCTTTTGCAATGCGGGCGGGAGAGATGCATTACTCTTCCGACGCGTTCGTCGCCACTCGTCGTGGATCGCCTTTGATTGGTACGCAGAATTACCGAATTTTTCAGTGAAGACGTTCTCAGAACTAGAAAACCTTTTCATCAAGCGATTCGCCGGAGCTCAGCACCACATCACTATAGGTGATTTAGTGGTAGAGAAGCAGAAGCCGAACGAAACTTTTGTGGATTACATACTTCGATGGAGGAACTTAAGCATGAAGTGTGAACCACAATTACAAGAACAACATGCAATCGGCATCTTACTTAAAAGCATTCACGGCCCGATAGCACTTCTCTTCAAAGGATTCACTATTAAGACTTTCGAGAAGTTGTTAAGCAAGGCAGGGAGCTTGCAAGAGGAGGCGAAGCAATTAAATTTCGCCGACAAGACAGACAAGCAAAAGCCTGTGAAGACTTTTGAAAAGAAATCCGGATCGTTGCAGCGAGCCGACAAAGGCAAGAAACCGATACAAATATTGTCCGAACGGCCACAAGCAACCTCACAGCAATTACCAAGCAACCCCGACCCAGCTATCGCTCATCTCCACAAGTATGAACAACCGCCTCGTCCGCAACGTACATTAAGGGAGCTTCGAGCGGGGAATATCCATTCAAGAATGAAGCAAGTGCCGAAAATGTTCCGTAGTCCGATGAAGACTCCAGATTTCCACTGCCGCAGCCTAAGAGACCGAAGAAGTCAACAAGAAAGGTGATCCCAACTTTTTCCCTTATCACCGGATGCTTGGACACAAGATGAAGATTGCATTACCTTCAAAAGTTGGCTCAACGACAACCTTCGGAAAGGGAATATAACAATCCCGAAGGAGTACATGAAGGAACCCCGTAAAGGAGGTTCCGTCAATGTTGTCTCGACCGATCCCATCATTCCGATAGATCCCTATACAACCGACGATGGATGGACTACCGCTCGGACGAGGTCTTCAAAAAGATTTTAGACAAGCATCCAAACCGCTTCGGTGCGAGCTTCAATTCAAATTTCGAAACCTCGCTAAGCCGACCCCGTCACTTGCGATAGAAGAACCACCACAACGAGGAGACGATTGAAGAGAAGAAGAAAATCAACGAAGAAGAAAGGACCGAGGCTCCTAAGGCTAGACTAGGGGCCGCTTATCCTAAGATAGTTATTTCGGATTCGGGGGAGAAATCCCTCGAACCCCGACTCGTATGATTATCCGCTCACTTCGGTGGGATCTTATAATGATAAGGGTGATGGCGTTGGCTACGTTTTGACTGTTTCTAACGATTACGTAACTAGCGACGATCCGGACATCGATTTCGATACAAATGACAATTCTCAAATCATACACAATCTCGACGATCACGATGACGAAGAAGACATCCACCAAGGAGGCTACGAGAGTTCAATAAGCAATGAATCCATTTGCGAGTTTCGAGGAGCTCCAAATCACAATAGAGTTAGAGCCTTCGTACTCCGAAGCTAATCCGGAAGAACCTGTCATTCCGATTCAGGAAGAAACACCAGCAAGCTCAACACTAGATTCAGAGGAAATTACAGAAGTTAACTTAAGAAGTGGAAGAGTCCTACCTCCGAGAATGGGTCCAAAGGACAAAGGAAAGCAGGTGGTTGTTCAAGAAGAACCAACCCCGGCAGAAGAAATACCCATTCAAGAAGAAGCCGAGATACATGGAAATAAAGTGACTACAACGTGCTAGCTCATCTTAGGAAACTACCGCACCAACCGAGCATCTACGACGCTCTCATCTTATCAAAGGAGATGAGAGAAGCTCGATCAAGGCCTTACTTGATCCAGAAATTTGCTTGGCTCAAATGGCCGGAGATTCCTTAGATGAGGTTTGCTCGTTAAAGGAACAACGAGGTGTTACCTTCACTGGACAATGACCTATTACTTGGACGGCAAAACCAAAACCGACCGTTGTACATTTCAGTTACAATTAGGAAGTTTACGCTCTCCAGAGTATTGGTGGATCCAGGAGCATCAATCAATATAATGAGTCTTCGAACACTAGCATATTTGGAAATTGATGTCCGCGAGCTCGAAGCCGACAAAATGTTATTAAGAGGATTCAACCAGAAAGGAGAAAGAGCCCTCTGATCGATAACACTACTAATGAAGACCGGTGACTTAGCAAAGACAACCACAAAATTTCACATAATTGATTCAAAAACATCGTTCAACGCTCTACTGGGCCGACCATGGATACATGAAAACAGGATGGTACCATCATCTCTACACCAGTGCATCAAATACTACGATGGAGGGGAACCATTCTCCGTACATGAAATTGGAATCCATGAAGATGCAGCTTATTATGCACCACCGAAGAAAACAATTTTCTCCAGAGATACCATGACAAATGAAGCAAAGAAAGTTCGAGACAACGAAGAACCTGAAGTTCTAGTCCAACAGTCACTCACCACTCCCTTACGGCGAGATGGTGAAGGTTTCTCCACAACTCGCATCCGAGGTCGAGGCCGGGGACGAGGTCGTGGTAGAGACGTTAGGACAACTGGACGGAGGAAACCAGCCATCAATGTTGATTGGGAAGACAGCTTCGAAGAAGAAAAAGAAATCAAACAAGAAGCAGCGACAATAAGTTGGAAAAAGCCGCAATTCAAGATCTCTCTCGAAGATGAGAAGGATGAAGAATATAAATCGATGTACGAGAAGATTAACCACTATGTACATACTATGACCCTGACCCCGATCCATTCTAATAAGATCGAGGGTATGGTGGTCTAAGAGGTATGTAGCGGCGGTGCAAAGCCAATCAAATTCTACCATGGTGCTACTTCCTCCAAAACAGAGAATAATGTACAATTTGAAGATGTCACTTCATCGAATTAATGGAATTACCTTTCGAGTGGTATTCTCCCCGTGTTCAAAATTTAATTCGCCGTGGTTTCTTACCTCGACAATGGACAAAAGGCCAATCACAACATTTTGAAAAGTTATGGAATAACTCCGGTCGTCCACCCAATTCAAAGCATGGACTCGGATTCGGCACGATAGGATCGGCTTGACGATACCGAATTTTGCTTGTTTGTCACTTGCGAATCTAATGAAAACTGCATGGAAACCCCAGAAGAATTTGAAGATTCACAAATTGGAGACACTCCACCAGAATTCGAAGAAGAAATTAAATCTACAATAGATGAGTTAACGGAAGTTAACTTAGGTACTAGCGAAGAGCCTAGACCTACCTTTGTTAGCTCCTTACTCAATAAAGAAGACTCCAAGAAATAATCAAGTTATTAATGGAATTTAAAGACTGTTTTGCTTGGAACTATGATGAGATGCCGTGATTAGCTCCAGAGGTCGCAGATCCATAAGCTAGAGTGGATCCTACTTCGTCCCGCCGGACAAGGTCCCGTAAGAATGCATCTAGAAATTGAACAACAAGTCATAGCCGAAGTTAGAAAGCTAATAGACGCCAAATTTGTCCGTGAAGAACAATACCCGACTTGGTTAGCCAATGTGGTGCCGATCGAAAAGAAGAATGGTCGGATCGAATTTGTGTGGACTTCGGAGATTTAAACAAGGCATGTCCAAAAGATGAATTCCCTCTACCGATCCCGGAATTAATGATCGACATTGCTTCGACACATGAAATATTCTCATTCATGGATAGATCTTCGGGATACAACCGGATAAAAATGGCTCCGTAAGATGAAAAGCTTACAAAGCATTCGAACGCCGATCGGAGTATATTGCTACACAGTGATACCATTCGGACTGAAGAACGCAGGAGCAACTTACCAGAGATCGATGACAAGAATTTTTGATGATCTCATCCACAATCAAGTCGAATGCTACGTGGACGATGTGGTCATCAAAAGCAAAGTAAAGGACAACCACTTGTATGATTTGAGAATTGTTTTCGAACGATTAAGACAATTTAACCTTAAGATGAATCCTTAAAATGCGCCTTCGGCGTCACCTCCGGAAATTCTTAGGATTCATTGTCCGACATCGTGGAATTGAAATCGACCCGGAAAAGATTAAAGCTATCTTAGAAATGCCGCCTCCCAAAACCTTAAAGCAACTACGATCTTTTCAAGGGAAGTCGGCATATCTTCGACGCTTTATCTCAAACTTGTCGGTAGGTGTCGACCTTTCTCGGCACTAGTTAAAAGGACGCCAAATTTATTTGGGAAGAGAAATGCCGGAGGGCCTTCGAAGACATTAAACAATATTTAATGACACCTCCTGTCTTAGCAGCCCCGGCCTCGTGTAGACCACCGATACTTTATACCGCGGCTTTAGACGACTCTCTCGGAGCTCCGTTAGCCTGTGTCAATGATGAGGGTAAAGAAAATGCTCTTCACTATTTAAGCCGTCGTTTACTTCCGACGGAAATAAGATATCCCAGAATTGAAAAGCATTGTTTGGCCCTGATCTTCGCCGCTCAAAAGCTCAGGCACTACATGCTTTCTCATAAGGTCAACCTAATCTCGAAGTTTAATCCATTGCAATACTTGATGACTCGTCCAACACTTTCCGGCAGACCTGCCAAATGGTCAATGATATTATTGCAATTCGATATAACTTTCGTGCCTCTTCGTGCCGTAAAGGGACAAGTCTTAGCAGACTTCCTCGTAACACACCCTTTGCCGGCAGAATCTCCTCTCAATGACGAGTTGTCAGATGAACAAATAATGAGCCTAGAAGACCCTGATGATCGACGTTGGGAATTATACTTCGACGGAGCATCTTCAGCACACAAAGACGAAGAATCGCAAGTGATAGTGCCTGTGAAGGCAGGAATCGGACTAATAACACCGGAGCGGGGGATGTTAAGATACTCCTACCACTTAACAGAACCGTGTACAAACAACGAAGCAGAATACGAAGCCCTCATAACGAGGCTGGAATTAGCTATTCAAATGGGGATAACAGACATCAACATCTACGGGGATTCGCAGTTAATCATTCAACAGATCGACGGACAGTACAAAATTTTTAAACCAAGACTCGAGCAATACTTCCAGTATGCCATACAATTGTTGGAACAAATTCCGAATGTGACAATCTACAAAATTCCCAAAAAAGAAAATGCCTTAGCAGATGCGTTAGCTCGCCTCGCAAAAGAATTTGCCTGTTTGCAAGATGAGTCGCAAGAAGTGTCAGCTCACGAACGTCGAGTCCTATCACAGCTCGACATAGTACACAATACACAAATCGAAAAAGAAAAAGAATCAGCTGCACAAAGTGATAGAAAACACAGTAAGATCAGGCGACGACCATCGATGGACTACCCGCAAACAGAAAGCTACCGGACGATAGGTCGCTAGCCCATCGTATCAAGAAAAGAACTCTCGTCTTACGCATTAATAAACAACACGTTATACGTAAGGTCTTTTCGATCAAATGCGGCTAAGGTGCCTAGCGGGCCCGAGGCCCGTGAAATTGTTAAAGAGGTGCATTCAGGACTCGTGGCACTCACCGGCCGGGTCCGAAGATGAAAATGAAGATTAAAAGATTAGGGTACTACCGGCCCTCGATGATGACCGATCGCATGAAAATCGCCAAGAGCTGTCACCAATGCCAAGTGCACGGAGTGGTTCTACACCAACCTCCAAATGTGTTACATCCGACAATTGCATCATGGCCATTTGAATGTTGGGGCACAGATATAGTGAGTCCAATAGAACCACCATCTTCAAAAGGACATCGCTTCATTCTTGCGGCTACAGATTACTTTTCCAAGTGGGCGAGGCGCTCCACTTAGAGAAGTGAAAGCACACCACGTGCTGCGCTTTTCAAGAACCAAGTTGTCTACCGTTTTGGAGTGCCGCGCAGGATCATCTCAGATAATGGGTCAGCATTCAGAAGCACAAAAATCAATAATTTTGTCAGGAGACACAGAATCGACTGGCGATACTCAACAATTTACTATCCAAGAGCAAACAGCCTCGGTGAGGCTTTTAATAAAACTCTTGTTCAAATCTTAAAGAAAACCTTGGACGATAATAAGAGAAATTGGCACGAGAAGTTATTAGAAGCCTTATGGGCCTACCGGACAACCTTCAGAACTCCTACTCAAGCTACACCTTACGCTCTGGTGTATGGGTCCGAGGCAGTGTTACCTTTAGAGGTTCAGCTTCCTTCACTCAGAATTGCAGTTGCAAACAAGATCACGACAGAAGAGAATGCCAAATTATGACTAGAGGAATTAGAAAGCCTGGAAGGGAAAAGACTTGCAGCGCAGCAGAATTTAGAACTATACCAAGCTAAGATGGTTCAAGCCCATGGCAAACTGGTCCGCCTAAGAACCTTCAAAGTTGGTGACTTAGTTCTCGTTCTCAAAAGACCTATCCTTGCACACCACAAGATAGGAGGAAAATTTGAACCCACTTGGGAAGGCCCGTTCGTGGTTGACGCAGTATACTTAGGAGGTTCCTATCAGCTAGTGAATTGCCAGGGAGAACGACATATGCTTCCGATCAACGGACGATACTTGAAGAAGTATTACGCTACCTGATGTTTCGAAGGAATGAATTCTTTATCCTTAGAAACACGGGCGAAGTAATTACTTATGACTGGGTTCGAACCCAAAAATAAAAAATGTGCTAAAATAAATAAAATCATGATAATAAAGTTTTCCTTGTTTTCTTTTCAAAATTAAAATCTCTTTCATGATCTTATCCCACTTCATTCCTGTTAAGTTTTAAAATATAAGAGTAAAAAAAAATGTCTTTAATAAACATTTTCTTAATGTTCTTGTTCTTAGTACAGCCCCTGATCCTTTTCCTTGTCTTTTCGCGAGGAAATGTCGAACGGGCGGTTGGTCCTGAACTTTAGAAATGGCGTAAGCCTTGCACTCGATGAAAAGAGGGTGAAAGATGGAGCGATAATCGAGATTGACTCGGATTTCGCACCATCGAGCCTACAAGACAAGGAAAGTGATCGGGTCCCGACTGATCGAGAAGAACCGCCCGAGCGTACGAGTGATGAAAGTGGGTGGCCCAAGCCACCAATCCAACGACGAAGAAAAGAAAGGCAAACACTGAAGAAGATAAGAAAATGAAGTCTGTAGTCGCTACAGCAGAGGGCAGGCTTGTCAGCGCCGCTCCCACAGAGATTCAAGAAATTCAAAGAGCTATTCTCACAGCAACGCAACGAAGAAATAAGAATCGCCGTATCCGTAAGATGTTAACCAAATTTGCAGCGGACCAGCGCGACGAGGCAGTTGCTACTGCCAGTACATACACTTCAAGGACACCGGTTACTGTGTGCTGGAAGAAAGCGAGCCGGCTCCTAGGATAACGAGAAAGGACCGGGGAAATCTCACGAAGATCGAAGAAAGAAGGCTACCACACTACCGGATAGAACCACCGATAATGCATGACCTTGTTGCGGAGCAACCCGGGGGATGTCCCGACGGACATCATCCCCGAGGAGCCGACGTATGCGGGAGAACGTGAAGGGATTGAGCCGTATATCCCACAATACGTCACCGGGCCTCGCCATTTGCGGATTATTCCGTAGTACGAGCTGGAAAGAATGCGGAATGTCGAAAAGAAAACCTTTGAATACTTCGAGAGAATCAGAGGCAGAAGGATCAATATACTAGAAGGCCTCGAGCTACATACAGACGTATTCTCAGAATATGAACAACAACAAATCATGGATTGCATCCGGGATTAGAAAAAAATTGGCCGAGCGGGTCTCCTAAGGGAAAACACCTACTCAGAACCCCGGAGATGGATGCCAGGGAAGGGAAGAATTACAATACAATGTGGGTGCTGTTACAACTTTGCGGAAGACTGGAAGGAAACCCACCGGGGATACTCCGTCATGGGCAAGTGGATCCAATGCCATTAGTCATCAAGAGAATGGTAAAGAGATTGATAACATGGAGAGTACTGCCGACGGATTGCATACCCAATAGTTGCATTATTAACATCTACAAGCGGGGTGACTGCATACCCCCGCACATAGATCACCATGATTTTGTCGGACCTTTCGCACGGTCTCTTTCTTGAATGAGTGTAACATCATGTTCGGATCCGACCTCCGGATAGCGAGGCCCGGGTGAGTTCCGAGGGCCGGTGAAGATACCTTTACCAGGTAGGTTCCGTCATGATGCCGAAGGGCAACGGAGCGGATATCGCTAAGCATTGCATACCGGGAGTACCGAGTGAAGCGGATCTCGGTTACTTTCGGGAGGATGGACGACGGGAAGACACCTTACCACTTCCAGCCAGACCCGGAGCTAGAGAGCCTCCGGCCTTAGGAGCCGCGAGCTACATGGAAAATATCACACCTCCAATGTACATACATACGGCATCCTTGCCAAGGATGGCTTGGAAGGTGATGTTATTGACCATGTACCGCACTATTCAGACATGGATTTTGACAGATGCTTCTTTGGATGGATCGACAAAGATCATACATAGTCCGTTTTAAGTCTACATGGATTCTATGAGATGTATTCCAGATCGAGTTATATGATGTATCTTCGACATGATTGGAATGAAAGTGACCATGTCACATTTTTGGCCTTCACTTCTTTTGTGCAAATTGACTGGGAAACGCCATTAAAGTTAAATGAACTTTGAACAAAGAACGAGAAAAGAAATAAAAAAGGAATAAAAGAAAACTTTCCTTAAAAATCTAAAAAATGATGAACTCCAAATTAACGATAAAATAAATTTGAATCGTTAAAGGACAAACAAAATGAACACAAATCTCAATCAAATTTCAAATTCAATCTTTCCAGATTCAAAATCAAATCTCAATCAAATTTCAAATTCAATCTTTCCAGATCCCAAATCAAATTTCAATCAAATTCCAAATCCAAATCTCAATCAAATTTCAAATTCAATCTTTCCAGATTCCAAATCAAATCTCAATCAAATTTCAAATTCAATCTTTCCAGATCCCAAATAAAATTTCAATCAAATTCCAAATCCAGATCTCAATCAAATTCAAATTCAATCTTTCCAAATTTCAAATCAAATCTCAATCAAATTCAAACTCAACCTTCCAAATCTGAAATCCAATCCGTTCTATTCTCTCCCTTATCTAGGATGGAAGCGGTTGATGCCGTTGACGCGGATCGAATCTGATGGTGAGGGATTATATCCAATCCAAACCAGTGACTTCCGATCAACTCTTTTGAACGGGGTATGTAACATCTACATATTCCCTCCTAATCTATTTCCTTCATGAAAGTCTTTTACAACTTTCATGAAATTCTCGAAACACCAAAATTCCACACTTTTCAAATCAACACTACAAATCTTTGCAAAGTCAATGACTATTAAAATTCATACTTTTGGAGTAAAGGATTTTACATCCAAGACTGCATTGCTTTAGGATTCTTGCCCTATCGTAATGAAGTACATCAAAATTCAAACTTTTGGAGTCGAGGATTTTACATCCAAGACTGCATTGCTTTAGGATTGTTGCCCTATCTCAATGAAATACATCAAATCAAACTTTTGGGTTGAGGATTTTACATCCAAGACTGCATTGCTTTAGGATTCTTGCCCTATCGCAATGAAATACATCAAATCAAACTTTTGGGTTGAGGATTTTCCATCCGATACTGCATTGCTTTAGGATCCTTTCCCTATCGCAATGAAATACATCAAATCAAACTTTCGGGTTGAGGATTTTACATCTGAAACTGGATTGCTTTAGGATCCTTTCCCTATTGCAATGAAATACATCAAATCAAACTTTTGGGTTGAGGATTTCACATCCAAAACTGCATTGCTTTAGGATCCTTTCCCTATTGCAATGAAATACATCAAAATTCAAACTTTTGGAGTCGAGGATCTTACATCCAAGACTGCATTGCTTTAGGATTCTTGCCCTATCGCAATGAAATACATCAAAATTCAAACTTTTGGAGTTGAGGATTTTACATCCAAGACTGCATTGTTTTAGGATTCTTGCCCTATCGCAATGAAATACATCAAATTCAAACTTTTGGAGTCGAGGATTTTACATCCGAGACTGCATTGCTTTAGGATTCTGTCCCTATCGCAATCAAATACATCAAAAAAATCAAACTTTTGGAGTTGAGGATTTTACATCCGAGACTGCATTGCTTTAGGATTCTTTCCCTATCGCAATGAAATACATCAAATCAAATTCCTTGGGTTAAGGATTTTACATCCGAGACTGCACTGCTTTAGGATTCTTTCCCTACAGCAATGAAATACATCAAAATCAAACTCTTAAGGTTAAGGATTTTACATCCAATACCGCATTGCTCTGAGATCTCTCCTCATTGTAATGATTCAATCCAATCAATTCAATTCTTTTTTTAGGTTGAAGAGGTTACATCTAAGACCACAAAATTCCAATTTTCATTTCAACTTCAAATCCCTTTTGACAAAACTTCAATCTAAATTGAAACTCCAAACCAAAATCTAAGCTCACACATCAAAAAATTAAACTAAAACAAAATAAAATCTAAGTTGAAATTCCCCCAGATCATGTGATTTGGGATTCACCTCCTTTTCCCTTTCCCCGGCGAGAGTTCGGGAATCTCCGGTTCAAAGATATACTTGACACTCCCCAGCGGAAACTCTTCTACTTTGTCCTAAGTTTTTCACGTGGACATCTATGTTGGTTTTGTTGATCGCTTCGGTCAACACCAATACGCGCGGTGTGCTCCGTCAGCAAACCACACCTATTGGGGGTCCATTTGTTGACCTCATTTTTGATGAGGTCTTCTCTTCTTCTTTTAGTACTTAGGATCTAGTCTTAGGCTTTTCCTTTGACTATCTTAGAGGAAACCACTTCTTAACTCCCTGCAAACTCAACAAACTTGACTGTAGACCCCTAATCACCTAGAGGGTTGAAATCAAATGTGGAAGTTTAAAGGATGGGTTCCTATAGGACTCTTTGGCCTTAGGACTGCCCTGGTGGCCTGGTCTGGTGAAGGGGCTGACTTACACACACACTACACTCATACACTACACTTGCACACACCTCCTAAAACCACACCCATACCTAACTTGACCTCCTGACTCATGTAGGTGATTCACATGGATGGATCTTAACCCCTAAGCCCTTGGTTAAGAGGGTTGGGAACAACATAGTGAATGCCTCAAATGAGTCCCTTCATGGCTCATGTGAGCTTGATATGGCTTCATGGCTCAACCAAAATGATTTTATTCCACTTATATTCACCCAATCTTCAATTTTCGAAATTTTCAATTTTTTACCCCCGGGACCCTACACCCGCTTAGCCTACCCAAAACCCTTGAAACTACCCAAATTTCTCAAAAATTTCTAAATCACCCAAAATTCTCTAAAATCATTCCTAAACATTTCTCTCCACTCAAATTGACCATCCATACCCAAAAATATCAAAAATTCCAAAAATACCTCCCAATACCCTCCAAATACCCAAAATACCCCTCTTGACCCAAAAATCCAGAAATTCAGAAAATTCCTAGAAAATTCCAGAAAATCCCAAATATTATCAATTTCATTTTGTTCAACTACACCATGGGCCAATTTTGTCAATTTACCCCACTTTTATTAAAACCCCCAATTTGACCCATTTTAACCCAAAGTGAACCCAATGTCAAACCAAGCCTACCCAATTGACCCAAATTCTGGTCCAATTCAATTCTAATCTTCAGTTCAACATTCCCAACTCCAATCTAGACCAAATCCAAGTTCAATTTGATTGACATTTGGATCCAATTTTACTTTTGGCCTTAAAGCCCAATTTGGACCCATGACCTAAACCTAACCCAAACTCACTCAATTCAACTCCAATTAACCCCAAATCTTTTCTAAACATTCCTTAACATCCCTAAAAACAAAACACTAACATGATTTGCCCAACATTTAAGCCCAAACCCCACTTAAATTCAACCCAAAACCAAAAAGCCCAATTTTGACCTAAACCCAAACCTAACCCAAATAAGCCCAAACCCCAAAATCAAAGCCCAACCAAAGACAAAACCTCTTTGAAACACTCCCATAAAAATTTCCCAACATTAATTTTACATCAATTTCAACCCTAGCCCAACATTGGCCCAAGTTAGCCCAATTTGACCTATATTGGCTCATTCACCAAAGAAGCCCAAATTCAACCCAATTCAAACCCAAATCACTCCCAATTTGCTCCAAGTCACTCATGACGCATCCATGAGCTAAACCCAAAAATTATTTGGCCCAAGCCTTTACTAAAATTCCATCCTAAAATCCATTTTAAAATCCAAAATCCCACTTCCCTAAACCTTCCTAAAAGCCCATTTCCACCAAATACAAAAGCCCAAAATTGGCCCTAAAGCCCACTCGACATTTCCATTTGCCATCCATTTAATCAAAGCCATTCCCTAAGTTATAATCCCATCATCAAATAATTCCAAATCAAGCCTCATGCCAAATCACCCCTAAATACCAAATTTTTTCTTAAATCCATTTCCATGAAATTGACTTGACTTTTCCCAAGCCAAAGGTGAGCCATGAAGCCATGCATGAGCCACATGGAAGCCATGAGAGCCTTTTTACATGTCACCATGCCATTTTGGGCAAAAGGAGGAGACTCTTTCCTTAATTCCTAAAGGTGATTAACCACTCCCATGATTCCACTAAATCTTGCTTAAGCTTAATTGTACTTGGATGGTGACCATTCCCCACTGATTAAGCTGACCTAAATCACTTTCTATTCAGCCTAAACCAGGCCTTGGGTGGTGCACCTAGCCCAAATGGAGGAGTTGACCAATTTGAGCCAAAATGAGCCCTCTCCCATTCCATTCTAATCCAAGCCTTTTACACATGGCATTTGCCAATTGCCTACACTAAACCCCAGCCCTGACCCACCTGAACAAGATGGTGACCAATGCCTGGACGGCCAGCCACCAGGTCGCCGAAAAACACCATGGCCGAGAGCTCACATGTGAGCCAACTTTGGAATTCTCCCTTGTTGAGCTGCTCCATGCCCAATGGCCACCATGGCTGTTCTTCCCATGCCCGAAGCAGCTCGATCCCAAGCCCTAACTCTCCACGGGAGGCCCTCCACCCTCTCCTATTTAAACACCACCCCCTCACGGCCATGAGAAGAGAGTTGCACAAACCTTGCCGAAACTCGCCAAAATTGTTCCAAACCCTCCTCCACCCTTAGAGCGAGTTGGTCCCAGGTGTCAATTTGCCCTAATCCCCACCGACAAAATCCAATTTCTCAACCGAAATTCCACCCAAAACCGGGACACTTCTCCACAGTGGATCAATCCCCAAATTTATTGGTCCTACACCTTCACCGGACCAAGAGAAGGTGTCCACCGAAGAAAGCCCCATCTCCGAGCCACCCGGTTGCTCCAGCCTCCAAGCTTTGTGATCGAGCTGTGGTCGAAATCCTACCCAGGCAATTCACCGAGACCGGGAGACTTCATCCGGAGCTCGTTGGGACGCAATCGAAGGTGACACAACCCTCAGATTGAAGCCACACTTCTCTGAGCAAAGGTATGAGCTAATTCTTCATCCCGAGCTTCTAAAGATTCTCCATTTCAAATGCTTTAATTTCAATGCATGATCACCGTATAGATGTATTCGTCTCTTCAAGACGAATCCATAGAGCATAAGAACACGAAAATCCATTGAGTATCGAGTGAGATATTAGGGATTTAGTGTGGATGGCTCTCGGGTGAGGACGCTTGGGGACGATGAATGGATGCCGTCCATTTAATACACGCGTGGATGGACGGCTCAGATTAGGTTGGATCGGCAGATGATACGCGGAAGGCGGGAGCTGGGCTGCTGACTCAAGCGGCGGCATCGAATGGGAGCGTGCCACGCGGCACTTCGGAGATGCTAAGGTTGACGCGGCGCCGACTCGGATAAATAGAAAATTAGGGATTTTCTGATTTATTTAATTCCCTAAACTTCAAAAATCCATAACTTTGTGTAGGAAAATCAGAAAAATAAAATAAAAATACCCTCTTGCTCAGTAAACAGAGGAGAATAATGTGGAAAAGAAATCATTTAATTTGATCAAGTATTTTATTTTTAATAATATATTTACTGTCTGCATTATTTTAATTGTCCATGCATATAGGAAATTCACCATGGCATGTGACCATAAGGCTTTTGAAGCCTCTGAATTTGGGAACATTTCCTAAATTTTCCAAAGTCAGAGGCCATCCCTATGAGAAGTTATTGATTTTTGAAATTCATGTTACTGTTTTGAGTATTTTAATTCCAATAATTAGCATGTTGTGAAATAAATTCTAGAAAAATTTGGTGATGTCTCTTATGACCAGAGGACCCTAGGAAAAATAGGTTTTGAGTTAACTTATTTAAAATAACCCTAATTGGCTTAAACACCCAAAATAGATCCCTAATTAATTAGAGCTAACCATACATCAAATTGACTTGAAATTAATTCTCCACTGACTTTTAGGATTAGAGGAACCCACCATAAAAATTTGAAGTCAATTGGACTTGGTTAGCCCTACTAAATGGGTTGATTAAGCCATTTAGTCAATTTGAACTTTAAAAATTCATAACTTTCAAAATACTTTTTAAAAATTCACCAAATTGGTTTTGGAGCCTCTCTGATATCAGGGGAATTTAAGAAAATTAAAATTTCAATTTTCTAAAAAATTTGATTTTTTATATTATTTTAATATTTTAATAATTAAAAAAATAATAAAAATCATAAAAATAATAAAATTCACCAAAATGTCAAATTTTGAATTTTAATCACTTAGGAACAAACCCTATATTTTTCTTAGGTCTATTTAATGAGATATTAAATTTTAAAGCCCTAAGGTAATTTAAAAATTAAAAAATACATTTTTTTTGGCATTTTCACTAAAATAATTATAATAAATCATAGAAAAATCAGAAAATTGCAAAAATTGATTCTCTGATTTCCTTGATATCAGATAGATTTTTGAAAAATATAAATTTCTTTTTTCAACCTTTATTTTTTTTTAAATTAATTAATACTCCAAAACTTAAAATAATTATAATAAAAATAATATAACTCAAAAAAATCACCAAAATTGGTCCAAGTGGTCCTCTGGTCATTAGGAATGTCCCATAATTTTCTTAAGGATAGAAACTTTCCCTTGGTCATATTATTAAATTTTCCTTGTAAATTTCTATTTTCCACTAAAAATAATTATATAAATAAATTAAATATAGAAAAATCATATTTTCTCCTCTCATGTCTTTATTGGCATATGAGTGAAGTCACATAAAAATTTCAAGTTCATTTGAGCCCAATTTAGTGAGTTATGAAATTATTAAGCTTGAAGGGTAAAATGGTAATTAAAAACTTTAACCCCTAATTAAAACTTTAGGTTTAATAAAAATTAACAAGTAAAATATTTGATCCTAATATGATTTGGATGATTGAAATTTAAATAATTAAAGGGTAGAAACCCATTAAAGAATTTAAAATTATTGAAATAAACCTTAATTAAATAATTGATTAAATTTGGAAGAATAATAAAATTGGAATTATTAAATAGGGATATTATTATTAGGAAGAGATTTATTCTTTAATTTAAAAAATCCCTAAATTAATCATTTCAATAATATTTAATTCCTAATTAAAAATGATAACTCAAATTTAAATTTTAAAATGTTAAAGGACTTAATCATTAAATTAAATTAAAAAGTTAAACTATTAAACTCTTTTAAAATTCTCAATTAAATTAAAATTAAAAATAAAATTAAATTAAAGATTAAATTAAATTAAATCAAATAAATTAAATTAAATTAAATTAAATTAAATAAATTAAATTAAATTAAATTAAATAAATAAATTGAATTAAATTAAATTAAACTAAATTAAATTTAAAAATATTAAATTAAAGATTAAATTAAATTAAATCAAACAAATTAAATCAAATTAAATTAAATTAAATTAAATAAATAAATTAAATTAAATTAAAGGAAATTAAATCAAATTAAACTAAATTAATTTAACATCAAATCAAACTAAATTAAATTAAATTAAATTAAAATTAAAATTAGATTAAATTAAATTAAAGTTAAATGAAATTGAATTAAATAACATTACCTAAGACATAAAGAAATTAAATATAAAGCAACTTGAACACTATTCCAAATTTAAACCCATTAACTTAAATTAAATCATTTGAATACCAATTTGCCCTCGAAAGCATTGGTTATTATAACTCCTAAACAGAACATTAAATGAAATGTAACTTCACCTATAGGATATTCAAATGTCCTAGTTCACTGAGCAAGATAACAACATAACTTGAATTCCAGGACGATTAATTCATTTATATAATTAAATTCATTTGGACTTAAAACAATCCTAGAAATATTGAAAAGATGTTTAAGATTTGTCTTAAGCACTTCCTCGATATGATAGGATGTTCATAAGAACAATTGAACTTAATTATTCTTTGATGAAGAAAATCGTCCTCAAACCAAAACACAAAGACCTAGACGTCATAGGAAATGACTAGCTATAGGATTAGGAATTTGGTAGAAAACCATTACCCTTCCCTTAGCTTTACCTAGGAACTTGTTTAAATATTCTAATTGTGTTTTAAGTGCAGCTTGGGATGACGGGAAGACCCTCCGGGTACGCTTTTATTTTATTGCAATTTACATTATTGCAATTTCTTTAATTGCATCGCACTTACTTTTTCTTGCATGATAAACAATCGTTGCATGAAAACCCACACCTTTAGGATAGTCCGTAAAATTGAAACCAAAACTAAATTAAAAGTCATTACAAGATAAAATTCACCGCCACAACATTTCAAAATATAAAACAACTCAAAATTTAATCACAAAAAGAACACAAAACTACAATTACAACTAAATTAAAACGTCCTGTTGGATGATCGGGAATACCTCAGATGATGTAACCTACGTGTTGCTAACGGGGTTTCCCACGGTCTAAATGAAAGTGTGGAACTCATTCGGTTGAGTTTAGCAAATTCATCCGGACTAAGTGAATCCGATAAAAATAACGATGCCTGGAAGGATGGAACCGTGGGATCTTAACCGGTGTCGTTATAATCAACCTTAAGATTTGTTTTAATTAAAACACAAAAACACTTGGAAATTAAGACTTCTCTAAACCAAAACACTTCTCTCATCTCCTGATTTATGACTTCTAAAACTAAACCTCTGCAACAACAAGGAGCTTGGAGCATGGTGGGCAGCATGGCCATCGTCGTCAGCAAAACTTGAATCTACATCAGCAAAACTTTCCTAGAATTAAACAACAAAGCCATAGGACTTCGAGGTAGTTTGCCTAGTGCAACATAAATCCTCAAACTTTTGTTAGGCATTTGCATTGCAAATTAAGCCCTGACCGGTCTTAGGATTCCGAGGTAGTCGTCCGATACGACATAAACCCTCACAAATTCCAGGCCATTTGTATTATCATGTCATACGGATATAAGTCCTAATTAACTAAAACTGGCAAGATCAAAACATTAAATAAACATTAGGACTTTCATAAATCCAAGCCAAACAATAGGATAGTCGGGAAATTACCGAAGTTCGCTTCGAATCTGTAATTTCTCCTACTTTTCTTCCTTTGAATTCCCAAAACAAAATGTTCCAAACTTGATCCATTCCCTGTTGAAATTCCAAAATTCAATCCTTTGAAAACTTAAACTTTAAAATTCTTGAGAGCAGAACTACTAATTATTATCGAGAGTTTACTTAGGTGATTCCCGTCACTTAAGATGTAATTAAATATAGGGGCTTGCCCTTATAGGGAATTTTAAAGAACCACGGTAATATAAACCCTGTTTAATGTTTTTCATATTAAGCAGGGGAATTTGTCGGCACATAAAATTGGTTCGCAGACGAAACAGATGTCACAAATCTTTTAGTTTATTTAATCGAGCCCCACCATCAAGCAGTGTGTTTATCCTTAGGGATAGATACACGGTTTGTAGTGAGGTGCTCGTTTATATAAACTATTTGGGATGTGAGATCAGTTTGATTTCATATCTTAAAATTTTCAAATTTAAAATTATTTTCAAAATCAAATACTACTTTTAAAATTATATATATTTAAACTAAATTTAAAATCTTAAAATTCGCCGACAATTTCTGTTAGGCGACCCCTTTTCTAAATACAACAAACCCTAAAAATAATGCCGACAGCCTGTGATGTTATTGCATGCTGCATATGTATGGTAGTGTGTTAGGGCGCTTTTTTGCAGGGAGCCATGCTTATTTATACACACACAGGTACCACTATGGGGGGAGCAAGTGATGATTTCTAATCCTTTTACTTGCAGGTGCTATTAGCTCCCCCATTTATAAAGCATGGCTCATTATACGTCATTTGCATGTGGGCTTTCCACTAACACTTGTTTTCATGCAGGATTGAGTCTTTTTATTTTCCTTTGTACTTTTAGAGTCTAGGAGAGTCCTGTAGCAGAAATAAGATACGGGCACGGGTTCCGAGGCATTTTGCGCAGGAACCACGTGGAGGGGACTAGGAGCAGATGCTCGTGCCCCGTATCTTAATTCTGCATTTTTATATTGATGTATCGAATTAGGATCGGGCATGTATATGCGGAGTCCGGCCACATTTTTCTTTTTCTGGATTATGTTGCCAGTCCAGCGACATTTTGGCCTCTTTTATTTTATTATGGAGTGCTTTCTTTCTTGTTTTTATTGCATATTTGCACGCCTGCATGTGTTTTCCTTGTTTTTTTCTGTGATCTGGGATTTTGCGATATCATTTATGCTCTTTAAGGACCCTAAAATTGTCAACTTTATATGTTCAAAAAGTCCTAATAAAATATTCAAGATAAATGAATTTTAGGATTAAAATATTTAAGATTTTAAAATAGGCACTTTTACTTTCTTGCATGGCCTTCGGGCCGGATTTTAAATGGTTTGCATTGCATGGCTATCACCCAAGTCATACTAATAGGGCCTCCACATTACTTAAGGACCGCTCTAGATAACTGCATTCATATTTGCATGTTCCGAGGAGGAGTCCCCGTGCTTTTCCAATCTGACTGGCCCAACATACCTTTATAGGTGGTTGTCTAGTGCGCCTAGGGTGTTAGAAGGCTCCCCGACCCAGACGGGGTGTAAGTCCTTTTGTTTGGAGCGTTTGCAGCTTTGTAGCTGAACCTCGCTTTCTCTTCTTTCCTGAGGCATCCTTGCCACTTTGGTAGGTGTGAGACCCACCTCTTGGAGCTCCAGCTTATAGTCATAGGATAGAGTTTCCTTCCTTTGACCTTAGGGCTACCGAGGTCCCTGTGGATAATGCAATTCTTGGATTGCTGACCTGGGATCTCAGGATGTGTTGGGTCTACTACCTTCACGTTCGGGAAGACTTAGGGTCCTACTGCTTTGGATGACGGGTTTGTGATACCCGACTTGGCTACCTCTACCCCTTTAGGATTACTCCTTCCTTCCTTTGACTACCCCTGTTGAGCCCTTTCGCTCCTTGACTTCGTTGATATCATTTTGAAGGCCCGAGGCCAATGAGCTGCTGCCCGTTTGGGATACGATGATTTGTCCTCTGCCCTTATGGCCCGAACGTGCTTTGACGTGTTGGGACACCCCCGTCAAGATGATTTAGGTTATTCTGTGGGTTTCGTATGCTGATGAGCCGCTACCCCATTTTGGATGTGAGAGACTCACTCTCTGCCTGATGGCTTAGCGAGAGCTTTGAAGCCTCGAGACATTCCCACACGGAATAATCTCCCTTTGATTGCCTTTACCCCAGGTCTATGATAATATAAAGAGAAACTCCTTCTATCGAGAGTATTCTTGGGTATCCCCCAAGATGTAATTAACCAGTAGGAATACATTCCTCTGGGAGTGCTCTTGACCCCGTAACGTGTACATACACTCGACTCTCCGGTTATGGGTAGTCTACGTAGATACTTCTTTCGCGGATATTGGTTCAAGGTGCCTCTGCCCGATCTTGTTTGGGCGGACATGCTTGACTTATCCTTGCGAGGTTTATTGCACCTAGACTCTCCATGTTTTTCTTTTCTCTTGTTTGTCACTTTGTTGTATGTCCCTTCTTATTCAGTTCCTCTCCTCTTCGAATCACTTATTTGATTTGGGAGGGAGATTTATTCGAATAAGGGAAGTATACGACGACCGACAAGCTGGCGAATCCTTTTAAAATAAAAAAAGAGAAAAAGAATGGCGAAAACAAGGCCATCTGTGTGGAAATAGAGTGATTTTTCAAATTTATGTGTCTGTTTTGATGTTTTAAATCCAGTAATTAACATGTTACTTAGAAAATTCTACAAAAATTTGGGAGGTATCTTATGACCAGAGGACCCTAATAAAATTATGGTTTGGTTTAATTCCTTAAAAATAACCCTAATTGGCCTAAACACCCAAAACAGAGTTTTAATTAATTAGGGTTAACCACACATCAAAATTACTTGAAAATAACTCTCCACTATCACTTAGGATGCAGAGAACCTCATATAAAAATTTGAAGTCAGTTGGAAATAATTTAACCCATTAAATGAATTATTTAAGTTGTATGACCACTTTTAAAATTAAAAAATTCATAAAACCTGAAATACACTTCAAAAATTCACCAAAATGGTTTTGTGGGCTCTCTGATATCAGAGGAGTCTAGAAAAATTAAAATTGGAATTTTCTTATTAAAAATTAAAATTCACCAAAATGGTTTTGTGGGCTCTTTTTATTTTTAATCATATTTTTAATATTTCAATAATTAAAAACTAATAAAAATCACAAAAAATATTAAAAATCACAAAAATGTCACATTTTGACTCCTAACCACTTAGAAACAAACCAAATATTTTTCTCAAGTCTATAGGTTAAGAAATTGAATTTTAAAGGCTTAGGACAATTTTTTATATTAAAAAATGAATTTCCCCACATTTTAACATTATTAATTCTAATAAATCAAAAAAAATCAGAAAATCCAAAATTTACTTCTCTAGACTCCCTAAGGTCAGAGAGATTTATAAAAAATGTAAAATTTAATTTTCAACTTTAGTTTTATTTTATAATTAATTAATACCTCAAAACTCAAAATAATTATAATAAATAAAATATGACTAAAAAATCACCAAAATTATTCTAGGTGGTCCTCTGGTCAGTAGGGACATCC
The DNA here is from genome assembly GCA_022702705.1 of Papilionanthe hookeriana x Papilionanthe teres. Lineage (NCBI taxonomy): Eukaryota > Viridiplantae > Streptophyta > Magnoliopsida > Asparagales > Orchidaceae > Papilionanthe > Papilionanthe hookeriana x Papilionanthe teres. The sequence continues at coordinate 171,407,345 of CM040424.1, forward strand.
CACAATTTTTTTAAGGATAGAAACCTCACCATGACCATGATGTTCAATTTTCATTGAAAACCCTCATTTTCTCACAAAAATAAATATATAAATTATATTAAATTCAGAAAAATCATATTTTCTCATCTAGTGTCTTAATTGACATATGAGTGAAGTGACCTAAAAATTTTAGATTCATTTGAGCTTAATTTGATGAGTTATGAAATAAATAAGCCTAAAAGGACATAAATGTAATTGAAGGATCTTAACCCTAACTAATACTTTAGGTTTAATCAAAAGCGAGGGTAAAATATCTAATTTTAACTTTCTCTTGGGTAAAATATAAAGATTTAATAGAATTGAAACAATTTGAACACTGTTCCAAACTTAAAATTATTAATTAAAATTTTTTAATTAAACCAAATCACTTCAAAATCATCAATTCCAATTTTCTAATTAAGAATTGTTAAAATCTTCAACAAATTAATTTTCCCCTAAAGGCTTTCATTATCATAACTCTTAAATAATGTATTAAATGAAATGTCACTTCACTCATAGGATAATCAAACATCCTAGTTCACTGAGTAAGAAGCAAAACATAACTAAATCTCTTGAATGATTAATTCACTTGTACGATGAAATTCATTTGGACTCAAAATAATCTCAGAAGTATTGAAAAGATGTTTAGGACTCGTCCTAAGCACTTTCTTAATAGGATGAAATGTTTTAGAAGAACAATTGAACTTAATTGTTCTTTGGTGAAGAAAATCATCCTTAACAAACATAAGAACCTATACATCATAGCAATTGACTAGCTATAGGATTAGGATTTTGGTAGACAACCAAAGCCTTCCCTTAGCTTTACCTAGGTGTTTTCTTGCAATTATATAAATGCTTTAACCTGTGTTTTAAGTGTAGGTTAAAGTGATAGAAATGCTTCCCAGTTACGCTTTTAGTTCATTGCAATTTATTTACCAACACTGTACTTTACTTCTCTTGCATGTTAAACAACAATGTCACCCTGCATGAAAACTGAAACCTTTAGGATAGCCACAAAACTGAAACCCAAAATTAAATTAAAAGTCACAACAAGATAAAATTCACTGCCACAACATTACAAAATATAAAACAACTCAAAATCACAAACAGAACAACAAAACTACCAACTAAATTAAAACGTCTCGTTAGATGATCGGGAATACCTCGGATGATGTAACCCACGTGTTGCTAACGAGATTTCCCACGGTCTAAATGAAAATGTGGAACTCATTCAGTTTATTTTAGAAAATTTATTTGGAATAAGTGAATCTGATGAAAATAACGGTGTCGGGATGATGGAACCGTGGGATCTTAATCGGTTCTGTTTAACCAACTTTAAGATTTGTTTTTATTAAAACATTAAAAATATTTGGCATGTTGCTAACGAGATTTCCCATGGTCTAAATGAAAGTGTGGAACTCATTCAGTTGAGTTTAGCAAATTCATTTGGACTAAGTGAATCCGATGAAAATAACGGTGCCAGGATGATGGAACCGTGGGATCCTAATCGGTTCTGTTTAACCAACTTTATGATTTGTTTTAATTAAAACATTAAAAAGATTTGGACTTTAAGATTTCTCTAAACCAAAACACTTCTCTCATCTCTTGATTTTAACTTTCTAAAACTAAACTTCTGCAACAACAAGGAGCTTGGAGCATAGTGGGCAGCATGGCCATTGTCGTCAGCAAAACTGAAATCTACATCAACAAAACCTTTCTTAGAATTAGATAACAAAGCCATAGGATTTCGAGGTAGTTTGGCTAATGCAACATAAATCTTCAACTCTTCGTTAGGCATTCGCATAACCTTGTTATGTAAATTAAGCCTTAATCGGTCTTAGGACTCCGAGGTAGTCATTTGGTACGACATAAACCCTCAAATCTTCGAGGCTATTTGTATGATTATGCCAAATAAATATAAGTCCTAATTAAATAAAATTGGCAGGATTGCAACATTAAATAATATTCTTAAATTCAAGCGAAACAAATAGGATAGTTTGGGAAGTTGCCAAGATTCTTCTTGGATCTCCAGCTTCCTCTACTTCTCTTCTTTTGGATTCCTGAAATTAACTGTTCCAAATTTCAGCTATTCCCTATCAAAATTTCCAAAGTCCAATCCTTTGAAAACCTTAAACTTTGAAATTCTTGAGAGCAAAACCACTGATCATTATCGAAAGTATTCTTATGTGATTCCCATAATTTAAGATGTAATTATCTATAGGGGCTTGCCCTTATAGTGAACTTTAAGAACCCAAGTAATATAAACCTTGTTTAATTAATTTATATTAAATAGGGGAATTTGTCAGCTTATAAAATTAGTTCACAAACCAAACGGATGTCACAATTCTTCTAGTTTATTTAATTGAGCCCAATCATCAAGTAGTGTGTCTATTATTTGGGATAGATACACAGTTCGTGATGCGGCTCTCGTTTATGTGAACTATTTGGGATGTGAGATCGGTTTGATTTTATATCTTAAAATTTTCAAACTTAAAATTATTTTCAAAATAAAATATTACTTTCCAAATTATATATATTTATTTAAATTTAATTTAAAACCAAAAAATATGCCGACAGACACCACGCAGAATTAAATTCTGAACACATGGTGAATACCAGTCAAAAGGCAATTCCATTAATTCAAATGAAGTGAAATCTTCAAATTTTACATCATTTTCAATTTTGGAAAAAGAAGCACCACGGTAAAACTTAATCGGCTTAGCACCTCCATTATGCACTTCCTTTACCACCATACCCTCGACCTTACTAGGGTGGATCGGGGTTAGGGTCATAGTATGTACATAATGATTAATCTTGCCGTAGATTGATCTGTATTCTTCATTCTTTTCATCTTCGAGAGAAATCTTGAACTGGGGTTTCCTTTGGCTTATCTTCATTGCTTCTTTCTTGATTTCTTCATCTTCTTCTTCAGAACTATTCTCCCAATCAACATCGATGATTGGCATCTTCTGTTCAACTGTTCCATCATTTCTTCCTCGACCTCATCCCCGGCCTCGACCTCGGGTGCGAGTTCTGGAGAAACCTTCACCATCTCGTCTTAAGGGAGTGGTGAGTAACTATTGACCAAGAATTTCAAGCTCTTCATCATCTCGAACTTCTTTTGCTTCATTTAGTATGTCATTTCTGGAAAAGATAGTTTTCTTCGGAGGCGCGTAGTAGGCTACATCTTCGTGGATTCATATTTAATGCACGGAGAACGGTTGCAAGTCACCTTTGATACACTGTTCTTGTCCTCCTTAATAATACTTTATGCACTGGTGCAGAGATGACAGTACCATCCAGTTTTCATGGATCCACGGCCGACCCAGTAGAGCATTGAACGATGTTTCAGAATCAATTATGTGGAATTTTGTAGTTGTCTTTGCCAAATCACTGATCATCATTAATAGTGTTATCGATCCAAGAGCTCTTTCTCCTTTCTGGTTGAAACCTCTCAGCATCAGCCTTTCTGCTTCGAGATCATGGGCATCAATCTCTAAATAGACTAACGACCAAAGGTTCATTATGTTAATTGATGCTCCCGGATCAACTAACACTCTGGAGAGTGTGAATTTTCCAATACTGATTGAAATATACAACAGTCGATTGTGATCAGCTGTTCCAAGTAGCAAATCATTGTTCGTGAAAGTAACACCGCGTTATTCTCTTAACGAGTAAACCTCGTCGAAGGAATTACCGGCCATTTGAGCCAAGCAAATTTCTGGATCAAGTAAAGCCTTTATCAGAGTTTCTCTCATCTCCTTTGACAGGATCAGAGCGTCGTAGATGCTCTATTTGGCTGGTAGCTTCCTAAGATGGGCTAGCACGTTATAATCCACCTTGTTACCAAGCTCTTAAATTTCTTGTCGAATGAACAATTCTTCTACTAAGGTTGACTCTTCTTGAGCAACCACCTGCTTTCCTTTATCCTTTGGACTCATTCTCGAGGGGTAGCACTTTTCCACTCCTTAGATTGACTTATGTTATTTCTTCTGAATTTAATGTCAAGTCTGTCAATGTCTCCTCTCGAATCGAAATGACTGGCTCTTCTTGAGTTGCTTCAGAATCTGACAATTCTAATTTTATCATGATCGTAGCTCCTCTAAATTCATAAATAGACTCGTCGCTTCTTGAGCTTTCGTAGCCATTCTTGTGAATGTCTCATCTTTCGTCAGGGTCATCGAGGTTTTGTATGATTTGAGAATCGCTATTCATATTGAAATTGAGATCCGGATTAGGTTGGTTGTCGTTAGTTACATAATGGTTAGAGACAGTCAGACAGTAGCCAACACCATAACACTTATCATTATAAGATACCGCCAGGGCGAGCAAATAATCTTATAGAGTCTGAGGTTCGAGGAATTTCTCGCCTGAATCAGAAACAACCATCCTAGGAAAAGCAGCCCCTACTCTACCCTTCGGAGCCTCAGTATTCTCTTCTTCCATGATCTCCTCCTCCTTCTGGGGCGGTTCTTCAATCGCAAGCGATAGTGTCGGCTTAACAGGTTTTAAATTCTGAGTTGAAGCCCGCACCGAAGTGGCCTAGATGTGATCCAAAATTTTCTTCGAAGACTTCTTCCAGACAGTACTCCACCCATCATCAGTCATGTACGGGTCTATCGGAACAATACGATCCGTTGAAATAACATTAACGGAACCTTCTATTTGGGGCTCTTTCATGTATTCCTTCAGGATCGTTATGTTCCCTTTCTGAAGATTATCCCCGAGCCAATTCTTAAAGGTAAAACAGTCTTCTATCTTATGTTCGAGCATCCTATGGTAGGGATAGTAATTTGGATGGTCCTTCTTGTCGACTTCTTCAGGCCTCTTTGGCTCTGGTAGCTGAAAGTTAGGTGTCTTAATCAAATTGTGAAATATCTTGGCCACTGATTCAGTCTTGAAGGGGTATTCCTTATTCAAAAGCTCCTTCATGCTGTATAATGGGCGAGGCGGTGGTTGATCATGTTGTCGTGATTGATAACTTGGTCGAGGCTGTTGATAGCCCTGCTGAGGTTGCTGATAGCTCTGCTGAGGTTGTTGGTAAGTCCGTTGTGGTGGTTGATAACTTGGTTGTGGCAACTCTGGTTGTATCTGCACTGGCTGTTTACTTTTATCCACTACAGCGACGATTCCTGATTTCTTCTTGAAAGCTTTCACGGGCTTCTGCATATCTGTCTTGTTAACAAAACTTTATTTTTTTGCCTCTTCCTGCAAGCTCCCGGCCTTGCTAAGCAACTTCCCGACTATCCTATTGTTTGGCTTCGATTTGTGAGAATTATTTAGTCTTTAGATCTTACAAATTTTAATTAATTAGGATATATATTTATATGACATAATCACACAAAAAACCTCGAAGATGTGAGGGTTTATGTCATACCAAATGACCACCTCGGAGTCCTAAGACCGGTTAGGGCTTAATTTGCATAATGTGACTATGCAAATGCCTAACGAAGAGTTGAGGATTTATGTTGCACTAAGAAAACAACCTCGAAATCTTATGGCTTTGTTATTTAATGCTAAGAAAGGTTTAGCTGATGTAGATCCAAGTTTTGCTGATGAAGATGGCTGTGCTGCCCACTATGCTCCAAGCTACTTGTTGTTGTAGAGGTTTAGTTTTAGAAGGTGAAAATCAGGAGATGAGAGAAGTGTTTTAGTTTAGAAGAGTCTTAAGGTTCAAATGTCTTAATGTTTTAATTAAAACAAATCTTAAAGTTGATTAAGCAGGACCGATTAAGATCCCACGGTTCTGTCATCCCGACACCGCTATTTTCATCGGATTCACTTAGTCCAAATGAATTTGCTAAACTCAACTAAATGAGTTCCACACTTTCATTTAGACCGTGGGAAATCTCATTAACAACATGTGGGTTACATCATCCGAGGGATTCCTGATCATCCAACAAGACGTTTTAATTTAATTGTAGTTGTAGTTTTGTTGTTCTGATTGTGATTAAATTTTGAGTTGTTTTATATTTTGAATATTATGGCGATTAATTTTATCTTGCATTGATTTTTAATTTAGTTTTGGGTTTTGGTTTTGTGGCTATCCTAAAGGTTTTAGCTTTCATGCAGGGTGACATTGTTGTTTAACATGCAAATTTTACAAGAAAGAAAGTACAACGCAGGTAAATAAAGTGCAATAAAATAAAAGTGTACCTGGCGGGTCTTCTCGTTATTCCAGGCTGCACTTAAAACACACGTCAGGGCATTCAAATACTTACAAGAAATACCTAGGTAAAGCTAAGGGAAGGTTCTGGTTGTCTTCCAAGATCCTAATCCTATTGCTAGTCAATTCCTATGACGTCTAGGTTTTTGTGTTTAGTTAAGGATGATTTTCTTCAACAAAGAACAATTAAGTTCAATTGTTCTTCTAAAACATCCCATCATATTGAGAAAGTTCTTCGGACGAGTCCTAAACATCTTTTCAATGCTTCTGGGATTATTTTGAGACCAAATGATTTTTATTGTACAGATGAGTTAATCATCCAAGAATTTAATTAAGTTTGTTTCTTGCTCAGTGAACTCAGAAATTTGATTATCCGATGAGTAAATTGACAATTGACTTGATGCTTTATTTAAATGTTATAAATGTGGGAGCCTTAAGGGGCAAATTAGTTTATTAAGGAATTTAACCGTTAAAGTTGAGTTAAGGATTTAAAACAATCCAAATTAAGTGTAAGGCTTCAGATTGATTCATAAATCTTTTAAAATCATTTAGTTTGAAAGAGGTGTTTAAATCAATTAATTTTATTAAATTTTGATAATTTGATTTTAATTAACTATAGTACTTTAGGTTGGCATTAATTGGTTTAATTTTCACATTTTTAATTATGAATTGTTTCAAGATTTTTTAATGTTTCAAATTTATTTTAAGTTTGATCTTAATTAAATGTTTTAAATTTATTTTTATTTGATTATTAAATCATTTAATGTTTTAAGATTTAATTTAATTAGAGATTATTTCCTTTTTAATTATTAATTTCAATCATCATCATTTGAATTAATTAAGGATTGAATACCATTGAATTAATTCAATTAGGGACTTTAAATTAAAGAATTGGTATCTTCTTAGGTCATATCCCTAATCTTCATAATCCAAAATTTTAATTATTCTTCCAAAATTTTAATGATTTAATTAATTAAAGTTTCATTTTTATATTTTCAAAGTGATTAATGGGTTTCTACACTTTATTCCCTAAATTTCAATCATCCAAGAGAAGATTAAGATCAAATATTTTACCCTCCCTTTGATTAGGCCTAAAATATTAATTAGGGTTAAAATCCCTCAATTACCTTTATGCCCTCTTTAGCACCTTCCCTTCATAACTCACTAAATTGAGCTCAAACGAACTTGAAATTTATATGTCACCTTACTCACATGTCAATTAAGACATTAGAGGAGAAAATGTGATTCTTCCATTTTTAATTTAATTTATATAATTATCTTAAGGAAAAATAAGGGTTTTCAATAAAAATTCAGCAACATGACCAAGGTAAAGTTTTCATCCTTAGGAAAATTATAGGATGCTCCTTCTGATCAGAGGACCACTTGGACTAACTTTGATGATGTTTTGAATTATATTTTATTTTTTATAATTATTTCATGTTTTAGGGTATTAATTAATTATAAAATAAAATTATAGTTGAAAATTAAGTTTTATATTTTTCAAAAATCTTTCTGACCTTAAAAAACTCAGAGAAGAAAGTTTTATATTTTTCTGATTTTTGGTTGCTTTATAGGAATTATTTTAGTGAAAAGTTAAGAAAATCCAATTTTAAATTTTAAAATTTATCCTAAGCCTTTAAAAATTAATATCTTAACTTAGAGACTTAGGAAAATTAAGGGAATGGTTCCTAAGTGATTAGGAGACCAAATGTGACATTTTTATGATTTTTAATATTTTTGTGATTTTTATAATTTTTTAATTATTAAAATATTCAAAAATGAGTTAAAAATGAAAATTTTTGAAAAATCCCAATTTTAATTTTCTTAGACTTCTCTGATATCAGAGAGGCCTCAAAATTCATTTAGTGGATTATTTAGGTGTATTTTAGAATTTATGAATTTTTAAATTTCTAAAATGGCCATGTAATTTGAATAATTCATTTAGTGGGTTAGATTGTTTCCAATTGACTTGAAGTTTTTATGTGGGGTTCCTCTGGCCCTAAAGGTCAGTGGAGAATTTTTTTCATGTAAATTTGATGTGTGGTTATTTCAAATTAATTTGATTTCATTTTAGTGGTTTTAGCCAAATTAGAGTTTGTATTAATGAATTAAATCAATTACAATTTTCATAGGGTCCTCTAGTCTATAGGTACTTCCCCTAATTTTTCTAGATTTTTATAATCAACATGATAATTTTCACAATTAATTTTCAAGAACATGTTGGTGAACTTAGAAAAAAGATAACTTCACATAGACATAGCCACTGGTCTTAAAAAATTTAGGAAATGTTCCCAAGGTCTGAGGCTACAAAAACCCTATGGTCTCATGCCATGGTGAATTATGTATGCAAATGGAGAATAAAAACATCATAGAGAGTATTTAAATCATTAAAAATCATAGACTCAACAAATTAACTTAATTCCTTCCACATTATTCTCCTCTGTTCACTAAGCAAGAGGTTATTTTTATTTTATTTTTATGATTTTTCTATGCCAAGATATGAATTTTTGAATTTCTGGCTATTTAATTAAATTTAGAAAATCCCTATTTTTCTACTTAAACATTTTAGCGCCAATTCATCCTCGGTAGCTCCGAAGTCCCTCGCGGTGCTTCCCCGTTCGACGCTGTCATTTGAGTCAGTGCCATGCGGCCGACAGTTCATGTATTGTAGCTGGTCATCCATTTGATACACGCGCGATCCGATGGTTGCTGGTCATCATCCCCGTCTGGTGTGTCCCAAGAGCCATCCACCATAGAACCTTAAGATCTCGCTCATCTCAACCAAATTACATGACATTGGATCCTATCTGTTCGTTTAAAAGAGAGCTACAAATCCATACGGGTAATAGGACTTGAAATCAAGTAAAGCAAAATAGGGAATCGCTGGAAGCTTGGGCTAAGGAGAAGTTTCCATACCTTGGCCCAAGAGGTGAAGCCTTGATTGGATGTGTTCGGCACGTTCGCTAGAGTCCAAGGAGTCTACAGATTGAGCCTCTAGTCCTGGTGAATTTCCTAGGTATGATTTCCACCAAACCCAATTTCAAGCTTTGGTCTTCAGCACAAATGGGTGGCCTGGTGAAGGGGCTTCCACTGGGGAATCTCTCTTGGTCTGGTGAAGGTGTGGGTGAGTTTACTTTGGTTTCTGTGGAGGTTTGGTGAATGTCCTATTTCAGCTTGAGAATTGAGCCCTGAAATCGAGCTCAATCAATGGGGATGAGGGTAGGAGAATAGTGGGGAACTTCTTCTCTGTTTTAGGGGAATAGTTTAGGCCGCTTGTATGGAGGTTTTGAGAGACTTGATTTCAGCCAACCTTTTGGCCGTGGAGGATGGCTATTTAAATAGCCCTGGTTGGAGAGCCTCCCAGAGCCAATTGAGGGTTGGGATCAGCTGCCTAGAGGAGGAGAAGAAGAGCTCCAGAGACCATTGGCCATGGGACAACTCATCAAGGGAGTTTTAAATTTTTTAAATCAAATGGGTGCTCACGAGTGTGGTGATTTCCAGCGACCCAGGTGGCTGGCCGGCAGGCATGGGTCACCATCTTGACCAATGAGGTCAGGGTTGGGGTTTGGTGAGTTCAATTGCCTTTGAACTTGTATCATAGTTTTTATTTAAATGGAATGGTGGAAGGGTGAATTTTGAGCTTAATTGGGTTTAAACATGGTTTGGGTTAGGTTGATCCTCCCAAGGTTTAGTTTAGGCTGAGGGAAAGTCTTTTGGGTCTGCTGGATTGGAGTGGAGAAATCTCCCTCAAGATCATTTGGAATAATTTTGGGTTAAGGGGAATCATGGAAAGGGTAAAAATGTTTATTCATGGATTAGAAAAGAGCTCTCCTCTCTTACCAATAATGGATTGATGAGGAGTCCAAGTCTTTCATGGCCCTCATGTGGCTTGTGCATGCTCAATGGCTCCATTTGGCTTGGTAATGGCTTAGCTGACATTGAATAAAAATGGGTTTTAGGGATTCTTAACATTTAGGGGTAATTTGGCATGAGGCTTGATTTAGAATTATTTGATGATGAAATTGGAACTTAGGGAATGATTTTAATGAAATGGATGATTGAAAGAGATGTCATGTGGGCTTGGATTAAAAAATTGGGCTATTGAAATTGTTTTGGATGGGCTTTTAAAATGTTTTAAGGAGATGGTCCTTTAAAGTTTTAAAATAAACTTCGGGATAAACATTTGGTAAAAAGTTATGGCAAGTAAATGTTGCATTTAGTTCAGGAGTGTGTCATGAAGGTTTAAGAAAACATTTGGGGTCACTTGGAGTTGAATTAGATTTAATTTGGGCCTTTCAATAATAAGGTCAACGTGGGTCAAATTGGGCTAACTTGGCTAAGGTTGGGCTATTGTTGGTTTTGATGTAAAATTAATGTTTTAAAAAGTTTATGGAGGTGTGAAGAAGAGTTTTCAATTTTGGTTGAATCTTGATTTTGGGATTTGGGCTTGTTTGGGTTCATGATTGGTTTAGGCCAGTTTGGGGAATTTTGGATTGAGTTAGGCTTGGGTCGAGTTTGGGTCCAAAAATTTGGTAAATTAAGTTAGATTTTTTGCCTGTGGGGATGTTAAGAAGGTTTGACAACAAATTTGGGGAAAATTGTGTGACATTTGGATTCAATTTGGGATGGATTGGGCTAATTGGTCACTTTGGGCCTTAAGGGCCCATTTGGCATTTTTGATCAAATTGGGTTACATTGAAACAATTGGGGTATGTGGATGTTGAAGAAAATGATGTGGATAATATTTTGGAATTTTTTGGATTTTTGAGAATTTTTTGAATTTTTGAAATTTTAGGCTATTTAGGGTACAAGGAGAGTAAGGGTATTAGAGGCTATTTTTGGAATTTTTGGTATATATCGTCATGAATGATCAATTTGAGTGGTGTGCAATGTTTAGGATTGATTTTGAGAAATCTTGGTTAATTTAGGCAATTTTGGAGATTTTGGGTAATTTTAAGGGTATTTGGTAGGTTTTGTGGGTTCAGGGCCGCGGGGGTCAAAAATTGAAATTTGGGAAAAAGGAAGATTGATTAAATGTGAGTAAATTGAAAACATTTTGGTTGAGCCAAGGAGCCATGTTAAGCTCACAAGAGCCATGAGAGGACTCATCTTAGGCACTCAATATGTTGTTCCTAACCCTCTTAGCCAGGGGCTTAGGGGTTGAGGCCCATCCATATGAGTTACCTACATGAGTCAGGGAGTTGAGTTGGGTGAGAGTGGTTTTAGGGTTTAGAATGTATGTGAGAGTGTAGCGTGTGCAAGATGACCCTCACCAAGATAAAGCCACCCAAGATAATCCTAAGGCCAAGGAATCCTATTGGAACTCATCCTTGAACCTCCACATTTGACTTTTAACCTTCCAAAGGGGCTTGAAGGTTTATGGTCATTTGTGTGGGGTTCAAGAAGAGTTAAGAGGTGTTTGAATTTCTAAATGGTAGGCTCTATTTCTAATCCTCTAGGATAGTCAAAGGGAAAACCTATGGCTAAATCCTAAGCACTAAGAGGAAAGGAAAGACCTCACCAAAAATGAGGTCAACAAGCTTACCATCAATAAGCCAATTGTCAAGCAAAAAATCCACATTACATTCTCCAACATCCTAAACGTAGCAATCTTCCGCATCTTGTCTTATACTCAATAAAGCCTTCCAAATCCTTGAATCACCCATCTTCTTGGTAATCAACAAAGGATGCAAAGATTTACAATACTTAATCATCATAAACATTACCCAAAGAGAACTTCGATTTCAAAAATTCATCCATAATTTACAAAAGGATTTAAAGCCCAAACCACCAGCATCAACCGACATACAAAGTTTCTCCCATTTCCACCAATGTATTTGTTTATTTTTTCCTTCCCATATAAACCTATTGAGAAGCCTTTCAAGAGTAGTTTGAGTACTCTTTTTCATTTTCAAAATTTGTAACATATACATGGGAAATGAAGATAAAATGCTTTGAATCAGAGTAATCCTACCACTAGTAGAAAGAAACACATTCGTCCAACAAGAAATTTGATTAGAGACTTTAGCAATGATTTCATCAAATTGATTTTGAGGTTTTCTGCCATTTATCAGCTGGACACCCAAATATTTAACAGGAAGACTAGTAGCCTTGAAAGAAGTAAAATCCTTCATCCAATTCTTGTTAGATATAGATACTTTCTTCTTGAAATTGATTTGACACTTGCTGTAATTAGCCGTAAGTCTAGAAAGCTCATAAACAAATTCAAAAGTCAAACAACCTTCTTGACAGCAATTCGAGAAGCATTAGAAAATATAATCACATCATCCACATATATAATGTGTCCAATGTGGAAATTCGCTCTATTAGCATACCAAATATATCTGTGACAATTATAAGCCTTGTTGAAATGTTTCGAAAGATAATCCATAGCTAGAATAAAAATAATCGGAGAAAGAGGATCTCCTTGCTTAATTCCTCGAGAAGCTTGGAAAAACCAACCAAACTACCATTTATCAAAAGTGTATAATAATTTGTATGCAACCAACGATCAATCAATGTGCAGAAATCAACAGAAAATCCCTTAGCCTTTAAAACCACGATAATAAATTTCGAATTTAAAGTATCATTGGCTTTAGAAAGATCCATTTTAAAGATCCCATTTCCACCTCGACACGATCTATCAAGATGTAATAAAAGCTCTTGAGCTAATAGAACATTGTCAGCAATCCTTCGACCCTTTGTAAAAGCTGATTGGCTCAAAGAAATAAGATTTGGTAATACATTTTGAAGTCTAAAAACAATAATCTTACTAATGATTTTGGAAATCACCGTGGTAATAGCTATAGGTCTAATTATCTCAACCACTATTCATCACATCTTTAAGAACAAGAGTGATTGAAGTAACTGCAAAATACTTCGGCATATCCATACCTTGAATAAAAGCTTGAACTGCCACAATAACTGCATTTCTAACAATTTGCCAAGATTTAATATAAAAAGTTGAAGTGTATCCATCCATACCAGTAGCTTTCTCTCGATCAATAGAACAAAGAGCTTGCCAAATTTCTTCTTCTGAAGGAATAAAAATCAGATCCACATTGGCTAAATGATGAGCATCATCCTCAAACAAAGAACCATTAAACTTCTCAAAACTTTGTAAATGAGGTGTATTCATAAAATCTTTAAAATACTGTACTGCATTGTTGGTAATTTGAATTGGATCCGTAATCCATGAACATTCCCATCTTTGATTTTGAATATCAAATTCAAATTTCTTCTATGTTTAATACAAGCATGAAAAAATTTTGTATTACGATCGCTTTTCAATAAACTTAGACATAGCAGCTTTTTGTTTGAAAAACATCTCCTCCCTCATATTGTCTTGAGAAAGAGAATTATTTGAACCAATAAAATCCTTATCCGAAATTAGACCTAACGATAAATCAATTTCAGCTTGACAAAAAAACATTTCCATCTCCTTTACCTGCTTTGACAAATCACCAACATAGCTCCAAATACATTGCTATAAAATGTTTGGACAAAGATTTTTGAGCCTTCCAAAGTTTATCCCAAGGAGATAAATTATAATTTGGAAGCCACACAGATTTTACCAATGCAATAAAATCAACATAATATGTCCAGACGTTATAAAACCGAAACCTACTAATGGGTTTGTGATTAGAGGTAGATATAGATAAAACGAGGGGCCTATGATCTCAACTATTATAAGCTAGATGAGTAACCTGAGAATAATGATAAATATCCATCCATTTTGGATTAAAAAGAATATGTCCAACCTTTCATATAACTTCCCTCTTTTCCAAGTAGCCAAAGGACCATGATAAGGAATTTCCACCAAATTAGTAGAAGAAATGTTGTCTGAGAACAACTGCATTTTAGTAACATCAATAGGACAACCTCCCCATTTTTCAGTAGGTAAAGCCACACTATTGAAATTAATACCAACTAACCATGGTTCTTCAATATTAACTTGAAGAGATTTGAAATTCAACCAAAGATCTTTTTTAGCATTATCAGAACAACCCGAATAAATGAAAGTAGCCAAATTCTCTAATAATCCCAGCAAAGATGAACATGAATAAACTGATTGTGAATAATAAGAATATCATATTGGATATCCTTTCTACAGAACAACCAAAATTTTCCATTGATATTAGAGATAATATCAAACTGAGCAAAAGTTTTCAGAATTTGAGAAGAGATTTTGGAAGTAAGAGGTTCCAAAATAGCGAAACAAACAAATTTAAAAGTTCTATTTAAATTTTTAAGTCTTATCAAGAAAATTGAATCAGAGATTCCCCTGATATTTCAACTCATCAAATTAATCATTTAATATTGGAGTTTTAGAGACTCTAGAGGGTCTCCCAATTGTTTGCTCTGAAGACTGATCTAATCCATTATCCTTAATCAAAATTTGGATTCCCATTGACCTTTATATTTCCGGTTGCTTTTATGAACTTCCCAATTATCTTCCATGGATTGTTGAATTGGAGGTATAAGATTTATAACATCAATATCAGCATCTGACACCGGTACCTCGGGATAGTGCGTAACTCTTGGTTCATCACAAACCATATTAGAATTGGAATTTTCCACTACCACCTCCATATTGGAATGCATTTATCTGTCAGTTTCCCGCAGTTGGTCTTCCTAAGAAAAATTAGAAATCAAATTTTCTTGATTAACATCTTCCTCCATAGCAATAAATTCTATTTGACCCACTGAATTCGTAGGTGCTTCTAAATTCTTAAATTTGCCTTTCTTCAATTTAGGTGCATTCACATCCATAAGGCCCATTTGCAAATCAGTAACCTTTGCAGCTTCTTTAGAAGCTAAAATCATATCCTTCTTTACGGTTATATATATATATATATATATATATATATATATATATATATATATATATATATATATATCGGAAAAGATCATCTATTAATGAAAATCAGGTTACTATTCTGATGTGTGGAGCATCCAGGAGGTCCCCACAAAGCAAAAACAAAAGGGGTTGGGGGATTGGAAGAAACAGCTATAGTAGAGAAGTATAGCCATTTCTAGCTAACCAATTAACTGGTATGTTGCCCTCCCTGAAAATAAAGTGAAATTGAACACTGATTATAAATCTGAGGGAGTCAATCTTTTGAATCCACGAAGAATGGTGACAAGGAGTAGTTGTCTCTAGATCCACCAGTTGATGAAATCCATTAGAGTCCCCTTCCATAAGAAAAGTAGACCAATTATTAATAGTAGCAAGCTTCAGGGCCCAAAACACAGCCAACAGTTTAGCTTCTAAAGAATAAGAAATCTAACACAGGGGCATGAAAGAATCATAAGCACTTCCCTTTGTGATCTCTAAACACCCCTCCTACTCCAGCCCCCTGATCAGTGAAACTTCCATCAATGTTCACTTTAATAAAATTTGGTACTGGGGGTTTTCAAACCACCTGTATAACTCCAGGAGGGTCCAGCCTCTCTAAAGAGGGAAGGGCACATATATTAGAGAACCTCTTGTGCAAGAATGAATTATTATTTTTGATCCCTTGTTTTACAAGAAGGGTTTTACCCTCAAAGGTGGACTGGTTTCTTCCCATCCAGATAAACAAAACAGTAATGAAGGGGATAGCACCCACCTTTGCTTCCAGCCCACCCAACAGGCGAAGAGGTTGTCCTAGTGAAGATACATAACATCTAGAGAAAGCAGCCTAATTTGTGAATTCCACACTTGCTAAGAGAATCTGCAACCAAAGAAAAAGTGAGGGATAGACTCCTTTTGTCCCAAACACGTCCTGCAGCAAGAGGGGCCTCTCAAACCTTAAAGTTTGAGAATATCATCAGTAGGGATAGTTTTATTGAATAATATCGAACAGAAAAAATACATAGTGATAGATAGTTGGCTAATCCATATGAATTCCCCCCAGGGGATCAACTCCTATTGGTACATTTTGGAGTAGATAGCTTTAGACATACTCTGATTATGGTAGGATTTCCAGACAATTCTATCAATTTTTTGTCTATTAAAGGGTATAGTAGATATAGGTTTAGCAGAAGGCTCTTAAAGAAGGGAATTAAGGATAGAGATGGACCAGTTATCTCCTAACCAGCAGTCTGCAACCTTTAGTTTTTGGTTTATAGCTTCAGCAGAGGGCTTCAGCCAATCTTCTGAGCACCAATGATCCAACCAGAAAGAGACCTCCCCTCTCTCCAACTCCCACAAGAACATCTTTTCTGCCTGTTGTTTAACTTTAAGCATCCTCACCCACAACTTAGAATCCCCCAGCTTTCTGGTGGATAGAGGAGTGCACGTCTCTGTAATATTTTCCTTTTATATATCTGGTTCATAGAGAATTTTGAGCTCTAAACTAAATCCATAGTATACATAGATTAACTTGGAGTGTATGTTGTAAAGCCTTTGAGTCCACCTTCTGCCAGGAGGCCTAATGGATTTGGATCCTTTGCCTAACCATAGGAATCAATTAAAGGCCCTTTCTAGTTGTAGTTGGGTGCTTCTCTTCATGTTAGTCATTTATAGTATGTAGGAGGGAAAGGTAGTTAGAATGCTCTTCAATAAGGTGATTATGCCTCCACTTGACAGAAAAGAATGAGTCCAGCTTGAGAGTTGAGTAGTGATTTTATCAAGCACATCATCAAATTGTGTTTTTTTAACTCTGTCAGCAAGGAGGGTCACCCCAAGATGTTTGGTGAGATGTTGGGAGTAGGAATAACCAGTGTATTCCAGAGTCCATTGCTTACTGTTGGGGCTAATTTTCTTATTGAAGATCTGGTTGCAATTCTCAGGGTTAAAATTTAAGCCTGAGTGGGACTGGAAGAACTGAAGGCACTGATAAATTCTTTTAACTGCATTCTTTATAGCATTAGAAAATATCATAATGTCATCAGCATAAATTAAGTGGGAGATTGCTACATTGGATTTGTGATGATACCTAGAGTGGTTCTGAGATAGTTGGCTAGAGTTGAGCATTATTAGCAAATAATCCATAGCCAATATAAAGATTGTGGGAGATAGGGGATCACATTGCTTCAACCCCTTAGTGGCAGTGAAAGAGCCCTAAGTTTGACCGTTAATAATGACAGAGTGACCATTAGTGGACAACCATCTTTGGATAATGTTGTAGAAAACTGCTGAGAACCCCAAGCAGCAAGAACTTTAAGTATAAAATCCCAATAGATGGATTCATAAGCCTTCCTTATGTCCAGCTTATAGATGAAATTCCCGCCTCTACAGGGCTTATCCCAATTAAGCTCTTGTGCTATCAGTACATTGTCAATGATGGATCTATTCTGAACAAATGCAGATTGATTGGTGTTGATAATTCTGTCAAGATGGGGCTGCAACCTATTCACTATGATTTTACTGATGGTTTTGTTGATAATAAAAGAGAGATAGATTGGTCTGAATTAGTCCCAAGTGTTCAGTTTAGTTGACTTGGGCCCAACACAAAGTTAGAGTTGTTGAACTAGCTAAGGAGATAAAACCCTTGGAAAAATCCTCGAATGACTAGGACCACCTCAACTTTAATAATAGTCCAAGCCTTCTTATAAAAATCTGCAGTGAAGCCATCAGACCCAGTTGATTTGGACTATCAATAGAGTTCAGGGCTTGCCATATTTCTAATTCTGTGGGAGGCTCAATTAAAGTAAGATTATTAATGTACTAGAAATCCTCCATAAAGTATGAATGATCAATAAGAGTTCTGTCAAATGGGACCTGGGTGAGTAAGTGATGCAACAAAAATATGTTAGATTTTTGCTATATAATTTGTACTCATTTTTGGTGATATTACACTTTAAAGGAAGGTATTTTTCATGTTTTGCTACAACATGATGATTTTAGGTGATTGAAGCAAAAGGAAGTGAAATGGAATGAATTTGGACTAAAAAGAGGCAACCTTCTAGCGCCGCTGGCCCAGAGAGTTTAGAAATTAAATAGCGGCCCAGCGCTGCTAACGACCTACCCAGCCCCGCCAGCTCCTAATGTCGGTGGAAGTTAAATTCAATGTATTTGGATGCTTTTTGAAGGGTTTCTTGAGGAAACTCTTGGGGAATTTGTTTCTAAACACTTATAGACAGTTATGAATGCCATTTTTTGAGTAAGAGAAGTCTTTAGAGTGAAGAGAGTGTGTTAGGGTTTGTAGAGAGTGTCTGTTAAGTGTTGTTTTATGAGGGATTCTTCTCTAAAGAGTGTAGTAGAAGAAGGAAAGTGAGTTTGCTTCTTCCTTAATAATCTAAAGAGAGAATTAAGTGTTGCAGAGAAGAGAGAAAATGATTCAAAGGAACTTTAAGGGATTTGCTTAAGGAAGAAATTGAGATAAGTTGTATTTACTTTTGTGGTTTGTATAACTTTGCTTTTATATATAAAATCCATGTTTTGTTGTTCTTCCTCATGAATTCTGAGTATATTTCTTTGTCTTTCTTCTTTAAATGTGATGTGATGATATGTTGATGTAGATTTGATGTTTCATAAAAATGTTAAGAAATTATGATGGTTTTTCACTTTGAACTTCATTTACTTTTCGATCCGACAAATTTAATTGTTAAAATTTGATGTGAAATATTCAATCAGAGAGGACTAAGTGTTATATGGTAATAGTGGAGAATACATTCAATGTCCATGAATGAGTTGTGTAGTTCATAGGAATTGAGTGCAAATAAATATGGAAAGGTGGTTTGATGGGCATCAAATTGAAGATTTTAGAGTGACTGGCTGAAATCTCCAATTTGGTCATAAAGTTTGGTAACTAAAGCTAAGTTTAGCCTTCAGGTGAAGGGAATTGGGAGCTCTAAAGTTAGAGCCAGTATACTCCTTGCCTAACCTTGGATTTAGTGACTAATCCTAGGATTTGCCAATGTTCTTTTCATACTTGGAAGAGGGGGTACTCTGACGAGGGTAAATAATTTCTCCTATTTGGAACAATACTAATTTATTATCAATCAATATCAATCACTCATCACATAATCATTGCAAGAAGAAAGATACTTTTCTATATTAGAACCTTTCAATACAAAACTTAGTGTGTGTTAGTTAATCCTATTTGGAAATTTAGAAAATAATTTTTGTTAATTTAGCCTTAGTTATCTTTGCACTAGAAACTAATATAGTACTTAAACTGGCATTGTGAATTGAGTATTGAATTTCAAATCTTAACTATATCTTGATAACTTTCTACTTCCTCATGAGATCGATAACCAAGACTCCACTAGAGCCTTGTTTACTTAAACAATACGTATTCTTGCACATATGAGTGTTTGCCTAATTATTACATTGATCTTATTGTGAAATTAAACTGAAACTATCCTTTGAATATTAACTTTAGAGGCAGTCGTCGGCACCCTATTTAAGAGAGCAGCACTTTATTTTGGGATTTGGGCACTGCCAGCACAGATGGTCTGGTTACAGTTTTAGAGTTTCAAATTACAATTTTTGGCGGTTTTAAGCGGGATTTTGTCGTAATTACTTCTCAAAATGTGTTGTTAACCCCCTAAACTCTACAAAAATGAAATGATTTATTCCAAATTCACATCCAATGGATTCCAACTCCATAGAAACATTGAGATTTAGAGTTTTTAATCGAGAAAAATTCATCAGTTTCGAGGCGCAGTGATTATTCATCAAAGTGATGATGAAGAGGAGGATTATCAAAAAAATAGGCTTTGTGAACCAAGGTATGGATACACTTAGTACTCAAGTAGAAGAGATTATTGTGTAGAGGTGTTGGGAAGTGTTATGCTACACTACTGACATTGTAGTCGTTCCTGTTGTGAATGAGTTTTATGCTAATCTTCATGGAATCAACTAAGAATTCTTCTATGTGAGAGGCAGTTTTGTACCATTCACTCCTTAAAAGACTAATGATTTGTTTAAGATTGAGAACATGCCTATCTTCCATTATACGAATTTTTATGCGACAAGAGACAACTTAAATGAAATTTATCGCTATTTCACGGATGAAAATGAAGATTGGGAGATAAGAGACAACGAATTTGTAAGTTTTTCTACTACATTTTTAAATATAATGTCGAAGCAATGACATTACTTTTTTTCTGCAAAGTTACTTCCTACTAAGAAAATTAGTAAAGTGACAAAGGAAGATGCAATTTTAAATTATTGTATTCAAATTGGAAGGCCGATAGATATTGGTTTTATAATTGTGAAATATGTATTGGATTCATTGTTCATGGATCTAAATATGGGCTTGCACATCCTTCCACCATAATTCTTCTTTGCAGTCAGTCATAGGTTCCATATGAAAGTTGGGAAAAAGTGCTTCTTCCTTAGAGGTTTGTAGACCCAACTAATATTTATGACTATCAGGCAATAGGGTATGAGAATGATATGAGCTTCATTGTAGATCAACCATC
Source organism: Papilionanthe hookeriana x Papilionanthe teres (assembly GCA_022702705.1). Lineage (NCBI taxonomy): Eukaryota > Viridiplantae > Streptophyta > Magnoliopsida > Asparagales > Orchidaceae > Papilionanthe > Papilionanthe hookeriana x Papilionanthe teres. Next base: position 171,427,887 of record CM040424.1, read on the forward strand.
TCAGAGTTCATGACCTATTCAGCCTTACATTCTTGAAAGACTCTAGGTGATTTTGAAGAAGATCAAGAAGTTGGAGAAAGGGGATTAGAATCTTATGAATACTATTAATAATATTGCTATTTTATTTGATCACTTGGATTGGAGAATAAAAAAACAATTTGATCACATTGGTCGAATTGAAGATAGTTTGGTAAATTTGATGAAAAGGAATGTTGTGATTACTGAAAATTTGACAAATTAATTCACGTATCGTCCCTTCTATAATTTGTTTGTGCATCATCAATCTATTGGTGATATCAGAAGAGAAGATAGTACTGAGATTGACGTTGAGTAGTGACTCTGCTTTATATTTAGTATCTAGTATTTTTATTATGTTTTGTGGTGCTTAAAGTTGGCTTGATTGACTTTGTAACATGTGTTTAGACTTATTATGCTTGGATTTTTATTATGTTTTGTGTTGTTTGTGTAAATTTGTTGCTAGTTAGTTACTTAATTGATGAATTAGATGCTTAAACAGGCCAATTATGTGATGGTGTAAGATTGAAACGATCGAAATTCCAAAAATTTTACGAACCCAGAAATTGAACTGATGTCGCCGACGCCAGAATGGACGCTACTGGCGTCCAAATACATAGAGTTTGGCTAATTAATTTAAATAGAGCGTCGTTGGTGCCCGAATACAGAAAAGACCAAGAGCCTCGTTATATCGTGATTTTTTCCCTGGGACCCGCCATTTGTGAAATTTCCATCGTCTTTTACCTCCAGCCAACGCATTTTTAAGATCTTGGGCTTGCTAGATCATGGATTTAAAGCAATTTCAAGGCTTAAAAAGTGTGGATGTTAACTTCTCTTGGTAAGAGCTTCAACCTAAACTATAAATTTTTTATTTTCACCATGGAAATTTCTCTCATTGTTTAGCTCTAAAAAATGGAAATTTTGATGAAGTTTTGAGATTTCCATAGTAATTTAAGCTCTTACTTAAGTTTGCTTTAGGAGTCTCTGACATTGTGATTTTGAAATTTATTTGATTTTCTTGTAGATTTTTAGACAATTTCACATGGCTCCTAAAACAAGTAAAGGCAAGAGAAAGATGGATTTTGATGAAGAAAGAGTTGTTAATATGAAAGCACAATATCGTTTCAATTCATTCTTGTATAATAAAAAGTGTATTCAAGACCGAGTGTTTAAAAATCTGAGCGGATTTGTAGAGCAATTGATTTATGATCTAAATTTGGAAACTTTTTGTTATTTTTCTGCTAATGCTATTATGGGTATTGTTAGAGAATTTTATGCAAATCTTCCTTAGACTGAAATGGAATATATACTTGTTCATGGAAAAATGGTAGAATTCACCCCTCAACATATTAATGATTTTGATCAAATAAGAGGGATGATATGTTGTGAATATGAAAACTTTGATATGAGGGAAGCTAATATGAAAAAAGTGATTGCTTTTCTTACTGATGGAAGAGTGGAATGGAAATTAAAGCAAAAACATAAGATGAATTTCCCTGCTTCCAAGTTAAATGTAGCATCTAAAGTTTGGCACTATTTCATCTCTACTAAATTACTACCTTCTTATCATCACAGTGAAGTTACTAGAGATAGAGTGATTCTCAATTATTGTATTTAGATTATGAAACAAATTGATATTGGATCGATTATCTTCAAAAATATCCAAACTATTCCTAGAGGATAAACCACTGGTGAATTAGGACATCCTGCCCTGACTCGTGGATTATGTGTACAGTCTTGAGTTGAGTTTGATAGTTCCGAGGAGTTATTCCATCCACTGAGGCCTATTACTAAGACCATTATTCGTAATTATGAGTCTCATGTGGTAAAGAGAGAAGAAAGTACGAGTACTATGTCGGCATATTTATAGGTTTGGGTTTTAAAAAGGGGGTCGCCTACAGAAGTTGTTGGCGAATTTTAAATTTAATTTAAATTTAAATATATATAGTTTTAGAAAGAAGCATTTGATTTTGAAAATAACTTTATGTTTAAAAATTTTATAATATGAAATCAAACTGATGTCACATCCCAAATAGTTTATATAAACGAGCATCACACCACAAACCGTGTATCTACCTTGAAGAATAGACACACTGCTTGATGATGGGGCTCAATTAAATAAACTAGAAGATTTGTGACACCCTTTGGTCGGCAAACAAATTTTATAAGCCGAAAAGTTCCCCTGTTTAATATAAAGGAAATAAACAGGGTTTATATTACCTGGGTTCTTAAAGTTCTCTATAAGGGCAAGCCCCTATGGTTAATTACACCTTAAATGTCTGAAGACACTGAAGAAAACTCTCGATAATGATCAGTGGTTTTGCTCTCAAGAATTTTAAAGTTTAAAGTTTTCAAACAATTAGACTTTGGAACTTTCAATAGGGAATAGCTTAAGTCTGGAACATTTTATTTTAAGAATCCAAAGGAAGAGAAGTAGGAGAAGCAGAGGATCCAAGAAGAATCTTGGCAACTTCCCAAACTATCTTATTGTTTGGCATCAACTTAAGAGGATATTTAATGTTTCAATCTGGCCAATTTTAATTAATTAGGACTTATATTTGTACGACATAATCACATAAATAGCCTTGAAGATGTGAGGGTTTATGTCGTACCAAATGACTACCTCGGAGTCCTAAGACCGGTTAGAGCTTAACCTACATAACATGATTATGCAACTGCCTAATGAATAGTCGAGGATTTATGTTGCACTAAGCAAACTACCTCGAAATCCTATGACTTTGTTATTTAATTCTAAGAAAGATTTAGTTGATGTAGATTCCAGTTATGCTGACGACGATGGTCGTGCTGCCCACTATGCTCCAAGCTAAATATTGTTGCAGAGGTTTAGTTTTAGAAAGTTAAAATCAGGAGATGAGAAAAGTGTTTTGGTTTAGAGAAATCTTAAAGTCCAAATATTTTTAATGTTTTAATTAAAATAAATCTTAAAGTTGGTTAAACAGAACTGATTAAGATCACACGGTTCCATCATCTCTACACTGTTATTTTCATCGGATTCACTTAGTCCAAATTAATTTGCTAAACATAACTGAATGAGTTTCACACTTTCATTTAGACCGTGAGAAATCCCATTAGCAACACGTGGGTTACATCATTCGAGATATTCCCGATCAACCAATGAGACGTTTTAATTTAGTTGTAGTTATAGTTTTATTGTTCTATTTGTGATTAAATTTTGAGTTGTTTTATAATTTGAAATGTTGTGGTGGTAAATTTTATCTTGTTATGACTTTTAATTTAATTTTGGATTTCAGTTTGTGGCTATCCTAAAGGTTTCAGTTTTCATGCAGGGTGACATTCATATTTAACATGCAAGAGAAGTAAAGTACAGTGCAGGTAAATAAATTGCAATGAAATAAAAGCATACTTGGTATGCATTCCTATTTATTTCCTGCACTTAAAACACAGGTTAAAGCATTTATATGTTTGCAAGAAAACACTTAGGTAAAGCTAAGGAAAGATTTTGGTTGTCTACCAAAATCCTAATCCTATAGCTAGTCAATTCCTATGATGTCTAGGTTCTTATGTTTTGTTAAGGATGATTTTCTTCACCAAAGAACAATTTAGTTCAGTTGTTCTTCTAAAACATCCCATCATATTGAGAAAGTGCTTAGGATGAGTCCTAAATATCTTTTCAATACTTCTGAGATTATTTTAAGTCCAAATGAATTTCATTGTAAAAGTGAATTAATCATTCAAGAGATTTAGTTAAGTTTTGCTTCTTACTCAGTGAACTAGGATGTTTGATTCTCTCATGAGTGGAGTGACATTTCACTTAATGCTTTATTTAAGAGTTATGATAATGAAAGCCTTTAGGGGCAAATTAATTTGTTGAATATTTTAACAATTCTTAATTAGAAAATTGGAATTCATGATTTTAAAATGATTTGGTTTAGTTACAAAATTTTAATTAATAATTTTAAGTTTGGAATAGTGTTCAAGTTGTTTTAATTCAATTTAAATCTTTATATTTTAATGATCTTAATATTTTATATTAATTTTACCATTTGAAATTTGCTTAGGTTGAAAGAGGTGTTTAAATTATTTATTTTTATTAAATTTTAATGACTTTACTTGGATTGATTGTAATATTTTAAGTTGATTTTAATTAGTTTAGTTTTTTTTACTTATACATTTTTATTATAAATTGTTTTGATATTGATTTTTAATGCTTCAAATTTGTTTTAGGTTTGTTTTCAAATGATAAATTAATTTTATTGTTCTCAATTTAATTTAATTAAGTTATTAAATCACTTAATGTTTTAAACTTTAATTTAATTAAGGATTATTTTCTTTTTTATTGTTTTATTTCAATTATCATTTTAAGTTTAATTAAGAATTGAAATGTTATTAAAGTAATTTATTTAGGGATTTCAAATTAAAGAATTGGTATCTTCCTAAGTCACATCCCTAATAATAAAAAATTTTAATTATCCTCCCAAAATTTAGATGATTTAATTAATTAATGTTCCATTTTGATATTTTCAAAGTGATCAATGGGTTTCTACCCCTTTACTCCCTAAGTTTCAATCACCGAAGAGGAAATTAAGATTAGATATTTTACCCTCCCTTTTGATTAAACCTAACGTATTAATTAGGGTTAAAATCCTTTAATTACCTGTATGCCCCTTTAGGCTTATTTATTTCATAACTCATCAAATTAAGATCAAATGAACTTAAAATTTTTATGTCACTTCACTCATATGTCAATTAAGACACTAGAGGAGAAAATGTGATTTTTATGAATTTAATTTAATTTATATATTTTTATTTTTGTGAGAAAATGAGGGTTTTCAATTAAAATTCAACAACATGACCAAGGTGAGGTGTCTATCCTTATGAAAATTGTGGGATGTCTCTACTATCTAGAGGACCACCCAGACGAATTTTGGTGATTTTTTGTATTATATTTTATTTATTAAAATTATTTTTATTTTTTTGGTATTAATTAATTATAAAATAAAATTAATGTTGAAAATTAAGTTTTATATTTTTCTTAAATCCTTCTGACCTCAATGAATCCAGAGAAGTAAATTTTATATTTTTCTGATTTTTCTTTGATTTAATAGAATTAATTTAGTGAAAACGTTGGAAAATTCATTTTTTAATATTAAAAATTGTCATAAGTCTTTAAAATTAAATTTCTTAACCTATAGACTTGAGAAAAATATTTGTTTTGTTCCTAAGTGATTAGGAGTCAAAATGTGACATTTTTGTGATTTTTATATTTTTTAATTATTAAAATATTAAAAATATGGTTAAAAATAAAATTTTTTAGAAAATTCCAATTTTAATTTTCCTGGACTCCTATGATATCAGAGAGCCCACAAAACCATTTTGGTGAATTTTTGAAGTGTATTTTAGGTTTTATGAATTTTTTAATTTTAAAAATAGTTATACAACTTAAACAATTCATTTAATGGGCTAAATAATTTCCAATTGACTTCAAATTTTTATGTGAGGTCCTCTTCATCTAAGTAATAGTGGAGAATTATTTTCAAGTAATTTTGATGTGTGATTGGTCCTAATTAATTAAAACTCAGTTTTGGGTGATTAGGCCAATTAGGGTTATTCTTAAGGAATTAGACCGAACCATAATTTTCCTAAGGTCATCTGGTCATAAGACATCTTCCTTAATTTTACAAGAATTTACTAAGCAACATGCTAATTACTGGAATTAAAAAATCAAAACAGACACATAAAGTTGAAAAATCAATATCTTGCCACAGAGATGGCCTATGGCCATTGAAAATTCAAAGAATGTTCCCAAGAACAGAGGCTACAAAAGACCTATGGTCTCATGCCATGGTGAATTGTATACATGTATGTAGAATTAAAATACTAAAATCAGTAAATAATTAATTAAAAATAAAATACTTATTAAAATGACTTAATTATTTTTCCACATTGTTCTCCTCTGTTCACTGAGCAAAAGCATATTTTTATTTTATTTTTGTGATTTTTCTACAGAATGATATGAATTTTTGAAGTTTATGGTATTTAAATAAATAAAAAATACCACATTGTTCTATTTAAACCAGTCAGCGCGGCGTCAACCTCAGCAGCTCCGAAGCTCCACATGGTGCATTCCAATTCGGCGCCGCCATCTTACTTAGAGCCACGTGGCCCGCAGTTCTTGCCCCATTTCCTGGTTCGACATGATCTGGGCCATCCATTCGATACACACACGAATGAACGACATCCTCTTATCGTCCCTAAGCACCCTAACCCGAGAGTCGTCCACCTTCTAGGCTTAATATCTCACTCGATACTTAACCAAATTAAATGTTCTTATGCTCTATAAACTCATCTTGATGAGATGAACATATCTATATGGCAAACATGCTATGAAATTGAGCCAAACAAAATGGAGAATTCATAGAAGCTCGGGAGGAAGAAGAGAACCATACCTTTGCTCTGAGAAGTGGATCTTCAATCAGAGAGTTGTGGCACCTTTGATTGAACCCAAGGAAGCTCCAGATGAAGTCTCTGGCTCTAGCAAATTGCTAGACACAATTTCCAGCAAGCCCGATTTCAAAGCTTGGCCGATAGAAAAAATAGTTAGCCTGGAGAGGGGGCTTTTACTAGGGAACTTCTTCTCTTGGTCTGGTGAAGGTGTAGAGTCAATCAATTTGAGTTTTGGCTCACTATGGTAAAGTGTCCTGGTATTAGGCTTGAAATTGAACTCAGAAAATTGAGCTCACAGAGAGGAAATTAAGGCTGGATTTCAGTGGGGATCAAGTGCTCTATGTTTGGAGAAGAGTCTGGAATGATTTTGGCAGAGTTTTGTTAAGGTTTGGTTCAACACCTTCTTTGGTTTAGAGGGGGTGGTGTTAAAATAGAGCTAGCTAGAAAGCTTCCCAGGGGGGTTTGAAGGCTTGGATCAACTGCTCAGGGCAAGGGAAGAACAGCTGTATTGGCCATTGGGCATGGGACAGCTCAACAAGGGAAAATTTGAAAGTTTGGCTCACATGAAGCTCTCGGCCATGGCATTTTCTGGCGACCAAGGCGGCTGGCCGGCAGGGTCAGGTCACCCTCAGGGTCATGGAGGTCAGGGCTTGATGTTTGTGGGTTAAATTGGCTTTGGCCATGTGTAAAGTGTTTTGATTAAAATGGAAAGGGGGAGGGGCTATTTTGAGCTCAAATGGGTTAAGCCCTGGTTTTGGGCTTGGTGCACCACCCAAGGCTTGACTTTGGGCTGAAAGGAATCATTTGGGTCAGCTGAATTGGAGTGGTGAAGTCTCCATCCATGTTGATGTGGCTAAACTTGGTTTAGAGTGTAGCATAAATGGGGATAAAAAGTGATAATGAAGATTTAAGAAAGAACCCTCTCTTCTTGCCATTAATGGCTTGGTGAGGTGTCCAAGGCTTTCATGGTTTCCTTGTGGCTTGTGCATGACTTCTTGGCTAACATTTGGCTTGGGAAATGGCTTGGTCAATTTCATGGAAGAGGGTTATTTGGAATTTTGAAAACATTAGATTTTTGATGGGATTTGTCATGATGCCATTTTGGTTTAATCAAAATGATAGATTTTGGACTTAGATAGTTTTAATTAAATGGGCATGATGAGACAATATCACATGGGCTTTGGAATAAGTCTTGGGCCTCTAAAATTGTTTTTGGATGGGCTTTTAAATGCTTTAGGGAAGTGGGATTTTATGTTTTAAAATAAACTTTTGGATGAAAATTTTGTAAAAGATTGTGCCAAGTAAATGTTGGGTTTAGTTTAGGGATGTGTCATGAGAATTTTAGAAAAGGTTTGGTGTCATTTGGGGTTGAATTGGATTTAATTTGCGCTTTTTGGTAATGAGGCCAAAGTGGATCAAATTGGGCTAACTTGGGTTAAGGTTGGGCTAATGTTGGGTTTGATGTAAAATTAATGTTGAAAAAATTTTATGGGAGTATAACAAAGAGTTTTCAATTTTGGTTGGGCTTTAATTTTGGGATTTGGGCAAATTTAGGTTCATGATTGTTTTAAGACAAGGGTTAGGCTTGGGTGAAGTTTGCGTTCAAATTTTGGGCAAATCAAGTTAGTGGTTTGTTTGTTGGGATGTTAGGAAGTTTTTAGAAAGGATTTGGGGCTAATTGGAGTTGAGTTGGGTTTGTCTAGGCTAAGTTTATGTCATGGGCCAAAATTAGGCTTTAAGCTTCAAATTGAAATTGGATCCACATGTTGCTCAAATTAGGCTTGGATTTGGTATAAATTGATATTGGGGATATTAAATTGAAGCCAATGATTGATTTGGATCAAAATCGAGGTCAATTGGAGTGGTTTGGTTGGACATTGGGCTCTCTTAAGTTAAAAATAGGTCAAATTGGTGGTTTTTCTAGAAGTGGGCTCAATTGACAAAATTGAATTATGGTGTAGTTGAACAAAATGAAATTGGGAATATTTGGGATTTTCTGGAAGTTTTTAGGGATTTTCTGAATTTTTGGAATATTTGGGTTAAAAGGATATTTTGGGTATTTGGAGGTTATTGGGAGGTATTTTGAAAATTTTGGTATATTTAACCAAGGATGATCGATTTGAGTGGTGGGAAATGTTTAGGACTTATTTTGAGGAATTTTGGGTAATTTAGGCAATTTTGCAAATTTTGGGCAATTTCAAGGGCATTTGGTAGGTTTGGCGAATTTAGGGTCCTGGGGGTCAAAAATTGAAATTTTGGAAAAATGAAGGTTGATCAAGTGTGAGCAAAATGGGACCACTTTGGTTGAGCCAAGAAGCCATATTAAGCTCACAAGAGCCATGAGAGGACTTATTTTAGGCATTCACTATGTTGTTCCTAACCGACTTAGCCAGGGGCCTAAGGGTTGATGTCCATCCAAATGAATTACATACATGAGTCAGGGAATTAAATTGGATAAGAATGATTTTAGGGTTGGAATGTGTATGAGAGTGTAGTGTGTGTGCAAGTCAACCCTCACCAGACCAGACCATCCAGGGTATTCCTAAGGCCATAGAGTCCTATAGGAAACTCATCCTTTAAAACTCCACATATTGATTTTAACCCTCAAAGTGATTTAAGGGTTTACAATCAAACATGTGGGGTTTAAAGGGAGTTAAGAAGTCATTTGAATTTCTAAGTGGTGGGTCCCATTTCTAGTCCTCTAGGATAGTCAAAGGGAAAACCTATGGCTAGATCCTAAGTACTAAGGAGAGAAGAAAAGTCCTCACCAAAAATGAGGTCAAAAATGGACCCCAATAGATGTGCTAACCAAGCACACCGTGTGTATTGGCGTTGACCAAAGAGATCAACAAAACCAACACAAACGTCTAAGTGACACACTTAGAATAGGGTGTAGAAAATTTCTACTGGGGAGTATCGAGTATATCTCCAAGACTGGAGATCTTTGAACTCTCGCTAGGGAAAAAGAAGGTGAATTCTAAATCATGAGATCTGGGGAGATTTGATTTTAAATTCGTTTCAATTTTAAGTTTTAATTTCAAGTTTTTTAATTTTGGAGTTTGAGTTTTAATTTAATCAGAGTTCCAATTCCGATTAAAGTTCGATTTAAGAGTAATTTCAAGGTGGATCTCGTTGAGATTTAGAATTTGGAATGAGAATTGGAACCTAGGTTCCAACCTCGGGATTGCAAAGAGGATCAGAAATTTAGGCTCCAGCCTCGCAAGTTTGAAAGAGAACTAAAATTTTGGCTCTAGCCTCAAGAAGAGAACTGGAAGTTAGGCTCCAGCCTCAAAAGTTTGAATGAGAACTAGAAGTTAGGCTCTAGCCTTGAAGAGAACTGGAAGTTAGGCTCCAGCCTCGAAGGTTTGAAAGAGAACAACAATTTAGGCTCTAGCCTCGAAGAGAATGGGAAGTTAGGCTCCAGCCACGGAAATTTTAAGGAGAACTAGAAGTTAGACTCTAGCCTCGAAGAGAACTGGATGTTAGGCTCCAGCCTCAAAAGTTTGAAAAAGAACTAGAATTTAGGCTCTAGCCTCGAAGAGAACTGGAAGTTAGGCTCCAGCCTCGAAAATTTGGAAGAGAACTAGAAGTTAGGCTCTAGTCTCGAAGATTTGAAAGAGAGCTAGAAGTTAGGCTCTAGCCTCGAAGAGAGCTGGAAGTTAGGCTCCAGTCTCGAAGATTTGAAAGGGAACTAGAAGTTAAACTCTAGCCTCGAAGAGAACTAGAAGTTAGGCTCCAGCCTTGGAAATTTGAAAGAGAACTAGAAGTTACACTCTAGCATCAAAGAGAACTGGAAGTTAGGCTCCAGCCTCGAAAGTTTGAAAGAGAACTAGAAGTTAGACTCTAACCTCGAAGAGAATTGGAAGTTAGGCTCCAGCCTCGAAGATTTGAAAGAGAATTAGAATTTAGGCTCTAGCCTCCATAATTTGGAAGAGAACAAGAATTTAGGCTCTAGCCATGAAGAGAACTGGAAGTTAGGCTCCAGTCTCGAAGATTGATCTGTATGAAGAGAGACCCAGTCTCATGCTATCAGAACCAAATCGAACAACGTTCGTGGCTCCGTGTCAATAGAACTAGTTGATCCTCTAAGTTACAGAAGAAAGAGAATTGAAATGAGTTGGTAAGTGTACCAAGCTTAAAAGACTCAACCTAGCAATAAGTTGAGGAAATATTTGAATTACAGAAGAGTTTCAAATGAATTTTGATTTGAAGATTAATCGAAGGATTCAGATCGAAGGATTCAGATTGAAGGATTCAGATTGAGGGATTCAGATCGGAATTCAATTCGAGATTTAGATTTGTTTCGTTTATTTTGGTGATTCAATTTCATTCTTTTTTTGTTTAACTAGAGTTCGTGTTTATTTGCAGTTTGTTTTGACATTCAGTTTCTTAAAAGGAGTTCTTATTCATTTTCTTTCTCTCTCTTTTTTTGTCTTCATTTTTTCTCTTTTTATTTTCTTTTTCATTTTCTTTTTATTCTCATTCATTTTTTTTATATTCTCTTTTCTTTTCGTTCTTTGTTCAAAGTTCAATTAACTTAATGGTGTTTCCCAGTCAATTTGCACAAAAGAGGTAAAGGCAAAAGATGAAATAGTCGGTTCCATTTCAATTTGTTGAAAATACATCACATAGTCTGATCCAAAACATGATGGTATCTTCCTTGAAAATTCAGTATCTCATACAATCCACATAAATCCAAAATGGATTGTGTAAGATTCTTGTTGATTCTTCCAAAAGCATCTGTCAAAATCCATGTCTGAATAGTAAGATACATGGACAATAACATCACCTTCCAAGCCACCCTTGGTAGGAATGTCGTACGGATGTGCATTGGAGGTGTGCTATTTCCCATGTAACTCACAGCTCGTAGGGCCGGAGACTCTCTAACTCTGGATCTGGCTGAAAGTGGAAAGGTATTTTTATGTCGTCCGTCCTCTTGAAAGTGAAGGAGATCCGCTCCACAGGCACTCCTGGGATGCAAAGTTTTGCTACGTCGGCTCTGTTTCCTTTTAACACTAGGACGGAACCTACCGGTAGTGGTATCTCCACCAGACCTCGGAATTCACCGGGGCCTGCTATCCGGAGCTCAGATCCGAACATGATGTTACACTGGTTAACGAAAGACACTGTGCAGAAAGGTCTGACGAAGTCACGATGATCTATGTGTGGAGGTATTCAGTCGCCCTCCCTGTATATGTTAATGACGCAGCCATTGGGTATGCAATCTGTAAGCAATACCCTCCATGTTACCATCCTTTTTACCATTCTCTTAATAATTCTTGGCATCAGATGCACCTCACTACGACGTAGTATCCCTGGTGGATTTCACTTTCTATCCTCACCAAAGTTGTAGCAACACTCGCACTGAATCGTAACTCTTCCTTTTCCTCACATCCACATTCGAGGTTCTGAGTAGGTCTTTTCTCTTAAACGACCGACTCGACTCATTTTCTGAAGCTCAGTGACGTAGTCCACAATTTGCTGCTGCTCGTCGTCTGAAAACACATTCGTATGCAGCTCGAGGCCTTCTAGGATGTTGATCTTCCTGCCTCGAATCATTTCAAAATATTCAAAAGTTTTCTTCTCAACATTCTGCATCCTCACTAGCTCATATTCCGGAATTATTTGCAATCGGCGAGGCCTGGTGACGTACTGGGGAATGTATGGTTCAACCCCAGCATGCTCTCCTGCATGTCTTGGCTCCTCGGGGATAGTCTCTGTCGGGACATCCTCCGGGGTTGCTTTCGCAACAAGACTCTTTAGAACTGGTACATCTGCTTGGCATCGAGGCACTGATTCTATTTCTGCTCTTTTTAGAGTTTCTTTCATCCTTTCTGCTGTTCTTGGAATTTCTTTCATCCTTTCTGTTGTTCTTGGAACTGACATTCTCTTTTCTGGTTCCTGACGAACTGATTTCTTCGGAGTATTTGCATTGAAAGTAGCAACTATCTCTTTTTGTTGATCCGCTGCCAGCTTGGTCAGTATCTTGCGTATGCGGCGATTCTTGTTTCTTCGCTGAGTAGGAGTGAGAGTAGCTCTCCTTCTTAAATTTCTGTGGGCATGGCGCTGACAAGCCTGCCCTCTGCTGTAGCAACCACGGACTTTATTTTCTTGTCTTCTCCCATTGCATGAGCAGCGTTTGTTTTTCTTTTCTTGCTAGTAGACGGCAACTGTATGGCTACGGAGCTCTTCCCGATCAATCGGAGTCCAATCAGTTTCTTCATATTGTAGCCCGGCTGCTGTGAAATCGGAGTCGATCTCAATCACGGCTCCATCCCTCACCCTCTTTTCATCAAGTGCTATACTCACGTCATTTTTAAAGTTTAAAACCAACCGCCTGTTTGACATTTCCCTGTGAAAAACAATGAAAGGATCAGGGGATGTACTAAGAACAAACAATAAGAAAAACATTTATTAATGAAATTTTCTTATTTATTTCTTTTGAATTTTAAATAAAGTAGGAAGGGATGAGGAAAGATCAGGAATGAATTGATTTAAAAGGAAAGATCAACATTTTATTATTACAATTTCACATGTTCTCTTTTAACACATTTTTGTTAATGATTTCTTTTAATCATACATTTTATTTTGGGTTCCGACTCAGTCACAAATGATTACTATACCCATGTTTCTAGGAATGAGACTCCACTTTTAAAGTCCATCCTTCGAAACATTAGGTTACGTAATATTTCTTCAAATATCGTCCATTAATTGGAAGTATAGGTCGATCTCCATGGCAATCCACTAGTTGGTGGGAACCCCAAGAGTAGACTGTCTCGACCACGAATGACCCCTCCCAAGTAAGTTCAAATTTACCTCGTATCTTGCGGCGTGCAAGAATATGCCTCTTGAGAACTAGAACCAAGTCACCAACTTTGAACGTCCTCGGGCGGACCAGTTTATCATGGGCCTGGATCATCTTAGCTTGATACAGTTCCAAATTCTGGTGCGTTGAAAGTCATTTCCCTTCCAAGATTTCCAATTCTTCTAGTCGTAATTTTGCATTTTCATCTGTAGTGATCTTGTTTGCAACTGCAATTCTGAGTGAGGGAAGCTGTACCTCCAAGGGTAAGACAGCCTCGTACCCGTACACTAGAGCGTAGGGCGTAGACTGAGTAGGAGTTCTGAAAGTTGTTCTGTAGGCCCATAAGGCTTCTAACAACTTCTCGTGCCAATTTCTCTTGTTATCGTCCAAGGTTTTCTTTAGGATTTGGATTAGAGTTTTATTAAAAGCTTCGGCCAAGACATTTGCTCTTGGGTAGTAGATCGTTGAATAGCGTCGATCGATCCCGTGTCTTCTGACAAAATTATTTATTTTCGCGCTTCTGAATGCCGACCCGATATCTGAGATGATCCTGTGCAGTACCCCAAAATGTTAAACGACTTGATTCTTGAAGAACTGTAGCACGTGGTGTGCCTTCACTTCTCTGAGTGGTACTGCTTCTGCCCACTTCGAAAAGTAATCTGTCGCTGTAAGAATGAAGCGATGTCCTCTTGAAGAAGGCAGTTTTATCGGACCCACGATATCTGTGCCCCAACACTCAAATAGCCATGAATCGATTGTCGGATGTAGCACATTTGGAGGTTGATGTAGAACCACTCCATGCACTTGACATTAGTGACAACTCTTTGCAACTCTCATGCAGTCGGTCATCATCGAGGGCCAGTAGTACCCTAGTCTTTTAATCTTCATCTTCATTTTTGGACCCGACTGATGAGCGCCACAAAGTCCTGAGTGTACCTCTTTAATGATTTCATGAGCCTCAGACCTGCTCAGGCACCTTAGCCACATCTGGTCAAAAGTCCTTCTGTATAACATATTGCTTATTAATGCATAAGACAGAGTTCTTTTCTTAACTTGATGGGATAATGACTTATCGTCCGGTAAATTTCCTGTTTATAGGTAGTCTATTAAAGGCTGCCGCCAATCCTCTATATTTTCTGTTACTGCTGCAACTGATTCTTCTTCTTTTCCTTTTGATTTGTGTATTGTATCCATGTTGAGTTGTGATAGGACCTGTCATCCTTGAACTGACATTTTAACTGATTCATCCTGCAAGCAGGCAAATTCCTTTGCAAGGTGGGCTAACGCATCTGCGAGAGCATTTTCTCTTCTGGGAATCTTGTAGATCGTTACATTCGGAATCTGCTCCAGCAATTTTATTGCATATTGAAAGTACTACTCTAGTCTCGGCTTTAGAATTTTGTACTGTCCGGTGACCTGTTGAATGATCAACTGAGAATCCATGTAGATGTTGATGTCTGTTATCCCCATCTGAATGGTTAACTTTAATCCGGTTATAAGGGCTTCATATTCTGCTTCGTTGTTCGTACATGGTTTTGTTAGATGGTAGGAGTTTCTTAACATTCCCCGTTTCGGTGTTAAAAATATTAGTCTGATTCCTGCCTTGCTGGGCACTATCATTTGCAATTCTTTATTTCTCTGTGCTGAAGATTCTCCGTCGAAGTACAGCTCCCAACATTGATCGTCGGGGTCTTCTACACTCATTATCTGCTCGTCAGGCAAGTCACGTTGAGAGGCTATTCTTCCAGTAAAGGGTGCGCTGCGAGGAAGTCTGCTAGGACTTGCTCCTTTACGACACTAAGAGGAATGAAAGTTATGTCAAATTGCAATAGTATCATTGACCAGCTAGAAAATCTACCGGAAAGCATCGTGCTGGTTATTGAGTATTGTAACGGATTAAACTTTGAGATAAGGTTGAACTTATGAGAAAGCATGTAGTGCCCGAGCTTTTGAGCAGAGAAGATCAAGGCTAAACAATGCTTCTCAATCGTGGGGTACTTTACCGCCATCAGAATTAGACGACGACTCAAGTAGTAGAAAGTGTTTTCTTTACCCTCGTCATTGACCTGAGCTAGCAGGGCTCCAAGGGAGTCATCTAAAGCCGCGGTATAAAGTATTAACGGTCGACCTGAGACTGGGGCTGCTAAAACAGGAGGTGTCATTAAATGCTGCTTAATGTCCTCGAAGACCCACTGGCATTTCTTTTCCCAAATGAATTTGGCGTCCTTTTTAACCAATGCCGAGAAGGGCTGACACCTACCTGACAAGTTTGAGATAAAGCGTCGAAGATATGCCAACTTCCCTTGAAAGGATCATAGTTGTTTTAAAGTTTTGGGAGGAGGCATTTCTAAGACAGCTTTAATCTTCTCTGGATCGATTTCAATTCCATGATGTCGGACAACAAATCCTAATAATTTCCCAGAGGTGGCACCGAAGGCGTATTTCAAGGGATTCATCTTAAGGTTACATTGTCTTAATTGCTCGAAAAAAAATTCTCAAATCATACAAGTGATATTCTCTTAGTTTGTTATTTATGACTACATCATTCACGTAGCATTCAACTTGGCTGTGAATGAGATCATCAAAAATCCACGTCATAGCTCTTAGGTATGTTGCTCCTGCATTCTTCAACCCAAAAGGCATTACTGTGTAGCAGTTTATTCCGATCTGCATTCTGAAGGCTGTGAGCTTCTCATCTTCCGATGCCATTGTTATTTGATTGTATCCTGAAGATCCATCCATGAAAGAGAAGATTTCATGTTTTGAAGCAATGTCGATCATCAGTTCTGGAATTGGTAGTGGGAGTTCATCCTTTGGACATGCTTTATTCAAATCTCTGAAATCCACGCAGATTCTGATCTGTCCATTCTTCTTTCTGACTGGTACCACGTTGGCTAGCCAAGTCGGGTATTGTTCTTCATGGACAAATTTAGCAACTATTAGCTTCTTAACTTCAGCTATTACTTGTTCAATCTCTAGGTGCATTCTTCTTGAAGCTTGCCTGAGTGGAACGGAAGTGGGATCCACTCCTAGCCTGTGAACTTCCACCTCTGGAGCTAATCCTGGCATTTCGTCATAACTCTAGGAAAAGCAGTCCTTGAATTCCATTAGTAGCTTGACCATGTTTTTGGAGTCTTCTTTACTGAGCAAGGAGCTAACAAAGGTCGGCCTAGACTCTTTGCTAGTACCTAAGATAACTTCCATTAACTCATCTTTTGTAGATTTAATTTCTTCTTTAAATGCTGGCGAAGCATTTCCGATTTGCAGATCTTCGAGATCATATGAGGCTTCTAAGCAGACTTCATCAAGCTCACAAGTGATAACAAATCAGAATCATGTATCATCAATTGATCCTATTGTGTCAAATCCGAGACCATGTTTTGAATTGGGATAATTTTTCAAAGTGTTGTGATTGACCTTTTGTCCATCGTCGAGGTAAGACACCACGTTGAATTAAATTTCGAACACAGGGAAAATACCATTCAAAAGGCAGTTCCATTAATTCGGAAGAAGTAACATCTTTAAATTCTACATCATTTTCAGTTTTAGAAGAAGAAGCACCACGATAGAATTTTATCGATTTAGTACCGCCGCCATGTACCTCCTTGATCACCATACCCTCGACCTTATTAGAATGGATTGGGGTCAGTTCATAGTATGTACATAATGGTTAATCTTCTCGTACATTGATTTGTATTCATCATTCTTTTCATCTTCGAGAGAGATCTTGAACTGTGGTTTCTTCTGACTTATCGCTGCTGCTTCTTTCTTGATTTCTTCTTCTTTGGAACTGTTATCTCAATCAACGTCGATGACTGGTTTCTTCTATCCAACTGTTCCAACATCTCTTCCTCGACCCCGTCCCCGGCCTCGACCTCGGGTGCGAGTTCTGGAGAAACCTTCACCATCTCGTCGTAAGGGAGTGGTGAGTAACTGTTGAACTAGAATTTCGGGCTCTTCGTCGTCTCGAACTTCTTTTGCTTCATTTGGTACAGTGTTTCTGTAGAAGATTGTTTTCTTCGGAGGCACGTAGTAGGCTGCATCTTCATGAATTTCAATCTCGTGTCCGGAGAATGGTTACAAGTCACCCTTAATACACTGTTCTCCTCCTTCGTAATACTTTATGCATTGGTGCATAGACGACGGTACCATCCAGTTTTCATGGATCCATGGCCGACCCAGTAGAGCGTTGAATGATGTCTCAGAATCAATTATATGGAATTTTGTGGTTGTCTTTGCTAAGTCACCGGTCTTCATTAATAGTGTAATCGATCCAAGAGCTCATTCTCCTTTCTGATTGAACCCTTTTAATAACATCTTGTCTACTTTAAGCTCACGTGCATCAATTTCCAAATATGCTAACGTCCAAAGATTCTTTATGTTGATTGATGCTCCCGGATCAACCAACACTCTGGAGAGCGTAAACTTTCCAATAGTGGCTGAAATGTACAACGGTCGGTTGTGATCAGCTGTTCCCAGTAGCAGATCATTGTCCATGAAGGTAACACCTCACTGTTCATTCAAACGAGCAAACCTCGTCTAAGGAATTACAAGCCATTTGAACTAAACAAATTTCTGGATCAAGTAAAGCCTTAATCAGAGTTTCCCTCATCTCCTTTGACAGCATCAGAGCGTCGTAGATGCTTAGTTTGGTTGGTAGCTTCCTAAGATTGGCTTGCACGTTATAATCCACTTTATTACCATATTCCTTGGTTTCTTCCCGAACGGGCAATTCTTCTGTTGGGGTTGGCTCCTTCTGAGCAACCACCTACTTTCCTTTATCCTTTGGACCCATTCTCAGAGGTAGAACTTTTCTGCTTCTTAGATTGACTTTAGTTACTTGTTCTGAATCTGGTGGTAAATCTACAGATGTCTCCTCTTGAATCGGAACTACTGGCTCTTCTGGAGTTGCTTCGGAGTCTGATAACACTAATTCTATCATGATTGGAGCTCTTTGAAATTCACAAATAGACTCATTGCTTATTGAGCTTTCATAGCCATCTTTATGAGCGTCTTCTCCTTCATCATGGTCATCGAGGATCAATTTGATTTGAGAATCGTTTATCGTATTGGAATCGATATCTGGATTAGATTGGTTGTCGTTAGTTAGATAATTGTTAGAAACAGTCAAAACATAGCCAACAACAAAACTCTTATCATTATAAGATTCTGCCGGGGCGAGCAAATAATCCTACAGAGTCAGAGGTCTGAGGGATTTCTCCCCCTTAGTCTACCCTTTAGAGGCTCAGTTTTCTTTTCTTCTACGATCTTCTCCTCCTTCTGGGGTGGTTCTTCAATCGCATGTGATAGTACCAACTTGACAGGTTTCAAACTTTGAGTTGAAGCACGCACTGAAGCGGTCTGGATATTATCCAAAATTTTCTTCGTGGACTTTGTCCAGACAGTACTCCATCCATCATCGGTCGTGTACGGGTCTATCGGAACAATAGGATCCGTTGAAATAACATTTACGGAACCTCCTTTCTGGGATTCCTTCATGTATTCTTTTGGGATCTTTATGTTCGCCCTTCGGAGATTATCTTCGACCAATTCTTAAAAGTGAAGCAGTCTTCAATCTTGTGTCCGAGCATCCTATGGTAGGGACAGTAGTTCGGATGATCCTTCTTGTTGACTTCTTCTGGCCTCCTGGGCTCTGGCAACTGAAAATCGGGTGTCTTCATCAAACTGCGAAACATTTTAGCCACTACTTCAGTTTTGAAAGGATATTCCTTATTTAGAAATTCCTTCAGGGGACGTGACAAACGAGGCAGTGGTTGATCATGCTGCCATGGCTGATAGCTCGGTCGAGGCTATTGATAGCCCTGTTGAGGCTGTTGATAAATCTGTTGTGAATGTTGGTAAATCCGTTGCGGTGGTTGATAACTGGGCTGTGGCTGCTCTGGCCATATTTACAATGGTTGCTTTCCCTTATCGACTGCCGTGTCAATCCTAGATTTCTTTTCAAATGCTTTCACGATTTTTTGTTTATCAGTCTTATTGATGAAACTTAGCTGCTTTGCTTCCTCTTGCAATCTCCCGGCCTTGCTAAGCAACTTCTCGAAAGTCTTTATTGTAAATCCTTTAAGGAGAAGCGCTATCGGGCCGTGAATACCCTTAAACAGGATTCTGACAACATACTGTTCCTGAAGCTGTGGTTCACACTTCATGCTTAAATTTCTTCATCGAAGTATGTAGTTCACTAAAGTTTCGTTCAGTTTCTGTTGCTCCACCACTAGATCACCGATAGTGATGTGGTGTTGAGCCCCGACAAACTGCTTAACAAAGAGGTTTTCCAATTCTAAAAAGGTCTTGACTGAACCATTCAGAAGTTCTGCATACCAATAGAAGGCAATCCCTGATAAACTGCTGGCGAACTGACGGAAGAGTAAAGCATCACTTCCACCGGCATTACAATAACTAACATGAAAATATGCAACATGTTGTCGGGGGTTTCTCGTACTATCAAAAGTCTTGAACGAGGTGGTACGAAGCCTTTCGGGTATTGGACCGCATCAAATTCTTCAGGGTAAGGTCTACCCATCTGAATAGATGTCCCACTCTTAAACTGTGCTTAGGCTTCTCGCACCTGCTGTTCCACCATGTTCTTGATATCTTTCTCAGGAATCATGCTTTGTGCAGAATCCTTCTTCGGCTGTTCATCTCCATTGAAAGACGTAATCTCTTTCCCTCCATCTGTAATGTGAATGATCTCCGGGGATGTTTCCTTCTGTGGTTGAAGCTGACTCTGGAGAGTGGATAAAGCGGTAGCCATCTCTTCCATCCTCTTTGCCATCTGAGAAATCTTATCATCTTTCTCTTGAAGACGTGCTCTCATTACTTCTGGTTCATCTCTTTCTGAGGCTGATGGAACTCCTTGTAGAGCTGACGACGCTCGGGTCTCAACCATATTGATCTCGGCATACTCGTCATCCATGGACTCTGATGAATATATTTCATTTTCTAATTTTTCTCCTCTTTCTTTTGCCAACCGTCAGATGTCCATCATTAGCTAATTTTTCTCCTCTTTCCTTGGTTTCTCTATAACAGTGACAGGCTCTACTCGCGTTCCGAGGCAAGATTTAGCTGGTATTCGTCCCATTATTCTTAGGATTTCTAACATGGGGCATTCTCTTTCTTAGCTAATTTCTCTACCACAGCTTGCAGCCGGGCAAATGGCGTATTCCTGACCCTTTTTCTTTTAAAGGCATTATAGTATGTAAGTCGGGGTAATGCAGCGGCGACCCTCAGGACATCTTCTTCATCCGATGCAGCAGAGAGAGGGTGAAACCTACTTCCCTCCAACAGAGGTGAATACTCGGCAGTTCTTCCTCTTTCTCAGAAATCTTTTCCAGAAAGGCAACTTCAGCAGCCTTGGCCTTCTCGGTTCTGGCGATCTTTCTGCTTCTTTTTCTCCTTTGAGTTTGAGTTAAGGGTGAAACTCTTAAACTGAACCTATCTCAAAGACATAAGGTATTGTAGTAAAATTTGTACCCTCCACGGTGACAGGCTCATCACAGACTTGGATTTCCTTCCCCTTCAGTTTGGCAGGAGCCGAGGTAGGTGCAGAGATGACTAGACCGGTGGGGGTAGAGCCAACAGTCCTCCTACGAACAATAATACTTCTTTCAGCTGGAACCCATTGCAGGGGAGGGAACTCTTGAGTCGATTTCAGGCTGAACTCAATTATGGGTTCCTTAGTTTCTATTACTTTATACATTAGTTTGAAGAGAGTGACGTCAGCGAACTTGATGTTTGTATTGTCGAATCCTTGTCCAAAACGGATGATCCCATTGTTAGGCAGTTCATCCTTGTAGACAGCTAAGTCCAGTCCGTTGGTGAAGGAGAAAATTAACTTAGGTGCAGACATTTTCTGTAGGGTAAAATTCGATTGTCAGTCCCAAATTATACTTGCTTTTGTCGCAATACTTAGGACAAAAAAAAGAAAGAGTTTGAACACATTTTAGTCTATCTTGATGTATTTGTGATTTTTAAAAGAGTTTGTTTATTAGAAGGTTGTTTATTAGAAGATTTGTTTGTTATGAACAAAACGATTAAAGGAGGAAGGTTATAGAAAAGGTAAAGGATCTGATTCAGAATTGGAAAGGAAGAGAAAGTCTCTTAAGACTTCTCAACTCAAAAGACCGCTCCTAGGCTAACACCTATTGGGGGTTCACCCTATTTTTGGGAGGTTGAAGGATTCTGGAACCTCTCTATTTAGGGGTGTCTAAACAGTGGCTCCAGAATTCCAAAGGAGTTCACTATACCCGTTCAAGACATAAATGAACGTGGTATGCCAATAGAAAGAATGATAGTTTGGTCCATAAGGGGTATGGACTCATTACAGATTTATGAACGCAAAACCATCTAATTAGAATGGAGAGAGGAACTAGTCCCCAGCAGAGTTTCCAGAAATTGTCAGCATATTTATAGGTTTGTGTTTTAAAAAGGGGGTCGCCTACAGAAGTTGTCGGTGAATTTTAAATTTAATTTAAATATAAATATAAATATATATATATATATAGTTTTAGAAAGAAGCATTTGATTTTGAAAATAACTTTAAGTTTAAAAATTTTAAGATATGAAATCAAACCGATCTCACATCCCAAATAGTTTATATAAACGAGCACCACACCACAAATCGTGTATCTACCTTGAAGAATAGACACACTGCTTGATGATAGGTCTCAATTAAATAAACTAGAAGATTTGTGACATCCGTTTGGTCTGCGAACCAATTTTATAAGCCGACAAGCTCCCTTATTTAATATAAAAGAATTAAACAGGGTTTATATTATGTGGGTTCTTAAAGTTCCCTATAGGGCAAGCCCCTATAGTTAATTACATCCTAAATGTCTTAAGAAACTTAAGAAAACTCTCAATAATGATCAGTGGTTTTGCTCTCAAGAATTTCGAAGCTTAAAGTTTTCAAACAATTGAACTTTGGAAATTTCAATAAGGAAGAGCTCAAGTTTGGAAAAGTTTAGTTTAAGAATCCAAAGGAAGAGAAGTAGGAGAAGCTGAGGATCCAAGAAGAATCTTAGCAACGTCCCTAACTATACTATTGTTTGGCTTCAACTTAAGAGGATATTTAATGTATCAATCCCGCCAATTTTAATAAATTAGGACTTATATTTGTATGACATAATCACACAAATAGCCTCGAAGATGTGAGGGTTTATGTCGTACCATATGACTACCTCGAAGTCCTAAGATCAGTTAGGGCTTAACCTACATAACATGATTTTGCAAATGCCTAACGAAGAGTTGAGGATTTGTGCTGCACTAAGCAAACTACCTCAAAATCCTATGTCTTTGTTATTTAATTCTAAGAAAGATTTTGTTAATGTAGATTCCAGTAATGCTGATGACGATGGCCATGCTGCCCATTATGCTGCAAGCTCCTTATTGTTGCAGAGGTTTAATTTTAGAAAGGGAAAATCAGGAGATAAGAGAAGTGTTTTGTTTTAGAGAAATCTTAAAGTCCAAATATTTTTTATTTTTTAATTAAAACAAATCTTAAAGTTGGTTAAACATAACCGATAAAGATCCCACAGTTCCGTCATCCCGACACCATTATTTTCATCAGATTCACTTAGTCCAAATAAGTTTGCTAAACTCAACTGAATGAGTTCCACACTTTCATTTAGACCGTGGGAAATCCTGTTATCAACACATTGGTTACATCATCCGAGGTATTCCCAATCATCCAACGAGACGTTTTAATTTTGTTGTAGTTGTAGTTTTGTTGTTTTGTTTGTGATTAAATTTTGAGTTGTTTTATATTTTGAAATATTGTGGCGGAGAATTTTATCTTGTTGTCACTTTTAATATAATTTTAGGTTTCATCTTTGTGGCTATCCTAAAGGTTTCATTTTTCATGCAGGGTGACATTCTTGTTTAACATGCAAGAGAAGTAAAGTACAGTGCAGGAAAATAAATTGCAATGAAATAAAATCGTACCTAGAAAGCATTCTTATTTATTTTCTCCTGCACTTAAAACACAGGTTAAAACATTTATATATTTGCAAGAAAACACCTAGATAAACTTAAAGGAAGGTTTTGGTTGTCTATCAAAATCCTAATCCTATAACTAGTCAATTCTTATGACGTCTAGGTTCTTATGTTTTGTTAAGGATGATTTTCTTCACCAAAGAACAATTAAGTTTAGTTGTTCTTCTAAAACATCCCATCGTATTGAGAAAGTGTTTAGGACAAGTCCTAAACATCTTTTCAATACTTCTGACATTATTTTGAGTCCAAATGAATTTCATTGTACAAGTGAATTAATCATTCAAGAGATTTAGTTAAGTTTTGCTTCTTACTTAGTGAACTAGGATGTTTGATTATCCCTTGAGTGGAGTGACATTTCACTTAATGCTTTATTTAAGAGTTATGACAAAGAAAGCTTTTAGGGGCAAATTAATTTGTTGAAGATTTTAACAATTCTTTATTAGAAAATTGGAATTGATGATTTTTAAATGATTTCGTTTAGTTACAAAATTTTAATTAATAATTTTAAGTTTGAAATAGTGTTCAAGTTGTTTTAGTTCAATTTAGATCTTTATATTTTAATGATCTTAATATTTTAGATTAATTTTACCATTTTAAATTTGCTTAGGTTGAAAGAGGTGTTTAAATTATTTATTTTTATTAAATTTTAATGACTTTTATTTGGATTGATTGTAATATTTTAGGTTGATTTTAATTAGTTTAATTCTTTTTATTTATACATTTTTATTATAAATTGTTTTGATATTGAGTTTTAATGTTTCAAATTTGTTTTAGGTTTGTTTTCAAATAATAAATTAATTTTACTGTTCTCAATTTAATTTAATTAAGTTATTAAATCACTTAATATTTTAAACATTAATTTAATTAAGGGTTATTTTCTTTTTCATTGTTTAATTTCAATTATCATTTTATGTTTAATTAAGAATTGAACTGTTATTAAAGTAATTTATTTAGGGATTTCAAATTAAAGAATTGGTATCTTCCTAAGTCACATCCCTAATAATCCAAAATTTTAATTATCCTTCCAAAATTTAGATGATTTAATTAATTAATGTTCCATTTTGATATTTTTAAAGTGATCAATGAGTTTCTACCCCTTTACTCCCTAAGTTTCAATCATCCAAGAAGAAATTAAGATCAGATATTTTACCCTCCCTTTTGATTAAACCTAAAGTATTAATTAGGGTTAAAATCCTTTAATTACTTTTATGAACCTTTAGGCTTATTTATTTCATAACTCATCAAATTAAGATCAAATAAATTTAAAATTTTTATGTCACTTCACTCATATGCCAATTAAGACACTAGAGGAGAAAATGTGATTTTTATAAATTTAATTTAATTTATATATTTATTTTTCCGAAAAATAAGGGTTTTCAATGAAAATTCAACAACATGACCAAAGTGAGGTTTCTATCCTTAGGAAAATCGTGGGATGTCCCTACTAACCGGAGGACCACCTAAACAAATTTTAGTGATTTTTTGAATTATATTTTATTTATTATATTTATTTTGAGTTTTATGGTAAAATTAAAGTTTAAAATTAAATTTTATATTTTTCATAAATCCTTCTAACCTCAAGGAGTCCAGAGAAGCAAATTTTATATTTTTCTGATTTTTCTTTGATTTATTAAAATTAATTTAGTGAAAATGTTGGGAAATTCATTTTTTAATATTAAAAATTGTCCTAAGTCTTTAAAATTCAATTTCTTAACCTATAGACTTGAAAAGAATATTTGGTTTGTTCCTAAGTGATTAGGAGTCAAAATGTGACATTTTTGTGATTTTTAATATTTTTGTGATTTTTTTTATTTTTTAATTATTAAAATATTAGAAATATGGTTAAAAATGAAAAGTTTTAGAAAATTCCATTTTTTATTTTCCTAGACTCCTCTAATTTCAGAGAACCCACAAAACCATTTTGGTGAATTTTTTAAGCGTATTTTAGGTTTTATGAATATTTTAATTTTAAAAATAGTCATACAACTTAAATAATTCATTTAATGGGTTAAATTATTTCCAATTGACTTTAATTTTTTATGAGAGCTTCTCTGCATCCTAAGTGACAGTGGAGAATTATTTTCAAGTAATTTTGACGTGTGGTTAGTCCTAATTAATTAAAACTCAGTTTTGGGTGTTTAAGCCAATTAGAGTTATTCTTAAGGAATTAGACCAAACCATAATTTTTCTAGTGTCCTCTAGTCACAAGACACCTCCCCTAATTTTCCTAGAATTTTCTAAGCAACATGCTAATCACTGGAATTAAAAAATCAAAAAAGACACATAAATTTAAAAAATCAATATCATGTCACAGAGATAGCCTATGGCCTCGAAAAATTTAGGGAATGTTCCCAAGAACAAAGGCTACAAAAGCCCTATGGTCTCATGTTATGGTGAATTGTATACATGCATGGAGAATTAAAATACTGAAATCAGTAAATAATTAATTAAAAATAAAGTACTCATTAAAATAACTTAATTCTTTTTCCACATTGTTTTCCTCTTTTTCACTAAGCAAGTGGGTATTTTTATTTTATTTTTGTGATTTTTCTACACAAAGATATGAATTTTTGAAGTTTCTGGTATTTAAATAAATCAAAAATACCCTATCTTTCTATTTAAACCAGTCAGCGCCGCGTCAACCTTGGCAGCTCCGAAGCTCCACATGGCGCATTCCCATTCGATGCCGCCATCTGACTCAGTGCCACGTGGCCCGCGGTTCCTGCCCCATTTCCTGGTTCGACGCAATCTGGGCTGTCCATTCGATACACGCGCAAATGAACGACATCCGCTCATCATCCCCAAGCACCCTATCCCGAGAGCCGTCCACCTGGCTTAATATCTCACTCGATACTTAACCAAATTAAACGTTCTTATGCTCTATGAACTCGTCTTGACGAGACGAACATATCTATATGACTAACATGCTATGAAATTGAGCTAAATAAAATAGAGAATTCACAGAAGCTCGGGAGGAAGAAGAGATCCATACCTTTGCTCTGAGAAGTGAAGCTTTAATCAGAGAGTTGTGGCACCTTTGATTGAACCCAAGGAAACTCCAGATGAAGTCTCTCGCTCCGGTGAATTACGTAGACCTGATTTCCACCAAGCCCGATTTCGAAGCTCGGATGATAAAAGAAATGGCTGGCCTGGAGAGCGGGCTTTTGCTTGGGAACTTCTTCTCTTGGTCTAGTGAAGGTGTAGAGTCAATCAATTTGAGGATTGGCTCATTGTGGTGAAGTGTCCTGGTTTTAGGCTTGAAATTGAACTCAGAAATTGAGCTCACATAGAGGAAATTATGGCTGGATTTCAATGGGGATCAAGTGTTCTATGTTTGGAGAAGGGTCTGGAATGATTTTGGCATAGTTTTGTTAAGGTTTGGTTAAGCACCTTCTTTGGCCGAGAGGTGGTGGTGCTTAAATAGGGCTGGCTAGAGGGCTTCCCAGGGGGGTTTGAAGGCTTGAATCATCTGCTCAGGGTAAGGGAAGAACAGCTGTATTGGCCATTGGGCATGGGACAGCTTAGCAAGGGAAAATTTGAGAGTTTGGCTCACATAGAGCTCTCGGCCATGGCATTTTCTGGCGACCCAGGAGGTTGGCCGGCAGGGTCAGGTCACCCTCAGGGTCAGGAGGTCAGGGCTAGATGTTTGTGAGTTCCATTCGCTTTGGCCATGTGTAAAGTGGTTTGATTAAAATGGAAAGGAGGAGGGGCTATTTTGAGCTCAAATGGGTTAAGCCATGGTTTTGATCTTGGTGCACCACCCAAGGGTTGACTTTGGGCTGAAAGGAATCATTTGGGTTAGCTGAATTGGAGTGGTGAAGTCTCCATCCATAGTGTTGTGGCTAAACTTAGTTTAGAGTGTAGCATAAATGAGGTTAAAAAGTGATAATGAAGGGTTAAGAAAGAACCCCCTCTTCTTGCCATTAATGGCTTGGTGAGGTGTCCAAGTCTTTTATGGCTTCCATGTGGCTTGTGCATGGCTTCTTGGCTCACATTTGGCTTGGGAAATGGCTTGGTAAATTTCATGGAAGAGGGTTATTTGGAGTTTTGAAAACTTTGGATTTTTGATGGGATTTGTCATAATGCCATTTTTGTTTAATCAAAGTGATAGATTTTGGACCTAGGGGATAGCTTTAATTAAATGGGCTTGATGAGACAATATCACATGGGCTTTGGAATAAGTCTTGGGCCTTTGAAATTTTTTTGGATGGGGTTTTGAATGCTTTAGGGAAGTGGGATTTTATTTTTTAAAATAAAAATTTGGATAAAAATTGTGTAAAAGATTGTGCCAAATAAATGTTTGTTTTAGTTTAGGGATGAGTCATGAGAATTTTAGAAATGGTTTGGTGTCATTTGGGGTTGAATTGGATTTAATTTGGGCTTTTTGGTAATGAGGCCAAAGTGGATTAAATTGTGCTAACTTGGGTTAAAGTTGGGCCAATGTTGGGTTTGATGTAAAATTAATGTTGAAAAATGTTTATGGGAGTATAGCAAAGAGTTTTAAATTTTGGTTGGGCTTTGATTTTGGGATTTGAGCCTATTTGGGTTCATGATTGGTTTAAGCCAGATTGGGGATTTTTTTGGGGTTAGGCTTGGGTGAAGTTTGGGATCAAATTTTGGGCAAACCAAGTTAGTGTTTTGTTTGTGGGGATGTTAGGAGGTTTTTAGAAAGGATTTGAGGCTAATTGGAGCTGAGTTGGGTTGGTTTGGGCTATGTTTAGGTCATGGGCCAAAATTGGGCTTCAAGCTTCAAATTAAAATTAGATCCACATGTTTGTCAAATTGGACTTGGATTTGGTCTAAATTGTTATTGGGGATATTAAATTGAAGCTTAGGATTGAATTGGATCAAAATTGAGGTCAATTACAGTGGTTTGGTTGGACATTAGGCTCTCTTAGGTTAAACATAGGTCAAATTGGGGGTTTTGGTAAAAGTGGGCTAAATTGACAAAATTTGCTTATGGTGTCGTTAGAAAAAATGAAATTGGGAATATTTGGGATTTTATGAAATATTTTGGGAATTTTCTGAATTTTTGGAATTTTTGGGTTGAAAGGGTATTTTGGGTATTTGGTGGTTATTGGGAGGTATTTTGAAAATTTTGGTATATTTGACAAAGGATGATCAATTTGAGTGGTGGGAAATGTTTAGGACTAATTTTGAGGAATTTTGGGTAATTTAGGCAATTTTGTAAATTTTGGGGCTCCAAGTGGTTTAGGGGTTTACAATCAAACATGTGGGGTTTAAAGGGAGTTAAGAAGTGGTTTGAATTTCTAAGTGGTTGGTCCCATTTCTAGTCCTCTAGGATAGTCAAAGGGAAAACCTATGGCTAGATCCTAAGTAGTAAGGAGAGAAGAAAAGACCTCACAAAAAATGAGGTCAACATACTGATATTCCAACTACCAACCAGGACATAGCATGCACTTCTGAGCCTCCAACATTATCTAATGTTATGGAGCTGTTGAGGATTCAGAGTTCCAGTATAGATAGACTCCATAGTGGGATGGATGACTTTGAGGCTAGAAGTGATGTGAATGATGATTATATGATGAGGAGAGTTGAGTATGATATTGCTTACCATGATGCTCAGGTCAAATTCATGAGGGGAGACACTGGAGTGATATTTCCTACCTACCCCAGCTATGTCTCTCACCTACCTGATCATGCAGAAGAAGTTGAGGAGGCTAGTGATGGTGATTGGTAGTTTTGTTATTCCTCTTTTTAATTTTTACAGTACTTTGTTGTGTTTGTTATTTGTTTTTCTGTGAGTAGTGTAGTTTGCTAATGCATTTGTGTCGAAAAATGAAAAAAGGAAAATGTAATGAACTTTGTGTTAGTTCATTTAGTGATTTGGATTGAAATTTTGATGTTATGTTGGATGTTTAACGTTTAAGTGTTTAATATTTCTTCACCCTTGCAAGTTTTAATATTATATATACCTCTGCTTCTAACTGGTTTGTTATTGCTAGCTTAATTTTTTTATGAATACCTGCATAGCTTCAGAAGATTTCTAAATCCCAGCACAAAAATATTAGTTTTCTTTTACTTTCTACCTTTGCAAATTTATATGTAATGAAAAACTTATATTTGGGGGACGATAAAATATTAACTTTTATTATTTCTTAATTAATATAATCTCAAAAATTATTGGCATGACATTTAGTAGTTGAACCTAACTTTAAATAACTAAATTTTTTATTTCATTTAAATATTATAGTAGATTTGGATGAAAGTTTTAGTAATAAAGGTGAATTTTATAAGGTTAAGATATTTAGTATGAGAGGATTGGACTATAGTTGACTATTTAAAGTATAGAAAACTGTATTTTTTAAATGTTAAGAGACTTAAAGAACTATGTGTGAAGAAAGGATTGTGATTTTACGATGAACTATAAAGCTTTCATATATTTATAAAGTAAGGGGTATTTCAAGTTTCAACTTTAGGAAGAAGAGAGTGAAGTTCAAAACTATTAAAGGCTATTTAGATATACTAATCCTCACAGAAAAATAAAAAAGAGAGAAAGAAAAAGAAAGGATTGAAAAACAATCCAAAAAATTAAAAAAAAAAAGAAAAAGAGAAAACGAAAGAGAATATATGTGAGGAGAAGCTTGAGGAGATGCCTAATAAAAAATTGGCTTCATTTAAATCAACCTAAAGGGAGAACTTTGTTACATTTCTGAATTTATATTTAAATTAGCGTACTTTCTAATAGATTTTGCGTGAGCTTCATTTTCATATAGTCTTTCAAAATATTTCCCTCCTACAAAAACTGCTAAGCTGAGGAATGATATCACATCTTTTAGTCAATTTGATGGAAAATATATATATGAAGTCTGGGAAAGAATTAAAGATCTTCTGAGAAAGTGTCCACATAATGGTTTACCAAACTAGTTAATAATTCAAACATTTTATAATAGATTAGTGGGATCATTGAGATCGATTATAGATGCTGCTGCTAGTGGATCATTAATTTCAAAACCTTTTGATGATGCGTACTCGTTAATAGAAGAGATGACTACTAATAATTTTCAATGGACCTCTGAGAGGGTAAATCCTAAGAGAGTACCTAGTATTCATGATTCTGATTCAATAACTATGATAGTTTCTCAAGTTGCTGCACTTTTAAAGAAAATATATTAATATGCAATGAATTATTCTCAAACACCCCCAGTGCTAGAGGAAAATTCATCAGGACAGATGATAGAATCTCAAAAACCTTATGAAACCTTGAATGCTATAAGGAATAAAGTCAACAATCCTTATTTGAATTATTATAATACTGGTTGGAAGAATCACCCAAACATCAACTGGAATAAGAACAATGTTGTTGTTAACCCGCAATGGGGAAACAATTCTATGAATCCAGTTGGAAATCCGAACAACCAAGGAAAAACCAATTATAGAAGTTATTATCCTCCTAGTTTTAATAGTAATCCACAATTTAAGGAAAAGAAGTTGTGTACTAAAGAAATAATTCTGAATATGGGTAATCAATTTCAAGCTGAAAATGTTGCGATGAAGAACATTGAGAATAAACTGGGACATATTTTTACTGCGCTCATTAATAAACTTTCTGGAAATCTTCCTAGCAATGTTAAGATCGATAAAAAAGATCAAAACAAGGAGAAAATTAAGGCTATTCAATTAAGGAGTGGAAAAGAATTGGAAACGAGAGTACAAAAATAAGTTGTAGTTGAAAGAGAGGAAGTGAACATTGGAACAGGTTCTAATAAGATATATCCAAACTTAAAATATCTGATTGAACCAATGAAGATTACTGTTGAAAACCCACCTCCTCCATTTCCTCAAAGACTAAAAAAACATAACAGGGATAATAGATTTGCAATGTTTTTTGGAAATCCTTAAGAAATTAACTATTGATATTCCCTTTGTTGAAGCATTAGAGAAGATGCCTTGTTAAGCAAAGTTTATGAAGGATATTCTTAAAAAAAAGAATGTTTAAAGACTATGAGACTGTTGCACTTAACGGTGAGTGCAGTGCAATTATTCAGAAGAAGCTTCCTAAAAACATAAAGACCCTGGTAGTTT
Organism: Papilionanthe hookeriana x Papilionanthe teres; assembly: GCA_022702705.1. Lineage (NCBI taxonomy): Eukaryota > Viridiplantae > Streptophyta > Magnoliopsida > Asparagales > Orchidaceae > Papilionanthe > Papilionanthe hookeriana x Papilionanthe teres. The sequence continues at coordinate 171,459,190 of CM040424.1, forward strand.
CACTATCTCGTGTACTCTAAGTGAGAAATTTTTCAAAAAAGCTTTATGTGATCTGGGAGCTAGTATTAAACTTTCAAAAGATTGGGAATAGGAGAAATTTCACCTATATATGTGGCTCTTCAATTGGCTGATTGTTTTATCACTCATCCTAAAGGAGTTGTGGAAGATGTATTAGTGAAGGTGGATAAATTTATCTTTCTTATGGACTTTATTGTATTAGATATGGAGGAAGATAATGAAATTCCAATTATTTTGGGAAGACCATTCTTTGCTTCTGGGAGAGCTATGATCGATGTTCAAAAATGAGAATTAACTATGAGAGTTAATGATCAAGAGGTAACTTTCAATATTTTGAAATCTATGAAAAACCCTTCAGCTGAAAAAAGATGATGAGTGCTTTCGAATTGAAATCTGTGATTATTTGAGAGGAGATCATTTCAAAGAAGTTTTTGAAGAGAATTTGGAATGTGAGGATGAAAGTGAAAGTGAAGATGATTTGGACGATATGAAGAATGAAAAGTTAGAATTCGTTCAAGAAAGATTTGAAAGATTGGATATTATGGAAAGTGAAGATAAGTTTAATTCCATCTATCATAAAACCCCCTAAACTTAAGATGAAAATTTTCCCTTATCATTTGAAGTATATGTTTTTAAGAGAATCATCTACCTTACCAGTCATTTGAATTTTCAGATTTAAAAGAATATCAAGAACAAAAATTACTAAATACCTTGAAAAGATACAAAAAGGCTTTTGGTTGGTCCTTAGCAGATATTAAAGGAATTACTCCTTCGATCAGTAGGCATAAAATTTTGTTGAATCAACAATATAAACCTAGAGTTGATCCGCAAAGGAGACTGAGCCCAATGATGAAAGAAGTGGTTAAGAAAGAGATTTTAAAGTGGTTAGATGCTGGAATTATATATCATATTTCTGATAGTGTTTGGGTAAGCCCAATTCATTGTGTTCCTAAGAAAGGAGGAGTGACTGTTGATGTAAATGATCGGGATAAAATTATTCTGACAAGACAAGCCACTGGTTAGCGAATATATATTGATTATTAAAAATTAAATGCCGCCACCAGAAAAGATCACTTTCCTTTACCCTTATTAGACCAAATGCTAGACAGTCTTGTTGGACACAAGTAATATTGCTTTCTAGATGGATATACCAGTTATCACCAAATACCCATTGGTCCTAAGGATCAATAGAAGACTATATTTACTTGCTTTTACGGATCATTTGCTTTTAGAAGAATACCCTTTGGATTTTGTAATGCTCGCACAACATTTCAATGATGTATGATGTCCATATTTAGCAAATTAATAGATGTTGGAATAAAAGTGTTTATAGATGATTTCTCGGTATTTGGAAATTCATTTGATGCATGCCTATGTAACTTCTAAAAGGTTTTAGAGGTAAACTAGAAAAAGGATCAATTTTATGGTTGCAGAAGGAATTGTGCTTAGGCATAAAATATCTTAATATGACATGGAAGTAGATCTCGCGAAGACTCAAATTATAGAAAAATTACCACCTCCAACAACTATGAGAGGGGGAAGCAACTTCTTGGGACATGTTGTGTTCTACAGGATATATATTAAAGACTTTTCAAAATTAACTAAGCCTCTATGCTAACTTTTGGAAAAAGATAAAAAGTTTGATTTAAATGTGAATGCTTAAAAGTTTTCGATTTATAAAAAAAATTAATCATTGCTCCAATAATAGTTTCACCTGACTGGGTGAAACCATTTGAATTAATGTATGATGCAAGCGATTATGCTATTGGAGTGGTTTTATGGCAAAGGCACGAGAAAATGTTTAAAGTTATATACTACGCTTGTAAAACTCTTACTGATGCTCAAATTAATTATACTACTACAGAAACAGAGTTATTAGTTATCGTTTATGCCTTTGAAAAAATTAGATCTTACTTAATTGGAGCTAAATGTATAGTGCATACTGATCATTCTGCTATTGACCTCATTTTTATAATGACTCAATACCTTTTAACCTAAAAAGTCAACTTTGGTCAAAATGGTCAAACCAGACCCAATGACCTACCCTGTTGACCCCATAGGTCACCCTTTTGACCTAAAAAGTCAACTTTGGTCAAAATGGTCAAACCAGACCTAATGACCAACCCTGTTGCCCCATAGGTCACCCTTTTGATCTAAAAAGTCAACTTTGTCAAAAAGGTCAAACCAGACCCGACGACCACCCCTGTTGACCCCATAGGTCACCCTTTTGACCTAAAAAGTCAACTTTGGTCAAAATAACCAAACCAGACCCAATGACAACCATGTTGACCCCATAGGTCACCCTTTTGACCTAAAAAGTCAACTTTGGTCAAAATGATCAAACCAAACCCAATGACCAACCCTGTTGACCCCATATGTCACCATTTTGACCTAAAAAGACAACTTTGGTCAAAATGGTCAAATCAGACCCAATAACCAACCCTGTTGACCCCATAGGTCACCCTTTTGACCTAAAAAGTCAACTTTGGTCAAAATGGTCAAACCAGACCCAATGACTAACCCTGTTGACCCTATAGGTCACCCTTTTAACCTAAAAAGTTCAACTTTGGTCAATATAACCAAACCAAACCCAATGACCAACCCTGTTGACCCCACAGGTCAACCTTTTGACCCAAAAAGACAATTTTAGTCAAAATGGTCAATTTTTGATCAAACAACCAATGACATGTTTAAAACCCCACAATGACAAATTAATCAAATTAATTTCAAAAAAATTATTTTGATTAATTAAATTGACTAATAATTTGATTTTCAAAATTTTAATTAATCAAATGACATGATTAAAATGAAAATTAAATTAAAAGTCATAAAATGATAAATTTAATCAAATAATTGATTTCAAAATTATTTTGATTAATTAATTGGTTAATGAATTAATTTTAAAAAATTTTAATTAATGGCCTAATTAATTAAAATGAAAAATTAAATTAAAAAGTTATAAAATCACAAAATCCAGAAATTGATTAAAAATAATGGAATTAATCAAATAATTGATTCCAAAATTATTTTTAATTAATTAATTGATGAATAATATAATTTTCATATTTTAATTAATGACATAATTAATTAAAATGAAAATTAAATTGAAAAGTCATGAAAAGAGACAAAAATCAATTTTAATGATATGGATATTAATCAAAAAATTAATTTGGAATTATTTCCAATTAATTATTGATTAGTAAAATAATTTTTAATATTTATTTAATGACATAATTAATTAAATATGTAAATTAAAATGAAGAGGGCATTAAATGCAATTTTTAAAACCTGTGACATATAGTTTTCTAAAAATTCTAAAATTCTTTTATGACATCACACATGATCCATTAAAGAAAAATCAATTCATAAATCACTCACATTTAACCATGGTAAAGGCCATCATGACATGAAAAATTAGGTGGCAAAACCATGGTAATTTAAAGTGTGAGATGTCTTGCCATGGTGAGGTTAGTTTAGCCACCTCCCTAGCCATCCAAAAGTGAGGAGACAAAGCTTTAACCATCCTTCACACCATGGTTAAAACCATAATGATATTTCATGAAAAATATTAAGAGAGGGGCTAATGTGTCACCACCTCATGAAATGGTAAATGAGGTGTTGCAAGGAGAGGGTCTCAACCATTTGAGTTACCATGAACCTCCCACTTAGCCAATGGAATGGAAACAAAGAGGCTAAAATCAATCATGACAAGATTTAAGCCAAAATTGGCATGAAATGTGCACTTGCTTAAGTGGAAAAATTCTCAAGGAGGAAGAAGAAGTGAATCTTGTTTTACATGGGGGAGTTTGTACTCTACAGCCCTAACTATACCATGGTTAAATCCAAACCAACCAAGGTTAATCCATAGCCATTCATGGCTATAAATACCCCCCCTTGGCCAAAATATCTAAGTGAAGAAAAAAATTAGAAATACCTATAGGCTACTCAAATCTCCTTGCACCCAACATAAAAACTCTTCCCAAGAGTCTTAGCAATCCATTAGGATTAAATCCAAGCCATAGATTGAGCCCAATCGAGCCAATTTGAGCAAAACTTAAAAACAACTCAAACCAACCACTTCTTCAAAATTCTCCTTTAAGCCAGACTTCTGGATCAAATTGCTGCAACAATAATCTTCCATTGAGGTCCTAGAAGACAACTACCAGGTCTGATCTAGCTTGATTTGCTTGTGGCAAAGGTATGGAATTATTTTTCACAAAATAATTCATATTTTTGAAATATCATGTGTTATACTAGCCCAGAAATGTTACATCACCATATGAATACTTTCTACATGTTTAGATGATTCCATAGGTTTAAAAATCACTCAATTTCGTTGAGAAATGAGTGAGATATTGACCCTAGTAGTTGGACGGTTCAGGAATTTTTTGAATTACCTGGATTAATCCAGCCGTCTGATCCTGTGTTTCGGAACAGATGGCCTAGATCAAATCGCGCCGTGTTCGGTGTTCGGATCCATGCAGTGGATCTTCCCACCCATCGATCGTACGAGGACACGTGGCAGCGCCTGGATTTTTCTGGGCTGGATTAATTCAGGTAAACCTTAAAAACTTCAAAAATTCATATCTTTTGATCTAGAGGTCAAAAAAAGAAAATAAAAATACCTCTGGACACTCTTGAAGAGAAGAAAATTATGAAACCAATATCATAATTTTATTCTCAGTATTTAATTTTTAATTAATTAAATACTCTCTGGACTATTTTAATTATTAAAAATTATTTACAAGTCAGAAAAATATGAAATTTTTAGGGAATTACCTTTATGTCCTTAGGCATATCTTCTAATTTTTCTAAGGCTAGGATAGCTCTCTAGGATATGATTCCTAATTTCCATGATATTTTGTAATTTTTTTCAAAAATAATTATAAAATTGAAAAATTGGAAAATTTAAATGCAAAATGATTGAGAATATTAGAATAATAGACACAAATCCTAAAACAACAATTCTCAAGTCATCAAAACAATCTAAAAGACATTTTGAAATAAGGTTAAGATTTATTAATTTTAAAATTAATAATTCAAAACCTTCTCTTCACATATTTAATCTATATCATCATGGATTAAGGAAGTGATGAATCCAACTCATATGAAACAATAATTAGGTTTAAAGACAACTTAAACCTAGCTAAACCATTAAACCTTACGGTTTAATATAAAAATCAAACTCTTTAATTAAGTTTAAGGACATATTAAACTTAATTAACAAAAATCAAACCTTTAATTAAGTTTAAGAACATATTAAACTTAATTAACCCATTAAACCTTAACTAAATTTGGTTTAATACAAATCAAATCTTTAATTAAGTTTAAAGACATATTAAACTTAATTAACCCATTAAACCTTACCTAAATTAGGTTTAATATAAAAATCAAACTCTTTAATTAAGTTTAAGGACATATTAAACTTAATTAACCAAAATCAAACCTTTAATTAAGTTTAAGGACATACTAAACTTAATTAACCCATTAAACCTTAACTAAATTAGGTTTAATACAAATCAAATCTTTAATTAAGTTTAAGGACATATTAAACTTAATTAACCCATTAAACCTTACCTAAACTAGGTTTAATATAAATCAAATCTTTAATTAAGTTTAAGGACATATTAAACATAATTAACTCATTAAACCTTTCCAAAATTAGGTTTAATATAAATCAAATCTTTAATTAAGTTTAAGGACATATTAAACTTAATTACCCCATTAAACCTTACCTAAATTAGGTTAAATATAAATCAAACCTTTAATTAAGTTTAGAGACATATTAAACTTAATTAACCTCCTTAAACGTTAGGTTTAAGGCAAACATAAACCCTAATTAGGTCTAACCCATTAGACCTAGTTAAACCATTAAACCTTAACCAACTAAGGTTTAACAAAACCCAAACCCAAAATAAACTTTCAATCTTTAACTTAGGTTTAACCCGACATGAACCTAAATCAAACCTAAATTTAACTTAAGTCTAACCCATATTAGACTTAAGTCAAACCATACTTAGGTTCAACTCGACATGAACCTAAATCAAACTTAAACCTAACTTAAGTCTTAATACAAATTAGACTTAAGTCAAACCATACATAGGTTCAACCCGACATGAACCTAAGTCTAACCCAAACCTAACTTAAGTCTAACCCATATTAGACTTAAGTCAAACCATACTTAGGTTCAACCCAATATGAACCTAAATCAAACTTAAACCTAACTTAAGTCTAACCCACATCAAGCTTAAGTCAAACCATACTTAGGTTCTACCCGACATGAAACTAAATCCAACATAAACCTAAACTTAAGTCTAACCCACATTAGACTTCAGTCAAACCAAACTTCCGTTCAGCCCGACTTGAACCTAAGTCTAATCCAAACCTAAGTTAAGTCTAACCCATATTAGACTTAAGCCAAACCATACTTAGGTTCAGCCTGACATGAACCTAACCCAAACCTAATTTAAGACTAACTCATATTAGACTTTAGTCAAACCATACTTAGGTTCAACCTGACACAAACCTAAGTCTAACCCAAACCTAACTTAAGTCTAACTCATATTAGACATAAGTCAAACCATACTTAGGTTCAACCTGACATGAACCTAAGTCTAACCCAATCCTAACTTAAGTGTAACCCATATTTGACTTAAGTCAAACCATACTTAGGTTCAACCTAACATGAACCTAAGTTTAACCCTAACCTAACTTGAGTTTAACCCATATTAAACTTAAGTCAAACCTTACTTAGGTTCAACCTGACATGAACCTAAGTTTAACACAAAACTAACTTTAGTCTAACCCATATCAGACTTAAGTCAAATCATACTTAGGTTCAACCGGACATGAACTTAATATTGACCTAAACTAAGACATAAACCTTAGGTTCAACCCGACATGAACCTAAGTTTAAAACTAAACCTAACTTAAGTCTAACCCATATTAGACTTAAGACGAACCATATTTTGGTTCAACCCGACATGAACCTAAGTCTAAACCTAAACCTAACTTCAGTCTAACCCATATTAGACTTGAGTCAAACCATGCTTAGGTTCAACCTGACATGAACCTAATTGTAACCAAACCCTAACTTAAGTCTAACCCACATTAGACTTAAGTCAAACCGGACATGAACAAAAGTTAATCTAAACCAAACCTTTTAACTTAAGTTCAGACAGATATGAACTCAAGTTAATTAGATTCAATCAACATTGAATTTAACTTAGGTTCAACTAAACATGATCCCAAGTTAATTCAATCAATATTGAATCTAACTTTCAACCTTTTAACATAAGTTCAAACAGACATGAAATCAAGTTAATCTAAACCAAACCTTTTAACTTATGTTCAGACAGACATGAACTCAAGTTAATATAAACCAAATCTTTTAACTTAAGTTCAGACAGACATCAACTCAAGATTTAAGTTTAAACTTAAGTCAAGACATAAATTAGACATTTCAAACATAACCGACATAAAATCGACATTCTAAACCAAAATTGACAAAATTGATATAAATTGGTCTTTTAATTGAGAAAATTGACATAAATTTGACATTTCAAACAAAAATCGACATAACCGACATAAATTCGACATTTCAAACGAACATCGACATAATCGACATAAATTCGACATTTCAAACCAAAATCGACATAACCGACATAAATCTGACATTTCAAACCAAATTAAACAATCACCGACATTAAATTACATTAATCGACATTTCAAATCAAATTCAACATTAAATGACATTTCAAACAAAATTAAACAATCACCGACATTACATGACATTAATTGACATTTCAAATCAAATTTAACATTAAATGACATTTCAAACCAAATTCAATAAACACCGACATTAAATGACATTAACCGACATTTCGAACCAAACTCAATAGAACTCAACATAAATTGATATAATTCAACATAAATCGACATGATCAAACTTAACACAACATGAACTGACATAGTTCTTAAGTTCGACCTGTATCGAACTTAACTTAACATATGACATCATAATTCTTAAAGTTCGACCCACGTTGAACTTAACTAGACATAAAATTAAACTGAAATTGACATAAAATCCAAAATCAAATCTAAATCGATATAAAATCCAAAATCCAACCCAAATCAATATTCAAGACAAATCAAAATTTAAACATAAATCGACATAAATCTAAACTGACATCTCGACCACTTTTGGACATCAGATAACTCTGGATCAACAGACACTTTGACCAGGTAATCTAAATATCTTGATATGACATTGTTTCTAACTCTATTTTCCTTGCAGGATGAAGACATGAAGTTTCATTAAAATTTTCTTTGCATGTTATAGGATGTGTTAATTCTGTTTTCCAGGACATCGGCGAAGGAACATTGATGACAAAACCAGAACTTTTAGGATAGCCACAAAACCTAAACTTTCTACAAACAACAAAACAAAAATGACATGACAACAAAGACAACTGAACTTTTAGGTTAGCCACGAAATCAGAAATAAAACGACAAAATTATTAACATTGATATCGACATAACATCAACATTAACAAAAACATACAATGACATTTCTATACCGCAATAAAATGATGACATGACAAAATGACATGAAAAAACCAAAATTTAAAACAAAATGGAATCATAAACAAAATAATAAAAATAAATAAGTAATGATATCTTCTTGACATCATTGAAGGTATCTCATGACATAATAACGACATAGGAGATAAAATATCTCATGACAAATTAAGATATTAATCACGACATTTTATGACATTACGACATCACATTTTGATACGACACGACATACAAACTATGACATCCCGACATAACACATGACATGACATGATACTAAACCAAAACAAACAAAAACACACTTGACATGACACGACAAAATTATTGACATTGACATCGACATGATGTCTAACATAAAACCGACACTTCCAAAACAAATGACAAATAAAAATAACAACAGCCAGACAAAACAATGATAAATCAAACGGAATGACAATAAAACATAACGACAACAAAATGACCTTAACAAATACAAAACAATGATGAGATTAAAACAAACAAAACAAACATAAAATCAAACGACACGACAAGATAATATCGTCATGACATTATAATAGATTAACAAAACGACACCACGACATCATGACATAACAAATTGCATCATGACAAAATAATATTACAACAATAAAAATGGCATTACGACATGACAAAAAACTACAAGACATACAAACTACGACATTCCGACATGACATATGACATGACATAAAAAATGATAAAATGACATTAAAACAACAAAACAAAACACAACAAAGCAACGACATACACCCAACATAAATAAAACTTTCTGGTAGTATTAATTCTTCAGAAACGCACTGCCACAACAACAATTACACTTTTTCGAGGATAAATGTTAACCTTAATCGGGAGTTTTACTAGGCACTATTAATTGCTCAGGATATAATTAATTATAGGAGCTTGTTCCTATAGGAGATTAAAGAACTCAGGATAAGTATTTTACCTACAAGACCTCTCTGGTTATCCAAGATCTTCATATGATCTTCTTATATGAAAAACTTCTGTAATTACACAATCTGAAGACTTTTTTATGAGATTATCATTTTGATCTCCTTTTCTCTCAATCTCTATTATGATTAATCCTTCTTCAAATTCTCCAAAGACTTCTGATAATAAGTCTAGGAAGGATAAGAATTAGGGTGATAGATAGAGAAAGAGAGTGGCGACTCCATGACATTGACATGATACGAGAATTGACGGCGATGACATGCGATCCATATATTTCATTGCCATCAGAGACTGGCGACTCAGCTGGGGACATTCTCTCTCCTCATCTTTGGTTAATCAATTTGTCCCCATGACTATGACAATTTGTCTTTTGAAAGACTAAATAATCCTTTCTTTAGTTCTATATCTTACTCAATCTCGAGTAAAATAGAACTAATACCTCTTCGATTCAAAGATTTGTTCACGACAAAAAAATCCTAGAATCTTACATTTCCATAATCGACATACCAAAATGACATAAAAGTCATACAAAAACAACATGTGTTCCCTCCCTTCCCACCCAGGTACGAAGTGTTCATCGATTCTGTTGTCAGACAGACTGATATTGTCGTTTTGAATAAGTTCAGGCAAATACTTTCTCAGCCAAACATGTTCAGTTTATCTGGCTCGGTAGTTATGCTTTTTGTAGCCTCTGAACTACTCCCTTAGGTTATGCCCTTATGGCCTCTGAACCTATTCTTTGTGGTTATGCTTTTTACAGCCTCTGAACCACTTCCCTAGGTTATGCCTTTATGGCCTCTGAACCTATTCTTCGTGATTATGCTTTTTACAGCATCTGAACCACTTCCCTAGGTTATGCCTTTATGGCCTCTGAATTGATTCTTCATGGTTATGCTTTTTACAGCCTCTGAACCATTTCCCTAGGTTATGCCTTTATGGCCTCTGAACCTATTCTTCGTGGTTATGCTTTTTACAGCCTCTGAACAGCTCCCTAAGTTATGCTTTTTATGGCCTATGAACCTATTCTTCATGGTTATGCTTTTCACAGCCTCTGAACCACTCCTCTGATTGATCTTTTTCTTACCCTCAAGGTTCTGATTTGTCAATCTACCAAAGACTCTAAAATCAAAATCATTAATCAAATTTTGGGAAGACGATCACTTTTGGATGAATTCCATCAAGGGTTTCCCTTAGGACAGCTTTGCAGAAAAAAGAAATCAATTGGAGCGAAAATCTGATCTACGTTTAGTCTAGTTCTAGGACTAGTCAACTAGCATGTCATTTGTGGAGAAATGAAAATTGATCTGTGACGAGGGATGAAATTTGAAATCTTTGGATCTAATATCTTTGGAAATAAAACCCAAATTGATCTGTGAGGTAGAATGAAATTTGAAATCTTTAGATTTAATATCTTTGGAAATATTCTTCTCATTCACCTATTGACAGAAAAACAACTCAGAAAGGAAGAATTCAAGACAAAATTCTGATATTTTGACAAGAAAATTATGATTTCAAGGGGAAAATGAAATTAATGCCCTAATAACTAGGCCCTTTGTCTTAAATCTTCAGACTGGGTCTTAAATGAAAAATAAAATATTACGATCAAAATGCAAGTAATTCACTAAAGATGTCAGATAAAATATTACGATAAAATATTACGATCAAAATGCAAGTAATTCACCAAAATGTCACGAGCCTCTTAATCTTCAGATTGGGTCCTAACTTCTGAATGAGTTCTAATATCTCAGAATTCGTCTTAAGAAATATTTGAGAATTATTAATTAGGGGAGTTTGGACATTCAAAACCCTTAAAACATGCTCTACCAGATATAGTAATTCTCTGAGAAGAAGCTTGAGGTGAGTAGCAAATCAAAAATTAGTGTTTGAATTCAGGCATTCAAAATTATTAAAGATTACCCTACCTAAAAAAAAAAGAAAAGAAAAAAAGAAAAAAAAAGAAAGAAGGTTTCTAAAAAGAAGCTTGAGGTAGGCACAAAATAAAAAATTGGTGTCTCAATTCAAACCTTCAAAATTTTTAACATGCTCCACTAGATATAGTAATTCTTTGAGAAGAAGCTTGAGGTGAGCATAAAATTAAAAATTGATGTGCAAATTCTCCCCTAATTGATAAATCTTGAAAAACTTCTTAAGAAAATTCTTCTGATATTATATTCAGGAGAGAATTAAGTGATCTCGTCTTTTGGTTGACTATTAATTGGTTCAGACATATCTTTAGAAGATAAAAGATATTTTGATCACATAATCAAAATTTTGAAAAAAAAAATCCTAAGAACCAGAAAGAAATAACTAAGGTAAATGGCTTTGTTATTGGAGATTAATGGAAATTGTATTCTGAAGTCATAATTTTCCAAAAGATCTAACCCCAATCCCAATTTGGAAATGTCAAAGTGCTTTTTGAAAGACAATCAGAATGATCTTTATAGAATTGGTGATTAATGGAAACTACATAAACCTACACGAACGACATAATTTGCTCTAATAAATGGGGCCTAAGTTGTGCTTCCACTTGAAGTGTAATGATCTTACCTATAAATGACATCAGCAGACAAAAAAAAATATAAAATTACAGCTCGGAGAACTTGTAACTTGGAAAAATGACAAGCATTATATGGGCCCATCATACTTTGGTTCACCCTAGGACACTCAGATCAGGGATTTGGATTTAGTACTTCAAACACCTATCTTAATGGGAGGGCCCATATGCTTGAAGACACATTCGGGGAAATCCTGTCAGTTGGAAGATTACCAAGAAGACATAATACATCCAATCAATGGGTAGTATTTGAAAAAGATTCGACATAGACAAAAATGAATGACTTGTATTGTAAACTGGGAAACAAACAACCAAACCAAAAAGAAAACGACGTTGAAATTTCTAAGAGATAGTGTAAGACCTCCTTAAATGGAAGATCGCATCTACTCTCTTTCTCACTATTGGATATAAGACTATCATGACATTGGCTTTCCATTAGCAATCTTTCTTTGGATAGAATATAAGTCTCATACACATTCCTATTCCAAAATCGACATATTGACATTTCTAAGAAGTAGTATAAGACCTCGTTAAATGGAATATGACATCTACTCTCTTTCTCGCTATTGGATGTAAGACCATCATGACATTGGCTTTCCTTTAGCAAACTTTTGGATAAGATATAAGTCTCATAGCATTCCTATTCTAAAATTGACATTTTGACATTTACATTTCTAAGAGATAGTGTAAGACCTCCTTAAATGGAAGATGGCATCTACTCTCTTTCTCGCTATTGGATGTATGACCAACGGACATCGGCTTTCCTTTAGCAACCTTTCTTTGGATAGGATATAAGTCTTATATGCATTCCTATTCCCAAACCGACATATCCACTTTGATGTTTCTAAGAGCTAGTGTAAGACCTACTTAAATGGAAGATGACATCTACTCTCTTTCTCGCTATTGGATGTAAGACCATCAGACATTGGCTTTCCTTTAACAACATTTCTTTAGATAGGATATAAGTCTCAAACGCATTCCTATTCCAAAATCGACGTTTTGACATTGACATTTTTTTCAGAAAGTTGAATATGACATTTACTCTCTTTTCTCAATTATCTACAATATATCGAAAGTTCCAAAAATGCCAAAATATAGATTTTTAATTAAAAATTACATAATAAAAAAAAACTTGTGATGAACAACTTGTTTCGACCTGTAAAGCTCAAATCCCCAGTAGATACACTCTTCATTCTGAGTTTGCCACTCTCTCTTTATATATAGATATAAGACCTTTCCTGACACAGAAGTTATGGCATTCCTATAACTCGACACCGATATTTGACATTTCTGAGAAATGGAATACGACATCCATTTTCTCTTTATAACTTTCACATGAAAGTCCTTTCCTGCCATAGAAATTATGACATTCCCATAATTTAACATCTCCACATTTGACAGACATTTTTGACATTTGACATATCGACATTTGACATATCAACGTCTTGATATTTGACAGACATTTCAACATGTAACATATCGATATATCGACATTTGACATATCGAAAATTATTATCGACATTTGAGATATCGATCTTTCAACATTTAACATATCAACATTTCGACATATTGACATATCGACAATTATTATCGACATTTGAGATATCGATCTTTCGACATTTGAGATATCGAAATTTTGACATATCAACAATTTTTATCAACATTTGATACATTGACATTTCAACCTTTGACAATTATCAACATTTGAGGTATTGACTTTTCGTCATTTGACATATCAACAATTGTTATCAACATTTAAGATATTGATCTTTCGACATTTGACATATCGATATTTCGACATAGAAACAATTGTTATCAACATTTGATACATCGACATTTTGACCAGTGATATATCAATACTTATTATCGACGTCTGACATATCAACATTGCGACATTTGACATATCAACGTTTGACACTCATCCTCTCATTTGCTATCAGAAGTAAGTCCTTTCTTGACATGGAAATGGCATTCTTTTATCACAACATCAACATTCGACATCTTGAGAAATGGAATATGACATCCATTTCTCTCTCTAGTTATTGGAAGTAAGTCCTTTCCTAACACGAAAATCATGGCTTTCCTCTAACTAATACCGACCTTTTGAGAAATGGAATATGACATCCATTTCTCTCTCCAGTTATTGGAAGTAAGTCCTTTTATAACACGGAAATCATGATTTTCCTCTAACTAATATCGACATTTTGAGAAATGGAATATGAAATCCATTTCTCCCTCCAGTTATTGGAAGTATGTTTTTTTCCTGACACGGAAATCACGGCATTCCTTTAACTAAATATTGACATTGACATTTCGATAAGTGGAATATGACATCTATTTTCTCTCTCCAGTTATTGGATGTATGTCCTTTCCTGACATGGAAATCATGACTTTCCTCTAACCAAATCTTGACATTGACATTTAAAGGAAAATAGAAAATGACATTTATTTTCTCTCTCCGATTATTGGATGTAAGTCCTTTCCTGACACGGAAATCATGGCTTTCCTCTAACCAAATCTTGACATTGACATTTTGAGGAAAATAGAAAATGACATCTATTTTCTCACTCCTGTTATTGGATGTAAGTCCTTTCCTGACACGGAAATCATGGCTTTCCTCTAACCAAATCTTGACATTGGCATTTTGAGGAAAAAAGAAAATGACATCTATTTTCTCTCTCTGGTTATTGGATGTAAGTCCTTTCCTGACATGGAAATCATGGCTTTCCTCTAACCAAATCTTGACATTGACATTTTGAGAAAAATGGAAAATGACATCCATTTTCTCTCTTTGGTTATTGGGATATAAGTCCTTTCCTGACACGGAAATCATGGCATTCCTTTAACAAAATAGTAACATTGACATTTTGAGAAATGGAATATGACATCCATTTTCTCTCCCGGTAAATTCCTTTTCAGACACGAGAAGAATATTCCTTGTAAGAACCGACAAACAAGACATCTGACATCCTCTAGGAGCAGTATGATACCCACTCTTTTCCTGATTGTTATGGGACATCTCTTAGATCACTTCAGTGAACGCCAATATGTGCAGAATACTTATATAGTATTCTACACATATTAGGGGCCCTTTTGTTGACCTATCTTTATAATGAGTCAATACCTTTTAACCTAAAAAGTCAACTTTGGTCAAAATGGTCAAACCAGACCCAATGACCAACCCTGTTGACCCCATATGTCACCCTTTTGACCTAAAAAGTCAACTTTGGTAAAAATTGTCAAACCATACCCAATGACCAACCCTGTTGACCCCATAGGTCACCCTTTTAACCAAAGTTAACCCTTTTGACCTAAAAAGTCAACTTTGGTCAAAATAGTTATACCAGACCCAATGACCAATCCTGTTGACCCTATAGGTCACCCTTTTGACCTAAGAAGTCAACCTTGGTCAAAATGGTCAAATCAGACCCAATGACCAACCCTGTTGACCCCATAGGTCACCCTTTTGACCTAAAAAGTCAACTTTGGTCAAAATGGTCAAACCAGACCCGATGACCAACCCTGTTGACCCCATAGGTCACCCTTTTGACCTAAAAGTCGACTTTGGTCAAAATGACCAAACCAGACCCAATGACCAACCCTGTTGACCCCATAGGTCACCCTTTTGACCGAAAAAGTCAACTTTGGTTAAAATGGTCAAACCAGACCCAATGACCAACCCTGTTGAACCCATAGGTCACCCTTTTGACCTAAAAAATTAACTTTTGTCAAAATGGTCAAACTAGACCCAATGGTCAACCCTGTTGACCCCATCGGTCACCCTTCTGACCTAAAAAGTCAACTTTGGTCAAAATGGTCAAACCAGACCCAATGACCAACCCTGTTGACCCCATAGGTCACCCTTTTGACCTAAAAAGTCAACTTTGGTCAAAATGACTAAACCAGACCCAATGACGAACCCTGTTGACCCCACAGGTCAACCTTTTGACCCAAAATGACAATTTTGGTCAAATTGGTCAATTTTTTATCAAAAAACCAATGACATGTTTAAAACCCCACAATGAAAAATTAATCAAATTAATTTCAAAAAAAACTATTTTGATTAATTAAATTGGCTAATAATTTGATTTTCAATATTTTAATTAATCAAATGACATGATTAAAATGAAAATTAAATTAAAAGTCATAAAATGATAAAATTAATTAAATAATTCATTTCAAAATTATTTTGATTAATTAATTGGCTAATAAATTAATTTTAAAAAATTTTAATTAATGGCCTAATTAATTAAAATGAAAAATTAAATTCAAAAGCCATAAAATCATAAAATCCACAAATTGATTAAAAATAATGGAATTAATTAAATAATTGATTCCAAAATTATTTTTAATTAATTAATCGATCAATAATTTAATTTTCATATTTTAATTAATGACATAATTAATTAAAATGAAAATTAAATTGAAAAGTCATGAAAAGAGACAAAAATCAATTTTAATGACATAGATATTAATCAAATAATTAATTTAGAATTATTTCCAATTAATTATTGATTAATAAAATAATTTTCAATATTTAATTAATGACATAATTAATTAAATATTGAAATTTAAATGAAGAGGGCATTAAATGGAATTTTTAAAACCTATGACACATGCTTTTCTAAAAATTTTAAAATTCTTTTATTACATCACACATGATCCATTAAAGAAAAATCAATTCATAAATCACTCACATTTAACCATGGTAAAGGCCATCATGACATGAAAAATTAGGTGGCAAAATCATGGTAATTTAAAGTGTGAGGTGTCTTGCCCTGGTGAGGTTAGTTTAGCCACCTCCCTAGTCATCCAATAGTGAGGAAACAAAGCTTTAACTTCACACCATGGTTAAAACCGTAATGATATTTCATGAAAAATATTAAGAGAGGGGCTAATGTGTCACCACCTCATGAAATGGTAAATGAGGTGTTGCAAGGAGAGGGTCTCAACCATTTGAGTCACCATGAAACGTGCACTTGCTTAAGTTGCAAAATTCTCATGGAGGAAGAAGAGGTGAAGCTTGGTTTACATGGGGGAGGTTGTACTCTACAGCCCTAACTATACCAGGGTCAAATCCAAGCCAACCAAGGTTAATCCATAGCCATTCGTGGCTATAAATAACCACCCTTGGCCAAAATATCCAAGAGAAGAAAAAAATTAGAAATACCTATAGGCTGTGCAAATCTCCTTGTTCCCAACATAAAAACTCTTCCCAATAGTCTTAGCAATCCCTTAGGATCAAATCCAAGCCATAAATTGTGCTCAATCGAGCCAATTTGAGCAAAACTCATAAATAACCCAAACCAACCACTTCTTCAAAATTCTCCTTTAAGCCCAACTTCTGGATCAAATTGTTGCAGCAATAATCTTCCATTGAGGTCCTAGAAGACAACTACAAGGTCTGATCTAGCTTGATTCGCTTGTGGCAAAGGTATGGAATTATTTTTCACAAAATTATTCATATTTTTGAAATATCATGTGTTATACTAGCCTAGAAATGTTACATCACCGTATGGATATATTCTACATGTTTAGATGATTCCACATGTTCAAAAATCCTCAATTTCGATGAGAAATGAGTGAGATATTGACCCTAGAAGTTGGACGGTTCAGGAAATTTCTGAATTATCTGGATTAATCCTGCCGTCTGATCCTGTGTTTCGGAACAGACGACCCAAATCAAATTGCATTGTGTTTGATGTTCGGATCTGCAAAGCGGATATTCCCGCCCATCGATCGTACGAGGACACGTGATAGCGCCTGGATTTTTCTGGGCTGGATTAATTCAGGGAAACCTTAAAAACTTTAAAAATTCATATCTTTTGATCCAGAGGTCATAAAAATAAAATAAAAATACTTCTGTAAAGCTCTTGAAGAGAAGAAAATTATGAAACCAAAATCATAATTTTATTCTTAGAATTTAATTTTTAATTAATTAAATACTCTGTGGAGTATTTTAATTATTAAAAATTATTTACAAGTCAGAAAAATATGAAATTTTTAGGGAATTACCTTTAAGTCCTTAGGCATATCTTCCAATTTTTCTAAGGCCAGGATAGCTCTCTAGGATATGATTTCCTAATTTCCATGATATTTTGTAATTATTTTCAAAAATAATTATAAAATTGGAAAATTGGAAAATTTAAATACAAAATGATTGAGAACATTAGGATAACAGACACAAATCCTAAAACAACAATTCTCAAGTCATCAAAACAATCTTTGAGGCATTTTGAAAAAAGGTTAAGATTTATTAATTTTAAAATTAATAATTCAAAACCTTCTCTTCACATATTGAATCTATCTCATCATGGATTAAGCAAGTGATGAATCCAACTCATATCAAACAATAATTAGGTTTAAAGACAACGTAAACCTAGTTAAACCATTAAACCTTAGGGTTTAATATAAAAATCAAACTCATTAATTAAGTTTAAGGACATATTAAACTTAATTAACCAAAATCAAACCTTTAATTAAGTTTAAGGACATATTAAACTTAATTAACCCATTAAAGCATAACTAAATTAGGTTTAATACAAATCAAATCCTTAATTAACTTTAAAGACATATTAAACTTAATTAACCCATTAAACCATACCTAAATTAGGTTTAATATAAAAATCAAACTCTTTAATTAAGTTTAAGGACTTAGTAAACTTAATTAACCAAAATCAAATCTTAAATTAAGTTTAAGGACTTTTTAACTTAATTAACCCATTAAACCGTAACTAAATTAGGTTTAATACAAATCAAATGTTTAATTAATTTTAAGGACATATTAAACTTAATTAACCCATTAAACCTTACCTGAATTAGGTTTAATATAAATCAAATCTTTAATTAAGTTTAAGGACATATTAAACTTAATTAACCCATTAAACCTTACCTAAATTAGGTTTAATATAAATAAAATCTTTAATTAAGTTTAAGGACATATTAAACTTAATTAACCCATTAAACCTTAGTTAAATTAGGTTTAATATAAATCAAACCTTTAATTAAGTTTAAGGACATATTAAACCTAATTAACCTCCTTAAATGTTAGGTTTAAGGCAAACATGAAACCTAATTAGGTCTAACCCATTAGACCTAATTAAACCATTAAACCTTAACCAACTAAGTTTTAACAAACCCAAACCCAAAATAAACTTTCAATCTTTAACTTAGGTTTAACCCGACATGAACCTAAATCAAACCTAAACTTAACTTAAGTCTAACCCATATTAGAATTAAGTCAAACCATACTTAGGTTCAACTCGACATGAACTTAAATCAAACTTAAACCTAACTTAAGTTTAAGCCACATTAGACTTAAGTCAAACCATACTTAGGTTCAACCTGACATGAACCTAAGTCTAACCCAAAACTAACTTAAGTCTAACCCATATTATACTTAAGTCAAACCATACCTAGGTTCAACCCGACATGAACCTAAATCAAACTTAAACCTAACTTAAGTCTAACCCACATCAGACTCAAGTCAAACCATACTTAGGTTCAACCCGACATGAACCTAAATCCTATTTAAACCTAAACTTAAGTCTAACCCACATTAGACTTAAGCCAAACCAAACTTACGTTCAACCCGAATTGAACCTAAGTCTAATCCAAGCCTAAGTTAAGTCTAACCCATATTAGACTTAAGCCAAACCCTACTTATGTTCAACCTGACATGAACTTAACCCAAACCTAACTTAAGACTAACCCATATTAGACTTAAGTCAAACCATACTTAAGTTCAACCTGACACGAACCTAAGTCTAACCCAAACTTATCTTAAGTCTAACTCATATTAGACTTAAGTCAAATCATACTTAGGTTCAACCTGACATGAACCAATGTCTAACCCAAACCTAACTTAAGTCTAACCCATATTAGACTTAAGTCAAACCATACTTAGGTTCAACCTGACATGAACCTAAGTCTAACCCAAACCTAACTTGAGTCCAACCCATATTAAACTTAAGTCAAACCATACTTAGGTTCAACCTGACATGAACCTAAGTTTAACACAAAACTAACTTAAGTCTAACCCACATTAGACTTAAGTCAAATCATACTTAGGTTCAACCGGACATGAACTTAAAATTGACCTAAACCAAGACATAGACCTTAGGTTCAACCCGACATGAACCTAAGTTTAAACCTAAACCTAACTTAAGTCTAACCCATATTAGACTTAAGACGAACCATATTTAGGTTCAACCCATCATGAACCTAAGTCTAAACCTAAACCTAACTTCAGTCTAACCCATATTAGACTTGAGTCAAACCATGCTTAGGTTCAACCCGACATGAACCTAAGTCTAACCTAACCCTAACTTAAGTCTAACCCACATTAAACTTAAGTCAAACCGAACATGAATTAAAGTTAATCTAAACCTAGCCTTTTAACTTAAGTTCAGACAGACATGAACTCAAGTTAATTAGATTCAATCAACATTGAATTTAACTTAGGTTCAACCAGACATGAACCCAAGTTAATTCAATCAATATTGAATCTAGCTTTTAACCTTTTAACTTAAGTTCAGACAGACATGAACTCAAATTAATCGAAACCAAACCTTTTAACTTAAGTTCAGACAGACATGAACTCAAGTTAATCTAAACCAAACCTTTTAACTTAAGTTCAGACAGACATGAACTCAAGATTTAAGTTTAAACTTAAGTCAAGACATAAATTCGACATTTCAAACATAACCGACATAAAATCGACATTCTAAACCAAAATCGACAAAATCGATATAAATTTGACATTTAATTGACAAAATCGACATAAATTTGACATTTCAAACAAAAATCGACATAACAGACATAAATTCGACATTTCAAACGAATATCGACATAACCGACATGAATTCGACATTTCAAACCAAAATCGACATAACCGACATAAATCAGATATTTCAAACCAAATTAAACAATCACCGACATTAAATGACATTAATCAAAATTTCAAATCAAATTCAACATTAAATGACATTTCAAACCAAATTAAACAATTACCGACATTAAATAACATTAATCGACATTTCAAATCAAATTCAACCTTAAATGACATTTCAAACCAAATTCAATAAACACCGACATTAAATGACATTTACCGACATTTCGAACCAAACTCAATAGAACTCAATATAAATTGATATAATTCGACATAAATCGACATGATCGAACTTAACACGACATGAACAGACATAGTTCTTATGTTCGACCTGTATCGAATTTAACTTAACATATGACATAATAATTCTTAAAGTTTGACCCACATTGAACTTAACTCGACATAAAATTAAACTAAAATTGACATAAAATCCAAAATCAAATCCAAATTAATATAAAATCCAAAATCTAACCCAAATCAATATTCAAGACAAATCAAAATTTGATCATAAATCGACATAAATCTAAACTGACATCTCAACCACTTTTGGACATCAGACAACTCTGGATCAACAGACACTTTGATCAGGTAATCTAAATATCTTGATATGACATTGTTTCTAACTTTATTTTCCTTGCAGGATGAAGACATGAAGTTTCGTTTAGATTTTCTTTACATGTTATAGGGTGTGTTAACTCTGTTTTGCAGGACATCGACGATAGAACATTGATGACAAAACCAAAACTTTTTGGATAGCCACAAAACCTAAACTTCCTACAAACAACAAAACAAAAATGACATGACAACAAAGACAACTGAACTTTTAGGTTAGCCACGAAATCTGATATAAAATGAAAAAATTATTAACACTGATATTAACTTAACATCAACATTAACAAAAACATACAATGATATTTCTATACCACAATAAAATGATGACTTGACAAAATGACATGACAAAACTAACATTTAAAACAAAATGGAATCATAAAGAAAATAACAAAAATAAATAAGTAATGATATCTTCTTGACATCATTGAAGGTATCTCATGACATAATAACGACATAGGAGACAAAATATCTCATGACAAATCGAGATATTAATCACGACATTTTATGACATTACGACATCACATTATGACACGACACGACATACAAACTATGACCTCCCGACATAACACATGACATGACATGATACTAAACTAAAACAAACAAAAACACACTTGACATGACACGACAAAATTATTGACATCGACATCGACATGATATCTAACATAAAACCGACACTTCCAAAACAAATGAAAAATCAAAATAACAACAACCAGAAAAAACAATGATAAATCAAACAGAATGACAATAAAACATAACGACGACAAAATGACCTTAACAAACACAAAAAAATGATGAGATTAAATCAAACAATAACAAACATAAAATCAAACGACACAACAAGATAATATCATCATGACAATATAATAGCTTGACAAAATGACACCACGACATCATGACATAAGAAAATGCAATATGACAAAATAATATTACAATAATAAAAATTACATTACGACATGACAGAAAGCAACATGACATACAAACTACGACATTCCGACATGACATACGACATGACATACAAAATGACAAAATGACATTACAATAACAAAACAAAACACAACAAAGCAACGACATACACCCAACATAAATAAAACTTTCTGGTAGTATCGATTCTTCAGAAATATACTGCCACAACAACAGTTACACTTTTTCGAGGATAAATTTTAACCTTAATCGGGAGTTTTCCTAAGCAGTATTAATTGCTCATGATGTAATTAACTATAGGAGTTTGCTCCTATAGGAGACTAAAGAACTCAAGATAGGTATTTTACCTACAAGACATCTCTGGTTATCCAAGATCTTCATATGATCTTCTTATATGAAAACCTTCAGTAAATACACAATCTGAAGACTTTTTCTATGAGATTATCATTTTGAACTCTTTTTTT
Organism: Papilionanthe hookeriana x Papilionanthe teres; assembly: GCA_022702705.1. Taxonomy (NCBI): domain Eukaryota; kingdom Viridiplantae; phylum Streptophyta; class Magnoliopsida; order Asparagales; family Orchidaceae; genus Papilionanthe; species Papilionanthe hookeriana x Papilionanthe teres. The sequence continues at coordinate 171,482,189 of CM040424.1, forward strand.
CTTAACCTCTATTATGATTAATCCTCCTTCAAATTCTCCAAAGACTTCTGATAATAAGTCTAGGAAGGATAAGAATTAGGGTGATAGATAGAGAAAGAGAGTGGCGACTCCATGACATTCACTTGATACAGGAATTGACGGCGACGACATGCGATCCATATATTTCATCGCCATCATCTGCTATTAAATATTTAATGCAAAAGAAGGATGCTAAACCAAGATTGATTCAATGGATACTTTAAAGGCAAGAATTCTATTTTGAGATTGTTAATAGAAAAGGGGTCGAGAATCAAATAGCTAATCATTTATCTAGACTTGAACAACCTAAATTGGCTAAATTTGAAAAGGAAGTAACTGAAACATTCCCTAATGAGCAGCTTAATAATATTACATAAGGATATACCATGGCATGCTGATATTATAAACTACATAGTTAGTGATATTTTACCACCAGAATTAACAATGCAACAACGGAAGAAATTCAAACATGATGTTAAATTTTATTTTTTGGATAATCCTTATCAATATAAGCAATATAAATATCTTATTATTAGGAGATGTGTGCTTTATGAAGAAACTGAACGAATATTCGAGAATGTCATGATTCAAAATTTGGAAGAAATTATAGAATTGATAGAACAACACATAAGATTTTACAATCTGGATTTCATTGGCCTAATATTTTTAGAGATGTTTATAGATTTATCAAAACCTATGATTCATGTCAGAGAATAGGCAATATATCAAGAAGAAATGAAATTCCTCTTAATTTTACTTTGGAAGTTGAAATTTTTTATGCTTGGGGATTAGATTTTATAGGACTATTTAGACCTTCATTTGGGAATTTATATATATTAATTACAGTTGATTATGTATCAAACTGGATTGAGGCAATAGCTTTACCTAAGTGTGATGCTAGAAGTTTTTCATGGTTTTTAATGAAAAATATTTTTACAAGATATGGAATGCCTAGAGTTGTCATCACTAATGGAGGATTCCATTTTAATAATAATCTGATTCAGAGATTGGTAGAAAAATATAATATTATGCATAGAATCTCTATAGCTTATCATCCCCAAACTAACGGCTTAGCTGAATTATCTAATCGTGAAATTAAATGAATTTTGGAAAAGGTCATAAATCCTGCGAAATTAGATTGGTCTGCTAGATTAGACACTGCTTTATGGGCATACACAACTGCTTATAAAACTCCTATAGGAATGTCCCCTTATAGATTAATTTTTGGAAATACTTATCACGTGCCAGTTGAATTAGAATATAAAGCATATTGGGCGATAATGAAAATGAACTTTAATTTGAAAGAAGCTGGTGAGAAAAGACTGTTGTAATTGAATTAGTTGGAAGAAATTAGAAATGAATCATATGATAATGATAGAATATACAAGAAGAGAAAAAAAATAAGGCATGATCGAAAAATTTTTAAAAAGGAATTTGAACGAGGACAAAAAGTTTTATTATACATTACAAGATTGAAATTATTTCCTGGGAAGCTGAAATATAGATGGACAGGACCTTTCACCGTCGTAAAACTCTATCAATTTGGAGCTGTGATTATCGAAGACCGTAAATCTGGAAGAATATTCAATGTTAATGGACAAAGATTAAAACCATATTTTGAAGGCAATAGACCTAATTTTAAAGTGGTTTTAATTTTGGAACAACTTGAATAACTTAAGGTTATGTCAGGCTGACGACGTTAAACCAAGTGCTTTGTGGGAGGTTGTTGACCTCATTTTTGGTGAGGTCTTTCCTTTCCTCTTAGTGCTTAGGATCTAGCCATAGGTTTTCCCTTTGCCTATCCTAGAGGATTAGAAATGGGCCCACCACTTAGAAATTCAAACACCTCTTAACTCTTCTTGAACCCCACACAAATGACCATAAACATCCAAGCCCCTTTGGAATGTTAAAAGTCAAATGTGGAGGTTCAAGGATGAGTTCCAATAGCATTCTTTGGCCTTAGGATTACCCATGGGTGGCCTAGTCTTGGTGAGGGTCATCTTGCACACACTAAACTCTCACATACATTATAACCCTAAAACCACTCTCACCCAACTCAACTCCCTGACTCATGTAGGTAACTCATATGGATGGGCCTCAACCCCTAAGCCCCTAGCTAAGAGGGTTAGGAACAACATATTGAGTGCCTAAGATGAGTCCTCTCATGGCTCTTGTGAGCTTAACATGGCTTCTTGGCTCAACCTAAATGGTTTCATTTTACTCACATTTAATCAATCTTCATTTTTCCCAAATTTCAATTTTTGACCCCCGGGGCCCTGAACCCACCAAACCTACCAAATACCCTTGAAATTACCCAAAATCTCCAAAAATGCCTAAATTAGCCAAGATTTCTCAAAATCAATCCTAAACATTCCCCACCACTCAAATTGATCATTCATGACTAAATATACCAAAATTTCCAAAAAATAGCCCCCAATACCCTTCATGTACTCTCCTTGTACCCTAAATAGCCTAAAATTCCAAAAAATCAAAAAATTCTCAAAAAAATCCTAAAAACTCTAAAATATTATCCAAATCATTTTCTTCAACTGCCACATACCCCAATTTTATCAATTTAACCCAATTTGATAAAAAATTGCCAAATGGGCTCTCAAGACCCAAAGTGACCAGTTAACCCAATTCATCCCAAATTGAACCCAAATGTCACCCAATTTTCCCCAAATTTTTTTTTTGAAACTTTCCCAACTTCCTCATAAGCAACACGCTTACTTAATTTACCAAATATTTGGACCCAAACTCCACCCAAGCCTAACTCAAACCGTAATTCCCCAAATTGGCCTAAACCAATCATGAACCCAAACAAGCCCAAATCCCAAAATTAAGATTCAACCAAAAATTGAATAGTCTTCTTCACACATCCATGAACATTTTTCAACATTGATTTTACATCAAACCCAACATTAACCCAACTTTAGCTCAAGTTAGCCAAATTTGACCCACTTTGGTTCTATTATTAAAAGACCCAAATTAAACCTAATTCAACTCCAAATTACCCCAAAGTTGTTCCAAATCTTTCATGGCACATTCCTAAACTAAATGCAACATTTATTTAGCAAAACCATTTACCAAATTTTTATCCAAAAGTTTATTTTAAAACCTAAAATCCGATCTCCTTAAAATATTTTAAAAGCTCATTTCCATCAAATTTAAAAGCCCAAAACCTATTCCAGGGCCCATATGGCTTTCTTCTCGTCATCCCCTTAATTGAAATGATTCCCTAAGTTCCAATTTCATCATCAAATAATTGTAAATCAAACCTCATGCCAAATTACTCCTAAATGTCAATAATACCAAAATCCCTTTCTCATGCAAGTGAGCCAAGCCATTCCCAAGCCATGGGCAAGCCTTGGAGCCATGTTTAAGCCACATCTAAGCCAAGTGAGTTGTTCCCATGTCACCATGCCATCTTGGGCAAAAGGAGGAGCCTCTTTCTTGATTCCTTTAAAATGATTAAACATTCCCATGCTTCCCCTAACCCATGTTTAAGCCTAATTGTACTTGGATTGTGACTTGACCCCACTAATCAAGCTGAACCAAATGACTTTCTCTTCAACCCAAACCAACCTTGGAGAGTGAACCCAACCCATTTCCATGGCTTGACCAAATTAAACCCAAAATACACCCTTCTCCCCTTCCATTTGAATCAAACCCTGTACACATGGCCAACCTCCATTGTTTGCACAAAACCCCATCCCTGACCTCACTGGTCAAGATGGTGACCCATGTCTGGCTGGACCACCACCTGGCTTGCTAGAAAACCCCATGGCTGAGAGCTCCATGTGAGCCAAAAAATTCAAAATCTTCCTGCTGAGCTGTCCCAACCCAAATGGCCATTATGGCTGTTCTTCTCCTCCCCTAGGCAACAAATCCCAGCCGCCAAACCTCCCTAAAACCAGGCATGGCCATGGCTATTTAAACTCACCTCCCTCACAGCCATAAAAGGTACTGAAACCAACCTTAGCCAAACTCTGCCCAATTCACTCCAAACTATTCTCCTAGCACAAAGAAATCAATCCCCACTGCTTCCCTGCCCTAATCTCCATTAACCGTGCTAAATTTCTCAATCCAAAATCCACCACAAAATAGGACACTTCACCACAGTTACCAAAACTCCAAATTGATCGACTCTACAACATCACCAGACAAAGAGAAGAAGTTCCCCAGTGGAAGCCCCTTCACAAGGCCATCCATTCCTTCTATCGGCTAGAGCTTGAAATCGGTCTTGGTGGAAGTTAGGTCTAGGCATTTCACCACAGCTCCAGGCTTCATCCCTAGCTTCCTTGGACTCAAGCGAATGTGCCAAGCACATCCAATCGAGGCTTCACCTCTTCGAATAAGGTATGGAGACTTCTCCTTAGCCTGAGCTTCCAGCGATTCATCATTTCTTTTAAATAGATTTCAAGGCCTATTAGCCATATAGGTTTGTAGCTCTCGTTTAGAAGAACACAAAGGATAAAATTTCGTGTAATTTGGTTGAGAAATGAGCGAGATCTTAAAATTCTAGGGTGGACAGCTATCGGGGCGCACCAGACAAAGACGATGATCATGGACCATTTGATTGAAAATGTTTTCAACAGATGACTTAGATGGCGTCAAACGAAGAGATCGAGAATGAACCACGGGACGTGTGGCTACCGAGTCAGATAGTGACGTCAGATAGAAGCGCGCCGCGTGGAGCTTCGACCCGGACGAGGATGACACGGCGCTACGTGGTTAAGTAGAAAAATAGGGATTTTCTGAATTTATTAAATAGCCAGAACTTCATAAATTCATATCTTTGTATACTCTCTTGCTCAGTGAATAGAGGAGAATAATGTAGAAAAAAATTAAGTTAATTTATTGAGTCTATGATTTTTAATGATTTAAATACTCTCTGTGATGTTTTAATTCTCCATTTGCATACATAATTCACCATGGCATGCGACGATAGGGCATTTGTAGCCTCTGACCATGGGAACATTCCCTGAATTTTTCAACATAAGAGGCTATGACTATGTGAAGTTATCTATTTTCTAAGTTCAAAAACATGTTCTTAAAAAATAATTGTGAAAACTAGCATGTTGATTATAAAAAATCTAGAAAAAATAGGGGAAGTACCTCTAGACCAGAGGACCCTAGGAAAATTGTAACATGATTTAATTCATTCATACAAACTCTAATTTGGCTAAAACCTCAAAAATGAAATCAAACTAATTTAAAATAAACACATATCAAATTTACATGAAAATAATTCTCCACTGACCTTTAGGGTCAGGGGAACCCCACATAAACATTTCAAGTCAATTGGAAATAATCTAACCCACTAAATTAATTATTCAAATTATATGGCCATTTTTAAAATTTAAAAATTCATAAAATCCAAAATAAACCTCAAAAATCCACCAAATCAATTTTGAGGCCTCTCTGATATTAGAGAAGTCTAAGAATATTAAAATTAGAATTTTTCAAAAATTTCATTTTTAACTCATTTTTGAATATTTTAATAATTAAAAATTATAAAAATCACAAAAATGTTAAACATTTATAAAAACGTCACATTTGGTCTCCTAATCACTTAGGAACCATTTCCCTAATTTTCCCAAGTCATTCAGTTAAGATATTAATTTTTAAAGGCTTAGGATAATTTTTAAAATTTAAAAATGGATTTTCTTAACTCTTCACTAAAATAATTCCAATAAATCAACCAAAAATCAAAAAAATAAAAAAATTAGATCTCTGGGTTCCCTGACCTCAGAGAGATTTTTAAAAAATATAAAACTTAATTTTCAACTCTAATTTTTATTTTATAATCAATTAATACCGTAAAACTTGAAATAATTATAATAAATAAAATATAATTCAAAAAGTCACCAAAATTTGTCCAAGTGGTCCTTTGGTCAGTAGGAACATCCCATAATTTTCCTAAGGACAGAAACCTTACCTTGGTCATGTTGTTGAATTTTCATTGAAAACCCTTATTTTTCATTAAGATAATTATATACATTAAATTAAAAATGGAAGAATCACATTTTCTCCTCTAATGTCTTAATTGACATGTGAGTAAAGTGACATAAAAATTTCAAGTTCATTTGAGCTCAATTTAGTGAGTTATGAAGGGACTGTGCTTATGAGGGCATAAGGGTAATTAAGAGATTTTAACCCTAACTAATATTTTAGGCCTAATCAAAGGGAGAAATATTTGATCTTTATTTTCTCTTAGATGATTGAAATTTAGGGAATAAAGGGGTAGAAACCCATTAATCACTTTGATAATGTCCAAATGAAACTTTAATTAATTAAATCATTTAAATTTTTGAAAAATAATTAAAATTTTAGGTAATGAAGATTATGGATATTAACTAAGAAGATACCAATTCTTTAATTTAAAGTCCCTAATTGAATTAATTCAATGGTATTCAATCCTGAATTAATTCAAATGATGATGATTGAAATTAATAATTAAAAAGGAAATAATCTCTAATTAAATTAAAGCTTAAAACATTAAATTATTTAATAATCAAATTAAAATAAATTTAAAACATTTAAAACTAATTTGAAACCACTTAAGAACAAACTTAAAATAAACTTGAAACATTAAATAATCTTGAAACAATTCGTAATTAAAAATGTGAAAATTAAACCAATTAAAGCCAACCTTAAGTACTATAATTAATTCAAATCAAATTATCAAAATTTAATGAAATTAAATTATTTAAACACCTCTTTCAACCTAAATGATTTTAAAACATCTAAGAATCAATCTGAAACCTTACTATTAAATTGGATTGTTTTAAATCATCAACTCAACTTTAACGATTAAATTCCTTGATAAACTAATTTGCCCCTGAAGGCTCCCACATTTATAACATTTAAATAAAGTATTAAGTGAAATGTCACTTTACTCATCGGATAATCAAATGTCCGAGTTCACTGAGCAAGAAACAAACTTAATTAAATTCTTGGATGATTAACTCACCTATACATTAAAACTCATTTGGACTTGAAATAATCGCAGAAGCATTGAAAAGATGTTTAGGACTCGACCTAAGCACTTACTCAATATGATGGGATGTTTAGAAGAACAATTGAACTTAATTGTTCTTTGGTGAAGAAAATCATCCTTAATAAAACACAAGAACCTAGACGTCATAGGAATTGACTAGCAATAGGATTAGGAACTTGGTAGACAACCAGAACCTTCCCTTTGCTTTACCTAGGTATTTCTTGCAAATATTTGAATGCCCTGACGTGTGTTTTAAGTGCAGTTTGGAATGACGAGAAGACCCGCCAGGTACACTTTTATTTTATTGCAATTTATTTACCTGCGCCGTACTTTCTTTCTTGTAAAATTTGCATGCTAAACAAGAATGTCACCGTGCTCGAAAACTGAAACCTTTAGGATAGCCACAAAACTGAAACCCAAAACTAAATTAAAAATTAATATAAGATAAAATTCATCGCCACAATATTCAAAATATAAAACAACTCAAAATTTAATCACAAATAGAACAACAAAACTACAACTACAATTAAATTAAAATGTCTCGTTCGATTATCAGGAATCCCTCGGATGAGGTAACCCATGTGTTGCTAACGAGATTTCCCACGGTCTAAATGAAAGTGTGGAACTCATTCAGTTGAGTTTAGCAAATTCATTTGGACTATGTGAATCCGATGAAAATAGCGGTGCCAGGATGATGGAATCATGGGATCTTAATCTGTCCTGCTTAATCAACTTTAAGATTTATGTTAATTAAAACAGTAAGACATCTGAACCTTGAGAATCTTCTAAACCAAAATACTTCTCTCATCTCTTGATTTTCACCTTCTGAAACTAAACCTTTGCAACCTTGCTATGACATGGAGGACAGAGCACAACTTCGAGGGTAGCACGACCATTGTAAACAGGAAAACTCGCCACTACATTAGTAAAACCATTCTTTAGTTTAAATAAAAAGCCATAGTACTTCAAGGTAGTCCACCTAGTGTGACATAAATCCTCACCTGTTCTTTTAGGCCTTTGCACAGCCTTGTTGTGCAATATAAGCCCTAACTCGCTTAGGATTCTGAGGTCGTCGTCCGATACGGCGTAAATCCTCCTATCTTTCAGGTTATTTGCATAATCAGGTGATTATGTAAATGTAATTCCTATAATTAATTGGCAGGATTGAAACTTAAATAAATTCATTTTCAAAATTCAAAGTCCAACATTAGGATAGTCTGGGAAGTCATCGAGGTTCTCCTCGAGGTCCATGACATCCCCTACTTCTCTTCCTTTGGATTCTTAAAATAAACTGTTCCAAATTTGAGTTATTCCCTATTGAAATTTTTAAAATCCAATTTATTTGAAATCTTAAAATTTCAAATTCTTGGGAGCAAAACCACTGATCATTATCGAGAGTTTTCTTAAATGATTCCCGTCGTTTAAGATGTAATTAACTATAGGGGCTTGTCCTTATAGGGAACTTTAAGAACCCAGGTAATATAAACCCTACTTAATTCTTTTATATTAAGCAGGGGAACTTGTCGGCTCATAAAATTGGTTTGCAGAATAAACGTATGTCATAAATCTTCTAGTTTATTTAATCGAGCGCCATCATTAAGCAGTGTGTCTATTCCTCGGGATAGATACATGGTTTCTGGTGCAGTGCTCGTTTATATAAACTATTTGGGATGTGAGATCGGTTTGATTTCATATCTTAAAAAATTTCAAACTTAAAATTAATTTCAAAAATCAAATGCTACTTTTCAATCTATATATAAATATATATATATATATATATATATATATATATATAAATTAAATTTACAACCTAAAAATATGGCGACAATTTTCGGTGACTCCGCTGAGGACTAGTTCCTCTCTTCATTGTGATCATATTATTTTGCTTATATAAATCGGTAGTAAGTCCATGCCCCTAGTGGATCAATCTACCATTCTTTCGTTGACATATCTTCTTCATTTCTGTCTTGAACAAGTATGGTCAACTCTTCTTGGATCTTGGAGCCACTGTCTAAACACCATTAAACAGAGAGGTTCTGAAATCCTCCTTTTGTTACCTCTCCAAAGAGGCGAGGTAGACCCCTAATAGGTGTTAGCTTAGGAGCGGTCCTTCGAGTTGAGAAGCCTTACTAGACTTTCTCTTCCTTTCCAATTATGGACTGGGTGCCTTACCTTCTCTATAACATTCCTCCTTTAATTGTTTCATTCTTAACGGGTAAACCTTCTGATAAATAATCCCTTAATAAACAAACTCTTTTAAAATCACAAATGCACGAAGAAAACAGGATCTGAAAATACCTTGTGAATAAAAATAAGAAAATGAAAAAATAATAAATTAAAATGTGTTCGAACTCTTATCGGATAAATTCTTTTTTCTTCCGAAAGAGTTATGTGATGAAAGGAAGCATAATTCGGGACTGACGTTCAAAATCTACCCTGCAGAAGATGGCTGCACCGAAGCTAATTTTCTCCTTCACCAACAGGATAGACTTAGCTGTCTACAAGGATGAGCTCCCTGACAATGGGATCATTCACTTTAGACAGAGATTTGACAATACGAATATTAAGTTCGCCGATGTTACTCTCTTCGTGCTAATTGCTAGAGTACCGGAAACTGAGGAACCCATAATTGAGTTCAACCTGAAGTCGACTCAAGAATTTACTCCCCTGTAAAAGGTCCCAGTTGAGAGAAATAGCGATGTTCATAGGAGGTTGGCTGCTACCCCCAGGACTGTCATCTCTACTCCCACCGGTCTGGTCTTCTCTACACCTACCCCAGCTCCCACCAAACTGAAAGGGAAAGAAATGCAAGTCAATTATGATCCTGCTACCGTGGAGGGTTCAGACTTTGCTGCAATACCGTCTGTGTTCGAGATAGGGTCCAGTTCAAAATTTGCACCCTTAACTTGGACACAAAGGAGGAATAGGAAAAGAAATATTGCTAAGGTCAGAATGGCCAAGGTTGCTGAAGCTGCATTTCTTGAAGAGATTCATGAGGGAGAAGAAGAACTGCTTGAGATTTCACTGTTGTTGGAAGGGAGTAGGTTACACCCTCTCTCCACTGCATCCGATGAGGAAGATACTCAAAATATTGCCACTATGTTGCCTTTACCTGCATACTACAGTGATTGTAAGAAGAAGAAGATCAAGGCTACGCAACTTAGCCGATTGCGAGCCATAGTGGAGAAGTTAGCCAGAAAGGAGGGATGCCCCGTGTCAGAGATTCTAAGAAGAATGAGATGAGTACCAGTTAAATCTCACCTCGCACCATGAGTAGACCCCATCACTGCCACAAGGGCCAAGGAAGAAAGTGCGAGCTAGTAAGAGGAGTTCGCATGTTGTCGTATCAGGTCACCATATTAGGGAACACACCACCTACCAACGTACAGCCGACAGACTATCTGGTCCTAGGTCACCTACTACAAGGAGGATGGTGTGGCAAACTATTGTTGTCCAACAGATACCGACATGATGCTCTGGAAAGAGATGTCTTGCTAGAGAGCCTGAATTTGAAGAAAGTGCTACAGCTTTAAAGGAAACTACAGAAAATGAAGTTTTACAGTCATCGTCAGACAACCGCGAGACCGTTTGGAAAAGACCACTTGAGGATGCTATAGGAAAGCTAAGAATCGACATCCAACGGTTGGCAAGGGAAAGAAGAAAAGGATTGGGAAATGAAATGGATTCATCAGAATTCATTGATGAAGAATTAGCTGAGATCAATATGGTCGAAACCCGAGCGTCGTCAGCTCTACAAGGAGCTCCGTCAACTTCAGAAAGAGACGAACCAGAAGCAATGAGAGCACGTCTTCGAGAAAAGGATGACACGATCTCTCTGATGGCAAAGAGGATGGAGGAGATGGTGGGTGCCTTAGCCACTCTCAAGAGTCAGCTTCAACCTTAGAAGGAAACACACCCATAGATCATTCTCATTGCAGATGGAGGAAAAGAAAATACATCTGTCAACAGAGATGAACAGCTAAAGAAGGATTCAGCACAAAGCATGATTCCCGAAAAGGATATTAAGAATATGGTAGAACAACAGATGCGAGAAACCTTAGCCCAGTTTAAGAGCTGAGCATCTATTTAGACAGGTAGACCTTACCCTGAAGAGTTTGAAGCAGTCCAATACCTGAAAGGCTTCTTACCACCTCTCTTTAAGACTTTTGACGGTACGGGAAACCCCCGACAGCATGTCACACATTTTCGTGCTAGTTACTGCTATACCGATGGGAGTGACGCTTTGCTCTTTTGTTAGTTTGTTAGCAGTTTGTCAGGGATTGCCTTCGATTGGTACGCAGAATTGCCAAATTGTTCAGTTAAGACCTTTTCAGAATTGGAGAACCTTTTTTTTAAGCGATTTGATGGGGCCCGACACCACATCACTATCGTTGATCTAGTGGTGGAGCAATAGAAATCGAACGAAACCCTGGTAGATTACATACTTCGGTGGAGGAATTTAAGCATGAAGTGTGAACCACAACTTCAGGAACAACATGCAGTCGGTATATTGCTTAAGAGCATCCATGACCCGATAGAACTTCTCCTTAAAGGATTCACAATTTAGACTTTCGAGAAGTTGCTTAGCAAGGTTGGGAGCTTGCAGGAGGAGGCAAAACAACTAAGTTTCGTCAACAAGACTGATAAGCAGTAGACCGTGAAAGCTTTCGAGAAGAAATCTAGAATTGTTGCGATAATGGATAATGGTAAGCAGCCAGTGTAGATAAAGCCAGAGCGGCCACAACCAAGTTATATACCACCGCAACGGACTTACCAATAACCTCAGCAGAGCTATCAGTAACCTCAGTAGGGCTATCAACAGCCTCAACCGAGTCATCAGTCACGGCAGCATGATCAATCGTTGCCTCTCCCATTATAGAACATAGAGGAGCTTTTGAATAAGGAATACCCCTTCAAGTCTGAAGCAGTGCCCAAGATGTTTCGCAGTTTGATTAAGACACCTAACTTTCAGCTGCCAGAGCCGAAGAGGCCAGAAGAAGTCGACAAGAAGGACCATCCAAATTACTGTCCCTACCATAGGATGCTCGGACACAAGATAGAGGATTGTTTCACCTTCAAGAATTCGCTCGGCGATAATCTTCAGAAAGGGAACATAACGATCCCAAAGGAATACATGAAAGAGCCCCAAAAAGAGGTTCCATCAATGTTATTTCAATGGATCCTATTGTTCCGATAGACCCGTACACGACTAATGATGGATGGAGTACTGTCTGGATGAAGTCTTCAAAGAAAATTTTGGATCACATCCAGACCGCTTCGGTGCGTGCTTCAACTTAAAATTTGAAACCTGTTAAGCTGGCACTATCACTTACGATTGAAGATACGCCCTAGAAGGAGGAGGAGATCGTGGAAGAAGAGAAGACTGAGGCTCCGAAGGGTACAGTAGGGGCTGCTTTTCCTAGGATGGTTATTTCTGATTCAGGGGAGAAATTCCTCGAACCTCTGACTCTGTATTATTATTTGATTGTCCCGATGGAATCTTATAATGATAAGAGTTATGGTGTTGGCTACGTTCTAGCTGTCTCTAACCATTATGTAACTAACGACAACCAACCTATTCTGGTTCTCTATTTCGATACGAATAGTGATTCTCAAATCATACAAAACCTCGATGACCCTGACGAAGGAGGAGGCATTCACAAGAATGTCTACAATAGCTCAAGAAGCGACGAGTCTGTTTGTTAATTTCGAGGAGCTCCGATTAAGATAGAATTAGAATTCAGATTCTGAAGCAGCTACAGAAGAGCCATTTGTTCCTATTCGAGAGGAGACACTGACAGACTCGACACCAAATTCAGAAGAAATAACAAAAGTCAATCTAAGGAGTGGAAACGCTCTATCCTCGAGAGTGGGTCCAAAAGATAAAGGAAAGCAGGTGGTTGCTCAGGAAGAGCCAACCCCAGTAGAGGAATTGCCCATTAGGGAAGAAATTGAAGAAACTGGTAACAAAGTGGACTATAACATGCTAGCCCATCTTAGGAAACTTCCAGCTAAACTGAGCATCTACGACGCTCTAGTCTTGTCAAAGGAGATGACAGAAACTCTGATTAAGGCTTTACTTGATCCAGAAATTTGCTTGGCTCAAATGGTCGGTAATTCCTTCAATGAGGTTTGCTCGTAAAGAGAACAGTGCAGAGTTACCTTTACGAACAATGATTTGCTACTTGGAATGGCTCATCACAATCGACCGTTGTACATTTCAGTCAGTATTGGAAAATTCACACTCTCCAGGGCGTTAGTTGATCCGGGAGCATCAATGAACATAATGAACCTTCGGACGTTAGCCTATTTAGAGATTGATGACTGTGATCTCGAAGTAGACAGGATGATGTTGAGAGGTTTCAACTAGAAAGGAGAAAGAGCTCTTGGATCGATAACACTATTAATGAAGATCAGTGATTTGGCAAAGACAACCATAAAATTCCACATAATTGATTCTGAAACATCATTCAACGCTCTACTGGGTCAACCGTGGATCCATGAAAACTGGATGGTATCGTTATCTCTGCATCAGTACATAAAGTAATATGAAGGAGGACAAGAATAGTGTATCAAAGGTGACTTGCAACCGTTCTCTGTGCATGAAATCTAAATCCACGAAGATGCAGCCTACTACGCGCCTCTGAAGAAAACTATCTTTTCTAGAAATGCCAAACCAAATGAAGCAAAAGAAGTTCTAGACAATGAAGAGCCCGAAATTCTTGTTCAACAGTTACTCACCACTCCCTTACGATGAGATGGTGAATGTTTCTCCAGAACTCGCACCCGAGGTCGAGGCCGGGGACGAGGTCGAGGAAGAAATGGTAAAACAGTTGAACAGGAGAAGCAGATCATCGATGTTTATTGGGAGAATAGTTCTGAAGAAGAAGAAGAAGAAGAAGAAATCAAGAAAGAAGCAATGAAGAGAAGCCAAAGGAAACCCCAGTTCAAGATCTCTCTCCAAGATGAAAAGAATGAAGAATACAGATCAATGTACGACAAGATTAATCATTATGTACATACTATGACCCTAACCCCGATCCACCCTATTATGGTCAAGGGTATGGTGGTCAAGGAAGTGCATAATGACAGTGCTAAGCCGATTAAGTTCTACCATGGTGCTTCTTCTTCCAAAATTGAAAATGATGTACAATTTAAAGATGTTACTTCATCTGAATTAATAGAATTGCCTTTTGAGTGGTATTCTCCCTGTGTTCAAAATTTAATTCAGCGTGTTGTTTTACCTAAACAGTGGTCAAAAGGTCAATCACAGCGCTTTGAAAATTTATGGAATAATGTCTGTCGGCCTTCCAATTCAAAGCATGGTCTTGAACTCGGCACAATAGCTCCAGTTGATGATACAGAATTTTGCTTGGTTGTCACTTGTGAGCCTAATGAAAACTGTTTAGAAGCTTCAGATGATCTCGAGGATCTACCAATCGGAGATGCTCCGCCAGAATTTGAAGAAGAGATTAAATCTACAATAGACGAGTTAATAGAAGTTAACTTAGGTACTAGCAAAGAGCCTATGCCTACCTTTGTTAGCTCCTTACTTAATAAAGAAGGCTTCAAAAACATGACCAAGCTATTAATGGAATTCAAGGACTGTTTTGCTTGGAGTTATGATGAAATGCCAGGATTAGCTTCAGAAGTTGCAGGTCACAGGCTAGGAGTGGATCCCACTGTCGTTCCTGTCAGAAGAGATCTGAGAAGAATGCATCTAGAGATTGAACAACAAGTAATAGCTGAAGTGAAGAAATTAATCGACGCCAAATTTGTCTGTGAAGAACAATATCCAACTTGGTTATCCAATGTGGTACCAGTCAGAAAGAAGAACGATCAGATCAGAATCTGTGTGGACTTCAGAGACTTTAATAAAGCATGCCTAAAAGATGAATTTCCACTACCAATTCAAGAACTAATGATCGACATCGCTTTGACACATGAGGTCTTCTCTTTTATGGATGGATCGTCAGGATACAACCAGATAAAGATGGCACCAGAAGACGAAAAGCTCACAACCTTCAGAATGCCAATCAGAGTATACTGCTACACAGTGATGCCTTTCAAATTAAAAAACGCAGAGGGAACATACCAAAGAGTAATGACAAGGATTTTAATGATCTCATTCAAAACAAGTGGAGTGCTACATGGATGATGTGATTATCAAGAGCAAACTGAAGGAAGATCATCTGTATGATTTGAGAATTGTTTTCGAGCGATTAAGATAATTTAACCTTAAGATGAATCCCCTGAAATCCTCCTTCGGCGTCACGTTTGGGAAATTATTAGGATTCGTTTTTCGACATTGTAGAATTCAAATCGATCCAGAGAAGATTAAAGCTATCTTAGAAATGTTGCCACCCAAAACCCTAAAACAACTACGATCGTTTCAAGGGAAGTTAGCATATCTTCGACACTTTATCTCGAATTTGTCAAGTAGGTGTCAGCCCTTCTCGACATTAGTTCAATAGGATGCCAGATTCATTTGGGAAGAGAAATGCCAGTGGACCTTCGAGGATATTAAGCAGTATTTAATGATACCTCCTGTCTTAGCAGCCCCAGTCTCGGGTCGACCGTTGATACTTTATACCGCAGCTTTAGACGACTCCCTCGGAGCCCTGCTAGCCCAGGTCAATGACGAGGGTAAGGAAAATGCTCTATATTACCTGAGTCGTCGTCTGATCCCGACAGAGATAAAGTATCCTCCTGTTGAGAAGCATTATTTGGCCCTGATCTTCACCGCTCAAAAGCTCAGGCATTACATGCTCTCTCATAAGGTCAACCTTATTTCAAAATTTAATCCATTGTAATATTTGATGACCCATTCAACGCTTTCTGGCAGACTTTCCAGGTGGTCGATGATACTATTGCAATTCGATATAACTTTTGTTCCTCTTCGTGCCGTAAAGGGACAAGTCCTAGCAGACTTCCTCGCAGTGCACTCTTTACTGGCAGAGTCGCCTCTCAACGACAACGTACCAGATGAGTAGATAATGAGCTTACAAGACCCCGATGATCAGCATTGGGAATTGTACTTTGACGAAGCATCTTCAGCACAGAAGGATAAATAATTGCAAACGATAGTGCCTGGTAAGGCAGAAATCAGACTAATATTTATAACGTCGGAGTTGGGGATGTTAAGATACTCCTACCACCTAACAAAGTTGTGCACAAATAACGAAGGAGAATATGAAGCCCTTATAACTCGGTTGGAGTTGACCATGTCGATGGGGATAATAAATATCAACATCTACGGTGATTCACAGTTGATCATACAGCAGGTTGCAGGATAGTATAGAATTTTGAAGCCAAGACTTGAACAATACTTTCAGTATGCAGTGAAGTTGTTGGAGCAGATTCTGAATGTAATGATCTACAAGATCCCCAAAAGAGAAAATGCCCTTGCAGCACTAGCCTGCCTTGAAAATAAATTTTCCTGCTTATAGGACGAGTCAATTGAAATGTCAGTTCAGGGACGACAGGTCCTCTCACAGCTCAACATGGATGCAATACACCAATTAGAAGAAAAAGAGGAAACAGTTGCAACAATGGCTGAAACTGTAGGAGATTGGCGTCAACCGCTCGTAGATTACCTCCAAAAAGGGAACTTACTGGAAGATAAGTCACTGGTCCATCAGATCAAAAAAAGAACTCTGTCATACACATTAATAAATAATACATTATACAGAAGGTCTTTTAATCAGATGTGGCTAAGGTGCCTAAGCGAGTCCAAGGCTCGTGAAATTGTTAGAGAAGTGCACTCAGGACTTTATGGTGCTCACCAGTCAGGTCCAAAGATTAAAATGAAGATTAAGAGACAAGGGTACTACTGGCCCTCAATGATGACCGACTGCATGAAAGTTGCCAATAGTTGTCACCAGTGCCAAGTGCATGGAGTGGTTCTACATCATCCTGCAAATGTGCTGCATCCGACAATCGCGTCATGGCCATTTGAGTGTTAGGGCACGGACATCGTGGGTCCGATAGAACCGCCTTCCTTAAGAGGACATCGCTTTATTCTTGTGGCTACAGGTTACATTCAAGTGGGCAGAAGCAGTACCGCTTAGAGAAGTGAAAGCACATCACATGTTATAGTTCTTCAAGAATCAGATCGTCTACCGTTTTGGGGTACCACGCAGAATTATCTCAGATAATGAGTCCGCTTTCAGAAGTATGAAGATCAAGAGTTTTTTCAGAAGGCATTGGATTGACTGGCACTATTCGACGATCTACTACCCAACAGCAAACAGCTTGGCCGAGGCTTTTATAAAACTCTCGTCCAAATCTTAAAGAAAACTTTGGACGACAATAAGGAAAATTGGCACGAGAAGTTATTAGAAGCCTTATGGGCCTATAGAATGACTTTCAGAACTCCTACTCAGTCTACGCCTTACGCTCTAGTGTACGGGTCCGAGGCTATCTTACCCTTAGAGGTTCAGCTTCCGTCTCTCAGAATTGCAGTCGAGAACAAGATTACTATAGAAGAAAACGCTAGACTACGACTAGAAGAAATGGAAAGCTTGAAAGGAAGACAACTTTCAGCACAACATAATCTGGAATTGTATCAAGCCAAGATGATCCAGGCCCAGGACAAGCTGGTCCTCTCAAGGACATTCAAAGTCGGTGACTTAGTTCTAGTTCTCAAGAGACCTATTCTTGCATACCGTAAGATAGGAGGTAAATTTGAACCGACTTGGGAGGGGCCGTTCGTGGTCGAGACAGTCTACTCTGGATGTTCCTACCAACTTGTGAATTGCCGTGGAGAACGATCTATGCTTCCAATCAATGGACGATATTTTAAGAAGTATTATGCAACCTGATGTTTCGAAGGATGAACTTTAAAAGAAAATGAAGTCTCATTCCTAGAAGCACGGGTGGAGTAATCATTTGTAACTGGGTCTGAACCCAAAAATATTAAAATGGATGATAAAAATCATTAACAATAAATGTGTTAAAAAGAAAATATGTGAAACCATAATAATAAAATTTTGATCCTTCCTTTCAAATCAGCACACTCCTGATCTTTCTCCATCTTTTCCTTCTCTTATTAAAATTTGAAAAATAATGAATAAGAATTTTTTTATTAATAAGTAAATTTTCTTATTGTTCTCGTTCTAAGTACATCCCCTTATCCTTTCCTTGCTTTGTCGAACGGGCGGATGGTTCTGAACTTTATGGACGGTGTAAGTCTTGCACTTAAAGAAGAAGAGCTGAAAGCTGGTGCCGTAATTGAGGTTGACTCAGACTTTGCACAGTTGAAGCTAGAGTATGAAGAGACTGCTTGGACTACTGTAGACTTCGGGAAATCCCATGGGAAGACAGTAATGAAACTAAGCGAGAAGGTTTAGTGCACTGCAAACCGAAAAAAGAAGATCAACACGATTGAAGAACACCAAATGAAATCAATAATAACTGTTGCGGGAGGAAAGCTTGTCAGTGTCGCCCTTACCAAAATTCAGGGGGAGAGGAGAGCTACTCTGAACCCAACTTAAAGAAGAAACAAGAACCGTCATATTCACAAAATGCTGAAGAAATTGACAGAAGAACAGAACAAGGAAGAAACCCCGAAGACCGCAGCAGTCATCCCAAGGAGGCCAGCCCTCAAAAGCACCATAGCAGAGGCTATTCCAAACGAGGTTACTACAGAGCCTGTACCTGAGACAGTAATGGTTCTAGGAGAGCGTGCTGGCGTGGAGCTGTACATCCCACAATACGTCACTAGACCTCGACAGCTCCAGATAATTTCAGAGCACGAGTTGGAGATGATCCAGAGGGTGCGGAAACAGAATTTTGAATATTTTGGAGAATCTGAGGAAGATATTTCAACATCCTGGAAGGACTGGAGTTACATACGGATGTCTTCTCTCACTACGAGCAGAGTGAGATCGTGGACTACGTCTTCGAAATGAAGAAGTAGGGTCATGCAGGACGACTCCGAAGCAAGACCTACTCCGAGTCGAAGAAGTGGAAACGAGGCAATGGGAGGATTACAGTCCAATTCAGAAGTTGTTACAACTTTTCTGATGACAAGAAAGGAAATCTACCAAGGATACTACGCTACAATGAAGTGGATCCACTGCTAGTACTGATTAAGAAATTCATAAAGAGGATGGTGGCTTGGGGAGTCTTACCTATTGATTGCATACCAAATAGTTGCATAATCAACATTTATGCAGTAGGATACTGCATTCCACCTCATGTGGATCATCACGTTTTTATGAGGCCCTTTTGTACATTTTCCTTCATCAACCAATGCAACATTATGTTTTGGATGGAACTCCGGATAGTAGGCCCTGGAGAATTCCGAGGGCCAGTGGTGATACCTTTAACGGTAGGCTCTGTCCTCGTACTACAAGGAAATGGTGCAGATGTGGCGAAGCACAGCATCCCACGAGTTCCCTACCAGCGGATCTCCATCACCTTCAGGAGGATGGATGATAGCAAGATTTCGATCTACTTTCGACCAAATCCAGAATTAGAGAATTTGCAACCCTACGAGCTGTAAGCTACATGGTAGTAGCACACCTCTAAAGCATACTTACGTATGATTTTCCTCCGAAAAGTGGCTTAGAAGGTGATGTTATTATCTATACAGTTTACTTTTTCATACATGGATTAATCAAACAGATAGTTTTGTCAGAATACATGAAGATATCAGTATAATCTGTGTTCAGGCATACATGGATTTTGTAAACTTTGGAAAGATGTCATCAGAGATGTTTTGGTAGAATCACCTGATGTACTTTCGACATTTTTAATTGAAACGACTATGTCATGTTTTGCCTTCAGTTTTGTGTAATTGACTGCAAACGCCACTAAATCTGAGTTTGACTTGATTTAAAGAAAGTTGAACAAAGAACAATTTGATTGAAATAATAACAACAAAACAAAAATTCAAATTCAAATTCAAAATCTGAGTAAAACACGAAACCGAAACTTAAAGCAAATCAACTTAAAACCTCAAATTGTAAACCAAATAAATGAATGAAAATCCAAATCAAAATGAAATTTTAATCGAAATGAAACTTGAAAATCAAAACAAAATCAAATCACTAAAACTAAACAAACAATGAAAACGAGTTCCCGAATCTGAAATCCTCAGCCTCAGGCTGTTCTCGAAACCTTTTTGGACTCCCCGCTATTTCTTCCCTCTTTTGAGGAGGTCCACTGACTGTACTGACATAGAACCAGGAGATTTTTGATTTGGTTCTATGACATGGATTCATATCCTTCGCCAAAAAATCAAACTTTGATCAACTCTCATGGGATGTGAGGCACTCTCACATTCCGTCTCAACCTACTACTACACTAATCTTCAAAATCAAATCAAACTTTAACTTTCAGGATCAGTACCTAAATTTTGATTCCCATCCCCTTCGAGGATGGTACCTCAATTTTAGTCCTCATTTCGAGGTCAGTACCTAAATTCTGACTCTCTACATTCGGGATCAATACCTAAATTCTGATTCCCATCCCCTTCGAGGCTGGTACCTAAATTCTAGTTCTCTCCCTTTCGAGGTCGGTACCTAAATTCCGACTCTCTTACTGAGATTGATACCTAAATTTCAATTCTCACTTTTGAGACTGGTACCTAAATTCCAGTTCTCATTTTGAGATCAGTACCTAAATTCAGATTCTCTCCCTTTTGAGGTCGGTACCTAAATTCTGACTCTCTTTCTAAGATTGATACCTAAATTTCAATTCTCTTTCGAGACTGGTACCTAAATTCCAGTTCTCTTCCTCTCGAGGTCGGTACCTAAATTTCGACTCTCTTTTTGACTTGATACCTAAATTTTAATTCTCTCTTTGGAGACTGGTACCTAAATTCCAGTTCTCTTCCTCTCGAGGTCGGTACCTAAATTTTGACTCTCTTTCTGAGATTGATACCTAAATTTCAATTCTCTCATTCGAGACTGGTACCTAAATTCCAGTTCTCATTTCGAGATCGGTACCTAAATTCTGATTCTCATTGAGGTCAGTACCTAAATTCTGACCCTCTTCTGAGGCTGGAACCAAAATTCCAGTTCTCATTCGAGATCAGTACCTAAATTCTGATTCTCATCCTTTTCGAGGTCGGTACCAAAATTCCGACTCTCTTTCGAGACTGGTACCTAAATTTCAGTTCTCATTTCAAGATCAGTACCTAAATTCTGATTCTCACCCTTTTCGAGGTCGGTACCTAAATTTCAACTCTCTTCCAAGGCTGGTACCTAAATTCTAGTTCTCATTTCGAGAGCAGTACCTAAATTCTAATGCTCATCATTTTCGAGGTCGGTACCTAAAATCCGACTCTCTTCCGAGACTGGTACCTAAATTCCAGTTCTCATTTCGAGATCAATACCTAAATTCTGGTTCTCATCCTTTTTGAGGTTGATACCTAAATTTTGACTCTCTTCCGAGGCTGGTACCTAACTTCCAGCTATATTCTTGAGGCTAGAGCCTAAATTCTAGTTCTCTTTGCAATCCTGACGTTGGGACCTAGGTTCTAATTCTCATTCCAAATCCAGAATTTTTACGGAAGCAATCTTGAAATTAATCTCAAATCAAATTTAAATCAAAACACTGATCAAATCAAAATTCAAGCTCAAAATTTAAACTTGAGATAAAAATGAAAAGAATCTAAAATTCAATCTCTTGAAATCTTGTGATTTGAAAATTCACCTCCTTTTTCCCCAGCGGGAGTTCTGGAATCTTCAGTCTTGGAGATTTAACTGATACTCCCCAGTCGAAGTTTTCTACGTTTCGTTCTAAGCTTGTCACTTAGATGTTTATGTTGGTTTGGTTGATCTCTTCGGTCAACACCAATACGTGTGGTGCACCTTTAGCACACCTCACCTATTGGGGGACCATTTATTGACCTCATTTTTGGTGAGGTCTTTCCTTTCCTCTTTGTACTTAGGATCTAGCCATAGGTTTTCCCTTTGACTATCCTAGAGGATTAGAAATGGAGCCCACCACTTAGAAATTCAAACTCCTCTTAACTCTTCTTGAACCCCGCACAGATGACCATAAACCTCTAAGCCCATTTGGAAGGTTAAAAGTCAAATGTGGAGGTTCAAGAATGAGTTCCAATAGGATTCCTTGGCCTTCGGATTACCCTGGGTGGCCTGGTCTTGGTGAGGCTTAGCTTGCACAAACATCACTCTCACATACATTCTAAACCCTAAAACCACTCTCACCCAACTCAACTCCCTGACTCATGTTGGTAACTCATATGGATGGGCCTCAACCCCTAAGCCCCTGGCTAAGAGAGTTAGGAACAACATATTGGGTGCCTAAGATGAGTCCTCTCATTGCTCTTATGAGCTTAACATAGCTTCTTAGCTCAACCTAAATGGTTTCATTTTACTCACATTTAATCAATCTTCATTTTTCCCAAATTTCAATTTTTGACCCCTGGGGCCCTTAACCCACCAAACCTACCAAATACCCTTGAAATTACCCAAAATTTTCAAAATGTCCTAAATTAGCCAAGATTTCTCAAAATCAATCCTAAACCTTCCCCACCACTCAAATTGATCATTCATGACCAAATATACCAAAATTTCGAAAAATAACCCCCAATACCCTTCATGTACTCTTCTTATACCCTAAATAGCCTAAAATTCCAAAAATTCAAAAAATTCTCAAAAAAATTCCCAAAACTTCCAAAATATTATCCACATCATTTTCTTCAACTGCCACATACCCCAATTTTGTCAATTTAACGCAATTTGATCAATACAATGCCAAATGGGCCCTTAAGGCCCAAAGTGACCAATTAACCCAATCCATCCCAAATTGAACCCAAATGTCACCCAATTTTCCCTAAATTTGTTTTAAAACTTTCCTAACATCCCCACAAGCAATACTTTAACTTAATTTACCCAATATTTGTTCCCAAACTCCACCCAAGCCTAACTCAAACCAAAATTCCCGAAATTGGCCTAAACCAATCATGAACCCAAACAAGCCCAAATCCCAAAATATAGATTCAACCAAAAATTGAAAACTCTTCTTCAGACCCCCATGAACATTTTGTAACATTAATTTTACATCAAACCCAACATTAACCCAACTTTAGCCTAAGTTAGCCCAATTTGACCCACTTTGGTCCTACTACTAAAATACCCAAATTAAACCTAATTCAACTCCAAATTACCCCAAACTTGTTCCAAATCATTCATGGAACATTCCTAAATTAAATTCAACATTTATTTGGCACAACCTTTTACCAAATTTTTATCCAAAAGTTTATTTTAAAACCTAAAAGCCCATCTCCTTAAAATATTTTAAAAGCCCATTTCCATCAAATTTAAAAGCCCAAAACCTATTTCGAGGCCCATATGGCATTCTTCTCATAATCCACTTAATTAAAATGATTCCCTAAGTTCCAATTTCATCATAAAATAATTCTAAATTAAACCTCATACCAAATTACCCCTAAATTTCAAAAATACCAAAATCCCTTTCTCATGCAAGTGAGCCAAGCCATTCCCAAGCCATGAGCAAGCCTTGGAGCCTTGTTTAAGCCACATCTAAGTCTTGTGAGTTGTGCCCATGTCACCATACCATCTTGGCCAAAAGGAGGAGCCTCTTTCTTGATTCCTTTAAAATAATTAAACATTCCCATGCATCCCCTAACTCATTTTTAAGCCTAATTGTACTTGGATTGTGACTTGACCCCACTAATCAAGCTAAACCAAATGACTTTCTCTTCAGTCCAAACCCGACTTGGTGAGTGAACCCAATCCATTTCCATGGCTTGACCAAATTAAGCCCAAAATGCACCCTTCTCCCCTTCCATTTGAATCAAACCCTTTACACATGTTCAACCTCCATTGTTTGCTCTAAACCCCATCCCTGACCTCACTGGTCAAGATGGTGACCCATGTCTGGCTGGACCATGGCCGAGAGCTCCATGTGAGGCAAAAAATTCAAAATCTGTCTGCTGAGCTGTCCTAACACAAATGGCCATTATGGCTATTCTTCTCCTCCCTTAGGCAGCAAATCCCAGCCTCCAAACCTCCCTGAAACCAGCCATGGCCATGGCTATTTAAAGTCACCTCCCTCGCGGCCATAGAAGGTGCTGAAACCTACCTTAGAAATTCTCTGCCCAATTCACTCCAAACTCTTCTCCTAGCACAAAGAACTCAATCCCCACTGCTTCCCTGCCCTAATCTCCATTAACAGAGCACAATCTCTCAATCCAAAATCCACCCCAAAACAGGACACATCACCACAGTGACCAAAACTCCAAATTGATCGACTCTACACCATCACCAGACCAAGAGAAGAAGTTCCTCAGTGAAGGCCCCCTCACCAGGCCAGCCATTCCATCTATCGGCCAGAGCTTGAAATCGGTGTCGATGGAAGTCAGGTCTATGCATTTCACCACAGCTCCAGGCTTCATCCCTAGCTTCCTTGGACTCTAGCGAACATGCCGAGCGCATCCAATTGAGGCTTAACCTCTTGGACCATGGTATGGAGACTTCTCCTTAACCCGAGCTTTCAGCGATTCATCATCTCCTTTAAATTGATTTCAAGGCCTATTAGCCATATGAATTTGTAGCTCTCATTTAAACGAGCACATAGGATCAAATTTCGTGTAATTTGGTTGAGAAATGCGCGAGATCTTAAGGTTCTAGGGTGGACGGCTCTCGGGATGCTCCAGATGTAGAAGATGACCATGGACAGTTCGATTTCATGTGTTTTCAACAAACGACTCTGATGGAGTCGGACGAAGAGATGGAGCATGAACCGTGAGACACGTGGCTGCCGAGTCGGATGGTCGCGCAAATAGGAGCGCGCCGCGTGGAGCTTTGACCCGGATGAGGCTGACGCGGCGCCGCGCAGTTAATTAGAAAAATAGGGATTTTCTGAATTTATTAAATAGTCAGACTTCAAAAATTATTACTTTGCATAGAAAAATCATAAAAATAAAATAAAAATAACCTCTTACTCAGTGAACAGAGAACAATAATGTGGAAAAAGAATTAAGTTAATTTATTGAGTCTATAATTTTTAATGATTTAAATACTCTATGTGATGTTTTAATTCTCCATTTGCATACATAATTCACCATGACATGAGACCATAGGTCTTTTATAGCCTCTGACCTTGGAAACATTCTCTGAATTTTTCAAGACCAGAGGCTTTTTCTATGTGAAGTTATCTATTTTCTAAGTTCACAAACATGTTCTTGAAAATTAATTGTGAAAATTACCATTTTGATTAAAAAAATAATAGAAAAATTAGAGGAAGTACTTCTAGACCAGAGGACCCTAGAAAAATTTTAACTTGATTTAATTCATTCATACAGACTCTAATTTGGCTAAAACCTCAAAAATGAAATCAAATTAATTTGAACTAACTACACATCAAATTTACATGAAAACAATTCTCCACTGACTTTTAGGGTCAAGAGAACCTCACATAAAAATTTCAAGTCAATTGGAAACAATCTAACCCACTAAATGAATTATTCAAGTTAAATATCCATTTTTGAAATTAAAAAATTCATAAAATCCAAAATACACTTAAAAAATCCACCAAATCAATTTTGAGGCCTTCCTGATATCAGAGAAGTCTAAGAAAATTAAAATTGGATTTTTTCAAAATTTTTCATTTTTAACTCATTTTTGAATATTTTAATAATTAAAAATTATAAAAATAAAAAAATAATAAAAATCATACAAATGTCACATTTGGTCTCCTAATCACTTAGGAACCATTCCCCTAATTTCCTAAGTCTCTAAGTTAAGATATTAATTTTTAAATGCTTAGGATACTTTTTAATATTTAAAAATGGATTTTCTTAACTTTTCACTAAAATAATTCCAATAAATCAACCAAAAATAAAAAAAATATAAAATTTGTTTCTCTGGGTTTTCTGACCTTAGGGAGATTTTTTTGAAAAATATAGAACTTAATATTCAACTCTAATTTTAATTTTATAATTAATTAACACCCTAAAACTTTAAATAATTATAATAGATAAAATATAATTAAAAAAATTACCAAAATTGGTCCAAGTGGTCCTTTGGTCAGTAGGAACATCCCATAATTTTTCTAAGGACAGAAACCTTACCATGGTTATGTTGTTGAATTTTCATTTAAAACACTTATTTTTCATTAAGATAATTATATAAGTTAACTTAAAAATGGAAAAATCATATTTTATCCTCTAATGTCTTAATTGACATGTGAGTAAGGTGACATAAAAATTTTAAGTTCATTTGAGCTAAATTTAGTGAGTTATGAAGGGAATGTGCTTAAGAGGGCATAAGGGTAATTAAGGGACTTTAACCCTAATTAATATTTTCGGCCTAATCAAATAATCTTGAAACAATTCATATTTAAAAAGGTAAAATTAAACCAATTAAAGCCAACCTAAAGTACTATAATTAATTAAATCAAATTATCAAAATATAATGAAATTAAATGATTTAAACACCTCTTTCAACCTAAATGTTTTTAAAACATCTAAGAATAAATCTGAAACCTTACTATTAAATTGGATTATTTTAAATCATCAACTCAACTTTAACGGTGAAATTCCTTAATAAACTTATTTGCCCCTGAAGGCTCCCACATTTATAACCTTTAAAAAAAGTATCAATTGAAATGTCACTTTACTCATCGGATAATCAAATGTTTGAGTTTACTGAGCAAGAAATAAAATTAATTAAATTCTTGGATGATTAACTCACCAGTACAATAAAACTCATTTAGACTTAAAATAATCCCAGAAGCATTGAAAAGATGTTTAGGACTCGGCCTAAGCACTTTCTCAATATGATGGGATGTTTTAGAAGAACTGTTCAACTTAATTGTTCTTTGTTGAAGAAAATCATCCTTAACAAAATACAAGAACCTAGACGTCGTAGGAATTGACTAGCAATAAGATTAGGATATTGGTAGACAACCAGAACCTTCCCTTAGCTTTACCAAAGTATTTCTTGCAAATATTTGAATGCCCTGATGTGTGTTTTATGTGCAGCCTGGAATGATGAGAAGACCCGCCAGGTACGCTTTTATTTTATTGCAAATTATTTACCTGCGCCGTACTTTCTTTCTTGTAAAATTTGCATGATAAATAAGAATGTCACCCTGCATGAAAACTGAAACCTTTAGGATAGCCACAAAACTGAAACCCAAAACAAAATTAAAAATTAATACAAGATAAAATTTACCGCCACAACATTCAAAATATAAAACAACTCAAAATTTAATCACAAACAGAACAACAAAACTACAACTATAATTAAATTAAAACATCTCATTGGATGATCGGGAATCCCTCGGATGATGTAACCCACTTGTTGCTAACGAGATTTCCCACGGTCTAAATCAAACTTTGGAACTCATTTAGTTGAGTTTAGCAAATTCATTTGGACTAAGTGATTCCGATGAAAATAGCGATGTCACGATGAGGGAACCGTGGGATCTTAATCGGTCCTGCTTAATCAACTTTAAGATTTTTTTTAATTAAAACATTAAGACATCTAAACTTTGAGACTCTTCTAAACCTAAACACTTCTCTCATATCCTAATTTTCACCATCTAAAACTAAACCTCTGCAACCTTGCTACAACGTGAAGCACGGAGCACAACTTCGAGGGAAGCACGACCATTGTCAACAGCAAAACTTGCAACTACATCAGGAAAACCATTCTTTAGTTTAAATAATAAGCCATAGGACTTCGAGGTAGTTCGCCTAGTGTGACATAAATCCTCACCCGTTCTTTTAGGCCTTTGCACAGCCGTGTTGTGCAATATCAGTCTTAACTCACATAGGATTCTGCGGGCGTCGTCCGATACGGCGTAAATCCTCCTATCTTTCAGGTTATTTGCATAATGAGGTGATTATGTAAATGTAATTCCTATAGTTAACTGGTAGGATTGAAACTTAATTAAATTTATTTTTAAAATTCAAAGTCCAACATTAGGATAGTCTGGGAAGTCATCGAGGTTCTCCTCGAGGTCCGTGACATCCCCTACTTATCTTCCTTTGGATTTTTAAAATAAATTCTTCCAAATTTTAGCTATTCCTTATTGAAATTTCCAAAATCCAATTTGTTTGAAATCTTAAACTTTAAAGTTCTTGGGAGCAAAACCATTGATCATTATCGAGAGTTCTCTTAAATGATTCTCGTCATTTAAGATGTAATTAACTATAGGGGCTTACACTTGTAGGGAAATTTAAGATCCCTGGTAATATAAACCCTGCTTATAAAATTGGTTCGCAGTCCAAACGGATGTCACAAATCTTCTAGTTTATTTAATCGAGCCCCATCATCAAGTAGTGTGTCTATTCCTCGGGATAGATATACAGGTTTATGGTGCGGTGCTCGTTTATATAAACTATTTGGGATGTGAGATCGGATTGATTTCATATCTTAAAAATTTTTAAACTTAAAATTATTTTTAAATATCAAATGCTACTTTTTAATATATATATATATATATATATATATATATATATATTAATAGAAAAGAGCTAGACTAGCTCCCTACATGTTAATGATGAAAGAAAATTACATAACCTAATGAAGTAACCAACAAAAACTATGGTGGTATAAGATGCTGCACAACTCACCCTTTACAAAACACCAGTATACTTCCAAAAGAAAGAGAAAAGTAACCAAAACACATATCTTCCAATAAAAGAAAGTATCAACCCGACAGTTGAATATTTTCCACCAATCTAAAGTGTGGAGCCTGCAAAAGATCCGCATCCAAGAGGTAGGACGGTGGTGGGAGGAGGGGCAGTAAGAAACAAGGACCTGTTGAGAGTAAAGGGCTTTCCTAGCAAGCCAATTTGCGGTGTCTATTACCTTCTCTGTAAATGAAAGAAAACTGGATATTACTTTGTTGGGAGAGTATTCTGATCTTATGTATCCAATTTGAATGATGCCAAGGAGGATGGAGAGTGTAATGTAAGTATTGCAGAAGAGTGGCAGAGTCACACTTCACAAGGATATTGTGCCAATGACAGGAAATGGCCAATAATATAGCCCAAAATACTGCTGTTAACTCAGCTTCTAAAGCATCAACCGCCACAATAGGAGTATGGAAGAGACAAACACACTTGCCACTAGGATCCCTGAACACACCACCACACCCAGCACCAGCTGCTGAAAATGCCCCATCAGTGTTAACTTTAATGAAAGGGGAGAGAGGAGCTTTCCAGTTAACTAAAAGAATCTTAAACCGCTTGGGGTGAACAAGGGTAGGATAGTGAAGAATATCGGGGAACCGCTTCCAAAGAATGATTTTGGTCAAGAAGGCTCCGACAGCTTGTTACCACAAGCTAATACTTTACTACACTCCTCCTCATATTTTACTTTGTTCCCGTGCATCCGGATGAACCATGCAATCGAAATGGGACCGCAACTAAATTAGCTTTATTCCATTGTCGTCGCCAGTGGATATGTCCTTCCAATCAAGTAGAAGAGTATTTATGTTTAACAAATTTATCACTCCCCTCCGTACTTCCCGTGAAAAGTTACGATAGAAGAATAAATGTTGCAAAGATTCAGCAGCTAGTCCCACTATGTAGCACTTGGAAGGTCCTCTGATTCCCTTGAGTTTGAGAATGTCATCAGTAGGAAGTAGATGATGAAAAAGTCTCCAAATGAAGAATGACATGGATGGAGTAAGATAATTGTTCCAGATTTGTTTACCCCAAGTAATGTAAGGCCGATTGTAGATGGTCTGGTAGAAATTCTTAGTAAGGCTGTGGAGCTTACCATTCTGCCAGATAATTTTATCAGGTTGGGATGTATCAAAGTGAATAGCAAAAACCTGTTGAGCAGAAGAAACAGTCAGCAATTCATGAAGCTTAGTGAGGGACCAATGGTTATTGTCCCAGCAAGTAGCCACAGGGAAAATCTGTTGGTTTGTGTGTGGGATAGCAATCTTCATTTCAGGTGGGCAACAAGTATCCTGCCATAACATAATCTTCCCTTGACCAAGCTCCCATCTGAAAAGTGATTCAGCCAGATCTCTATTGATAAGCATTTGTTTCCAAATTCTAGAACAACCTGGTTTAATTTAGGCCAAACCAGGGTGGCTATCTTTACAATATTTTCCTGTCAAATAAAGTGCCCATAAAGACTTCTGTTGTCTGAATTCAACCCATAACTTGCAGAAATTAACTTTCTGCAGATGATGTAACCCTTTGAAACCCAAACCTCCAGCCTCAAGTAGGTTTGGCTAATTTCTGCCAACTTGCTCAGTGCATTTGCTTTCTTTGACCAGACCAAAGAAACCTGTTAAAAATTCTTTCAATTTGAATTCTGGAGCTTTTCTTTAAGTAAGCCATTTGGAGAACATAATTAGGGAAGGTGGTAAGGATACTGTGAAGGAGAGTGATTTTGCCCCCATCAGATAAATAAGAATTAGACCAATTAGAGAGTTGGGTGTTCAGTTTGCCAATGATCTCATCAAAGTGGAGCTGCTTTGATTTCCCCTTGATCAGAAGCACTCCCAGGTATTTCAGAGGAAGAGATGCTGTAGAAAATCAAGTATAGCTAGTGATCCAGTGAGAGAGGTCAGGCTTGATGTTACTGGAAAAAATCAATTCACATTTGGTTTTGTTAAATTGGAGCCCAGAAATATTTTGGAATTGAGTAAGGCATTCATTAACTCTCTTGACAGCCAGCTTGGAAGCTCTGGAAAATAACATCAAATCATCAGCATACAACAGATGGGAGATGATAACATTTGATTTATGGTGGTATCTAGCATAGTGGTGAGGAGAGATTTGAGCTTCAAGGAGTCTAGAGAGATAGTCCATCACTATAATAAACATGGAGGGGGATAGAGGGTCTCCCTGTTGGAGACCTCTGGTAGGTCGAAACCTCCCCAAGACTCGTCCATTTACAAGAATGGAATGATGGTTGAACTTCGACCATCTTTTGATCATTTGGCAGAAC
Source organism: Papilionanthe hookeriana x Papilionanthe teres (assembly GCA_022702705.1). NCBI lineage: Eukaryota > Viridiplantae > Streptophyta > Magnoliopsida > Asparagales > Orchidaceae > Papilionanthe > Papilionanthe hookeriana x Papilionanthe teres. The sequence goes on from CM040424.1 coordinate 171,513,134, forward strand.
TCAGGTGGAAAGCCTCTGGCATGCAGCACTTGGAGGATGAAGTTCCAATCTACAGTATCATATGCTTTCTTGATGTCAAGTTTGTATATGAGATTACCTCCCCTACAGGTTTTGTCAAGATCAAGAAGTAATTCCTGGGCAAGCAGAACATTATCAGCTATGGACCTTCCTTTCACAAAAGCTGACTGCTGAGGGCTAATAATTTTGTCCAGATGAGGTTGTAATCTCCCAACAAGAACTTTGCTAATTAGTTTGCTTATCAAAGAGGTTAGACTATAGGTCTGTAGTGATTCCAGTTTACTGGAGCATTTGTTTTAGGGATAAGCACAGTGTTAGAGGAGTAAAAGTACTGATTAAGATCAATGCCATTAAAGAAACCTTGAACAGCAGCAACCACTTTAGTGTGACAGAAATTCCAAGCCTTTTTATAGAATTCAGCATTAAACCCATCAGGTCCAGCAGCTTTAGAATTGTCAATGGACTGCAAGGCTGACCAAATTTCTTCCTTAGAAGGAGTGTCAGTAAGATGGAGAGAGCAAGTGTAGTTGTGGACATCATTAAACAGATTACTATCAATAGGAATACCTGAGCCTGGCTTGAAGGTCAGAAGCTTTTGAAAAAAGGAGACAACACTATTTGCAATATCAGTTCCATTAGTAAGAAGTGTCCCTTGATCAGTCCTGATGGAAAAAATGGCATTGCACTTTCTTTTGTACTAAATACAAGCATGATAATATTTAGTATTCCTATCCCCATGCTTAAATTTATTAATAGAAGCTTCGATCGAGGATTTGGTCCCCGCCGCTTAAGATAAGTCAAGCAACTTTTCTTGGCGACAACAAAATCCTTGAACTCGTTATGGTCGGATCGGGCAACAACCTCGCATTGTCGACCTCCCATTCAGCTTGGATAACCTCCTTGAAGACATCACCAATGGACTCCCAGCTCCACTTCCTGAGAGCTTTAGTAAGTTTCTGTTGTAGGTATTGAAGTTTAGTAAAAGGGTTAGTAGAGGAAATCCCTTTCAAGTTGTCTTGCATAATGTTATTAAAATCTGGATGGCCTGACCAAAAGCTTGGGTATCTGAATGGAGGAGAGGAAATTTGGGGCTGTGGAGTGGAAATGGTTAAAAGAAGGGGTCTATGATCTGATCCAACAAAATTAAGATGAGAAATAGTGGTATGCAGAAATTTGTGGTGCCAGGAATCATTAGCCAAAAACCTATCCAGTCTCTCCCAAATGGCCCCTCTTCTCCATGTGAACTGGTTCCCAATGAAACCAAGATCAAATAGGCCTGCCATAAGGATATTATCATTAAATTCAGAGATCATACCTTGGTTGGGAACTCTCCCACCCAATTTTTCACTTGGAGAAGCTATGCTGTTAAAGTCTCCACCCACAATCCAGCTTTGTTGTTCTTCCTTACTGATCTTTATAATCTCATTCCACAGAGTTATCCTCTCAGTTTTGGTGCAGCCAGCATAAACAAACATTGCAGCAAAGCAATTACCCATCAACTGAAATTGACAATGTAAAACCTGAGAGTGGTCAACCATAACCTTCCAAAAAAGTTCTTTTCTGCAGATTACCCAAATTTTGTTAGTGGAATTAGCATAAAATGTGCATCCTGGGAATTTATTAAGGATTCGAGATTGATTTTTTTGGACCATTGGTTCCAAAAGAATCATACACCAAAGCTGGTGTTTTTTATACAGGTGTAATAATCTCTTAAAAGTGAGGGGTGTGCCACCCCTCTAATATCCCAACACAGACAATTGATCATCTGGAGATTTGGGGTTAGGTGATGAATGAGTAGATTTAGATCTGGACCTGGATCTAGTAGTGGTTCTGCTCCTGGAAGGGAGCAGAGGGGATCCATTATGATTTCTCACAGGTTCAGACTGTTCCTATGATGGACCTGTTAATTTTTGCAGCTCAGTTGAGTGCTGTTTCTTCTTCTTTGACTTCTGAATTTTACAGGCTTCTTCCATTTTCTTTTGATCTTCCTCTAACAGTGCTGGAGAGGGACAGTCAATTGATAGGTGGAGTTCAGCATTCAATACATGTGCTGAAGGTACTGAATCTTTGGGTACTGGTTGTGCTTGAGCAGAAGGGATTACATCAATTAATTCTGAGTTACAGCTGTTTATATGAGTGTCCTTAACCACTTGGGCAGATTGGGTTACACCCTTACCTTTGTCTGGTTTTTTGGAAGGTGGTTTAAGCCTATAGAATTTTTCCTTAGGATGACCAAACATCCCGCAAGTGGTGGCAATAGATAGGTTTATTTTCTAATGCTACCTCCTGCCAAAAACCATCACCATTATCGAAGTAGTAATCCGCATCTTATCGATTGTCTCGCAGTGACACATCTCTTTCTATCAAAACCTTTGCAGCAGTAGGATTACCCATATCATGAGTTGGAGAGTCAACTCTAAGGGGTGTGCCCAGAGCCCTGCTAATCTGAAAAATGGAATTGGTGTGGTATAGTTGGATTGGTAGGTTTGGGATTGTAAACCACTAAGGTTTTAAAGGGGGTTCTTTGGCAGGGTCAAAACCTGGGTACCATTTAATAAGCTTCATAGATGAATTGGTCAAGTGCATAACTTGCATTCCCAAAAGCCTTGCATAGTCCTCCTCCTTAGATAGCCTAATAAGGAGATGCCTTCCATCCATAACCCCTGCTTTCCATCGTCCTTCAAACCGAAAGTTTTCAAAATGTCTCCCCGACCATCTCTAATTTGGGGTGTCCATATTGGAACCGACCCACAATGGTGAACTTAACGAGAATCAGCAAGAGCATTCATTTCCCGAGAAGAAAATACAATAGCAGTGTCGACCATCCTTGATTCCCAAAGGTCTAACAAAGGTGCGGCCAGCCTCGCCAAGCAACTGCATCATGCAAGTATTCGTGGAAAAGTCGATGTTCTACGTAATTAGGCCCCTCATCGTTGATGACAGGCAAGCATAAGACGTGGGGGGGGGGGTGGTCTTAGTGGCACTAGAGCTTGCCATTGCCAAAAGAACACACCACCAGAAAGGATCAAGTGAAAACCAAGAGTTCAAATCAAACTTCCAAACCAGAAGGCAATGGAACAGTACTCGAATTCAAAAAAGAAGGAGCCCGGGAAATCTTTAAACCAAAATTTCTCCTCAGAGTAAGTACACCAAGGTTAAGCACCACTTACCAGACCTGCAACAAGCCCCCACCAACCTGAAAGACACCACCACAGACTCAGCAGCCCCCCAGACTGCTCCATCACAGCCCAAACCCTAGCAGAGCTAAGGCAGCCGCCACCAACATCTCCAAACATATCCCACCCTCAATTTCAATCTATTATCTCTAAGCAGTGGACTGGTTGTCCCCACTCCAATCCTTTTATTAGACTTCAGAATCTTCAACTGAAACTGGCCGCTGTCCTTTCTCACCGGAGTCGGGAGACTATCGGTGACATCACTCATAACATTAGTACAGCCGAGAAGGATCTCTCTTCTTTGGAAGTTGCCGCCCTTACCGATGATACTAAATACCGCCGCATGGTCACCGCTCAAGAACATCTCGCTTACTCTTATTGACCGGCGTGACCAATTCCTGTACGTAAAAGTCGCTACTACTAAATTCAAAGATGGAGATAGGAACACTAAATTCTTTCATGCATGGATAAAATTCAAAAGGAAATGTAATGCTATACATTCCATCTTAAATGACCAAGGCCTTCTACTCAATGAGGAAGCTGCTATTGCCAATGATGCTGTCAAGTATTACCAGGAACTTCTGACTTTTAAACCTGGCAACAGATCTCCAATTGATGATAGCCTGTTTAATAAAGAGTTTAATTATACCCGCCTCTACAATTAGCCGATATTCCCTCTCTTGAGGAAATTTGGGTGGCACTTAACTCTATCGATGACTCTAAATCTGCCGGTCCCGATGGGTACCGTGCCGACTTCTATAAAAACCCGGAACACTTGCAAAGCCGAGGTCACCACCGCTATCCAAAGCTTCTTTTCAGTAGGGACATTCCCCAATACTTCCATGCATCTACTATTGTGCTTGTGCCTAAGACCAATGCCCCCAAGTGCTGGAACCACTATAGACCAATTAGCCTAACCACCGTTATCGTAAGGTTATCAGCAGAAATCTTAGTTGCGCATTGCAACCTCATCTTGCTCATATTATCACCCTAACCAATCGACTTTTGTTAAAGGCAGCATCTATTGTCGATAATGCCCTCCTTGCTCAAGAACTTTTGTTGGATTTGGACAGACCTTGTAGGGGTGGTAACTTGATTTACAAACTAGACATAAAAAAGGCTTATGATACTATCGATTGGAACTTTATTCTTCAGGTGCTGCATGCTAGAGGCTTTTCCAATACCTTCTGTTTACTCATTAAGAGATGGCTTCGTAACAATAACCATTCTATCCTCATTAATGGCAAATGCCGGGGTGATTTCGCAGCAACTAGAGGGCTTAAACAAGGTGATCCACTCTCTCCCACTATCTTCATCATTGTTATGGACTATCTCTCGAGGCCGATGGATACTCAAGTCTCCTCTCACCCTTATGCCCAATTCCACCACAGTCGATATTAACATCTCTCACCTTTTATATGCCGATGATTTAATGATTTTCTCCGCAGCTTCTAAAGCTGTCGTCAATAAGGTGATGCACTCGTCTCAACAAGTTTCAACGGATATCCGGCCTTCATTTCAACAAAAACAAGTGTGAATTGCTTTTCCCCAACCATATCCACCCTAACATTATCCATTGGACCACCGAATTCACCGGCTTTGTCAAAACCAACCTTCCCATAAAATACTTGGGGGTTCTTCTTATCAAAGGCGAGATCTAAACAAACCCATTTTGAGGAGATCATTGCCAAGTTGAATACTCAACTTTCTAATTGGTCCAACTCCTTCCTCTCATCCGGTGGCAGAATTACACTCCTAAATAGCATATTAACCTCTTTCCTCGCTTATATCCCGCAGATGGCTTGCTTAAAGAAAAGTTCCAGGATTCGATTGAAAGAATATTTAACGATTTCTATGGTCCGGTCATAGAAAACGATTCATTGGGCTAGTCGGCAAAGAGTAGCCTTGCCTAAAGTAGCCGGTGGTTTAGGTTTTAAAGGCTTGAAACACCTACAGCAAGTTAATTTCTGTAAGCTATGGATCCATTTCAGGGAGCAGAATTCTCTTTGGGCTCTTTTCTTGAAAGGGAAATATTGTAGAACCACTCATCCCTCAGCCTCTCACATCAAAACAGGTATTTCTAGAATCTGGAAGCATATGCTCATTAACAAGGAAATAGCTGAATCTCTTATTTACTGGGAGTTAGGCAAGGGTGACATCCTGTTTTGGCAAGATAATTGGTGTCAAAAGGAACTTCGGTTCCCCTACCTAATATTAACAAAGACCAATTCCCTATTTCCCGCCGTTGGGACAACATGAATTGGTCCATTCCTAAACCGAAACAATTATCGGCCGATTCTCGTTGTTGATCAGTGGCTCTTATCCCCTTTGATAGGTATCAACCCGATAAACTCGTATGGATAAATGGCAAGAATAGCAAGTATTACCAAGCACATTTATTCCACTATCAACTCTTGGAATCGAGTCGACTGGGGCAATAGCATATGGAACAAATATCTTACCCCTCTATGTCCTTCCTCATTTGGAGAATTTTCCATGGGCTCCTCCCTACTGATGATATTCTAAAACTCAAAGGTTTGAGAGGCCCTTCTAAATGCCTTCTCTGTGCTGTTAATTCAGAAACTCTGAACCATCTTTTCTTTAAATGCCCCTTCTCCCAAGAGGTTTGGTCAGTGTCCGATCAAGCAAGTTGAAAATTAACTCGTCGTTGTTAGATTGGCATGATTTTAATGATTCCCGGCATTCCCTGCAGAAAGTTAAAGTCTGGGGAGATCCTTGTATTGTGGCTTGGTTCATTTGGATGCATAGAAATGGGGTTAAATATGATGGGGTGCTTCATAAAGCTAACATGGTAGTTACCCACCGCCTTACTTTTATCTCTAAATTGATCTCTCGTTAAAAATTTTCCAAACATTCTTCGTGCTTCTTTGTCTACAAATAGACCTATGCTTCACAAAGTTACTAAGATCTTTTGGAAAGTCCCTAGCCCTCCTTTTATTAAAGTCAATACCGATGGTGCTTTCAAGGATCAATTAGCCGGCATTGGAGGCATCTTCGCAGATCATACCGGGAAAGGTTTGCTTTTCTTCCGTGCTCCCACTACCGCCGATGATCCTTTGGAAGCCGAATCGGCTGCCGTTTTTTGGGCTCTTCACATTGCTACACTCTTTCAATGGTCTTCCATCATTGTGGAGGGAGACTCTTCTACTCTAGTTCAGCACTTTCGTAAAGACCTTTTTCCTCCTTGGCACCATTCCACTTGGGTTTACCAAATCGGATCTTTGTCGCCTCGCCTATCGTTCAATTTAACTTTATTTTCGCAGAAGGTAACGTGACTCGCTAATTGGATTGCTAAAAAAGCTTTATCTTCACAAGAGATTATGGTCTCCTCTACTCTACTTCCCCAGCTCGCTTTATCTCATCAAGGTCGACTCATTCCAAGCCCCTCACTTCGAATTTTGGAGTGATGTCCCCGCAATTGTTACTCTCCCTACACCTCGCTTAAAGCCGTTTATAATTACCGTATGAGCATTTTGGTGTCTTTTTGGTGTTTACTTGGTTTTTTGCTCCTCTTTTACTTAGTCTCTTTTCCTTTTGTGTGGAGTTGTACTCGGGATCTTCTTCCCTGGGGATCACCCTTTGTAACTCGCATACTTTTTTATTAACATGTAGGGGGCCGTGTAGCCTCTTCCCAAATATATATATATATATATATATATATATATATATATATATATATATATATATATATATATATTAAACTTACAACCTAAAAATTTGCCGACAGAGGCAACCCACAGTTATTGAGTGTTTGCATGTTTGATGTGGTATTCTTATTTTTTGTTACTTAATTAAGTCCTACCCTTCCTTACATATCTTAATCAACATTTAAAAAATGAATTAAATCTAAGTTTAGGGAGAATTTCAAAAAAATGAAGTTTAGCAAAAAATTAAACTAGCGCCGGACAGTGTTGCCATCAGTGACGGGCTGCGCTATTGTTCAAAAAATAGTTTTTTGTTCTTAAAATCATATTTTGGCGGTTCTAGGAGGCATTTCTTCCATTTAAACTCCCATAAACCGCCCCTAGACACCAAAAGTACCAGAGAAACAAAAAGGAAGATCCCAAATATCATCAAATTGGATTCCGACTCGATCGAAACTTCAAGATTTCATGTTTTCAACCATAGAAATTTCATCAGTTTCGAAGCACAACGTCTATTCAATAAGAATATCTCAAAGAAGAGAATGATTAAGGAGCGAGGCTTTGTGAATCGAGGTATGAATTCTCCTACTACTCGAATTGAAGAAATCATTGTTCAATGACGTTGGGAAGTGTTATGTTATACTACTATCGCCGTAGTCGTCCCTGTTGTAAAAGAAATTTATGCAAATCTTTATGGAATCAACCAAGGATCATTCTATGTGCGAGGTAGGTTTGTTAAAATTTCTCCTACAATGAGTAATGATTTATATATGATTGAAAATGTGTCGATCTGCCAATATTCATATTTTTCCCCAATGAAAGACAACATGAATGAAATATATAGATATTTGATGGATGAAAGTGATGATTGGGAGATAAGAGATAATAGATATGTGATTTTATCGACCACACCGCTAAATCCTATGTTGAAGAACTTACATTATTTTATATGTGCAAATTACTCCCAACTATGAAAATCAGTAATGTAACCAAAGAATGTGTTATTTTGAACTATTGTATTCAATCAGGGATGCCTATTGATGTTGGTTCTATAATCGTGAAATCTATTTTGGGATTAATCGTTCACGGTTAAAAGTATGGGTTTGGACATCCTTCCACCATATTTCTCCTCTGCAGTCAATCACATAAGCCATATGAAATTTGGGAAAGAGTACTTCTAACTTATAAGCCTATAGACTCGACGGACGAACATTGTAACAGGCAGTTGGTGATATGAATGACATGAGTATCATTGAAGATCAACCATATCAGAGTTCAACACCTATTCCCCCTTACTTTCCTGAAAGTTCACAAATCACTTTGAAAAAAATTAAGAATTGGAGAAAGAAATGCAACACTTGATGAATGCAATCAACAATTTATCTGACTTCTTTCATCACCTGGATTGGAGAATGAAGGAACACTCTGATCATTCTGGGTACCTTGAAGGAAGTTTGATACGTTTAATGAAAATAAAAGGTTGGGTTGAGGAGGATTCTACTGAAGAATTATCGTTTCGTCAATTCTACAATTTCTTTGTTCACGTTCAATTAATTGGAGATTTAAGAGTTGATGATAGTTTTGAGGAAGAATAGAGGCTTAATTATTCGTGTTTATGTATTTATGTATTTTAATTAATTACTTTCTTTGAATTACTTTAATGTTATATTTGAACTTTCTTTCTTGCTCAATTTTCAACGGTATTGTGTTGTGGTTGTGATTGACGCTAAATTTTAGTATTTTATGGCTTATAGATGTGTAGAGTTTAGTGTTATTTATGTGGGTTTTTAATTTATATTTTAAATATCAAAGTGATGTTTTGTGATGTTTGTGTTAAAAAATATCATTTTCCATGGCTTTAGTACATTATTCAATGCTAAAATGGACAACCTAGACGTCGGTACGGGCTTGAAAAGATTGAAATTGCAAAAGAATGTTGGATGTCTAATATTTGAACTGACACTGAACGGTGCAGCTACTAACACCAGACTGCGCCAAAAGATAAATAATTTGGCCTACTGAAACGAAAAATTGCATCGAACGGTGCTGTTACCAGCACTGGACCGTGCCCGACAGAAAAAAGGCCTTAAACCCTTAAATTTTGTGATTTAACTCTAGGACCTGCCATTTTTGGCCAAACCATCGTATTCTACCTCCAGCTAAGGCCAATTTTTTGCACCTAGAGCTCACTTGCATTTGGATTTGAAGAGATTTCGTGGCCGGAAAAGTTTGAATTTCATCTTCTCTTGATAAGAGCTTCACTTTAAACTAATTTTTTTTTTATTTTGACCAAGGAAATCTCCTACATTAGGAAGATTTGAATTTTGAGGTTTTTAGAGAAAATTTGGAGATTTTACTTGGTGTTGGAGTTCTTATCTATTTAAATTTACTTTGGAGTCTATTACATTACAATTTTGAAATTAATTTGGATAAAATTGATATTTTTAAAAAAATGGCTCCAAGAATGGCAAAAAGGAAGAGAAAATTTGATTATCATGAGAGTAAATTTGTGAATTTCAAGGCTTATTTCCACTTTAGTGTATTTGTTAGTAAAAAGAAGTGTATTCAAGAAAAGTCCTTTGAATATCATGGATGTGTGATTAAAGAATTAATTGAAAATTTTCAATGGGAAATTTTCTTCTACTTTACTGATGAAGCAATGCTGGGAATTGTGAGAGAATTTTATGCTAATTTATACTATTCTAAGAGTGAATATATCCTTGTTGGAGGACAAATGGTAGATTTTACCCCCGCGCGCATCAATGCATTTTACCAGTTAAGAGAACTTTTCTTGTCTGAATATAAAAATTTGCCTGTTACAAATGAAGCATTGGATATGGTTATGAATTATTTGGCTGATGGAAAAGGGGAATGGAAGATTAAATAGAAGAAAAAAGTTAACTTCCCCCTTTCTACGTTGCATCCTGTATCGAAAGTGTGGCATTGTTTAATTTCTACAAGACTTATGCCTACCAGCCATCACAGCGAAGTTATTGTAGATAGAGTTGTTCTTAATTATTGTATTCAGAACATGAAGAATATCAATATTGGGGCTATTATTCAGAAAAGTATTTTGACCAATTCAAAAGGATGGACTGCAAGTGGACTACCCGAGTCTAATTGAGGCCTAGTGTACTTAGTCAGGTGTAGCAACTGAATATAATGATTAGGTAGTCCATGCCCTGAAGCCAATAAGTAAATTAAAGCTGAAAACCTATGAAGACCATGTATGATGGAAATGGAGTAAGAAAGCTAATGTACCTTCTTCTAGTCAAAAGAGACCGTCAACATCTAGGGAACCCACTCTGCATGATGTTATGGATCAGTTAGAAAAGTTGAATACCAGAGTAGAGGGACAAGAAGCGAGGAATAAGATAAATTATTATTATCAAGTGTTTTGGTGAGAATATGATATAGCTTATCATGACACATAGATGAGATTCCTCTGAGAAACACTAGTGTTGTATTCCCAACATACCCTAAGTACACTCCATCCCAGCCTGATGAACTTGACAATGGTGGAGCTCCTGCAGATGATGATTGGTAGTTTAGTATTTTTATTTTCATTGCATTTTGAATTTGTTGATGTATTTGAGATGTACCTGAGAATGTGATTTATATTTGTGATGTAATTTCTATTTAAATGTATTTGTTGTGAACTTTAAGTTGATTTGTGATGGATGTGATGTGATTGTATTTAGTTTATTAGTTTAATCTGTGGTTGTAATAGTTGGATGTTAATGTGTTACGTGTTAGTTGATGTTTTATGTTTTAAGATTTCAAACTTCTTCCCCTGCAAATTTCTAACCTATTTTGTGTGTAGAAATGCTCTTAATTATTTCAGGCATACTATTTTAAATTTATGATGAAGACCTGCTTAAACTCAAAAGTATGAAAAGCTCAACATATTGAGGTATGAGTTACATATATGTTTAGACCTTATCTTTCTACCTATGCTAATCTTATTGATATTCAAATATTTAAGTTGTAGGGTGGAAAAGAATTAACTATTATTTGTTCTCGTTTAAAGTGTTTTCAAAATTATTAACATGATTTCCTGTGATAGAGCTTAATTTCAGATAACGGTATTTTGATTTTATTTAGGTACTTTAGTGGACTTGAATGAAAGTATTTGGTAATGAAAAGTAATTTTGTTGGCTAAGATATTTGGTATAAGAGAATAGGACTATAGTCAACTATTCAAAGTAAGAAAAATTGTATGTTTAAAATATTAAGAATCTTAAAACTTTATGTGAAAGGAAAGGATTGGGACTCTATGATGAATCAATAATAAGCTAAAGAAATGCCTATAAGGTAAATGAAAGTTTCAAATTTAGGGTGAGAAGGGTGAAGTTCAAAATTATTAAAGGCTATCCAGATATGATAATCCTCACTTGAAAAACGCAGAAAGCAAAAGTAAAAAGAAAAAAAGAAGTAAAAAGAGAAAAAGAAGAAAAAGAAAAGATAAAGTGAGGAAAAGCTTGAGGAGATGCCTAATCAAAAATTGTCTTCCCTTGGACCTACCTAAAGGGGAAAACTTAATTCTTTCCTCAACTTATACGTACGGATTAGCATCTTTACTAGTATTGTTGTCATAAACTTCTTTTCATATAATCCTTTTAAATGTTTTAATAAGACAATCTGCAATCATTTTTGAAATGAATAGAAGGCTAGAACTCTTAGAATTAATGACTAGATAGTCTTACACCTGCAGAATTTACTTGAATTATTCAAAGATCTTTCTAAATATTTTACTACTGTATTTATCTAATTCAAAATTATGCTATTCTAGAAAGAAAGTTCATTGCAGTGGATCATTATTTTATGTATTAACTAAATTACTTAAGGACAAGTAATAGTTTAGTTTGGGGATCTTGATCGGCTGAAAATTTAATAGCTTTTTAATATTCATTTCTTACCTATTTTTGATGAAATTGTATTTTAAAGAAAGGTATTTTTCATGATTTCATGCAGGTACAATGATTTTAGGCCTTTAGAGCAATAGGAAGAGAAAAATGAGGCAACACACATATTTTGAAATAGAGTGCTCGACGACACTATCACCAGCACCGGACCATGCCAATTACAGAGAGATTTGACCAGAAGGAGAAAAATAGCGCCGGAGAGTGCCCTATCCTGTGTCAGATGCTTCCTATCCTGTGTCGGACGCACCCTATTCTTATTTTAATCTAGATTCAATATTTGGCTGAATTTTGGAGGGATGCTTGAGGAAACTCTTAGGAAACCAGTTATAGCCGAATTAAAACTATTTTGAGGCCAAATATAAAGGGGGAGAGAAAGTCTTTTGAGTGGAGAGTGAATAGTGAGAGTGTCTTTTCATTGTTTAGTGTAGAGAGTCCATCTAGTGTTTATGTGTGTTCTCTTCTAAGGAGTGTAGGAGGAGAGAAAAAGTGAGAGATTTCTTCTTCCTTACTTATCTAAAGAGAGAACTATGTGTTGTTATGAACAAAGAAGAGGAGTCAAAGGAATTCCTTGAGATTCGCTTAGGGAAGAGTTTGAGATAAGTTGTCTTTTCTTTACTCTGTTTGTATGACATTACTTTTATATATAAAATCCATCTTTTTCTCATGAGTCTTAAGTAGATTTCATTGTCATCCTCCTTTTAATGTGATGTGTTTATGTTGTGATATGGAAATGATGGGTTGATTTATTATGGAGAGTTTTTGTTGACCTTCTCACATCGTACTTCATTTACCTTTTGATCTGGCCAATTGAATTGTTAAAAATTTTTGGGAAACATATGTTCCAAAAGGATTATGAGTTCCACAACAAAAGTGAAGTTCACATTCAATGTTCATGAATGAGTAGCGTAGTTCATGGGGGTTGGGTGAAAATAAATAAGGAAATATATTTTGATGGACATAGAATTGGAGATTTTAAAGTGACAGGCTGAATTCCCCAATTTGGTCCTAGGGTTTGGAAACCAAAGCGGTTAGCCTTCAGGAGGAGGATTCCTTCTTACAATTAAACTTTTGTTATAAATTTAGTCTTGTGTTAGTTAACTTTGTTAGAAAGTTAGAACATACTTTGGTAGAATTAGTAACTGCAATTGTGTATTCCTCTTTTATTATTAGTTATTACCTGCAGTTATACTGTAATTCGCGAAGTGATTTCTGTGCTACATTATCAAATTAAGTGCCTCCTTGTGGGATCAATAACCAAGACTCCATTAGAGCTCTGTATTACTTGAGTGATACGTATACTTGTGTTTAATTGTGTGACTCAATAGAAAAAAAATCAATATATATATATATATATATATCTGAGCTCATAAATTTTGGCAATTTAAAAAAATTGCACCAGAGGCTCCAGCTATTGTTACTCCCTACTGATGACATCCTGAAACTCAAGGGCTTAAGGAGTCCTTCCTGCTATTATCTTTGTAGTGCTGATGAATAATCCTTGTAATATTTGTTCTTTTCTTGTTCCTTCTCCCAGGAAGTTTGGACTCAACTTTTGGACAAGATGAACATTGATACATTCAAATTCAATTGGTCTTCCATCTCAGCTTGCTGGTTGGATTGGTTGGCAGCTATTTTCTTGGTTATTTCCTATAGTTTCCTAGTTCATATGGATGATCAGAAACAAAGCCAAATATGAGGACAAGCCTCCTTTGGTCCAACTTAGTGTTGTCCACAGCCTCTCTTACATTCACAAACTTATCATCTAACTGTATGTCCCAAACATCTGCAATGAATGGTGGCCGACTCCTATCTTGCTACATAGTTTTGCCCTTTCTCTCATCTTGTGGAACCCTCCTCCCTTCTCCTGGTTAAAGGTCGACACTAATGGACGCTTTTGTAGGGATGTTTCTAGTTTTGGAGGTATCTTTATGAACTCCCAAGGGAACTGTCTGCTCTACTTCTCCTCCCCGACTGTGCTTTAGATTTATTGGAATAAGAAATCATTGCAATTTTTTAGGCTATCTTTCTTGCTCGCAGCTGCAAGTTCAAATAGCTTTTAGTGGAATCTGATTCTATTACTTATATTAAGATTCTATAGAATATGAAAAACCCTCCTTGGCACATCAGTAGATGGATTAAGAGAATGGCTTCTTATACTCTGTCCTCTAAAATTACTTACCTTTACACTCCAAGGGACGGCAATAGGGCTGCTCACTGGTTAGCTTCCATAGAAAAAATAATGAGTCCATTGTTATTGGTACTCCCCCCCTTCTTACTTTTTTGTTACAAGGGAACAGGTTATTGTTCCTTTACTTACAAGAAATGTAATTGTAATTGAATGTTCTGATTAATACATTGCTTGCCCATTAGTCAAGTTTTTGTTTTGATATATATATATAAAGATATATATATCACTTGGCATCAAAATTTCCTATATACAAATATAACTCACTTAAACTTTGCTGGTTCTGATCATAAACCTATCCTCATCACTATTGCTCCTCCCCCCTACAACCAGCAGACCCCCCCATTCAGATTTCTGAACTTCTGGGCTACCCATAGTAATTTCAAATCCATTGTTCAGAATAACTGGGTTGGAGAATTTTGTAACAACCCTTTCGATAAACTTCAAAAACTTCAGACTAAAATTGCTAAAGTGCTGAGAAGTTGGAGCTGGGGCTCTATTGGGGATATTAACAAATGTGTTATCAGTATTGAAAGGAATATTCAAAAACTGGAAATGGAGGCTCAGGTAAATGGAAGCAAAAATATTGAGTTGATGGCAACTCAAGACAAGCTTATGCAGTACATTAACTGGCAGGATCTCTTGCTTAAACAGAAAGCTTCTTGTATCAAATTCAAAGATGGGGACAGGAACACTAAGTATTACCATGCTTGCATTAATTTCAGAAGGAAAAGTAATACCATCTTGTCTATTACTACTGATCAGGGAGAAATCATTAGAGACAATGCTGCCATTGCCAACAATGCTGTTAATTTCTATAGAGATTTGCTTACTTTTAAGGCTGATTCCATTCCTGTTATTGACTGTAGGCTGTTTGAAGATGTAAGCAACTACACACAACTGCTCCAACTAACTGAAGTACCATCTCAAGATGAAATCTGGACTGCTCTCAACTCTATAGATAGCTCTAAGGCTGCTGGGCCTGATGGCTACAATTCTGAATTCTACAAGAAGACTTGGGATATTTGCAAGGTGGATGTTTGTACTGCGATTCAAAGCTTTTTCCAAGGTATGGACATCCCACACTATTTCTATGCATCTACCATGGTCCTTATCCCCAAGACCCCTGATCCCAAAAACTGGAACCAGTATAGACCTCTCAGCCTTACCACTGTAATCAGTAAAATAATAAGTAAGATAATAGTTGGTAGGCTTCAACCCCATCTGGATAAGATTATCAGCCCTAACCAGTCAGCTTTTGTCCTTGGTAGAACCATTGCTGATAATGTTCTTCTTGCTCAAGAAATGCTTTTAGATCTTGACAACCCTTGCAGGGGGGCCAACTTGATTTATAAGCTTGATATCAAGAAAGCATATGATACCCTGGAATGGAATTTCATACTTCAGGTTCTGCACTCTAGAGGTTTCAATGAAGATTTCTGTATTTTGATCAAGAACTGGCTTAAGTTTAATCATCATTCAATCTTGATTAATGGTCGGAGCTCGGGATGGTTTTCAAGCCACTAGGGGGCTTAAACAAGGGGACCCTCTATCCCCCTCTATTTTCATATTGGTCATGGACTATCCGTCTAGTGCTCATTAATCATCGGATTGCTCCTCTCCAAAGCATGCTAGATACCACCACAAATCCAACATTCCTATCTCTCATCTTCTTTATGCTGATGACATGATGGTGTTTTCTAGGGCTTCAAAAAATGCTGTCAAGCAAGTGATCAAATGCCTTAACCAGTTTCAACTCATTTCTGGCCTTCAGTTTAACAAAGCTAAGTGTGAAATCATTTTTCCAAAGAATGTCAATGCCAATGTAACCCACTGGATTCTGCATCACACAGGATTCTCTAAAGCTTCCCTTCCTATGAAATATCTTGGAGTGCAACTCATTAAAGGGAGGGTCAGGCAGACTCAATTTGATGATATCATTGGGAAGGTGAAAGCCCAATTGGAAAACTGGACAAACTCTTATTTATCTACTGGAGGTAGATTCACTCTACTTCACAGCATTCTTACCACTTTTCCTAATTATGTCCTCCAAATGACTACTATGAAAAGAAGCACCGAGCACCATCTGGAAGGATTATTTAATAGGTTTTTATGGACTGGAAACAGAAAGGAGATCCACTGGATGGCTTGGAATAAGCTGGCTAAACCTTTAGAGGCTGGGGGTTTGGGTTTTAAAGGCATCCAACAGCTGCAGAAAGTTAACTATTGCAAGCTCTGGATTCAGTTCAGGAAGCAGAACTCTCTTTGGGCCAAGTTCTTGATTGGGAAATATTGCAAAGGCTGCCATCCTTCTAAGGTTAGTATTAAGATGGGTGCATCTAGAATCTGGAAACATATGCTGAAAAATAGGGAAATTGCTGAATCTCTGTATAGCTGGGAGCTGGGTAATGGCCAAGTAAAGTTCTGGGAAGACAATTGGTGCCCTCCCCATATGAAGGAAGCCATCCCAAACATTGATAAAACCTGTTTCACTGTTTCAAATTGTTGGGAAAGTGAGAAGTGGTCTTTACAGGAACTTCAGAAATTGGTCACTGCTGAGTCTGCTAACCAGATTGCCACCATCCCATTTGATAAAAATAACTATGATAAAATTATTTGGAACAATGGCTCTACTCACCGTATTACTAAACAAATATATCTAAAGATCCATGAGTGGCCTAAAGTCCATTGGGGAAGAACTATCTGGAACAAATACCTCACCCCTTCAATGTCTTTTCTCACCTGGAGAGTGTTTCACAAGCTTATTCCTACAGATGATATACTAAAGCTAAAGGGGATCGAGGACCTTCAAAATGCTATCTGTGTGGGGTGGAGGAGGAGACTGTTCACCATATGTTTTTCCATTGCAATTTTTCCCAAGAGGTGTGGAAGGGGATCACTAGAAAGTTTAACATAAACACCATCCTTCTGAACTGGTTGGATCTATGCAGCTGCTGGACTTCTTGGCAGAAGTCTAAATTGGGTACCATCCCTCTCATGATTACTTGGTTTATTTGGATGCATAAAAATTCAATCAAATTTGATAATGGTATTAGCACAGTTGCTACTGTTGTGGGAAACTGTGTATCCTTTAATTTCATTGAGTATTTGATTTTTAATAATTTATTTACTCTCTGCACATTTTCAATTCTCCATGCATGTATATAATTCACCATGGCATGAGACCATAGGGCTTTGAAGCCTCTGAACTTGGGAACATTCCCCGAATTTTCCAAGGTAGAGGCCACCCCTATGAAGAGTTATTGATTTTTCAATTCTAGGTCACTATTCTGAGTATTTTAATTCCAATAATTAGAATATTGTGAAATAAATTCTAGGAAAATTTGGTGATGTTTCTTATGATCAGAGAACCCTAGGAAAAATAGTTTTTGGAGTTAACTCACTTGTAATAACCCTAATTGGCTTAAATACCCAAAATGAAGCTTTAATTAATTAGAGCTAATAATACATCAAATTGACTTGAAATTAATTCTCCACTGACCTTTAGGATCAGAGGAACCCACCATAAAAGTTTGAAGTCAATTGGACTTGGTTAGCCCTATCAAATGGGTTGATTAAGCCATTTAGCCAAAATTAAACTTAAAAAATTTACAACTTTCTAAATACTTTTCAAAAATTCACCAAATTGGTTTTCGAGCCTCTCTGATATCAGGGGAATTTAAGAAAATTAAAATTGTAATTTTCCAAAAAACTTAATTTTTTGCATTATTTTAATATTTTTAATAATTAAAAAATAATAAAAATCACAAAAATAATAAAATTCACCAAAATGTCACATTTTGAATTTTAATCACTTAGGAACAAACCCCATATTTTTCTTAAGTCTCTATCATGAGATATTAAATTTTAAAGCCCTAAGGTAATTTTAAAATTAAAAAATGTATTTTCTAGCATTTCCACTAAAATAATTCTAATAAATCAAAGAAAAATTAGAAAATTATAAAAATTGGTTCTCCGGTTTCCTTGATATCAGAGAGATTTTTGAAAAATATAAAATTGATTTTTCAACCTTTATTTTATTTTTAAATTAATTAATACTCCAAAACTCAAAATAATTATAATAAAAAAATATAATTTAAAAAATCACCAAAATCGGTCCAAGTGGTCCTCTGGTCATTAAGAATGTCCCATAATTTTCTTAAGGACAGAAACTTTCCCTTGGTCATGTTATTGAATTTTCCTTGAAAATCCCTATTTTCCACCAAAAAATAATTACATAAATAAATTAAATACAGAAAAATCACATTTTCTCCTCTAATGTCTTGATTGACATATGAGTGAAGTTACATAAAAATTTCAAATTCATTTAAGCTCAATTTAGTGAGTTATAAAATTAGTAAGCATAAAGGGCAAATAGTAATTAAAATTTTAACCTATAATTAAAAATTTTAGGTTTAATTAAAAGGGTGGGTAAAATATTTGATATTAAGGTGATTTTGGATGTTTGAAACTTAGGTATTTAAAAGGGTAGAAACCTACCAAATAATTTGAAAGTAATTAAAATAAACCTTAATTAAATAATTAATTAAACTTGGAAGAATAATAAAAAATTGGAATTATTAAAATAGGGATATTATTAGGAAGAGATTTATTCTTTAATTTAAAAATCCCTAAATTAATCACCACAATAACATTTAATTCCTAATTAAAATGATAATCTAAACTCAAGGTTTAAAATGTTAAAAAGCTTAACCATTAAATTAAATTAAAGTTAAAACATTTAAATTAAATCCTTCCAAAATTTCAATTAAATTAATACTTTAACAATTAAAATTAAATCATCCCTAAAATATAAAAAATATATATATTAAATTAAAATTAAAAGAAAAATACTAAAATTTAATTAAAATTTAAATTAGATTAAAATTAAAATGAAATTGAATTAAATTAAATTAAATTAAAATTTAAATTAAATTAAATTAAATTAAATTAAATTAAATCACATTAAATTAAATTAAATTAAAACATATTAAATTAAATTAAATAATAAAAATAGTAAATAAAATCAAGTTAAAATAAAATTAAAATTAAACTAAATAAATAAAATTAAATTAAAAATTAAAACTAAACCAAACCAAATTAAATTAAATTAAATTAAATTAAATTGAATTAAATATAACATCACTTAAAACATAAAGAATTCAAAAATAAATCTAAAACAACTTGAACACTATTCCAAACTTAAACACATTAATTGAAATTAAATTGAGTTACAAATCACTTGAACATCGATTTGCCCTCAAAAGCTCTTGTTGTCATAACTCCTAAATGAAGTGTTAAGTGAAGTGTTACTTCACTCATAGGATATTCAAATGTCCTAGTTCACTGAGCAAGATAACAAAACTTGAACTCTTGGATGATTGTTTCATTGTATAATTAAATTCTCTTGGACTTAAAATAATCCTAAAAGTATTAAAAAGATGTTTAAGATTTGTCTTAAGCACTTCCTCACTACAATAGGATGTTTATAAGAACAATTGAACTTAATTGTTCTTTGATGAAGAAAATCGTCCTCAAACCAAAACACAAGAACCTAGACGTCATAGAAGATGACTAGCTATAGGAGTAGGACCTTGGTAGAAAACCATAACCCTTCCCTTAGCTTTACCTAGGAACTTGTTTTAAATGCTTAAATTTTCTAAATTGTGTTTAAGTGCGACTCGGGATGACGGGAAGACCCTCCAGTGGGCGCTTTTATTTTATCGCAATTTACCTTCTTGCAATTTACTTTATTGCAAATGCACTTACTTTTCTTGCATGATAAACAACTGTTGCATGAAAACCCACACCTTTAGGATAGTCCCTAAAACTGAAACCAAAACTAAATTAAAAGTCATTTTAAGATAAAATTCACTGCCACAACATTTCAAAATATAAAACAACTAAAAAATTTAATCACAAACAAAACAACAAAACTACAATTATAACTAAATTAAAACGTCTTGTTCGATGATCGGGAATACCTCGGATGATGTAACCTACATGTTGCTAACGGGATTTCCCACGGTCTAAATGAAAGTGTGGAACTCAGTTGAGTTTAGCAAATTCATCTCGACTAAGTGAATCCGATAAAAATAACGATGCCGGAAGGATGGAACCGTGGGATCTTAACCGGTGTTGTTATAATCAACTTTAAGATTTGTTTTAATTAAAACATAAAAAAATAACACTTGGACTTTAAGATTTATAAAACCAAACTCTTCTCTTCTCTTTTGATTACAATCTTCAAAAACTAAACCCTCTGCAACAACAAGGAGCCCGGAGCATGGTGGGCAGCACGACCCTCGTCATCGACGAAAACTCGAGTCTACTTCGACAGAAACTTTCTTAGAACTAAATAACCAAGCCATAGGATTTCGAGGTAGTTTTCCTAGTGCAACATAAATCCTCAACCTTTTGTTAGGCATTTGCATTGTAAATTAAGCCCTAAGCGGTCTTAGGACTCCGAGGTAGTCGTTCGGTACGACATAAACCCTCACATCTTCGAGGCTATTTGTATGGTCATGTCATACGAATATAAGTCCTAATTAATTAAAATTGGCAAGATCAAAACATTAAATAAATATTAGGACTTTCCTAAATTCAAGCCAAACAATAGGATAATCGGGAAATTACCGAAGTTCGCTTCGAATCTGTAATTTCTCCTACCTTTCTTCCTTTGAATTCCCAAAACAAAATGTTCCAAACTTGATCCATTCCCTATTGAAATTCCAAAATTCAATCCCTTGTAAACTTAAACTTTGAGATTCTTGAGAGCAGAATTACTGATTATTATCAAGAGTTTTCTTAAGTGATTCCCGTCACTTAAGATGTAATTAACTATGTGGGCTTGCCCTTATAGGGAATTTTAAGAACCTGTGTAATATAAACCCCGCTTAATTCATTTATATTAAGCAGTGGAATTTATCGGCTTATACAATTGGTTCGCGGACCAAACAGATGTCACAAATCTTCTAGTTTATTTAATCGAGCCCCATCACCAAACAGTGTGTCTATTCTTCGGGATAGATACACGGTTTATGATGCGGTGCTTGTTTATACAAACTATCTGGGATGTGAGGTTGGTTTGATTTCATATCTTAAAATTATTTTCAAAATCAAATACTACTCTTCAAATTATTTATTTAAATTAAATTAAAATTTGCCGACAATTTCTGTTAGGCGACCCCCTTTTCAAAATAAAACACATAACCTAAAATATGCCGACAACTTCTGGCGACTCCGCTGGGGACAATTCCTCTCTCCATTTTAATCGTATAATTCTGCTTTCAAAAATCGGTAGTGTATCCATGTCCCTAGTGGATCAAACTACCCTTCTTTCCGTTGGAATACTATGTTCATTTCTACCTTGAATAAGTATAGCCAACATTCTCTTGGATTTAGGAGCCACTGTTTAAACACCCCTAAACAGAGAGGTTCTGAGATCCTTTTACCTCATTTCTGAGGTGGGGTGGTCCCCCAATAGGTATTAGTTTAGGAGCAGCCTTGCGGGTCGAGAAGTTTCTATAAGACTTTCTCTTCCTTTTCCAGTTCCTAATCAATTCCTTTTACCCTTCCTACAACTCTCCTTCTTTTAATAATTCTCTGTCCTAACGAACAAATCTTTTCGAAAAACAATTATCTAAATAAATTTTCTTTTAATACCACAATACACTAAGATTAACGGAAATGTGTTCGGACTCTTTCTTTCGCGTCATAAGTTTTACGATAAGAAGAAGTTCGATTCGGGGACTAACACTTGGAATCTGCCCTGCAGAAATGGAAACCCCAAAACTGATCTTCTCCTTCGTCAACAGACTGGACCTGGCTGTTTTCAAGGACGAACTACGTGATAATGGAATCATTCGATTCGGACAAGGATTCGGGGACACCGACATCAAAATCCCCGACGTCACTCTCTTTTCACTCACAAGCAAAGTACCGTAAACTGAGAAGCCGTTGATTGAGTTTAACCTCAAGTCAACTCATGAATTCCCTCCTCTACAAAAGATTCCAACTGAGAGGAGTACTGTTGTTCGCAAAAGGACTGTTGTTGCTACCCCCACTAGTATAGTTCTCTCTGCACCTACCCCGGCTTCTGCCAGACTAAAGGGGAAGGAAATTTAGAACTGTGATGAACTTGTTGCCGTGGAGGGTACAGCATCTTCCCGTAAAACCTTCGTTTTTGAAATCGGGTCCAGTCTCGAGAATTCCATCACCGACACGGACTCGGAGGAGGAACAGAAGTAGAAGGATTGCTAGAGAAGCCAGAGCTGTTGAAGTTGCTTTCCTGGAGGAAATCCCAGAACTGCCCGAGTATACACCGCTGCCTGAATACATACAACTTTTGGGAGGAAGTAGATTCCATCCTTTCTCCGCCGTAGAGGGCGAGGAAAATGTCCGTAAGATTGCTTCTGCATTGCCTCAGCCCGCATATTACAACGATGGCCGTAAGAAAAGGGCTAGAATTACGCCATTTGCTCGACTACAAACCTTGATAGAAAAGTTAGCAAAGAAAGAAAAATGCCCTGTGTCAGAGATTTTAAGAAGGATAGGGCGGGTGCCAGCTAAGTCCCGTCTTGGGCCGCGAGTGTAACCCGTTATCGCCGCGGAAAAGCCAAATAAGAGAATGAAAGCTAGTCCACTCCGTCGTTGTTTCAGGACTACAAATTAGGGAGGATACCACCTTCCAACATTTGGTCGACAAACCATCCGTCCTAGACCTTCGCCGCTAGAAGGATGGTATGGCGTCCCACTACCGGACAATTAAGATTAAAACAACAGCCTGAGAAGGAAAGTCTCGTCAGGAGACTTTAGTCCGAAGAAAGTGCTACCGCAGTGAAGGGGACTCATGAGAAGGAAACTCGACAGCTATCTCATGAAAACTGCAAAGATGTACAGAAAAGACCATTAGAAGATGTTATGGAAAAGCTAAGAACTGATATTCGGTGATTAGCAAAAGAAAGAGAAGAAAAATTCGGAGATGAAGTCGACTCGTCAGAGTTCATGGATGATGAATATGAAGAAATTAACATGGTTGAAACACGAGCTTCGTCAGCTTCACAAGGTGCTCCTGCAGCCGCAGAAAGAGAGGAGCCGGAAGTAATGATGATGCAGCTTCAGGAGAAAGATGATATGATCGCCCAAATGGAAAAAAGGATGGAAGAGATGGCTGCAGCCCTAGCCACTCTCCGCAGTCAGTTCAACCCCAAAGAGAAACACCCCCGTAAGTTATTCACATTGTAGACGGAGGAAAGGAGATTACATCCATCAATGGGGATGATCAATTAAAAAAGGATGCAACACAAAGCATGATTCCGGAAAAGGATATCAAGAGCATGGTGGAACAGTAGGTGCGAGAAGCCTTGGCACAATCAAAGAGCGGGACATCCATTCGGATGGGTAGACCTTACCCCGAAGAATTCGATGCTGTCTAATATCTGAAAGGCTTCGTACCACCTCTATTCAAGACCTTTGATGGAACCAGAAACCTCAACAGCATGTTGCATATTTTCGTGCCAGTTGTTGCAATGCCGGCAGAAGTGATGCTTTACTCTTCCGACAGTTTGTCGCCACTCGTCGTGGATCGCCTTTGATTGGTATGCGGAATTACCGAATGGTTCGGTGAAGACATTTTCAGAATTAGAGAACCTCCTCATCAAGAGATTTGCCGGAGCTCAGCACCACATCACTATAAGTGATTTAGTGGTAGAGAAGCAGAAGCCGAATGAAACTTTGGTGGACTACATACTTCGATGGAGGAATCTAAGTATGAAGTGTGAGCCACGACTACAAGAACAAGCATGCAATCGGCATTTTACTTAAGAGCATTCATGGCCCGATAGCACTTCTCCTCAAGGGATTTACTATTAAGACTTTTGAGAAGTTGTTAAGCAAGGCTGGAAGCTTGCAAGAGGAAGCGAAGCAATTAAGTTTCACAGACAAAACAGATAAACAGAAGCCCGTGAAAACTTTTGAAAAGAAGTCTGGGATCGTCGCAGCAGTCGATAAAGGCAAGCAGACAATACAAATACCGCCAGAACGGCCACAACAAACCCAACAGAATTACCAACAACCTCGACCCAGCTATCAGTCATCTCAACAGTATGAGCAACCGCCTCGTCCACAACGTACGTTAAGGGAGCTCCTGAGCAGGGAGTATCCGTTCAAGAATGAGGCAGTGCCGAAAATGTTCCGCAAGCTCGATGAAGACTCCGCATTTCCAACTACCGCAGCCTAAGAAACCAGAAGAAGTCGACAAGAAAGGTGATCCCAACTTTTACCCTTACCACCGGATGCTTGGACACAAGATAGAAGATTGCATTACCTTCAAAAGTTGGCTCAAAGATAATCTTCGAAAAGGGAATATAACGATCTCGAAGGAATACATGAAGGAACCCCAGAAAGGAGGTTCTATCAATGTTATCTCGACAGATCTCATTGTTCCGATAGATCCCTATGCGACTGATGATGGATGGACTACCGCCTGGACAAAGTCTTCGAAGAAGATTTTGGATCGCATCCAAACTACTTCGGTGCGAGCCTCAATTCAGAGTTCGAAACCTGTCAAGTCGGCATTATCACTTGCTATAGAAGAATTACCTCAACAAGTGACGATTAAAGAAAAGAAGAAAATTGATGAAGAAGAGAAGACCGAGGCTCCTGAGGCTAGACTAGGGGCTGCCTATCCTAGGATAGTTGTTTCCGATTTGGGGGAGAAATCCCTCGAACCTCTGACTCTGTATGATTATATGCTCACTCCGGTGGGATCTTATAATGATAAGGGTTATGGCGTTGGCTACATTTTGATTATTTCTAACGATTACGTAACTAGAGACAACCAACCTAATCCGGACATCGATTCCGATACAAGTAACAATTCTCAAGTCATACACAATCTCGACAATCACAATGACAAAGAAGACATCCACCAAGGAGGCTATGAGAGTTCAACAAGCAGTGAATCTATTTGCGAGTTTCGAGGAGCTCCAGTCACAATAGAGTTAGAGCCTTCAGACTTTGAAGCTAATCCAGAAGAACCTGCCATTCCGATTCAGGAGGAGACACCAGCAAACTCAATACCAGATTAGGAAGAAATCACAGAAGTCAACTTAAGAAGTGGAAGAGTTCTACCGCCGAGAATAAAGTGGATTACAAAGGAAAGCAGGCGGTTGTTCAGGAAGAACCAACCCCGACAGAAGAAATACCCATTCGGGAAGAAATCGAGACACATGGAAATAAAGTGGATTACAACGTGCTAGCCCATCTTAGGAAACTACCGGCCAAACCGAGCATTCCATGACGCTCTCATCTTATCAAAGGAGATGAGAGAAGCTCGATCAAGGCCTTACTCGATCCGAAATTTGCTTAGCTCAAATGACCGGGAGATTCCTTAGATGAGGTTTGCTCGTTAAAGGAACGGCGAGGTGTTACCTTCACGGGCAATGACCTACTACTTGGGACAGCAGACCACAACTGACCGTTGTACATTTCGCATTACGATTAGGAAGTTTACACTCTCCAGAGTATTAGTGGATCTAGGAGCATCAATCAATATAATGAATCTTCGAACGCTTTCATACTTAGAAATTGATGCTTGCGAGCTCGAAGCGGACAAAATGTTATTAAGAGGATTCAACCAGAAAGGAGAAAGAGCCCTCGGATCAATAACACTGCTAATGAAGGCCGGTGACTTAGCAAAGACAACCGCGAAATTTCACATAATCGATTCGTAAACGTCATTCAACGCTCTACTCGAGCCGACCATGGATACATGAAAACTGGATGATACCATCATCTTTACATCAGTGCATCAAATACTACGATGGAGGGGAACGGTGCATCAAAGGTGACTTACAACCATTCTCCGTACATGAAACTGGAATCCATGAAGATGCAGCTTATTACGCACCTCTGAAGAAAATAATCTTCTCTAGAGATACCATAACGAATGAAGCAAAGGAAGTTCGGGACAACGAAGAACCTGAAGTTCTAGTCCAACAGTCACTCACCACTCCCTTAAGACGAGATGGTGAAGGTTTCTCCTCAACTCGCATCTGAGGTCGAGGCCGGGGACGAGGTCGTGCAGTAGACGTTAGGACGAGCTGGACGGAGGAAACCAGCCATCAATGTCGATCGGGAAGACGAGTTCGAAGAAGAAAAAGAAATCAAGCAAGAAGCAGCGACAATAAGTCGGAAGAAGCCGCAATTCAGGATTTCTCTTGAAGATGAAAAGAATGAAGAATATAAATCGATGTACAAGAAGATTAACCACTATGTACATACTATGACCCTAACCCCGATCCATTCTAATAAGATCAAGGGTATGGTGGTCAAAGAGGTACGTAGCGGCAGTGCAAAGCCCATCAAATTCTACCATGGTGCTCCTTCCTCCAAAACTGAAAATAAAGTACAATTTGAAGATGCTACTTCATTAGAATTAATGGAATTACCTTTTGAGTGGTACTCTCCCTGTGTTCAAAATTTAATTCAGCGTGGTTTCTTACCTCGATAATGGACAAAAGGCCAATCACAACTTTTTGAAAATTTATGGAATAACTCTGGTCGTCCACCCAATTCAAAGCATGGTCTCGGATTCGCACAGCAGGATCGCCGACGATACCGAATTTTGCTTGGTTGTCACTTGTGAGTCTAATGAAAACCGCATGGAAACTACGAAGAATTTCAAGATTTACAAATTGGAAATGCTCCACCGCAGTTCGAAGAAGAGATCAAATCTACAATAGATGAGTTAACGAAGTTAACTTAGGTACTAGCGAAGAGCCTAGACCTACCTTTGTTAGCTCCTTACTCAATAAAGAAGACTCCGAAGAAATAATTAAGTTATTAATGGAATTTAAAGACCGTTTTGCTTGGAACTACGATGAGATGCCGTGACTAGCTCTAGAGGTCGCAATCCATAAGCTAGGAGTGGATCCTACTTCGTTCCGATCGGACAAGGTCCTGTAAGAATGCGTCTAGAAATAGAACAACAAGTCATAGCCGAAGTTAAAAAGCTAATAGACGCTAAATTTGTTCGTGAAGAACAATACCCGACTTGGTTAGCCAATGTGTGCCAACGTGAATAAGAATGGTCGTATCGAATTTGTGTGGATTTCGCAGATTTAAACAAGGCAAGTCCAAAGGATGAATTCCCTCTACCGATCCCGTAATTAATGATCGACATTGCTTCAACACATGAAATATTCTCATTCATGGATGGATCTTCAGGATACAACCGGATAAAAATGGCTCCGTAAGATGAAAAACTTACAAGCATTCGTAACGCCGATCGGAGTATATTGCTACACGTTGATGCCATTCGGATCGAAGAACGCAGGAGCAACCTACCAGAGAGCGATGACAAGAATTTTTGATGATCTCATCCACAATCAAGTCGAACACTACGTGGATGATGTGGTCATCAAAAGCAAAGTGAAAGAAAACCACCTGTATGATTTGAGAATTGTTTTCGAACGATTAAGATAATTTAACCTTAAGATGAATCCCTTAAAATGTGCCTTCGGCGTCACCTCCGGGAAATTCTTAGGATTCGTTGTCCGACATTCTAGAATTGAAATTGACCCGGAAAAGATTAAAGCTATCTTAGAAATGCCACTTCCTAGAACCTTAAAACAACTATGATCTTTTTAAGGGAAGCTAGCATATCTTCGACGCTTTATCTCGAACTTGTCAGGTAGGTGTCAGCCTTTTTCGGCATTAGTTAAAAAGGACGCCAAATTTATTTGGGAAGAGAAATGCCAGAAGGCCTTTGAGGACATTAAACAATATTTAATGACACCTCCTATCTTAGCAGCCCCAGTCTCAGGTAGACCGTTGATACTTTATACTGCGGCTTTGGACGACTCTCTCGGAGCCCTGTTAGCCTAGGTCAATGATGAGGGTAAAAAAAATGCTCTTTACTACCTAAGCCGTCATTTACTTCCAACAGAAGTAAAGTATCCCACAATTGAAAAGCACTGTTTGGACCTGATCTTCGCCGCTCAAAAGCTCATGTACTAAATGCTTTCTCATAAGGTCAACCTGATCTCAAAATTTTATCCATTGCAATACTTGATGACCCGTCCAACGCTTTCCGGTAGACTTGCCAGGTGGTTAATGATATTATTGCAATTCGATATAACTTTCGTGCCTCTTCATGTTGTAAAGGGACAAGTCCTAGCAAACTTCCTGGCAACACACCCTTTGCCGGCAGAATCTCCTCTCAATGATGATTTGCCAGATGAACAAATAATGAGCTTAGAAGGCCCTGATGATTGACGTTGGGAATTATATTTCGACGGAGCATCTTCAAGACACAAAGATGAGGAATCACAAGTGATAGTGTCCGGTAAGGCAAGAATCAGACTAATCTTTATAACACCGAAGCGGGGGATGTTAAGATACTCCTGGCTACCACTTGACGCAGCCATGTACAAACAACGGCGTAATACGAAGCTCTCATAACATGATCGGAATTAACTATTCAAATGGGGATAACAAACATCAACATCTACGGGGATTCGCAGCTAATCATTCAACATATCGCCGGACAAGACAGAATTTTAAAATCAAGACTCGAGCAATACTTCAAGTATGCCATACAGCTTGTTGGAATCGTATCCCGAATGTGACGATTTACAAAATTCCCAGAAAGAAAATGCTTTAAGCAGATGCGTTAGCCCGCCTCGCAAAAGAATTTGCTTGCTTGCAAGATGAATCAAGCAGAAGTGTCGGCTCATGGACGTCGGTCCTATCACAGCCTCGACATGGACACAATACACAAATCGAAAAATGAAGAAGAATCAGCTGCAGAGAAGAATGTAAAAACACGTAAGAATGGCGACGACCATTAATGTACTACATGCAAACAGAAAACTAACGGACGATAGGTCGTTAGCCCATCAGATCAAGAAAAGAACTCTGTCCTACGCATTAATAAACAACACGTTATAAGAAGGTCTTTTGATTAAATGTGGCAAAGGTGCCTAAGCGGGTTCGAGGCCCGTGAAATTGCTAAAGAGGTGCATTCAGGACTCTGTGGCGCTCTCCAGCAGGTCCAAAAATGAAAATAAAAATTAAAATACTAGGGTACTACTGGCCCTCGATGATGACCTACTGCATGAAAATCGCCAAGAGCTGTCACCAATGCCAGGTGCACGGAGTGGTTCTACACCAACCTCCAAATGTGCTACATCTGACAATTGCATCATGGCCATTTGAATGTTGGGGCACGTATATAGTGGGTCCAATGAACCACCATCTTCAAAATGACATCACTTCATTCTTGCGACTACATATTACTTTTCCAAGTGGGCGAGAGGCGCTTCACTCGTAGAAGTGAAAGCACACCACGTGCCACAGCTTTTCAAGAACCAAGTTGTCTACCGTTTCGGAGTGCCGCGCAGATCATCTCGTATAATGGATCGGCATTCGAAGCACGCAAATCAATAATTTTGTCGGAGACACGGAATCGACCGGCGGTATTCAACAATTTACTATCCAAGAGCAAACGGCCCGGCCGAGGCTTTTAATAAAACTCTCGTTCAAATTTTAAAGAAAACTTTGGACGATAATAAGAGAAATTGGCACGAGAAGTTATTAGAAGCCTTATGGGCCTACCGGACAACCTTCGTAACTCCTACTCAAGCTACACCTTACGCTCTAGTGTATGGGTCCGAGGCAAGTTGTTACCCTTAGAGGTCCAAACCTTCCTTCACTCGTAATTGCAGCTGCAAACAAAATCACGACAGTAAGAGAATGCCAAATTACTACTAGAGGAATTAGAAAGCCCGGACGGGAAAAGACTTGCAGCGACAGCTAGAATTTAGAACTATACCAAGCTAAGATGGTTCAAGCCCATGACAGACCGGGTCCGCCCAAGAACCTTCAAAGTTGGTGACTTAGTTCTCGTTCTCAAGAGACCTATCCTCGCACACCGCAAGATATGAGGAAAATTTGAACCCACTGGGAAGGACCGTTTCGTGGTCGAGGCGACCTACTCGAGAGGCTCCTACTAGCTAGTGAATTGCCAAGGAGAACGACATATGCTTCCGATCAACGGACGATACTTGAAGAAGTATTACGCTACCTGATGTTTCAAAGGAATGAGTTCTTCATCCCTAGAAGCACGGGCGAAATAATTACTTATGACTGGGTCCGAACCCAAAAATAATAAAAAAATGTGCTAAAATAAATAAAATCATGATAATAAAATTTTCCTTGTTCTCTCTTCCAAATCAAAATCTTTTTTCTGATATTTTCCCGCTTCATTCCTGTTGAATTTAAAAAATATATATAAGAGAAAACTATGTCTCTAATAAACTTTTTCTTAATGTTCTCGTTCTTAGTACAGCCCCTGATCCTTTTCCTTGTCTTTTCGCAGGGAAATGTCGAACGGGCGGTTGGTCCTGAACTTTAGAAATGGCGTAAGCCTCGCACTCGACGAAAGGAGGGTGAAAGATCGAGCGATAATAGTAGATCGACTCGTACTTCGCACCACGAAGCTCGCAAGTACGATGAAGGTGATCGGATCCCGCCGACCGAGAGGAATTGCCTGCGCCGACAAGAATGAAAGTGGGTGGCCCAAGCCACCAACCCTAAGCAAGAAGAAAAGGAAAACAGTACATCGAGGAGGACAAGAGAATCAAGTCCGTAGTCGCTACATGACGGGGGCAAGCTTGTCGCGCCGCGCCCACGGAGATTCAGAAGTACGAAGAGCTACTCTCACAAAGAAACTCAGCGAAGAAATAAAAATCACCGTATCCGCAGGATGTTAACTAAACTAGCAGCAGACCAGCGCGACGAGGCAGTCACTACTACCAGTGCATAAGCTTCAAGGATACTGATTTGCCAGGAATCTGAAGAAAGGAGGCCAGCTCCTAGGATAACAGAAGAGACCAGGGAAATCTCAAGAAGATCAGAATAACGAAGGCTACCACGCTACTAGATAAAGCCACCGCAATGCATAACCTTGTTGCGAGCAACCCCGGAGGATGTCCCGACGGAGACCATCCCCGAGGAGCCGAGGTATGCAGGAGAACGCGAAGATATTGAGCCATATATCCCACAAGACATCACTGTGCCTCTCCATTTGCAGATTATTCCAGAATACGAGCTAGAAAGAATGCAGAATGTCGAGAAGCAAACTTTTGAATACTTCGAGAAGATTAAAGGCAGGAGGATCAATATACTAGAAGGTCTCGAGCTACATACAAACGTGTTCTCAGAATACGAACAACAAAAAATCATGGATTGCATCCGGAATTTGAAACGAATGGGTCGAGCAGGCCGCCTGAGAGAAAACACCTACTCGGAACCCCAGAGATGGATGCCAGGGAAAGGGAGAAAACAATACAATGTGGATGCTGCTACAACTTCGCAGAAGATAGGAAGGGAAACCCACCGGGAATGCTCCGTCATAGCAAGGTAGATCCAATGCCATTGGTCATCAAAAGGATGGTAAAGAGAATGATAACATGGAGGGTACCGCGCAGTATCGCATACCCAATAGTTGCATCATTAACATTTACAAGTAGGGTGATCGCATACCGCAAAGACATGGATCACCACGACTTTGTCGACCTTTCGCACGCTTCTTTCCGAACGAGTGTGATATCATGTTTGGATCCGACCTCCGGATAAGCAGCCCGAGTGAATTCCGAGGGCCAAGAAAGATACCATTACCGGTAGGTTCCGTCATGATACTAAAGGGCAACGGAGCGGATGTCGCTAAACATTGCATACCAGGAGTACCAATGAAGCGGATCTCGCTTACTTTCGTAAGGACGGATGACAGAAAGCACCTTACCACTTCCAGCCGTACCCGTAGCTAGAGAGCCTCCGCCTTACGAGCCGTGAGTTACATGAAAAATATCACACCTCCAACGTACATCCATACAGACATCCTCGCCAAGGATGGCTTGGAAGGTGATGTTATTGACCATGCACCTCAATATTCGTACATGGATTTTCCGACGTATGCCTTTTTGGATGGATGGACAAAGATCATACATAATCGATTTTGAGTCTACATGGATTGTATGAAATGTATTCCGCGATCGAGTCGTATGATGTATCTTCGACATGATTGGAATGAAAGTGACCATGTCACATTTTGGCCTTCACCTCTTTTGTGCAAATTAACTGTGAAACGCCATTAAAGTTAAATGAACTTCGAACAAAGAACAAAAAATAAACAAAAAGAATAAAAGAAAACTTTCCTTAAAAATCTAAAAATAATGATGAGCGCCAAATTCACTTGAAAATTAATTGAACGATAAGGCAAATTTGAATTGTTAAAGGACAAACCAAATGAATACAAATTTTAAATCAAATCTCAATCAATTTCAAATTCAATCTTCCAGATCTTAAATCAAATCTCAATCAAATTTCAAATTCAATCTTCCAGATCTTAAATCAAATCTCAATCAAATGTCAATTTCAACCTTCCAGATCTCAAATCAAATCTCAATCAAATTTCAATTTCAATCTTCCAGATCTCAAATCACATCAAAATCAAACTTTTGGGGTTGAGGATTTCACATCCGAGACTGCATTGCTTTAGGTTCTTTCCCTATCGCAATGAAATACATCAAAATCAAACTTTTGGGGTTGAGGATTTCACATCCAAGACTGCATTTCTTTAGGTTCTTTCCCTATCGCAATGAAATACATCAAAATCAAACTTTTGGGGTTGAGGATTTCACATCTGAGACTGCATTGCTTTAGGTTCTTTCCCTATCGCAATGAAATACATCAAAATCAAACTTTTGGGGTTGAGGATTTCACATCCGAGACTGCATCGCTTTAGGTTCTTTCCCTATCGCAATGAAATACATCAAAATCAAACTTTTGAGCTTGAGGATTTCACATCCGAGACTGCATTGCTTTAGGTTCTTTCCCTATCGCAATGAAATACATCAAAAATAAAATTCTTGGGGTTGAGGATTTTACATCCGAGACTGCATTGCTTTAGGTTCTTTCCCTATCGCAATGAAATACATCAAAATCAAACTTTTGGGGTTTTGGGGTTGAGGATTTTACATCCGAGACTGCATTGCTTTAGGTTCTTTCCCTATCACAATGAAATACATCAAAATCAAACTTTTGGGGATGAGGATTTCACATCCGAGACTGCATTGCTTTAGGTTCTTTCCTTATAGCAATGAAATACATCAAAACTCAAATTCTTGGGGTTGACGATTTTACATCCGAGACTGCATTGCTTTAGGATTCTTTCCCTATCGCAATGAAATACATCAAAACTCAAATTCTTGGGGTTGAGGATTTTACATCCGAGACCGCATTGCTTTAGGATTCTTTCCCTATCGCAATGAAATACATCAAAAATCAAATTCTCGGGGTCGAGGATTTTACGTCTGAGA
The DNA here is from genome assembly GCA_022702705.1 of Papilionanthe hookeriana x Papilionanthe teres. Lineage (NCBI taxonomy): Eukaryota > Viridiplantae > Streptophyta > Magnoliopsida > Asparagales > Orchidaceae > Papilionanthe > Papilionanthe hookeriana x Papilionanthe teres. The sequence continues at coordinate 171,546,488 of CM040424.1, forward strand.
CTGCATTACTTTAGCTTCTCTCCCTATTGCAATGAAATACATCAAAATCAAACTCTTGAGGTTAAAGATTTTACATCCAATACCGCATTGCTCTGAGATCTCTCCTCATTGCAATGATTCAATCCGATCAATTCAAATTTCTTTTGAGGTTGAAGATGTCACATCTAAAACCACAAAATTCCATTTTTTCATTTCAAGTTCAAATCCCTTCAAATTAATTTTGACAAACTTCATTCTAAATTGAAACTCAAACTAAAATCTGAGCTCACACATCAAAACTTAAACTGAAACAAAATGAAATCTAAATCGAAACTCCCCCAGATCATGCGATTTGGGATTCACCTCCTTCTCCTTTCCCCAGCGAGAGTTCAGGAATCTCCAGTCTCAGAGATATACTTGATACTCCCCAGCGGAAATTCTTTAATTTCGTCCTATGTTTGTCACATGGACATCTGTGTTGGTATCGTTGATCTTTTCGGTCAACGCCAATACGCGCGGTGTGCTTGGTTAGTACACCACACCTATTGGGGGTCCATTTGTTGACCTCATTTTTGATGAGGTCTTCTCTATCCTCTTTAGTACTTAGGATCTAGCCTTATGCTTTTCCTTTGACTATCTTAGAGGACTAGAAGTGGAACCCACCACTTAGAAATTCAAACCACTTCTAAACTCCCGCAAACTCCACAAACTTGATTGTAAACCCCTAATCACCTAGAGGGTTGAAATCAAGTGTGGAAGTTTAGAGGATGAGTTCCTATAGGACTCTTTCGGCCTTAGGACCGCCCCGGTGGCTCGGTCTCGGTGAAGGTCTGACTTACACACACACTACACTTATACACTACACTTTCACACACCTCCTAAAACCACACCCATACTCAACTTGACCTCCTGACTCATGGAGGTGATTCACATGGATGGTCCTTAACCTCTAAGCCCTTGGCTGAGAGGGTTAGGAACAACACAGTGAATGCCTCAAATGAGTCCCTTCATGGCTCATGTGGGCTTGATATGGCTTCATGGCTCAATCAAAATGATTTCATTCCACTTACATTCACCCAATCTGCAATTTTCTAAATTTTCAATTTTGGACCCTCGGGACCCTACACTCGCCTAGCCTACCCAAAACCCTTGAAATTACCCAAATTTTTCAAAAAAATCTCCAAATACCCAAAATTCCTCAAAAACAATCCCAAACATTCACACATTACTCAAATTTATCATTCATAGCCAAAAATACCCAAAATTCCAAAAAATACCCCCAATACCCTCCAAATACCCAAAATGCCCCTCTTGACCCAAAAATCCAAAAATTCAGAAAATTCCCAAAAAATTCCAGAAAATCCCAAATATTCCCAATTTCATTTTTTCCAACTACATCATTTGTCAATTTACCCCACTTTTGTCAAAATCCTCAATTTGACCCATTTTAACCCAAAGTGAACCCAATGTCAAACCAAACCTACCCAATTGACCCAAATTCTGGTCTAATTCAATTCTAAACTTCAATTCAACATCCCCAACACCAATCTAGACCAAATCCAAGCCCAATTTGATTAGCATTTGAATCCAATTTCACTTTTGACCTTAAAGCCCAATTTGGACCCATGACCCAAACTTAGCCCAAACTAACCCAATTCAACTCTAATTAACCCCAAACCTTTTCTAAACCTTCCCTAACATCCCCACAAAAAAAACACTAACATGATTTACCCAAAATTTGGACCCAAACCCCACTCAAATTCAACCCAAAACCAAAAAGCCCAATATTGACCTAAACCCAAACCTAACCCAAATAAGCCCAAACCCCAAAATCAAAACCCAACCTAAGTCAAATCCTCTTTGAAACACTTCCATAAACATTTCCCAACATTAATTTTACATCAATTTCAACCATATCCCAACATTGGCCCAAGTTAGCCCAATTTGACCTACATTGGCCCATTTACCAAAGAGGCCCAAATCCAACCCCATTCAAACCCAAATCACTCCAAACTCATTTCAAATCACTCATGACATATCCCTAAACCAAACCCAACAATTATTTGGCCCAAAATTCTACAAAATTCCCATCCATGAATTCATCCTTAAACCTAAAGGCCCATCCCCTTTAGCCTTCCTAAAAGCCCATCAAAAATGACTTCAAAAGGCCCAAAGCCCACATGACAATCCTCTATCATCATCCATTTGATAAAGCCATCTCCTAAGTTCAAAATCCATGATAAAATAAATCCAAATCAAGCCATATGCCAATTCCCATTAAAATTCCAAAATTCACAAAACCCTTTTTCATGAAATTGACTTAACTTTTCCCAAGCCAAAGATGAGCCATGAAGCCATGCACGAGCCACATGGAAGCCATGAGAGCCTCTTTACATGTCACCATGCCATTTTGGGCAAAAGGAGGAGACTCTTTCCTTAATCTCCTAAAGTCATTAGCCTTAACCTGTTGACCTCATTTTTGATGAGGTCTTCTCTTCTTCTTTTTATTACTTAGGATCTAGCCTTAGGCTTTTCCTTTGACTGTCTTAGAGGACTAGAAATGGAACCCACCCTTTAGAAGTTCAAACCACTTCTTAACTCCCTGCAAACTCCACAAACTTGATCGTAGACCCCTAATCACTTAGAGGGTCGAAATCAAATGCGGATGTTTAAAGGATGAGTTCCTATAGGACTTTTCGGCCTTAGGACCGCCTCGGGTGGCCTGGTCCGGTGAAGGGCTGACTTACACATACACTACACTCATACACTACACTTTCACACACCTATACCTAACTCGACCTCTCCGACTCATGTAGGTGATTCACATGGATGGTCCTTAACCCCTAAGCCCTCGGCAAAGAGGTTAGGAACAACATAGCTGAATGCCTCAAATGAGTCCCTTCATGGCTCATGTGGGCTTGATGTGGCTTCATGGCTCAACCAAAATGATTTCATTCCACTTATATTCACCCAATCTTCAATTTTCCAAAATTTCAATTTTTGACCCCCGGACCCTACACCTGCCTAAGCCTACCCAAAACCCTTGAAATCCTCCAAAATTTCCAAATTACCCAAAATTCCTCAAAATCAATTCCAAACATTTCTCTCCACTCAAGTTGATCATCCATACCCAAAAATACCAAAACTTCCAAGAAAACCTCCCAATACCCTCCAAATACCCAAAATACCCCCCTTGACCCAAAAATCCAAAAATTCCAAAAATTCTCAGAAAATTCCAGAAAATCCCAAATATTCCCAATTTCATTTTATCCAACTACACCATGGGCCAATTTTGTCAATTTACCCTACTTTTGTCAAAACCCCCAATTTGACCCATTTTAACCCAAAGTGACACCAATGTCAAACCAAACCTACCCAATTGACCCAAATTCTGGTCCAATTCAATTCTAAACTTCAATTCAACATTTCCAACACAAATCTAGACTAAATCCAAGTTCAATTTGATTGATATTTGGAACCGATTTCACTTTTGGCCTTAAAGCCCAATTTGGACCCATGGCCCAAACCTAACCCAAACTCACCCAATTCAACTCCAATTAACCCCAAATCTTTTCTAAATCTTTCTTAGCATCCCCAAAAGAAAAACACTAACATGATTTGCCCAAAATTTAGACCCAAACCCCACTCAAATTCAACCCAAAGCTAAAAGGCCCATTTTTGACCTAAACCCAAACCTAACCCAAATGAGCCCAAACCCCAAAATCAAAGCCCAACCAAAGTCAAAACCTCCTTGAAACACTCCCATAAAAATTTCTCAACAATAATTTTACATCAATTTCAACCCTAGCCCAACATTGGCCCAACCTGGCCCACTTGGACCTATATTGGCCCATTCACCAAAAGAACCCAAATTCAACCCAATTCAAACCCAAATCACTCCCAATTTGCTTCAAGTCACTCATGATACATCCATGAGCTAAACCCAACAATTATTTGACCCAACCTCTTTACAAAATTTCATCCCAAAATCCATTTTAAAATTCAAAAGCCCACTTTCCTAAACCATTTTAAAAGCCCATCCTTCACCACATCCAATGGCCCAAAATTGGTCCCAAAGCTCACATGATATTTCTCTACATCATCCATTCAATTAAAATCATCCCTAAGTCATAAACCAATGATCAAATAATTCTAAATGAAGCTTCATCCAAATTTTCACCAAAATATCCAAAATTCTTAAAACCCTTTTTTATGAAATTGACTTGACTTTTCCCAAGCCAAAGGTGAGCCATGAAGCCATGCATGAGCCACATGGAAGCCATGAGAGCCTCTTTACATGTCACCATGCCATTAATGGCAAGAAGAGGGGACCCTTTCCTAACCCTTCATTAAGCCTTTTTAACCATACTCATGTCACACTCTAAACCATGCTTTGCCACCTAATCCTCGATGGAGACTCCACCACACATGGGAGGTCGACCCACTCGACCTCCTCAGCCCAAAACCAGGTCTTGGGGAGGTGCACCCAACCCATTTGCATGGGTTGACCAAAATAAGCCAAAATGACCCCTTCCCCTTTCTACTTTGATTCAATCACTTTACACTTGTCAAACCTCAATTGAATGCACCAAACCCCAGCCCTGACCCACCTGACCAAGATGGTGACCAATGCCTGGCCGGCCAGCCACCAGGCCGCCGGAAAACACCATGGCCGAGAGCTCACATGTGAGCCAACCTAGGAATTATCCCTTGCCGAGCCGCCCCATCCCCGCGTGGCCATTGGAGCCGTTCTTCTCTTGCCAAGAGCAGCTCGATCCCAAGCCCTAACTCTCCCCGGGAGGCCCTCCACCCTCTCCTATTTAAACACCACCCCTCTCGGCCATGAGAGTTCGCTGAAACAAACCTTAAGGAAACTCGCCAAAATTGTTCCGGACTCCTCCCCATACACGAGCACTTGATCCCCACCGAGATCCCCCTGCCATTTCTTCTCTGCGAGCTCGATTTCGTAGTCGAAATCCGGACCCAAAACAAGGACACTTCTCCACAGTGAGCCAATCCCCAAATTGATTGGTTCTACACCTTCACCCGTACCAAGGGAAGGTGTCCACCAGCAAAAGCCCCATCTCCAGGGCCACCCAATTGCTCCAGCCTCCAAGCTTTGTGATCGGGCTTGGTCGAAATCACACCTAGACAATTCACCAGACCAGGAGACTTCATCTGGAGCTTGCTGGGATCCAATCGAAGGTGCAACAACTCTCATATCGAAGCCACACTTCTCTGAGCAAAGGTATGGCCTCACTCTTCTTCCCGAGCTTCTGAACATTCTCCATTTTTATTGCGTAAATTTCATCCCACATAAACCATATAGATGTGTTCGTCTTCTCAAGACGAATCCATAGAGCATAAGAACATGAAAATCCATTGAGTATCGAGTGAGATCTTAGGGATTTAGTGTGGACGGCTCTCGGGTGAGGACGCTCGGGGACGATGAACGGATGCCGTCCATTTAATACACGCGCGGACGGATGGCCAGGATCGCGTCGGATCAGGAGATGGAACGATACAGCGGGACCCCAGAGCGCTGAGTCAAATGGCGGCATTGAATGGGAGCGCGCCACGCGGTGTTTCGGAGCTGTCGAGGTTGACGCGGCGCCGCGTAGATAAATAGAAAATTAGGGATTTTTCTGATTTATTTAATTCCCTAAACTTCAAAAATTCATAACTTTGTGTAGAAAAATCATAAAAATAAAATAAAAATACCCTCTTGCTCAGCGAACAGAGGAGAATAATGTGGAAAAGAAATTATTTAATTTCATCAAGTATTTTATTTTTAATAATTTATTTACTCTCTGCATATTTTTAATTCTCCATGCATGTATACAATTCACCATGGCATGAGACCATAGGGCTTTGAAGCCTCTGAATTTGGGAACATTCCCTGAATTTTCCAAAGTCGAGGCTATCCCTATGAAAAGTTATTGATTTTTCAAATTCATGTTATTGTTTTGAGTATTTTAATTCCAATAAATAGCATGTTGTGAAATAAACTCTAGAAAAATTTGGTGATGTTCCTTATGACCGAGAGGACCACTAGGAAAAATAGGTTTTTAGTTAGTTCATTTAAAACAACCCTAATTGGCTCAGACACCCAAAATGGATCTCTAATTAATTAGAGCTAACCATACATCAAATTGACTTGAAATCAATTCTTCACTGACCTTCAGGATCAGAGGAACCCACCATAAAAATTTGAGGTCAATTGGACTTGGTTAGCCCTACTTAATCGGGTTGATTAAGCCATTTAGTCATTTTAAACTTTAAAAATTCATAACTTTCAAAATATCCTTCAAAAATTCACCAAATTGGTTTTGGAGCCTCTCTGATGTTAGGGAATTTAAGAAAATTAAAATTTCAATTTTCTAAAAAGTTGATTTTTAATATTATTTTAATATTTTCAATAATTAAAAAATAATAAAAATCACAAAAATAATAAAATTCACCAAAATGTCACATTTTGAATTTTAATTACTTAGGAACAAACCCCATATTTTTCTTAGGTCTATTTAGTGAGATATTAAATTTTAAAGCTCTAGGGTAATTTTAAAATTAAAAAAATGTATTTTCTATCATTTTCATTAAAATAATTATAATAAATTATAGAAAAATCAGAAAATTGCAAAATTTGATTCTCTGATTTCCTTGATATCAGAGAGATTTTTTGAAAAATATAAAATTCATTTTTCAACATTTATTTTATTTTTAAATTAATTAACACTCCAAAACTTAAAATAATTATAATAAAAATAATATAATTCAAAAAATCACCAAAATTGGGCCAAGTGGTTCTCTGGTCATTAGGAATGTCCCCTAATTTTCTTAAGGACAGAAACTTTCCCTTGGTCATGTTATTAAATTTTCCTTGGAAATCTCTATTTTCTACCAAAAATAATTATATAAATAAATTAAATATAGAAAAATCACATTTTCTCCTCTCATGTCTTTATTGACATATGAGTGAAGTTACATAAAAATTTCAAGTTCATTTGAGTTCAATTTAGTGAGTTATAAAATTATTAAGCTTAAAGGGTAAAGTGGTAATTAAAATTTTAATCCTTAATTAAAACTTTAGGTTTAATAAAAAATTAACAAGTAAAATATTTGATCCTAATCTGATTTGGATGATTGAAATAAAAATAATTAAAGGGTAGAAACCCAATAAACAATTTAAAATAATTAAACCTTAATTAAATAATTGATTAAATTTGGAAAAATAATAAAATTAGAATTATTAAAATAGGGATATTATTAGGAAGAGATTTATTCTTTAATTTAAAAATCCCTAAATTAATCATCTCATTAATATTCAATTCTTAATTAAAATGATAACTCAAAATTCAAAATATTCAAAGACTTAATCATTAAACTAAAATTAAATTATTAAACTCTTTCAAAAATTTCAATTAAAATTAAAAATAAAATTAAATTAAAATTTAAATTAAATTAGATTAAATTAAATTAAATTAAATAAACAAATTAAATTAAATTAAATGAATTAAATTAAATTAAATTAAATAAATAAAACCAAATTAAATTAAGTTAAACCAAATTAAAAATTAAATTAAATGAATTAAAATTAAATTAAATTAAATTAAATTAAATTAAATCAAATTAAATTAAAATTAAATCAAATCAAATTAATTTAATGTAACATCAAATCAAACTAAATTGAATTAAATTAAGTTAAAACTCAATTAAATTAAATTAAATTAAATTAAGTTAAATTAAATATAACATCACCAAAGACATAAAGAATTCAAAATAAATCTAAAATAACTTGAACACTATTCCAAATTTAAACCCATTAATGGAAATTAAACTAAATCACAAACCATTTGAACACCAATTTACCCTCAAAAGCTTTAGTTATCATAACTCCTAAACGAATATTAAATGAAATGTTACTTCACCCATAGGATATTCAAATGTCCTAGTTCACTGAGCAAGATAACAAAACTTGAGATTCTTGGACGATTAATTCATTTGTGTAGTTGAATCCTTTTGGACTTAAAACAATTCTAGCAATATTGAAAAGATTTTTAAGATTCTTCTTAAACACTTTCTCAATATGATAGGATGTTTATAAGAACAATTGAATTTAATTGTTCTTTGATGAAGAAAATCGTCTTGAAACCAAAACACAAGGAACCTAGACGTCATAGGAAATGACTAGCTATAGGATTATGAATTTGGTAGAAAACCATAACCCTTCCCTTAGCTTTACCTAGGAACTTGCTTAAATATTCTAATTGTGTTTTAAGTGCAGATTGGGATGATGGGAAGACCCTCCAGGTACGCTGTTATGTTATTGCAATTTACTTTCTTGCAATTTAAATTATTGCAATTTTATTAATCGCATCGCACTTACTTTTCTTGCATGATAAATAACTGTTGCATGAAAACCCACACCTTTAGGATAGTCCCTAAAGCCGAAACCAAAACTAAGTTAAAAGTCATTGCAAGATAAAATTCACCGCCACAACATTTCAAAATATAAAACAACTCAAAATTTAATCACAAACAGAACACAAAACTACAATTACAATTAAATTAAAACGTCCTGTTGGATGATCGGGAATACCTCGGATGATGTAACCAACGTGTTGCTAACGCGGATTTCCCACGGTCTAAATGAAAGTGTGGAACTCATTCAGTTGAGTTTAGCAAATTCATCTGGACTAAGTGAATCCGATAAAAATAACGATGCCGGAAGGATGGAACCGTGGGATCTTAACCGGTGTCATTATAAATCAACTTTAAGATTTTTTTTAATTAAAACATAAAAAACACTTGGAAATTAAGATTTTATCTAAACCAAAACACTTTTCTCATCCCCTGATTTATGACTTCTAAAATTGAACCTCTGCAACAACAAGGAGCTCGGAGCATGGTGGGCAGCACGACCCTCGTCATCAGCAAAACAAGTCTACTTCAGCAAAACTTTCCTAGAATTAAATAACAAAGCCATAGGACTTCGAGGTAGTTTGCACTAGTGCAATATAAATCCTCGACTCTTCGTTAGGCACTTGCATTGCAAATTAAGCCCTAACCGGTCTTAGGATTCCGAGGTGGTCGTCCGGTACGACAATAAACCCTCACATCTTCGAGGCTATTTGTTTGATTTTATCATACAAATATAAGCCCTAATTAATTAAAATTGGCAAGATCAAAACATTTAAATAAATATTAGGACTTTCCTAAACTCAAGCCAAACAATAGGATAGTCGGGAAATTACCGAAGTTCGCTTCGAATCCGTGATTTCTCCTACTTTTCTTCCTTTGGATTCCCAAAACAAAATGTTCCAAATTTGATCCATTCCCTATTGAAATTCCAAAATTCAATCCCTTGAAAACATAAACTTTGAAATCCTTGAGAGCAGAATTATTGATTATTATCGAGAGTTTTCTTAGGTGATTCCCATCACTTAAGATGTAATTAACTATAGGGGCTTGCCCTTATAGGGAATTTTAAAAGAACCTGAGTAATATAAACCCTGTTTAATGCTTTCATATTAAGCAGGGGAATTTGTCGGCTTATAAAATTGGTTCGCAGACCAAACGGATGTCACAAATCTTCTATTTTATTTAATCGAGCCTCACCGTCAAGCAGTGTGTCTATCCTTAGGGATAGATACACGGTTTGTGGTGTGGTGCTCGTTTATAGAAACTATTTGGGATGTGAGATCGGTTTAATCTCATATCTTAAAACCTTCAAATTTAAAATTATTTTCAAAATCAAATACTACTTTTCAAAATTATTTATTTAAATTAAATTAAAATTCGCCGACAACTTCTGTTGGGCGACCCCCCTTTTTTTAAAAATAAAACACACAACCTAAAAATATGCCGACATAACCATGATTCCCCTTAACCCAAATTTAATCCAAATATATTTGGATAAGGACTTCTCCATGTCAAACCAGCTGATTCCTTTGACTCCTCACAACACCCAAAGCCACCTTGAAGGGTGAACCAAGCCCAAAAGGTGGACTTGACCAAATCAAGCCAAAAAATCGGTAGTGTATCCATGTACTTAATGGGTCAAACTACCCTTCTTTCCGTTGGAATACCATGTTCATTTCTACCGTGAACAAGTATAGCCAACATTCTCTCGGATTTAGGAGCCACTGTTTAGACACCCATAAATAGAGAGGTTCCGAGATCCTTTTACCTCATTTTTGAGGTGGGGTGGACCCCAATAGGTGTTAGTTTAGGAGTGATCCTTCGAGTCGAGAAGTCTTGCATAAGACTTTCTTTTCCTTTCCAACTCCGAATTGGATCCCTTACCTCCTCTACACCTCTGAAAATTCCGTTCTAAATAAACGAACCCTCTAATAAATGATTCTTTTAACAAATGAATCCTTCTTATAAATACATGAACAAGAATGAGTTCGGACTCTTTTCAATTCCTTTCTTTTCGTCCTGATGAGAAGAAGCATAACTTGGGACTGACAACCAGAATCTACCCTGCAGAAATGGAAGCCCCAAAGCTGATTTTCTCCTTCACCAATGGATCGGACTTCGCCGTCTATAAGGATGAACTGCCCAACAATGGGATCATCCGATTTGGGCAAGGATTTGAAAACACGAATGTCAAGATCACTGATGTTTCCCTTTTCGCACTGACGAACAAGGTATCTGAAGCTGAGAAGCCGCTGCTTGAGTTCAACCTTAGGTCGACTCGAGAGTTTCCTCCCCTGCAAAGGATCCCGATCGAGAGAAGTACTTCGCTGTCCGGCAGAGGACCTGTTCTTACTACCCCCACTCGGTCTAGTTGTTTACGCACCTACCCCGACTTCCGCCAAATTAAAGGGGAAAGAAATCCGGAATTATGGTGAACTCGTTACCGTGGAGGGTACATATCTTCTCGTAAGACCTTCGTTTCGAAATCGGGTCCGGTTCAAGGATTCCATCACCGACAAGGACCCAAAGAAGAAACGAAGTAGAAGGATCGCTAGAGAAGCCGTAGCCGCTGAAATTGCTTTCCTGGAGGAAATCCCGGAACTCGCTCGAATATACACCGCCGCGGAATATACACCGCTGCTCGAATACATACCACTTTTGGGAGGTAGCGAGGTTCCATCCCCTCTTCGCCGCAGAGGACGAGGAAAATGTTCGCAAGATTCTTCGCCGCATTACCTCGGCCGCATATTACAACGATAGCCGCAAGAAAAGGACTAGAACTACGTCGTTTGCTCGACTGCAAACTTTGGTAGAAAAGTTAGCAAAGAAGGAAAAGTGCCCCGTATCGGAGATTCTACGAAGGATAGGGCGGGTGCCGCTCGAATCCCGTCTTGGGCCCCGAGTAGAACCCGTCGTCATGACGGAAAAGCCAAGTAAAAGAATGAAGGCTAGTCCGCCCGTCGTCGTCTCGGGGTTACGGATTAGGGAGGATACCACCTTCCGAGCATTTGGCCGACGGACCATCCGGTCCTGAGACCTTCCGCTGCTAGAAGGATGGTATGGCGTCCCACTACTGGGCAGTTGAGATTGAAACAACAGCCCAAGAAAGAAAGTCTCGCCAGGAGACTTGAATCTGAAGAAAGTGCTACTACGATAAAGGGGACTCGTGAGAAGGGGACCCGGCAGCTATCGCATGACAACCGCGAGGACACACGAAAGCCCCGCTAGAAGATGCCATGGAAAAGTTGAGAACCGATATCCGACGATTAGCAAAAGAAAGAGAAGAAAAGTTCGGAGACGAGATTGATTCATCGGAATTCATGGACGACGAATATGCGAGAAATCAACATGGTCGAAACACGAGCTTCATCGGCTTCGCAAGGTGCTCCTGCAACCGCGAAAGAGAGGAGCCGGAGCCGATGAGAAGGCAGCTTCGGGAGAAAGACGACACGATCGCTCAAATGGCGAAAAGGATGGAAGAGATGGTCGTAGCTCCGGCCACTCTCCGCAGTCAAGTGCAACCACAAAGAGAGACACCCCCGAGAGGTCATTCACATTGTAGACGGAGGAAAGGAGATTACATCCGTCAACGGGGATGATCAACTGAAAAAGGATACAACACAAAGTATGATCCCAGAAAAGGATATCAAGAACTTGGTGGAACAGCGGGACATCCATTCGGACGGGTAGACCTTACCCAGAAGAATTCGACGCTGTCCAGTACCCAAAAGGCTTCGTATCACCTCTGTTCAAGACCTTCGATGGAACTGGGAACCCCCGACAGCATGTTGCACACTTTCGTGCCAGTTGTTGCAATGCGGCGGGAGCGATGCATTACTCTTCCGACGAGTTCATCGGCGGCTCGTCGGGAATCGCCTTCGGCCGGTATGCGGAATTGCAAATGGTTCGGTGAAGACGTTCTCAGAACTAGAGAACCTCTTCATCAAGAGATTCGCCGGAGCTCAGCACCACATCACTATAGGTGATTTAGTGGTAGAGAAACAAAGGCCGAACGAAACTTTGGTGGGTTACATACTTCGATGGAGGAACTTAAGCATGAAGTGTGAACCACAACTGCAAGAACAACATGCAGTCGGCATTTTACTTAAAAGCATTCACGGCCCGATAGCACTTCTCCTCAAAGGATTCACTATTAAGACTTTCGAGAAGTTGTTAAACAAGGCCGGAAGCTTGCAAGGAGAGGCGAAGCAATTTAGTTTCGCCGATAAGACGGACAAGCAAAAGCCTGTGAAGACTTTTGAAAAGAAATCCGGGATCATTGTAGCAGTTGACAAAGGCAAGCAACCGATGCAAATACCACCAGAACGGCCGCAGCAACCACAACAGAATTACCAAGCAACCCGGCCCAGCTATCGGTCATCTCCACGAGTATGAACAACCGCCTCGTACGCAACGTACGTTAAGGGAGCTTACGAGCGAGAGAATATCCGTTCAAGAATGAAGCGAGTGCCGAAAATGTTTCGTAGTCGATGAAGACTCCAGATTTCCGAGTCGCTGCAGCCTAAAAGACCGGAGGAAGTCAACAAGAAAGGTGATCCCAACTTTTGCCCCTACCACCGGATGCTTGGGCACAAGATAGAAGATTGCATTACCTTCAAAAGTTGGCTCAACGACAACCTTCGGAAAAGGAATATAACAATCCCGAAGGAGTACATGAAGGAACCCCAGAAAGGAGGTTCCATCAATGTTATCTCAACTGATCCCATCATTCCGATAGATCCCTATACGACTAACGATTGATGGACTACCGCTTAGATGAGGTCTTCAAAAAAGATTTTAGACAGCATCCAAACCGCCTCGGTGCGAGCTTCAATTCAGAGTTCGAGACCTGTTAAGCCGGTACTATCACTTGCGATAGAAGAACCACCTCAACAGGAGGCGATTGAAGAGAAGAAGAAAATTGACGAAGAAGAGAGGACCGAGACTCCTAAGGCTAGACTAGGGGCCGCTTATCCTAGGATAGTTGTTTCCGATTCGGGGAGAAATCCCTCGAACCTCTGACTCTGTATGATTATCTGCTCACTTCGATGGGATCATATAATGATAAGGGTGATGGCGTTGGCTACGTTTTGACTGTTTCTAACGATTACGTAACTAGCAACAATCCGGACATCGATTTCGATACCAACGACAATTCTCAAATCATACACAATCTCGACGATCAAAATAACGAAGAAGATATCCATCAAGGAGGCTACGAGAGTTCAATAAGTAATGAATCAATCTGCGAGTTTCGAGGAGCTCCAGTCACGATAGAGTTAGAGCCTTCAGATTCTGAAGATAATCCGGAAGAGCCTGTCATTCCGATTCAGGAAGAAACACCAGCAAGCTCAACACTAGATTCAGAAGAAATTACAGAGGTCAACTTAAGAAGTGGAAGAGTTCTACCTCCGAGAATGGGTCCAAAAGACAAAGGAAAGCAGGTGGTTGTTCAAGAAGAACCAACCACGACAGAAGAAATACCCATTCGGGAAGAAGCCGAGACGCATGAAAATAAAGTGGATTACAACGTACTAGCCCATCTTAGGAAACTACCGGCCAAACTGAGCATCTACGATGCTCTCATCTTATCAAAGGAGATGAGAGAAGCTCTGATCAAAGCCTTACTTGATCCAGAAATTTGCTTAGCTCAAATGGCCGGAGATTCCTTAGATGAGGTTTGTTCGTTAAAGGAACAGCGAGGTGTTACCTTCACGTACAATGACCTACTACTTGGGACAGCAGATCACAACTGACCGTTGTAAATTTCAGTTACAATCGGAAAATTTACACTCTCCAGAGTATTGGTGGATCCAAGAGCATCAATCAATATAATGAGTCTTCGAACACTAGCATACTTGGAAATTGATGCTCGTGAGCTCGAGGCCAACAAATTGTTATTAAGAGGATTCAACCAGAAAGGAGAAAGAGCCCTCGGATCAATAACGCTACTAATGAAGACCGGTGACTTAGCAAAGACAACCACAAAATTTCACATAATTGATGCAGAAACGTCGTTCAACGCTCTACTGGGCCGACCATGGATACATGAAAATAGGATGGTACCATCATCTCTACATCAGTGCATCAAATACTACGATGAAGGGGAACAGTGCATCAAAGGTGACTTACAACCATTCTCCGTACAAGAGATCGGAATCCATGAAGATGCAGCTTATTATGCGCCTCCGAAGAAAACAATTTTCTCCAGAGATACCATAACGAATGAAGCAAAGAAAGTTCGGGACAACGAAGAACCCGAAGTTCTAGTCCAACAGCTCACTCACCACTCCCTTCCGGCGAGATGGTGAAGGTTTCTCCACAACTCGCATCCGAGGTCGAGGCCGGGGACGAGGTCATGGTAGAGACGTTAGGACGGTTGGACGGAAGCAAACCGGCCATCAATGTTGATTGGGAAGATAGTTCCGAAGAAGAAAAAGAAATCAAACAAGAAGCGACGACAATAAGTCGAAGAAGCCGCAATTCGAAGATATCTCTCGAAGATGAGAAGAACGAAGAATACAAATCAATGTACGAGAAGATTAACCATTATGTACATACTATGACCCTAACCCCGATCCATTCTAATAAGATCAAGGGTATGGTGGTCAAAGAGGTACGTAGCTGCGGTGCAAAGCCAATCAAATTCTACCGTGGTGCTACTTCCTCCAAAACTGAAAATAATGTACAATTTGAAGATGTCACTTCATCGAATTAATGGAATTGCCTTTTGAGTGGTACTCTCCTCGTGTTCAAAATTTAATTCAGCGTGGTTTCTTACCTCGACAATGGACAAAAGGTCAATCACAACATTTTGAAAAATTATGGAATAACTCCGGTCGTCCACCCAATTCAAAGCATGGTCTCAGATTCGGCACAGTAGGATCTGTCGACGATACTGAATTTTGCTTCGTTGTCACTTGCGAGTCCAATGAAAACTGCATGGAAACTACAGACGAACTCGAAGATTTACAAATTGGAGATGCTCCACCAGAGTTGGAAGAAGAAATCAAATCTACAATAGATAAGTTAACGGAAGTTAACTTAGGTACTAGCGAAGAGCCTAGACCTACCTTTGTTAGCTCCTTACTCAATAAAGAAGACTCAGAAGAAATAATCAAATTATTAATGGAATTTAAAGACTGTTTTGCTTGGAGCTACGATGAGATGCCGGGATTAGCTCCGGAGGTCGCGATCCATAAGCTAGGAGTGGATCCTACTTCGTCCCGCCGGACAAGGTCCCGGAAGAATGCGTCTAGAAATCGAACAACAAGTCATAGCCGAAGTTAAAAAGCTAATAGACGCCGATTTGTCCATGAAGAACAATACCCGACTTGGTTAGCCAATGTGGTGCCGATCGAAAGAAGAATGGTCAGATCAGAATTTGTGTGGACTTCAGAGATTTAAACAAGGCATGTCCTAAGGATGAATTCCCTCTACCGATCCCAGAACTAATGATCGGCATTGCTTCGACACATGAGATATTCTCATTAATGGATGGATCTTCAGGATACAACCAGATAGAAATGGCTCCAGAAGATGAAAAACTTACAGCATTCGTAACGCCGATCGGAGTATTTTGCTACACAAGTGATGCCATTAGGACCGAAGAACGCAGGAGCAACCTACCGGAGAGCAATGACAAGAATTTTTGATGATCTCATCCACAATCAAGTCGAATGCTACGTGGACGATGTGGTCATCAAAAGCAAAGTAAAGGACAACCACCTGTATGATTTGAGAATTGTTTTCGAACGATTAAGTCAATTTAACCTTAAGATGAATCCCTTAAAATGCGCCTTCGGCGTCACCTCCGGGAAATTCTTAGGAATCGTTGTCCGACATCGTGGAATTGAAATCGACCTGGAAAAGATTAAAGCCATCTTAGAAATGCCGCCTCCCAAAACCTTAGAGCAACTGCGATCCTTTCAAGGGAAGCTGGCATATCTTCGACGCTTTATCTCAAACTTGTCAGGTAGGTGTCAGCCTTTCTCGGCACTAGTTAAAAAGGACGCTAAATTTATTTGGGAAGAGAAATACCAGAAGGCCTTCGAGGATATTAAACAATATTTAATGACACCTCCTGTCTTAGCAGCCCCAGTCTCGGGTAGACCGCTGATAATTTATACCGCGGCTTTAGACGACTCTCTCAGAGCCCTATTAGCCCAGGTCAATGATGAGGGTAAAGAGAATGCTCTTTACTATTTAAGCCGTCGTTTGCTTCCGACGGAAATAAGGTATCCTGCAATTGAAAAGCATTGTTTAGCCCTGATCTTCGCCGCTCAAAAGCTCAGGCACTACATGCTTTCTCATAAGGTCAACCTGATCTCGAAATTTAATCCATTGCAATACTTGATGACTCGTCCGACACTTTCCAGCGGACTTGCCGGATGGTCAATGATATTATTACAATTCGACATAACTTTCGTGCCTCGCGTGCCATAAAGGGACAAGTCTTAGCGGACTTTCTCGCAACGACACCCTTTCGCGGCAGAATCTCCCCTCAATGACGATTTGCCGGATGAACAAATAATGAATCTAGAAGACCCCGATGATCAACGTTGGGAATTGTATTTCGACGGAGCATCTTCGGCACGAAAAGATGAAGAATCGCAAGTGATAGTGCCCGTAAGGCGGGAATCGGGCTAATCTTTATAATACCGGAGCGGGGGATGTTAAGATACTCCTACCACTTGACGAACCGTGTACAAACAATGAAGCGAATACGAAGCCCTCATAACGAGACCGGAATTAACTATTCGAATGGGGATAACGTGACATCAACATCTACGGGGATTCGCAATTGATCATTCAACGGATCGCCGGACAATACGGAATGTTTAAACCAAGACTCGAGCAATACTTCCGAGTATGTCATACGAATTGTTGGAAAAGATTCCGAATGTGACGATCTACAAAATTCCCGTAAAAGAAAATGCTTTAGCGAGATGCTTTAGCCCGTCTCGCAAAAGATTTGCTCGTTTGCAAGATGAATCGGTAGAAGTGTCGGTTCACGGACGTCGGGTCCTATCACGGCTCGACATAGACACAATACACAAATCGGAAAAAGAAAAAGAATTAGTTGCGGCGGTGACGAGAAAACACGGAAGATTGGTGACAGGCATTGATAGACTACCTGCAAACAGGAAAGCTACCAGACGATAGGTCGCTAGCCCATCAAATTAAGAAAAGAACTCTGTCTTACGCATTAATAAACAACACATTGTACAGAAGGTCTTTTGATCAAATATGGCTAAGGTACCTAAGCGGGTCCGTGGCCCGTGAAATTGTTAAGGAGGTGCATTCAAGACTCTGTGGCGCTCACCAGTCGGGTCCGAAGATGAAAATGAAAATTAAAAGACTAGGGTACTACTCGGCCCTCGATGATGACCGATCGCATGAAAATCGCCAAGAGCCGTCACCGATGCCAAGTGCACGGAGTGGTTCTACACCGACCTTCAAATGTGCTACATCCGACAATTGCATCGTGGCCATTTGAATGTTGGGGCACGGATATAGTGGGTCCAATAGAACCACCATCTTCAAAAGGACATCGCTTCATTCTTGCGGCTACGGATTACTTTTCCAAGTGGGCAGAGGCGGTTCCACTTAGAGAAGTGAAAGCACACCACGTGCTACGGTTTTTCAAGAACCAAGTTGTCTACCGTTTCGGAGTGCCGCACAGGGATCATCTCGGATAATGGGTCGGCATTTAGAAGCACACAAATCAATAATTTTGTCGGGAGACACGGAATCGACCGGCGATACTCAACAATTTACTACCCAAGGGAAAACGGCCTCGGCCGAAGCTTTTAATAAAACTCTTGTTCAAATCTTAAAGAAAATCTTGGACGATAATAAGAGAAATTGGCACGAGAAGTTGTTAGAAGCCTTATGGGCCTACCGGACAACCTTCAGAACTCCTACTCAAGCTACACCTTACGCTCTGGTGTATGGGTCCGAGGCAGTGTTACCTTTAGAGGTTCGGCTTCCTTCACTCGAATTGCGATTGCAAATAAGATCACGACAGAAGAGAACGCCAAATTACGACTCGAAGAATTAGAAAGCCTGGAAGGTAAAAGGCTTGCAGCGCAACAGAATTTAGAACTATACCAAGCTAAGATGGTTCAAGCCCATGACAAACTGGTCCGCCCAAGAACCTTCAAAGTTGGTGACTTAGTTCTCATTCTCAAGAGACCTATTCTTGCACACCGCAAGATAGGAGGAAAATTTGAACCCACTTGGGAAGGACCGTTTGTGGTTGAAGCAAGATACTCAGGAGGTTCCTACCGAGCTAGTGAATTGCCGGGAGAACGACATATGCTTCCGATCAACGGACGATACTTGAAAAAGTATTACGCTACCTGATGTTTCGAAGGAATGAATTCTTCATCCCTAAGAAACACGGGCGAAGTAATTACTTATGACTGGGTCCGAACCCAAAAATAATAAAAAATGTGCTAAAATAAATAAAATCATGATAATAAAGTTTTCCTTGTTTTCTTTTCCAAATCAAAATCTCTTCCCTGATCTTATCCTACTTCATTCCTGTTAAATTTAAAAATATAAAAATACAATAAATAATAAAAATGTCTTTAATAAACATTTTCTTAATGTTCTTGTTCTTAGTACAGCCCCTGATCCTTTTCCTTGTCTTTTCGCAGGGAAATGTCGAACGGGCGGTTGGTCCCGAACTTTAAGAATGGCATAAGCCTTGCACTCGATGAAAAGAGGGTGAAAGATGGAGCGATAATAGAGATTGACTCGGATTTCGCACCGGCGAGCCTACGATACGAGGAAAGTGAGCGGGTCCCGGTTAACCGAGAAGAAGCGCCGGGCGGACAGGTGATGAAAGTGGGTGGCCCAAGCCACCAATCCAGCGAGCAAGAAAAGAAAAGCAAACACTGAAGAAGATAAGAAAATGAAGTCTGTAGTCGTTACAGCAGAGGGCAGGCTTGTCAGCGCCGCGCCCACAGAGATTCAAGAAGTTCGGAGAGCTACTCTCACAGCAATGCAACGAAGAAATAAGAATCACCATATCCGTAAGATGTTAACAAAACTAGCTGCGGACCAGCGCGACGAGACAGTTGCTAATGCCAGTACATACACTTCAAGGACACCGGTTCACCGGGAACTCGAAGAAAGGAGGCCAGCTCCTAGGATAACGAAAGGACCAGGGAAATCCCCGGAAGACCGGAAGAAAGAAGGCTACCACGCCACCGGATAGAACCACCGGTGATGCATGACCTTGTTGCAGGAGCAACCCCGGCGGATGTCCCGACGAGCATCATCCCCGAGGAGCCGAGGTATGCGGGAGAACGTGAAGGGATTGAACCGTATATCCCACAATATGTCACCGAGCCTCGCCATCTACGGATCATTCCGGAATACGAGGCTGGAGAGAATGCATAATGTTGAAAAGAAAACCTTTGAATACTTCGAGAGAATTGAAGGCGGAAGAATCGATATACTAGAGGGCCTCGAGCTACATACGGACGTATTCTCGGAATATGAACAACGACAAATCGTGGATTGCATCCGGATTTGAAAAGAATGGGCCGAGCGAGGCCGCCCGAGGGAAAACACATACTCGGAACCCCGGAGATGGATGCCGGGGAAAGGAAGAATCACAATACAATGTGGATGCTGCTACAGACTTTGCGGAAGACGAAAGGGAAACCCACCGGGGATACTCCGTCATGGGCGAGTGGATCCGATGCCATTAGTCATCAAGAGAATGGTAAAGAGGTTGATAACATGGAGGGTGCTGCCGGCAGATTGCATACCCAATAGCCGCATTATTAACATCTACGAGCGGGGTGATCGCATACCCCCACACATAGATCACCACGACTTTGTCGGACCTTTCGCACGGTCTCTTTCCCGAACGAGTGTAACATCATGTTCGGATCTAACCTCCGGATAGCGAGGCCCAGGTGAGTTCCGAGGGCCGGTGAAGATACCTTTCTTGGTAGGTTCCGTCATGATGCCGAAGGGAAACGGAGCGAGATATCGCTAAGCATTTCATACCGGGAGTACCAGATGAAGCGGATCTCGGTTACTTTCGGAAGGATGGACGACGGGAAGACACCTTACCATTTCCGCACGGACCGGAGCTAGAGAGCCTCCGGCCTTACGAGCTGTGAGTTACATGGAAAATATCACACCTCCAATGTACATCTATACGGCATCCTTGCGAAGGATGGCTTGGAAGGTGATGTTATTGACCATGTACCCCACTCTTCAGACATGGATTTTTGACATATGCTTCTTTGGATGGATCGACGATGATCATACATAGTCCGTTTTGAGTCTACATGGATTGTATGAAATATATTCCAGATCAAGTTGTATGATGTATCTTCGACATGATTGGAATGAAAGTGACCATGTCACATTTTTGGCCTTCACCTCTTTTGTGCAAATTGACTGGGAAACGCCATTAAAGTTAAATAAACTTCGAACAAAGAACAGAAAAGAAATAAATAAAAGAATAAAAGAAAACTTTCCTTAAAAATCTAAAAATGACGAACACCAAATTCACATGAACATTAAATAAACGATAAAATAAAATTTGAATCATTAAAAGATAAACAAAATCAACATAAGTGTTAAATCGAATCTCAAATCAAATTCTCAATCAAATTTCAAATCCAATCTCGATCAAATTTCAAATTTGATCTTCCAAATTTCAAATCAAATCTTAAATCAAATTTCAATCGAGTTCAAACTCATCCTTCCAAATTTCGAATTCAATCTTTCCAGATCTCAAATTAAATCTCAATCAAAATTCAAACTTTTGGGTCGAGGATTTTACATCCAAGACTGCATTGCTTTAGGATCATTTCCCTATCGCAATGAAATACATCAAATCAAACTTTTGGGTCGAGGATTTTACATCCAAGACTGCATTGCTTTAGGATCCTTTCCCTATCGCAATGAAGTACATCAAATTCAATCTTTTGGGTCGAGGATTTTACATCCAAGACTGCATTGCTTTAGGATCCTTTCCCTATCGCAATGAAATACATCAAAATCAAACTTTTGGGTCGAGGATTTTACATCCAAGACTGCATTGCTAGGATCCTTTCCCTATCGCAATGAAATACATCAAAATCAAACTTTTGGGTCGAGGATTTTACATCCAAGATCGCATTGCTTTAGGATCATCTCCTATCGCAATGAAGTACATCAAAATTCAAACTTTTGGGTCGAGGATTTTACATCCAAGACTGCATTGCTTTAGGATCATTTCCCTATCGCAATGAAATACATCAAATCAAACTTTTGGGTCGAGGATTTTACATCCGAGACTGCATTGCTTTGGGATCATCTCCCTATCGCGATGAAATACATCAAATTTAAATTCCTGGGGGTAAGGATTTTACATCTGAGACTGCATTGCTTTAGGATCATTTCCCTATCGCAATGAAATACATCAAATCAAACTTTTGAGTCGAGGATTTTACATCCAAGACTGCATTGCTTTAGGATCCTTTCCCTATCGCAATGAAGTACATCAAAATCAAATTCTTAGGGTTGAAGATTTTACATCCGAGACTGCATTGCTTTGGGATCATCTCCCTATCACAATGAAATATATCAAATTTAAATTCCTGGGGTTAAGGATTTTACATCCGAGACTGCACTGCTTTAGGATTTTTTTCCCTATTGCAATGAAATACACCAAAATCAAACTCTTGAGGTTAAGGATTCTACATCCAATACCGCATTACTCTGAGATCTCTCCTCATTGTAATGATCCAATCCAATTAATTCAATTTTCTTTTGAGGTTGAAAATGTTACATCTAAAACCTCAAAATTCCAATTCTGATTTCAAATCAAATCCCTTCAAGTTAATTTTAACAAAACTTCAATCTAAATTGAAACTCCAAATTGAAATCTAAACTCACACATCAAAACTTAAATTGAAACAAAATAAAATCTAAATTGAATTTCCCCAGATCATGTGATTTGGAATTCACCTCCTTTTCCTTTCCCCAGCGAGAGTTCAGGAATCCCCAGTTTCAGAGATATACTTGACACTCCCCAGCGGAAACTTTTCCACTTCGTCCAAAGTTTGTCACTTGGACATCTGTGTTGGTTTTGTTGATCTGTTCGGTCAACGCCAATACGCGTGGTGTGCTCCGTCAGCTCACCACACCTTATTGGGGGTCCATTTGTTGACCTCATTTTTGATGAGGTCTTCTCTTCTTCTTTTTAGTACTTAGGATCTAGCCTTAGGCTTTTCCTTTGACTGTCTTAGAGGACTAGAAATGGAACCCACCCTTTAGAAGTTCAAACCACTTCTTAACTCCCTGCAAACTCCACAAACTTGACTGTAGACCCCTAATCACCTAGAGGGTTGAAATCAAATGTGGAAGTTTAAAGGATGAGTTCCTATAGGACTTTTTGGCCTTAGGACTGCCTTGGGTGGCCTGGTCTGGTGAAGGGCTGACTTACACATACACTACACTCATACGCTACACTTTCACACACCTATACCTAACTTGACCTCCTGACTCATGTAGGTGATTCACATGGATGGTCCTTAACCCCTAAGCCATTGGCTAAGAGGGTTAGGAACAACATAGTGAATGCCTCAAATGAGTCCCTTCATGGCTCATGTGGGCTTGATGTGGCTTCATGGCTCAACCAAAATGATTTCATTCCACTTATATTCACCCAATCTTCAATTTTCCAAATTTTCAATTTTTAACCCCCGGGACCCTACACCCGCCTAAGCCTACCCAAAACCCTTGAAATCCTCCAAAATTTCCAAATTACCCAAAATTCCTAAAAATCAATCCCAAACATTTCTCTCCACTCAAGTTGATCATCCATACCCAAAAATACCAAAAATTCCAAGAAAACCTCCCAATACCCTCCAAATACCCAAAATACCCCCCTTGACCCAAAAATTCAAAAAATTCTCAGAAAATTCCAGAAAATTCCAAATATTTCCAATTTCATTTTGTCCAACTACACCATGGGCCAATTTTGTCAATTTACCCTACTTTTATCAAAACCCCCAATTTGACCCATTTTAACCCAAAGTGAACCCAATGTCAAACCAAACCTACCAAATTGACCCAAATTCTGGTCCAATTCAATTCTAAACTTCAATTCAACATTCCCAACACCAATATAGACCAAATCCAAGTTCAATTTGATTGATATTTGGATCCAATTTCACTTTTGGCCTTAAAGCCCAATTTGGACCCATGGCCCAAACCTAACCCAAACTCACCCAATTCAACTCCAATTAACCCCAAATCTTTTCTAAATCTTCCTTAGCATCCCCACAAGAAAAACACTAACATGATTTGCCCAAAATTTAGACCCAAACCCAACTCAAATTCAACCCAAAGCTAAAAGGCCCATTTTTGACCTAAACCCAAACCTAACCCAAATGAGCCCAAACCCCAAAATCAAAGCCCAACCAAAGTCAAAACCTCCTTGAAACACTCCCATAAACATTTCTTAACAATAATTTTACATCAATTTCAACCCTAGCCCAACATTGGCCCAACTTGGCCCACTTGGACCTATATTGGCCCATTCACCAAAAGAACCCAAATTCAACCCAATTCAAACCCAAATCACTCCCAATTTGCTTCAAGTCACTCATGATATATCCATGAGCTAAACCCAACAATTATTTGGCCCAACCTCTTTACAAAATTTCATCCCAAAATCCATTTTAAAATTCAAAAGCCCACTTTCCTAAACCATTTTAAAAGCCCATCCTTCACCACATCCAAAGGCCCAAAATTGGTCCCAAAGCTCACATGATATTTCTCTACATCATCCATTCAATTAAAATCATCCCTAAGTCATAAACCAATGATCAAATAATTCAAAATGAAGCTTCATCCAAATTTTCACCAAAATATCCAAAATTCTTAAAACCCTTTTTTATGAAATTGACTTGACTTTTCCCAAGCCAAAGGTGAGCCATGAAGCCATGCATGAGCCACATGGAAGCCATGAGAGCCTCTTTACATGTCACCATGCCATTAATGGCAAGAAGAGGGGACTCTTTCCTAACCCTTCATTAAGCCTTTTTAACCATACTCATGTCACACTCTAAACCATGCTTTGCCACCTAATCATTGATGGAGACTCCACCACACATGGGAGGTTGACCCACCTGACCTCCTCAGCCCAAAACCAGGTCTTGGGGAGGTGCACCCAACCCATTTGCATGGGTTGGCCAAAATAAGCCAAAATAACCCCTTCCCCTTTCTACTTTGATTCAATCACTTTACACATGTCAAACCTCAATTGAATGCACCAAACCCCAGCCCTGACCCACCTGAACAAGATGGTGACCAATGCCTGGCCGGAAAACACCATGGCCGAGAGCTCACATGTGAGCCAACCTAGGAATTCTCCCTTGCTGAGCTGCCCCATCCCCAGTGGCCATTGGAGTTGTTCTTCTCTTGCCAAGAGCAGCTGATCCCAAGCACTAACTCTCCCCGGGAGGCCCTCCACCCTCTCCTATTTAAACACCACCCCTCTCGGCCATGAGAGGTGCTGAAACAAACCTTAAGGAAACTCTGCCAAAATTGTTCCAGACTCCTCCCCATACATAGAGCACTTGATCCCCACTGAGATCCCCCTGTCATTTCTTCTCTGTGAGCTCAATTTCAGAGTTGAAATCTAGACCCAAAACCAGGACACTTCTTCATAGTGAGCCAATCCCCAAATTGATTGGTTCTACACCTTCACCAGACCAAGGGAAGGTGTCCACCAGCAAAAGCCCCATCTCCAGGCAACCCAATTGCTCCAGCCTCCAAGCTTTGTGATCTGGCTTGGTCGAAATCACACCTAGACAATTCACTAGACCAGGAGACTTCATCTGGAGCTTGCTGGGATCCAATCGAAGGTGCAACAACTCTCAGATCAAAGCCACACTTCTCTGAGCAAAGGTATGGCCTCACTCTTCTTCCCGAGCTTCTGAACATTCTCCATTTTTATTGCATAAATTTCATCCCACATAAACCATATAGATGTGTTCATTTTCTCAAGACGAATCCATAGAGCATAAGAACATGAAAATCCATTGAGTATCGAGTGAGATCTTAGGGATTTAGTGTGGACGGCTCTCGGGTGAGGACGCTCGGGGACGATGAACGGATGCCGTCCATTCAATACACGCGCGGACGGATGGCCAGGATCGCGTCGGATCAGGAGACGGAACGATACAGCGGGCCCCCGGAGCGCTGAGTCAGATGGCGGCGTCGAATGGGAGCGCGCCACGCGGCGTTTCGGAGCTGCCGAGGTTGACGCGGCGCCGCGTGTATAAATAGAAAATTAGGGATTTTTCTGATTTATTTAATTCCCTAAACTTCAAAAATTCATAACTTTGTGTAGAAAAATCATAAAAATAAAATAAAAAAACCCTCTTGCTCAGTGAACAGAGGAGAATAATGTGGAAAAGAAATTATATAATTTCATCAAGTATTTTATTTTTAATAATTTATTTACTCTCTGCATATTTTTAATTCTCCATGCATGTATACAATTCACCATGGCATGAGACCATAGGGCTTTTGAAGCCTCCGAATTTGGGAACATTCCCTGAATTTTCCAAAGTCGAGGCCATCCCTATGAAAAGTTATTGATTTTTCAAATTCATGTTACTCGTTTTGAGTATTTTAATTCCAATAAATAGCATGTTGTGAAATAAATTCTAGGAAAATTTGGTGATGTTCCTTATGACCAGAGGACCCTAGGAAAAATAGGTTTTGAGTTAGTTCATTTAAAACAACCCTAATTGGCTTAAACACCCAAAATGGGTCTCTAATTAATTAGAGCTAACCATACATCAAATTGACTTGAAATCAATTCTCCACTGACCTTTAAGATCAGAGGAACCCACCATAAAAATTTGAGGTCAATTGGACTTGGTTAGCCCTACTAATTGGGTTGATTAAGCCATTTAGTCATTTTAAACTTTAAAAATTCATAACTTTCAAAATATCTTTCAAAAATTCACCAAATTGGTTTTGGAGCCTCTCTGATGTTAGGGAAATTTAAGAAAATTAAAATTTCAATTTTCTAAAAAAGTTGATTTTTAATATTATTTTAATATTTTCAATAATTAAAAAATAATAAAAATCTCAAAAATATTAAAATTCACCAAAATGTCACATTTTGAATTTTAATTACTTAGGAACAAACCCCATATTTTTCTTAGGTCTATTTAGTGAGATATTAAATTTTAAAGCTCTAGGGTAATTTTAAAATTAAAAAAATGTATTTTCTAGCATTTTCACTAAAATAATTATAATAAATCATAGAAAAATCAGAAAATTGCAAAATTTAATTCTCTGATTTCCTTGATATCAGAGAGATTTTTTGAAAATATAAAATTTATTTTTCAACATTTATTTTATTTTTAAATTAATTAACACTCCAAAATTTAAAATAATTATAATAAAAATAATATAATTCAAAAAATCACCAAAATTAGAGCCAAGTGGTTCTCTAGTCATTAAGAATGTCCCCTAATTTTCTTAAGGACAGAAACTTTCCCTTGGTCATGTTATTAAATTTTCCTTGGAAATCACTATTTTCTACCAAAAATAATTATATAAATAAATTAAATACGGAAAAATCACATTTTCTCCTCTCATATCTTTATTGACATATGAGTGAAGTCACATAAAAATTTCAAGTTCATTTGAGTTCAATTTAGTGAGTTATGAAATTATTAAGCTTAAAGGGTAAAGTGGTAATTAAAATTTTAATCCTTAATTAAAACTTTAGGTTTAATAAAAAATTAACAAGTAAAATATTTGATCCTAATCTGATTTGGATGATTGAAATTTAAATAATTAAAGGGTAGAAACTCATTAAACAATTTAAAATAATTAAACCTTAATTAAATAATTGATTAAATTTAGAAGAATAATAAAATTGGAATTATTAAAATAGGGATATTATTAGGAAGAGATTTATTCTTTAATTTAAAAATCCCTAAATTAATCATCTCATTAATATTCAATTCTTAATTAAAATGATAACTCAAAATTCAAAATATTCAAAGACTTAATCATTAAACTAAAATTAAATTATTAAACTCTTTCAAAATTTCAATTAAAATTAAAAATAAAATTAAATTAAAAATTAAATTAAATTAAGTAAATTAAATTAGATTAAATTAAATTAAATTAAATAAACAAATTAAATTAAATTAAATGAATTAAATTAAATTAAATTAAATAAATAAAACCAAATCAAATTAAGTTAAACCAAATTAAAAATTAAATTAAATGAATTAAAATTAAATTAAATTAAATTAAATTAAATTAAATCAAATTAAATTAAAATTAAATCAAATCAAATTAATTTAATGTAACATCAAATCAAACTAAATTGAATTAAATTGAATTAAATTAAGTTAAAACTCAATTAAATTAAATTAAATTAAATTAAGTTAAATTAAATATAACATCACCAAAGACATAAAGAATTCAAAATAAATCTAAAATAACTTGAACACTATTCCAAATTTAAACCCATTAATGGAAATTAAACTAAATCACAAACCATTTGAACACCAATTTACCCTCAAAAGCTTTAGTTATCATAATTCCTAAACAGAATATTAAATGAAATGTTACTTCACCTATAGGATATTCAAATGTCCTAGTTCACTGAGCAAGATAACAAAACTTGAGATTCTTGGACGATTAATTCATTTGTGTAGTTGAATCCATTTGGACTTAAAACAATTCTAGCAATATTGAAAAGATGTTTAAGATTCTTCTTAAACACTTTCTCAATATGATAGGATGTTTATAAGAACAATTGAATTTAATTGTTCTTTGATGAAGAAAATCGTCTTCAAACCAAAACACAAGGAACCTAGACGTCATAGGAAATGACTAGCTATAGGATTAGAAATTTGGTAGAAAACCATAACCCTTCCCTTAGCTTTACCTAGGAACTTGCTTAAATATTCTAATTGTGTTTTAAGTGCAGCTTGGGATGATGGGAAGACCCTCCAGGTACGCTGTTATGTTATTGCAATTTACTTTCTTGCAATTTACATTATTGCAATTTTATTAATCGCATCGCACTTACTTTTCTTGCATGATAAACAACTGTTGCATGAAAACCCACACCTTTAGGATAGTCCCTAAAACTGAAACCAAAACTAAGTTAAAAGTCATTGCAAGATAAAATTCACCGCCACAACATTTCAAAATATAAAACAACTCAAAATTTAATCACAAACAGAACACAAAACTACAATTACAATTAAATTAAAACGTCCCGTTGGATGATCGGGAATACCTCGGATGATGTAACCTACGTGTTGCTAACGAGATTTCCCACGTGCCTAAATGAAAGTGTGGAACTCATTCGACTTGAGTTTAGCAAATTCATCCGGACTAAGTGAATCCGATAAAAATAACGATGCCGGAAGGATGGAACCGTGGGATCTTAACCGGTGTCATTATAAATCAACTTTAAGATTTTTTTTAATTAAAACATAAAAAACACTTGGAAATTAAGATTTTCTCTAAACCAAAACACTTTTCTCATCCCCTGATTTATGACTTCTAAAATTGAACCTCTGCAATAACAAGGAGCTGGAGCATGGTGGGCAGCACGACCCTCGTCATCAGCAAAACAAGTCTACTTCAGCAAAACTTTCCTAGAATTAAATAACAAAGCCATAGGACTTCGAGGTAGTTTGCCTAGTGCAATATAAATCCTCAACTCTTCGTTAGGCACTTGCATTACAAATTAAGCCCTAACCGGTCTTAGGATTCCGAGGTGGTCGTCCGGTACGACAATAAACCCTCACATCTTCGAGGCTATTTGTTTGATTTTATCATACAAATATAAGCCCTAATTAATTAAAATTGGCAAGATCAAAACATTTAAATAAATATTAGGACTTTCCTAAACTCAAGCCAAACAATAGGATAGTCGGGAAATTACCGAAGTTCGCTTCGAATCCGTGATTTCTCCTACTTTTCTTCCTTTGGATTCCCAAAACAAAATGTTCCAAATTTGATCCATTCCCTATTGAAATTCCAAAATTCAATCCCTTGAAAACTTAAACTTTGAAATCCTTGAGAGCAGAATTATTGATTATTATCGAGAGTTTTCTTAGGTGATTCCCATCACTTAAGATGTAATTAACTATAGGGGCTTGCCCTTATAGGGAATTTTAAAAGAACCCAGGTAATATAAACCCTGTTTAATGCTTTCATATTAAGCAGGGGAATTTGTCGGCTTATAAAATTGGTTCGCAGACCAAACGGATGTCACAAATCTTCTAGTTTATTTAATCGAGCCCCACCGTCGAGCGTTAGTGTCTATCCTTAGGGATAGATACACGGTTTGTGGTGCGGTGCTCGTTTATATAAACTATTTGGGATGTGAGATCGGTTTAATCTCATATCTTAAAACCTTCAAATTTAAAATTATTTTCAAAATCAAATGCTACTTTTCAAAATTATTTATTTAAATTAAATTAAAATTCGCCAACAACTTCTGTTAGGCGACCCCCCTTTTTTTAAAAATAAAACACACAACCTAAAAATATGCCGACATAACCATGATTCCCCTTAACCCAAATTTAATCCAAATATATTTGGATAAGTACTTCTCCATGTCGAACCAAGTCGATTCCTTTGACTCCTCACAACACCCAAAGCCACCTTGAAGGGTGAACCAAGCCCAAAAGGTGGACTTGACCAAATCAAGCCAAAAATGGCCTTCCCCCATGCCATCTTAATCCAAGCTTTTGACACATGGCAAAGCCCAATTGCCTACACTAAACCCCAGCCCTGAACCTAAGGGTGACCCATGCCTGCCGGCCAGCCGCCTGGATCACCGGAAAACACCACACACTAGAGCTCAAATGTGAGTCAACATTGAAATTCTCCCTTGCTGAGCTGCCCCATGCCCAATGGCCACCCTGGCTGTTCTTCCCTTGACCTAAGCAGCTGATCCCAAGCCTTAAATCCCCCTGGGAAACCCTCCAGCCTCTCCTATTTAAACCCCACCTCTGTCGGCCATGGAGGAGGTGCTGAACTAACCTTAAGGAAACTCTGCCAAAATCACTCCAGACTCTCCCCCACACTTAGAGCATTTGATCCCCACTGTTCTCTTGCCCTAATCCCCACTAATTGAGCTCGGTGTGGAGCTCGATTCTCGAGCTAGAACAGGACACTCCCAAATCCTCCACTAAAGTCAAATTAAACTCACCCACACTCGCACAAGACCAAGAGAAGGAGTTCCCAGGTGAAAGCCCCTCTCCGGGCCACCCATCCGTTCCGGACTCCGAAGGTTGAAATCGGGCTTGGTCAAAATCATGCCTGGACAATTCACCGAGGCCGGGAGACTTCATCTGAAGCTTGCTTGGACCCAATCGAAGGTGACACAACCCTCAGATCGAAGCCACACTTCTCTGAGCTAAGGTATGAGCTAACTCTTTATCCCGAGCCTCTAGAGATTATCTATTTCAAATGCTTTAATTTCAATGCATGATCACCGTATAGATGTGTTGGTCTCTTCAAGACGAATCCATAGAGCACAAGAACACCAAAATTCGTTAAGTATTGAGTGATATATTAAGGATTTAGTGTGGACGGTTCTCGGGTTAGGAGGCTTGGGGATGATGAACGGATGCCGTCCATTTGATACACGCGCGGGTGGACGATCCAGATTGAGTCGTATGAGGAGATGGAACGATGCAGCGGGCCCCTGGAGCACTGAGTCGGATGGCGGCGTCGAACCAGAAAGCGCCGCGTGGCTGTTCGGAGCTGCCGAGGATGGCGTGGCGCCGCGTGGATAAGTAGGAAATTAGGGTATTTCTTGATTTATTTAATTCCCTAAACTTCAAAAATGCATAACTTTGTGTAGGAAAATCAGAAAAATAAAATAAAAATACCCTCTTGCTCTGTGAACAGAGGAGAATAATGTGGAAAAGAAATCATTTAATTTCATTGAGTATTTGATTTTTAATAATTTATTTACTCTCTGCACATTTTCAATTCTCCATGCATGTATACAATTCACCATGGCATGAGACCATAAGGCTTTTGAAGCCTCTGAACTTGGGAACATTCCTTGAATTTTCCAAGGTCAGAGGTCATCCCTATGAAGAGTTATTGATCTTTCAATTTTAGGTCACTATTCTGAGTATTTTAATTCCAATAATTAGCATATTGTGAAATAAATTCTAGGAAAATTTGGTGATATTTCTTATGATCAGAGAACCCTAGGAAAAATAGTTTTTGGAGTTAACTCACTTGTAATAACCCTAATTGGATTAAATACCTAAAATGAAGCTTTAATTAATTAGAGATAATCATACATCAAATTGACTTGAAATCAATTCTCCACTGACCTTTAGGATCAGAGGAACCCACCATAAAAGTTTGAAGTCAATTGGACTTGGTTAGCCCTATCAAATGGGTTGATTAAGCCATTTAGCCAAAATTAAACTTCAAAAATTTATAACTTTCAAAATACTTTTCAAAAATTCACCAAATTGGTGTTGGAGCCTCTCTGATATCAGGGGAATTTAAGAAAATTAAAATTATAATTTTTCAAAAAAGTTGATTTTTTGCATTATTTTAATATTTTTAATAATTAAAAAATAATAAAAATCACAAAAATAATAAAATTCACCAAAAGGTCACATTTTGAATTTTAATCACTTAGAAACAAACCCCATATTTTTCTTAAGTCTCTATGATGAGAAATTAAATTTTAAAGCCCTAAGGTAATTTTAAAATTAAAAAATGTATTTTCTAGCATTTCCACTAAAATAATTCTAAAAAATCAAAGAAAAATCATAAAATTATAAAAATTAGTTCTCTGGTTTCCTTGATATCAGAGAGGTTTTTTGAAAAATATAAAATTCATTTTTCAACCTTTATTTTATTTTTAAATTAATTAATACTCCAAAACTCAAAATAATTATAATAAAAAAATATAATTCAAAAAATCACCAAAATTAGTCCAAGTGGTCCTCTGGTCATTAGTAATGACCCATAATTATCTTAAGGACAGAGATTTTTCCTTGGTCATGTTATTGAATTTTCCTTGAAAATCCCTATTTTCCACCAAAAAATAATTACATAAATAAATTAAATACAGAAAAATCACATTTTCTCCTCTAATGTCTTGATTGACATATGAGTGAAGTTACATAAAAATTTCAAATTCATTTAAGCTCAATTTAGTGAGTTATGGAATTAGTAAGCATAAAGGGCAAAATAGTAATTAAAATTTTAACCTATAATTAAAAATTTTAGGTTTAATTAAAAGGGTGGGTAAAATATTTGATATTAAGGTGATTTTGGATGTTTGAAACTTAGGTATTTAAAAGGGTAGAAACCTACCAAATAATTTGAAAGTAATTAAAATATACCTTAATTAAATAATTAATTAAACTTGGAAGAATAATAAAAAAAATTGGAATTATTAAAATAGGGATATTATTAGGAAGAGATTTATTCTTTAATTTAAAAATCCCTAAATTAATCACCACAATAACATTTAATTCCTAATTAAAATGATAATCTAAACTCGAGGTTTAAAATGTTAAAAAGCTTAACCATTAAATTAAATTAAAGTTAAAACATTTAAATTAAATCCTTCCAAAATTTCAATTAAATTAATACTTTAACAATTAAAATTAAATCATCCCTAAAATATAAAAAAAATATATTAAATTAAAACTAAAAGAAAATTACTAAAATTAAATTTAAATTTAAATTAGATTAAAATTAAAATGAATTAAATTAAATTAAATTAAAATTTAAATTAAATTAAATTAAAATTTAAATTAAATTAAATTAAATTAAATTAAATTAAATTACATTAAATTAAATTAAATTAAAACATATTAAATTTAATTAAATTAAATAATAAAAATAGTAAATAAAATCAAGTTAAAATAAAATTAAAATTAAACTAAATAAATAAAATTAAATTAAAAATTAAAACTAAACCAAACCAAATTAAATTAAATTAAATTAAATTAAATTGAATTAAATATAACATCACTTAAGACATAAAGAATTCAAAAATAAATCTAAAACAACTTGAATACTATTCCAAACTTAAACTCATTAATTGAAATTAAATTGAATTACAAATCACTTGAACTTCGATTTGCCCTCAAAAGCTCTTGTTGTCATAACTCCTAAATGAACTGTTAAGTGAAGTGTTACTTCACTCATATGATATTCAAATGTCCTAGTTCACTGAGCAAGATAACAAAACTTGAACTCCTGGATGATTGATTCATTGTATAATTAAATTCTCTTGGACTTAAAATAATCCTAAAAGTATTGAATAGATGTTTAAGATTTGGCATAAGCACTTCCTCAGTACAATAGGATGTTTATAAGAACAATTGAACTTAATTGTTCTTTGATGAAGAAAATCGTCCTCAAACCAAAACACAAGAACCTAGACGTCATAGAAGATGACTAGAGCTATAGGAGTAGGACCTTGGTAGAAAACCATAACCCTTCCCTTAGCTTTACCTAGGAACTTGTTTTAAATGCTTAAATATTCTAAATTGTGTTTAAGTGCGGCACTGGATGACGGGAAGACCCTCTAGGTGCGCTTTTATTTTATTGCAATTTACCTTCTTGCAATTTACTTTATTGCAAATGCACTTACTTTTCTTGCATGATAAACAACTGTTGCATGAAAACCCACACCTTTAGGATAGTCCTTAAAACCAAAACCAAAACTAAATTAAAATTCATTTCAAGATAAAATTCACCGCCACAACATTTTAAAATATAAAACAACTCAAAATTTAATCACAAACAAAATAACAAAACTACAATTATAAGTAAATTAAAACGTCTTGTTGGATGATCGGGAATACCTCAGATGATGTAACCTACGTGTTGCTAACGGAATTTCCCACGGTCTAAATGAAAGTGTGGAACTCATATAGTTGAGTTTAGCAAATTCATCTGTACTAAGTGAATCCGATAAAAATAACGATGCCGGAAGGATGGAACCGTGGGATCTTAACCGGTGTTGTTATAATCAACTTTAAGATTTTTTTTAATTAAAACATAAAAAAAAACACTTGGACTTTAAGATTTCTAAAACCAAACTTTTCTCTCCTCTTTTGATTACAATCTTCTAAAACTAAACCCTCTGCAACAACAAGGAGGTCGAAGCATGGTGGGCAGCACGGCCATCGTCATCAGCAAAACCTGAGTCTACTTCAGCAAAACTTTCTTAGAACTAAATAACCAAGCCATAGGATTTCTAGGTAGTTTGCACTAGTGCGACATAAATCCTCGACCTCTTGTTAGGCATTTGCATTGTAAATTAAGCCCTAACCGGTCTTAGGACTCCGAGGTAGTCGTTTGGTACGACATAAACCCTCACATCTTTGAGGCTATTTGTATGGTCATGTCATACTAATATAAGTCCTAATTAATTAAAATTGGCAAGATCAAAACAATAAATAAATATTAGGACTTTCCTAAATTCAAGCCAAACAATAGGATAGTCGGGAAATTACCGAAGTTCGCTTCGAATCTGTAATTTCTCCTACTTTTCTTCCTTTGAATTCCCAAAACAAAATGTTCCAAACTTGATCCATTCCCTATTGAAATTCCAAAATTCAATCCCTTGAAAACTTAAACTTTGAGTTTCTTGAGAGCAGAATTACTGATTATTATCGAGAGTTTTCTTAAGTGATTCCCGTCACTTAAGATGTAATTAACTATAGGGTCTTGCCCTTATAGGGAATTTTAAGAACCCAGGTAATATAAACCCTACTTAACTCATTTATATTAAGCAGGGGAATTTGTAGGCTTATAAAATTGGTTCGCAGACCAAACAGATGTCACAAATCTTCTAGTTTATCTAATCGAGCCCCATCACCAAACAGTGTGTCTATTCTTCGGGATAGATACACGGTTTGTGATGCGGTGCTCGTTTATATAAACTATCTGGGATGTGAGGTCGGTTTGATTTCATATCTTAAAATTATTTTCAAAATCAAATACTACTCTTCAAATTATTTATTTAAATTAAATTAAAATTCGCCGACAATTTCCGTTAGGCGACCCCCTTTTCAAAATAAAACACATAACCTAAAATATGACAACACTAATACAAAACTGAGAAGTGATTTTTGTAATAATCCCAGAAAACAGGATTTCCAAACAGACAGGTGGCATTTTTCAAAACGCCACTGTTGCAAATAAGCTGTGTCAAAAGCACTGTTGACCTCATTTTTGAAGTGGTCTTTTCTCTTCTCTCTCTTTAGTACTTAGGATCTAGCCTTAGGCTTTCCCTTTGACTATCTTAGAGGACTAAAAATGGAACCCACCACTTAGAAATTTAAACACCTCTTAAACTCCCTGCAAACCCCATAAGTTTGATTGTAAACCCCTAAGTCACATGGAGGGTTAAGATCAAATGTGGAGGTTTAAGGGATGAGTTCACTATAGGACTCTTTGGCCTTAGGACTACCCTGGGTGGCCTGGTCTGGTGAGGGTTGACCTGCACACATTACACTTTCACAAACATTCCAAATCCTAAAACCATTCATACCTAGCTTGACATCCTGACTCATGTAGGTAATTCATATGGATGGACCTTAACCCCTAGGCCCTTGGCTAAGAGGGTTAGGAACAACATAGTGAATGCCTCAAATGAGTCCTCTCATGGCTCTTATGGGCTTGATATGGCTTCATGGCTCATCCAAAGTGATTCCATTCTACTCAAACTTGATCAATCTTCATTTTTCCAAAATTTCAATTTTTGACCCCGGGGCCTTACACCCACTTAACCTACCAAAAGTCCTTGAAATTACCCAAAATTTGCAAAATTGCCTAAATTACCTAAAATTCCTCAAAAACAATCCTAAACATTTCCCACCATTCAAATTGATCATCCTTAGCCAAATATAGCAAAATTTCCAAAAATACCCCCCAATACCTTCCAAATACCCAAATGCCCTTTTTAACCAAAAAATCCATAAATTCCAAAAATTCCTAGAAAATTCCAGAAAATCCCAAATATTCCTGTTCAACTACACCATAGGCCAATTTTGTCAATTTAACCCACTTTTACCAAAACCCCGAATTTGACTCATTTTTAACCAAAGTAAGCTCAATGTCAAACCAAATCAACCCAATTGACCTCAACTTTGACCCAATTCAATTCCAAAATTCAATTCAATATCCCCAATGTTAATCTAGACCAAATCCAAGTCCAATTTGATTAACATTTGGATCCCATTCCAATTTGAAGCCTAAGGCCCAATTTTGGCCCATGACTTAAACTTAGCCCAAACCAATCGAATTCAACTCCACTTAACCTCAAATCTTTTCCTAAACCTTCCTAATATCCCCACACACAAAACACTAACAAGATTTGCCCCAAATTTAAACCTAAACTCAACCCAGACCTAACCCAAAACCAAAATCCCCATTTTTGGCCTAAACCCAAACCTAACCCAAATGGGCCCAAATCCCAAAGTCAAAGCCCAACCAAAGTTGAAAACTCGTTGTAGCACCCCAATAAACATTTCTCAACATTAATTTTACATCAAATCCAACATTAGCCCAACCTTAAACCAAGTTAGCCCAATTTGACCTACATTGGCCCCTTTACCAAAAACTCCCAAATTAGACCCAATTCAACTCCAAATTATTTCAAACCTATTCTAGATCACTCATGATACATCCATAAACTAAACCCAACATTTTTTTGGCCCAATCTTTTATAAAACTTCCATTTACCAATTTGTTTTCAAACCTAAAAGCCCACCTCCTTAAACCTTTCTAAAGGCCCATTTAAAGTAAATCCAAAAGCCCAAAATCTATCCTAAAGCCCACATGAAATTTCTCCTCATCATCCCCTTTGATTTAAATCACTCCCTAAGTTTCAAATTCATCATTAAACTTTTCTAAACTAAGTCATGAGCCAAATTATCCCTAAATATCCTAAATCCTTAAAACCCATTTTCATGAAACCAAGCCAAGCCATCCCTAAGCCATATGGAGCCATGGAGCCATGCATAAGCCATATGCAAGCCTTGGGAACCCCTTTCCATCTCATCAAGCCATTAATGACAAGAAGAGGGGTCCCTTTCTTAAGCCTTCCTTAAGCACTTTTAACCCCATTCATGCTACACACTAAACCAAGTTTAGCCACCTCACCATGGATGGAGACCACACCATTTTCTCTTCGCAAACCCAAGTGATTCTTTTCAGCCCAAAACCATGGGTTGACTCATTTGGACCCCAAATAGCCTTCCCCCATTCCATTTCAATTCAACTCCTTTACACATGTCCATGGCCAATTTACTTCACTAAACCCCAGCCCTGACCTCCCTGACCTTGAGGGTGACTCGACTCCGGCGGCCCGACCACCACGACTCACGGAAACCACCAGGCCGAGAGCACCCATATGAGCCAATTTTTGAATTCTTCCTTGCTTACTTGTCCCATGCCTAATGGCCACCATGGTTGTTCTTCTTCTCACCAGAGCAGTTGATCCAAGCCACTAAACCCCCCTGGGAAGCCCTCCAGCCACCTCTATTTAAACCACACCATCTCTCGGCCAAATGAGGTGCTGAACAAAATCCTACTGAAACCTTATCAAAATTGTTCCAGACCACTCTCCACACATAGAGCACTTGATCCCCATTGGATTCCAGCCCCAATTTCCCCAGATCGAGCTCGATTTCGAGTTCAAATTCAAGCCCAAAAATAGGACATCTCCCAAACCTCCACCAAATCCAAATTAAACTCACCCACACCTGCACAGGACCAAGAGAAGGAGTTCCCCAGTAAAAGCCCCCTCTCCAGGCCACCCAGTTGCTCTATCCTCCAAGCTTTGAAATCAGCTGTGGACACTTTCATACCTAGACAATTCCCCAGTGCCAAAGACTTCATCTGGAGCTTCCTTGGGTGCGATCGAAGGTGACACAACTCTCTGATTGAAGCTACAATTCTCAGAGCAAAGGTATGGATCATTCCTTCCTCCCGAGCTTCTAGCAATTCTCCATTTCATTTCAGTTAATTTCATGACATGTAAACCATATGGATGTATTTGTCTCCTCAAGACGAATCCATAGAGCATAAGAACACGAAAATCTATTGAGAAATGAGAGAGTTCTTAGGGTTTTAGTGTGGACGGTCACGGGTGCACACCAGTCGTAGATGACAACCAGGCGCCGTCCGATCGCGTGTGTATCGATTGAATGGCTCAGATTGCGTCGGATCAGAGGAAGGAGAGAGACAGCGAGACGCATGGCGGCTAACTCAGATGGCGGCGTTAAATAAGAGCGCGCCGCGTGGTCATTCAATCCGCCGTAGGTTGACGCGGCGCTGAGTCGGATAAGTAGAAAAATAGGTATTTTCTATTTATTTAAGTACCCAGAACTTAGAAAATCCATATCTTTGTGTAGAAAAATCATAAAAATAAACTAAAAATATCCTCTTACTCAGTGAACAGAGGAGAATAATGTGGAAAAGAAATCAAGTTATTTTGATGAGCATTTTATTTTTAATTAATTATTTACTCATTTCAGTATTTCGATTCTCCACTTTCATAGCCACTTCACCATGGCATGAGACCATATGGCTTTTGAAGCCTCTGATCTTGGGAACATTCCCTAAATTTTTCAAGGTTAGAGGCCATCTCTATGGAAAGTTATGTATTTTTCAAGTTTATGTCACTGTTTTTGGTATTTTAATTCCAGTAATTAACATATTGCTCAATAAATTCTAGAAACATTTAGGGAAGTTTCTTAGGACCAAAGGACCCTAGGATAATTATAGTTAGGCTTATTTCATTAAGAATAACCCTAATTAGCCTAAATACCTAAAACTAAACTTTAATTAATTAGGGTTGACCACATATTAAAATAACTTGAAATTAATTCTTCATTGATCTTTAGGATACAGAGAACCTTGCATAAAAATTTGAAGTTAATTGGAAATGTTTAACACCATTAAATGAATTAATTAACCTACATGATCAAAATTAAACTTTAAAAATTCATTACTCCAAAAATACATTTCAAAAATTCACCAAATTGGTTTTGTAGACTCTTTGATATTAGAGGAGTCTATAAAAATTAAAATTGGAATTTTCTAAAAATTTTCATTTTTAATGATATTTTTTATATTTAAATAATTAAAAAATAATAAAAATCACAAAAATAATGAAAATCATAAAAATGTCACATTTTGACTCCTAATCACTTAGAAACCAACCAAATATTATTCCTAAGCCTCTAAGTAAAGATATTGAATTTTAAATGCTTAAAATAATTTTTGAATTAAAAAATGTATTTTCCAACCTTTTCACTAAATTAATTCCAATAAATCAAAGAAAAATCAAAAAATTGTAAAATTTGTTCCTATGAACTATTGAGGTTAGAGAGATTTAAGAAAAATATAAAATCAATTTTTTAACTTTAATTTTATTTTATAATTAATTAAAACTCCAAATTTCAAAATAATTATAATAAATAAAATATATTTTAAAAAATCACCAAAATTGGTCCAAGCGGTCCACTGGTTATTAGGAATATCCCATAATTGTTTTAAGGACGAAACCTTTCCTTGGTCATGATGTTGAATTTCCATTCAAAATCACTATTTTTCACTAAAAATAATTATATAAATAAATTAAATTCAGAAAAATCACAATTTTTCCTCTAATGTCTTAATTGACATGTGAGTAAGGTGACATAAAAATTTTAAGTTCATTTGAACTCAATTTAGTGAGTTATGAAATAAATAAGCCTAAAAGGGCATAAAGGTAATTAAAGAATTTAAACCCCTTTATTAAAATTTTAGGTTTAATTAAAATGGAGGGTAAAATATTTGATTTTATATTTCTTGGATGATTGAAACTTTGGGAAATTAAAAGGGTAGGAACCCATTAATCACTTTTAATAAACCAAAATTGAAACTTTAACTATTTAAACAATTTAAATTTTGGAAAATTAATGAAAATTTCAATTATTAAAAATAGGAATATAACTTGAGAGGATATTAATTCTTTAATAAAAAAAATCCCTAAATAAACCACTTCAATAATACTTAACCCTTAATCAAGATTAAAATGATAATCTAAACCAAGTAAATCAAAAAAATTAAAAAATAAATAACCCTTAAATTAAAGGAAAGCTCAAAATATCAAGTGGCTTAAAAATTAAATTAAATTAAATTTAAACTAAATTAAATTAAATTAAGTAAAAATTAAATTAAATTAACATTTAAATAATTAAATTAAATTTAAATTAAAATATTGAAATTAAATTAAATTGAATTAAGTTAAATTCAATTAAATTAAATTTAAATTATATTAAATTAATATCACTCAATAATAAAAGTAAAACAAATTTAAAATATTAAGATCACTTAAAGTATAAAGATTTAAACAAAAAATAATTTGAACACTATTCCAAACTTAAAAAATTATTAATTAAAACCTCATAATTAAACTAAATCATTTTAACCCATTAACTCAAACTTCAAATTAAGAATGATTAAAGTTCTCAACAAACCAACTTGCCCCTAAAGGCTTTAATTATTATAACTCTTAAATGGAGTATTAAGTGAGATGTCACTTCATTCATCAGGTAATCAAATGCCCAAGTTCACTGAGCAAGAGAAAAAGCTTAACTAAACTCCTGGATGATTAATTCACCTGTGCAACTAAATTTACTTGGACTCAAAATAATCTCGGAAGTATCGAAAAGATGTTTAGGACTCGTCCTAAGCACTTTCTCAATATGATGAGATGTTTTAGAAGAAAAATTGAAGTTAACTGTTCTTTAATGAAGAAAATCATCCTTAAACAAAACACAAGAACCTAAACGTCATAGGAATCGACTAGCAATAGGACTAAGATTTTGGTAGACAATCAAAACCTTACCTTAGCTTTACTTAGGTACTTGTTGAAATATTTAAATGCCTTAACATGTGTTTTAAGAGCAGCTTGGGATGATGAGAAGACCCTCCAGGTACGCTTTTATTTTATTGCAATTTACTTGATTGCAGTTCATTTATATGAGCTACACTTCACTCTTCTTACATGTTAAACAAGATTGTTGCATGAAATCTAAAACCTTTAGGATAGCCACAAAATTGAAACCCAAAACTAAATTAAAATCAACACAAGATAACATTCACCGCCACAACATTCAAAAGATAAAACAACTCAAAATTTAATCACACACAGAACAACAATACTATAATTGCAATTAAATTAAAACATCTCGTTGGATAATCGGGAATACCTCGGATGATGTAACCTACGTGTTGCTAACGGGATTTCCCACGGTCTAAATGAAAGTGTGGAACTCATTCAGTTGAATTTAGCAAATTCATATGGACTAAGTGAATCTGATAAAATAACGGTGACGGAATGATAGAACCGTAAGATCTTAACCGGTGTTGTTATAATCAACTTTAAGATTCCCCTAATAAAACATTAAATACATTTGAACTTTAAGACTCTTCTAAACCAAAACACTTTTCCCATCTCTTGATTGTCACTTTCTAAAACTAAACCTCTGCAACAACAAGAAACTTGGAAGCATAGTGGGCAGCACGGCCATCGTCGTCAGCAAAACTGGAATCTATATCAGCAAAACCATTCTTTAGTTTAAATAACCAAGCCATAGGACTTTCGAGGTAGTTTTCCTAGAGCAACATAAATCCTCAACTTTGTCGTTAGGCATTTGCATAATCATGTTATGTAAATTAAGCCCTAACCGGTCTTAGGATTCCGAGGTAGTTGTTT
Source organism: Papilionanthe hookeriana x Papilionanthe teres (assembly GCA_022702705.1). NCBI lineage: Eukaryota > Viridiplantae > Streptophyta > Magnoliopsida > Asparagales > Orchidaceae > Papilionanthe > Papilionanthe hookeriana x Papilionanthe teres. The sequence goes on from CM040424.1 coordinate 171,588,690, forward strand.
GGTACGACATAAACCCTCACATCTTCGAGGCTCTTTGTATGATTATGTCATATAAACATAAGTCCTAATTAACTAAATTTGTAGGATTACAATATTAAATAAACTCTTAAATTGAAGCCAAACAATAGGATAGTTTGGGAAGTCGCCAAGATTTTTCTTGGATCCTTAGCTTCTCCTACTTCTCTTCCTTTGGACTCCTAAAATTAACTGTTCCAAATTTGGGCTAATCCCTTTTGAAATTCCAAAATTCAATCCTTTGAAAACCTTAAACTTTGAAATTCATGAGAGCAAAATCACTAATCATTATCGAGAGTTTTCTTAAATGATTCTCGTCATTTAAGATGTAATTAACTATAAGGGCTTTCCCTGTAGGGAACTTTAAGAACGCAGGTAATATAAACCCTGCTTAATTCATTTATATTAAGCAGGGAAACTTGTCGGCTTATAAAATTGGTTTGCAGAACAAACGAATGTCACAAATCTTCTAGTTTATTTAATCGAGTCCCATTATCGAGTAGTGTGTCTATTCTTTGGGATATATACATGGTTTGTGAAGCGGTGCTCGTTTATATAAACTATTTGGGATGTGAGATTGGTTTGATTTCATATCTTAAAATTTTCAAACTTAAAATTATTTTCAAAAAATCAAATGCTATCTTTTAAATTATATATATATATATATTTAAATTAAATTTAAAATCTAAAATTCGCCGACAACTTCTGTAGGCGACCCCCCTTTTAAAATTAAACTTACAACCCAAAAATAAGCCGCACACACACCTATAATGTCAATTTTATATCTTTTTTTGATGATATTGCACTTTGGAGAAAGGTATTTTTCATAATTTCATGCAGGTACAATGATTTTAGGCCTTTGAAGCAAAAGGAAGCGAAAATGAGCAAATTTGGAGCAAAATGGGACAAAAGTGTTTTTTATTGAACTAGCGCTGAACGACGCTGTCACCAGCGCTGAACCGCGCCAATTTATAGGGACTTTGAACCAGAAGGCGTAACATAGCACCGGACGACGCCCTATCCTGTGCCAGACCGCGCCCTATCCCGATTTCAAACTAGATTTAATGTATTTGGCCTGATTTTTTAGGGATGCTTGAAGAAATTCTTGAGAAATCAATTAGGGCCAAATTTAAACTACTTTGGAGCCAAATTTAGAGAGGGGGAGAGAGTTTAGAGTGTGAGGGAGTGAATAGTGAGTGTGTCTTTTCATTTTGTTTAGGAAATCTAGGATTTGTGTGTTCTCTTCTAAGGAGTGTAGGAGGAGAGAGAAAGTGAGAGATTTCTTCTTCCTTATCTAAAGAGAGAATTGTGTGTTATTGTGAAGAAAAAAGAGGACTCAAAGGAATTCCTTGAGATTCGCTTGTGGAAGAGTTTGAGATAACTTGTCTTTTCTTTACTTTGTTTGTATGACGTTGCTTTTATATATAAAATCCATGTTTTGTCATCTTTTTCTCATGAGTCTTGAGTAGTTTTCATTTGTTCCTCCTTTTCATGTGATATGTTGATGTTGTGATATGAAAATGATGTGTAGATTCATTATGGAGACTTTGTGATGACCTTTTCACTAAGTACTTCATTTAACTTGTGATCTGTCCAATTAAATTGTTAAAACTTGTTAGGAAACATATGTTCCGAAAGTATTATGTGTTCCACAATAAAAGTGCAGGTCTTATTCAATGTCCATGGATGAGTGATGTAGTTCGTGGGGGTTGAGTGCAAATAAATAAGGAACTATACTTTGATGGGCCTAGAATTGGAGATTTCAGAGTGACAGGCTGAAATCCTCAATTTTGTCCTAGGGATTGGAAACCAAAGTGAGAGTTAGCCTTTATGGGATGGGAAGTGGGTGCTCTGGAGCTAGTACCTCCCAGCCTAACCACGGATTTGGGAATTAAACTTAGGATTAGCCAATGTTTTTTAAGCACTTGGAAAGGGTAAAGAATAGGAATGCTCCTATTTGGAACAATACATTTGCATCACTAATCTATGTCACTAAATCATCACATTATTATTAGAGAGGAGGAAGATTCTTTCTTACAACTGAACTTTGTTATAAATTTTGTCTTGGATTAGTTAAACTTGCTAGAAAATTAAAACGTACTTTGGCAGAATTAGTAACTACAACTGTTTGTCTCTATTTTAAGAATTGTAAATACTTGTAATTGTGTTGTGATTTGAGAAGTAATTTCTGTGCTACACCATAAAATTAATTGCCTCCCTGTGGGCTGAGAATTTTAAATATTTGAAGAAAAACTTGAGAAATTGCTTGGATTTAGTGAAAATATCTTTTGGAATATAATTTAGCAAGTTTAGTTTGATTTTGGAATTTATGTTGAATTTTTCGTGAATTTTTAGAGATGGCTCTAAAGTCAAAGCGTGCACGAGAAAAGACAAGATTTGATTCTGATAAATTTGTTAGTATGAGGGCTGAGGAACGATACGTCGATGCATTGCAGTCACGTAAGTTGATTCCTGAGCGTGTGTTTAGTAAACCAAGAGAGGTAATTGAAGATATGATTGCTAGAAGGAACTGGGAGAATTATTGTTGCTTCTCTGCTGTTGCTGTTATTTCTGTGGTCAGAGAATTTTATGTAAATTTGCTTGCTGTAGAGGAGAATCAAGTGATGGTTAGGAGGCATAAGGTCAAATTTTCTTCTAGGGCAATTAACACTTTTTATGGACTACCTCCTAACATGTTTTGTTTTTATTCTAACTATCATCCTACGAAAGGACAATTAGATGAGATCATGGAATTTATGACTGTAGGAAGAGGATTAGGGAAAATAACAAATTATAGAAGAGTGGACTTTCCTGCTTCCAAATTGAATGCCACTTCTAAGGCGTGGCATTATTTTATCTCATCTAAATTGTTACCTTTGAGTCATACTAGTGAAGTAACAAGAGAAAGAGTTGTGTTGAACCATTGCATTCAGCAAGGGAAGCCTATTGACATTGGAGGTATAATTTATGATTATGTTTTAAACTGTGCTAGATCAACCACTACTGCAGGAATGGGATTTCCTTCCTTGATTCATTCATTATGTGAACAATCTCGAGTGAAGTTTGAAACCTGGGAAGAGGTACTTTAGCCATTAAGACCAATTACTAGTGTCAACCTTGGTTCTTACACTGTACATTCAGAGTTTGGTTAGAGAGGAGGATTTGGTAGGGCTTCTACTGCTTCTGCTTTTGCTGCATCTACTTCTCGTGCTACTACTTCACGTGCTTCATCATCTACAGATTCACAGACTAGTTTGTTAAGAAAAATTTTTGAAAAAAGTTTGTCTTACTCGAGAGCATCTAAAATATATGGATGGTAAAATGGATAATGTGGAAAGATATATTGTGAAACATGATGAGTATGAGGAGAGTTATCAGCAATATTTGGATAGACTGATTAGAGGAGATCAGAGTGCTGAGATGCCCCCTCATCTATTCTACATACCTTATGTGCCATCTAGGGATTGGAAGGAGCAAGACGATGATGATGACGATGAGGATGATGAGTAGATTAGTGTTATTTGTTTTTGTTGCAGTGTTGTTGCTGATGTCCTGATGTGTGTTTTGTTTAGTATTTAGTTTGATCATTGTGTTGTGATGTGAACCTTGATAGTATGCAAACTGTAGTTTGTATTATTTTTCTGTTATGCATATTCAGATGTATTGTTGTTCTTGTATTGATGTTTTATATGTTGCTTGGTGGTAGTGATGCGTAATAGTAAATGTTTTTATTTGTATGTTATGTCAGAGTTTTTATTAGTGTGTACTTTAATTCAAAACAGTTAGGAGATTATAAACCACTATTGGGAACTTCTACTTAGGAAACTGCATGTTTAAAATTTTTCAAATTCCACTATCATCTGTTATCTGTATCAGTGTGTTATTTTAGTTGGTGTGTATTTGCTTTGAAAACCTCGACTAGTGTAGAAGTCTTTTTGAAATTGTTTACTTTTCTTTATAAAAAACAAAAAAAAAGTGTTTTGAAAAACTAAATTTGATTTCATTTTACTCCTGTTATTTAAATCGTTATACTTGCATATTAGGATATTAAAAAATTCCTGCAAGCATGATATGTCAGTTTTTATTTCTCACCCATGTATCATTTCTTATGCTTAAATGTTTTATCTTAATTAAAAATTAAAGATTTAGGGGGGGGGGGCTTTAAAAATAATGATTTTCAAAAACCTAAAATTTTATTTGATTCTCAAAAATACTTAAAATAAATCTTATTTTTGATTGAGAACAATTATGTACATGAAGTTATATTAGGGGAACAAAAATTTTGAATATAGAAATGAATAAAAGAATTTAGTTAAAATTTTTAGTAATCATGAAAAACATAAAGTTAAAATTTTCTTAATGAAGAGGTGTTAAATAAAGTTAAACTATCTTTAGTAAGAAGTTTTGTATTTTTGGATAAATAGAAGATTTGAATTTTATTCTTCAAAGGTTAAATTTCTTTTATTGAAGAGTTATTTTAAAATATTATTATTATGATTTTTAAGTGAAAGATGTATATCTAACCTTTATTTTAAATGGAAGGGTGGAATTCAAAATCATTAAAGACCTATCCAGATATAGTAATTCTTGCCTTATAAAAAAAAGAGAAAAAAAGAAAAAGAAAAGAAAAAGTGAAAAATAGTATATGAAAAGAAAGGAGAAGCTTGAGGATTTAAGGGCCTAATCAAAAATTGGTTTCATACCTAAAGTTTAAGATATTAGATCAGAGAAAAGCTAAAGCTTAAGGTTATGATATAGTAAGTAAAATTATTTTTAAATAAAGATTTTTAAGTGAGAAAAATAAGTGTTTCAGTCCTATATTTGAAGAATCTAAAAATAACTCCGAATTAGATAGAAACTTATATTTGTCATTTTCCTTTACTTAAGAAATTTCTTAACTTTAAGTTGGTTTTAATTAATGAATTTTCTAAATTGGACTATTCCATTTCTAGAACAAAATTTTGTTATCTTCCTAAGAAACTCATTACATAATTTGCATGCTAAAATGTTCTATGAGATTAACTGTCACTTGAGGACAAGTAACATTTTAAGTTTGGGGGATTTTGATACACCTAAAATATATAGTATTTTTATGCACATTTTTATACCAATTTTTAATGATATTGCACTTTAATGGAAGGTATTTTGTGTTTTTCTTGCAGGTATGATGAAAATGGATGATCATGGTGAAAGGAGTAAAATTGGATCAAATTTGGAGCAAAAAAATATGGAAAATAAAAATTTGGGCACTGGCGGCTAAGGGCCGCTGGGCCGGCGCTTAGCTACCACAGTTAAAAATCAAACTCTAAAGGAATTTGGCGCCAATTTCGAAGAGGATGGGATGCAACGCTTGGTGGTAACTTCCATAACTTCCTTTGGGCGGCAAGTTTGAATGAAGGGGTGCATTCTTTCGTGGATATATTGAATCTGGACACATTTGAAGAGACACAAAGGCACCTTTTGATTTACTATTTAAAGAGAGTCTTAGGAAAGATTAAGGAGCTCTTCCTTTGCCTTTTGAAGGGCTCTTCCACTTGCATTTTGAAGAGAGTTTTTACAGTATTTTACTTTTATTTTGCGAGAGTTTTTATTATGAGTTGGAGTAGAAAGTAGAAAGGAGAAAAGAGTCGGAGTGAAGTCTTCCTCCTCCCACTTCTTTTCTTTCTTTTAGTTTAGTTTCTATTGAAGTTTGAAGTTTATTCTGAGTCATCAAAGTTGGGAGATTCGCTCTGAGAAGTAGTTTAGTGATGAGTTAAAGTTTCAGAGGAACTTCCTGGGTCTTGTGGAGAGAATTTTCAGATAAGTGTTTACGTTTGTTCTTACATTTAGTTTTTTAATTAATACTTATTTTTGTTTGTTGTTTTTCTTATGGTTTTTAGATTCAAATCAATGTGTTTTTATATTTTCTCAATGCATTCTGAGTAGTTTACTTTATCTTTTTCTTTCTTAAATGGAGACGTAATTAATTTATGGAGAATTGTTGTGGAAAGTACAAGTGTTTAAAGTTGGAAGAAGTTGTGAAGATTGATTCTGGAAACTTTGTTTACTTCTTAATTTGGCCTGTTAAGTTGTAGTCCATATAATTGAATGTAATATTAGAAGATATTTTTATGGAAGGGAGTAAAATTAGAGGATTTTAGAGTGACAGGCTAAAACCCCCTAATTTGGTTTGAAGTTTTGAGTTTTGTTATGAGAAGTTAGCCACCAGTTGGTGGGAATTGAGGGAACTCTAGAGTGACAGACTGGTATCTTCCAAGCCTGGCCATGTTCAAAATGATAAAAATTTCAAATTAACCTATGTTCTTTATAGAACCAAGTAAGGGTAAAGAACACATTTGCTTATATCTGTCACAACAAATTTAAATACATCTACAAAAATAATTTAATAATTATTACTACTTCATAAAAGGGAAGAAAAAGATATTCTAGTTAATAGTGTTTTACATACAGTGTTATTAGTTATTATAATTTTAATTTCTTGCTTAACATTTTAATAAGGAAATTTCAAAAGACAGATCAACTTTCAAAACTTTTCAAAATCAAGACATACTTTTAAAAGGCATAAATAAAAAAGTAAAAAGATAATTTTCTGATTCCTTCAAAGATTTTCAAATTTTCCCTGTGGGTTCAATATCTCGGGGCTTAATCAGAAAGTCATATATTACTTGATAAATGATACGTATACTTGCGTAGTATCCCATATTATAAAATCATAATTTTCATATCTAAATCATCAGCACATATATATATTTGGTGTGGAGTGAAGTTTTTGGCGCACATATATTTATCGGCGATCAAGTTTTTGGCGACGTTGTCGGGGAGACAAATAATTAAATTGCATTTTAAAGAGAATTAATAAATTTTAAATTTTTACTTTTCTTTATTTTTTTTAGTGGGTTGTGTTTTGTTTTGTTTTATTGTTGTATGCATAGTTCAGGTTATAAGGGACTTGTGCCTTATGATTCTGAATTAGAAAGAACTATCAGAAAAATAAAAAAATTTAAAATACAGAAAAAGATAAAAATATTCAAGAAATGGCAAATCATCAAAATCAAAATGTAGGCATCCATCAAGAATTAAGACCTTTAAGTGATTATGTTAACCCTATAGTAGATGAACTTCGTGGTAGTATTCAAAATCCTGTTGTAGCTACTAATTCTTTTGAGCTTAAACCTGCTATTATCCAAATGGTGTCTAATAATCAGTTTGGGGGAGCAACAACTGAAGATCCTAATTTGCATCTTGCTAATTTTCTAGAGTTGTGTGCTCCTTTTAAATATGATGGTGTTTCGGATGATGCTATTAGACTTAGAATTTTTCCTTTCTCACTAAGGGATAAAGCTAAAATATGGTTACATTCGTTACCACCTGGACCAATTAGAACTTGGGGTGAACTGTCACAAAAATTCCTTGCTAAATATTTTCCACCATCTAAGACTGCTAAGTTGAGAAATGATATAACATCTTTTTCTCAGTTTGAAGGGGAATCAATATATGAAGCATGGGAAAGATTTAAAGATCTCCTCAGGAAATGTCCACATCATGTGATACCAGATTGGTTAATAATTCAAACTTTTTATAACAGATTAGTTGGATCTCTTAGATCAATCATTGATGCTGCTGGTGGTGGATCATTAATGTCTAAACCATTTTCTGATGCTTATGCTTTAATTGAAGAAATGGCTACTAATAATTTTCAATGGCCTTCTGAAATGTTAAATCCTAAAAAGGTAGCCAGTGTTTATGAAAAATGATGCTTTTACAATGTTAGCAAATCAAGTTGCTATTGTATCAAGAAAGATAGACCAATTTGGGATGAATTTTTCTAAGCCAAATCTCATAATTGAAGAAAATTCATCAGGCCAAATGGTTGATTCTTATTCTTCACCAGAAACTGTGAATGCTATAATCAAACCTAACAACCCATATTCCAATTATTATAACCTAGGTTGGAATAATCATCCAAATTTTAACTTGAATAACAATAATCAGCGTGGTGTTAATCAACAATGGGGAAACCACCAAGTAAACCCATTGAGGAATTGGAACAACCAAGGTAATAATAATAATAGATTAACTTATCCTTCTAATTATAATAATGCTTTACAAAATAAAGAGAAGAAGTTGTCTATGGAAGAAGTAGTATCACATATGGGAAATCAATGACAAATTCAAGGAGCAACCATCAGAAATATTGAAAATCAATTGGGACAAATTGCAAATGCCTCAAGTAATAGATCAAAAAAAATGCTTCAAAGTAATACTGAAGTGAATCCAAGAGAAAAGAATAAAGAACAAGTAAAAGCAATTCAACTGAGAAGTGGAAAAGAATTGGAAAGTAGAGTTCAAAAATAAACTGAAGTAGAGAAAGAAGAGATTGAAAGATCTAAAGAGGACGCTCCAAAAAGTTTTGAAAGACCTATTTCTCCACCTAACGTTGATTTAGAAAAAACACCACCTCCATTTCCTCAGAGACTTCGTCAACAAAAGTTGGATAAGAAATTTTCAAAATTCTTGGAGATATTAAAGAAGCTTACCATTAATATTCCATTTGCTGAATCCCTAGAACAAATGTCAAACTATGTAAAATTTATGAAGGATATTCTTAATAAAAAGAGGAAGTTTGAAGAAAATGAGACTGTTGCACTTAGTGAGGAGTGCAGTGTAATAATTCAGAAAAAGATTCCTGAAAAACTTAAAGATCCTGGTAGTTTAATAATTTCATGTGCAATCGGAGTAAGATTCTGTGGAAAAGCTTTATGTGATTTGGGTGCAAGCATTAACCTTATGCTTCTATCAATATTCAAAAGACTGGGACTAGGAGAAATAACCCCAACTATTGTAACTCTGTAAGTAGCAAATTATTCGATCACATATCATAAAGGAGTTATAGAAGATGTTTTGGTAAAAGTGGATCAATTTATTTTTCCTGTGGATTTCGTTGTATTAGATATGGAGGAAGATAAAGAGATAACCATAATTTTGGGGAGACCTTTTCTAGCTACAGGTAGAGCCATGATTGATGTGCAAAAAGGGGAATTAACGATGAGGGTTAATGATCAGACTGTTATATTTAATAGTTCAAAATCTATGAAATATCCTGCTAGAGGTAAAGAAGATGAGTATTATAGGATGGATGTTATTGAATATTTAAGTGAATGTCATTTCAAATCAACTTATGAAGAGAAAGCTGAAAGAGAAGAATTGGAACATAAGCAAGAAGAGGAGTTATTTGATTCTGAAGATTTTCAAGAGGAAGATTTAAAGTATGTTCATGAAAGTTTTGAATTGTTGGATATGACTGAAAAAGATGAATCTTATGGTCCATCAATTGAAAAACCTCCTGAACTTAAGCTAAAAATGCTTCCTGATCATTTGAAGTATGTTTTTCTAGGTGAATCCTCAACCTTGCCTGTTATAATTTCCTCTCAATTAACTGAAAAAGAAGAATAGATTTTGCTTGAAATTTTGAAGAAGCACAAGAAAGCCTTTGGATAGACAATTGCTGATATTAAAGGAATCAGTCCTTCAATTTGTATGCACAGAATTCTTATGAAAGATAATTTCAAACCGTGGGCTGATTCCCAAAGGAGATTAAATCCTATCATGAAAGACGTTAAGAAAGAAATTTTAAATTTGTTGGTTGTTGGAATTATCTACCCTATTTCAGATAGTGCATGGGTTAGTCCTATTCACTGTGTTCCTAAGAAAGGAGGAGTAACTATGACTGTTAATGAAAAGAATGAAATGATACCAACAAGACAAGTTACGAGGTGGCGAATATGCATTGATTATAGAAAATTAAACCTTGCCACAAGGAAAGATCATTTTCCACTCCTTTTCCGGATCAAATGTTGGATAGATCAGTTGGGCATAAATACTTTTGTTTTCTAGATGGATATACTGGTTGCCACCAAATTAAAATTGCTCCTGAGGATCAAGAGAAAACTATGTTTACCAGTCCTTATGGTAAGTTTGCATCAAAGGCTTTTCATAAGATTACAAAACCCTTATACCGTTTACTGGAAAAGGATGAAATTTTTAATTTTGATGATGACTGCCGCAAAGCCTGCGAAACATTAAAAGAAAAATCAATCACTACACCTGTAATAATTTCACCAAATTGGGAAAAACATTTTGAATTAATGTGTGATGCTAGTGATTATGCTATTAGTGCTGTTTTAGGTTAGAAATATAATAAAATTTTTAAAGTAATTTATTATGCCATTAAAACTCTTAATGAAGCTCAAATTAATTATACCACTACTGAGAAAGAGTTATTAGTTATAGTATTTTCCTTTAATAAATTTCGATCATATTTAATTGGAACTAAATGTGTGGTGCATACTGATCATTCTGCTATCAAATACTTAATGAAGAAAAATTATACAAAACTGAGATTGATAAGATGGATTCTTCTTTTGCAAGAATTTGATTTTGAGATAGTAGATAATCAAATTGCTGATCATTTGTCCAGGCTTGAAATTGAAAAATCTCTCTGTGATATTGAAGAAATTAATGAACATTTTCCTGATGAAAAACTATTCACTGTTAAAGAATGGTGTGTTCCGTGGTATGCAGCACATAATAAATTTTATTGTTAGTAATATTATACCCTATGGTTTCACATACTAAGAAAAGAAGAAATTTTTGTCTAATGCTAAGACTTATTTTTGGGATGACCCATTTTTATTTAAACAAGGAAAGGATCTTATAATTCGATGATGTGTACCTTTGGAAGAGACTTATGAAATTATTTAAAAATGTCATGATTCTGATTATGAGGGACATTTTGGAAGTGATAAAACTGCATATAGAATATTACAATCAGGATTTTATTGGCCTACAATTTTTAAGGATGTAAATGTTTATATTAAAAATTGTGATAGATGTCAGCGTGTAGGCAATATTTCTAGAAGAAATGAGATGCCCCTCAATTATATGTTGGAAGTTGAAATATTTGATGTTTGGGAACTAGATTTTATGGGACCATTTACACCATCTTTCGTAAATGTTTATATTTTGATAGCAGTAGACTATGTTTCCAAATGGATTGAAGCTATTTCTTTACCTCGATGTGAAGCTCAAAGTGTTGCAAAGTTTTTAGAAAAGAATATATTTTGCAGATTTGGAATACCAAGAGTAATCATAATTGATGGGGGAAGTCATTTTAGAAATGTGATTATTGGGAAGTTAGCAAAGAAATATCATATTAATCATCGCATTGCTACTTCTTATCATCAGTAGATAAGTGGTTTGGTTGAATTATCCAATCGTAAAATTAAAAGAATATTGGAAAAAACTCTTAATCCAAATAGAAAGGATTGGTCAATCAAACTGGATTATGCTTTTTGGGTCTATAGGACTGCTTACAGAACACCTACAGGAATGTCCCCATATAGGCTGATTTTTGGAAAAGCTTGTCATTTACCTTTTGAACTTAAGCATAAAGCATATTGGGCTATTAAAGAGTTTAATTATAATTTGAATGATGCTACTGAAAAGAGATTATTTCAATTGAATGAGATTGAATAAATAAGGAATGAATCTTATGAAAATGCTAATATTTATAAGGAAAAGATGAAGTTATGGCATGATCGGAAGATTCTTACTAAAAATCTTGTACCAGGACAAAAAGTTTTACTGTATAATGCTAGACTGAGAATATTTTCTGCAAAACTTAAGTCCTGGTGGATGGGTCCATTTATTGTGATAAAAGTTTATTCTTATAGAGCTGTAGATATTCAAGATCCTAAGACTGGAAAAATATTTAAAGTTAACGGACATAGACTTAAACCATATTTTTCAGTCAATAAATCTAAATCTGATAAAAATTTGATGTTGGGTCACTCAGCATGAGTTTTGGGTATATCAGGCTGAAGACGTTAAAGCAAGCGCTTTGTGGGAGGCAACCCATAATTATCGGTGTGCTTTACTTTATGTTTGTTTTGTGTGCTTTGTTTGCTTTGTTTAGTTTTTTTTATGTTTTTAGTGGTAGTAATTTGGAGTTTTTAAACTATAGTAGAGTTTATTTGACCTTAATTGATGATTTAGAGAAGTCAGACTAAAAATTTGGATACATAGCAGACCTGTGCTAAATTGAGCACTGGCAGCTATGCGCTGACTGGTTGGCGCTTAGACGCCGGAGTTATAAAAACATGAAAAATGAGGTTCTAGAAGCATAGATCATGGGTGAGTAGTTTTGGAAGTTATTTTGGAGTTTTAAAATGTCTTGGGGCAGTTTTAGCACTTTCCAAGTCTATAAAAAGGACTTGATTTAAGAGAAACACTTGCCCCAAATCCTATTTTCATTTCTGAGTCTTAAGATGAAAATTTTGAGTGCATCATGTCTTCCTGGGAGAATGAGATGAAGAAGAAGCAAGATTCTGACAAGAGTAAGTTCATTAGTGATACTGCTAAAGAGTTATTTAATGGATATCTCGCTGTTAGTATTCAAGGGATTGGAGAAATTATTGCAAAAATTGAAGCCCGGGTGACTTCAATGGAAACAAAAATCCATGAAAGTAACTTACAGTTGGAGCACATGGGATGGCAACTCAAGATGCAATTCAGTCATTCAAGGTACGTGGAAGAAGCGAATAAGGCGATGTTTCTGAAGAACAAATGGATTGAAGAAGAAGATGTAAGAATGATCAATTATCGCCCGTTCTATCAAATATATATTCCAGAAGGGTCAAATGAGAATAATAGTGGTCCTGAATATAATTAGCCTAATGGGGAATGGAATTAAGAGTGCTTTGCTCTTATTTGTTTAGTGTTCTTATGTGTTATGTTTAGTGATCATGTGTGTTATGTTTGGTGTGTTTAGTGTTTATATTTAAGTATTAACTAAGCCTGATGATGTAATGGTTACATCCTAGAGATGTATACTTATCAGCTTGAGATTAAAGTCTCTTGTATTTAGAGAATTTCATCCCTTATGTGTGGATAGAAATTCTAGTATTGTATTAAGTGTTATGTTTGTTTTAATATAAGTTTGTATTTGTGTGAAATTTGTGTAGAATCAATGGATATTAAATTTTGATTTGGAGTATTAGAAGATTTATGTGGGGAGAAATAATTATTCTGGAGTAATTAAGGTTGATTAACATAATGATTTAGTGCATATGCCTTAATTGTGAATATTTGGGTACTGGCGGCTAAGCGCCAGAGTGCCGGCGCTTAAGCGTCAGATTTTGCAGCTAAGCGTTGAGGGTTCGCGCTTAGGCGCCAGTTCATGAAAATTGTTTCCCAGTAGTTAAAACCCAAAAATTACCATTTTTAAACCACCCCATCGTCTTCAACCTTCAGTTTATCGAGAAAGAGGAGCCTAGGGCATCATATTGTGGATTATTTAAGAGCTGATCTCAACAAAAATTGTTAGATTTGGATTCCTTGAGGTAAGAGCACTACTCCTAAGTAAAAATTTTTTATTTTCATCATGTATTTTGAGTACATTTTAGAAAATCATAAAATCACAATTCATTGTGAAAATTAGAAGAAAAACTTGAGAAATTGCTTGGATTTAGTGAAAATATCTTTTGGAAGATATTTTAGCAAGTTTAGCTTGATTTTGGAATTTATGGTGAATTTTTTGTGAATTTTTAGAGATGGATCCAAAGTCAAAGCATGCACAAGAAAAGACAAGATTTGATTCTAATAAATTTGTTAGTACGAGGGCTGAGGAACGATACGTCAATGCATTACAGTCAAGTAAGTTTATTCTTGAGCGTGTGTTTATTAAACCAGGAGAGGTAATTGAAGATATGATTGCTAGAAGGAACTGGGAGAATTACTGTTGCTTCTCCGCTATTTCTGTAGTTTCTGTGGTTATAGAATTTTATGCAAATTTGCCTGTTGTAGAGGAGAATCAAGTGATGGTAAGGAGGCATGAGGTCAACTTTTCTTCTAGGGCAATTAACACTTCTTTTGGACTACCTCCTAACATGTTCTGTTTTTATTCTAACTATAATCCTACGAAAGGAGAATTAGATGAGATCATGGAATTTCTGACTGATGGAAGAGGATTATGGAAAATAACAAATGATAGAAGAGTGAACTTTCCTGCTTCCAAATTAAATGCCACTTCTAAGGCGTGGCATTATTTTCTCATCTAAATTGTTACCTTCGAGTCATACTAGTGAAGTAATGAGAGAAAGAGCCGTGTTGAACCATTGCATTCAGCAAGGGAAGCCTATTGACATTGGAGGTATAATTTATGATTATGTTTTGAAGTGTGCTTAATCAACCACTACTGCAGGTATGGGATTTCCTTCCTTGATTCATTCATTATGTGAACAATTTCAAGTGAAGTTTGAAACCTGGGAAGAGGTACTTCAGCCATTAAGACCAATTACTAGTGTCAACCTTAGTGCTTACACTGTACATTCAGAGCTTGGTTGGAGAGAAGGATTTGGTAGGGCTTTTACTGCTTCTACTTCTGCTGCATCTACTTCATGTGCTTCATCATCTACAAATTCACAGACTAGTTTGTTAAGAAAATTTTCGAAAAAAGTGAGTCTTACTCGAGAGCATCTAAAAGATTTGGATGGTAAGATGGATAATGTGGAAAGATATATTGTGAAACATGATGAGTATGAGGAGAGTTATCAGCAATATTTGGATAGACTGATTAGAGGAGATCAGAGTGCTGAGATGCCCCCTCATCCATTATACATACCTTATGTGCCATCTAGGGATTGGAACGAGCAGGATGATGATGATGATGAGGATGATGAGTATATTAGTGTTATTTGATTTTGTTGCAGTGTTGTAGTTGACGTACTAAAGTGTGTTTTGTTTAGTATTTAGTTTGATCATTGTGTTGTGATGTAAACCTTGATAGTATGCAAATTGTAGTTTGTATTATTTTTCTGTTATGCATATTCAGATGTATTATTGTTGTTGTATTGATGTTTCATATGTTGCTTGGTGGTAGTGATGTGTAATAGTAAATGTTTTTATGTGTATGTTATGTCAGAGTTTTTATTAGTGTGTACTTTAATTCAAAACCTGTTAGGAGATCATAAACAACTATTGGGAACTTCTACTTAGGAAACTACATGTTTAAAATTTTTCAAATTCCACTATCATCTGTTATCTGTATTAGTGTGTTATTTTAGCTGGTGTGTATTTGCTTTGAAAACCTCCACTACTGTAGATGTCTTTTTGAAATTTTTAGTTTTCTTTGTAAAAAACAAAAAAAATGTTTTGAAAAACAAAATTTGATTTCATTTTACTCCTGTTATTTAAATTGTTATACTTGCATATTAGGATATTAAAAATTCTTGCAAGCATGATATGTCAGATTTTATTTCTCACCCATGTATCATTTCTTATGCTTAAATGTTTTATCTTAAATAAAAAATAAAGATTTGGGGGGATTTTAAAAATAATGATTTTCAAAAACCTAAAATTTTATTTGATTCTCAAGAATACTTAAAATAAATCTTATTTTTGATTGAGAACAATTATGTACATGAAGTTATATTAGGGGAACAAAAACTTTGAATATAGAAATGAATAAAAGAATTTAGTTAAAATTTATAGTAATCATGAAAAACTTAAAGTTAAAATTTTCTTAATGAAGAGGTGTTAAATAAAGTTAAACTATCTTTAGTATGAAGTTTTGTATTTTTGGATAAATATAAAATTTGACTTTTATTCTTCAAATCTTAAATTTCTTTTATTGAAGAGTTATTTTCAAATATTATTATTTTTATTTTTAAGTGAAAAATGTATATCTAACATTTATTTTAAATGGAAGGGTGGAATTCAAAATCATTAAAGGCCTATCCAGATATTGTAATCCTTGCCTTATAAAAAAAAGAGAAAAAAATAAAAAGAAAAGAAAAAGTGAAAAATATTATATGAAAAGGGAGGAGAAGCTTGAGGATTTAAGGGCCTAATCAAAAATTGGTTTCATACCTAAAGTTTAAGATATAAGATCATAGAAAATCTAAAGCCTAAGGTTATAATATAGTAAGTAAAATTAGTTTCATATAAAGATTTTTAAGTGAGAAAAATAAGTTTTTGAATCCTATATTTTGAAGAATCTACAAATATTTCTAAATTAGATAGAAACTTATATTTTTCATTTTCCTTTACTTAAGAACTTTCTAAAATTTAAGTTTGTTTTAATTACTGAAATTTTTTCTAAATTGGACTATTCCATTTCTAGAACAAAATTTTGTTATCTTCCTAAGAAACTCATTACATAATTTGCATGCTAAAATGTTCTCTGAGATTAACTGTCACTTGAGGACAAATAACATTTTAGGTTTGGGGGATTTTTATACGCCTAAAATATATAGTATTTTTATGCACATTTTTATACCTATTTTTAATGATATTACAATTCAATGGAAGGTATTTTATATTTTTCTTGCATGTATGATGAAAATGGATGTTCATGATGAAAGGAGCAAAATTGGATCAAATTTGGAGCAAAAAAAGATGACAAATAAAAATTTGGGCACTGGCGGTTAAGTGTCGTTGGGCCGGTGCTTAGCTGCCACACTTAAAAATCGAATTCTAAAGGAATTTGGCGCCAATTTCAAAGGCGATGGGATGCAACTCTTGGTGGTAATTTCCATAACTTCCTTTAGGCGGCAAGTTTGAATGAAAGGGTACATTCTTTGGTGGATACATTGAATCTGGACACATTTGAAGAGACACAAAGGCACCTTTTGGTTTAATATTTAAAGAGAGTCTTAGGAAAGATTAAGGAGCTCTTCCTTTGCCTTTTGAAGGGCTCTTCCACTTGTATTTTGAAGAGAGTTTTTACAGTATTTTACTTTTATTTTGCGAGAGTTTTTATTAAGAGTAAGAGTAGAGAGTAGAAAGGAGAAAAGAGTCGGAGTGAAGTCTTCCTCTTCCCACTTCTTTTCTTTCTTTTATTTTAGTTTCTATTAAAGTCCGAAGTTTATTCGAGTCATCGTAGTCGGGAGATCTCGCTCTGAGGAGTAGTTTAGTGAAGAGTTAAAGTTTCAGAGGAACTTCCTGAGTCTTGTGGAGATAATTTTCAGATAAATTTTTACTTTTGTTCTTACATTTAGTTTTTTAATTAATACTTGTTTTTGTTTGCTGTTTTATTATGGTTTTTAATTTCAAATCAATGTGTTTTTGTATTTTCTCAATACATTCTGAGTAGTTTACTTTATCCTTTTTTCTCAAATGGAGAAGTAATTAATTTATGGAGAATTGTTGTGGAAAGTATAAGTGTTTAAAGTTGGAAAAAGTTATGAAGATTGATTCTGAAAACTTTGTTTACTTCTTAATTTGGCCTGTTAAGTTGTAGAATTTCTTGAGATTATGTAAGATCCAATGCGGTATTGACTTACAAAAGTTAGTAAGAATCACATGCAATTATATGGGTGATAATTGTAGTCTATATAATTGAATGTAATATTAGAAGATATTTTAATGAAAGGGAGTAAAATTAGTGGATTTTAGAGTGACACACTAAAACCCCCTAATTTGGTTTGAAGTTTTGAGTTTTTTTATGAGAAGTTAGCCCTCAGTTGGTTGGAATCGAGGGAACTCTAGAGTGAGAGACTGGTATCTTCCCTGCCTAACCATGTTCAAAATGATAAAAATTTCAAATTAACCTATGTTCTTTATAGAACCAAGTAAGGGTAAAGAACACATTTGCTTCTATCTGTCACAACAAATTTAAATACGTCCACAACAATACTTTAATAATTATTACTACTTCATAAAATGAATGAAAAAGATATTCTAGTTAATAGTGTTTTACAGAGAGTGTTATTAGTTATTATAATTTAAATTTCTTGCTTAACATTTTATTAAGGAAATTTCAAAAGACAAATCAACTTTCAAAACTTTTCAAAATCAAGACATACTTTCAAAAGCCATAAAAAAGTAAAAAGATAATTTTCTGATTCCTTTAAAGATTTTCAAATTTTCCCTGTGGGTTCGATATCTCGAGGCTTAATCAGAAAGTCCTACATTAGTTGATAAACGATATGTATACTTTCGTAGTATCCCATATTATAAAATCATCATTTCCATATCTAAAACATCGCACATTTATATATTTTGTGTGAAGTCAAGTTGTTGGTGCACATATATTTATCAGGGATTAATGCCCGACATGCAATTTTCTTCATCTGGAAGAATATGTGACTTTTGAGGCATATGTAGCTGCCTCGATGATGATAAGAAGCAGGGAGAGTCCCGACGTAGGGTCGTACAGACCTCAGTTTATCGAGCCTCAATGACAACATTGTCTCAGACTATGAAAGGATAAAGATAAGCAGGGTCTGAAAGAAATAATCTAAACACAATTAAAATATTCAAGAAAAATTCATCAAATTTTTGGAAGGCCTTGAATTGTATAGTTATGTGTTTTCAAGGAGCGATGAAAGCAAGATCATGGACTGTATCTTCAGCCTCATGGACTTAGGTCAGACAGGTCATTTGAGGGAGAAGACATACTTAGAGCCCCAAAAATGGAAGAGGGGGAAAGGCAAGATCATGATTCAATGTGGTTGCTACTACAAACTTGCAAAGGATAGACAGGAAAATCTTCTGGGAATTCTGAAGTACGACAAAGTGGACCCACTGCCGTACAGGTCAAAGAAAATAGTCAAAAGAATGGCGAAATGGCATATATTACCAGCAGATTGTATTCCAAACAGTTGCATCATCAACATCTATGGAGAAGGAGACGGCATTCCCCCTCGAATTGACCACTACGAATTTGTCAGGCCTTTCTGCATAGTCTCGTTCATGAGTGAAAGTAACATTCTGTTTGGAATAGAAATATATATCGATGGTCCTGAGGAATTCAATCAGTGGAGGATCCACTACCAGTCTAATCAAATCTAATTTTAAAAGGAAACAGAGCTGACTTAGTGAAGCATTGCATTCCTGAAGTCACACGCTGATCCCTGAATATTTAACCTTACATTTTTCAATTTATATTATCTCTTTCTTTGCAACGGGGCCAAAAACTTGACTCCGCCTAATTTTTATGCTTACAATCTAGATATGAAATTATACTTTAATTATTTATAATATAGGATACTACGCAAGTATACGTATTGTTTATCAAGTAATATAGGACTTTTTTATTAAGCCCCGAGATATCGAACCCACTGGAAAATGTCTAAAAATTTAAAAAAATAAGAAAAATAATTTTTTACTTTTTAAAATGATTTTTTAAAGTATGTTTTAAGATATAAAGTTTTTTAAATTTGTTTTTGGTATTTTCTGAATAAAATGTAAAGCAAACAACTAAATCTAACACAACTATAAAATAGTATGAAAACAAATGAGAATAAAATATCATTTTCCTCTTTTAATGAATCAGTAATAATTAAGGAATTTCATTGTGGAAGTATCTAAAATGTGTTGTGCTAAATAGAAACAATTATATTTTTACTCTTACTTGGTTCTATAAAGAATATTGGTTAATTTGATGATTTGAAATCTTGTAGATAGGTTAGGCAAGAAAGATACTAGCTCTCACTCTAGTTCCCTCGATTCCCTCCACCTGGGGGCTAACATCCCATAACAAAATTTTTCACATCAAACCAAATTAAGGGGCTTTAGTCTGTCACCCTAAAGTCCTCTAATTTTACTCCCCATTATAAGCATATCTTCATATTTATTTGCACCCAATCATATGGACTTCAATTCTCCTCCATACAATTGCATGTGATTCTTTCCAATTGTTGATTAAGACAATACCACAATAGATCTTACATAATCTCCCAAAAAATTTTAACATCTTAATTGGCCAAATCAATAAGTCAATGAAGTGCAAGGTAGTGAATCATCACAACTTCAAGGTAGTGAATCATCACAACTTCTTCCAACATTGAAATCCTATACTTCACACAACTTCCTTTCATAATTTAATTACTTCATCATTTAAAAGGAAAATGATAAAGAAAAATACTTAGAATCCATGGAGAAAACACAACATAACTTGATTTGAAAGTAGAAATCATAGTGAAAACACAATAAGTTTTACTTAAAAACCAAATGTAAAACAAAGATAAACACTTATCTGAAAATCCTCTCCACAAGACTCTTCAAGTTCCTTTGATACTTTGTTTTCCCCTTACAAGACACAGTAGAGGTTGGCGCCCAACTCTGTTGACTCTAAATCTATATTCTACTCTTAATATAAACAAGATACAATTGATAATAAAACTGGTGAAGTGGAAAAGTGTACTCTTAATAACTCTCTAACATAAACTTAACTCTTAACACTAATCACACCCTCCAACAACAACCATTTTTATGATCTTCAAGTCTTCTTTTTAAAATTTTCCAAAAGGTGTCTTGGTGTCTCTTCAAAATATGTCTAGATTCAATGTATCGACCAAGAATGCATCCATTTGTTCAAATTTTAAATGAATTTTGGCACTGATGGGAAGTTAGTGAAGTTTAAACAAAAGGATGCTTCAAAAACCACTTCCAATTTAGCGCCAAAATCAAATAAATTCATCACTTTAACTGTGGCGCCTATGTACCAGCCATCCGGTGCTTAGGCGCCAAAGGACAATTTTTCACATCTTTCAATTTTTGCTCCAAATTTGATCTTATTTTGCTAATTTCATCATAGTCATTCATTTTAATCATACCTGTAAAAAAAACAAAAATACCTTCCAATAAAGTACAATATCATCAAAAATTGGTATAAAAATGTGCTTAAAAATACTATATAATTTAACTATATCAAAATCCCCCAAACTTAAAATGTTACTTGTCCTCAAGTGAGACTTAATCACATAGAAAATCTTAACATGCAAATTATGTAAATGAGTTTCTTTAGGAATGTTTCAAAGTTTTGTTCTAGAAATGAAAATAGTTCAATTTAAAAAAATTAGTAAATGAGACCAACTTAAAGTTTAGAAGTTTCTTAAGTAAAGGATAATGAAAAATATTAGTTCTTATCTAATTCAGAAATACTTGTAGACTTTTCAAAATATAGGATTCAAACATTTCATCTTTCTCACTTAAAAATTTTCATTTGGAAATAATTTTACTTACTATATTATAATCTTAAGCTTTAGATTTTCTCAAAACTTATATTTTAAACTTTAGGTATGGAACTAAATTATGATTAGGCCCTTAAATCCTCAAGCTTCTCCTTCCTTCTTACATACTATTTTTTTTTCTTTTTCTTTTTCCTTTCTCTTTTTCTTTTTTTTTATAAGGTAAGGATTACTATATCTGGATAGGCCTTTAATGATTTTAAATTCCACCCTTTCATTTACAAAAAAGGTCTGATATATATCCTTCACTTAAAAATCATAATAATAGTGTTGAAAATTATTTCTCAATAAAAGAAATTTAAGCTTTGAAAAATAAAAGTCAAATCTTCTATTTATCCAAAAATACAACACTCTTACTAAAGATAGTTTAACTATATTTATCATTTCTTTACTAAGAAAATTTTAACTTTAAATTTTTCATCATTACTATAAATTTTAACTAATATCACTTACTCATTTCAACATTCAAAATTTTTCTTCCCTAAAATAACTTCATATACATAATTATTTTCAATCAAAAATCAAATTTTATTAAGTATTCTTGAGAACAAATAAAATTTTAATTATTGAAAATTTGTTTTTAAATTCCACACAAACTTTAATTTTTTTAATAGGATAAAACATTTAAGCACAACAAATGATACATGGGTAGGAATTAAAATAAAACTAGAATAACATGCTTGCAGGAATCGTAATATTCTATGTATGCAAGTATAACAGTTAAAAAAACAAAGAGTAAAGAGAAATCAAATTTAGTTTTTCAGTTTTTCATAAAATAGAAATTTTAAAATTTCAAAGGACTTCTACAATAGTGGAGGTTTTCAAAGCAAATACACACCCCAAATCACAACATACTAGAAATTAAATGGTAGCAAATTTTGAAAAGTTTAAACATGCTATATAAATAGTGGTTTCTAATAGTGTTCTAATTTTTTCTAATATTTATAAAAATTAAAATTAGACACTATTAAAAACTTAAACACTAAAAACTCATAAAAACATTTACTACCACTTATATATCACATATTACATCATAAAACCTCAATCCAACACATAAACATCTGAATGTGCATAATAGAGAATAGTCCAACTATAATCTACACAACATCAGAGTCCATAGTAAAATATATCACATCACATAAGAAAACATTAAAATAAAAGCATCAAAACACATAATAAAATCACATAACAACATCACAAACTCAACACAACAATCCTAATCATCATCCTCATCATCATCATCTTCATTTCAGTCTCTGGATGACACATAAGGTATATAAAAACGATGAGGGGGCATCTCAGCACTGTGAACTCCTCTAATTTTATGTCCATGTACTGCTGATAATTCTCCTCATATTCATCATGTTTTACAATATACCTTTTAATATTTTCAATTTTACCATCCATATCTCTAACATGCTCTCTAGTAAGACTCTCTTTCTTTAAACTTTTTTGTAATAATCTAGTTTGTGAATACCTTGAAGATGATGCATGTGAAGTAGAAGCATGAGAAGTAGAAGCAGAAGCACTGGAAGCTCTAAAAGATCCTCCTTTTTAGCCAAATACTAAATGTACAGTGTAAGTGTTTACATTTACACCGGTAATAGGTCTAAGTGGCTGAAGAACCTCTTCCTATGATTCAGACAACACCAGACTGCTCACAAAGCGAATAAATCAAGGATGGAAATCCCATACCTGTAGTAGTAGTAATTCAGAATATAATTAAAAATAATAGCCCGAATATCTAAAGGCTTTCCTTGTTGAATACAATGGTTCAGAACAGCTCTCTCTCTTGTAACTTCACTGACTTAACTTGAAGGCATAAGCTTAGATGAGATAAAGTAATGCCATGCTATTGGAAGTGTCATTTAATTTAGAGGCTTGAAAATTTACTCTTCTTTCATTTGTAATCTTCCACAAACCTCTTTCATCAGTAAGAAAATCCATAATCTCATCTAACTCTCCCTCAGAAGGATGAAAATTTGTATAAAAACAAAACATCGCAGGAGGTAATCGGTAAAAATTATTAATTACCGCAGATGAAAAATCCACTTGTTGCCTCCTAGCCATGATCAAATTTTTTTCTTCTGCAGGCAAGTTAGCATAGAACTCTATCACCACAGAAACAACTAAAACAGCAGAGAAGCAATAATATCTTTCCCAATTCCTTCTTGTAATCATCTCTTCAATTTCGTCTGCTGACTTACTAAAAACTCGCTCTGGAATCAATTTTAGTGTTGCAAGTGCATCAACGTAACGATTCACCACTTTGGAACAGACAAATTTGTGACAATCAAAATTTTCTTTTCCTTTCAATCGTTTTCACTTTGGGGCCATCTCTAAAAATTCACCATAAATTCCAAATTTAAACTAAACTTATTAATTTAACTTCCAAAGGCAAATTCTACTAAATCCAAGCAATTTTTTATGCTTTTCTCAATTTTTTACCATGAATAGGATTTCTAAATTTTCCAAAAAATGTACTCAAAATACATGGTGAAAATAAAAAATTTTTACTTAGGAGTAGTAATCATACCTTAAGGAACTCAAATCCAACAAGTTTCGACGAAATCAGCTCTAAAATGATCAAAATTTTGCTGTCATAGGCTCCTATTTTGCGAAACTGAGAGGTTGAAGGTGATGAGGATGTTAAAAATGGAAAATTTCAGGTTTTTAACTGCTGAAAATGGGTTTTCACGAACCAGTGCCTATGCATGTGGCATATGGCGCTTAGCAGCGAAATGTGGCGCTTATGCGCCCTCGGTTTGGCGCTTAGGCGCTAGAGCCCAAATTTTGACAATTAAGTTAATTCCATCAAAAATATGAGTTTATAACTTTTAATCACTTCAAATAATTATTTCTCCCTATAAACTCTTCTAATACTCCAAAAGTACACAAAAAATTCAAATGATTCCACATAAATTTTCACACAAACACAAACTTATATTAATAAAAAACTATACTTAACACAAACTACAAATTTCTATTCAAACACTTTGGATGAAATTCTCCAAATACATAAGTTCAAACACGTGTAATTAAACACTAACTTACACCATTGAGATGTAACAAACATATGTAAAGTGCAACAAACACAAATATTGATTAAAATAACACTTAAAACACTAAACACACATAATCAAACCACAACACCACACATAATTTAATTCAAATCTCCATTAGGTGGAATATATCCAGAACCACCATTAGTTCCATTTAACCCATCTAAAATGTAAATCTGATAAAACGGGTGATGATTAAAAGCTTGTACATCTTCTTCTTTTATCCATTTGTTCTTGAGATTCATTGCTCTATTTGCTTCTTCCACATGACTTGTATGACTCAATTTCATTTTGAGTTGTCATTCTATGTGCGCTAATTGAGCATTAATTTTATTTACCTTTACATCGATAGCCTCCACATCAGCCTCAATCTTTGTAATCCTTTCTGGTATTCCTTAGATGCTTGTTGACCTCATTTTTGATGAGGTCTTCTCTTCTTCTATTTAGTACTTAGGATCTAGCCTTAGGCTTTTCCTTTGACTATCCTAGAGAATTAGAATTGGGACCCACCACTTAGAAATTCAAACCACTTCTTAACTCCCTGCAAACTCCACAAACTTGACAATAGACCCCTAATCACCTAGAGGGTTGAAATCAAATGTGGAAGTTTAAAGGATGAGTTCCTATAGGACTCTTTGGCCTTAGGACTGCCCTGGGTGGCCTGGTCTGGTAAAGGGATGACTTACACACACACACTACACCTTTACACTACACTTTCACACACATTCTAAAAACACACCCATACCTAATTTGACCTCCTGACTCATGAAGGTGATTCACATGGATGGTCCTTAACCCCTAAGCCCTTGGCTAAGAGGGTTAGGAACAACATAGTGAATGCCTCAAATGAGTCCCTTCATGGCTCATGTGGGCTTGATATGGCTTCATGGCTCAACCAAAATGATTTCATTCTACTTACATTCACCCAATCTTCAATTTTCCAAATTTTCAATTTTTGACCCCCGGGACCCTCCACCAGCCTAGCCTACCCAAAGCCCTTGAAATTACCCAAATTTTTCAAAATTTCCAAATCACCCAAAATTCCCAAAAATTAACCTTGAACATTTTCTCACCAATCAAGTTGATCATCCATAGCCAAAAATACTAAAAATTCCAAAAATACCTCCCAATACCCTCCAAATACCCAAAATACCCCTCTTGACCCAAAAATCCAAAAATTCAGAAAATTCCCAGAAAATTCAAAAAAATCCCAAATATTCCCAATTTCATTTTGTCCAACTACACCATGGGCCAATTGTGTCAATTTACCCCACGTTTGTCAAAATCCCCAATTTGACCCATTTTAACCCAAAGTGAACCCAATGTCAAACCAAACCTACCCAATTGACCCAAATTCTGGTCCAATTCAATTCTAAACTTCAATTTAACATTCCCAACACCAATATAGACCAGATCCAAGTCCAATTTGATTGACATTTGAATCTAATTTCACTTTTGGCCTTAAAGCCCAATTTGGACCCATGACCCAAACTTAGCCCAAACTAACCCAATTCAACTTCAATTAACCCTAAACCTTTTCTAAACCATCCCTAACATCCCCACAAACAAAACACTAACATGATTTACCCAAAATTTAGACCCAAACCCCACTCAAATTCAACCCAAAGCTAAAAGGCCCAATTTTGACCTAAACCCAAACCTAACCCAGAATAAGCCCAAACCCCAAAATCAAAACCCAACCAAAGCCAAAATCTCTTTGAAACACTCCCATAAACATTTCCCAACATTTATTTTACATCAATTTCAACCCTAGCCCAACATTGGCCCAAGTTAGCCCAATTTGACCTACATTGGCCCATTTACCAAAGAGGTCCAAATCCAACCCAATTCAAGCCCAAACCACTTCAAATTTATTCCAAATCATTCATGAAACATTCCTAAATTAAATTCAACACTTATTGGATCCAATCCTTCACAAAATTCTCATCCTAAAATTTGTTTTTAAATCTAAAGGCCCACTCTCTAAACCATCTTGAAAGCCCATCCAAAGTGAAATCCAAAAGCCCAAAGCCCACATGACAATTCCTTCTCATCATCCCTTTAATTGGGATCAATTCCTAAGTTCCAAATCAATCATCAAATCAACCTAAATCAAGCACCATCTAAATTTTTCACTAAATTTCCAACATATCCAAATTCCTTTTTCATATAAATGGATCCACTTTTCCTAAGTCAAGGATGAGCCAAATTAAGCCACATGCAAGCCATGGACAAGCCACATGAAGCCATGGAAGGTTTGACATGTGACCAAGCCATTAATGGCAAAAGGAGGGCCCCCTTTCCTAATCCTTCATTAAACCTTTTTGACCATAAGCATGTCACCCATTAAACCATGCTTAGCCACCTCACCATGGATGGAGACTTCACCACCCCATGGCAGCTGACCCAAGTGACTCTTTTCAGCCCAAAACCAGGCCTTGGGTGGTGCACCTAGCCCAAAAGGATGGGTTGACCCAAATCAAGCCAAAGTGGCCTCTCCCCCATACCATTTTAGTCCAAGCACTTTACACATGTCCATGGCCAATTGATTGCACAAACCTCCAGCCCTGACCCACTTGGACCTGAGGGTGACCCATGCTCGCGGCGCACCGCCTGGGTCGCCTGAAAAAACCACACCCGAGAGCTCACATGTGAGCCAACATTGAAATTCTCCCTTTCTGAGCTGCCCCATGCCCAATGGCCACCATGGCTATTCTTCTCCTCACCAGAGCAGCTGATCCCAAGCCCTAACTCCCCCTGAGAGAGCTTCCAGCCAGCTCTATTTAAACCCCACCTCTCTCAGCCATGGGAGAGTTGTTGAACTAACCTTAAGGAAACTCTGCCAAAATCACTCCAGACTCTCTCCACACCTAGAGCATTTGATCCCCACTGTCCTCCTGCCGTAATCCCCACTAATTGAGCTCAATTTTGGAGCTCAATTCTCAGGCTAGAACAGGACCTTCCCAAATCCTTCACCAAAGTCAAATTAAACTCACCTACACCTACACAAGGTTAAGAGGATAAGTTCCCCAGTGAAAGCCCCCTCTCCAGACCACCCATTTGTTCCAAACTCCAAGCTTTGTAATCGGCTGTGGTCGAAATCATACCTGAACAATTCACCAGGCCAGGAGACTTCATCTGGAGCTTGTTTAAACTCAGTCGAAGGTGACACAACCCTCAGATTGAAGCCACACTTCTCTGAGCTAAGGTATGAGCTAACTCTTTATCCCGAGCTTCTAGAGATTCTCCATTTCAAATACCTTAATTTCAATGCATGATCACCGTTAGATGTATTCGTCTCTTCAAGACGAATCCATAGAGCACAAGAACACGAAAATTTGTTAAGTATTGAGTGAAATATTAAGGATTTAGTGTGGACGGTTCTCGGGCTGGGAAGCTTGGGGACGATGAACGGATGTCGTTCATTTAATACATGTGCGGACAGACGGCCAGGATCGCGTCGGATGAGGAGACGGAACGATACAGCGGGCCCCTGGAGCACTGAGTCGGATGGCGGCACCGAATCAGAACACGCCGCGTGGCCTTTCGGAGACGCCGAGGTTGAGTCAGCGCCGCGTGGATAAGTAGAAAAATAGGTTATTTTTCTATTTATTTAATTCCCTAAACTTCAAAAATGCATAACTTTGTGTAGGAAAATCGGAAAAATAAAATAAAAATACCCTCTTGCTCGGTGAACGAGAGGAAAATAATGTGGAAAAGAAATCATTTAATTTCATTAAGTATTTTATTTTTTATAATTTATTTACTCTCTCGCACATTTTCAATTCTCCATGCATGTATACAATTCACCATGGCATGAGACCATAGGGCTTTTGAAGCCTCTGAATTTGGGAACATTCCCTAAATTTTCCAAAGTCAGAGGCCATCCCTATGAAGAGTTATTGATTTTTCAACTCTAGGTTGCTAGTTTGAGTATTTTAATTCCATTAATTAGCATATTGTGAAATAAATTCTGGGAAAATTTGGTGATGTTTATTATGACCAGAGGAACCTAGGAAAAATAGGTTTTGAATTAATCTACTTGGAATAACCCTAATTGGCTTAAACACCCAAAATAGGTCCTTAATTAATTAGAGCTAATCATACATCAAATTGACTTGAAATCAATTCTCCACTGACCTTTAGGATCAGAGGAACCCATCATAAAAATTTAAAGTCAATTGGACTTGGTTAGCCCTACTAAATGGGTTGATTAAGCCATTTAGCCAAATTAAACTTTAAAAATTCATAACTTTCAAAATACTTTTCAAAAATTCACTAAATTGGTTTTGGAGCCTCTCTGATATCAGGGGAATTTAAGAAAAATAAAATTGCAATTTTCTAAAAAAGTTGATTTTTTGCATTATTTTAATATTTTAATAATTAAAAAATAATAAAAATCACAAAAATAATAAAATTCACCAAATGTCACATTTTGAATTTTATTCACTTGGGAACAAACCCCATATTTTTCTTAAGTCTCTATAATTTGATATTAAATTTTAAAGTCCTAAGGTAATTTTAAAATTAAAAAAATGTATATTTTTAGCATTTCCACTAAAATAATTCTAATAAATCAAAGAGAAAATCAGAAAATTATAAAAATTGATTATCTAATTTCCTTGATATCAGAGAGATTTTTGAAAAATATAAAATTCATTTTTCAACCTTTATTTTATTTTTAAATTAATTAATACTCCAAAATTCAAAATATTTATAATAAAAATAATATAATTCAAAAAATCACCAAAATTGGTCCAAGTGATCCTCTGGTCATTAGGAATGTTCCATAATTTTCTTAATTACAGAAACTTTCCCTTGGTCATATTATTAAATTTTCCTTGGAAATCCCTATTTTCCACCAAAAATAATTACATAAATAAATTAAATACAGAAAAATCACATTTTCTCCTCTCATGCCTTTATTGACATATGAGTGAAGTCACATAAAAATTTCAAGTTCATTTAATCTCAATTTAGTGAGTTATGAAATTATTATGCTTGAAGGGTAAAATGGTAATTAAAATTTTAACATTTAATTAAAACTTTAGGCTTAATAAAATTAAAGAGTAAAGTATTTGATCCTATTCTGATTTGGATGATTGAAATTTGAATAATAAGGGTAGAAACCTATTAAGCAATTTAAAAATAATTGAAATAAACCTTAATTAAATAATTGATTAAATTTGGAAGAATAATAAAATTGGAATTATTAAAATAGGGATATTATTAGGAAGAGATTTGTTCTTTAATTTAAGGATCCCTACATTAATTATCTCAATAATATTTAATTCCTAATTAAAATGATAATCCAAATTTAAGACATAAAATGCTAAAAGACTTAATCATTAAATTAAATTAAAGTTAAATTATTTAAATCAAATCCTTTTAAAATTTCTATTAAATTAATACTTTAATAATTAAAATTAAATCATCTTTAAAACAAAAAAAATAAAATATTAAATTAAAATTAAAAATAAAATTAAATTAAATTAAATTAAAACATATTAAATTAAATTAAATTAAACTAAATTAAATTAAATTAAATTAAATCAAATTAAATTAAAATTAAATCAAATTAAATTAAATTAAATTAAATCGTATCAAATCAAATTAAATTGAATTAAATTAAATTAAATAATAGAATCAAGTTAAAATTAAAATTAGATTAAATTAAATTAAAATTAAAACTAAACCAAATTAAATTAAATTAAAGTTAAATTAAATTGAATTAAAAATAACATCACCTAAGACATAAAGAAATTCAAAAATAAATATAAAGCAACTTGAACACTATTCCAAATTTAAACCCGTTAATCGAAATTAAATTAAATCACAAACCATTTGAACATCAATTTGCCCTCAAAAGCTTTTGTTGTCATAACTCCTAAATAGAACGTTACGTGAAATGTTATTTCCCTCATAGGATATTCAAATGTCCTAGTTCACTGAGTAAGGTAACAACAATACTTGAATTCCCGGACGATTAATTCATTTGTATGATTAAATTCATTTGGACTTAAAACAATTCTAGCAATATTGAAAAGATGTTTAAGATTCTTCTTAAACACTTTCTCAATATGATAGGATGTTTATGAGAACAACTGAACTTAATTGTTCTTTGATGAAGAAAATCGTCCTTAAACCAAAACACAAGAACCTAGACGTCATAGGAGATGACTAGCTATAGGAGTAGGACCTTGGTAGAAAACCATAACCCTTCCCTTACCTTTACCTAGGAACTTGCTTTAAATACTTAAATATTATAATTGTGTTTTAAGTGCAGCTTGGGATGACGGGAAGACCCTCCAGGTACGCTTTTATTTTATTGCAATTTACCTTATTGCAATTTATTTAATCACATCGCACTTACTTTTCTTGCATGATAAACAACTGTTGCATGAAAACCCACACTTTTAGGATAGTCCCTAAAACTGAAACCAAAACTAAATTAAAAGTCATTGCAAGATAAAATTCACCACCACAACATTTCAAAATATAAAACAACTCAAAATTTAATCACAAATAGAACACAAAACTGCAATTACAACTAAATTAAAACGTCTTGTTGGATGATCGGGAATACCTCGGATGATGTAACATACGTGTTGCTAACGGGATTTCCCACGGTCTAAATGAAAGTGTGGAACTCATTTAGTTTAGTTTAGCAAATTCATCTAGACTAAGTGAATCAGATTAAAATAACGATGCCGGAAGGATGGAACTGTGGGATCTTAACCGGTGTTGTTATAATTAACTTTAAGATTTGTTTTAATTAAAACATAAAAAACACTTGGAAATTAAGAATCTCTCTAAACCAAAACACTTCTCTCATCCTTTGATTTATGACTTCTAAAACTAAACCTCTGCAACAAGGAGCTCGGAGCATGGTGGGCAAGACAACCATCGTCATCGACGAAACTCCGAGTCTACTTCGACAAAACTTTCTTAGAATTAAATAACCAAGCCATAGGACTTCGAGGTAGTTTGCCTAATGCAACATAAATCCTCAACCTTTTGTTAGGCATTTGCATTGCAAATTAAGCCCTAACCGGTTTTAGGATTCCCAGGAAGTCGTCCGATACGACATAAACCCTCACATCTTCCAGGCTATTTGTACGATTTTATCATACAAATATAAGTCCAAATTAATTAAAATTGGAAAGATTGAAATATCAGATAATATTAGGATTTTCTTAAACTCGAAGCCAAACAATAGGATAGTTTGGGAAGTTGCCAAGATTCCTCTTGGATCCTCAACTTCCCCTACTCCTCTTCCTTTGGACTCCTAAAATAAACTGTTCCAAATTTGAGCTATTCCCTATTGAAATTTCCAAAATCCAATTGTTTGAAAACCTTAAACTTTGAAATTCTTGAGAGCAGAACAATTGATTATTATTAAGAGTTTTCTTAGGTGATTCCCATCACTTAAGATGTAATTAACTATAGGGGCTTGCCCTTATAGGGAATTTTAAGAACCCAGGTAATATAAACCCTGTTTAATGCTTTCATATTAAGCAGAGGAATTTGTCGGCTTATAAAATTGGTTCGCAGACCAAACGGATGTCACAAATCTTCTAGTTTATTTAATCGAGCCCCATCACCAAACAATGTGTCTATTCTTCGAGATAGATACACAGTTTGTGATGCGATGCTCGTTTATATAAACTATTCGAGATGTGAGATCAGCTTGATTTCATATCTTAAAATTTTCAAATTTAAAATTATTTTCAAAATCAAATACTACTTTTCAAATTATTTATTTAAATTAAATTAAAAATTCGCCGTCAATTTCTGTTAGGCGACCCCCTTTTTTTAAAATAAAACACACAACCTAAAAATAATGCCGACAATTTCTGGCTACTCCGCTGGGGAAAATTCCTCTCTCCATTTTAATCAGACAATTCTGCTTTCAAAAAATCGGTAGTGTATCCATGTTTCTAGTGGATCAAAATACCCTTCTTTTCATTGGAATACTATGTTCATTTCTACCTTGAACAAGTATAGCCAACATTCTCTCGGATTTAGGAGCCACTGTTTAGACACCCCTAAACAGAGAGGTTCCGAGATCCTTTTACCTCATTTCTGAGGTGGGGTGGACCCCCAATAGGTATTAGTTTAGGAGCGATCTTGCGGGCCGAGAAGTTTCTATAGGACTTTCTCTTCCTTTTCCAGTTCCTAATCAATTCCTTTTACCCTTCCTACAACTCTCCTTCTTTTAATAATTCTCCTTCCTAACGAACAAATCTTTTCGAAAAAAGACAATTTTCATTTAATACCACAAATACACTAAGGTAAATAGAAATGTGTTCAGACTCTTTCTTTTTCGTCATAAGTTGTACGATGAGAAGAAACACGATTCGGGGACTAACACTTGGAATCTGCCCTGCAGAAATGGAAGCCCCAAAACTGATCTTCTCCTTCGTCAACGGACCTGGACTCCGGCCGTGTTCGAGGACGAACCGCCCGATAATGGAATTATTCGATTCGGACAAGGATTCGGGGACACCGACATCAAAATCCCCGACGTCACTCTCTTTTCACTCACAAGCAAAGTACCGAAACTAAGAAGCCGTTGATTGAGTTTAACCTCGAGTTAACTCATGAATTCCCTCCTCTCGCAAACGATTCCAATCGAGAGGAGTACCGATGTTCGCGAAGGATCCGTTGTTGCTACCCCCGCCTGGTCTAGTTGTCTCCGCACCTACCCCAGCTCCGCCGGACTAAAGGGAAAGGAAATTCGGAACTATGATGAACTCGTTACCGTGGAGGGTACAGATCTTCCCGTGAAACCTTCGTTTTTGAAATCGGGTCCAGCTCGAGAATTCCATCGCCGACACGGACTCGGAGAAGGAACGAAGTAGAAGGATTGCTAGAGAAGCCGGAGGCCGCCGAAGTTGCTTTCCTAGAAGAAATCCCAAAACTGCTCGAGTATACACCGCTGCCTGAATACATACCACTTTTGGGAGGAAGCAGGTTCCATCCCCTCTCCGCCGCAGAGGATGAAGAAAATGTTCGCAAGATTGTTGCCGCATTGCCTCAGCCCGTATATTACAACGATAGCCGTAAGAAAAGGGCTAGAATTACGTCATTTGCTCGACTGCAAAACTTGATAGAGAATTTAGAAAAGAAAGAAAAATGCCCTGTGTCAGAGATTTTAATAAGGATATGGCGGGTGTCAGCCAAGTCCCGTCTTGGGCCGCGAGTAGAACCTGCTATCGCTGTGGAAAAGCCGAATAAGAGAATGAAAGCTAGTCCGCCTGTCGTTGTTTCAGGACTACAAATTAGGGAGGATACCACCTTCCAGCATTTGGCTGACAGACCATCCGGTCCCGTACCTTCCGCTGCTAGAAAGATGGTATGGCGTCCCACTACCGGGACAATTAAGATTGAAACAACAACCTGAGAAAGAAAGTCTCGTCAGGAGACTTGAGTCCGAAGAAAGTGCTACCGCAGTAAAGGGGACTCATGAGAAGGAAACCCGACAGTTATCACATGACAACTGCAAGGATGTACAGAAAAGACCACTAGAAGATACTATGGAAGAGCTAATAACTGATATTCGGCGATTAGCAAGAGAAAGAGAAGAGAAATTCAGAGATGAAGTTGACTCGTCAGAGTTCATGGATGATGAATATACAGAAATTAACATGGTTGAAACACGAGCTTCGTCGACTTCACAAGGTGCCCCCGCAGCTGCAGAAAGAGAGCAGCCGGAAGTAATGAGGAGGCAGCTTCAAGAGAAAGATGATACGATCGCCAAAATCGCAAAAAGGATGGAAGAGATGGTTGTAGCCCTAGCCACTCTCCAGAGTCAAGTTCAACTCCAAAGAGAAACACCCCTAGAAGTCATTCACATTGTAGACGGAGGAAAGGAGATTACATCCATCAATGGGGATGATCAATTAAAAAAGGATGCAACACAAAGCATGATTTCGGAAAAGGATATTAAGAGCGTGGTGGAACAGCAGGTGCAAGAAGCCTTGGCACAATCAAAGAGCGGGACATCCATTCGGACGGATAGACCTTACCCTGAATAATTTGACGTTGTCCAATATCCGAAAGGCTTTGTACCACCTCTGTTCAATACCTTTGATGGAACCGGAAACCCTCGGCAGCATGTTGCACATTTTCGTGCCAATTATTGCAATGCCGGTGGAAGTGATGCCTTACTCTTCAGACAATTTGTCAGCAGCCTATCAGGGATCGCCTTTGATTGGTATGCAGAATTACCGAACTATTCGGTGAAGACATTTTCAGAACTAGAGAACCTCTTCATCAAGCGATTTGTCGGAGCTCGGCACCACATCACTATAGGTGATTTAGTGGTAGAGAAGCGAAACCCAACGAAACCTTGGTGGACTACATACTTCGATGGAGGAACCTAAGTATGAAGTGTGAGCCACAACTACAAGAACAGCATGCAGTCGGCATTTTACTTAAGAGCATTCATGGCCCGATAGCACTTCTCCTCAAGGGATTTACTATTAAGACTTTCGAGAAGTTGTTAAGCAAGGCCGAAAGCTTGCAAGAGGAGGCAAAGCAATTAAGTTTCACCGACAAAACAGACAAACGAAGCCCGTGAAAACTTTTGAAAAGAAGTCCGGGATCGTTGCAACGATCGATAAAGGCAAGCAACCGATACAAATATCGTCAGAACGGCCGCAACAACCTCAACAGAATTTCCAGCAACCCCGACCCGGCCATCGCTCATCTCAACAAGTATGAACAACCGCCTCGTCCGCAGCAGTAAGTTAAGGGAGCTTCGAGCGAGGAGTATCCGTTCAAGAATGAGGCAGTGCCGAAAATGTTCCGCAGTCTGATGAAGAATCCAGATTTCCAACTGCCAGAGCCCAAGAGACCAGAAGAAGTCAACAAGAAAGGTGATCCCAACTTTTGCCCTTACCACCGGATGCTTGGGCATAAGATAGAAGATTGTATTACCTTCAAAAGTTGGCTCAACGACAATATTCAGAAAGGGAATATAACGATCCCGAAGGAGTACATGAAGGAACCCCAGAAAGGAGGTTCCGTCAATGTTATCTCGACGGATCTCATTGTTCCAATAGATCCCAATGCGACTAATGATGGATGGACTACCGCTTGGACAAAGTCTTCGAAGAAGATTTTGGATCACATCCAAACCACTTCGGTGCGAGCCTCAATTCAGAGTTCGAAACCTGTCAAGTCGGCACTATCACTTGTGATAGAAGAACCAACTCAATAAGAGACGATGGAAGAGAAGAAGAAAATCGACGAAGAAGAGAAGACCGAGGCTCTTAAGGCTAGACTAGGGGCTGCTTATCCTAGGATAGTTGTTTCTGATTCGGGGGAGAAATCTCTCGAACCTCTGACTCTGTATGATTATCTGCTCACTCCGGTGGGATCTAATAATGATAAGGGTTATGGCGTTGGCTATGTTTTGACTGTTTCTAGCGATTACGTAACTAGCGACAATCTGGACATCGATTCCGATACAAATGACAATTCTCAAATCATACACAATCTCGACAATCACAATGACAAAGAAGACATCCACCAAGGAGGCTACGAGAGTTCAACAAGCAATGAATCTATTTGCGAGTTTCGAGGAGCTCCGAATCACAATAGAGTTAGAGCCTTCGCACTCCGAAGCTAATCCAAAAGAACCCGTCATTCGATTCGGGAGGAGACACCGGCAAACTCAATACTAGATTCGAAGAAATTACGAAGTCAACTTAAGAAGTGGAAGAGTTCTACCTCCGAGAATGGGTCCAAAGGACAAAGGAAAGCAGGTGGTTGTTCAGGAAGAACCAACCCCGGCAGAAGAAATACCCATTCGGGAGGAAATTGTGACACATGAAAATAAAGTGGACTACAACGTGCTAGCCCATCTTAGGAAACTACTGGCAAAACTGAGCATCTACGACGCTCTAATCTTATCAAAGGAGATGAGAGAAGCTCTGATCAAGGCCTTACTTGACCCAAAAATTTGCTTAGCTCAAATGACCGGAGATTCCTTAGATGAGGTTTGTTCGTTAAAAGGAACAGCGAGGTGTCACCTTCACGGACAATGACCTACTACTTGGGACGACAGACCACAACCGACCGTTGTACATTTCAGCTACAATAGGGAAGTTTACAATCTCCGGAAGTATTGGTGGATCCAGGAGCATCAATCAACATAATGAATCTTCGAACGCTAGCATATTTGGAAATTGATGCTCGCGAGCTTGAAGCAGAACAAAATGTTATTAAGAGGATTCAACCGAGAAAGGAGAAAGAGCCCTCGGATCAATAACACTCGCTAATGAAAACCGGTGACTTAGCAAAGACAACCGCAAAATTTCACATAATTGATTCGGAAAAGTCATTCAACACTCTCATCGGGCCGACCATGGATACATGAAAATAGGATGGTACCATCATCCCTACACCAGTGCATCAAATACTACGATGGAGGGGAACAGTGCATCAAAGGTGACTTACAACCATTCTCCATACATAAAATTGGAATCCATGAAGATGCAGCTTATTATGCACCTCCGAAGAAAACAATTTTCTCCAGAGATACCATAACGAATGAAGCAAAGGAAATTCGGGATGACGAAGAACCTGAAGTTCTAGTCCAACAGTCACTCACCACTCCCTTACGGCGAGATGGTGAAGGTTTCTCCACAACTAGCATCCGAGGTCGAGGCCGGGTACGAGGTCGTGGCAGAGACATTAGGACAGTTGGACAGAGGAAACCAGCCATCAATGTTGATTGGGAAGACAGTTCTGAAGAAGAAAAAGAGATCAAACAAGAAGCGGAGACAATAAGTCGGAAGAAGCCGCAATTCAGGATCCCGCTCGAAGATGAAAAGAATGAAGAATATAAATCGATGTACGAGAAGATTAACCACTATGTACATACTATGACCCCGACCCCGATCCATTCTAATAAGATCGAGGGTATGGTGGTCAAAGAGGTACGTAGCGGCGGTGCAAAGCCAATCAAATTCTACCGTGGTGCTCCTTCCTCCAAAACCGAAAATAATGTACAATTTGAAGATGTCACTTCATCGGAATTAATGGAATTACCTTTGAGTGGTACTCTCCCTCGTGTTCAAAATATAATTCAGCGTGGTTTCTTACCTCGACAATGGACAAAAGGTCAATCACAACATTTTGAAAAATTATGGAATAACTCCGGTCGTCCACCCAATTCAAAGCATGGTCTCGGATTCGGCACGAGTAGGATCGACTGATGATACCGAACTTTGCTTGGTTGTCACTTGCGAGTCTAATGAAAACCGCATGGAAACTACGAAGAATTTGAAGATTTACAAATTGGAGACGCTCCACCAGAATTCGAAGAAGAGATTAAATCTACAATAGATGAGTTAACGGATGTTAACTTAGGTACTAGCGAAGAGCCTAGACCTACCTTTGTTAGCTCCTTACTCAATAAAGAAGATTACGAAGAAATAATCAAGTTATTAATGGAATTTAAAGACTTTTTTGCTTGGAGCTACGATGAGATGCGAGGTTTAGCTCAAGAGGTCGCGATCCATAAGCTAGGAGTGGATCCTACTTCTGTCCGGCCGGACAAGGTCCTAGAAGAATGCGTCTAGAAATCGAACAACAAGTCATAGCTGAAGTTAAAAAGCTAATAGACGCTAAATTTGTCCGTGAAGAAAAATACCCAACTTGGCTAGCCAATGTGGTACCAGTCAGAAAGAAGAATGGTTAGATCAGAATTTGTGTGGATTTCAGAGATTTGAACAAGGCATGTCCAAAAGATGAATTCCCTCTACCGATCCCAGAATTAATGATCGACATTGCTTCGACACAAGAAATATTCTCATTCATGGATGGATCTTCAGGATACAACCGGATAAAAATGGCTCCGGAAGATGAAAAACTTAGAGCATTCAGAACGCCGATTGGAGTATATTGCTACACAAGTTGATGCCATTCGGATCGAAGAACGCAGGAGCAACATACCGCAGAGCGATGACAAGAATTTTTGATGATCTCATCCACAATCAAGTCGAATGCTATGTGGACGATGTGGTCATCAAAAGCAAAGTAAAGGACAACCACCTATATGATTTGAGAATTGTTTTCGAACGATTAAGTCAATTTAATCTTAAGATGAATCCCTTAAAATTATTAGGATTCGTTGTCCGACATCGTGGAATTGAAATCGACCCGGAAAAGATTAAAGCTATCTTAGAAATGCCGCCTCCCAAAACCTTAAAGCAACTACGATCTTTTCAAGGGAAGCTGGCATATCTTCAACACTTTATCTCAAACTTGTCAGGTAGGTGTCAGCCTTTCTCGGCATTAGTTAAAAAGGACGCCAAATTTATTTGGGAAGAAAAATGCCAGAAGGCCTTTGAGGACATTAAGCAATATTTAATGACACCTCCTGTTTTAGCAGCCCCAGTCTCAGGTAGACCGCTAGTACTTTATACCGCGGCTTTAGACGACTCTCTCGGAACCCTGTTAGCCCAGGTCAATGATGAGGGTAAAGAAAATGCTCTTTACTACCTAAGCCGTCGTTTACTTCCGACAGAAATAAGGTATCCCGCAATTGAAAAGCATTGTTTGGCCCTGATCTTCACCGCTCAAAAGCTCAGGCACTACATGCTTTCTCATAAGGTCAACCTAATCTCGAAATTTAATCCATTGCAATACTTGATGACTCATCCAACGCTTTTTGGCAGACTTGCAAGATGGTCAATGATATTATTGCAATTTGATATAACTTTCGTGCCTCTTTATGCCGTAAAGGGACAAGTCTTAGCAGACTTCCTCGCTGCACACCCTTTGCCGGCAAAATCTCCTCTTAATGACGATTTGCCAGATGAACAAATAATGAGCCTAGAAGACCCTGATGATCGACGTTGGGAATTATATTTCGATGGAGCATCTTCAGCACACAAAGACGAAGAATCGCGAGTGATAGTGCCCGGTAAGGCGAGGATCGGATTAATCTTTATAACACCTGGAGCGAGGGATGTTAAGATACTCCTACCACTTGACGAGCCATGTAAAAACAACGAAGCGTAATACAAAGCCCTCATAACGGACTCGGAATTAACTATTCAAATGGGGATAACGGACATCAACATCTAAGGGGATTCGCAGTTAATCATTCAACAGATCACCGGACAGTACAAAATTTTAAAGCCAAGACTCGAGCAATACTTCCAGTATGCCATACAGTTGTTGGAACAGATTCCGAATGTGACGATCTACAAAATTCCCAGGAAAGAAAACGCTTTAGCAGATGTGCTAGCCCGTCTCGCAAAAGAATTTGCCTGCTTGCAAGATGAATCAGTGGAAGTGTCAGTTCACGGACGTCAGGTCCTATCACAGCTCGACATAGACACAATACACAAATCAGAAAAGAAGAAGAATCAGCTGTAACGAAGTGACGTGAAAACACGAAGATTGGCGATAGCCATTAATGGACTACTCCGCAAACAGGAAAACTACCGGACGATAGGTCGTTAGCCCATCGGATCAAGAAAAGAACTCTGTCCTATGCATTACTTAAACAACACGTTATACGAAGGTCTTTCAATCAAATGTGGCTAAGATGCCTAAGCGGGTCCGAGGCCCGTGAAATTGTTAAAGAGGTGCATTCGGGACTCCGTGGCGCTCACCGGTCGGGTCCAAAGATGAAAATGAAAATTAAAAGACTAGGGTACTTATTGGCCCTCGATAATGACCGACTCGCATGAAAATCACCAAGAGCCGTCACCAATGCCGAGTGCACGGAGTGGTTCTACACCAACCTCCAAATTTGCTACATCCGACAATTGCGTCGTGGCCATTTGAATGTTGGGGCACGGATATAGTGGGTCCAATAGAACCACCATCTTCAAAAGGACATCGCTTCATTCTTGCGGCTACAGATTACTTTTCCAAGTGGGCAGAGGCGGTTCCACTCAGAGAAGTGAAAGCACACCACGTGCTACAGGTTTTCAAGAACCAAGTTGTCTACCATTTCGGAGTGCCGCGCAGGATCATCTCAGATAATGGGTTAGCATTCAGAAGCACACAAATCAACAATTTTGTCAGGAGACACGGAATCGACTGGCGATATTCAACAATTTACTACCCAAGAGCAAACGGCCTAGCTGAGGCTTTTAATAAAACTCTCGTTCAAATTTTAAAGAAAACCTTGGACGATAATAAGAGAAATTGGAACGAGAAGTTATTAGAAGCCTTATGGGCCTACCGGACAACCTTCAGAACTCCTACTCAAGCTACACCTTACGCTCTGGTGTATGGGTCCGAGGCGATGTTACCCTTAGAGGTCCAAGCCTTCCTTCACTCGGAATCGCGAGTCGCAAACAAAATCACGACAGAAGAGAATGTCAAATTACGACTAGAAGAATTGGAAAGCCCGGAAGGGAAAAGACTTGCAGCCGCAACGAATTTAGATCTATACCAAGCCAAGATGGTTCAAGCCCACGACGGACCGGGTCCGCCCAAGAACCTTCAAAGTTGGTGACTTAGTTCTCGTTCTCAAGAGACCTATCCTTGCACACTGCAAGATAGGAGGAAAATTTGAACCCACTTGGGAAGGGCCGTTTGTGGTTGAAGCAGTATACTCAGGAGGCTCCTACCAGCTAGTGAATTGCCAAAGAGAATGGCATATGCTTCCGATCAACGGACGATACTTGAAAAAGTATTACGCTACCTGATGTTTCGAAGGAATGAATTCTTCATCCCTAGAAGCACGGGCGAAGTAGTTACTTATGACTGGGTCCGAACCCAAAAATAATAAAAAATGTGCTAAAATAAATAAAATCATGATAATAAAGTTTTCCTTGTTTTCTCTTCCATATCAAAATCTCTTTCCCGATCTTATCCCACTTCATTCCTCGTTAAATTTAAAAATACAAAAAAGTAATAAAAAACTGTCTTTAATAAACATTTTCTTAATGTTCTTGTTCTTAGTACAGCCCCTGATCCTTTTCCTTGTCTTTTTGCAGGGAAATGTTGAACGGGCGGTTGGTCCTGAACTTTAGAAATGACGTAAGCTTTGCACTCGACGAAAAGAGGGTGAAAGATGGAGCGATAATAGAGATTAACTCAGACTTCGCACCAGCAGGCCTGCAATACGAGGAAAGTGACCGGGTCCCGGCTGACCGAGAGGAACCGCCCAGTCGGACAGGATTGAAAGTGGGTGGCCCAAGCCACCAATCCGAGCGAGCAAGAAAAGGAAAACAAACACCGAAGAAGACAAGAGAATCAAGTCCGTAATCGCTACGACGGAAGCGAGCTTGTCGCCGCCGCGCCCACAGAAATTCAGGAAGTACGAAGAGCTACTCTCACAGCAACCCTGCGAAGAAATAAAAATCGCCGTATCCGCAAGATGTTAACTAAACTAGCAGCGGACGAGCGCGATGAGGCAGTTGCTACTGCTAGTGCATATACTTCAAGGACGCCGGTTCACCAGGAACCTGAAGGAATGAGGCCAGCTACGAGGATAACAGAAGAGACCAGGGAAATCTTAAGAAGAACAGAAGAAGGAAGGCTACAACGTCACCGGATAAAGCCACCGGCAATGCATAACCTTGTTGCGAAGCAACCCTGGAGGATGTCCCGACGGACACCATCCCCGAGGAGCCGAGGTATGTAAAAGAACGTGAAGGGATTGAGCCATATATCCCACAATACGTCACTGATGCCTCGCCATTTGCGGATTATTCCAGAATACGAGCTAGAAAGAATGCAGAATGTCGAGAAGCAAACTTTTGAATACTTCGAGAGAATCAGAGGCAGGAGGATCAATATACTAGAAGGCCTCGAGCTACATACAAACGTGT
This sequence comes from Papilionanthe hookeriana x Papilionanthe teres, assembly GCA_022702705.1. Classification (NCBI taxonomy): domain Eukaryota; kingdom Viridiplantae; phylum Streptophyta; class Magnoliopsida; order Asparagales; family Orchidaceae; genus Papilionanthe; species Papilionanthe hookeriana x Papilionanthe teres. The sequence continues at coordinate 171,630,612 of CM040424.1, forward strand.
TCTCAGAATACGAACAACAACAAATCGTGGACTGCATCCGGGATTTGAAAAGAATGGGCCGAGCGGGCCACCTAAGAGAAAACACTTACTTGGAACCCCGGAGATGGATGCCAGGGAAAGGTAGAATTACAATACAATGTGGATGCTGCTACAACTTTGCAAAAGACAGGAAGGGAAACCCACCAAGAATACTCCGTCATGGCAAGTTAGATCCAATGCCTTTAGTCATCAAAAGGATGGTAAAGAGAATGATAACATGGAGGGTACTGCCGGCAGATTGCATACCCAACAGTTGCATCATTAACATTTACAAGAAGGGTGACTGCATACCCCCGCACATAGATCACCACGACTTTGTCAGACCTTTCTGTACAATTTCTTTTCTGAACAAATGTAATATCATGTTTGGATCTGACCTTCGGATAGCAGGCCCAGATGAGTTCCGAGGGCCAGTAAAGATACCATTACCGGTAGGTTTTGTCATGATACTGAAGGGCAACGGAGCAGATGTCGCTAAACATTGCATACCGGGAGTACCAATGAAGCGGATCTCGGCTTACTTTCGAAGGATGGATGACAGGAAAGGACCTTCCTTACCACTTCCAGCCAGACCCGGAGCTAGAGAGCCTCCGTCCTTACGAGCTGTGAGTTACATGGAAAATATCACACCTCCAACGTACATCCATACGGCATCCTTGCCAAGGATGGCTTGGAAGGTGATGTTATTGACCATGCACCTCACTATTCAGACATGGATTTTTGACAGATGCCTTTTTGGATGGATCAACAAAGATCATACGCAGTCCGTTTTGAGTCTACATGGATTGTATGAGATGTATTCCTGATCGAGTTGTATGATGTATCTTCGACATGATTGGAATGAAAGTGACCATGTCAAATTTTGGCCTTCACCTCTTTTGTGCAAATTGACTGGGAAACACCATTAAAGTTAAATGAACTTCGAACAAACAACAGAAAAGAAAAAAAAAAGAATAAAAGAAAACTTTCCTTAAAAATCTAAAAAATGATGAACACCAAATTCACATGAACATTAAATGAATGATAAAATAAATTAGAATCGTTAAAAGACAAAGAAAATGAACATAAATTTCAAATCAAATCTCAATCAAAAATTCAAATTCAACTTTCCAAACTTCAAATCAAATCTCAATCAAAAATTCAAATTCAACCTTCCAGATCTCAAATCAAATCTCAATCAAATTCAAACTCAATCTTCCAAATCTGAAATCCAATCCGTTCTGCTCTCTCCTTTGTCTGAGATGGAAGCGGTCGATTCCATTGACATGGAGCCACGAGGTTTTCGATTCGAATTTAGTGGCAAGGAATTATATCCAATCCAAACCAGCAACTCTCAATCAACTCTTTTGAATGGGACATGTAGCATTTACATATTCCCTCCTAATTTGTTTCTTTCCACAAAAAAAAAATCTTTTACAACTTTCATGAAATTCTCGAAACACCAAAAATTCCACACTGCAAATCTTTACAAAATCAATTACTTCAAATTCAAATTCTTGGGGTTGAGGATTTTACATCCGAGACTGCATTGCTTTAGGATTCTTTCCCTATCGCAATGAAATACATCAAATTCAAATTCTTGGGGTTGAGGATTTTACATCCGAGACTGCATTGCTTTAGGATTTTTTCCCTATCGCAATGAAATACATCAAAATTCAAATTCTTGGGGTTGAGGATTTTACATCCGAGACTGCATTGCCTTAGGATTCTTTCCCTACCGCAATGAAATACATCAAATTCAAACTTTTGGGGTTGAGGATTTTACATCCGAGACTGCATTGCTTTAGGATTCTTTCCCTATCGCAATGAAATACATCAAAATTCAAATTCTTGGGGTTGAGGATTTTACATCCGAGACTGCATTGCTTTAGGATTCTTTCCCTATCGCAATGAAATACATCAAATTCAAATTCTTGGGGTTAAGGATTTTACATCCAAGACAGCATTGCTTTAGGATTCTTTCCCTATCGCAATGAAATACATCAAAATTCAAATTCTTTTGGTTGAGGATTTTACATCCGAGACTGCATTGCCTTAGGATTCTTTCCCTATCGCAATGAAATACATCAAATTCAAACTTTTGGGGTTGAGGATTTTACATCCGAGACTGCATTGCTTTAGGATTCTTTCCCTATCGCAATGAAATACATCAAAATTCAAATTCTTGGGGTTGAGGATTTTACATCCGAGACTGCATTGGTTTAGGATTCTTTCCTATCGCAATGAAATACATCAAATTCAAACTTTTGGGGTTGAGGATTTTACATTCGAGACTGCATTGCTTTAGGATTCTTTCCCTATCGCAATGAAATACATCAAAATTCAAATTCTTGGGGTTGAGGATTTTACATCCGAGACTGCATTGCTTTAGGATTCTTTCCCTATCGCAATGAAATACATCAAAATCAAATTCTTGAGGTTGAGGATTTTACATCCAAGACTGCATTGCTCTAGGATTCCTTCCCTATCGCAATGAAATACATCAAAATCAAACTCTTGAGGTTAAGGATTTTACATCCAATACCGCATTACTCTGAGATCTCTCCTCATTGTAGTGGTTCAATCCAATCAATTCAATTTTCTTTTGAGGTTGAAGATGTTACATCTAAAACCACAAAATTCCAATTCTCATTTCAACTTCAAATGCCTTCAAATTAATTTTGACAAAACTTCAATTTTAATTAAAACTCAAGCTAAAATCTAAACTTACACATCAAAACTGAAACTGAAACAAAATGAAACCTAAATTGAAATTCCCCCAGATCATGTGATTTGGGATTCACCTCCTTTTCCTTTCCCCAGCGAGAGTTCGAGAATCTCCAGTCTCGTAGATATACTTGACACTCCCCGGCTAGAACTCTTCTACTTCGTCCTAAGTTTGTCACTTGGACATCTGTGTTGGTTTTGTTGATCTTTTCGGTCAACGCCAATACGCGAGGTGTGCTTGGTTAGCACACCACACCTATTGGGGGACCATTTGTTGACCTCATTTTTCATGAGGTCTTCTCTTCTTCTTTTTAGTACTTAGGATCTAGCCTTAGGCTTTTCCTTTGACTATCCAAGAGGATTAGAATTGGGACCCACCACTTAGAAATTCAAACCACTTCTTAACTCCCCGCAAACTCCACAAACTTGACCGTAGACCCCTAATCACCTGGAGGGTTGAAATCAAATGTGGAAGTTTAAAGGATGAGTTCCTATAGGACTCTTTGGCCTTAGGACTGCCCTGTGTGGCCTGGTCTGGTAAAGGTCTGACTTACACACACACTACACCTATACACTACACTTTCACACACATCCTAAAAACACACCCATACCTAATTTGACCTCCTGACTCATGAAGGTGATTCACATGGATGGTCCTTAACCCCTAAGCCCTTAGCTAAGAGGGTTAGGAACAACATAGTGAATGCCTCAAATGAGTCCCTTCATGGCTCATGTGGGCTTGATATGGCTTCATGGCTCAACCAAAATGATTTCATTCCACTTACATTCACCCAATCTTCGATTTTCCAAATTTTTAATCTTTGACCCCCGGGACCCTACACCCGCCTAGCCTACCCAAAACACTTGAAATTACCCAAATTTTTCAAAATTTCCAAATCACCCAAAATTCCCAAAAATTAACCTTGAACATTTACTCACCAATCAAGTTGATCATCCATAGCCAAAAATACTAAAAATTCCAAAAATACCTCCCAATACCCTCCAAATACCCAAAATACCCCTCTTGACCCAAAAATCCAAAAATTCAGAAAATTCCTAGAAAATTTCAAAAAATCCAAAATATTACAAATTTCATTTTGTCCAACTACACCATGAGCCAATTGTGTCAATTTACCCCACATTTGTCAAAATCCCCAATTTGACCCATTTTAACCCAAAGTGAACCCAATGTCAAACCAAACCTACCCAATTGACCCAAATTCTGGTCCAATTCAATTCTAAACTTCAATTTAAGATTCCCAACACCAATCTAGACTAGATCCAAGTCCAATTTGAATGACATTTGAATCCAATTTCACTTTTGGCCTTAAAGCCCAATTTGGACCCATGACCCAAACTTAGCCCAAACTAACCCAATTCAACTCCAATTAACCCCAAACCTTTTCTAAACCATCCCTAACATCCCCACAAACAAATCACTAACATGATTTACCCAAAATTTAGACACAAACCCCACTCAAATTCAACCCAAAGCTAAAAGGCCCAATTTTGACCTAAACCCAAACCTAACCCAAATAAGCCCAAACCCCAAAATCAAAACCCAACCAAAGCCAAAACCTCTTTGAAACACTCCCATAAACATTTCCCAACATTTATTTTACATCAATTTCAACCCTAGCCCAACATTGGCCCAATTTAGCCCAATTTGACCTACATTGGCCCATTTACCAAAGAGGTCCAAATCCAACCCAATTCAAGCCCAAACCACTTCAAATTTATTCCAAATCATTCATGAAACATTCCTAAATTAAATTAAACACTTATTGGATCCAATCCTTTGCAAAATTCTCATCCTAAAATTTGTTTTGAAATCTAAAAGCCCACTCTCTAAATCATCTTGAAAGCCCATCCAAAGTGAAATCCAAAAGCCCAAAGCCCACATGACAATTCCTTCTCATCATCTCTTTAATTGGGATAAATTCCTAAGTCCCAAATCAATCATAAAATCAACCTAAATCAAGCACCATCTAAATTTTTCACTAAATTGCCAAAATATCCAAATTCCTTTTTCATATAAATGGATCCACTTTTCCTAAGTCAAGGATGAGCCAAATGAAGCCACATGCAAGCCATGGAAGGTTTGACATGTGACCAAGCCATTAATGGCAAAAGGAAGGCCCCCTTTCCTAATCCTTCATTAAGCCTTTTTAACCATAAGCATGTCACGCACTAAACCATGCTTAGCCACCTCACCATGGATGGAGACTTCACCACCCCATGGCAGCTGACCCAAGTGACTCTTTTCAGCCCAAAACCAGGCCTTGGGTGGTGCACCTAGCCCAAAAGGATGGGTTGACCCAAATCAAGCCAAAGTGGCCTCTCCCCATACCATTTTAATCCAAGCACTTTACACATGTCCATGGCCAATTGATTGCACAAATCTCCAGCCCTGACCCACCTGGACCTGAGGTTGACCCATGCCTGCCGGCCAGCCTCCTGGGTCTCCGGAAAACACCACATCGAGAGCTCACATGTGAGCCAACATTGAAATTCTCCCTTGCTGAGCTGCCCCATTCCCAATGGCCACCATGGCTGTTCTTCTCCTCACCAGAGCAGCTGATCCCAAGCCCTAACTCCCCCTGGGAGAGCCTCCAGCCAGCTCTATTTAAAACCCACCTCTCTCGGCCATGGGAGAGGTGCTGAAATAACCTTAAGGAAACTCTGCCAAAATCACTCCAGACTCTCCCCACACCTAGAGCATTTGATCCCCACTGTCCTCCTGCCCTAATCCCCACTAATTGAGCTCAATTTTGGAGCTCAATTCTCAGGCCAGAACAGGACATTCCCAAATCCTTCACCAAATTCAAATTAAACTCACCTACACCTGCACAAGGTCAAGAGGAGAAGTTCCCAAGTGAAAGCCCCTCTCCGGACCACCCATCCGTTCCGTACCCAAGCTTTGTAATCGGCTGTGGTTGAAATCATACCTGGAAAATTCACCAGGCCAGGAGACTTCATCTGCAGCTTGTTTCGACTCAGTCGAAGGTGACACAACCCTCAGATTAAAGCCACACTTCTCTGAGCTAAGGTATGAGCTAACTCTTTATCCCGAGCTTCTGGAGATTCTCCATTTCAAATAACTTAATTTCATGCATGATCACAGTATATATGTATTCGTCTCTTCAAGACGAATCCATAGAGCACAAGAACACGAAAATTCGTTAAGTATTGAGTGAGATATTAAGGATTTAGTGTGGACGGTTCTCGGGCTGGGAAGCTTGGGGACGATGAACGGATGCCGTTCATTTAATACATGCGCGGACAGACGGCCAGGATAGCGTCGGATGAGGCGACGGAACGATACAGCGGGCCCCTGGAGCGCTGAGTCGGATGGCGGCGCCGAATCAGAACACGCCGCGTAGCCTTTCGGAGACGCCGAGGTTGAGTCAGCGCCGCGTGGATAAGTAGAAAAAAGGTTATTTTTCTATTTATTTAATTCCCTAAACTTCAAAAATGCATAACTTTTTGTAGGAAAATCAGAAAAATAAAATAAAAATACCCTCTTGCTCAGTGAAAAGAGGAGAATAATGTGGAAAAGAAATCATTTAATTTCATCAAGTATTTTATTTTTAATAATTTATTTACTCTCTGCAAATTTTCAATTCTCCATGCATGTATACAATTCACCATGGCATGAGACCATAGGGCTTTTGAGGCCTCTGAATTTGGGAACATTCCCTGAATTTTCCAAAGTCAGAGGCCATCCCTATGAAGAGTTATTGATTTTTCAACTCTAGGTTGCTAGTTTGAGTATTTTAATTCCATTAATTAGCATATTGTGAAATAAATTCTAGGAAAATTTGGTGATGTTTATTATGACCGGAGGAACCTAGGAAAAATAGGTTTTGAATTAATCCACTTGGAATAACCCTAATTGGCTTAAACACCCAAAATAGGTCCTTAATTAATTAGACCTAATCATACATCAAATTGACTTGAAATCAATTCTCCACTGACCTTTAGGATCAGAGGAAACCACCATAAAAATTTGAAGTCAATTGGACTTGGTTAGCCCTACTAAATGGGTTGATTAAGCCATTTAGCCAATTTAAACTTTAAAAATTCATAACTTTCAAAATACTTTTCAAAAATTAACTAAATTGGTTTTAGAGCCTCTCTGATATCAGGGGAATTTAAGAAAAATAAAATTGCAATTTTCTAAAAAAGTTGATTTTTTGCATTATTTTAATATTTTAATAATTAAAAAATAATAAAAATCACAAAAATAATAAAATTCACAAAAATGTCACATTTCAAATTTTAATCACTTGGGAACAAACCCCATATTTTTCTTAAGTCTCTATAATGAGATATTAAATTTTAAAGTCCTAAGGTAATTTTAAAATTAAAAAAAATGTATATTTTTAGCATTTCCACTAAAATAATTCTAATAAATCAAAGAGAAAATCAGAAAATTATAAAAATTGATTCTCTGATTTCCTTGATATCATAGAGATTTTTGAAAAATATAAAATTCATTTTTCAACCTTTATTTTATTTTTAAATTAATTAATACTCCAAAATTCAAAATAATTATAATAAAAATAATATAATTCAAAAAATCACCAAAATTGGTCCAAGTGATCCTCTGGTCATTAGGAATGTCTCATAATTTTCTTAAGGACAGAAACTTTCCCATGGTCATATTATTAAATTTTCCTTGGAAATCCCTATTTTCCACCAAAAATAATTACATAAATAAATTAAATACAGAAAAATCACATTTTCTCCTCTCATGTCTTTATTGACATATGAGTGAAGTCACATAAAAATATCAAGTTCATTTAAGCTCAATTTAGTGAGTTATGAAATTATTAAGCTTGAAGGGCAAAATGGTAATTAGAATTTTAACATTTAATTAAAACTTTAGGCTTAATAAAATTAAAGAGTAAAGTATTTGATCCTAATCTGATTTGGATGATTGAAATTTGAATAATAAGGGTAGAAACCTATTAAACAATTTAAAAATAATTTAAATAAACCTTAATTAAATAATTGATTAAATTTGGAAGAATAATAAAATTGGAATTATTAAAATAGGGATATTATTAGGAAGAGATTTGTTCTTTAATTTAAGAATCCCTACATTAATTATCTCAATAATATTTAATTACTAATTAAAATGATAATCCAAATTTAAGACTTAAAATGCTAAAAGACTTAATCATTAAATTAAATTAAAGTTAAATTATTTAAATCAAATCCTTTTAAAATTTCAATTAAATTAATACTTTAATAATTAAAATTAAATCATCTTTAAAACAAAAAAAAATAAAATATTAAATTAAAATTAAAAATAAAATTAAATTAAAGTTTAAATTAAATTAAATTAAATTAAATTAAATAAAATTAAATTAAAACATATTAAATTAAATTAAATTAAACTAAATTAAATTAAATTAAATTAAATCAAATTAAATTAAAATTAAATCAAATTAAATTAAATTAAATTAAATCGTATCAAATCAAATTAAATTGAATTAAATTAAATTAAATAATAGAATCAAGTTAAAATTAAAATTAGATTAAATTAAATTAAAATTAAAACTAAACCAAATTAAATTAAATTAAAGTTAAATTAAATTGAATTAAAAATAACATCACCTAAGACATAAAGAAATTCAAAAATAAATATAAAGCAACTTGAACACTATTCTAAATTTAAAACCGTTAATCGAAATTAAATTAAATCACAAACCATTTGAACATCAATTTGCCCTCAAAAGCTTTTGTTGTCATAACTCCTAAATAGAACGTTAAGTGAAATGTTATTTCCCTCATAGGATATTCAAATGTCCTAGTTCACTGAGTAAGGTAACAACAAAACTTGAATTCCTGGACGATTAATTCATTTGTATGATTAAATTCATTTGGACTTAAAACAATTCTAGCAATATTGAAAAGATGTTTAAGATTCTTCTTAAGCACTTTCTCAATATGATAGGATGTTTATGAGAACAACTGAACTTAATTGTTCTTTGAGGAAGAAAATCGTCCTTAAACCAAAACACAAGAACCTAGACGTCATAGGAGATGACTAGCTATAGGAGTAGGACCTCGGTAGAAAACCATAACCCTTCCCTTAGCTTCACCTAGGAACTTGCTTTAAATAATTAAATATTATAATTGTGTTTTAAGTGCAGCTTGGGATGACGGGAAGACCCTCCAGGTACGCTTTTATTTTATTGCAATTTACCTTATTGCAATTTATTTAATCGCATCGCACTTACTTTTCTTGCATGATAAACAATCGTTGCATGAAAACCCACACTTTTAGGATAGTCCCTAAAACTGAAACCAAAACTAAATTAAAAGTCAATGCAAGATAAAATTCACAGCCACAACATTTCAAAATATAAAACAACTCAAAATTTAATCACAAAAAGAACACAAAACTGCAATTACAACTAAATTAAAACGTCTTGTTGGATGATCGGGAATACCTCGGATGATGTAACCTACGTGTTGCTAACGGGATTTCTCACTGTCTAAATGAAAGTGTGGAACTCATTTAGTTGAGTTTAGCAAATTCATCTGGACTAAGTGAATCCGATTAAAATAACGATGCCGGAAGGATGGAACCATGGGATCTTAACCGGTGTTGTTATAATCAACTTTAAGATTTGTTTTAATTAAAACATAAAAAACACTTGGAAATTAAGAATCTCTCTAAACCAAAACACTTCTCTCATCCTTTGATTTATGACTTCTAAAACTAATCCTCTGCAACAAGGAGCTCGGAGCATGGTGGACAGCACGGCCATCGTCATCAGCAAAACTTTATTAGAATTAAATAACCAAGCCATAGGACTTCGAGGTAGTTTGCCTAGTGCAACATAAATCCTCAACCTTTTGTTAGGCATTTGCATTGCAAATTAAGCCCTAACCGGTTTTAGGATTCCGAGGTAGTCGTCCGATACGACATAAACCCTCACATTTTCCAGGCTATTTGTATGATTTTATCATACAAATATAAGTCCAAATTAATTAAAATTGGCAAGATTGAAATATCAGATAATATTAGGATTTTCTTAAACTCGAAGCCAAACAATAGGATAGTTTGGGAAGCTACCAAGATTCCTCTTGGATCCTCAACTTCCCCTACTCCTCTTCCTTTGGACTCCTAAAATAAACTGTTCCAAATTTGAGCTATTCCCTATTTAAATTTCCAAAATCCAATTGTTTGAAAACCTTAAACTTTGAAATTATTGAGAGCAGAACTACTGATTATTATCGAGAGTTTTCTTAGGTGATTCCCGTCACTTAAGATGTAATTAACTATAGGGGCTTGCCCTTATAGGGAATTTTAAGAACCTGTGTAATATAAACCCCGTTTAATGCTTTCATATTAAGCAGTGAATTTGTCGGCTTATAAAATTGGTTCGCGAGACCAAACGGATGTCACAAATCTTCTAGTTTATTTAATCAAGCCCCATCACCAAACAAGTGTGTCTATTCTTCGAGATAGATACACAGTTTGTGATGCGGTGCTCGTTTATATAAACTATTCGGGATGTGAGATCAGTTTGATTTCATATCTTAAAATTTTCAAATTTAAAATTATTTTTATAATCAAATACTACTTTTCAAAATAAAACACACAACCTAAAAATAATGCCAACAATGCTCACAGCCAGAAATCCATTATATAACTCTTGCACACTATTACAAATAATCTTCTTCTTCGCTCTCCCAAGAAGACATTTTTGCACTCAAAATACTCTTTCAGAAGACTTAGGTATGAAAATAAGAACTGGGGTAAGTATTTCATAAATTCAGGGCCTTTTATAGACTTAAACAGGCACAAAACCGATTTTAGACGTGTTAAAATTCCTTAATAACTCCAAGAACTACTCACCCACAATTTTTTCTTCTAGAACCTCATTTTTCATGTTTTTTATAACTGTGGCGCCTATGCGCCAACCAGTGGTGCATAGCCGCTAGTGCAAATTTTTGCACAATTCTGCCAAATGTCAAAATCTTCATTCTGATTCCTTTATGTCATTACATAAGGTCAAACAAACACCACTATAACATAAAATACTCCAAAATGCTACCACTTTTCTCAAATCAAACCAAATAAAAGCACACAAAGCAAACATAAAACAAAGCACACCGATAAATATCGGTTGCCTCCCACAAAGTGCTTAGTTTAAAGTCATCAGCCTGACATACCCAGAGCTTATTCTGAGTGACCCAACATTAAATTCTCATCAGGTTTAGATTGATCGACTGAAAAGTAAGGTTTAAGTCTATGACCGTTACGTTTAAATATTTTTCCAGTCATAGGATCTTGAATATCCACAGCTCCATATGAATAAACTTTTAAAACAATAAATGGCATGTCCACCTGGACATAAGTTTTCCAGCAAAAATTCTCAAACTAGCATTATATAGCAAAACTTTTTGTCTTGGCTCAAGATTTTTAGTAAGAATCTTTTGATCATGCCATAACTTCTTCTTTTCTTTTAAATCTTAGCATTTTTATAAGGTTTATTCCTTATCTCTTCAATCTTATTTAATTACAACAATCTCTTTTCTCTAGCATCTTTCAAATTATAATTGAACTCTTTAATAGCCCAATATGTTTTATGCTCAAGTTCAACTGGTAAATGATAAGCTTTTCCAAAAATTAGTATATATGGGGACATTTCTATAGGAGTTTTATAAGCAGTCCTATAGGCCCACAAAGCATAATCTAGTTTGATTGACCAATCCTTCCTATTTGGATTAACAGTCTTTTCCAATATTCTTTTAATTTCACGATTGGATAATTTAACCAAACCACTTGTCTGTGGATGATAAGCGTAGCAATGCGATGGTTAATGTGATATTTCTTTACTAACTTTTCCATAATTGCATTTTTAAAATGACCTCCCCCATCAGTTATGATTACTCTTGGTATTCCAAATCCATAAAATATATTCTTATTTAAAAACTTTGCAACACTTTGAGAATCACGTCGAGGTAAAGCAACGGCTTCTATCCATTTAGATACATAGTCTACTGCTATCAACATGTATATATTTCCGAAAGATGGTATGAATGTTTCCATGAAATCTAATCCCCAAACTTCAAATATTTCATCTTCCAACATATAATTGAGGGGCATCTCATTTCTTCTAGAAATATTGCCTACACGTTGACATCGGTCACAATTTTTAATATAAACATTAACATCCTTAAATATTGTAGGCCAATAAAATTCAGATTGTAAGATTTTATATGTAGTTTTATCAACTCCAAAATGTCCCCCGTAATCAGAGTGTAGCGCCTTAATTATGTAGTATTTGAACTCTTATATTTGAATTGCAAGTCATAATTGTGTGTATTTGTTTATTGTTAGTGTGCTTATTGTGTTTGTATGCATAGTTTCAAATCTATAGGTTTAGTGCCTTACGAGTCTAAATTTGAGCGTACTATTAGAAAAATTCGAAAAACAACAAAAATAATCTAAAAATTCTCACAAAATGGCGAATAACTTAAACAATCAAAAGAAGAATATACCAAGACTTTAAGAAATTATGCTAATCCAACAACAGATGAAATTCACTTAACTATCCAAAATCCTGATGTTGTTGCTAATTCATTTGAACTTAAACCTGCTATTATCCAAATGGTATAGAATAATCAATTTGGAGGAACACCTAATGAAGATCCTAATTTACATCTCGCTAGTTTTCTATAACTGTGTGCTACCTTTAAATACGATGTTGTTATACTTAGACTTTTTTCCTTTTTCGTTAAGGGATAAAGCTAAGGCGTAGATAAATTCGCTAGCACCTAGATTTATCAAAACTTGGGGAGAGATTTCACAAAAGTTTCTGTAAAAATATTTTCCTCCTTCTAAAACTGCTAAGTTGAGGAATGATATCACATCTTTTAGTCAATTTGATGGAGAATCCATATATGAATCTTGGGAAAGATTCAAAAATCTTTTGAGAAAGTGTCCACACCATGCTTTACCAGATTGGTTAATAATTCAAACATTTTATAATTGATTAGTAGAATCTTTGAGATCGATTATCGATGCTGCTGCTGGTGGATCATTAATGTCTAAAATTTTTTATGAAGCATATTCGTTAATTGAAGAGATGGCTACTAATAATTTTTAATGGCCCTCTAAGCAAGTAAATCCTAAGAAAGTAGTCAGTATTCATGATTATGATGTTATAACTATGATAGACTCTCAAATTGTTGCACTTTCTAAGAAAATAGATCAATATAGAATGAATTAATCTCCAACACCCACAGTGTTAGAAGAAAATTCATCAGGACAGATGATAGATTCTCGAATACCTTATGAAACCCTTAATGCCATAAATAACAAAGTCAATAATCCTTATTCGAATTATTATAATCCTAGTTGGAGGAATCACCCAAACTTTAACTGGAATAATACCAATGTTGTTGTTAATCCGAAATGGGGAAACAATCCTATGAATCCAGTTGGAAATCCAAACAACTAAGGAAATACTTATTATACACCTTTTTATCCTTCTGGTTTTCATAGTAAGCCACAATTTAAGGAAGATAAGTTGTCTACTAAAGAAATGATTCTAAATATGGGTAATTGGTGCGACTTTTTTTATTTACAAAAATTAATAAAGTCAGATTTAGATTTATATATTGATTTAAATGATAATGAGTCACATAATTAATGCAATTATACACATCGCTCAAGTAATACAGGGCTCTAGTGGAGTCCTGGAATATCGATCCCACGGGGAGGCTTTACTTTTATGGCATAACACAGAAATCTCTTATCGATTCACAACACAATTGAAAGTGGTTTAATTCTTGACGTAAAGACAAAAAGTTTTAGTTACTATATCTACCAAAGCACGTTCTAAACTCTAAAAAGTTAAACTAACACAAGACTAAATTTATAACAAAGTTTAGTTGCAAGAAAGAGTCTTCCTCCTTTCCATTCATACTGTGATGATTATTGTGACATAGATCAGTGATGCAAATGTATTGTGCCAAATAGGAGCTTTCCTATTCTTTACTCATATTTCAGCGTATAAAGCACATTGGCTAATCCTATGTTTAGTCCCCCAATTCAAGGTTAGGCTGGGAGGATACTGGCTCTCACTCCAGAGCTTCCACTTCCCTTCACCTGAAGGCTAACTCTCACTTCAGTTTCTAAACATTATGACCAAATTGAGGATTTCAGCATGTCACTCTGACATCTCCAATTCTACGCCCAACAAAGTATATTTTCCTATTTATTTGCACTCAACCGCCATGAACTTCACCATCCGTGGAATTTGAATGTGACCTTCACTCTTGTTGTGGAACTCATAATCCTTTCGGAACATATGTTTCTCAACAAGTTTTAACAATTCAATTGGTGAGATCAAAAAGTAAATGAAGTTCTAAGTGAAAAGTCCATCACAAATTCTCCATAATAAATAGGCACTTCATTTCCATTTCACAACATCAACACATCACATGAAAAAAAGAAAGACAAGAAATCTACTCAAGACTCATGAGGAAAAGATGATAAAACATGGATTTAATATATATAAATAATTTCATACAGATAGATTAAATTTAAGACAACTTATCTCAAACTCTTCCCAAAGTGAATCTCAAGGAATTCCTTTGACTCCTCTTCTTTCTTCACAACAACACACAATTCTCTCTTTAGAATAGTAAGGAAGAAGAAATCTTTCACTTTCCTGCTCCTCTCACACTCCTTTGAAGAGAAAACACAAACCTCACTTCCTAGACAAAATGGAAAGAACTCACTCTCTAAACTCTAAACTCTTCTCTTTATTTCTTCCCCCTTTTGAAATGTGGCTCCAAAAGTGTTTAAATTCGGCCAAAATTGAATTCCCAAGAGTTTCCGTAAGCAACCATTCAAAATCTGGCCAAATACATTGAATTTAGTTCAAAATCAGGATAGGGCACTGCCCGACACTGGTAGGAGTGGCATTCGGTGCATTATTCCACCAAAGAGACGTAACTCTCTGGAAACTGGAGTTGTCCGGCACTGGTGACAGCATCATTCTGCACTAGTTCCATAAAATGCACTGTTGACCTCATTTTTTTTAGGTCTTTTCTCTTCTCTCTCCTTAGTACTTAGGATCTAGCCTTAGGCTTTCCCTTTGACTATCTTAGAGGACTAGAAATGGAACCCATCACTTAAAAATTTAAACACCTCTTAACTCCCTGCAAACCCCATAACTTTGATTGTAAACCCCTAAGTCACTTGGAGGGTTAAGATCAAATGTGGAGGTTTAAAGGATGAGTTCCCTATAGGACTCTTTGGCCTTAGGACTACCCTAGGTGGCCTGGTCTGGTGAGGGTTGACCTACACAAATTGCACTTTCACACACATTCCAAATCCTAAAACCATTCATACCTAGCTTGACTTCCTGACCCATGTAGGTAATTCATATGGATGGACCTTAACCCCTAGGCCCTTGGCTAAGAGGGTCAGGATCAACATAGTGAATGCCTCAAATGAGTCCTCTCATGGCTCTTATGGGCTTGATATAGATTCATGGCTCAACCAAAGTGATTCCATTCTACTCAAACTTAATCAATCTTTATTTTTCCAAAATTTCAATTTTTGACCCCCGGGGCCCTACACCCACTAAACCTACTAAATGTCCTTGAAGGTACCCAAAATTTGCAAAAATTACCTAAATTACCCAAAATTCATCAAAACCAATCCTAAACATTTACCACCATTCAAATTGATCACCCATAGCCAAATATACCAAAAATTCCAAAAATACCCCCCAATACCCTCTAGATACCCAAAATGCCGTTCTTAACCAAAAAATCCATAAATTCCACAAATTCCCCAAAAATTCCAGAAAATCACAAATATTCCCAATTTCATTTTGTTCAACTACACCATAGGCCAATTCTGTCAATTTAACCCTTTTTTTATCAAAAACCCCAATTTGACCCATTCTTAACCCAAGTGGACTCAATGTCAAACCAAACCAACCCAATTGACCTCAATTTTAATCCAATTCAATTCTAAACTTCAATTCCATATCCCCAATATAAATTTAGACAAATCCAAGCCAAATTTGATTAACATTTGGATCCAATTCTAATTTGAAGCTTAAAGCCAAATTTTGACCCATGACCTAAACCTAGCCCAAACCAACCCAATTCAACCCCAATTAACCCCAAATCTTTTACTAAACCTTCTCAATATCCCCAAAAACAAAACACTAACAAGATTTTCCCCAAATTTGAACCTAAACTCCACCCAAACCTAACCCAAAACCAAAATCCCCATTTTTGGCCTAAAACCAAACCTAACCCAAGTGGGCCCAAATCCCAAAATCAAAGCCCAACCAAAGTTGAAAACTCTTTGTGACACACCCATAAACATTTCTCAACATTAATTTTACATAAAATCTAACATTAGCCCAACCTTAAACCAAGTTAGCCCAATTTGACCCACTTTAGCCCCTTTACCAAAAAAGCCCAAATTAAATTCAATTTCACTCTAAATGATACCAAATCTTTTCTAAAATGTTCATGACACATCCCTAAACTAAACCCAACATTTGTTTAGTCCAATCCTTAAAAAAATTGTCATCCACTAATTTGTTTTCAAACCTAAAGGTCCACTTTCTTAAACCATTCTAAAAGCCCACCTCCACCAAATCCAAAAGCCTAAAAATTCATTCAAAACCCACATGAAATTTTCACTCATCACCCCTTTGATTTATATCATCCCAAAAGTTCCAAATTAATCATCAATTTTTCTAAATTAAGCCTCATGACAATTCCCCTTAAAATCCTCAAAAATGCCAATATCCTTCTTCAGGCAAATGACTTGACTTTTCCAAAGCTAAATGAAGCCACAATGGAGTCATTCACAAGCCATATGAAGCCATGATAGCTTGGTCTTGTCATCAATCCATTTATGGCAAGAGAGGGGAGCTCTTTAATGATTCCCTTAAAGTTGATTAAACATTCCCATGCTTCCCTTAATCTATGCTTAAACTTAATTTTACTTGGATTGTGACTTGACCCCACTAATCAAGCTGACCTAAGTGACTTTCTCTTCAGCCCAAACTAGCCTTGGGGAGGTGCAACTAGCCTAAACCATGCCTTGGATCAAAATGAGCCCAAAATTAGCCTCCCCCCTTTCCATTTAAATAAAACCTTAGACACTTGTCCAAAGCCAATTGACTGCACCAACCCTGAGGGTGACCTGAACCTGGCCAGAGCACCACCACAGCCGCCGGAAAACACCAGGCTGAAAGCACCCATTTGATTCAAAAAATTCAAACTCACTAGCTGAGCTATCCCAACTCAATTGGACTCCATGGTTGTTCTTCCCTTGACCAAGGTAGCTGATTCCAAGCCCTAACTCCCCCAGGGAGGCCCTCCAGCCATGTCTATTTAAACCCACCACCTTCTCGGCCAAATAAGGTGATGAACTATACTTAAACAAAACTCTGCCAAAATTTCTCCAGGACCTTCTCCTAACCTAGAGAAATTGATCCCCAGTGTCCCTTTGCCCTAATCCCTATTAACAGAGCTCAATTTCTCAGTCAAAAATCTACCCAATAACCAGGAAAACTCTAAAACCTCCATAAAAATCAAATTAAACTCACCCACACCTGCACAGGACCAAGAGAAGGAGTTCCCCAGTGGAAGCCCCCTCACCAGGCCAACCATTCTCTCTATCGGCCAAGCTTTGAAATTGTGCTTGGTGGAATTTGTACCTATGCATTTCCCCAGAGCTAGAGACTTCATCTGGGCCTCCTTGGGTGCAATAGAAGGCGCCACAACTCTCTGATTGAAGTTTCCCTTCTCAGAGCCAAAGTACAAACCTCTCCTTTCTCCCGAGCTTCTAGTGATTCTCCATTTTGATTTACTTAATTTCATAGCATGTAACCAATATGGATGTGTTCGTCTCTTCAAGACGAATCCATAGAGCATAAGAACACGAAAATCCATTCAGAAATGAGAGAGTTCTTAGGGTTTAAGTGTGGACGGTCACAGGTGCACACCAGTCGTAGACGATGACCAGGCACCGTCTGATCGAGCGTGTATCGAGTGGTCGGCCCAGATTGCATCGGATTGAGGTTACATGAACTGCGGGCCCCCGGAGCGTTGAGTCAGATGGTAGCGTCGAATGGGAGCTCGACGCATGAGCTTTTGGAGCTGCCGAGGATGAGTCGGCGCCGCTGTACGGCTTATTTTTAGGTTATGATTTAAATATATATATATATATATATATATATATATATAATTTAGAAAAACATGGAAGAGAGAGAAGCTCCTGACTTTTAGGAGAATTCTTGAGGCGATTTTCAAATCCTCTCAGGCTTTGAAAATCTTTCTGCTGTTCATTCTTGTTTCTCGATTTTCTATTGATTTGAAGGTTTTTCTGTGGTTTTCTTCTTCCCAGGCATTTGTTTTTCAAATCCTGGATTTGATTTTCGATTTTCATTCATCTTTTGCTGTGTTATCGAGTTCTTGATTCTGGTTTTCCGTCATTGTTCTTGGAGGGTTTCCTGATTTCTTGATGGCTGAATTGATTAATGGCAAGGCTACTTTTCTTGAAATTGCTTGGTAAAGGAATTTCGACCAGCAAGATAAACTTACTTTTCCTCAATGTTACCATGACACGGTCAGCAGGGAAAGGTGATTGTCAATTCATAAAACAAGTGGTTAAAAAGGGAGGGAAACCAGCCCTTATTTTCTCTGATTCTGAATTGACATCTTTGGTGGATGTTCATAAATTCACACTAATTGGTAAGTTTCAATATGGCCATCCAAAAATGGATAATATTAGAAGGATCTTTGATGGGATGAAATTGATAGGGGCTTGGAAAGTTTGTTTATTTGATGGTAGGCATATTATGATTCATCTTTCTAAAGAAGAAGATTATGCTAATCTTTTTTCCAGAAAATTTATCATGATGGAAGGTAGATATATGAAAATCTTGAAATGGTCCCCTAACTTTGATTCAAATCAAGAAGCCCCTATTATTCCTATTTGGTATAGGCTTCCCAATTTAAAACTTCATTTTTTCAATCATCAAGTGATTTATGCTATTGGGATCTGCTATAGGGAGACCATTAAAATTGGATATGTCCACATTTAATCTTTCTAGGCCTTCCTTAGCCAGAATTCTTGTAGAAAGAGACATTACTCTACCTGATATTGATGAAATTTAGCTTGGCTCTCCTCATAATGGGTATTGGCAACCTATAGTTGTGGAACAAAAACCTACATATTGCTACCATTGTAGAATGTTTGGTCATTCTAAAGAAGGCTGTTTTAGATTGAAACCAGAACTTAAACTCGTTAATAATAAAAATGTTAATTCTTCTGCTTTGGTTAAGGATGGATCTTTGCCTGAAGGACCTTTAACAGCTGGAAAACAGATTCCAAAAGCTACTGGTAATATAAGTTCTAAGATTATTGATACTGTTAATGCTATCGTGTTTCTGGTTATCAAACTTCAATACCTGTTATGGAAGTTGCTGTTGGTTCTCAAGATCCTTTTCATATTCAGAATTCTAAGTCTACCATATTGATAAAAAGTTCTATTATGAATTCCAATATTTCTGAGAATCCATCAGATTTACGTGTTGCTGTTCAATCAGAGTTACCAACTGTTGTTTTCATTTCCAATAAGTCTGACATATTGATTGAAAATTCTGTTATTAATTCTAATATAAGTTTTGCTGGGATTTCTTCATCTATTTTGCCTGCTGCTATTTCTTCTGATTTACCTGTTGATCTGACAATGGCTTATGGTAGAGATGTTAATTCTGATATTGGTTTAGTAAATAAGGGTTCCACTTCTCATTCTGATATTAATTTGATTACTGATGCTCAGGGATTGGAATCAAATTTAGCCAATGAAATTTATGTTGATGATGATAGAAATAATTACTTATCTAAAGAAGTGATACCTCCAGTAATGCTATATCCAGTTTTTAATATTAAACCACAAGAGATTCCTGATATTCCTGCTAATATGGCTATTGTCAATAATGAACTAAATGAGGATTGGGTAGTGAAAAGAAGCAAGAAGAAAAATTCGTTGATCATATTTCTGCTGAGAATATTATTCCTTCCAGATCCTACGCATCTTCCTTCTCTAGATTGACTAGGGGAGGTAGATCTACCCATCATGCTTAATTTTCTCTCGCTGGAATATTAGGGGAGTGGCAAACCTTGGCTCCCTTAATAGATTGTTAAGAATAAACGGGGTTAATAAGTGTTGGATGGAGGTTCTTCTTGAGCCGATGGTTAAGTCTAATTATGACGAGTTTACTAAAAAGTTCCCGGGATACAACTTCGTTTACAATTCTTCCAATAAAATTTGGGTTTTTTATAGGAAAGAATTAAAGATTGATATTCTGGTAGATCATTCTCAGTTTTTGCATGTTCATTTTGAGATTGATTCTTTTAAAGGTTATGCTTCTTTTGTCTATGCTGATTCAACTAAAGTGGATAGAGAGGATCTCTGGTCCCATCTGCATATGATTGCTCAAACTATCAATGAGGGCTGGATGGTGTTGACATCATTTTTGATGAGGTCTTCTCTTCTTCTCTTTAGTACTTAGGATCTAGCCTTAGGCTTTTCCTTTGACTATCTTAGAGGATTAGAATTGGGACCCACAACCTAGAAATTCAAACCACTTCTTAACTTCCTGCAAACTCCACAAACTTGACTATAGACCCCTAATCACCTAGAGGGTTGAAATCAAATGTGGAAGTTTAAAGGATGAGTTCCTATAGGGCTCTTTGGCCTTAGGACTACCCTGGGTGGCCTGGTCTGGTGAAGGGGCTGACTTACACACACACTACACTTTCACACACCTCCTAAAAACACACCCATGCCCAATTTGACCTCCTGACTCATAAGGGTGATTGACATGGATGGTCCTTAACCCCTAAGCCCTTGGCTAAGAGGGTTAGGAACAACATAGTGGATGCCTCAAATGAGTCCCTTCATGGCTCATGTGGGCTTAATATGGCTTCATGGCTCAACCAAAATGATTTCATTTCACTTACAATTACTCAATCTTCATTTTTCCAAATTTTCAATTTTTGACCCCCGAGACCCTACACCCGCCTAGCCTACCCAGAACCCTTAAAATTTTCCAAAAATCTCCAAATCACCCAAATGCCTCAAGACCAATCCCAAACATTCACACATCACTCAAATTGACCATCCATAGCGAAAAATACCAAAAATACCTCCCAATACCCTCCAAATACCCAAAATACCCCTCTTGACCCAAAAATACAAAAATTCAGAAAATTCCCAAAAAATTCCAACAAATCCCAAATATTCCTAATTTCATTTTGTTCAACTATACCATGGGCCAATTTTGTCAATTTACCCCACCTTTATCAAAATCCCCAATTTGACCCATTTTAACCCAAAGTGAACCCAATGACAAACCAAACCTATCCAATTGACCCAAATTCTGGTCCAGTTCAATTCTAAACTTCAATTCAACATTCCCAACACCAATCTAGACCAAATCCAAGTCCAATTTGATTGACATTTGAACCCAATTTCACTTTTGGCCTTAAAGCCTAATTTGGACCCATAACCCAAACCTAACACAAACTAACCCAATTCAACTCCAATTAACCCCAAACCATTTCTAAACCTTCCTTAGCATCCCCACAAACAGAACACTAACATGATTTGCCCAAGATTTAGACCCAAACCCCACTCAAAATCAACCCAAAGCTAAAAGGCCCAATTTTGACCTAAACCCAAACCTAACCCAAATAAACCCAAACCCCAAAATCAAAACCCAACCAAAGTCAAAACTTCTTTGAAACACTCCCATAAACATTTCCAAACATTTATTTTACATCAATTTCAACCCTAACCCAACATTGGCCCAAGTTAGCCCAATTTGATCTATATTGGCCCATTCACCAAAGAAGCCCAAATTCAACCCAATTCAAACCCAAATCACTCCCAACTTGCTTCAAATCACTCATAACACATCCATGAGCTAAACCCAACATTTGTTTGGCCCAATCCTTCACAAAATTTCCATCCACCAATTTGTTTTCAAACCTAAAGGCCCACTTTCCTAAACCATTCTAAAAGCTCATTTCCACCAAATACAAAAGCCCAAGATTGGCCCTAAAGCCCACATGGCAATTTTTTTTCATCATACCTTTAATTGATATCACCCCTAAGTTTCAAAATCATCATTAAACCATTCCAAATCAAGCTTCATCCAAATTTCCATAAAAAATGCCAAGATTCCTAAAATCTACTTCCATGAAATTGACTAAGCTTTGCCCAAGCCAAATGGAGCCATGAAGCCATGCACAAGCCATATGCAAGCCATGGCAGCCACTTTACACATCACCATGTCATTTTTGGCAAAGGGAGGGAGTCCTTTAATGATTCCCTTAAGGGTGATTAAGCCTTTTCATGACTCTCCTAAACCTTGATTAAACATAAATGTACTTAGATGGTGACTTCTCCCCACTAGGCTAGCTGACTTACCTGATTCCCTCAGCCTAAAAATCAGGCCTTGGAGGGTGGACCAAACCTAAATCCATGACTTGGACTCATTTGGACCCAAAATTAGCTCCTCCCCCATTCCATCTAAATCAAGCCCTTTACACATGGCTAATCCCAATTGATCGCACTAAGCCCCGACCACGACCTGCCTCGACCTCGAGGATGACCTGACCCTGGCCGGCCGACCACCACAGCCGCCGGAAACCACCAGGCCGAGAGCTCACATGTGAGCCCAAACTTGGAATTCTCACCTGCTGAGCTGCCCCATCCCCAGTGGCCATTGTAGTTGTTCTTCTCTTGCCAAGAGCAGCTGATCCCAAGCCCTAACTCCCCCTGGGAGGCCCTCCACCCTCTCCTATTTAAACCTCACCTCCTCTCGGCCATGAGAGGTGCTGAACCAGACCTTACTGAAACCCTGCCAAAATTGTTCCAGAACACTCTCCATACTTAGAGCAGTTGATCCCCAGTGACAATTTGCCCTAATCCCCACAATAGAGCCCAATTTCTCAACCAAAATTCAACCCAAAACCAGGACACTTCTCCACAGTGGATCAATCCTCAAATTGATTGATCCTACACCTTCACCGACCAAGGGAAGGAGTCCACCAGCAAAAGCCCCCTCTCCAGGCCACCCATCTGTTCCAGACTCCAAGCTTTGTGATCGTGCTTGGTCGAAATCATACCTAGGCAATTCACCAGACCAGGAGACTTCATCTGGAGCTTTCTTGGACCCAATCGAAGGTGACACAACCCTCAGATTGAAGCCACACTTCTCTGAGCAAAGGTATGAGCTAATTCTTCATCCCGAGCTTCTGGAGATTCTTCATTTCAAATGCTTTAATTTCAATGCATGCTCACCGTATAGATGTATTTGTCTCTTCAAGACGAATCCATAGAGCACAAGAACACGAAAATCCGTTGAGAAATGAGTGAGTTCTTAGGGTTTTAGTGTGGACGGCTCTCGGGTGAGAACGGCTGGGGAAGATGAGCGGATGCCGTTCATTCCATACACGCGCGGACGGACGGCCAGGATCGCGCCGGATGAGGGGACGAAACGATACAGCGGGCCCCCGGAGCGCTGAGTTGGATGGAGGCACCGAATCAGAAGGCGACGTGTGTCCTTTTGGAGCTGTCAAGGTTGAGCTGGCGCCGCGTCACTTAAATAGAAAATTAGGGTATTTTCTTATTTATTTAATTCCATAAACTTCAAAAATGCATAACTTTGTGTAGGAAAATCAGAAAAATAAAATAAAAATACCCTATTGCTCAATGAACAGAGGACAATAATGTGGAAAAGAAATCATTTAATTTCATCAAGTATTTTATTTTTAATGATTTATTTACCCTCTTAATTGTTTTAATTCTCCATGCATATAGGAAATTCACCATGGCATGAGACCATAGGGCTTTTGAAGCCTCTGAATTTGGGAACATTCCCTGAATTTTCCAAAGTCAGAGGCCATCCCTATGAGAAGTTATTGATTTTTCAAATTCATGTTGCTGTTTTGAATATTTTAAATCCAATAATTAGCATGTTGTGAAATAAATTCTAGAAAAATTTGGTGATCTTTCTTATGATCAGAGGACCCTAGGAAAAATAGGTTTTGAATTAATTCACTTGGAATAACCCTAATTGGCCTAAACACCCAAAATAGGTCCTTAATTAATTAGAGCTAATCATAAATCAAATTGGCTTGAAATCAATTCTCCACTAACCTTTAGGATCAGAGGAACCCATCATAAAAAATTGAAGTCAATTGGACTTGGTTAGCCCTACTAAATGGGTTGATTAAGCCATTTAGTCAATTTAAACTTTAAAAATTCATAACTTTCCAAATACTTTTTAAAAATTCACCAAATTGGCTTTGGAGTCTCTCTGATATTAGGGGAATTTAAGAAAAATAAAATTGTAATTTTCTAAAAAACTTGATTTTTTGTATTATTTTAATATTTTAATAATTAAAAAATAATAAAAATCACAAAAATAATAAAATTCACCGAAATGTCACATTTTGAATTTTAATCACTTAGGAATAAACCCCATATTTTTCTTAGGTCTATTGATGAGATATTAAATTTTAAAGCCCTAAGGTAATTTTAAAATTAAAAAAATGTATTTTTGAGCATTTCCACTAAAATAATTCTAATAAATCAAAGAAAAATCAAAAAATTGTAAAAATTGATTCTCGGATTTCCTTGATATTAGAGAGATTTTTGAAAAATATAAAATTCATTTTTCAACCTTTATTTTATTTTTAAATTAATTAATGCTTCAAAAATCAAAATAATTATAATAAAAATAATATAATTCAAAAAATCACCAAAATTGGTCTAAGTGGTCCTCTGGTCATTAGGAATGTCCCATAATTTTCTTAGGGACAGAAACTTTCCCTTGGTCATATTATTAAATTTTCCTTGGAAATCCCTATTTTCCACCAAAAATAATTACATAAATCAATTAAATACAGCAAAATCACATTTTCTCCTCTCATGTCTTTATTGACATGTAAGTGAAGTCACATAAAAATTTCAAGTTCATTTAAGTTCAATTTAGTGAGTTATGAAATAATTAAGTTTGAAGGGGCAAAATGGTAATTAAAATTTTAATCTTTAATTAAAACTTTAGGCTTAACAAAATTAAAGAGTAAAATATTTGATCCTAATCTGATTTGGATGATTTAAATTTAAATAATTAAAGAATAGAAACCTACCAAACAATTTGGAAAATATTTAAAATAAACCTTAATTAAATAATTGATTAAATTTGGAAGAATAATAAAATTGGAATTATTAAAATAGGGATATTATTAGGAAGAGATTTGTTCTTTAATTTAAGAATCCCTAAATTAATCATCTCAATAATATTTAATTCCTAATTAAAATGATAATCCAAGTTTAAGATTTAAAATGCTAAAAGACTTAATCATTAAATTAAATTAAAGTTAAATTATTTAAATTAAACCCTTTAAAATTTCAATTGAAATTAAAAGTAAAATTAAATTAAAATTTAAATTAAATTAAATTAAATAAAATTAAATTAAAACATATTAAATTAAATCAAATTAAACTAAATTAATCAAATTAAATTTAAATTAAATTAAATTAAACAAATTAAATTAAATTAAATTAAATTAAATTAAATTAAATTAAATTAAATTAAATTAAATTAAATTAAACAAATTAAATTAAATTAAATTAAAGGAAATTAAATTAAATTAAATCAAATTAAATTAAATTAATTCATATCAAATCAAACTAAATTGAATTAAATTAAATTAAATAATAGAATCAAGTTAAAATTAAAATCAAGTCAAATTAAATTAAAATTAAAACTAAACCAAATTAAATTAAATTAAAGTTAAATTAAATTAAAAATGACATCACCTAAGACATAAAGAATTTAAAAATAAATGTAAAGCAACTTGAACACTATTCCAAATTTAAACTTGTTAACTGAAATTAAATTAAATCACAAACCATTTGAACATCAATTTGCCCTCGAAAGCTTTCGTTGTCATAACTCCTAAACAGAACGTTAAATGAAATGTTACTTCACTTATAGGATATTCAAATGTCCTAGTTTATTGAGTAAGATAACAACAAAACTTAACTAAACCTCGGACGATTACTTCACTTGATTGATTAAATCCATTTTGACTTAAAACAATCCTAGCAGTATTGAAAAGATATTTAAGACTCGTCTTAAGCACTTCCTCAATATGATAGGATGTTTATAAGAACAATTGAATTTAATTGTTCTTTGAAGAAGAAAATCGTCCTCAAACCAAAACACAAGAACCTAGACGTCATAGGAAATGACTAGGTATAGGATTAGGAATTTGGTAGAAAACCATAACCCTTCCCTTAGCTTTACCTAGGAACTTGCTTAAATATTCTAAATTGTGTTTAAGTGCAGCTTGGGATGACGGGAAGACCCTACGGTGTACGCTTTTATTTTATTGTAATTTACTTTTCTTGCAATTTACTTTATTGCAAATGCACTTTACTTTTCTTGCATGATAAACAACTGTTGCATGAAAACCCACACCTTTAGGATAGTCCCTAAAATTGAAACCAAAATTAAATTAAAAGTCATTGCAAGATAAAATTCACCGCCACAACATTTCAAAATATAAAACAACTCAAAATTTAATCACAAACAGAACACAAAACTACAATTACAACTAAATTAAAACGTCTTGTTGGATGATCGGGAATATCTCGGATGATGTAACCTACGTGTTGCTAACGGGATTTCCCACGGTCTAAATGAAAGTGTGGAACTCATTCAGTTGGGTTTAGCAAATTCATCTGGACTAAGTGAATCCGATAAAAATAACGATGCCGGAAGGATGGAACCGTGGGATCTTAACCGGTGTTGTTATAATCAACTTTAAGATTTATTTTAAATAAAATATAGAAAACACTTGGAAATTAAGATTTTCTCTAAACTAAAACACTTTTCTCATCTCCTGATTTATGACTTCTATAACTAAACCTCTGCGACAATAAGGAGCTTGGAGCATGGTGGGCAGCACGGCCATCGTCATCAGCAAAGCCTAAGTCTACTTCAGCAAAACTTTCCTAGAATTAAATAACCAAGCCATAGGATTTCGAGGTAGTTTGCCTAGTGCAACATAAATCCTCAACTCTTCGTTAGGCATTTGCATGATCATGTCATGTAAATTAAGCCTTGACAGGTCTTAGGACTCCTAGGTAGTCGTTTGATACGATATAAACCCTCACATCTTCCAGGTTATTTGTGTGATCATATCATACGAATATAAATCCAAATTAATTAAAATTGGCAAAATCAAAACATTAAATAAACATTAGGACTTTCCTAAATTCAAGCCAAATAATAGGATAGTCGGGAAATTACCGAAGTTCGCTTCAAATCTGTAATTTCTCCTACCTTTCTTCCTTTGAATTCTCAAAACAAAATGTTCCAAATTTGATCCATTCCCTATTGAAATTCCAATATTCAATCCTTTGAAAACTTAAACTTCGAAATTCTTGAGAGCAGAATTACTGATTATTATCGAGAGTTTTCTTAGGTGATTCCCGTCACTTAAGATGTAATTAACTATAGGGGCTTGCCCTTATAAGGAACTTTAAGAACCCGAGTAATATAAACCCCGTTTAATGTTTTCATATTAAGCGAGGGAATTTGTCTGGCTTATAAAATTGGTTCGCAGACCAAACGGATGTCACAAATCTTCTAATTTATTTAATCGAGCCCCATCACCAAGCAAAGGTGTCTATTCTTTGAGATAGATACACAGTTTGTGATGCGGTGCTCGCTTATATAAACTATTCGAGATGTGAGATCAGTTTGATTTCATATCTTAAAATTTTCAAATTTAAAATTATTTTCAAAATCAAATACTACTTTTCAAATTATTTATTTAAATTAAATTAAAATTCGCCGACAATTTCTGTAGGCGACCTCTTTTTAAAAATAAAACACACAACCTAAAAATAATGCCGACATATTTCTGGCGACTCCGTTGGGGACAATTCCTCTCTCCATTTTAATCAGACAATTCTGCTTTCAAAAATCGGTAGTGTACCCATGTCCCTAGTGGATCAAACTACCCTTCTTTCCGTTGGAATACTATGTTCATTTCTACCTTGAACAAGTATAGCCAACATTCTCTCGGATTTAGGAGCCACTGTTTAGACACCCCTAAACAGAGAGGTTTCGAGATCCTTTTACCTCATTTCTGAGGTGGGGTGGACCCCCAATAGGTATTAGTTTAGGAGCCGTCTTGCGGGTCGAGAAGTTTCTACAGGACTTTCTCTTCCTTTTCCGGTTCCTAATCAATTCCTTTTACCCTTCCTACAACTCTCCTTTTAATAATTCTCCTTCCTAACGAACAAATCTTTTCGAAAAAAGACAATTTTCCTTTAATACCACAAATACACTAAGGTAAACAGAAATGTGTTCGGACTCTTTCTTTTTCGTCACAAGTTGTACGATGAGAAGAAGCACGATTCGGGGACTAACACTTGGAATCTGCCCTGCAGAAATGGAAGCCCCAAAACTGATCTTCTCCTTCGTCAACGGACTGGACCTGGCCGTGATCAAGGACGAACTGCCTGATAATAGAATTATTCGATTCGGACAAGAATTCGGGGACACGGACATCAATATCCCCGACGTCACTCTCTTTTCACTCACAAGCAAAGTACCGAAACAGAGAAGCCGTTGATTGAGTTTAACCTCAAGTCAACTCATGAATTCCCTCCTCTGCAAAAGATTCCAACTGAGAGGAGTACTGCTATCCACAGAAGGACTGTTGTTGCTACCCTCACTGGTCTAGTTGTCTCTGTACCTACCCCGGCTCCTGTCAAACTAAAGGGGAAGGAAATTCAGAACTATGGTGAACCTGTTACCGTGGAGGGTACAGACCTTCCTGTGAGACCTTCTGTTTTTGAAATCGGGTCCAGCTCTAGAATTCCATCGCTGACATGGACTCAGAGAAGGAACAAAAGTAGAAGGATCGCTAGAGAAGCCAGAGCTGCTGAAGTTGCTTTCCTGGAGGAAATCCCAGAACTGCCCGATTATATACCGCTGCCCGAATACATACCACTTTTGGGAGGAAGTAGATTCCATCCCCTCTCCGCCGCAGAGGATGAAGAAAATGTTCGCAAGATTACTGCCGCATTGCCTCAGCCCGTATATTACAACGATAGCCGTAAGAAAAGGACCAGAACTACGCCATTTGCTCGACTGCAAACTTTGATAGAGAATTTAGCAAAGAAGGAAAGGTGCCCCGTATCAGAAATTTTAAGAAGGATAGGGCAGGTGCCAGTCCAATCCTGTCTTGGGCCGCGAGTAGAACCTGCTATCGTTGCAGAAAAGCCAAATAAGAGGATGAAAGCTAGTCCACCTGTCGTTGTTTCAGGACTACAGATTAGGGAGGATACCACCTTCCAGCATTTGGCTGACAGACCATCCGGTCCTAAACCTTCTGCTGCTAGAAGGATGGTATGGCGTCCCACTACTCGGACAATTAAGATTGAAACAACGGCTCGAGAAGGAAAGTCTCGTCGGGAGACTTGAATCCGAAGAAAGTGCTACTACGAGTAAAGGGGACTCATGAGAAGGAAACCCGACAGGTTATCACATGACAACCGCAAGGATGTACGTAAAAGACCACTAGAAGATGCTATGGAAAAGCTAAGAACCGATATTCGGTGATTAGCAAGGAAAGAGAAGAGAAATTCGGAGATGAGATTGATTCGTCGGAGTTCATGGATGATGAGTATGCGAAATTAACATGGTCGAAACATGAGCTTCGTCGGCTTCACAAGGTGCCCCTGCAGACTGCAGAAGAGAGGAACCGAAGTAATGAGGAGGCAGCTTCAAGAGAAAGATGATACGATCGCCCAAATGGCAAAAAGGATGGAAGAGATGGCTGTAGCCACTCTCCAGAGTCAAGTGCAACCCCAAAGAGAGACACCCCCAGAGGTCATTCACATTGTAGACAGAGGAAAGGAGATTGCGTCCGTCAACGGGGATGATCAATTAAAGAAGGATACAATACAAAGCGTGATTCAAGAAAAGGATATCAAGAACTTGGTGGAACAGCAGGTGTGAGAAGCCTTGGCACAATCAAAGAGTGGGACATCCATTCGGACAGGTAGACCTTACCCCGAAGAATTTGACGCTGTTCAATATCCGAAAGGCTTCGTACCACCTCTGTTCAAGACCTTTGATGGGACTGGAAACCCTCGACGACATGTTGCACATTTTCGTGCCGGTTGTTGAAATGCCGGCGGAAGTGATGCCTTACTCTTCGGACAATTTGTCGGCTGCACTCGTCGTGGATCGCCTTTGATTGGTATGCGGAATTACCAAATGGTTCAGTGAAGACATTTTCAGAGTTAGAGAACCTCTTCATCAAGCGATTTGCCGGAGCTCAGCACCACATCACTATAGGTGATTTAGTGGTAGAGAAGCAGAAACCCAACGAAACCTTGGTGGACTACATACTTCGATGGAGGAATCTAAGTATGAAGTGTGAGCCACAACTACAAGAACGACGATGCGATCGACATTTTACTTAAAAGCATTCATGGCCCGATAGCACTTCTCCTCAAGGGATTTACTATTAAGACTTTCGAGAAGTTATTAAGCAAGGCCGGAAGCTTGCAAGAGGAGGTGAAGCAATTAAGTTTCACCAACAAAACAGACAAACAGAAGCCCGTGAAAACTTTTGAAAAGAAGTCCGGGATCGTTGCAGCAGTCGATAAAGGCAAGCAACCGATACAAATATCGTCAGAATGGCCGCAGTAGCCTCAACAGAATTACCAGCAACCCCGACCCAGCTATCAGTCATCTCCACAGTATGAACAACCGCCTCGTCTGCAACGTATGTTAAGGGAGCTTCTGAGCAGGGAGTATCCGTTCAAGAATGAGGCAATGCCGAAAATGTTCCGCAGTCTTATGAAGACTCTAGATTTCCAACTGCCAGAGCCTAAGAAACCAGAAGAAGTTGACAAGAAAGGTAATCCCAACTTTTACACTTACCACCGGATGCTTGCACACAAGATAGAAGATTGTATTACCTTCAAAAGTTGGCTCAACGACAATCTTCGAAAAGGGAACATAAAAACCTGTCGGCATATTTTTAGGTTGTGTTTTGAAAAGGGGATCACCTACAGAAATTGTCGGTGAATTTTTAATTTAATTTAAATAAATAATTTGAAAAGTAGTATTTGATTTTTGAAAATAATTTTAAATTTGAAAATTTTAAGATATGAAATCAAACCGATCTCACTTCCCGAATAGTTTATATAAACGAGCACCACATCACAAACCGTGTATCTATCCCGAAGAATAGACACACTGCTTGATGATGGGGCTCGATTAAATAAACTAGAAGATTTGTTACATCCGTTTGGTCTGCGAACTAATTTTATAAGCCGACAAATTCCCCTGCTTAACATCAATGAATTAAACAGGGTTTATATTACCTAGGTTCTTAAAATTCCCCTGATATCAGAGAGGCTCCAAAACCAATTTGGTGAATTTTTGAAAAGTATTTTGAAAGTTATGAATTTTTAAAGTTTAAATTGGCTAAATGGCTTAATCAACCCATTTAGTAGGGCTAACCAAGTCCAATTGACTTCAAATTTTTATGGTGGGTTCCTCTGATCCTAAAGGTCAGTAGAGAATTGATTTCAAGTCAATTTGATGTATGGTTAACTCTAATTAATTAGGGACCTATTTTGGGTGTTTAAGCCAATTAGGGTTATTTTAAATGAACAAATTCAAAACCTATTTTTCCTAGGGTCCTCTGGTCATAAGAGACATCACCAAATTTTCCTGGAATTTATTTCACAACATGCTAATTATTGGATTTAAAATATTCAAAACAGTAACATGAATTTGAAAAATCAATAACTTCTCATAGGGATGGCCTCAGACTTTGGAAAATTCAGGGAATGTTCCCAAATTCAGAGGCTTCAAAAGCCCTATGGTCTTATGCCATGGTGAATTTCCTATATGCATGGAGAATTAAAACAATGCAGAGGGGAAATAAATCATTAAAAATAAAATACTTGATGAAATTAAATGATTTATTTTCCACATTATTCTCCTCTCGTTCACTCGAGCAAGAGGGTATTTTTATTTTATTTTTCTGATTTTTCTACACAAAGTTATGGATTTTTGAAGTTTAGGGAATTAAATAAATCTGAAAATACCCTAATTTTCTATTTATCCACGCGGCGCCGCGTCAACCTCGATAGCTCCGACCGCACACGCTTCGCCTTCTGATTCGGCGCCGCCATCCGACTCAGCGCTCTAGGGGCCCACTGTGTCGTTCCATCTCCTGATCCGGCGTGATCCTGGCCGTCCGTCCGCGCGTGTATTAAATGAACGGCATCCGTTCATCGTCCCCAAGCGTCCTCACCCGAGAGCCGTCCACACTAAATCCCTAATATCTCACTCAATACTCAATGGATTTTCATGTTCTTATGCTCTATGGATTCGTCTTGAAGAGACAAATACATATATACGGTGATCATGCATTGAAATTAAAGCATTTGAAATGGAGAATCTTGAGAAGCTCGGGATGAAGAATTAGCTCATACCTTTGCTCAAAGAAGTGTGGCTTCAATCTGAGGGTTGTGTCACCTTCGATTAGATCCCAGCAAGCTCTAGGTGAAGTCTCATGGTCTGGTGAATTGCCTAGCTATGAAAGTGACCACAGTCGATCACAAAGCTTGGAGGGTGGAACAACTGGGTGGCCAGGAGATGGGGCTTTCAGTTGGAAACTTCTCCTCTTGGTCCAGTGAAGGTGTAGGACCAATCAATTTGAGGATTGGCTCACTGTGGCAAAGTGTCCTGGTTTTGGGTGAAATTTCAGTTGAGAAATTGGATTCTGTTGGTGGGGATTAGGGCAAATTGACACTGGGGATCAACTGCTCTGAGTATGGAGTAGGATTTGGAACAATTTTGGCAGAGTTTCGGCAAGGTTTTATGCAACTCTCCTCCATGGCCGTGAGGGGGTCGGGTTTAAATAGAGGTGGTCGGAGAGCCTCACAGGGATGGCCAAGGGTTGGGATCGAGCTGCTCTGGGCATGGGAAGAACAGCCATGGTGGCCATTGGGCATGGGCGACTCAGCAAGGTGGAATTCCAAAGTTGGCTCACATGTGAGCTCTCGGGTGTGGTGTTTTCCGGCGACCTGGTGGCTGGCCGACCAGGCATTGGTCACCATCTTGTTCAGGTGGGTCAGGGCTGGGGTTTAGTGTAGGCAATTGGCAAATGCCATGTGTAAAAGGCTTGGATTAGAATGGAATGGGAGAGGGCTCATTTTGGCTCAAATTGGTCAACCCATCCCTTTGGGCCAGTGCACCACCCAAGGCTTGGTTTAGGCTGAAGGAAAAGTGATTTGGCTCAAGCATAATCAGTAGGGTCAAGTCACCATCCAAGCACAATTAGGCATAAGCATGGTTAAGGGGAATCATGGGAGTGGTTAATCACCTTTAGGAATTAAGGAAAGAGTCTCCTCCTTTTGCCCAAAATGGCATGGTGACATGTAAAGAGGCTCTCATGGCTTCCATGTGGCTCATGCATGGCTTCATGGCTCACCTTTGGCTTGGGAAAAGTTAAGTCAATTTCATGGAAATGGATTTAAGAAAATTTTGGTATTTTGATGGGAATTTGTATGGGGCTTAATTTGGAATGGCTTCATGATGAGTTTTGAAACTTAGGGATTGATTTAATTGAGGGTATGATGAGAAGAATTTGTCATATGGGCTTTGGATTGATTTTAGCCCTTTGGATTTTGGTGAAGATGGGCTTTAGGAAGGTTTCATGTAAGTGGGTTTTTTAACTTTCAAAATGAATTCATGGATTGGAATTTTGTAGAATTTTGGGCCAAATAATTGTTGGGTTTGGTTTAGGGATATGTCATGAGTGATTTGAAATGAGTTTGGCATGATTTGGGTTTGAATTGGGTTGGATTTGGGCTTCTTTGGTGAATGGGCCAATATAGGTCAAATTGGGCTAACTTGGGCCAATGTTAGGCTAGGGTTGAAATTGATGTAAAATAAATGTTGGTAAATTTTTATGGGAGTGTTTCAAAGAGGTTTTGGCTTTGGTTGGGCTTTGATTTTGGGGTTTGGGCTTATTTGGGTTAGGTTTGGGTTTAGGTCAAAATTGGGCTTTTTAGTTTTGGGTTGAATTTAAGTGGGATTTTAGTCTAAATGTTGGGCAAATCATGTTAGTTTTTTGTTTGTAGGGATGTTAAGGGAGGTTTGGAAAAGATTTGGGGTTAATTGGAGTTGAATTAGGTGAGTTTGGGTTAGGTTTGGGTCATGGGTCCAAATTGGGCTTTAAGGCCAAAAGTGAAATTGGATCCAAATGTCAATCAAATTGGACTTGGGTTTTGTCTAGATTGGTGTTAAGAATGTTGAATTTAAGTTTAGAATTGAATTGGACCAGAATTTGGGTCAATTGGGTAGGTTTGGTTTGACATTGGGTTCACTTAGGGTTAAAATGGGTCAATTTGGGGGTTTTGACAAAAGTAGGGTAAATTAACAAAATTGGCCCATGGTGTAGTTGAACAAAATGAAATTGGGAATATTTGGGATTTTCTGGAATTTTCTGAGAATTTTCTGAATTTTTGGATTTTTGAGTCAAGACGGGTATTTTGGGTATTTGGAGGGTATTGGGAGGTATTTTTGGAATTTTTGGTATTTTTGGCTATGAGTGATTAATTTGGGTAATGTGGGAATGTTTGGGATTGATTTTTAGGAATTTTGGGTGATTTGGAAATTTTTGAAAAATTTGGGTGATTTCAAGGGTTTTGGGTAGGCTAGGCGGGTGTAGGGTCCCGGGGGTCAAAAATTGAAAATTTGGGAAATTTAAGATTGGGTGAATATAAGTGGAATAAAATCATTTTGGTTAAGCCATGAAGCCATATCAAGCCCACATGAGCCATGAATGGACTCATTTGAGGCATCCATTATGTTGTTCCTAACCCTCTTAGCCAAGGGCTTAGGGGTTAAGGACCATCCATGTGAATCACCTTCATGAGTCAGGAGGTCAAGTTGGGTATGGGTGTGGTTTTAGGAGGTGTGTGGAAGTGTAGTGCATATGTGTAGTGTATGTGTAAGTCAGCCCTTCACCAGACCAGGCCACCCAGGGCAGTCCTAAGGCCAAAGAGTCCTATAGGAACTCATCCTTTAAACTTCCACATTTGATTTCAACCCTCTAGGTGATTAGGGGTCTATAGTCAAGTTTGTGGAGTTTGCGGGGAGTTAAGAAGTGGTTTGAATTTCTAAGTGGTGGATCCCAATTCTAGTCCTCTAAGATAGTCAAAGGAAAAGCCTAAGGCTAGATCCTAAGTAGTAGAGAGAAGAAGAGAAGACCTCATCAAAAATGAGGTCAAAAAATGGACCCCCAATAGGTGTGGTGTGCTAACCAAGCACACCGCGCGTATTGGCCTTGACCGAAAAGATCAACAAAACCAACACAGATGTCCAAGTGACAAACTTAGGACGACGTAGAAGAGTTTCCGCCTGGGAGTGTCAAGTATATCTCCGAGACCGGAGATTCTCGAACTCTCGCTGGGGAAAGGAAAAGGAGGTGAATCCCAAATCACCTGACCTGGGGGAATTTCAATTTAGATTTTATTTTGTTTTTGTTTAAGTTTTTATGTGTGAGCTTAGATTTCAATTTGGAGCTTTAATTTAGATTGAAGTTTTGTCAAAATTAATTTGAAGGGATTTGAACTTGAAATGAAAATTAGAATTTTGTGGTTTTAGATGTAACATCTTCAACCTCAAAAGAAAATTGAATTGATTAGATTGAATCATTACAATGAGGAGAGATCTCAGAGCAATGCGGTATTGGATGTAAAATCCTTAACCTCAAGAGTTTGATTTTGATGTACTTCATCGCAATAGGGAAAGAATCCTAAAGCAATGCAGTTTCGGATGTAAAATCCTCAACCCCAAGAATTTGGTTTTGATGTATTTTATTGCGATAGGGAAAGAATCCTAAAGCAATGCAGTTTCGGATGTAAAATCCTCAACTCCAAAAGTTTGAATTTGATGTATTTCATTACGATAGGGAAATGATCCTAAAGCAATGCAGTCTCGGATGTAAAATCCTCAACCCAAAAGTTTGAATTTGATGTATTTCATTGCGATAGGGAAATGATCCTAAAGCAATGCAGTCTCGGATGTAAAATCCTCAACCCAAAAGTTTGAATTTGATGTATTTCATTGCGATAGGGAAATGATCAAAAAGAAATGCAGTATAGGGAAATGATCCTAAAGCAATGCAGTCTCGGATGTAAAATCCTCGACCCAAAAGTTTGAATTTGATGTATTTCATTGCGATAGGGAAATGATCCTAAAGCAATGCAGTCTCGGATGTAAAATCCTCAACCCAAAAGTTTGAATTTGATGTATTTCATTACGATAGGGAAATGACCCTAAAGCAATGCAGTCTCGGATGTAAAATCTTCAACCCAAAAGTTTGAATTTGATGTATTTCATTGCGATGGGGAAATGATCCTAAAGCAATGCGATCTCGGATGTAAAATCCTCAACCCAAAAGTTTGAATTTGATGTATTTCATTGCGATAGGGAAATGATCCTAAAGCAATGCAGTCTCGGATGTAAAATCCTCAACCCAAAAGTTTGAATTTGATGTATTTCATTGCGATAGGGCAAGAATCCTAAAGCAATGCAGTCTCAGATGTAAAATCCTCAACCCAAAAGTTTTGAATTTGAATAGTCATTGACTTTGCAAAGATTTTTAGTGTTGATTTGAAAAGTGTGGAATTTTGGTGTTTCGAGAATTTCATGAAAGTTGTAAAAAGGTTTTCATGAAGGAAATAGATTAGGAGGGAATATGTAGATGTTACATACCCCGCTCAAAAGAGTTGATCGGAAGTCACTGGTTTGGATTGTATATAATCCCTCGCCATCAGATTCGATCCGTGTCAATGGAATCAACCGCTTCCATCCCAGACAAGGGAGAGAATAGAATGGATTGGATTTCAGATTTGGAAGGTTGAGTTTGAATTTTATTGAGATTTGATTTAAAATTTGGAAAGATTGAATTTGAAATTTGATTTAAAATTTGTGCTCATTTTGTTTGTCCTTTAGCAATTCCAATTTTATTTTATCGTGAATTTGGAGTTCATCTTTTTTATATTTTTAAGGTAAGTTTTCTTTTATTTTTTTTTTGTTTCTTTTCTGTTCTTTGTTCGAAGTTCATTTAACTTTAATGGTGTTTCCCAGTCAATTTGCACAAAAGAGGTGAAGGCCAAAAATGTGACATGGTCACTTTCATTCCAATCATGTTGAAGATACATCATACAACTCGATCTGGAATACATCTCATACAATCCATGTAGACTCAAAACGGACTATGTATGATCTTTGTCGATCCATCCAAAAAAGGTATCTGTCAGAAATCCATGTCTGAATAGTGGGGTACATGGTCAATAACATCACCTTCCAAGCCATCCTTGGCAAGGATGCCGTATGGATGTACGTTGGAGGTGTGATATTTTCCATGCAACTCACAGCTCGTAAGGCCGGAGGCTCTCTAGCTCCGGGTCTGGCTGGAAGTGGTAAGGTGTCTTCCTGTCGTCCATCCTTCCGAAAGTAAGCGAGATCCGCTTCACCGGTACTCCCGGTATGCAATGTTTAGCGACATCACGCTCCGTTGCCCTTCGGTATCATGACGGAACCTACCGGTAATGGTATCTTCACCGGCCCTCGGAACTCACCGGGCCTGCTATCCGGAGGTCGAATCCGAACATGATATTACACTCGTTTAGAAAAGAAACCGTGCGAAAGGTCCGACAAAGTCGTGGTGATCTATGTGCGGGGGTATGCAGTTACCCTTCTTGTAAATGTTAATAATGCAGCTGTTGGGTATGCAATCTGCTGGCAGTACCCTCCATGTTATCAATCTTTTTACCATTCTTTTGATGACTAATGGCATTGGATACACCTGGCCATGACGGAGTATTCCGGGTGGGTTTCCCTTCCTATCTTCTGCGAAGTTGTAGCAGCATCCGCATTGTATTGTAATTCTCCCTTTCCCTGACATCCATCTCCGGGGTTCTGAGTAAGTGTTTTCTCTTAGGCGGCCCGCTCGGCGCATTCTTTTCAAATCCCGGATGCATCCACGATTTGTTGTTGTTCGTATTCTGAGAACACGTCTGTATGTAGCTCGAGGCCTTCTAGTATATTGATCCTCCTGCCTCTGATTCTCTCGAAGTATTCAAAAGTTTTCTTTTCGACATTCTGCATTCTTTCCAGCTAGTATTCTGGAATAATCTGCAAATGGCGGGGCCTGGTGACGTATTGTGGGATATACGGCTCAATCCCTTCACGTTCTCCTGCATACCTCAGCTCTTCGGGGATGGTGTCCGTCGGGACATCCTCCGGGGTTGCTTCTGCAACAAGGTTATGCATTATTGTTGACTTTGTCTGGTGGCGTTGTAGCCTTCTTTCTTCTGTTCTTCTTAAGATTTCCTTGGTTTCTTCTGTCATCCTGGGAGCTTGCTTCCCTTCTTCAAGTTCCTAGTGAATCGGTGTCCTTGAAGTGTATGTACTGGCAGTAGCAACAGCCTCGTCGCGCTGGTCCGCTGCTAATTTAGTTAACATCTTGCGGATACGGCGATTTTTATTTCTTTGTTGAGTTGCTGTGAGAGTAGCTCTTCGAACTTCCTGAGTTTCTATGGGCGCGACGCTGACAAGCCTGCCCTCTGCTGTGGCAACTACAGACATGTTTTTATTGTCTTCTTCAGTGCTTGTTTTCCTTTTCTTGATGCTGGATTGGTGGCTTGGGCCACTCACTTTCATTACTGTCTAACTGGGCAGTTCCTCTCGGTCAATCGGGACCCGGTCACTTTCCTCATATTGCGAGGCCCGCTGGTGCGAAGTCTGAGTCAATCTCTATTATCGCTCCATCTTTCACCCTCTTTTCGTCGAGTGCAAGGCTTACGCCATTTCTAAAGTTCAAGACCAACCGCCCGTTCGACATTTCCCTGCGAAAAGACAAGGAAAAGGATCAAGGGCTGTACTAAGAACAAGAACATTAAGAAAATGTTTATTAGAGACAGTTTTTTAATTACTTTTTGTATTTTTAAATTTAACAGGAATGAAGTGGGATAAGATCAGGAAGAGATTTTGATTTGGAAAAGAAATCAAGGAAAACTTTATTATCATGATTTTATTTATTTTAGCACATTTTTTTATTATTTTTGGGTTCGGACCCAGTCATAAGTAACTACTTCGCCCGTGCTTCTAGGGATGAGGAATTCATTCCTTCGAAACATCAGGTAGCGTAATACTTCTTCAAGTATCGTCCGTTGATCGGAAGCATATGTCGTTCTCCTTGGCAATTCGCTAGCTGGTAGGAGCCTCCTGAGTAGACTGCCTCAACCACAAACGGTCCTTCCCAAGTGGGTTCTAATTTTCCTCCTATCTTGCGGTGTGCAAGGATAGGTCTTTTGAGAACGAGAACTAAGTCCCCAACTTTGAAGGTTGTTGGGCGGACCAGTCTGTCATGGGCATGAACCATCTTAGCTTGGTATAGTTCTAAATGTCTCGTCGTGCTGCAAGTCTTTTCCCTTCTAGGCTTTCCAATTCTTCTAGTCGTAATTTGGCATTCTCTTCTATCGTAATTTTGTTTGTAACTGCAATTCTGAGTGAAGGAAGCTGAACCTCTAAGGGTAACACTGCCTCGGACCCATACACTAGAGCGTAAGGTGTAGCTTGAGTAGGAGTTCTGAAGGTTGTCCGGTAGGCCCATAAGGCTTCTAATAATGTCTTGTGCCAATTTCTCTTATTATCGCCCAAAGTTTTCTTTAAAATTTGAACGAGAGTTTTATTAAAAGCCTCAGCCAGGCCGTTTGCTCTTGGGTAGTAAATTGTTAAATATCGCCAGTCAATTCCGTGTCTCCTGACAAAATTATTGATTTGTGTGCTTCCGAATGCTGACCCATTATCTGAGATGATCCTGCGCGGCACTCCGAAACGGTAGACAACTTGGTTCTTGAAAAACTGTAGCACGTGGTGTGCTTTAACTTCTCTGAGTGGAACTGCCTCTGCCCACTTGGAAAACTAATCTGTAGCCGCAAGAATGAAACGATGTCCTTTTGAAGATGGTGGTTCTACTGGACCCACTATATCCGTACCCCAACATTCAAATGGCTACGACGCAATTGTCTGATGTAGCACATTTGGAGGTTGGTGTAGAACCACTCCGTGCACTTGGCATTGGTGACAGCTCTTGGCGATTTTCATGCAGTCGGTCATCATCGAGGGCCAGTAGTACCCTA
Source organism: Papilionanthe hookeriana x Papilionanthe teres (assembly GCA_022702705.1). Lineage (NCBI taxonomy): Eukaryota > Viridiplantae > Streptophyta > Magnoliopsida > Asparagales > Orchidaceae > Papilionanthe > Papilionanthe hookeriana x Papilionanthe teres. The sequence goes on from CM040424.1 coordinate 171,670,727, forward strand.
GTCTTATAATTTTCATCTTCATCTTCGGACCCAACTGGTGAGCGCCACAGAGTCCTGAATGCACCTCTTTAACAATTTCACGGGCCTCGGACCCGCTTAGGCATCTTAGCCACATTTGATCAAAAGACCTTCTATATAACGTGTTGTTTATTAATGCGTAGGACAGAGTTCTTTTCTTGATCTGATGGGCTAACGACCTATCGTCTGGTAGTTTTCCTGTTTGCAGGTAGTCTATTAATGGTTGTCGCCAATCTTCTGTGTTTTCTGTCACTGCCGCAACCGATCCTTTTTCTTTTTCTGATTTGGGTATTGTGTCTATGTCAAGCTGTGATAGGACCTGACGTTCGTGAACTGACACTTCCACTGATTCATCTTGCAAACAGGCAAATTCTTTTGCGAGACGGGCTAACGCATCTGTTAAAGCATTTTCTTTCCGGGAATTTTGTAGATTGTCACATTCGGAATCTGTTCCAACAACTGTATGGCATACTGGAAGTATTGCTCGAGTCTTGGTTTTAAAATTCTATACTCGGCCGGCGATCCGTTGAATGATTAACTGCGAATCCCCGTAGATGTTGATGTCCGTTATCCCCATTTGAATAGTTAATTCCAATCCTGTTATGAGGGCTTCATATTCTGCTCGTTGTTTGTACACGGCTCGTTAAGTGGTAGGAGTATCTTAACATCCCCCGCTCCGGTGTTATAAAGATTAGTTCGATTCCTGCCTTACCAGGCACTATCACTTGTGATTCTTCATCTTTGTGTGCTGAAGATGCTCCGTCGAAATATAATTCCCAATGTCGATCATCAGGGTTTTCTAGGCTCATTATTTGTTCGTCTGGCAAGTCGTCATCGAGAGGAGATTCTGCCGCAGAGGGTGTGCAGCGAGGAAGTCTGCTAGGACTTGTCCCTTTACGGCACGAAGAGGCACGAAAGTTATATCGAATTGCAATAATATCATCGACCATCTGGCAAGTCTCGCTGAAAGCGTTGAACAAGTCATCAAGTATTGCAATGGATTAAATTTCGAGATCAGGTTGACCTTATGAGAAAGCATGTAGTGCCTGAGCTTTTGAGCGGCAAAGATCAGAGCCAAACAATGCTTTTCAATTGTGGGATACCTTATTTTCGTCTAAAGTAAACGACGGCTTAGGTAGTAAAGAGCTTTTTCTTTACCCTCATCATTGACTTGGGCTAACAGGGCTCCGAGAGAGTCGTCTAAAGCCGCGGTATAAAGTATCAGCGGTCTACCCGAGACCGGGGTCGCTAAGACAGGAGGTGTCATTAAATATTGTTTAATGTCCTCGAAGGCCTTCGGCATTTCTCTTCCCAAATAAATTTGGCGTCCTTTTTAACTAATGTCGAGAAAGGCTGACACCTACCTGACAAGTTTGAGATAAAGCGTCGAAGATATGCCAGCTTCCCTTGAAAAGATCGTCGTTGTTTTAAGGTTTTGGGAGGCCGCATTTCTAAGATAGCTTTAATCTTTTCCGGGTCGATTTCAATTCCACGATGTCGGACAACGAATCCTAAGAATTTCCCGGAGGTGACGGCGCATTTTAAGGGATTCATCTTAAGGTTAAGTTGTCTTAATCGTTCGAAAATAATTCTCAAATCATACAGGTGGTTGTCCTTTACTTTGCTTTTGATGACCACATCATCCACGTAGCATTCAACTTGATTGTGGATGAGATCATCAAAAATTCTTGTCATCGCTCTCTGGTATGTTGCTCCTGCGTTCTTCAGTCCGAATGGCATCACTGTGTAGCAATATACTCCGATCAGCGTTCTGAATGCTGTAAGTTTTTCATCCTCTGGAGCCATTTTTATCTGGTTGTATCCTGAAGATCCATCCATGAATGAGAATATCTCATGTGTCGAAGCGATGTCGATCATTAGTTCTGAGATCGGTAGAGGGAATTCATCCTTTGGACATGCCTTGTTTAAATCTCTGAAATCCACACAAATTCTGATCTGACCATTCTTCTTTCTGACTGGCACCACATTGGCTAGCCAAGTTGGGTACTGTTCTTCGCGGACAAATTTAGCGTCTATAAGATTTTTAACTTCAGCTATGACTTGTTGTTCGATTTCTAGACGCATTCTTTTGGGACCTTGTCTGACTGGGACAGAAGTAGGATCCACTCCTAGCTTATGGACTGCGACCTCTGGAGCTAATCCTGGCTTCTCATCGTAACTCCAAGCAAAATAGTCTTTAAATTCTATTAATAACTTGATTATTTCTTCGGAGTCTTCTTTATTGAGTAAGGAGCTAACAAAGGTAGGTCTAGGCTCTTCGCTAGTACCTAAGTTAACTTCCGTTAACTCATCTATTGTAGATTTGATCTCTTCTTCAAATTCTGGTGGAGCATCTCCAATTTGTAAATCTTCAAATTCTTCTGTAGTTTCCATGTTCATTAGACTCGCAAGTGACAACCAAGAAAAATTCAGTATCGTCAACTGATCCTACTGTGCCGAACCCGAGACCATGCTTTGAATTGGATGGACGACCGGAGTTATTCCATAATTTTTCAAAATGTTGTGATTGGCCTTTTGTCCATTTTCGAGGTAAGAAACCACGCTGAATTAAATTTTGAACACAGGAAGAGTACCACTCAAAAGGTAATTCCATTAATTCTGATGAAGTGACATCTTCAAATTGTACATTATTTTCAGTTTTGGAGGAAGGAGCACCACGGTAGAATTTGATTGGCCTTGCACCGCCGCTATGTACCTCTTTGACCACCATACCCTCGATCATATTAGAATGGATCGGGGTCAGGGTCATAGTATGTACATAGTGGTTAATCTTCTAGTACATCGATTTACATTCTTCGTTCTTCTCATCTTCGAGAGAGATCTTGAATTGCGGCTTCTTCCGACTTATTGTCGTTGCTTCTTGTTTGATCTCTTTTTCTTCTTCAGAACTGTCTTCCCAATCAACACTGATGGCTGGTTTCCTCTGTCCAACTATCCTAACGTCTCTGCCACGACCTCGTCCCCGGCCTCGACCTCGGATGCGAGTTGTGGAGAAACCTTCACCATCTCGTCGTAAGGGAGTGGTGAGTGACTGTTGGACTAGAACTTCAGGTTCTTCATTGTCCCGAACTTTCTTTGCTTCATTCGTTATGGTATCTCTCGGAGAAGATTGTTTTCTTCGGAGGTGCATAATAAGCTCGCATCTTCATGGATTCCAATTTCATGTATGGAGAATGGTTGTAAGTCACCTTTGATGCACTCGTTCCCCTCCATCGTAGTATTTGATGCACCGATGTAGAGATGATGGTACCATCCTGTTTTCATGTATCCATGGTCGGCCCGCAGAGCGTTGAACGACGTTTCGAATCAATTATGTGAAATTTTGCGGTTGTCTTTGCTAAGTCACCGGTCTTCATTAGTAGTGTTATCGATCCGAGGGCTCTTTCTCCTTTCTGGTTGAATCCTCTTAATAACATTTTGTCGACTTCGAGCTCGCGAGCATCAATTTCCAAATATGCTAGCGTTCAAAGACTCATTATATTAATTGATGCTCCTGGATCCACCAATACTCTGGAGAGTGTAAACTTCCCAATTGTAACTGAAATGTACAACGATCGGTCGTGATCCGCTGTCCCAAGTAGTAGGTCATTGTCCGTGAAGGTAACACCTCGCCGTTCCTTTAACGAGCAAACCTCATCTAAGGAATCTCCAGCCATTCGAGCTAAGAAAATTTCCGGATCAAGTAAGGCCTTGATCGAGCTTCTCTCATCTCCTTTGATAAGATGAGAGCGTCGTAGATGCTCGCCTTGGCCGGTAGTTTCCTAAGATGGGCTAGCACGTCGTAGTCCACTTTATTTTCATGTGTCTCGATTTCTTCTCGAATGGGTATTTCTTCCGCCGGGTTGGTTCTTCCCGAACAACCACCCGCTTCCCTTTGTCCTTTGGACCCATTCTCGGAGGTAGAACTCTTCCACTTCTTAAGTTAACTTCGTAATTTCTCCCGACTCTAGTATCGAGTTTGTCGGTGTTTTCTCCTGAATCGGAATGACTGGTTCTTCTGGATTAGCTTCAGAGTCTGAAGGCTCTAACTCTATTGTGACTGGAGCTCCTCGAAACTCGCAGATAGATTCATTGCTCGTTGAACTCTCGTAGCCTCCTTGATGGATGTCTTCTTCTTCATTGTGATCGTCGAGATTGTATATGATTTGAGAATTGTCATTGGTATCGGAATCGATGTCCGGATTGTCACTAGTTACGTAATCGTTAGAAACAGTCAAAACGTAGCCAACACCATAACCCTTATCATTATAAGATCCCACCGGAGTGAGCAGATAATCATACAGAGTCGAGGTTCGAGGGATTTCTCCCCCGAATCCGAAACAACTATCCTAGGATAAGCAGCCCCTAGTCTAGCTTTAGGAGCCTCGGTCTTCCTTCTTCGTCGATTTTCTTCTTCTCTTCAATCGTCTCCTGTTGAGGTGGTTCTTCTATTGCAAGTGATAGTGCCGACTTAACAGGTTGCGAACTCTGAATTGAGGCTCGCACTGAAGCGGTTTGGATGTGATCCAAAATCTTCTTCGAAGACCTTGTCCAAGCGGTAGTCCATCCATCATCAGTCGCATAGGGATCTATCGGAACAATGAGATCAGTCGAGACAACATTGACGGAACCTCCTTTCTGGGGTTCCTTCATGTACTCCTTCGGGATTGTTATGTTCCCTTTCCGAAGGTTGTCGTTGAGCCAACTTTTGAAGGTAATACAATCCTCTATCTTGTGTCCAAGCATCCGGTGGTAAGGGCAAAAGTTGGGATCACCTTTCTTGTCGACTTCTTCCGGTCTCTTTGGCTCGGCAGCTTGGAAATCTGGAGACTTCATCGACTGCGGAACATTTTTGGTACTGCCTCATTCTTGAAAGGGTACTCCCTGCTCAGAAGCTCCCTTAATATACGTTGCGGACGAGGCGGTTGTTCATACTGTGGAGATGACTGATAGCTGGGTCGGGGTTGCTGGTAATTCTGTTGAATTTGCTTCGGCCGTTCTGGTGGTATTTGCATCGGTTGCTTGCCTTTATCAACTGCTGCAACGATCCCGGATTTCTTTTCAAAAGTCTTCACGAGCTTTTGCTTGTCCGTCTTGTCGGCGAAACTTAATTGCTTCACCTCCTCTTGCAAGCTCCCGACCTTGCTTAACAACTTCTCAAAAGTCTTAATAGTAAATCCCTTAAGGAGAAGTGCTATAAGGCCGTGAATGCTTTTAAGTAAGATGCCGACTGCATGTTGTTCTTGTAATTGTGGTTCACACTTCATACTTAGGGTCCTCCATCGAATTATGTAATCCACCAAAGTTTCGTTCGGCTTCGCTTCTCTACCACTAAATCACCTATAGTGATGTGGTGCTGAGCTCCGGCAAATCGCTTGATGAAGAGGTTTTCTAGTTCTGAGAATGTCTTCACCGAACCATTCGGTAATTCTGCATACCAATCAAAGGCGATCCCTGACAGGCTGCTGACAAATTGTCGGAAGAGTAATGCATCACTTCCGCCGGCATTGCAACAACTGGCACGAAAGTGTGCAACATGCTGTCGGGGGTTCTCGGTTCCATCAAAGGTCTTGAACAGAGGTGGTACGAAGCCTTTCGGGTATTGGACAGCGTCGAATTCTTCAGGGTAAGGTCTACCCGTCCGAATAGATGTTCCGCTCTTTGATTGTGCTAAGGCTTCTCGCACCTGCTGTTCCACCAAGCTCTTGATATCCTTTTCTGGAATCATGCTCTGTGTCGCATCCTTCTTTAACTGATCATCCCCGTTGACGGACGTAATCTCCTTTCCTCCGTCTATAATGTGAATGACCTCTGGGGGTGTCTCTCTTTGGGGTTGTACTTGACTCTGGAGAGTGGCTAGGGCTACAGCCATCTCTTCCATCCTCATTGCCATTCGGGCGATCGTATCATCTTTCTCTTGAAGCTACCTCCTCATCACTTCGGCTCCTCTCTTCTCGCGGCCGCAGGAGCACCTCGTGAAGCCGACGAAGCTCGCGTTTCGACCATGTTGATTTCTCGCATACTCATCGTCCATGAATTCCGACGAATCAATCTCATCTCCGAATTTCTCTTCTCTTTCCTTTGCTAATCGTCGAATATCGTCCTCAACTTTTCCATAGCATCCTCTAGCAGTCCTTTCCGTGCATCCTCGCGCGTCGTCGTGTGATAGCCGTCGGGTTCCCTTCTCATGAGGCCCCTTTACCGCAGTAGCACTTTCTTCGCATTCAAGTCTCCCGACGAGACTTTCCTTCTCAGTCGTTGTTTCAATCTTAATTGCCCAAGAGTGGGACGCCATACCATCCTTCTAGCAGCGAAGGTCTAGGACCGCATGGTCCGTCGACCAAATGTCGGAAGGTGGTATCCTCCCTAATCCGCAATCCGAAACAACGACAGAGCGGACTAGCCTTCATCCTTTTATTCGGCTTTTCCGTAACGATGGCAGGTTCTACTCGCGGCCCAAGACGGATTTGATCGGCACCCGCCCTATCCTTCTTAGAATTTCCGATACGGGGCACTTTTCCTTCTTTGCTAACTTCTCAATCACAGCATCGTAGTCGAGCAAATGGTGTAATCCTAGCCCTTTTCTTTCGCCGTCGTTGTAGTATGCGGGTCGAGGTAATGTAGAAACAATCCTCGTGGACATTTTCCTCGTCACCGCGGCGGAAAGGGGATTGAATCTACTTCCTTCCAAAAGGGGTGTATCTTCAGGCAATGGTATGTATTCATGTAGCGGTGAGTACTCAGGGATTTCTTCTAAGAAAGCGACTTCAGCAGCTCTGGCCTTCCTGGCAATCTTCCTACTTCTGTTCCTTCTTTGGGTCCGTGTTAGTGATGGAATTCTCGAGCTGGACCCGATTTCAAAAACGAAGGTCTCACAGAAGGTCCGTACCCTCCACGGTACACGAGTTCACCATAGTTCCGGATTTCCTTCCCCTTTAATTCGGCGTGCTTCGGTAGGTGCAGAGACAACTAGACCAGTGGGGGTAGCAACAACAGTCCTTCCGTGGACAAGCAGATTCTCCTCGGCTGGAATCTTTGCGAGGAGGAACTCTTGAGTTGACCTAAGGTTGAACTCGATCAGCGGCTTCTCAGTTTCAGATACTTTGTTTGTCAGCGCGAAAAGGGCAACGTCGATGATCTTGACATTTGTGTTCTCGAATCCTTGTCCAAACCAGATGATCCCATTGTCGGGCAGCTTCATCCTTGTAAACAGCGAAGTCCATCCATTGGTGAAGGAGAAAATCGGCTTTGGGGCTTCCATTTCGCAAGGTAGATTCTGATTGTCAGTCCCAAGTTATGCTTCTTCTCATCAGGACGAAAAGAAAGGAATCGAAAAGTGTCCGAACACATTCTTGTTCATGTAATTATAAGAAGGAGTTATTTGTTAAAAGAGTCCTTCATTAGAGGGTTTGTTTATTAGGAACGGAATGTTCAAAGGTGTGGAGAAGGTAAAAAAAAAAAATCTGATTCAGAATTGGAAGGGAAAAGAAAGTCTTATGCAAGACTTCTCGACTCGAAGGATCACTCCTAAACTAACACCTATTGGGGGTCCATTCCACCTCAGAAATGAGGTAAAAGGATCTCGGAACCTCTCTATTTAGGGGTGTCTAAACAGTGGCTCTTAAATCAAAGAGAATGTTGGCTATACTCGTTCAAGGCAGAAATGAACATAGTATTCCAACGGAAAGAAGGGTAGCTTGATCCATTAGGGACATGGATATACTACCGATTTTTTTGAAAGCAGAATTGTCTGATTAAAATGGAGAGAGGAATTCTCCCCAGCGGAGTCGCCAGAAATTGTCGGCATATTTTTAGGTTGTGTTTTGAAAAGGGGGTCGCCGACAGAAATTGTCGGCGAATTTTTAATTTAATTTAAATAAATAATTTGAAAAGTAGTATTTGATTTTTGAAAACAATTTTAAATTTGAAAATTTTAAGATATGAAATCAAACTGATCTCACATCCCGAATAGTTTATATAAACGAGCACCACATCACAAACCGTGTATCTATCCCGAAGAATAGACACACTGCTTGACGATGGGGCTCGATTAAATAAACTAGAAGATTTGTGACATCTGTTTGGTCTGCGAACCAATTTTATAAGCCGACAAATTCCCCTACTTAACATCAATGAATTAAACAGGGTTTATATTACCTGGGTTCTTAAAATTCCCCTGATATCAGAGAGGCTCCAAAACCAATTTGGTGAATTTTTGAAAAGTATTTTGAAAGTTATGAATTTTTAAAGTTTAAATTGGCTAAATGGTTTAATCAACCCATTTAGTAGGGCTAACCAAGTCCAATTGACTTCAAATTTTTATGGTGGGTTCCTCTGATCCTAAAGGTCAGTGGAGAATTGATTTCAAGTCAATTTAATGTATGGTTAACTCTAATTAATTAGGGACCTATTTTGGGTGTTTAAGCCAATTAGGGTTATTTTAAATGAACTAATTCAAAACCTATTTTTCCTAGGGTCCTCTGGTCATAAGAGACATCACCAAATTTTCCTGGAATTTATTTCACAACATGCTAATTATTGGATTTAAAATATTTAAAATAGTAACATGAATTTGAAAAATCAAGAACTTCTCATAGGGATGGCCTCTGACTTTGGAAAATTCAGGGAATGTTCCCAAATTCAGAGGCTTCAAAAGCCCTATGGTCTTATGCCATGGTGAATTTCCTATATGCATGGAGAATTAAAACAATGCAGAGGGGAAATAAATCATTAAAAATAAAATACTTGATAAAATTAAATGATTTCTTTTCCACATTATTCTTCTCTGTTCACTGAGCAAGAGGGTATTTTTATTTTATTTTTCTGATTTTTCTACACAAAGTTATGGATTTTTGAAGTTTAGGGAATTAAATAAATCAGAAAATACCCTAATTTTCTATTTATCCACGCGGCGCCGCGTCAACCTCGGCAGCTCCGAACGCACACGCGCCGCCTTCTGATTCGGCGCCGCCATCCGACTCAGCGCTCCAGGGGCCCGCTGTGTCGTGCCCGAATTCAACCCAATTCAAACCCAAATCACTCCAAACTTGTTTCAAATTACTCATGGCACATTCCTAAACCAAACCCAACAATTATTTGGTCCAAACTTTTACAAATTTCCCATCCACCAATTTATTTTCAAGCCTAAAGCCCACTTCCCTTAAACCTTTCTAAAAGCCCATCCAAGACAAATTCAAAAGCCCAAATTTCATGCTAAAGCCCATATGCCAAATTCTTCTCATCATACCCTTAATTAAAATCATTCCTAAAGTCCTAATTTATCATTAAATGATTCCAAATCAAGCCTCATGACAATTCCCATCAAAATGCCAAAATTCACAAAATCCTTTTTTCATGAAATTGACCAAATCTTTTCCCAAGCTATATGAAGCCATGAAGCCACATGTAAGCCATTGGCAAGCCATGAGAATCTCTAATTTGTCAACCCTTCTTAAATGGCAAAAGGAGGAGGTCCTTTAAGCACCTCCTAAAAGTCATTAACCTTAAACATGTTTCACCTTAACCCAAATTTAATCCAAATATATTTGGATAGGGACTTCTCCATGCCAAACCAGCTGATTCCTTTGACTCCCCACAACACCTAAAGCCACCTTGGAGGGTGAACCAAGCCCAAAAGGATGGGTTGACCCATTTAGAGCCAAAATAGCCACACCCCCCATGTCACTTTGATCCAACTCCTTTACACATGTCTAAACCCAATTGACTTCACCATTGCCAAGCCCTGACCTCCCTGGTCAAGATGGTGACTCATGCCTGCCGGCCAGCTGCCTGGGTAGCCGGAAAACACCACACCCGAGAGCTCACATGTGAGCCAACTTTGGAATTCCACCTTGCTTGAGCCGCTCCATGCCCAATGGCCACCATGGTCGTTCTTCCCATGACCAGAGCAGTCGATCCAGCCCTTGGCCATCCCTGTGAGGCTCTCCAGCCACCTCTATTTAAACCCGACCCCCTCACGGCCATGAGAGGAGAGTTGCACAAACCTTGCCGAAACTCTACCAAAATTGTTCCAAACCCTTCTCCATCCTTAGAGCAGTTGATCCCCAATGTCAATTTGCCCTAATCCCCACCAACAGAATCCAATTTCTCAACTGAAATTTCACCCAAAACCAGGACACTTTGCCACAGTGAGCCAATCCTCAAATTGACTGGTCCTACACCTTCACTGGACCAAGAGGAGAAGTTTCCCACTGAAAGCCCCATCTCCAGGCCACCCAGTTGCTCCAGCCTCCAAGCTTTGTGATCAGCTGTGGTCACTTTCATAGCTAGGCAATTCACCAGACTAGGAGACTTCATCTGGAGCTTGCTAGGATCCTATCGAAGGTGACACAACCCTCAGATCGAAGCCACACTTCTCTGAGAAAAGGTATGGCCTCACTCTTCTTCTCGAGCTTCTGAACATTTTCCATTTTCATTGAGTCAATTTCAAGCCACATAAACCGTATGGATGTGTTCGTCTTCTCGAGACGAATCCATAGAGCATAAGAACGTTAAATTTGGTGAAGTATCGAGTGAGATCTTAGGCCTAGAAGACGGACGGCTCTCGGGTAAGGACGCTCGGGGACGATGAACGGATGACGTTCATTTAATACACGCGCGGACGGACGGTCAGGATCGCGCCAGATCAGGAGATGGAACGACACAGCGGGCCCCCAGAGCGCTGAGTCAGATGGCGGCATCGAATCAAAGAGCGCCACGCGATGTTTCGGAGCTGCCGAGGTTGACGCGGTGCCGCGTGGATAAATAGAAAATTAGGGTATTTTTTGATTTATTTAATTCCCTAAACTTCAAAAATCCTAACTTTGTGTAGGAAAATCAGAAAAATAAAATAAAAATACCCTCTTGCTCAGTGAACAGAGGAGAATAATGTGGAAAAGAAATCATTTAATTTCATCAAGTATTTTTTTTTAATAATTTATTTCCCTTCCGCATTGTTTTAATTCTCCATGCATATAGGAAATTCACCATGGCATGAGACCATAGGGCTTTTGAAGCCTCCGAATTTAGGAACATTCCTCGAATTTTCCAAAGTCGAGGCCATCCCTATGAGAAGTTATTGATTTTTCAAATTCATGTTACTCGTTTTGAGTATTTTAAATCTAATAATTAGCATGTTGTGAAATAAATTCTAGGAAAATTTGGTGATGTCTCTTATGACCAGAGGACCCTAGGAAAAATAGATTTTGGATTAGTTTATTGAAAATAACCTAATTGGCTTAAACACCCAAAATAGCTCCTTAATTAATTAGAGCTAACCATACATCAAATTGTCTTGAAATCAATTCTCCACTGACCTTTAGGATCAGAGGAACCCACCATAAAAATTTGAAGTCAATTGGACTTGGTTAGCCCTACTAAATGGGTTGATTAAGCCATTTAGCCATTTTAAACTTTAAAAATTCATAACTTTCAAAATACCTTTCAAAAATTCACCAAATTCGTTTTGGAGCCTCTCTGATATCAGGGGAATTTAAGGAAATTAAAATTCAATTTTTTAATAAATTTAATTTTTTGCATTATTTTAATATTTTAATAATTAAAAAATAATAAAAATCATAAAAATAATAAAATTCACCAAAATGTCACATTTTAAATTTTAATCACTTAGGAACAAATCCCATATTTTTCTTAGGTCTATTTGATGAGATATTAAATTTTAAAGCCCTAGGGTAATTTAAAAAAAATGTATTTTCTAGCATTTTCACTAAAATAATTATAATAAATCAAAGAAAAATCAGAAAATTTCAAAAATTGATTCTCTGATTTCCTTGATATCAGAGAGATTTTTGAAAAAATATAAATTTCATTTTTCAACCTTTATTTTATTTTTAAATTAATTAATACTCCGAAACTTAAAATAATTATAATAAAAATAATATAATTTAAAAAATCACCAAAATTGGTCCAAGTGGTCCTCTCGGTCATTAGGAATGTCCCATAATTTTCTTAAGGACAGAAACTTTCCCTTGGTCATATTATTAAATTTTCCTTCGAAATTCTTATTTTCCACCAAAAATAATTACATAAATAAATTAAATACAGAAAAATCACATTTTCTCCTCTCATGTCTTTATTGGCATATGAGTGAAGTCACATGAAAATTTCAAGTTCATTTAAGCTCAATTTAGTGAGTTATGAAATTATTAAGCTTGAAGGGCAAAAATGGTAATTAAAAAATTTTAACCTTTAATTAAAACTTTAGGTTTAATAAAATTAATAAGTAAAATATTTGATCTTAATCTGATTTGGATGATTGAAATTTAAATAATTAAAGGGTAGAAACCTACAAAACAATTTAAAATAATTGAAATAAACCTTAATTAAATAATTGATTAAATTTGGAAGAATGATAGAGTTGGAATTATTAAAATATGGATGTTATTAGGAAGAAATTTATTCTTTAATTAAAAAAAATCCTAAATTAATCATCTCAATAATATTTAATTCCTAATTAAAATGATAATTCAAATTTAAGTTTTAAAATATTAAATGACTTAATCATTAAAATTAAATTAAAAAGTTAAATTATTAAACTCTTTTTAAATTTTCAATTAAATTAAAATTAAAAATTCAATTAAATTAAAGATTAAATTAAATTAAATCAAACAAATTAAATTAATTTAAGTTAAATTAAATCAAATAAATTAAATTAAATTAAATTGAACAAATTAAATTAAATTGAATTGAATTTTATTAAAATTAAATTAAATTAAATTAAATTAAATTAAAAATAATAATAATAAATAATTAAATTAAATTAAATTAAATTAAATTAAAAAATATTAAATTAAATTAAATTAAATTAAAATAAAATCAAATCAAATAAAATTAAAATTAAAATTAAAATTAAAATTAAAATTAAAATTAAAATTAAAAATCGAAATTAAATTAAAATTAAAACTAAACCAAATTAAATTAAAGTTAAATTAAATTGAATTAAATAACATCACCTAAGACATAAAGAAATTAAATATAAAGCAACTTGAACACTATTCCAAATTTAAATCCGATAACTGAAATTAAACCAAATCACAAACCACTTAACACTAATCTGCCCTCGAAAACTTTGGTTATCATAACTCCTAAATAGAACATTAAATGAAATGTTACTCCACTTATAGGATATTCAAATGTCCTAGTTCACTGAGCAAGATAACAAAACTTGAATCCTCGGACGATTACTTCACCTGATCAATTAAATTCATTTGGACTTAAAACAATCCTAGCAGTATTGAAAAGATGTTTAAGATTCTTCTTAAGCACTTTCTCAATATGATAGGATATTTATAAGAACAATTGAACTTGATTGTTCTTTGATGAAGAAAATCATCCTCAAACCAAAACACATGAACCTAGACGTCATAGGAAATGACTAGCTATAGGATTAGGAACTTGGTAGAAAACCATGACCCTTCCCTTAGCTTTACCTAGGAACTTGTTTAAATATTCTAATTGGGTTTTAAGTGCAGCTTGGGATGACGGGAAGACCCTCCAGGTACGCTTTTATTTTATTGCAATTTACATTATTGCAATTTCTTTAATCGCATCGCACTTACTTTTCTTGCATGATAAACAAGCTGTTGCATGAAAACCCACACCTTTAGAATAGTCCCTAAAACTGAAACCAAAATTAAATTAAAAGTCATTACAAGATAAAATCCACCGCCACAACATCTCAAAATATAAAACAACTCAAAATTTAATCACAAACAGAACACAAAACTGCAATTACAACTAAATTAATACATCCTGTTGGATGATCGGGAATACCTCGGATGATGTAACCTACGTATTGCTAACGGGATTTCCCACGGTCTAAATGAAAGTGTGGAACTCATTTAGTTGAGTTTAGCAAATTCATATGGACTAAGTGAATCCGATAAAAATAACGATGCCGGAAGGATGGAACCGTGGGATCTTAACCGGTGTCGTTATAATCAACTTTAAGATTTGTTTTAAATAAAATAAAAAAAAGACACTTGGAAATTAAGATTTTCTCTAAACCAAAACACTTTTCTCATCTTCTGATTTATGACTTCTATAACTAAACCTCTGCAACAACAAAGAGCTCGGAGCACGGTGGGCAGCACGGCCATCGTCATCAGCAAAACCTGAATCTGCTTCAGCAAAACTTTCTTAGAATTAAATAACTAAGCCATAGGACTTCGAGGTAGTTTGCCTAGTGCAACATAAATCCTCAACCTCTTTGTTAGGCATTTGCATGATCATGTCATGTAAATTAAGCCCTAACCGGTCTTAGGACTCCGAGGTAGTCGTTTAGTACGACATAAACCCTCAAATCTTCGAGGCTATTTGCATGATTTTATCATACGAATATAAGTCCTAACTAATTAAAATTGGCAAGATCAAAATACTAAATAAACATTAGGACTTTCCTAAATCTAAGCCAAACAATAGGATAGTCGGGAAATTACCGAAGTTCGCTTCGAATCTGTAATTTCTCCTACCTTTCTTCCTTTGAATTCCCAAAACAAAATGTTCCAAACTTGATCCATTCCCTCGAAAATGGACAAAAGGTCAATCACAACATTTTGAAAAATTATGGAATAACTCCGGTCGTCCACCCGATTCAAAGCATGGTCTCGGATTCGGCACGGTAGGATCGGTTGACGATGCGAATTTTGCTTGGTTGTCACTTGCGAGCCTAATGAAAACTGCATGGAAACTACAGACGAACTCGAAGATTTACAAATTGGAGATGCTCCACCAGAATTCGAAGAAGAGATTAAATCTACAATAGTTGAGTTAACGGAAGTTAACTTAGGTACTAGAGAAGAGCCTAGACCTACCTTTGTTAGCTCCTTGCTCAATAAAGAAGACTCCGAAGAAATAATCAAGTTATTAATGGAATTTAAAGACTCGTTTTGCTTGGAGCTACGATGAGATGCTAGGATTAGCTCCGGAGGTCGCAGATCCATAAGCTAGGAGTGGATCCTACCTCCGTTCCGATCGGACAAGGTCCCGGAAGAATGCATCTAGAAATCGAACAACAAGTCATAGCCGAAGTTAAAAAGCTAATAGACGCTAAATTTGTCCGTGAAGAACAATACCCGACTTGGTTAGCCAATGTGGTGTCGGTCGAAAGAAGAATGGTCGGATCGAATTTGTGTGGATTTCGAGAGATTTAAACAAGGCATGTCCAAAAGATGAATTCCCTCTACTCGATCCTGCAATTAATGATCGACATTGCTTTGACACATGAAATATTCTCATTCATGGATGGATCTTCGGATACAACCGGATAAAAATGGCTCCGAGAAGATGAAAAACTTACGAACATTCGTAACGCCGATCGAAGTATATTGCTACACAGTGATGTCGTTCGGACTAAAGAATGCAGGAGCAACCTACCAGAGAGCAATGGCAAGAATTTTTGATGATCTCATCCACAATCAAGTCGAATGCTACGTGGACGATGTGTTCATCAAAAGCAAAGTAAAGGACAACCACTTGTATGATTTGAGAATTGTTTTCGAACGATTAAGGTAATTTAACCTTAAGATGAATCCCTTAAAATGCGCCTTCGGCGTCACCTCTGGGAAATTCTTAGGATTCGTTGTCCGACATCGTGGAATTGAAATCGATCCGGAAAGATTAAAGCTATCTTAGAAATGCCGCCTCCCAAAACCTTAAAACAACTACGATCCTTTCAAGGAAGCCGGCATATCTTCGACGCTTTATCTCAAACTTGTCGAGGTAGGTGTCGGCCTTTCTCGGCACTAGTTAAAAAGGACTCCAAATTTATTTGGGAAGAGAAATGCCGGAAGGCCTTCGAGGACATTAAACAATATTTAATGACACCTCCTCGTCGTAGCGACCCCGGCCTCGAGTGTAGACCGCCGATACTTTATACCGCGGCTTTAGACGACTCTCTCGGAGCCCGTTAGCCTAGTGTCGATGATGAGGGTAAAGAAAATGCTCTTTACTACTTAAGCCGTCGTTTACTTCCGACGGAAATAAGGTATCCCGCAATTGAAAAGCATTGTTTGGGCTCGATCTTCGCCGCTCAAAAGCTCGGGCACTACATGCTTTCTCATGAGGTCAACTCGATCTCGAAATTTAATCCATTGCAATACTTGATGACTCGTCCAACGCTTTCCGGCGGACTTGCCGGATGGTCGATGATATTATTGCAATTCGATATAACTTTCGTGCCTCTTCGTGCCGTAAAGGGACAAGTCTTAGCAGACTTCCTCGCCGCACACCCTCTCGCTGGCGAATCTCCTCTCAATGATGACTTGCCGGATGAAGACCCGATGATCGACGTTGGGAATTATATTTCGACGGAGCATCTTCGGCACACAAAGACGAAGAGTCGCAAGTGATAGTGCCCGTAGGCGAGGAATCGGATTGATCTTTATAACACCGGAGCGGGGAATGTTAAGATACTCCTACCACTTGACGGAGCCGTGTACAAACAACGAGCGTAATACGAAAGCCCTCATAACAGACCGGAATTAACTATTCAAATGGGGATAACGGACATCAACATCTATGGGGATTCGCAGTTAATCATTCAACAGATCGACTGGAACGTACGAATTTTAAAACCAAGACTCGAGCAATACTTCCGGTATGCCATACAGCATTGGGAACGATTCCGAATGTGACAATCTACAAAATTCCCAGAAAGAAAACGCTTTAAGTAGATGCGTTAGCCCGTCTCGCAAAAGAATTTGCCCGTTTGCAAGATGAATCGGTGGAAGTGTCGGCTCACGAACGTCGGGTCCTATCACAGACTCGACATGGACACAATACACAAATCGAAAAAGAAAAAGAATCGAGTTGCAATAGTGACGGAAAACATGTAAGATTGGCGACGACCATTAATAGACTACCCGCAAACAGGAAAACTACCGGATGATAGGTCGCTAGCCCATCGGATGAAGAAAAGAACTCGTCCTACGCATTAATAAACAACACGTTATACGAAGGTCTTTCGATCAAATGTGGCTAAGGTGCCTAAGCGAGTCCGAGGCCCGAGAAATTGTTAAAGAGGTGCATTCAGGACTCTGTGGTGCTCACCAGTCGGGTCCGAAGACGAAAATGAAAATTAAAAGACTAGGGTACTACTGGCCCTCGATGATGACCGACTGCATGAAAATCGCCAAGAACTGTCACCAATGCCAAGTGCACGGAGTGGTTCTACACCAACCTCCGAATGTGTTACATCCGACAATTGCATCGTGGCCATTTGAATGTTGGGGTACAGATATAGTGGGTCCAATAGAACCACCGTCTTCAAAAGGACATCGCTTCATTCTTGCGGCTACAGATTACTTCTCCAAGTGGGCAGAGGCAGTTCCACTTAGAGAAGTGAAAGCACACCACGTGCTACAGTTTTTCAAGAACCAAGTTGTCTACCGTTTCGGAGTGCCACGCAGAATCATCTCGTATAATGGGTCGGCATTCGAAGCACACAAATCAACAATTTTGTCGGGAGACACGGAATCGATCGGCGATATTCAACAATTTACTACCCAAGAGCAAACGGCCTCGTCGAGGCTTTAATAAAACTCTCGTTCAAATTTTAAAGAAAACTTTGGACGATAATAAGAGAAATTGGCACGAGAGGTTGTTAGAAGCCTTATGGGCCTACCGAACAACCTTCAGAACTCCTACTCAAGCTACACCTTACACTCTGGTGTATGGCTCCGAGGCGATATTACCCTTAGAGGTTCGGTTTCCTTCACTCGGAATTGCAGTTGCAAACAAAATCACGACAGAAGAGAATGCCAAATTACGACTCAGAGGAATTAGAAAGCCTGGAAGGGAAAAGACTTGGCAGCGCGGCAGAATTTAGAACTATACTCAAGCTAAGATGGTTCAAGCCCATGACAAACCGGTCCGCCCGAGAACCTTCAAAGTTGGTGACTTAGTTCTCGTTCTCAAGAGACCTATTCTTCCACACCGCAAGATAGGAGGAAAATTTGAACCCACTTGGGAAGGGCCGTTTGTGGTTGAGGCAGTCTACTCAGGAGGCTCCTACCAGCTAGTGAATTTTCAAGGAGAACGACATATGCTTCCGATCAACGGACGATACTTGAAGAAGTACTATGCTACCTGATGTTTCGAAGGAATGAATTCTTCATCCCTAGAAGCACGGGCGAAGTAATTACTTATGACTAGGTCCGAACACAAAAATAATAAAAAAAAGTGTGTGCTAAAATAAATAAAATCATGATAATAAAGTTTTCCTCGTTTTCTCTTCCATATCAAATCTCTTTCCTGATCTTATCCCACTTCATTCCTGTTAAATTTGAAAATATAAAAGGAGTAATAAAAAAAAACTATCTTTAATAAACATTTTCTTAATGTTCTTGTTCTTAGTACAGCCCCTGATCCTTTTCCTTGTCTTTTCGCAGTGAAATTTCGAACGGGCGGTTGGTAATGAACTTTAGAAATGGCGTAAGCCTTGCACTCCGGCGAAAAGAGGGTGAAAGATGGAGCGATAATAGAGATTGACTCGGACTTCGCACCGCGGCTCGCAATACGAGGAAAGTGACCGGGTCCCGGCTGACCGAGAGGAACTCGCCCGGTCGGACGATGATGAAAGTGGGTGGCCCAAGCCACCATTCCACAGCAGAAGAAAAGGAAAACAAGCACCGAAGAAGACAAGAAAATTAAGTCTCGTAGTCGCTACAGCAGAGGCGAGCTTGTCGCCGCCGCGCCCACAGAAATTCAGGAAGTACGAAGAGCTACTCTCATAGCAACTCAACGAAGAAATAAAAATCGCCGTATCCGCAAGATGTTAACTAAATTAGCCGCGGACCAGCGCGACGAGGCTGTTGCTACTGCCAGTACATACACTTCAAGGACACCGGTTCACCAGGTACCTGAAGGAAGGAGGCCAGCTCCTAGGATAACAGAAGAGACCAGGGAAATCTCAAGAAGATCTCAAGAAAGAAAACTTTTGAATACTTCAAGAGAATCAGAGGCAGAAGGTTCAATATACTAGAAGGCCTCGAGCTACATACAGACGTGTTCTCAGAATACGAACAACAACAAATCGTGGACTGCATCCGGGATTTGAAAAGAATGGGCCGAGCGGGCCGCCAAAGAGAAAACACTTACTCGGAACCCCAGAGATGGATGCCAGGGAAAGGGAGAATTACAATACAATGCGGATGCTGCTACAACTTCGCAGAAGACAGGAAGGGAAACCCACCGAGAATATTCCGTCATGGCAGGTGGATCCAATGCCATTAGTCATCAAAAGAATGGTAAAAATATTGATAACATGGAGGGTACTGCCAGCAGATTGCATACCCAACAGCTGCATTATTAACATTTACAAGAAGGGTGATCGCATACCCCCGCACATAGATCACCATGACTTTGTCGGACCTTTACGCACGGTTTCTTTTCGAACGAGTGTAATATCATGTTCGGATCCGACCTCCGGATAGCAGAGCCCGAGTGAGTTCCAAGGGCCAGTAAAGATACCATTACCGGTAGGTTCCGTCATGATACCGAAGGGCAACGGAGCGAGATGTCGCTAAACATTGCATACCGGGAGTACCAGTGAAGCGGATCTCGCTTACTTTCGAAGGATGGACGACGGGAAGACACCTTACCACTTCCAACTGCACCCGGAGCTAGAGAGCCTCCGGCCTTACGAGCCGTGAGTTACATGGAAAATATCACACCTCCAACGTACATCCATACGGCATCCTTGCCAAGGATGGCTTGGAAGGTGATGTTATCGACCATGTACCTCACTATTCGTACATGGATTTACGACGGATACCTTTTTTTGATGGATCGACAAAGATCATACATAGTCCGTTTTGAGTCTACATGGATTGTATGAGATGTATTCCAGATCGAGTTGTATGATGTATCTTCAACATGATTGGAATGAAAGTGACCATGTCACATTTTTTGCCTTCACCTCTTTTGTGCAAATTGACTCGGAAACGCCATTAAAGTTAAATGAACTTCGAACAAAGAACAGAAAAGAAATAAAAAAAGAGAATAAAAGAAAACTTTCCTTAAAAATCTAAAAATGATAACCACCAAACTCACATGGACATTAAATAAACGATAAAATAAATTTGAATCGTTAAAGGACAGACAAAATGAACACAAATTTCAAATCAAATTTTAAATCAAATTTCAAATCCAATCTTTCCAAATTTCAAATCAAATCTCAATCAAATTCAAACTCAATCTTCCAAATCTGAAATCCAACCCGTTCTATTCTCTCCCTTGTCTGGGATGGAAGCGGTTGATTCCATTGACGCGGATCGAATCTGATGGCGAGGGATTATATCCAATCCAAACCAGGTGACAAATCTCAATCAACTCTTTTGAACGGGGTATGTAACATCTACATATTCCCTCCTAATCTATTTCCTTCATGAAAGTCTTTTACAACTTTCATGAAATTCTCGAAACACCAAAATTCCACACTTTTCAAATCAACACTACAAATCTTTGCAAAGTCAATGACTATTCAAATTCAAATTCTTGGGGTTGAGGATTTTACATCCGAAACTGCATTGCTTTAGGATCATTTCCCTATCGCAATGAAATACATCAAATTCAAATTCTTGGGGTTGAGGATTTTACATCCGAGACTGCATTGCTTTAGGATCCATTCCTTATCGCAATGAAATACATCAAAAAATCAAACTTTTGGAGTTGAGGATTTTACATCCGAGATCGCATTGCTTTAGGATCATTTCCCTATCGCAATGAAATACATCAAATTCAAATTTTTGGGGCTGAGGATTTTACATCCGAGACTGCATTGCTTTATGATCCTTTCCTTATCGCAATGAAATACATCAAAAATCAAACTTTTGGAGTTGAGGATTTTACATCCGAGACTGCATTGCTTTAGGATCATTTCCCTATCGCAATGAAATACATCAAATTCAAACTTTTGGAGTTGAGGATTTTACATCCGAAACTTCATTGCTTTAGGATTCTTTCCCTATCGCAATGAAATACTTCAAAACCAAATTCTTGGGGTTGAGGATTTTACATCCGAAACTGCATTACTTTAGGATTATTTCCCTATCGCAATGAAATACATCAAAACCAAATTCTTGGGGTTGAGGATTTTACATCCGAAACTGCATTGCTTTAGGATCATTCCCTATTGCGATGAAGTACATCAAAATCAAACTCTTGAGGTTAAGGATTTTACATCCAATACCGCATTGCTCTGAGATCTCTCCTCATCATAATGATTCAATCCAATCAATTCAATTTTCTTTTGAGGTTGAAGATGTTACATCTAAAACCACAAAATTCCAATTTTCATTTCAAGTTCAAATCCCTTCAAATTAATTTTGACAAAACTTCAATCTAAATTGAAACTCCAAACTAAAATCTAAGCTCACACATCAAAAATTAAACTAAAACAAAATAAAATCTAAATTGAAATTCCCCAGTGTCATGTGATTTGGGATTCACCTCCTTTTCCTTTCCCCAGCCGAGAGTTCAGAATCTCCAGCTTCAAAGATATACTTGACACTCCCCACGTGAAACTCTTCTACTTTGTCCTAAGTTTGTCACTTGGACGTTTGTGTTGGTTTTGTTGATCGCTTCGGCCAACACCAATACGCGCGGTGTGCTCCGTCACTCACCACACCTATTGGGGGTCCATTTGTTGACCTCATTTTCGATGAGGTCTTCTCTTCTTCTCTTTAGTACTTAGGATCTAGCCTTAGGCTTTTCCTTCGACTATCTTAGAGGATTAGAATTGGGACCCACCACTTAGAAATTCAAACCACTTCTTAACTCCCCGCAAACTCCACAAACTTGACTATAGACCCCTAATCACCTAGAGGGTTGAAATCAAATGTGGAAGTTTAAAGGATGGGTTCCTATAGGACTCTTCGGCCTTAGGATCGCCTCAGGTGGCCCGGTCCAGTGAAAGGGCTGACTTACACACACACTACACTCATACACTACACTTGCACACACCTCCTAAAACCACACCCATACCCAACTTGACCTCCTAAAACATGTAGGTGATTCACATGGATGGTCCTTAACCCCTAAGCCCTTGGCTAAGAGGATTGGGAACAGCATAGTGAATGCCTCAAATGAGTCCCTTCATGGCTCATGTGGGCTTGATATGGCTTCATAGCACAACCAAAATGATTTCATTCCACTTACATTTACCCAATCTTCAATTTTCCAAATTTTCAATTTTCCAAATTTTCAATTTTTGACCCCCGGGACCCTACACCCCCCTAGCCTACCCGAAGCCCTTGAAATTACCCAAATTTTTCAAAATTTCCAAATCACCAAAAATTCCTCAAAACCAATCCCAAACATTTCCACATTACTCAAATTGATCATCCATAGCCAAAAATACTAAAAATTCCAGAAATACCTCCCAATACCCTCCAAATACCCAAAATACCCCTCTTGACCCAAAAATTCAGAAAATTCCCAGAAAATTCCAGAAAATCCCAAATATTCCCGATTTCATTTTGTTCAACTACACCATGGGCAAATTTTGTCAATTTACCCTACTTTTATCAAAACCCCTAATTTGGACCCATGACCCAAACCTAACCCAAACTCACCCAATTCAACTCCAATTGACCCCAAATATTTTCTAAACCTTCCTTAACATCCCTACAAACAAAACACTAACATGATTTGCCCAACATTTAGACCCAAACCCCACTCAAATCTAACCCAAAACCAATAAGCCCAATTTTGACCTAAACCCAAACCTAACCCAAATAAGCCTAAACCCAAAAATCAAAGCCCAACCAAAGCCAAAACCTCTTTGAAACAGCCCTATAAACATTTCCCAACATTAATTTTACACCAATTTCAACATTAGCTCAATATTGGCCCAAATTAGCCTAATTTGACCTACATTGGCCACTTTACCAAAAAGCCCGAATTCAACCCAATTCAAACCCAAATCACTCCAAACTTGTTTCAAATTACTCATGGCACATTCCTAAACCAAACCCAACAATTATTTGGTCCAAACTTTTACAAACTTCCCATCCACCAATTTATTTTCAAGCCTAAAGCCCACTTCCCTTAAACCTTTCTAAAAGCCCATCCAAGACAAATTCAAAAGCCCAAACTTCATGCTAAAGCCCATATGCCAAATTCTTCTCATCATACCCTTAATTAAAATAATTCCTAAAGTCCTAATTTATCATTAAATGATTCCAAATCAAGCCTCATGACAATTCCCATCAAAATGCCAAAATTCACAAAATCCTTTTTTCATGAAATTGACCAAATCTTTTCCCAAGCCATATGAAGCCATGAAGCCACATGTAAGCCATTGGCAAGCCATGAGAATCTCTAATTTGTCAACCCTTCTTAAATGGCAAAAGGAGGAGGTCCTTTAAGCACCTCCTAAAAGTCATTAACCTTAAACATGTTTCACTTTAACCCAAATTTAATCCAAATATATTTGGATAGGGACTTCTCCAAGCCAAACCAAATCGATTCCTTTGACTCCCCACAACACCTAAAGCCACCTTGGAGGGTGAACCAAGCCCAAAAGGATGGGTTGACCCATTTAGAGCCAAAATAGCCACATCCCCCATGCCACTTTGATCCAACTCCTTTACACATGTCCAAACCCAATTGACTTCACCATTGCCAAGCCCTGACCTCCCTGGTCAAGATGGTGACTCATGCTTGTCGGCCAGCCGCCTGGGTCACCGGAAAACACCACACTCGAGAGCTCACATGTGAGCCAACTTTGGAATTCCACCTTGCTGAGCTGCTCCATGCCCAATGGCCACCATGGCTGTTCTTCCCATGACCGAGCAAACTCGATCCCAGCCCTTGGCCATCCCCGTGAGGCTCTCCAGCCACCTCTATTTAAACCCGACCCCCTCACGGCCATCAGAGGAGAGTTGCACAAACCTTGCCGAAACTCGCCAAAATTGTTCCAAACCCTTCTCCATCCTTAGAGCAGCTTGATCCCCGAGTGTCAATTTGCCCTAATCCCCACCAATAGAATCCAATTTCTCAACCGAAATTTCACCCAAAACCAGGACACTTTTCCACAGTGGAGCCAATCCTCAAATCGATCGGTCCTACACCTTCACCTGGACCAAGAGGAGAAGTTTCCCACCGAAAGCCCCATCTCCAGGCCACCCAGCTTGCTCCAGCCTCCAAGCTTTGTGATCGGCTGTGGTCACTTTCATAGCTAGGCAATTCACCAGACCAGGAGACTTCATCTGGAGCTTGCTGGGATCCAATCGAAGGTGACACAACCCTCAGATCGAAGCCACACTTCTCTGAGTAAAGGTATGGCCTCACTCTTCTTCCCGAGCTTCTGAACATTCTCCATTTTCATTGAGTCAATTTCATGCCACATAAACCGTATGGATGTGTTCGTCTTCTCGAGACGAATCCATAGAGCATAAGAACGTTAAATTTGGTCAAGTATCGAGTGAGATCTTAGGCCTAGAAGACGGACGGCTCTCGGGTAAGGATGCCTGAGGATGATGAACGGATGCCGTTCATTTAATACACGCTCGGACGGACGGCCAGGATCACTCCGGATCAGGAGATGGAACAACAGGGCGGGCCCCCAGAGCGCTGAATCAGATGGCGGCGTCGAATCAGAGAGCGCCACGCCGCGTTTCGGAGCTGCCGAGGTTGACGTGGTGCCGCGTGGATAAATAGAAAATTAGGGTATTTTCTGATTTATTTAATTCCCTAAACTTCAAAAATCCATAACTTTGTGTAGGAAAATCAGAAAAATAAAATAAAAATAACCTCTTGCTCAGTGAACAGAGGAGAATAATGTGGAAAAGAAATCATTTAATTTCATCAAGTATTTTTTTTTAATAATTTATTTCCCTTCTGCATTGTTTTAATTCTCCATGCGTATAGGAAATTCACCATGGCATGAGACCATAGGGCTTTTGAAGCCTCTGAATTTAGGAACATTCCCTGAATTTTCCAAAGTCAGAGGCCATCCCTATGAGAAGTTATTGATTTTTCAAATTCATGTTACTGTTTTGAGTTTTTTCAATCTAATAATTAGCATGTTGTGAAATAAATTCTAGGAAAATTTGGTGATGTCTCTTATGACCAGAGGACCCTAGGAAAAATAGATTTTGGATTAGTTTATTGAAAATAACCTAATTGGCTTAAACACCCAAAATAGCTCCTTAATTAATTAGAGCTAACCATACATCAAATTGTCTTGAAATCAATTCTCCACTGACCTTTAGGATCGGAGGAACCCACCATAAAAATTTGAAGTCAATTGGACTTGGTTAGCCCTACTAAATGGGTCGATTAAGCCATTTAGCCATTTTAAACTTTAAAAATTCATAACTTTCAAAATACCTTTCAAAAATTCACCAAATTCGTTTTGGAGCCTCTCTGATATCGGGGAATTTAAGGAAATTAAAATTTCAATTTTCTAAAAATTTAATTTTTTGCATTATTTTAATATTTTAATAATTAAAAAATAATAAAAATCATAAAAATAATAAAATTCACCAAAATGTCACATTTTGAATTTTAATCACTTAGGAACAAATCCCATATTTTTCTTAGGTCTAGTTGATGAGATATTAAATTTTAATGCCCTAGGGTAATTTTAAAAAAAATGTATTTTCTAGCATTTTCACTAAAATAATTATAATAAATCAAAGAAAAATCGAAAAATTGAAAAATTGATTCTCTGATTTCCTTGATATCAGAGAGATTTTTGAAAAAATATAAATTTCATTTTTCAACCTTTATTTTATTTTTAAATTAATTAATACTCCAAAACTTAAAATAATTATAATAAAAATAATATAATTTAAAAAATCACCAAAATTGGTCCAAGTGGTCCTCCGGTCATTAGGAATGTCCCATAATTTTCTTAAGGACAGTAAACTTTCCCTTGGTCGTATTATTAAATTTTCCTTGGAAATTCCTATTTTCCACCAAAAATAATTACATAAATAAATTAAATACAGAAAAATCACATTTTCTCCTCTCATGTCTTTATTGGCATATGAGTGAAGTCGCATGAAAATTTCAAGTTCATTTAAGCTCAATTTAGTGAGTTATGAAATTATTAAGCTTGAAGGGCAAAAATGGTAATTAAAAAATTTTAACCTTTAATTAAAACTTTAGGTTTAATAAAATTAATAAGTAAAATATTTGATCTTAATTTGATTTGGATGATTGAAATTTAAATAATCAAAGGGTAGAAACCTACTAAACAATTTAAAATAATTGAAATAAATCTTAATTAAATAATTGATTAAATTTGGAAGAATGATAAAGTTGGAATTATTAAAATAGGGATGTTATTAGGAAGAAATTTATTCTTTAATTAAAAAAAAAATCCCTAAATTAATTATCTCAATAATATTTAATTCCTAATTAAAATGATAATTCAAATTTAAGTTTTAAAATATTAAATGACTTAATCATTAAAATTAAATTAAAAAGTTAAATTATTAAACTCTTTTTAAATTTTTAATTAAATTAAAATTAAAAATAAAATTAAATTAAAGATTAAATTAAATTAAATCAAACAAATTAAATTAATTTAAGTTAATTTAAATGAAATAAATTAAATTAAATTAAATTGAACAAATTAAATTAAATTGAATTAAATTTATTTAATATTAAATTAAATTAAATTAAATTAAATTAAAAAAATAATAATAAATAATTAAATTAAATTAAATTAAATTAAATTAAATTAAAATAAAATCAAATCAAATAAAATTAAAATTAAAATTAAAATTAAAAATAAAATTAAAATTAAAATTAAAATTAAAAATCAAAATTAAATTAAAATTAAAACTAAACCAAATTAAATTAAAGTTAAATTAAATTGAATTAAATAACATCACCTAAGACATAAAGAAATTAAATATAAAGCAACTTGAACACTATTCCAAATTTAAATCCGATAACTGAAATTAAACCAAATCACAAACCACTTGAACACTAATCTGCCCTCGAAAACTTTGGTTAACATAACTCCTAAATAGAACTTTAAATGAAATGTTACTCCACTTACAGGATATTCAAATGTCCTAGTTCACTGAGCAAGATAACAAAACTTGAATTCTCGGACGATTACTTCAACTAATCAATTAAATTTATTTGGACTTAAAACAATCCTAGCAGTATTGAAAAGATGTTTAAGATTCTTCTTAAGCACTTTCTCAATATGATAGGAAATTTATAAGAACAATTGAACTTGATTGTTCTTTGATGAAGAAAATCATCCTCAAACCAAAACACAAGAACCTAGACGTCATAGGAAATGACTAGCTATAGGATTAGGAACTTGGTAGAAAACCATGACCCTTCCCTTAGCTTTACCTAGGAACTTGCTTAAATATTCTAATTGTGTTTTAAGTGCAGCTTGGGATGACAGGAAGACCCTCCAGGTACGCTTTTATTTTATTACAATTTACATTATTGCAATTTCTTTAATCGCATCGCACTTACTTTTCTTGCATGATAAACAACTGTTGCATGAAAACCCACACCTTTAGGATAGTCCCTAAAACTGAAACCAAAATTAAATTAAAAGTCATTACAAGATAAAATCCACCGCCACAACATCTCAAAATATAAAACAACTCAAAATTTAATCACAAACGTAACACAAAACCGCAATTACAACTAAATTAAAACGTCCCGTTGGATTATCGGGAATACCTCGGATGATGTAACCTACGTGTTGCTAACGGGATTTCCCACGGTCTAAATGAAAGTGTGGAACTCATTTAGTTGAGTTTAGCAAATTCATCTGGACTAAGTGAATCCGATAAAAATAACGATGCCTGAAGGATGGAACCGTGGGATCTTAACCGGTGTCGTTATAATCAACTTTAAGATTTGTTTTAAATAAAATATAAAAAGACACTTGGAAATTAAGATTTTCTCTAAACCAAAACACTTTTCTCATCTTCTGATTTATGACTTCTATAACTAAACCTCTGCAACAACAAGGAGCTCGGAGCATGGTGGGCAGCACGGCCATCGTCATCAGCAAAACATGAATCTGCTTCAGCAAAACTTTCTTAGAATTAAATAACTAAGCCATAGGACTTCGAGGTAGTTTGCCTAGTGCAACATAAATCCTCAACCTCTTTGTTAGGCATTTGCATGATCATGTCATGTAAATTAAGCCCTAACCGGTCTTAGGACTCCGAGGTAGTCGTTTAGTACGACATAAACCCTCAAATCTTCGAGGCTATTTGTATGATTTTATCATACGAATATAAGTCCTAACTAATTAAAATTGGCAAGATCAAAATACTAAATAAACATTAGGACTTTCCTAAATCTAAGCCAAACAATAGGATAGTCGGGAAATTACCGAAGTTCACTTCGAATCTGTAATTTCTCCTACCTTTCTTCCTTTGAATTCCCAAAACAAAATGTTCCAAACTTGATCCATTCCCTATTGAAATTCCAAAATTCAATCCTTTGAAAACTTAAACTTTGAAATTCTTGAGAGCAGAATTATTGATTATTATCGAGAGTTTTCTTAGGTGATTCCAGTCACTTAAGATGTAATTAACTATAGGGGCTTGCCCTTATAGGGAATTTTAAGAACCCGAGCAATATAAACCCCGTTTAATGCTTTCATATTAAGCGGGGAATTTCTCGGCTTATAAAATTGGTTCGCTGAGCCAAACGGATGTCACAAATCTTTTAGTTTATTTAATCGAGCCCCACCATCAAGCGATAGTGTCTATCCTTAGGGATAGATACACGGTTTGTAGTGCGGTGCTCATTTATATAAACTATTCGGGATGTGAGATCAGCTTTGATTTCATATCTTAAAATTTTTAAATTTAAAATTATTTTCAAAATCAAATACTACTTTCCAAATTATTTATTTAAATTAAATTAAAAATTCGCCGACAACTTCTGTCAGGCGACCCCCTTTTCAAAATAAAACACACAACCTAAAAATAAGCCGTACAATTTCTGGCGACTCCGCTGGGGAAAATTCCTCTCTCCATTTTAATCAGACAATTCTGCTTTCAAAAAATCGGTAGTGTATCCATGTCCCTTGTGGATCAAGCTACCCTTCTTTCCGTTGGAATACTATGTTCATTTCTACCTGGAACGAGTATAGCCAACATTCTCTTGGATTTAGGAGCCACTGTTTAGACACCCCTAAACAGAGAGGTTCTGAGATCCTTCTACCTCATTTCTGAGGTGAGGTGGACCCCCGATAGGTGTTAGTTTAGGAGTGATCCTTCGAGTCGAGAAGTCTTGCATAAGACTATCCTTTCCTTTCCAACTCTGAATCGGATTCATTACCTTCTCTACACCTTTGAACATTCCGTTCAAAATAAACAAACCCTCTAATAAATGACTCTTTTAACAAATAACTTCTCCTTATAAATATATGAACGAAAATGTGTTCGGACTCTTTTCGATTCCTTTCTTTTCGTCTTGATGAGAAGAAGCATAACTTGGAACTGACAATCAGAATCTACCCTGCAGAAATGGAAGCCCCAAAGCTGATTTTCTTCTTCACCAATGGACTCGACTTCGCTGTTTACAAGGATGAGCTGCCCGACAATGGGATCATCTGGTTTGGACAAGGATTCGAGAACACAAATGTCAAGATCACCGACGTTTCCCTTTTCGCGCTGACAAACAAAGTATCTGAAGCTGAGAAGCCGTTGATCGAGTTCAACCTTAGGTCAACCCAAGAGTTTCCTCCCCTGCAAAAGATTCCAACTGAGAGGAGTACTGCTGTCCGCAGGAGGACTGTTGTTGCTACCCCCACTGGTCTGGTTGTCTCTGCACCTACCCCGGCTTCTGCCAAATTAAAGGGGAAAGAAATTCAGAACTATGGTGAACCTGTTACCGTGGAGGGTACAGACCTTCCTGTGAGACCTTTTGTTTTTGAAATCGGGTCCAGCTCAAGAATTCCATCACTAACACGGACCCAAAGAAAGAACAGAAGTAGGAAGATTGCCAGGAAGGCCAGAGCTGCTGAAGTTGCTTTCCTGGAGGAAATCCCAGAAATACCTGAGTACACACCACTACCTGAATACATACCATTGCCTGAAGATACACCCTTTTTGGAAGGAAGTAGATTCCACCCTCTTTCCGCCGCAGCTGACGAGGAAAATGTTCGCAGGATTGTTTCTACATTACCTCGACCAGCATACTAAGATGACAGCAGAAAGAAAAGGGCTAGGATTACACCATTTGCCCGACTACAGACTGTGATCAAGAAGCTAGAAAGAGAAATGCCCCGTATCGGAGATTCTAAGAAGGATAGGGCGGGTGCCAGTCAAATCCCGTCTAGGGCTGCGAGTAGAACCTACCATCGTTACAGAAAAGCCAAATAAAAGGAGGAAGGCTAGTTCGCCTGTCGTTGTTTCAGGATTACAGATTAGGGAGGATACCACCTTCCAGCATTTGGCTGATAGACCATCTTGTCCTAGACCTTCTGCTGCTAGAAGGATGGTATGGTGTCCCACTACTGGACAGTTAAGATTGAAACAACAGCCCGAGAAGGAAAGTCTCGTCAGGAGACTTGAATCCGAAGAAAGTGCTACTGTAGTAAAGGGGACTCGTGAGAAGGGAACCCGGCAGCTATCACACGACAGCTGCGAGGATGCACAGAAAGGACCGCTAGAGGATGCTATGGAAAAGTTGAGGACTGATATTCGACGATTAGCAAAAGAAAGAGAAGAGAAATTCGGAGATGAGATTGATTCATCGGAATTCATGGATGATGAGTATGCGAGAAATCAACATGGTCGAAACGCGAGCTTCGTCGGCTTCACGAGGTGCTCCTGCGCAGCGAAAGAGAGGAGCCGGAAGTGATGAGAAGGCGGCTTCAAGAGAAAGACGATACGATCGCCCAAATGGCGAAGAGGATGGAAGAGATGGTCGTAGCCACTAGCCACTCTCCAAAGTCAAGTGCAACCCCAAAGAGAGACACCCCCAGAGGTCATTCACATTGTAGACAGAGGAAAGGAAATTACGTCCGTCAACGGGGATGATCAGCTAAAGAAGGATACAACACAAAGTATGATTCCAGAAAATATATCAAGAGCTTGGTGGAACAGCAGGTGCGAGAAGCCTTAGAACAATCGAAGAGCGGGACATCCATTCGGACGGGTAGACCTTACCCGGAAGAATTCGACGCCGTCCGATACTCAGAAGGCTTCGTACCACCTCGGTTCAAGACCTTTGATGGAGCCAGGAACCCCCGACAGCATGTTGCACACTTTCGTGCCAGTTGTTGCAATGCCGGCGGGAGCTATGCATTACTCTTCCGACAATTCGTCAGCAGCCTGTCAGGGATCGCCTTTGATTGGTATGCAGAATTACCGAATGGTTCAGTGAAGACATTCTCAGAACTAGAAAACCTCTTCATCAAGCAATTTGTCGGAGCTCAGCACCACATCACTATAGGTGATTTAGTGGTAGAGAAGCAGAAGCCGAACGAAACTTTGGTGCATTACATACTTCGATGGAGGAATCTAAGTATGAAGTGTGAACCACAATTACAAGAACAACATGCAGTCGGCATCTTACTTAAAAGCATTCACGGCCCGATAGCACTTCTCCTCAAGGGATTTACTATTAAGACTTTCGAGAAGTTGTTAAGCAAGCCCGGGAGCTTGCAAGAGGAGGCGAAGCAATTAAGTTTCACCGACAAGACAGACAAGCAAAAGCCTGTGAAGACTTTTTAAAAGAAATTTGGGATTGTTGCAGCAGTTGACAAAGGCAAACAACCGATACAAATATCGTCCGAACGGCCGCAGCAACCTCAATAGAATTACCAGCAACCCCGACCTAGCTATCAGTCATCTCCACAGTATGAACAACCGCCTCTTCCGCAACGTACATTAAGGGAGCTTCGAGCGAGGAATATCCATTCAAGAATGAGGCGGTGCCGAAAATGTTCCGTAGTCGATGAAGACTCCAGATTTCCGAGCGGCGGAGCTCTAAGAGACCGGAAGAGGTAAACAAGAAAGGTGATCCCAACTTTTGCCCTTACCACCGGATGCTTGGGCACAAAATAGAAGATTGCATTACCTTCAAAAGTTGGCTCGACGACAACCTTCGGAAAGGAAATATAACAATCCCGAAGGAGTACATGAAGAAACCCCGGAAAGGAGGTTCCGTCGATGTTGTCTCGGCTCGATCTCATCGTTCCGATAGATCCCTATACAGCCGATGATGGATGGACTACCGCTTGGACGAGGTCTTCAAAAAAGATTTTAGACAGCATCCAAACCGCTTCGGTAAGAGCTTCAATTCAGAGTTCGAAACCTATCAAGTCAGCACTATCACTTGTGATAGAAGAACCACCTCAACAGGAGACGATTGAAGAGAAGAAGAAAATCGATGAAGAAGAGAAGACCGAGGCTCCTAAGGCTAGACTAGGGGCTGCTTATCCTAGGATAGTTGTTTCCGATTCGGGGGAGAAATCCCTCGAACCTCTGACTCTGTATGATTATTTGCTCACTCCGGTGGGATCTTATAATGATAAGGGTTATGGCGTTGGCTACGTTTTGACTGTTTCTAACGATTACGTAACTAGCGATAATCCGGACATCGAATTCGATACCAATGACAATTCTCAAATCATACACAATCTCGACGATCGCAATGACGAAGAAGACATCCACCAAAGAGGCTACGAGAGTTCAACAAGCAACGAATCTATCTGCGAGTTTCGAGGAGCTCCGGTCATAATAGAGTTAGAGCCTTCGGACTGCGAAGCTAATCCGGAAGAACTCGTCATTCCGATTCGGGAAGAAACACCGACAAGCTCGACACTAGAGTCGGAAGAAATTACGAAGTTAACTTAAGAAGTGGAAGAGTTCTACCTCCAAGAATGGGTCCGAAGGACAAAGGAAAGCAGGTGGTTGTTCAAGAAGAACCAACCCCGGCAAAAGAAATACCCATTCGAGAAGAAGTCGAGACACATGAAAATAAAGTGGACTACAACGTGCTAGCCCATCTTAGGAAACTACCGACCAACCGAGCATCTACGACGCTCTCATCTTATCGAAAGGAGATGAGAGAAGCTACGATCGAGGCCTTACTTGATCCGGAAATTTGCTCTAGCTCAAATGGCCGAAGATTCCTTAGATGAGGTTTGTTCGTTAAAGGAACGAGCGAGGTGTCACCTTCACGGACAATGATCTACTACTTGGGACGAGCGAGACCACAACCGACCGTTGTACATTTCGGTTACAATTGGGAAGTTTACACTCTCCGGAGTATTGGTGGATCCAAGAGCATCAATCGATATAATGAGTCTTCGAACACTAGCATATTTGGAAATTGATGCTCGCGAGCTCAAGCGGACAAAATGTTATTAAGAGGATTGACCGAGAAAGGAGAAAGAGCCCTCGGATCAATAACACTACTAATAAAGACCGGTGACTTAGCAAAGACAACCGCAAAATTTCACATAATTGATTCGAAACCTCGTTCAACGCTCTGCTTGGGCCGACCATGGATACATGAAAATAGGATGGTACCATCATCTCTACATCGGTGCATCGAAATACTACGATGGAGGGGAACGGTGCATCAAAGGTGACTTACGACCATTCTCCGTACACGAAATTGGAATCCATGAAGATGCGACTTATTATGCACCCCGAAGAAAACAATCTTCTCCGAGAGATACCATAACCAATGAAGCAAAGAAAGTTCGGGACAACGAAGAACACTGAGGTTCTAGTCCAACGATCACTCACCACTCCCTTACGGCGAGATGGTGAAGGTTTCTCCACAACTCGCATCCGAGGTCGAGGCGCGGGACGAGGTCGTGGTAGAGACGTTAGGACGAGTTGGACGGAGGAAGCCGGCCATCAATGTTGATTGGGAAGACGAGTTCGAAGAAGAAAAAGAAATCAAGCAAGAAGCAGCGACAATAAGTCGGAAGAAGCCGCAATTTAAGATCTCTCTCGAAGATGAGAAGAATGAAGAATATAAATCGATGTACGAGAAGATTAACCACTATGTACATACTATGACCCTAACCCCGATCCATTCTAATAAGTTCGAGGGTATGGTGGTCAAAGAGGTACAAAGCGGCGGTGCAAAGCCAATCAAATTCTACCGTGGTGCTCCTTCCTCCAAAACTGAAAATAATGTACAATTTGAAGATGTCGCTTCATCAGAATTAATGGAATTACCTTTTGAGTGGTACTCTCCCTGTGTTAAAAATCCAATTCAGCGTGGTTTCTTACCTCAAAAATGGACAAAAGGTCGATCACAACATTTTGAAAAATTATGGAATAACTCCGGTCGTCCACCCGATTCAAAGCATGGTCTCGGATTCGGCACGGTAGGATCGGTTGACGATACGGAATTTTGCTTGGTTGTCACTTGCGAGCCTAATGAAAACTGCATGGAAACTACAGACGAACTCGAAGATTTACAAATTGGAGATACTCCACCAAAATTCGAAGAAGAGATTAAATCTACAATAGATGAGTTAACGGAAGTTAACTTAGGTACTAGCGAAGAGCCTGGACCTACCTTTGTTAGCTCCTTGCTCAATAAAGAAGACTCTGAAGAAATAATCAAGTTATTAATGGAATTTAAAGACTTGTTTTGCTTGGAGCTACGATGAGATGCCGGGATTAGCTCCGGAGGTCGCGATCCATAAGCTAGGAGTGGATCCTACCTCCGTTCCAGGTCGAACGATGTCCCGGAAGAATGCGTCTAGAAATCGAACAACAAGTCATAGCCGAAGTTAAAAAGCTAATAGATGCTAAATTTGTCCGTGAAGAACAATACCCGACTTGGTTAGCCAATGTGGTGCCGATCGAAAGAAGAATGGTCGGATCGGAATTTGTATGGATTTCGAGAGATTTAAACAAGGCATGTCCGAAAAGATGAATTCCCTCTACCGATCCCGAATTAATGATCGACATTGCTTCGACACATGAAATATTCTCATTCATGGATGGATCTTCAGGATACAACCAGATAAAAATGGCTCCAGAAGATGAAAAACTTACAGCATTCAGAACGCCGATCGAAGTATATTGCTACACAGTGATGTCGTTCGGACTAAAGAACGCAGGAGCAACCTACCAGAGAGCAATGACAAGAATTTTTGATGATATCATCCACAATCAAGTCGAATGCTACGTGGACGATGTGGTCATCAAAAGCAAAGTAAAGGACAACCACTTGTATGATTTGAGAATTGTTTTCGAACGATTAAGGCAATTTAACCTTAAGATGAATCCCTTAAAATGCGCCTTCGGCGTCACTCGGGAAATTCTTAGGATTCATTGTCCGACATCGTGGAATTCGAAATCGATCCGGAAAAGATTAAAGCTATCTTAGAAATGCCGCCTCCCAAAACCTTAAAACAACTACGATCCTTTCAAGGGAAGCCGGCATATCTTCGACGCTTTATCTCAAACTTGTCGAGTAGGTGTCGACCTTTCTCGGCACTAGTTAAAAGGACTCCAAATTTATTTGGGAAGAGAAATGCCGAAGTCCTTCGAGGACATTAAACAATATTTAATGACACCTCCCGTCGTAGCGGCCCCGCTCTCGGGTAGACCGCTTATACTTTATACCGCGGCTTTAGACGACTCTCTCGGAGCCTCGTTAGCCTGGGTCGATGATGAGGGTAAAGAAAATGCTCTTTACTACTTAAGTCGTCGTTTACTTCCGACGGAAATAAGGTATCCCACAATTGAAAAGCATTGTTTGGCCCCGATCTTCGCCGCTCAAAAGCTCGGGCACTACATGCTTTCTCATAAGGTCAACTCGATCTCGAAATTTAATCCATTGCGATACTTGATGACTCGTCCAACGCTTTCCGGCGGACTTGCCAGATGGTCAATGATATTATTGCAATTCGATATAACTTTCGTGCCTCTTCGTGCCGTAAATGGACAAGTCTTAGCAGACTTCCTCGCTGCACACCCTCTGCCGACAGAATCTCCTCTCAATGATGACTTGCCAGATGAAGACCCTGATGATCGACGTTGGGAATTATATTTCGACGGAGCATCTTCAGCACACAAAGACGAAGAGTCGCAAGTGATAGTGCCCGGTAAGGCAGGAATCGGATTGATCTTTATAACACCGGAGCGGGGAATGTTAAGATACTCCTACCACTTGACGAGCCGTGTACAAACAACGAGCGGAATACAAAGCCCTCATAACGAGACTCGGAATTAACTATTCAAATGGGGATAACGGACATCAACATCTATGGGGATTCGCAGTTAATCATTCAACGGATCGCCGGAATGTACAGAATTTTAAAACCAAGACTCGAGGAATACTTCCAGTATGCCATACAGCTGTTGGAACAGATTCTGAATGTGACAATCTACAAAATTCCCAGGAAAGAAAACGCTTTAGCAGATGCGTTAGCCCGTCTCACAAAAGAATTTGCCTGTTTGCAAGAAGAATCAGTGGAAGTGTCAGTTCACGAACATCAGGTCCTATCACAGCTCGACATGGACACAATACACAAATCAGAAAAAGAAAAAGAATCAGTTGCAACAGTGACAGAAAACACGAAGATTGGCGACGGCCATTAATGCAACTACCGCAAACAGGAAAGCTACCGGACCATAGGTCGCTAGCCCATCGGATCAAGAAAAGAACTCGTCCTACGCATTAATAAACAACACGTTATACGGAAGGTCTTTCGATCAAATGTGGCTAAGGTGCCTAAGCGGGTCCGAGGCCCCGGAAATTGTTAAAGAGGTGCATTCGGGACTCCGTGGTGCTCACCAGTCGGGTCCGAAGATGAAAATGAAAATTAAAAGACTAGGGTACTACTGGCCCTCGATGATGACCGACTGCATGAAAATCGCCAAGAACTGTCACCAATGCCAAGTGCACAGAGTGGTTCTACACCAACCTCCGAATGTGTTACATCCGACAATTGCATCGCGGCCATTTGAATGTTGGGGTACAGAAATAGTGGGTCCAATAGAACCACCGTCTTCAAAAGGACATCGCTTCATTCTTGCGGCTACAGATTACTTCTCCAAGTGGGCAGAGGCATTTCCACTTAGTGATGTGAAAGCACACCACGTGCTACAGTTTTTCAAGAACCAAGTTGTCTACCGTTTCGGAGTGCCACGCAGAATCATCTCGGATAATGGGTCGGCATTCGAAGCACACAAATCAATAATTTTGTCGGGAGACACGGAATCGATCGGCGATATTCAACAATTTACTACCCAAGAGAAAACGGCTCGTCGAGGCTTTTAATAAAACTCTCGTTCAAATTTTAAAGAAAACTTTGGACGATAATAAGAGAAATTGGCACGAGAAGTTGTTAGAAGCCTTATGGGCCTACCGAACAACCTTCAGAACTCCTACTCAAGCTACACCTTACGCTGCGGTGTATGGGTCCGAGGCAGTATTACCCTTAGAGGTTCGCTTCATTCACTCGGAATTACGAGTTGCAAACAAAATCACGACGAAGAGAATGTCAAATTACGACTAGAGGAATTAAAAAGCCCGGAAGGGAAAAGACTTGCGGCGCGAGCAGAATTTAGAACTATACCAAGCTAAGATGGTTCAAGACCATGACAAACTGGTCCGCCCAAGAACCTTCAAAGTTGGTGACTTAGTTCTCGTCCTCAAGAGACCTATTCTTCCACACCGCAAGATAGGAGGAAAATTTGAACCCACTTGGGAAGGGCCGTTTGTGGTTGAGGCAGTCTACTCAGGAGGCTCCTACCAGCTAGTGAATTGTCAAGGAGAACGACATAAGCTTCCGATCAACGGACTATACTTGAAGAAGTATTATGCTACCTGATGTTTCGAAGGAATGAATTCTTCATCCCTAGAAGCACCGGTGAAGTAATTACTTATGACTGGGTCCGAACCCAAAAATAATCAAAAAAAAGTGTGTGCTAAAATAAATAAAATCATGATAATAAAGTTTTCCTCGTTTTCTCTTCCATATCAAATCTCTTTCCTGATCTTATCCCACTTCATTCCTGTTAAATTTGAAAATATAAAAGGAGTAATAAAAAAACTGTCTTTAATAAACATTTTCTTAATGTTCTTGTTCTTAGTACAGCCCCTGATCCTTTTCCTTGTCTTTTCGCAGGGAAATGTCAAACGGGCGGTTGGTCCCGAACTTTAGAAATGGTGTAAGCCTTGCACTCGACGAAAAGAGGGTGAAGATGGAGCGATAATAGAGATTGACTCGGACTTCGCACCGGCGGAGCCCGCAATACGAGGAAAGTGGCCGGGTCCCGGTTGACCGAGAGGAGCTGCCCGATCGGACGATAATGAAAGTGGGTGGCCCAAGCCACCATTCCGACGACAAGAAAAGGAAAACAAGCACCGAAGAAGACAAGAAAATTAAGTACGTAGTCGCTACGGCGGAGGGCGAGCTTTTCGACGCCGCGCCCACGTAGAAGTCGGGAAGTACAAAGAGCTACTCTCACAGAAATTCAACGAAGAAATAAAAATCACTGTATCCGCAAGATGTTAACTAAATTAGCCGCGGACCAGCGCGACGAGGCTGTTGCTACTGCTAATACATACACTTCAAGGACACCGGTTCACCAGGTACCTGAAGGAAGGAGGCCAGCTCCTAGGATAACAGAAGAGACCAAGGAAATCTCAAGAAGATCAGAAGAAAGAAGGCTACCACGCCACCAAATAGAACCACCAGTAATGAATAACCTTGTTGCAGAAGCAACCCCGGAGAATGTCCCGACGGACATCATCCCCGAGGAGTCGAGGTATGCAGGAGAACATGAAGGGATTGAGTCATATATCCCACAATACGTCACCAGGCCTCGCTATTTGCAAATTATTCCAGAATACGAGATGGAAAGAATGCAGAATGTTGA
This sequence comes from Papilionanthe hookeriana x Papilionanthe teres, assembly GCA_022702705.1. NCBI lineage: Eukaryota > Viridiplantae > Streptophyta > Magnoliopsida > Asparagales > Orchidaceae > Papilionanthe > Papilionanthe hookeriana x Papilionanthe teres. The sequence continues at coordinate 171,709,588 of CM040424.1, forward strand.
AAAGAAAACTTTTGAATACTTCAAGAGAATCAGAGGCAGAAGGATCAATATACTAGAAGGCCTCGAGCTACATACAGACGTGTTCTCAGAATACGAACAACAACAAATCGTGGACTGCATCCGGGATTTGAAAAGAGTGGGTCGAGCGGGCCGCCTAAGAGAAAACACTTACTCGGAACCCCGGAGATGGATGCCAGGGAAAGAGAGAATTACAATACAATGCGGATGCTACTACAACTTCGCAGAAGACAAGAAGGGAAACCCACCGAGAATACTCCGTCATGGCAGGTGGATTCAATGCCATTAGTCATCAAAAGAATGGTAAAAATATTGATAACATGGAGGGTACTGCCAGCAGATTGCATACCCAACAGCTGCATTATTAACATTTACAAGAAGGGTGACTGCATACCCCCGCACATAGATCACCATGACTTTGTCAGACCTTTCTGCACGGTTTCTTTTCGAATGAGTGTAATATCATGTTCGGATCCGACCTCCGGATAGCGGGCCCGAGTGAGTTCCGAGGGCCGGTAAAGATACCATTACCGGTAGGTTCCGTCATGATGCGAAGGGCAACGGAGCGAGATGTCGCTAAACATTGCATACCGGGAGTACCGGTGAAGCGGATCTCGGTTACTTTCGAAGGATGGACGACGGGAAGACACCTTACCACTTCCGGCCGGAACCGGAGCTAGAGAGCCTCCGGCCTTACGAGTCGTGAGTTACATGGAAAATATCACACCTCCAACGTACATCCATACGGCATCCTTGCCAAGGATGGCTTGGAAGGTGATGTTATTGACCATGTACCTCACTATTCAGACATGGATTTCTGACAGATACCTTTTTTTGATGGATCGACAAAGATCATACATAGTCCGTTTTGAGTCTACATGGATTGTATGAGATGTATTCCAGATCGAGTTGTATGATGTATCTTCGACATGATTGGAATGAAAGTGACCATGTCACATTTTTGGCCATCACCTCTTTTGTGCAAATTGACTCGGAAACGCCATTAAAGTTAAATGAACTTCGAACAAAGAACAGAAAAGAAATAAAAAAAATAGAATAAAAGAAAACTTTCCTTAAAAATCTAAAAATGATAACCACCAAACTCACATGGACATTAAATAAACGATAAAATAAATTTGAATCGTTAAAGGACAGACAAAATGAACACAAATTTCAAATCAAATTTTAAATCAAATTTCAAATCCAATCTTTCCAAATTTCAAATCAAATCTCAATCAAATTCAAACTCAATCTTCTAAATCTGAAATCCAACTCGTTCTATTCTCTCCCTTGTCTGGGATGGAAGCGGTTGATTCCATTGACGCGGATTGAATCTGATGGCGAGGGATTATATCCAATCCAAACCAGTAACTTTCAATCAACTCTTTTGAACGGGGTATGTAACATCTAAATATTCCCTCCTAATCTATTTCCTTCATGAAAGTCTTTTACAACTTTCATGAAATTCTCGAAACACCAAAATTCCACACTTTTCAAATCAACACTACAAATCTTTGCAAAGTCATTGACTATTCAAATTCAAATTCTTGGGGTTGAGGATTTTACATCCGAGACTGCATTGCTTTAGGATCCTTTCCCTATCGCAATGAAATACATCAAATTCAAATTCTTGGGGTTGAGGATTTTACATCCGAGACTGCATTGCTTTAGGATCCATTCCTTATCGCAATGAAATACATCAAAAAATCAAACTTTTGGAGTTGAGGATTTTACATCCTAGACTGCATTGCTTTAGGATCATTTCCCTATCGCAATGAAATACATCAAATTCAAATTTTTTGGGGTTGAGGATTTTACATCCGAGACTGCATTGCTTTATGATCCTTTCCTTATCGCAATGAAATACATCAAAAATCAAACTTTTGGAGTTGAGGATTTTACATCCGAGACTGCATTGCTTTAGGATCATTTCCCTATCGCAATGAAATACATCAAATTCAAACTTTTGGAGTTGAGGATTTTACATCCGAAACTTCATTGCTTTAGGATTCTTTCCCTATCGCAATGAAATACATCAAAACCAAATTCTTGAGGTTGAGGATTTTACATCCGAAACTACATTGCTTTAGGATCCTTTCCCTATCACAATGAAATACATCAAAACCAAATTCTTGGGGTTGAGGATTTTACATCCGAAACTGCATTGCTTTAGTATTTTTTCCCTATTGCGATGAAGTACATCAAAATCAAACTCTTGAGGTTAAGGATTTTACATCCAATACCGCATTGCTGCGAGATCTCTCCTCATCATAATGATTCGATCCAATCGATTCAATTTTCTTTTGAGGTTGAAGATGTTACATCTAAAACCACAAAATTCCAATTTTCATTTCGAGTTCAAATCCCTTCAATTTAATTTTGACAAAACTTCAATCTAAATTGAAACTCCAAACTAAAATCTAAGCTCACACATCAAAAATTAAACTAAAACAAAATAAAATCTAAATTGAAATTCCCCCAGGTCATGTGATTTGGGATTCACCTCCTTTTCCTTTCCCCAGCGAGAGTTCAGGAATCTCCAGTTTCAAAGATATACTTGACACTCCCCAGCGGAAACTCTTCTACTTTGTCCTAATTTTGTCACTTGGACGTTTGTGTTGGTTTTGTTGATCGCTTCGGTCAACACCAATACGCGCGGTGTGCTCCGTCAGCTCACCACACCTATTGGGGGTCCATTTGTTGACCTCATTTTTGATGAGGTCTTCTCTTCTTCTCTTTAGTACTTAGGATCTAGCCTTAGGCTTTTCCTTTGACTATCTTAGAGGATTAGAATTGGGACCCACCACTTAAAAATTCAAACCACTTCTTAACTCCCTGCAAACTCCACAAACTTGACTATAGACCCCTAATCACCTAGAGGGTTGAAATCAAATGTGGAAGTTTAAAGGATGGGTTCCTATAGGACTCTTTGGCCTTAGGACCGCCTACAGGTGGCTCGGTCCGGTGAAAGGGCTGACTTACACACACACTACACTCATACACTACACTTGCACAAACCTCCTAAAACCACACCCATACCCAACTTGACCTCCTGACTCATGTAGGTGATTCACATGGATGGTCCTTAACCCCTAAGACCTTGGCTAAGAGGATTGGGAACAACATAGTGAATGCCTCAAATGAGTCCCTTCATGGCTCATGTGGGCTTGATATGGCTTCATAGCACAACCAAAATGATTTCATTCCACTTACATTTACATAATCTTCAATTTTCCAAATTTTCGATTTTTGACCCCGGGACCCTACACCCTCTAGCTCTACCGAAGCCTTGAAATTACCCAAATTTTTCAAAATTTCCAAATCACCCAAAATTCCTCAAAACCAATCCCAAACATTTCCACATTACTCAAATTGATCATCCATAGCCAAAAATACTAAAAATTCCAGAAATACCTCCCAATACCCTCCAAATACCCAAAATACCCCTCTTGACCCAAAATTCAGAAAATTCCCAGAAAATTCCAGAAAATCACAAATATTCCCGATTTCATTTTGTTCAACTACACCATGGGCAAATTTTGTCAATTTACCCTACTTTTATCAAAACTCCCAATTTGGACCCATGACCCAAACCTAAACCAAACTCACCCAATTCAACTCCAATTGACCCCAAATCTTTTCTAAACCTTCCTTAACATCCCTACAAAAAAAACACTAACATGATCTGCTCAACATGTAGACCCTAACCCCACTCAAATCCAACCCAAAACCAATAAGCCCAATTTTGACCTAAACCCAAACCTAACTCAAATAAGCCTAAACCCCAAAATTAAAGCCCAACCAAAGCCAAAACCTCTTTGAAACAGCCCTATAAACATTTCCCAACATTAATTTTACACCAATTTCAACATTAGCTCAACATTGGCCCAAATTAGCCCAATTTGACCTATATTGGACACTTTACCAAAAAGCCCGAATTCAACCCAATTCAAACCCAAATCACTCCAAACTTGTTTCAAATTACTCATGGCACATTCCTAAACCAAACCCAACAATTATTTAGTCCAAACTTTTACAAACTTCCCATCCACTAATTTATTTTCAAGCCTAAAGCCCACTTCCCTTAAACCTTTCTAAAAGCCCATCCAAGACAAATTCAAAAGCCCAAACTTCATGCTAAAGCCCATATGCCAAATTCTTCTCATCATACCCTTAATTAAAATAATTCCTAAAGTCCTAATTTATCATTAAATGATTCCAAATCAAGCCTCATGACAATTCCCATCAAAATGCCAAAATTCACAAAATCCTTTTTTCATGAAATTGACCAAATCTTTTCCCAAGCCATATGAAGCAATGAAGCCACATGTAAGCCATTGGCAAGCAATGAGAATCTCTAATTTGTCAACCCTTCTTAAATGGCAAAAGGAGGAGGTCCTTTAAGCACCTCCTAAAAGTCATTAACCTTAAACAAGTTTCACTTTAACCCAAATTTAATCCAAATATATTTGGATAGGGACTTCTCCATGCCAAACCAGCTGATTCCTTTGACTCCCCACAACACCTAAAGCCACCTTGGAGGGTGAACGAAGCCCAAAAGGATGAGTTGACCCATTTAGAGCCAAAATAGCCACATCCCCCATTCCACTTTGATCCAACTCCTTTACACATGTCCAAACCCAATTGACTTCACCATTGCCGAGCCACGACCTCCCTGAGTCGAGATGGTGACTCATGCCTGCCGGCCGGCCCGCCCGGGTCGCCGGAAAACACAACACCCGAGAGCTCGCATGTGAGCCGACTTTGGAATTCCACCTTGCTGAGCTGCTCCATGCCCAATGGCCACCATGGTTGTTCTTCCCATGACCAGAGCAGCTGATCCCAGCCCTTGGCCATCCCTGTGAGGCTCTCCAACAACCTCTATTTAAACCCGACCCCCTCATGGCCATGAGAGGAGAGTTGCACAAACCTTGCCGAAACTCTGCCAAAATTGTTCCAAACCCTTCTCCATCCTTAGAACGGTTGATCCCAGAGTGTCGATTTGCCCTAATCCCACCGACGGAATCCAATTTCTCAGCTGAAATTTCTCCCAAAACCAAAACACTTTGCCACGGTGAGCCAATCCTCAAATTGATCTGGTCCTACACCTTCACTGGACCAAGAGAAGAAGTTTCCCACTGAAAGCCCCATCTCCGAGGCCACCCAGAGTTGCTCCGGTCTCCAAGCTTTGTGATCGAGCTGTGGTCACTTTCATAGCTAGGCAATTCACGAGACCAGGAGACTTCATCGCGGAGCTTGCCGGGATCCGATCGAAGGTGACACAACCTTCGGATCGAAGCCACACTTCTCCGAGCGAAGGTATGGCCTCACTCTTCTTCCCGAGCTTCGAACATTCTCCATTTTCATTGAGTCGATTTCATGCCACATAAACCGTATGGATGTGTTCGTCTTCTCGAGACGAATCCATAGAGCATAAGAACGTTAAATTTGGTCAAGTATCGAGTGAGATCTTAGGCCTGGAAGACGGACGGCTCTCGGGTAAGGACGCCTGGGGACGATGAACGGATGACATTCATTTAATGCACGCGCGGACGGACGGCCAGGATCGTGCCGGATCAGGAGATGGAACGACACAGCGGGCCCCCGGAGCGCTGAGTCAGATGGCGACATCGAATCGGAGAGCGCCACGCGGCGTTTCGGAGCTGCCGAGGTTGACGTGGCGCCACGTGGATAAATAGAAAATTAGGGTATTTTCTGATTTATTTAATTCCCTAAACTTCAAAAATCCATAACTTTGTGTAGGAAAATCGAGAAAAATAAAATAAAAATACCCTTTTGCTCAGTGAACAGAGGAGAATAATGTGGAAAAGAAATCATTTAATTTCATCAAGTATTTTTTTTTAAATAATTTATTTCCCTTCTGCATTGTTTTAATTCTCCATGCATATAGGAAATTCACCATGGCATGAGACCATAGGGCTTTTGAAGCCTCTGAATTTAGGAACATTCCCTGAATTTTCCAAAGTTAGAGGCCATCCCTATGAGAAGTTATTGATTTTTCAAATTCATGTTACTATTTTGAGTATTTTAAATCTAATAATTAGCATGTTGTGAAATAAATTCTAGGAAAATTTGGTGATGTCTCTTATGACCATAGGACCCTAGGAAAAATAGATTTTGGATTAGTTTATTGAAAATAATCCTAATTGGCTTAAACACCCAAAATAGCTCCTTAATTAATTAGAGCTAACCATACATCAAATTGACTTGAAATCAATTCTCCACTGACCTTTAGGATCAGAAGAACCCACCATAAAAATTTGAAGTCAATTGGACTTTGTTAGCCCTACTAAATGGGTTGATTAAGCCATTTAGCCATTTTAAACTTTAAAAATTCATAACTTTCAAAATACCTTTCAAAAATTCACCAAATTCGTTTTGGAGCCTCTTTGATATCGGGGAATTTAAAGAAATTAAAATTTCAATTTTCTAAAAAATTTAATTTTTTGCATTATTTTAATATTTTAATAATTAAAAAATAATAAAAATCATAAAAATAATAAAATTCACCAAAATGTCACATTTTGAATTTTAATCACTTAGGAACAAATCCCATATTTTTCTTAGGTCTAGTTGATGAGATATTAAATTTTAATGCCCTAGGGTAATTTTAAAAAAAAATGTATTTTCTAGCATTTTCACTAAAATAATTATAATAAATCAAAGAAAAATCAGAAAATTAGAAAAATTGATTCTCTGATTTCCTTGATATCAGAGAGATTTTTGAAAAAATATAAATTTCATTTTTCAACCTTTATTTTATTTTTAAATTAATTAATACTCCAAAACATAAAATAATTATAATAAAAATAATATAATTTAAAAAATCACCAAAATTGGTCCAAGTGGTCCTCTGGTCATTAGGAATGTCCCATAATTTTCTTAAGGACAGAAACTTTCCCTTGATCGTATTATTAAATTTTCCTTGGAAATTCCTATTTTCCACCAAAAATAATTACATAAATAAATTAAATACAGAAAAATCACATTTTCTCCACTCATGTCTTTATTGGCATATGAGTGAAGTCACATGAAAATTTCAAGTTCATTTAAGTTCAATTTAGTGAGTTATGAAATTATTAAGCTTGAAGGGCAAAAATGGTAATTAAAAAATTTTAACCTTTAATTAAAACTTTAGGTTTAATAAAATTAATAAGTAAAATATTTGATCTTAATCTAATTTGGATGATTGAAATTTAAATAATTAAAGGGTAGAAACCTACTAAACAATTTAAAATAATTGAAATAAACCTTAATTAAATAATTGATTAAATTTGGAAGAATGATAAAGTTGGAATTATTAAAATAGGGATGTTATTAGGAAGAAATTTATTCTTTAATTAAAAAAAAATCCCTAAATTAATCATCTCAATAATATTTAATTCCTAATTAAAATGATAATTCAAATTTAAGTTTTAAAATATTAAATGACTTAATCATTAAAATTAAATTAAAAAGTTAAATTATTAAACTCTTTTTAAATTTTCAATTAAATTAAAATTAAAAATAAAATTAAATTAAAGATTAAATTAAATTAAATCAAACAAATTAAATTAATTTAAGTTAAATTAAATCAAATAAATTAAATTAAATTAAATTGAACAAATTAAATTAAATTGAATTAAATTTAATTAAAATTAAATTAAATTAAATTAAATTAAATTAAAAAAATAATAATAAATAATTAAATTAAATTAAATTAAATTAAATTAAATTAAAATAAAATAAAATCAAATAAAATTAAAATTAAAATTAAAATTAAAATTAAAATTAAAAATCAAAATTAAATTAAAATTAAAACTAAACCAAATTAAATTAAAGTTAAATTAAATTGAATTAAATAACATCACCTAAGACATAAAGAAATTAAATATAAAGCAACTTGAACAATATTCCAAATTTAAATCCGATAACCGAAATTAAACGAATCACAAACCACTTGAACACTAATCGCCCTCGAAAACTTTGGTTATCATAACTCCTAAATAGAACATTAAATGAAATGTTACTCCACTTATAGGATATTCGAATGTCCTAGTTCATCTGAGCGAGATAACAAAACTCGAATCCTCGGACGATTACTTCAACTGATCAATTAAATTCATTTGGACTTAAAACAATCCTAGCAGTATTGAAAAGATGTTTAAGATTCTTCTTAAGCACTTTCTTAATATGATAGGATATTTATAAGAACAATTGAACTTGATTGTTCTTTGATGAAGAAAATCGTCCTCAAACCAAAACACAAGAACCTAGACGTCATAGGAAATGACTATCCATAGGATTAGGAACTTGGTAGAAAACCATGACCCTTCCCTTAGCTTTACCTAGGAACTTGCTTAAATATTCTAATTGTGTTTTAAGTGCGGCTTGGGATGACGGGAAGACCCTCCAGTACACTTTTATTTTATTGCAATTTACATTATTGCAATTTCTTTAATCGCATCGCACTTACTTTTCTTGCATGATAAACAACTGTTGCATGAAAACCCACACCTTTAGGATAGTCCCTAAAACTGAAACCAAAATTAAATTAAAAGTCATTACAAGATAAAATCCACCGCCACAACATCTCAAAATATAAAACAACTCAAAATTTAATCACAAACAGAACACAAAACTGCAATTACAACTAAATTAAAACGTCCTGTTGGATTATCGGGAATACCTCGGATGATGTAACCTACGTGTTGCTAACGGGATTTCCCACGGTCTAAATGAAAGTGTGGAACTCATTTAGTTGAGTTTAGCAAATTCATCTTGACTAAGTGAATCCGATAAAAATAACGATGCCGGAAGGATGGAACCGTGGGATCTTAACCGGTGTCATTATAATCAACTTTAAGATTTGTTTTAAAAAAAATAAAAAAAGACAGTTGGAAATTAAGATTTTCTCTAAACCAAAACACTTTTCTCATCTTCTGATTTATGACTTCTATAACTAAACCTCTGCAACAACAAGGAGCTCGGAGCATGGTGGGCGGCACGGCCATCGTCATCGACAAAACATGAATCGCGTCAACGAAAACTTTCTTAGAATTAAATAACTAAGCCAAAGGACTTCGAGGTAGTTTGCACTAGTGCAACATAAATCCTCAACCTCTTTGTTAGGCATTTGCATGATCATGTCATGTAAATTAAGCCCTAACCAGTCTTAGGACTCCGAGGTAGTCGTTTAGTATGACATAAACCCTCAAATCTTCGAGGCTATTTGCATGATTTTATCATACGAATATAAGTCCTAACTAATTAAAATTGGCAAGATCAAAATACCTAAATCTAAGCCAAACAATAGGATAGTCGGGAAATTATCGAAGTTCGCTTCGAATCTGTAATTTCTCCTACCTTTCTTCCTTTGAATTCCCAAAACAAAATGCTCCAAACTTGATCCATTCCCTATTGAAATTCCAAAATTCAATCCTTTGAAAACTTAAACTTTGAAATTCTTGAGAGCGAATTACGATTATTATCGAGAGTTTTCTTAGGTGATTCCCGTCACTTAAGATGTAATTAACTATAGGGGCTTGCCCTTATAGGGAATTTTAAGAACCCGAGTAATATAAACCTCGTTTAATGCTTTCATATTAAGCGGGGAATTTCTCGGCTTATAAAATTGGTTCGCGAGGCCAAACGGATGTCACAAATCTTTTAGTTTATTTAATCGAGCCCCACCATCAATGAAGTGTGTCTATCCTTAGGGATAGATACACGGTTTGTAGTGCGGTGCTCATTTATATAAACTATTCGGGATGTGAGATCATTTTGATTTCATATCTTAAAATTTTCAAATTTAAAATTATTTTCAAAATCAAATACTACTTTTCAAATTATTTATTTAAATTAAATTAAAAATTCGCCGACAACTTCTGTCAGGCGACCCCCTTTTCAAAATAAAACACACAACCTAAAAATAAGCCGTACATGGGTAGGCTAGGCGGGTGTAGGGTCCCGGGGGTCAAAAATTGAAAATTTGGGAAATTGAAGATTGGGTGAATATAAGTGGAATGAAATCATTTTGGTTGAGCCACGAAGCCATATCAAGCCCACATAAGCCATGAAGGGACTCATTTGAGGCATCCATTATGTTGTTCCTAACCCTCTTGCCGAGGGCTTAGGGGTTAAGGACCATCCATGTGAATCACCTTCATGAGTCGGAAGGTCGAGTTGGGTATGGGTGTGGTTTTAGGAGGTGTGTGGAAGTGTAGTGCATAAGTGTAGTGTATGTGTAAGTCGGCCCTTCACCGGACCGAGGCCACCCGAAGCGGTCTAAGGCCAAAGAGTCCTATAGGAACTCATCCTTTAAACTTCCACATTTGATTTCAACCCTCAGGTGATTAGGGGTCTATAGTCGAGTTTGTGGAGTTTGTAGGGAGTTAAGAAGTGGTTTGAATTTCTAAGTGGTGGATCCCAATTCTAGTCCTCTAAGATAGTCAAAGGAAAAGCCTAAGGCTAGATCCTAAGTACTAGAGAGAAGAAGAGAAGACCTCATCAAAAATGAGGTCAACAAAACCCCAAAGGAATACATGAAGGAACCCCAGAAAGGAGGTTCCGTCAATGTTATCTCGACGGATCTCATTGTTCCAATAGATCCCTATGCGATCGATGATGGATGGACTACCGCACGGACAAAGTCTTCGAAGAAGATTTTGGATCGCATCCAAACCACTTCGGTGCGAGCCTCAATTCAGAGTTCGAAACCAGTCAAGTCGGCACTATCACTTGCGATAGAAGAACCACCTCAAAAAGCGACGATTAAAGGAAAGAAGAAAATTGATGAAGAAGAGAAGACCGAGGCTCTTAAGGCTAGACTAGGGGCTGCTTATCCTAGGATAGTTGTTTCCGATTCGGGGGAGAAATCCCTCGAACCTCTGACTCTGTATGATTATATGCTCACTCCGGTGGGATCTTATAATGATAAGGATTATGGCGTTGGCTACGTTTTGACTGTTTCTAAAGATTACGTAACTAGCAACAATCCAAACGTCGATTTCGATACAAATGACAAAGAAGACATCCACCAAAGAGGCTACGAGAGTTCAACAAGCAACGAATCTATCTGCGAGTTTCGAGGAGCTCCAGTCACAATAGAGTTAGAGCCTTCAGACTCTGAAGCTAATCCAGAAAAACCTGTCATTCCGATTCAGGAGGAAACACCAGCAAACTCAATACTAAAGTCAGAAGAAATTATAGAAGTTAACTTAAGAAGTGGAAAAGTTCTACCTCCGAGAATGGGTCCAAAGGACAAAGGAAAGCAGATGGTTGTTCAGGAGGAACCAACCCCGGCAGAAGAAATACCCATTCGGGAAGAAATCGAGACACATGGAAATAAAGTGGATTACAACGTGCTAGCCCATCTTAGGAAACTACCGGCCAAGCTGAGCATCTACGACGCTCTCATCTTATCAAAGGAGATGAGAGAAGCTCTGATCAAGGCCTTACTTGATCCAGAAATTTGCTTAGCTTAAATGACCGGAGATTCCTTAGATGAGGTTTGCTCGTTAAAAGAACAGCGAGGTGTTACCTTCACGGACAATGACCTACTACTTGGGACAGCAGACCACAACCGACCGTTGTACATTTCAGTTACAATTGGGAAGTTTACACTCTCCAGAGTATTGGTGGATCCAGGAGCATCGATCAATATAATGAATCTTCGGACGCTAGCATACTTGGAAATTGATGCTCGCGAGCTCGAAACCGGACAAAATGTTATTAAGAGGATTCAACCAGAAACGAGAAAGAGCCCTCGGATCAATAACACTGCTAATGAAGACCGGTGACTTAGCAAAGACAACCGCAAAATTTCACATAATTGATTCAGAAATGTCTTTCAACGCTCTACTGGGCCGACCTTGGATACATGAAAACAGGATGGTACCATCATCTCTACATCAGTGCATCAAATACTACGATGGAGGAGAACAGTGCATCAAAGGTGACTTACAACCATTCTCCATACATGAAATTGGAATCCATGAAGATGCAGCTTATTATGCACCTCCGAAGAAAACAATCTTCTCCGGAGATACCATAACGAATGAAGCAAAGGAAATTTGGGATGACGAAGAACCTGAAGTTCTAGTCCAACAGTCACTCACCACTCCCTTACGGCGAGATGGTGAAAGTTTCTCCACAACTCGCATCCGAGGTCGAGGCCGGAGACAAGGTCGTGGCAGAGACGTTAAGACAGTTGGACAGAGGAAACCAGCCATCAATGTTGATTGGGAAGATAGTTCTGAAGAAGAAAAAGAAATTAAGCAAGAAGCAACGACAATAAGTCGGAAGAAGCCGCAATTCAGGATCCCGTTCCAAGATGAAAAGAATGAAGAATATAAATCGATGTACGAGAAGATTAACCACTATGTACATACTATGACCCTGACCCCGATCCATTCTAATAAGATCGAGGGTGTGGTGGTCAAAGAGGTACATAGCGGCGGTGCAAAGCCCATCAAATTCTACCGTGGTGCTCCTTCCTCCAAAACAGAAAATAATGTACAATTTGAAGATGTCGCTTCATCAGAATTAATGGAATTACCTTTTGAGTGGTACTCTCCCTGTATTCAAAATTTAATTCAGCGTGGTTTCTTACCTCGACAATGGACAAAAGGTCAATCACAACATTTTAAAAAATTATGGAATAACTCCGGTCGTGCACCCAATTCAAAGCATGGTCTCGGATTCGGCACGAGTAGGATCGGTTGACGATACCGAATTTTGCTCGGTTGTCACTTGCGAGTCTAGTGAAAACCGCATGGAAACTACGGAAGAATTTCGAAGATTTACAAATTGGAGAAGCTCCACCAGAATTCGAAGAAGAGATTAAATCTACAATAGATGAGTTAACGGAAGTTAACTTAGGTACTAGCAAAGAGCCTAGACCCACCTTTGTTAGCTCCTTACTCAATAAAGAAGACTCCGAAGAAATAATCAAGTTATTAATGGAATTTAAAGACTGTTTTGCTTGGAACTACGATGAGATGCCAGGATTAGCTCCAGAAGTCGCAGTCCATAAGCTAGGAATGGATCCTACTTCTATCCCAGTTAGACAAGGTCCCAGAAGAATGCATCTGGAAATCGAACAACAAGTCATAGCTGAAGTTAAAAAGCTAATAGATGCTAAATTTGTCCGTGAAGAGCAATACCCGACTTGGTTAGCCAATGTGGTGCCAGTCAGAAAGAAGAACGGTCATATCAGAATTTTTGTGGACTTCAGAGATTTAAACAAGGCATGTCCAAAAGATGAATTCCCTCTATCGATCCCAGAATTAATGATCTACATTGCTTCCACACATGAGATATTCTCATTCATGGATGGATCTTCAAGATACAACCAGATAAAAATGGCTCCAGAAGATGAAAAACTTACAGCATTCGTAACGCCGATCGGAGTATATTGCTACACAAGTGATGCCATTCGGATCGAAGAACGCAGGAGCAACATACCGAGAGCGATGACAAGAATTTTTATGATCTCATCCACAATCAAGTCGAATGCTACGTGGACGATGTGGTCATCAAAAGCAAAGTAAAGGAAAACCACCTATATGATTTGAGAATTGTTTTCGAACGATTAAGACAATTTAACCTTAAGATGAATCCCTTAAAATGCGCCTTCGGTGTCACCTCCGGGAAATTCTTAGGATTCGTTGTCCGACATCGTGGAATTGAAATCGACCCGGAAAAGATTAAAGCTATCTTAGAAATGTCGCCTCCCAAAAACCTTAAAACAACTACGATCTTTTCAAGGGAAGTCGGCATATCTTCGACGCTTTATCTCAAACTTGTCAGGTAGGTGTCAGCCTTTCTCGGCATTAGTTAAAAAGGACGCCAAATTTATTTGGGAAGAGAAATGCCAGAGGGCCTTCGAGGACCTTAAACAATATTTAATGACACCTCCTATCTTAGCAGCCCCAGTCTCACGTAGACCGCTGATACTTTATACCGCGGCTTTAGACGACTCTCTCGGAGCCCCATTAGCCCGAGTCAATGATGAGGGTAAAGAAAATGCTCTTTACTACCTAAGCCGTCGTTTACTTCCAACGGAAATAAGGTATCCTGCAATTGAAAAGCACTGTTTGGCCCTGATCTTTGCCGCTCAAAAGCTCGGGCACTACATGCTTTTGCATAAGGTCAACCTGATCTCGAAATTTAATCCATTGCAATACTTGATGACTCGTCCAAAGCTTTCCAGCAGACTTGCTAGATGGTCAATGATATTATTGCAATTCGATATAACTTTCGTGCCTCTTCGTGCCGTAAAGGGACAAGTCTTAGCAGACTTCCTCACTGCACACCCTCTGCCGGCAGAATCTCCTCTCAATGACGATTTGCTAGATGAACAAACAATGAGCCTGAAAGACCCTGATGATCGACATTGGGAATTATATTTCGAAGGAGCATCTTCAGCACACAAAGACGAAGAATCGCAAGTGATAGTGCCCGGTAAGGCAGGAATCGGACTAATCTTTATAACACCGGAGCGGGGATGTTAAGATACTCCTACCACTTGACGGAGCCGTGTACAAACAACGAAGCGAATACGAAGCCCTCATAACGAGATTGGAATTAGCTATTCAAATGGGGATAACGGACATCAACATCTACGGGGATTCGCAGGTTAATCATTCAACGGATCGTCGGACAAGATGTGAATTTTAAAACCAAGACTCAAGCAATACTTCCAAGTATGCCATACAGTATGTTGGAACGGATTCCGAATGTGACAATCTACAAAATTCCCGGAAAGAAAACGCTTTAGCGGATGCGTTAGCCGTCTCGCAAAAGAATTTGCCCGTTTGCAAGATGAGTCGATAGAAGTGTCGGTTCACGGACGGCGGGTCCTATCACGGCTCGACATAGACACAATACACAAATCGAACAAGAAGAAGAATCGATTACAACAGTGACGGAAAACACGAGAAGATTGGCGACGACCATTACATGACTACCCGCAAACGGAAAACTACCAGACGATAGGTCGCTAGCCCATCAGATCAAGAAAAGAACTTTGTCCTACGCATTAATAAACAACACGTTATACAGAAGGTCTTTCGATCAAATTTAGCTAAGGTGCCTAAGCGAGTCCGAGGCCCGTGAAATTGTTTAAGAGGTACATTCGAGACTCGTGGCGCTCACCGATCGGGTCCGAAGATGAAAATGAAAATTAAAAGACTAGCGTACTACCGGCCCTCGATGATGACCGATCGCATGAAAATCGCCAAGAGCCGTCACCAATGCCAAGTGCACGGAGTGGTTCTACACCAACCTCCAAATGTGCTACATCGACAATTGCGTCGTGGCCATTTGAATGTTAGGGCACGATATAGTGGGTCCAATAGAACCACCATCTTCAAAAGGACATCGCTTCATTCTTGTGGCTACGGATTACTTTTCCAGTGGGCAGAGGCAGTTCCACTCAGAGAAGTGAAAGCACACCACGTGCTACAGTTTTTCAAAAACTAAGTTGTTTACCGTTTCGGAGTGCCGCGCAGGATCATCTCAGATAATGGGTCAGCATTCAGAAGCACGCAAATCAACAATTTCGTCAGGAGACACGAAATCGACTGGCGGTATTCAACAATTTACTATCCAAGAGCAAACGGCTCGAGTCGAGGCTTTTAATAAAACTCTCGTTCAAATTTTAAAGAAAACCTTGGACGATAATAAGAGAAATTGGCACGAGAAGTTATTAGAAGCCTTTTGGGCCTACCGGATAACCTTCAGAACTCCTACTCAAGCTACACCTTACGCTCTGGTGTATGGGTCAG
Organism: Papilionanthe hookeriana x Papilionanthe teres; assembly: GCA_022702705.1. Classification (NCBI taxonomy): domain Eukaryota; kingdom Viridiplantae; phylum Streptophyta; class Magnoliopsida; order Asparagales; family Orchidaceae; genus Papilionanthe; species Papilionanthe hookeriana x Papilionanthe teres. The sequence continues at coordinate 171,725,397 of CM040424.1, forward strand.
AAGCGGTGTTACCTTTAGAGGTCCAACTTCCTTCACTCAGGATTGCAGTTGCAAAAAAAATCACGACAGAAGAGAATACCAAATTACGACTAGAAGAATTGGAAAACCTGGAAGGGAAAAGACTTGCAGCGCAACAGAATTTAGAATTATACCAAGCTAAGATGGTTCAAGCCCATGACAGACTGGTCCGCCCAAGAACCTTCAAAGTTGGTGACTTAGTTCTTGTTCTCAAGAGACCTATCCTTGCACACCGCAAGATAGGAGGAAAATTTGAACCCACTTGGGAAGGACCGTTTGTGGTTGAGGCGGTCTACTCGGGAGGCTCCTACCGGCCTAGTGAATTGCCAAGGAGAACGACATATGCTTCGATCAACGGACGATACTTGAAGAAGTATTACGCTACCTGATGTTTCGAAGGAATGAATTCTTCATCCCTAGAAGCACGGGCGAAGTAGTTACTTATGACTGGGTCCGAACCCAAAAATAATAAAAAATGTGCAAAGATAAATAAAATCATGATAATGAAGTTTTCCTTGTTTTCTCTTCCATATCAAAATCTCTTTCCTGATCTTATCCCACTTCATTCTTGTTAAATTTAAAAATACAAAAAGTAATAAAAAAACCATCTTTAATAAACATTTTCTTAATGTTCTTGTTCTTAAGTACGACCCCGATCCTTTTCCTTGTCTTTTCGCAGGGAAATGTCGAACGGGCGGTTGGTCCCGAACTTTAGAAATGGCGTAAGCCTTGCACTCGACGAAAAGAGGGTGAAAGATGGAGCGATAATAGAGATTGACTCGGACTTCGCACCCGCAGGCTGCGCAATACGAGGAAATTGACCGGGTCCCGATTGACCGAGAGGAACCGCCCGATCGGACGGTAATGAAAGTGGGTGGCCCAAGCCACCAATCCAAGCAAGAAGAAAAGGAAAGGAAACGCTAAAGAAGACAAGATAATCAAGTCTGTAGTCGCTACAGCAGAGGGCAGGCTTGTCAGTGCCACGACCACAGAAATTCAGGAAGTATGAAGAGCTACTCTCACAGCAACTCAGCGAAGAAATAAAAATCGCCGTATCCGCAAGATGTTAACTAAACTAGCAGCGGACCAGCACGACGAGGCAGTTGCTACTGCCAGTGCATATACTTTAAGGATACCGGTTCGCCAGGAACCTGAAGAAAGGAAGTCAGCTCCCAGGATGACAGAAGAAACCAGGGAAATCTCGAGGAAATTAGAAGAAAGAAGGCTACCACACCACCAGATAAAGCCACCAGTAATGCATGACCTTGTTGCAGAAGCAACCCCAGAGGATGTCCCGACAGAGACCATCCCTGAGGAGCAGAGGTATGCAGGAGAACGCGAAGGGATTGAGCCATATATCCCACAGTATGTCACCAGACCTTGCCATTTGCAGATTATTCCGGAATACGAGCTAGAAAGAATGCAGAATGTCGAAAAAAAAACTTTTGAATACTTCGAGAGAATCAGAGGCAGGAAGATCAATATACTAGAAGGCCTCGAGCTACATACAGACGTGTTCTCAGAATACGAACAACAACAAATCGTGGACTGCATCCGAGATTTGAAAAGAATGGGCCGAGTAGGCCGCCTAAGAGAAAACACTTACTCGGAACCCCGGAGATGGATGCCAGGGAAAGGTAGAATTACAATACAATGTGGATGCTGTTACAACTTCGCAGAAGACAGGAAAGGAAACCCACCGGGGATACTCCGTCATGGCCAGATGGATCCAATGTCATTAGTCATTAAAAGGATGGTAAAAAGAATGATAACATGGAGGGTACTCGCCGGCGGATTGCATACCCAACAGCTTGCATCATTAACATTTACAAGAAGGGTGATCGTATACCCCCGCACATAGATCACCATGATTTTGTCGGACCTTCTCGCACGAGTTTCTTTTACGAACGAGTGTAATATCATGTTCGGATCCGACCTCCGGATAGCGGGCCCGAGTGAGTTCCGAGGGCCGGTAAAGATACCATTACCGGTAGGTTCCGTCATGATGCGAAGGGCAACAGAGAGCGGATGTCGTTAAACATTGCATACCGGGAGTACTCGTGGAGCGGATTTCAGTTACTTTCAGAAGGATGGATGACAAGAAAGCACCTTACCACTTCCAGCCAGACCCGGAGCTAGAGAGCCTCCGGCCTTACGAGCTGTGAGTTACATGGAAGATATCACACCTCCAACGTACATCCATACGGCATCCTTGCCAAGGATGGCTTCGAAGGTGATGTTATTGACCATGTACCTCACTATTCAGACATGGATTTCTAACAGATACCTTTTTGGATGGATCGACAAAGATCATACATAGTCCGTTTTGAGTCTACATGGATTGTATGAGATGTATTTCAGATCGAGTTGTATGATGTATCTTCAACATGATTGGAATGAAAGTGACCGTGTCACATTTTTGGCCTTCACCTCTTTTGTGCAAGTTGACTGAGAAATGCCATTAAAGTTAAATGAACTTCGAACAAAGAACAGAAAAGAAAAAAAAAAGAATAAAAGAAACTTTCCTTAAAAATCTAAAAAGTGATGAACACCAAATTCACATGAACATTAAATAAATGATAAAATAATTTTGAATCATTAAATGACAAACAAAATGAACATAAATTTCAAATCAAATCTCAATCAAATTTCAAATTCAATCTTTCCAAATTTCAAATCAAATCTCAATCAAAATTCAATTTCAACCTTCCAGATCTTAAATCAAATCTCAATCAAATTTCAAATTCAACCTTCCAAATTTCAAATCAAATCTCAATCAAATTTCAAATTCAATCTTTCCAAATTTCAAATCAAATCTCAATCAAAATTCAAACTTTTGGGGTTGAGGATTTTACATCCGAGACTGCATTGCTTTAGGATTTTTTCCCTATCGCAATGAAATACATCAAATTCAAACTTTTGGGGTTGAGGATTTTACATCCGAGACTGCATTGCTTTAGGATTCTTTCCCTATCGCAATGAAATACATCAAATTCAAACTTTTGGTGTTGAGGATTTTACATCCGAGACTGCATTGCTTTAGGATTTTTTCCCTTTCGCAATGAAATACATCAAATTCAAACTTTTGGGGTTGAGGATTTTACATCCGAGACCGCATCGCTTTAGGATTCTTTCCCTATCGCAATGAAATACATCAAAATTCAAACTTTTGGGGTTGAGGATTTTACGTCCGAGACTGCATTGCTTTAGGATTCTTTCCCTATCGCAATGAAATACATCAAATTCAAACTTTTGGGGTTGAGGATTTTACATCCGAGACTGCATTGCTTTAGGATTCTTTCCATATCGCAATGAAATACATCAAAATTCAAAATTCTTGGGGTTGAGGATTTTACATCCGAGACTGCATTGCCTTAGGATTCTTTCCCTATTGCAATGAAATACATCAAAATCAAACTCTTGAGGTTAAGGATTTTACATCCAATATCGCATTACTCTGAGATCTCTCTTCGTTGTAATGATTCAATCCAATCAATTCAATTTTCTTTTGAGGTTGAAGATGTTACATCTAAAACCACGAAATTCCAATTTTCATTTCAAGTTCAAATCCCTTCAAATTAATTTTAACAAAACTTCAATTTAAATTAAAACTTAAAATAAAATCTGAGCTCACGCATCAAAACTTAAACTAAAACAAAATAAAATCTAAATTGAAATTCCCCCAGGTCATGTGATTTGGGATCCACCTCCTTTCCCTTTCCCAAGCGAGAGTTCAGGAATCTCCAGTCTCAGAGATATACTTGACACTCCCGACGGAAATTCTTCTACTTCATCCCGAGTTTGTCACTTGGACATCCGTGTTGGTTTTGTTGATCTTTTCGGTCAACGCCATACGCGCGGTGTGCTTGGTTACCACACCACACCTATTGAGGGTCCATTTGTTGACCTCATTTTCGATGAGGTCTTCTCTTCTTCTCTTTAGTACTTAGGATCTAGCCTTAGGCTTTTCCTTCGACTATCTTAGAGGATTAGAATTGGGACCCACCACCTAGAAATTCAAACCACTTCTTAACTCCCTGCAAACTCCACAAACTTGACTATAGACCCCTAATCACCTAGAGGGTTGAAATCAAATGTGGAAGTTTAAAGGATGAGTTCCTATAGGGCTCTTTGGCCTTAGGACTACCCTGGGTGGCCTGGTCTGGTGAAGGGGCTGACTTACACACACACTACACCTACACACTACACTTTCACACACCTCCTAAAAACACACCCATGCCCAACTTGACCTCCTGACTCATAAGGGTGATTGACATTGATGGTCCTTAACCCCTAAGCCCTTGGCTAAGAGGGTTAGGAACAACATAGTGGATGCCTCAAATGAGTCCCTTCATGGCTCATGTGGGCTTAATATGGCTTCATGGCTCAACCAAAATGATTTCATCTCACTTACAATTACTTTATCTTCATTTTTCCAAATTTTCAATTTTTGACCCCCGGGACCCTACACCCGCCTAGCCTACCCAGAACCCTTAAAATTTTCCAAAAATCTCCAAATCACCCAAATGCCTCAAGACCAATCCCAAACATTCACACATCACTCAAATTGACCATCCATAGCCAAAAATACCAAAAATTCCAAAAATACCTCCCAATACCCTCCAAATACCCAAAATACCCTTTTGACCCAAAAATCCAAAAATTCATAAAATTCCCAGAAAATTCCAAAAAATCCCAAATATTCCCAATTTCATTTTATTCAACTACACCATGGGCCAATTTTGTCAATTTACCCCACTTTTATCAAAATCCCCAATTTGACCCATTTTAACCCAAAGTGAACCCAATGACAAACCAAACCTATCCAATTGACCCAAATTCTGGTCCAATTCAATTCTAAACTTCAATTCAACATTCCCAACACCAATCTAGACCAAATCCAAGTCCAATTTGATTGACATTTGAACCCAATTTCACTTTTGGCCTTAAAGCCCAATTTGGACCCATAACCCAAACCTAACCCAAACTAACCCAATTCAACTCCAATTAACCCCAAACCTTTTCTAAACCTTCCTTAGCATCCCCACAAACAAAACGCTAACATGATTTGCCCAAGATTTAGACCCAAACCCCACTCAAATTCAACCCAAAGCTAAAAGGCCTAATTTTGATCTAAACCCAAACCTAACCCAAATAAACCCAAACCCCAAAATCAAAACCCAACCAAAGCCAAAACTTCTTTGAAACACTCCCATAAACATTTCCCTACATTTATTTTACATCAATTTCAACCCTAACCCAACATTGGCCCAAGTTAGCCCAATTTGATCTATATTGGCCCATTCACCAAAGAAGCCCAAATTCATCCCAATTCAAACCCAAATCACTCCCAACTTGCTTCAAATCACTCATAACACATCCATGAGCTAAACCCAACATTTGGTTGGCCCAATCCTTCACAAAATTTCCATCCACCAATTTGTTTTTAAATCTAAAGGCCCACATTCCTAAACCATTCTAAAAGCCCATTTCCACCAAATACAAAAGCCCAAGATTGGCCCTAAAGCCCACATGGCAATTTCTTTTCATCATACCTTTAATTGATATCACCCCTAAGTTTCAAAATCATCATTAAACCATTCCAAATCAAGCTTCATCCAAATTTCCATCAAAAATGCCAAGATTCCTAAAATCTACTTCCATGAAATTGACTAAGCTTTGCCCCAAGCCAAATGGAGCCATGAAGCCATGCACAAGCCATATGCAAGCCATGGCGGCCACTTTACACATCACCATGTCATTTTTGGCAAAGGGAGGGAGTCCTTTAATGATTCCCTTAAGGGTGATTAAGCCTTTTCATGACTCTCCTAAACCTTGATTAAACATAAATGTACTTAGATGGTGACTTCTCCCCACTAGGCTAGTCGACTTACCCGATTCCCTCGACCCAAAATCAGGCCTTGGAGGGTGGACCAAACCTAAATCCATGACTTGGACTCATTTGGACCCAAAATTAGCTCCTCCCCCCATTCCATCTAAATCAAGCCCTTTACACATGGTCAATCCCAATTGACTACACTAAGCCCCAGCCCTGACCTCCCAGACCTTGAGGATGACCTGACCCTGGCCGGCCGGCCACCACAGCCTCCGGAAACCACCAGGTCGAGAGCTCACATGTGAGCCCAAACTTGGAATTCTCACCTGCTGAGCTGCCCCATCCCGAGTGGCCATTGTAACTCGTTCTTCTCTTGCCAAGAGCAGCTAATCCCAAGCCCTAACTCCCCCGGGAGGCCCTCCACCCTCTCCTATTTAAACCTCACCTCCTCTCGGCCATGAGAGGTGTCTGAACTGCGACCTTACCGAAACCCCGCCAAAATTGTTCCAGAACACTCTCCATATTTAGAGCGAGCTTGATTCCCGAGTGATAATTTGCCCTAATCCCCACCAACGGAGCCCGATTTCTTAGCCAAAATTCCACCCAAAACCGGGACACTTCTCCACGAGTGGATCAATCCTCAAATTGATTGGTACTACACCTTCACCAGACCAAGGGAAGGAGTCCACCAGCAAAAGCCCCCTCTCCAGGCCACCCATCTGTTCCAGACTCCAAGCTTTGTGATCGGGCTTGGTCGAAATCATACCTAGGCAATTCACCAGACCAGGAGACTTCATCTGGAGCTTGCTTGGACCCAATCGAAGGTGACACAACCCTCAGATTGAAGCCACACTTCTCTGAGCAAAGGTATGAGCTAATTCTTCATCCCGAGCTTCTGGAGATTCTCCATTTCAAATGCTTTAATTTCAATGCATGCTCACCATATAGATGTATTCTTCTCTTCAAGACGAATCCATAGAGCACAAGAACACGAAAATCCGTTGAGAAATGAGTGAGTTCTTAGGGTTTTAGTGTGGACGGCTCTCGGGTGAGAACGGCTCGGGACGATGAGCGGATGCCGTTCATTCCATACACGCGCGGACGGACGACCAGGATCGCGCCGGATGAGGGGACGAAACGATACAGCGGGCCCCCGGAGCGCTGAGTTGGATGGCGGCACCAAATCAGAAGGCGACGCGTGTGCGTTCGGAGCTGCCGAGGTTGAGCTGGCGCCGCGTCACTTAAATAGAAAATTAGAGTATTTTCTTATTTATTTAATTCCCTAAACTTCAAAAATGCATAACTTTGTGTAGGAAAATCAGAAAAATAAAAAAAAATACCCTCTTGCTCAGTGAACAGAGGAGAATAATGTGGAAAAGAAATCATTTAATTTCATCAAGTATTTTATTTTTAATGATTTATTTACCCTCTGCATTGTTTTAATTCTCCATGCATATAGGAAATTCACCATGGCATGAGACCATAGGGCTTTCGAAGCCTCTGAATTTGGGAACATTCCCTGAATTTTTCAAAGTTAGAGGCCATCCCTATGAGAAGTTATTGATTTTTCAAATTCATGTTGCTGTTTTGAATATTTTAAATCCAATAATTAGCATGTTGTGAGATAAATTCTAGAAAAATTTGGTGATGTTTCTTATGATCAGTGGACCCTAGGAAAAATAGGTTTTGAATTAATTCACTTGGAATAACCCTAATTGGCCTAAACACCCAAAATAGGTCCTTAATTAATTAGAGCTAATCATACATCAAATTGGATTGAAATCAATTCTCCACTGACCTTTAGGATCAGAGGAACCCACCATAAAAATTTGAAGTCAATTGGACATGGTTAGTCCTACTAAATGGGTTGATTAAGCCATTTAGCCAATTTAAACTTTAAAAATTCATAACTTTCAAAATACTTTTCAAAAATTCACCAAATTGGTTTTGGAGTCTCTCTGATATCAGGGGAATTTAAGAAAAATAAAATTGTAATTTTCTAAAAGTTGATTTTTTGTATTATTTTAATATTTTAATAATTAAAAAATAATAAAAATCACAAAAATAATAAAATTCACCAAAATATCACATTTTGAATCTTAATCACTTAGGAACAAACCCCATATTTTTCTTAGGTCTATTTGATGAGATATTAAATTTTAAAGCCCTAAGGTAATTTTAAAATTAAAAAAATGTATTTTTTAGCATTTCCACTAAAATAATTCTAATAAATCAAAGAAAAATCAGAAAATTGTAAAAATTGATACTCTGATTTCCTTGATATCAGAGAGATTTTTGAAAAATATAAAATTCATTTTTCAACCTTTATTTTATTTTTAAATTAATTAATGCTTCAAAACTCAAAATAATTATAATAAAAATAATATTATTCAAAAAATCACCAAAATTGGTCCAAGTGGTCCTCTGGTCATTAGGAATGTCTCATAATTTTCTTAGATACAGAATCTTTTCATTGGTCATATTATTAAATTTTCCTTGGAAATCCCTATTTTCCGCCAAAAATAATTACATAAATGAATTAAATACAGAAAAATCACATTTTCTCCTCTCATGACTTTATTGACATGTAAGTGAAGTCACATAAAAATTTAAAGTTCATTTAAGTTCAATTTAGTGAGTTATGAAATTATTAAGCTTGAAGGGGCAAAATGGTAATTAAAATTTTAATCTTTAATTAAAACTTGTGGCTTAATAAAATTAAAGAGTAAATATTTGATCCTAATCTGATTTGGATGATTGAAATTTAAATAATTAAAGAATAGAAACCTACCAAACAATTTGGAAAATATTTAAAATAAACCTTATTTAAATAATTGATTAAATTTGGAAGAATAATAAAATTGGAATTATTAAAATAGGGATATTATTAGGAAGAGATTTGTTCTTTAATTTAAGAATCCCTAAATTAATCATCTCAATAATATTTAATTCCTAATTAAAATGATAATCCAAGTTTAAGATTTAAAATGCTAAAAGACTTAATCATTAAATTAAATTAAAGTTAAATTATTTAAATTAAACCCTTTTAAAATTTCAATTGAAATTAAAAGTAAAATTAAATTAAAATTTAAATTAAATTAAATTAAATAAAATTAATTTAAAACATATTAAATTAAATCAAATTAAACTAAATTAATCAAATTAAATTTAAATTAAATTAAATTAAACAAATTAAATTAAATTAAATTAAATTAAATTAAATTAAATTAAATTAAATTAAACAAATTAAATTAAATTAAATTAAATTAAAGGAAATTAAATTAAATTAATTCATATTAAATCAAATTAAATTGAATTAAATTAAATTAAATAATAGAATCAAGTTAAAATTAAAATCAAGTCAAATTAAATTAAAATTAAAACTAAACCAAATTAAATTAAATTAAAGTTAAATTAAATTAAAAATGACATCACCTAAGACATAAAGAATTTAAAAATAAATGTAAAGCAACTTGAACACTATTCCAAATTTAAACCCGTTAACTGAAATTAAATTAAATCACAAACCATTTGAACATCAATTTGCCCTCGAAAGCCTTTGTTGCCATAACTCCTAAATAGAATGTTAAATGAAATGTTACTTCACTTATAGGATATTCAAATGTCCTAGTTCATCGAGTAAGATAACAACAAAACTTAACTAAACCTCGGACGATTACTTCACTTGATTGATTAAATCCATTTGGACTTAAAACAATCCTAGCAGTATTGAAAAGATGTTTAAGACTCGTCTTAAGCACTTCCTCAATATGATAAGATGTATATAAGAACAATTGAATTTAATTGTTCTTTGATGAAGAAAATCGTCCTCAAACCAAAACACAAGAACCTAGACGTCATAGGAAATGACTAGCTATAGGATTAGGAATTTGGTAGAAAACCATAACCCTTCCCTTAGCTTTACCTAGGAACTTGCTTAAATATTCTAAATTTTGTTTAAGTGCAGCTTGGGATGACGGGAAGACCCTCCAGGTACGCTTTTATTTTATTGTAATTTACTTTTCTTGCAATTTACTTTATTGCAAATGCACTTTACTTTTCTTGCATGATAAACAACTGTTGCATGAAAACCCACACCTTTAGGATAGTCCCTAAAACTGAAACCAAAATTAAATTAAAAGTCATTGCAAGATAAAATTCACCGCCACAACATTTCAAAATATAAAACAACTCAAAATTTAATCACAAACTGAACACAAAACTACAATTACAACTAAATTAAAACGTCTTGTTGGATGATCGGGAATACCTCGGATGATGTAACCTACGTGTTGCTAACGGGATTTCCCACGGTCTAAATGAAAGTGTGGAACTCATTTAGTTGGGTTTAGCAAATTCATCTGGACTAAATGAATCCGATAAAAATAACGATGCCGGAAGGATGCAACCGTGGGATCTTAACCGGTGTTGTTATAATCAACTTTAAGATTTGTTTTAAATAAAATATAAAAAACACTTGGAAATTAAGATTTTCTCTAAACTAAAACACTTTTCTCATCTCCTGATTTATGACTTCTATAACTAAACCTCTGCGACAATAAGGAGCTAGGAGCATGGTGGGCAGCACGGCCATCGTCATCAGCAAAGCCTGAGTCTACTTCAGCAAAACTTTTTTAGAATTAAATAACCAAGCCATAGGATTTCGAGGTAGTTTGCCTAGTGCAACATAAATCCTCAACTCTTCGTTAGGCATTTGCATGATCATGTCATGTAAATTAAGCTCTGACCAGTCTTAGGACTCCGAGGTAGTCGTTTGATACGATATAAACCCTCACATCTTCCAGGCTATTTGTGTGATCATATCATACGAATATAAATCCAAATTAATTAAAATTGGCAAAATCAAAACATTAAATAAACATTAGGACTTTCCTAAATTCAAGCCAAACAATAGGATACTCGGGAAATTACCGAAGTTTGCTTCGAATCTGTAATTTCTCCTACCTTTATTCCTTTGAATTCTCAAACCAAAATGTTCCAAATTTGATCCATTCCCTATTGAAATTCCAAAATTCAATCCTTTGAAAACTTAAACTTTGAAATTCTTGAGAGCAGAATTATCGATTATTATCGAGAGTTTTCTTAGGTGATTCCGTCACTTAAGATGTAATTAACTATAGGGGCTTTCCCTTATAGGGAACTTTAAGAACCTGGGTAATATAAACCCCGTTTAATGCTTTCATATTAAGCAGGGGAATTTCTCGGCTTATAAAATTGGTTCGCAGACCAAACGGATGTCACAAATCTTCTAGTTTATTTAATCGAGCCCCATCACCAAGCAGTGTGTCTATTCTTTGAGATAGATACACAGTTTGTGATGCGGTGCTCGCTTATATAAACTATTCAAGATGTGAGATCAGTTTTATTTCATATCTTAAAATTTTCAAATTTAAAATTATTTTCAAAATCAAATACTACTTTTCAAATTATTTATTTAAATTAAATTAAAATTAGCCGACAATTTCTGTAGGCGACCTCTTTTCAAAATTAAAACACACAACCTAAAAATAATGTCGACAGATGGTTGGAGGTGATTTCAACTGTATTGCTCATCCTAGTGAGAAGAAGAGAGGCAGAAATCCTAATTTGAATGACTTGCTATTTTTTTCTGATTCTATTAAAAATGCTGGGCTGTTTGACATTTGTTTTGAAGGTTCTTCTTTTACTTAGAGGAGGGGTAATATTTATGAAAGATTGGATAGAGTTCTTGTTAATAAGCCATGGGATTTATTTCCTATCTCTAAAGTTCAGCACCTTGTTAGACTGGGGTCTGATCATTCTCCTCTCCTTATTAAGCTTGTTGTTGCAAATATTGTTCATAAAACCTCGCTTCAAATATTTGAATGTATGGTCTTCTCATCCTAATCGCGAAGCGCATTATCGAGTCTAACTGTAATATTCCTATGGATTTCTTAAATGCTAATCCTCTCATTCAGCTTTGGCGTACTCGGAAAAGCTTTCTAAGGCTTTAACTAACCGGAATTGGAGTGATTTTGGCAATATTAATTCCAATATAAAAGCTGCCGAAGAATTAGTTTCCAAAACCGAACAAGTCTGTTGAAAATGGCTCCTGTTCGATCATGACTTATTCATTGCCAATGGAAAATTAAACACTCGCCATTCTTCGAGAGGAACTGTTTCTCCAACAAAAAGCTTCAGCCAATCATTTTCTTCATGGAGATAGAAACTCTAGATTTTTTCATGCTGTAATTAAATATAGAAGATCTATTAATTCTATCTTAAAGATTAATTCTTCTACTAAAGGATGGATTTATGATTCACAAGTCATTGCTGAAGATGTTGTTCTCTATTTCCAGAATCTGTTTTCTGCTCACCCAGTTACCTCTTCATCTATTTCTGTTCAGTTATTGCAATGTAACATGTTTAAAGGAGATGCTGCTCAGTTAACAAATCCTCCTACATAAAATGAAGTTTTCTTTGTTATTAATTCTCCGGATAGCAACAAAACAGCAGTGCCTGATGGATATTCTTCTGATTTCTATAAAAAGTTTTGGAGTATTATTAAGCATATGGTGATGGCTGCTATCATTGCTTTCTTTCGGTGTTCGATTTGCCTAAATATTTTGCTTCCTCTACTATCATCCTTATCCCTAAAGATAAATTTAAAAACAGCTGGAAGGATTTTAGGCCCATATGTATTACTTCCACCTTTTCTAAGATCATTAGTAAGGTTCTAGTGGACATGCTGCAACCTTATCTATTGGATTTAATCTCTGAAAACCAATCTGCCTTCATTAAAGGGAGATGTATTAGTGACAATATTCTTCTTGCTCAGGAGTTGCTTGCTGATATTGATAAGCCATGTAGAGGTTCCAATATTATTCTTAAACTAGATCTCTCCAAAGCTTTTGATTCAATCAATTGGTCTTTCATCACTGATGTACTAGCTGCTAGAGGTTTTAACTCTAATTTTTGCTCTTTAATCTCTAGATGGCTGGAGAACAATTATTATAGTGTTCTGTTCAATGGATGTACTCATGGTTTCTTTCAAGCTGGCAGGGGGATTAAACAAGGAGATCCATTATCTCCTTATATTTTCATCTTGGCTTTTGACTACCTCTCTAAATTATTAAATCGAGTTCATATGGCTAATCCTTATGTCCAATATCAGCATAGATCTAACATTTTGGTTAGTCACCCGGCTTATGCGGATAATGTAATTGTCTTTTGCAATGGGAGTAAACAATCTATTAAATGCATTATGAGAACTCTTTCCAAGCTTTGAATCGTTTCGGAATGGAATTTAATAAAGCCAAATGTTCTTTTCTAGCTAGTTCTTTGATGAAGGCACATATAAAAAATTGGATATTGGATTATATCGGTTATAAAGAGGCCGTTTATCCTCTTGTTTATTTGGGCTTTCCTTTGTCCAAAGGAAGAAGAAGATTATCTCATTTTGATGATGTGGTTACCAAAATTTGTTCTAAAATTCAATGCTCGGTCAAATTCTTTTCTTTCTAATGGTGGAAGAATTACTCTTTTGAAGAGTATATTAACTTCTTTCCCTTTGTATATTCTCCAAATGGTTAATATGAAGAGAAGCTCTCAAAAACTGCTATCAGTTATTTTCAACAAATTCTTATGGGAAGGCCAGCATAAACAAATGCATTGGACAAACTGGGATAAATTATGTAAACCATTTGCCTGTGGTGGTCTTGGATTTAAAAGCTTTAAACATCTTAGTTTCTCATTCTTTTGTAAACAATGGATTCACTTCAGATCAAAGTCTTCACTTTGGTCTCTATTTCTTCATGGGAAATATTACAGAACATCCCATCCCTCTCAAGTTCAAGCTAAATTAGGAGATTCCAAAAACTGGAAAAGACTTTTAAAAGTAAGAGAATTTGCTGAACAGCTCTTTATTTGGGATATTGGTGATGGTCAAGTGGACTTTTGCTTGATAATTGGTTATTTAATGACCACTGTATAAGCAAGGTGTTACTTCTTCTAATCAGAAATTTTCTGATTTTTGGTCTAATTCCAATTGGGATGAAGCTAAACTGAAAGTTGCTGTTAATATTGATTTGGTGAATAAAATTAAGTCTATACCTTTACAATCTAATGTTAAGGACAGACTAATTACCAAGAATCCATCTACTCAAAGTCTCTCCAAGTTCATTTATCTTTCTAGTAATAATTGGACTGCTAATGATTGGGGCAAGAAAATATGGAATAAATACATAACTCCTTCTATGTCATTTTTCTGTTGGAAGCTTTTTCAGGAATTTTTTGCCAACTGATGATATTCTGAAGTTAAAGGGTATTCGGGGACCTTCTATGTGTCCTTTTTGTCTCTCTAGTGAAGAATCCATTTCTCATTTATTTATCAATTGCAATGCTATACAGGAGGTATGGAAGGCTCGTTCTTAATCAAAGGGGATTGTCTCATAGATATTGTTGTTGGACCAAGCTTGTTGATTGCTCGGCAAGATTGGAAGATGACAATTGAATTCTATATCCCCCTAATTATATTTTGGTTTACTTGGATGGTTAGAAATGAGATTATGCATAATAATATGGTTTTTTCAGCCAAAGTTATCATAAAAAGCTGCTTGAATTTTCTTCTTAAGATGACAGACTTCTTTGAATTTAATGAATAAGCCTTCGTAATCAAATTCCAATTGATCTTTTGGAGAACTCCTAAATACCCTTGGGTTAAAATCAATACCGATGGAAGTTATATACATTCCACTGCTCGTTAATAGTTCCAATGCTTGGTATTGAGGCCTTATGCGAAACTACAAAGGGTCTTGCTTATGGTTTATCTCTCGCTCCAATTTCTGCCATTAATGCATTAGAATCGAAGCTATACCTGTTTTTTGGAGTCTAAAGATAGCTTATTCGAATCATAAAGGCCCAATTCATGTGGAGATGGATTCATTAGTTTTACTGAATATTCTTCTACATAAATCAGCTACTCCTTGGTATCTTCAAATTTAGATCAATAAAATTTCATTATTGGTATCTAATCTATCTATAGTTTGGAGTCACATCGATAGAGAGGGAAATCAGCCAGCTAATTGGCTTGCTACTAGAGGCAGTTCTTCTAAGGACATTTTATGCTTTTCTTCTTTGGATCTTAAATCTTTTATTTTTAGGGAGTTTAGAATTCTATTACATGGGGATCTGCTTTCCTTTCCTCATATCAGATGTACTAGATTTTCTTGATTAATATTTTTTTCTCGCTAATATATATATATATATATATATATATATATAATTTAGAAAGTAGCATTTGATTTTGAAAATGATTTTAAATTTGAAAAATTTTAAGATATGAAATCAAACCGATCTCACATCCCAAATAGTTTATATTAACGAGCGACGTATCATAAATTGCGTATCTGTCCCGAAGAATAGACACACTGCTTGATGATGGGGCTCGATTAAATAAACTAGAAGATCTGTGACATCCGTTTGGTCTGTGAACCAATTTTATAAGCTGACAAGTTCCCATACTTAATATAAATGAATTAAGCAGGATTTATATTACCTGGGTTCTTAAAGTTCCCTATAAGGGCAAGCCCCTATAGTTAATTACATCTTAAATGTCCGAAGACACTTAAGAAAACTCTCGATAATGATTAGTAGTTTTGCTCTCAAGAATTTCAAAGTTTAAGGTTTTCAAACAATTGGATTTTGGAAATTTCAATTGGGAATGGATCAAATTTGGAACAGTTATTTTAGGAATTCAAAGGAAGAGAAGTAGGAGAAGTCGAGGATCCAAGAAGAATCTTGGCAACTTCCAAAACTATCCTATTGTTTAGCTTCAATTTGAGATTTTATTTAATATTGTAATCCTGCCAATTTTAATTAATAAAAACTTATGTTTATATGACACAATCATACAAATAGCCTCAAAGATGTGAGGGTTTATGTTGTACCAAACAACTACTTCGGAATCCTAAGATCGGTTAGGGCTTAATTTACATGACATGATCATGTAAATGCCTAACGAAGAGTTGAGGATTTATGTTGCACTAGGCAAACTACCTCGAAAGTCCTATGGCTTGGTTATTTAATTCTAAGAATGGTTTAGATGGTGTAGATCCGAGTTTTGGTGAAGACGATGGTCGTGTTGCCCACTATACTCCACGCTCCTTGTTGTTGAGAGGTTTTAGTTTTAGAAGGTGAAAATCGGAAGATGAGAGAAGTGTTTTGGTTTAGAAATCTTAAATTCCAAATGCTTTTAGTGTTTTAATTAAAATAAATTTTAAAGTTGTTTAAACAGAACCGATTAAGATCCCACGGTTCCGTCATCCCGGCACCTTTAGTTTCATCAAATTCACTTAGTCCAGATGAATTTGCTAAACTCAATTGAATGAGTTCCACACTTTCATTTAGACCGTGGGAAATCCCGTTAGCAACACGTGGGTTACATCATCCGAGGTATTCCCGATAATTCAACGAGACGTTTTAATTTAGTTGCAGTTGTAGTTTTGTTATTCTGTTTGTGATTAAATTTTGAGTTGTTTTATATTTTGGAATGTTGTGGCGGTGAATTTTATCTTATGGTGACATTTAATTTAGTTTTGGTTTCAGTTTTGTGACTATCCTAAAGGTTTTAGTTTTCATGAAACAATCTTGTTTAACATGCAAGAAAAGTAAAGTACAGTGCCTGTAAGTAATTTCCAATAAATTAAATTGCAATAAAGTAAAAGCATACCTGGAGGGTCTTCCCGTCATCCCAAGCTGCACTTATAACACATGTTAAGGCATTTAAATATTTATAACAAGTACCTAGGAAAAGCTAAGGGAAGGTTTTGGTTGTCTACCAAAGTCCTAATCCTATTGCTAGTCATCTCCTATGACGTCTAGGTTCTTATATTTTATTTAAGGATGATTTTCTTCATCAAAGAACAATTAAATTCTATTGTTCTTCTGAAATATCTCATCATATTGAGAAAGTGTATAGGACGTGTCCTAAACATCTTTTCAATATTTCCGAGATTATTTTGAGTCCACGTAAATTTAGTTGTACAGGTGAATTAATCATCCAGGAGTTAAGTTTAGATTTGTCTCTTGCTCAGTGAACTTGGGCATTCGATTACCTGATAAATGAAGTGGCATCTCACTTAATATTCTATTTAAGAGTTATAATAATTAAAGCCTTTAGGGGCAAGTTGGTTTGTTGAGAATTTTAATCATTCTTAATTTGAAGTTTGAGTTAATGGTTTAAAATGATTTAGTTTAATTATGAGGTTTTAATTAATAATTTTTTAAGTTTGGAATAGTGCTCAAATTATTTTTGATTTAAATCTTTATACTTTAAGTGATCTTAATATTTTAAAATTGTTTTACTTTTATTATTGAATGATCTTGATTTAATTTAATTTAAATTTAATTTAACTGAATTTAACTTAATTTAATTTAATTTAATTTCAATATTTTAAATTTAATTTAATTTAATTGTTAAATGTTAATTTAATTTAATTTTAATTTTTACTTAATTTTTACTTAATTTAATTTATTTTAAATTTAATTTGATTTAATTGTTAAATCCTTAATATTTTGAGCTTTCCTTTAATTTAAGGGTTATTATTTTTTGAATTTTTTTATTTTAATTTACTTAGCTGGATTATCATTTTAATATTAATTAAGAGTTAAATATTACTGAAGTGATTTATTTAGGGATTTTTTTATTAAAGAATTAATATCCTCTCAAGTTATATCCTTATTTTTAATAATTCAAATTTTCATTAATCTTCCAAAATTTGAATTGTTTAAATAATTAAAGTTTCATTTTGGTTTATTAAAAGTGATTAATTGGTTCCTCCCCTTGTAATTTCCCAAAGTTTCAATCATCCAAGAAAGATAAAATCAAATATTTTACCCTCCATTTTAATTAAACCTAAAATTTTAATAAAGGGGTTTAAATCCTTTAATTACCTTTATGCCCTTTTAGGTTTATTAATTTCATAACTCACTAAATTGAGTTCAAATGAACTTAAAATTTTTATTTCACTTCACTCATATGTCAATTAAGACATTAGAGGAGAAAATGTGATTTTTCTGAATTTAATTTATTTATATAATTACTTTTAATGAAAAATAGGGATTTTCAATGGAAATTCAACAACATGACCAAGGAAAGGTTTCTGCCCTTAAAAAAATTATGGGATGCTTCTAATGACCAGAGGACCACTTGGACCAATTTTGGTGATTTTTTGAATTATATTTTATTTATTATAAGTATTTTGAGTTTTGGATTATTAATTAATTATAAAATAAAATTAAAGTTGAAAAATGGATTTTATATTTTTCTTAAGTCTCTCTAACTTCAAGGAGTTTAGAGAAACAAATTTTATATTTTTATGATTTTTCTTTGATTTATTGGAATTAATTTAGTGAAAAGGATAGAAAATATATATTTTTTTAATATTAAAAATTGTTTTAAGCATTTAAAATTCAATATCTTAACTTAGAGATTTGGGAAAAAGATTTGGTTTGTTCCTAAGTGATTAAGAGTCAAAATGTGACATTTTTATGATTTTTAATATTTTTATGATTTTTATTATTTTTTAATTATTAAAATATTAAAATTAAAAATGAAAAAATTTTAGAAAATTTCAATCTTAATTTTATAGACTCCTCTAATATCAGAGATGCCCCAAAACCAATTTAGTGAATTTTTAAAGTGTATTTTTGGAGTTATGAATTTTTAAAGTTTAATTTTGATCATATAGCTTAATTAATTCATTTAGTGGGGTTAAACATTTACAATTAACTTCAAATTTTTATGTGAGGTCCCTCTGATCCTAAAGATCAGTGGAGAATTGTTTTCAAGTTATTTTAATGTGTGGTTAACCCTAATTAATTAAGTTCAGTTTTGAGTAATTAGGCCAATTAGGATTATTCTTAATGAATTAACCCAAGATATAATTATCCTAGGGTCCTCTAGTCCTAAGAAACTTCCTTAAATTTTTCTAGAATTTATTGAACAATATGCTAATTATTGGAATTAAAATACCAAAAACAGTGACATAAACTTGAAAAATACAAAACTTTTCATAAAAGATGGCCTCTAACCTTGAAAAATTTAGGGAATATTCCCAAGATCAGAGGCTTCAAGAGCCCTATGGTCTCATGCCATGGTGAATTGTCTATGCAAATGGAGAATTAAAATACTGAAATGAGTAAATAATTAATTAAAAATAAAATACTCATCAAAATAACTTGATTTCTTTTTTACATTATTCTCCTCTGTTCACTGAGTAAGAGCGTATTTTTAGTTTATTTTTATGATTTTTCTACACAAACATATAGATTTTCTAAGTTCTGGGTATTTAAATAAATCAAAAATTCCATATTTTTCTACTTATCCAAGTGGCGCCGACTCATCCTCGGCAGCTCCGAAAGCCCACGCGTCATGCTCCCATTCGACGCCGCCATCTAACTCAGTGCTCCAGGGGCTTGTGGTTCATGTAACGTTCTTTGATCCGGTGCAACCTGGACCGTCTACTCAATACAAGCTCGATCGGACGGCGCCTGGACATCGTCTACGATTGGTGTGCACCCGTGACCGTCCACACTAAAACCCTAAGAACTCTCTCATTTCTCAATGAAATTTCGTGTTATTATGCTCTATGGATTTATTCTTGAAGAGACGAACACATCCTTATGGTTTACATGCTATGAAATTAAGTAGATCAAAATAGAGAATCACTGGAAGCTCGGGAGGAAGGAATGATCCATAACTTTGCTCTGAGAAGTGTAGCTTCAATTAGAGAGTTGTGTCACCTTCGATTGAACCCAAGGAAGCTCCAGATGAAGTCTCTGGCTCTGTGGAATTGTCTAGAAATGAAAGTGTCCACAGTCGATTTCAAAGCTTGGAGGCTAGAGCAACCGGGTGGCACTAGAGAGGGGCTTTCACCTGGGAACTCCTTCTCTTGGTCTTGTACAGGTGTGGGTGAGTTTAATTTGGATTTGGTGGAGGTTTTAGAGATTTCCTGGTTCTGAGCTGAGAATTGAGCTCCAAAATTAAGCTCAATCAATGGGGTTTAGGGCAGGAGAGCAGTGGGGATCAATTGCTCTAGGTGAGGAGAAGGTCCTGGAGCAATTTTGGCAGAGTTTTGTTTAGATCTAGTTCATCACCTCCTTTGACCGAGAGGGTGGTGGGTTTAAATAAACATGGTTGGAGGACCTCCCAGGGGGAGTTAGGGCTTGGGATGTTAGGAAGGTTTATGGAAAGATTTGGAGCTAATTGGAGTTGAATTGGGTTGGTTTGGGCTAGGTTTAGGTCATGGGCCAAAATTGGGCTTTAGGTGTCAAATTGGAATTGGATCCAAATTTCAATAAAATTGGGCTTGGATTTGGTTTAAATTGATATTGGGGATATTTAATTAAAGCTTAGAATTGAATTGGGTCAAAGTTGGGATCAATTGGGTTAATTTGGTTTGACATTGGGTTCACTTGGGTTAAGAATGGGTCAAATTGGGGGTTTTGGTAAAAGTGGATTAAATTGACAAAATTGGCCTATGGTGTAGTTGAACAAAATGAAATTGGGAATATTTGGGATTTTCTGGAATTTTCTGGAAATTTTTGGAATTTATGGAATTTTTTATTAAGAAGGGCATTTTGGGTATTTGGAGGGTATTGGGGGGTATTTTTTGGAAATTTTGGTATATTTTGCCATGGATGATCAATTTGAGTAGGGGAAATGTTTAGGACTGATTTTAAGGAATTTTGGGTAATTTAGGTAATTTTGCAAATTTTGGGTAGCTCCAAGAACATTTGGTAGGTTTAGTGGGTGTAGGGCCCCGGAGGTCAAAAATTGAAATTTTGAGGAAAGGAAGATTTATCAATTTTGAGTAGAATGAAATCACTTTGATTGAGTCATGAAGCCATATCAAGCCCATAAGAGCCATGAGAGGACTCATTTGAGGCATTCACTATGTTGTTCCTAACCCTCTTGCGCAAGGGCCTAGGGTTAAGGTCCATCCATATGAATTACCTTCATGAGTCGAGAAATCAAGCTAAGTATGAATGGTTTTAGGATTTGGAATGTGTGTGAAAGTGTAATGTGTGCAAGTCAACCCTCACCAGACCAGGCCACCCAGGGTAGTCCTAAGGCCAAAGAGTCCTATAGGGAACCCATTCTTTAAACCTCCACATTTGATCTTAACCCTCCAAGTGACTTGGGGGTTTAGAATCAAACTTATGGGGTTTGCAGGGAGTTAAGAGGTGTTCAAATTTCTATGTGGTGGGTTCCATTTCTAATCCTCTAAGATAGTTAAAGGGAAAGCCTAAGGCCAAACCCTAAGTACTAAGGAGAGAGAAGAGAAAATACCTCATCAAAAATGAGGTCAACAGCCACGTGGATAACTACGAAAATATGGATATTTTTGATTTATTTAAATATCCAGAACTTAGAAAATCCATATCTTTCTGTAGAAAAATTACAAAAATAAAATAAAAATACCCTCTTGCTCAGTGAACAGAGGAGAATAATGTGGAAAATAAATCAAGTTATTTTGATGAGTATTTTATTTTTAATTAATGACCCACTTTTTAATGTTTACAAAAATAGTAATGGCACCAAAAACTTGATCCCTCTTAATATATATTTAATTTTATGATGGAATGTATAATGTGCATTCTACGCAAGTATACGTATCGTATCAAGTAATACAGAGCTCTAGTGGAGTCCTGGTTATCGATCCCACAAGGAAGTTTTAAAAGATTTGTAACAGCTAAATTTAAAAGGATTTACTTACTAATATAGTATACGGAATTTAGAATACTTAACTAAAGAGATCTAAAGTAAACTAATGTTTTAAATAAAGTTGATTTAAAGAT
This sequence comes from Papilionanthe hookeriana x Papilionanthe teres, assembly GCA_022702705.1. Classification (NCBI taxonomy): domain Eukaryota; kingdom Viridiplantae; phylum Streptophyta; class Magnoliopsida; order Asparagales; family Orchidaceae; genus Papilionanthe; species Papilionanthe hookeriana x Papilionanthe teres. The sequence continues at coordinate 171,747,091 of CM040424.1, forward strand.
TTTAGAAAAAGTATCCTTCCCCTTGTTTTTAGAAACTTAAGTGAATGATGAATTCAAATAGATTTTTTATTGTATTGTGACAAATAGGAGCATTCCTATTCTTTACCCTTTGGTCCAGGTGCAAAGAACATTGACTAGTCCTATGCTTGATTACTGAATCTGTGGCTAGGCTGAGAGGATACTGGCTGCCACTTCAGAGCTCCCACGTTCCCCTCACCTGAGGGCTAACATCTACACTTCAGCTCTCAAACAATAGGACCAAATTGAATATTTTAGTCTGTCACACTAAAATGTCCAATTCTACGTCCGATAAATAATATTTCCCTATTTATTTGCACCCTCCTTCCAAGGCTTTTCGACTTCCCTTAATATTGGATGTAATCTTTACTACGATTGATAATTCAACATATTTTAACAATTCAATTGGCCGATTGAAAGTAAATTAAGTTTTAAGTAAAAGATTATCACAATTTATTTTAATATATTAGGCACTTCTATTTAATTTCATCAATTCACATAATTTCATAAACAAGGAGAAAGACTAAAAAACTACTCATAATGCATGGGAATTAAACAAAGCATGGATTTCATTTAAAGTTAACAACAATAAACAAAGATACTTATCTCAATTTCCTCCCCAAGCAGACTCCTTGAAGTTCCTTTGACTTTTCCTTCTAGTACAGCACACTTCTTAACTCACTACTTACACTTACTCACACTAAACTTCAACTTAGACTCAAAAGCACACTAGTAGAATACTCTAAGACTCCTAAAATAGACACACTACATACTAAAATTCGTCCTCTATTTATAGAGGTAGACAAAGGTCCAAGGGGTACTTAAGCACCTCTTCAAAAAGCATCCAGGTTCAATGTATCTGGCATTTTGAACGGTCTCGCCGTCAGCGGGGCTTCTAGAAGGTCTTCAAACCACGCGATCTCGCTGTCGGCGGGCTCGGGCTCGCTGTCGGCGAGGTAGTTGTAAACCTTTAAGAAATTCTCTTTATAATCTTGCCGTCGGCGGGCTTGATTTCGTCGTCGGCGACTTAGTTCATTTTGCATGTATTTCTTCCTTTTTTATCCAAATTTGCTCTATTTTATGCTTTTTTTCTTCCATCACTTATAAATCTTCGTTCCTGTAATAAAATAAAGAAAATACCTTTCTTTAAAGTGCAATTTCATAAAAAATGGGTATGAATTTCTTAGCATATTTTTCTGTGATCAAAATCCCCCAAACTTAATTATTACTTGTCCTCAAGTAATTTTTATACTAAATAAAAACAATGATTTTTGTAATAGAATTCTTTAATTCAAATAAACAATGAATTAAATTTAAATAATACTATAGTAAAGTTAAATAGAAACATTTTTAAGTAATTAAATTAACTTTATAGATATAAGATTATTTAGTTATCAGATCTAAGATTTCTAGCACTCTATTTATTTCAGGAAAGACTATATTAACAAGAGTAATTTACTTAAGATATTTAGATGATAGAAAGTTCAAGAAAACACTATTTAGTAAAATACTAATCCATATAAAAAATTTTAGAAATATATTTGAGTTTTACCCTTTAGGTTGATTCAATTGAAGCCAATTTTTTATAAGGCATCTCCTCAAGCTTCTCCTCACTTATATTTTTTCTTTTCTTTTTTTTTCTTTTTGGATTGATTTTCAATCCTTCTCTTTTCTTTTTCAAGTGAGGATTACTGTATCTGGATAGCCTGTTAATAATTTGGAACTTCAACTTTCTCTTCCTAAATTTGAAACTTAAAATATTTCTTTGCTTATATGTATTTTATAGCCTTTACTTCATTGAGTTTCAATCTCTTCTTTTTCACCTACATACTTAAGAATTTCAATTTTTGAATATAGTTTCCCTTACTTTAAATAGTTTGCTATATTCTTATTCCTTTTAACCAAATATCATATTCTATTAAATTAATTTGGATTTCTAGAAATATTCTATTCAACTTTCTATAATAATTATATAAATTAATTCAAGTTACTCGAATTAAAAATTATTACGTAAAAATCAAATAATAATAATTTTTTTAACATAGAAATTGAGAACAATTTAAAAATTAAATTTTTATTTTTCCTCCCCCAAACTTAAATTTTTCTATCTATTTCTAAATGATGAAAAGGAAAATATACAATGAATTTACATCATACCTTTGAGCTTAAGGTATTTCTTTTCCTTGAAATTTTTGCAGGCTTTTTATTATTTAAAGAACCTGTACTGTTAGTATTCTTCCACATATATAGTATTTAAAAGAGAGTGCTAGGTAAAAAAAATTTTAAATAAGTATAAAAACATAAACAGATTAAAACTTAATCTACTATTACACATCCAATCAACTGGGTTACTAAAACAATCTAAAATTAAAGTTCACAATTTATAAAACTTAAATAACACATTTAAAGAAAAACTAACATACTACATTAAAGAGAATTTGCATACTAATTTAACATACATAAAATGTCTAACATATCAGCTTAAGCAATTTAAAACAAACACACCAACTCCACAGTCCACAGAAAGTACATAACAATTACACACAAAGTAATAAAGTTCTTAAAATAACAATTAATCTAAACAAACCAAATAAAGTCTCTAATCTTCAGCATCAAAATCCCAAACTATATCATCTCCCCGATCTCCGAAGTCGAGAAGGCCGAGCGGTGTTGATACCGTGTATAGTGGGGGCATTCAGGAAAGACAACATCTAATTCACCTCTCCTGTAACAACGTTCAGCCTCATAATATGTTATTTCGTATTCTGAATGTCGCTGGAGATATTCACTGTCATAATCATGTCTTCTCTCCAAGCCTCTAATCCTTTGGTCCATCTGCTCAAACTTCCTTTCCATGTTCTCTCCAAATTTTTCAAAACTCTTTCTATGTAGGGTCAGCTCATTCATCAGATCATGAAGGGTAGGGGTGGTGTACTGAGGGGGGTCATAACTAGTAGAAGGTATATCTCTACTCGATGAAGGCATATAACTCCTCGTCCCTGATCTCCATCCTTCGTGGGATTCATAAGTCTTAATATTAGCCGGAGTGATGGGCTTCATTGGTTCCAACCATTCATCATCATCTCTAGCCTCAACTCCAGAGAGTTGGCAGAGTGCAAAAATCAGACCAGGGTGTCCTAGTCCTCCTCCACTTTCACTTCGTGCAGTGGCTAATATATTCTTATAAATAATATTTCCCACATTTATACTTTTCTCATTTTGAATACATTAATTCAGAATTGCTCTATCTCTTGTTACCTCACTGTGGTGATATGTGGGTAACAACGTAGAACAAATGAAGTAGTGTCAGGCCTTAGATAATGCATTTAACATTGAAAGAGGAAAATTTACCCTTTCGCACTCCTTTATCTTCCAAACTCCTTTCCCGTCAGTGAGAAAGTTTATCGCCTCTTTCAGTGGTCCTTCCATTGTTCCAAAAGTATCATAGTCACTGGTATGCAGTTCACGTACCTCATAAAATGAATTAATCCTAGCAAAGACCGAATTCAACCAAAAATCCTCTTACCGTGATCGGTGCATCTTCGACTGCAATCGATTGGCATAAAATTCCTTGACAACTTCTACAGCAGCCCTGTTTGTGGTGTAGCAAAAATTTTCTCATCCTCTTTCATTAATTATTCGTTCCACTTCTCCGCCCGGATTCTTGAAAACTCGATCCTGTATGCATTTTCTTGCTTGGATGTTTTGAAAGTATCGAATTTGTGCTCTTTCATTTATGAATCGGGTTTCGTCGTAATCCAACCTTCGTCTTTGTCGAGGAGCCATTTCGTTCGATCTATGAAAATCACAAAATTCTAACTAAACTTCCAATTATTACTAAAATGGCTTCCTATAGCAACTAAAATCCATTTAAATCGATCTCCATGAATTTCTTCCAAGTATTTTCTCCATATTTCAAATTTTTCCAAAATTTCCCATTGTAGAAGAAATTCAAGGTGAAAATCAAAAATTTTTGCATAGGAGTGAAGCGCTTACTAAGGGGAGATGAAATTCGGTGTCAAAAAGTGTTGAAATCGCCTCAAATCTAAGATCTCACGAGCCCTAGGTCGGTTTTTTTCGAAGTTTTAAGGAAGGGGATGATGAATAGTGTCGGTTGACTGGTCAATTATAGGACATTTCGCGATCTCACTGTCGGAGAGATTTTTCTCGCCGTCGGCGAGCTAATTAATTTACCAAGGCCAAAGTTTCTGGAAAATCTTGCCGTCAGCGATATCTTTCACGCTGTCAGCAGGCTTTCCCTCGCTGTCGGCGGGATAATTCTCGCCGTCGGCGAGCTCCCAAAAATTTTAAATATTTAAAATTCTTCAATCATTTTCAACCTCGATTTGGCCCTAATTATCTTTCGATCACTTAATTTGATAATTTAGTATGAAGACTAGATACTTATACTCACAAAAATTTCACACAAACAATATAACTTTATATATCCATAATACTTACAAACTTCACACTTTTAAACACTAACACTTAAGACTTCAATACTTAAAACTCTCATAAATACTCAACATTGCAATCCACACCACAACACTCTAAATGCTGAGACATAACAAATACATATAATTTCATCAAATCTGAGATGATCAAATTTAAAATTTAAATCATAGTAAAACCTAAATCCAAATCAACACATATATACACACAAATATAACATAAGATAGAAATCTTTACTACTCCTCAGTGTCTGAACTAACATGCTCTCTGATATTCCCGATGTGACGCAGTGCACAAATAGATTGTAGAAAGGCCCGAAAGGGAATTCGCAAGTAGATTCTTCATCAATACACCCTTTTCGTCTCGATAAATGAATAAAACCGGCCTCCGGATGTCCAAGTATGATCAAAGTGCTCCTTCATCCTCCGAATCAATGTGATCAAACATATCGTAGATATTATTGATGGAATTAATCAAGTTTTGCAACTCTTTCTCTAATCCTTTAATCTTTTTTAGAATGAAATTTATTTTATTAGTAAGGAGCCTCACTAAAAGATTGTTTTGTGATGCTCTATCAGAAATAATGGTAATCTCATCATTATTATCCAAAGTTGGAAACATATCCGTAGGATCGAGTGGTTTCCATGGCAAAAGTACCTTTTCCCACACCTCATAAGAAACTTGGTACTGACTGCATAAAGCAAATATAGTCGATGGGTGTCCAAGTCCATGAACTGACCCATGCACAATCAATCCCAATGCAGACTTTACTATAATTAATCCAACAACGATAGGTAGTCCAATTTGAATACGATAATTTAATATAGCGCATTCCTTTGAGACCTTATTTACCCTCATAGTGGGTAATAATTTTGATGAGATAAAGAAATGGCAATGCTTTGAGACAGGGTTAAGAAGTAATGCAGAGAAACTGACATACCTGTCTTCGCACAACTTTCAATCATCAGGTTCGTCGGTCAGGTATCTATAAATCTCGTTCATATTGTATCTTGAAGGAGAAAAGTTTGAATAATGACAGACAGGGGTATTCTCTATAGAAAATAATTCATTTACCCTTGGAGGAGTAAATGTTACCCATCTTCCTCTGACGTAGACACTTCCATTGTTGATCGCATGTAGATTAGAGTAAAACTCTTTAACTACAGGAATAACTACAGCGGATGTCGTATAGCAAAATACCTCCCAATGCCGTTGCACGATCATTTCTTCAATTTTTGTGGTGAAATTCTCTACTCCTCTGTTGACAAATCCCCTTTCTTTAATAAGTCGCTTCTTCATCAAAACTTTGTTGAAAATACGTCGCGCCTCCCAACTCGGCGAATTTTCTTCGATTGAAAACTCCGGCTTTTGTGGTTTCTAAGAGTTTGGTGGCCATTTCGGATTGAAAGGAATGGTCTCTAGTCGTTTCTTGGGAAGAAAATAGTGTAAAAATGAATTTGGGATGGTTTTCTACAAAGAAATGGCTTTAGAACCGTCCAAAACAACACATAAAACTTAAGAGACCAATTTTTCAACTGCCTCGCCGTCGGCGGGAAGTTTCTCGCCGTCGGCGAGCTAGTTATAAAACTGATTTAAAGATATGGCATGCGATCTCGCTGTCGGCGGGCTCGGGCTCGCTGTCGGCGAGATTCGGTAAAATTGCCCAATTTCGCTCTGGTCCGAATATTTTCTGATCTCATCATATAGGTTTGAATTTGTGATGATTCTAATTAAAAATTGAATAATAAGATTTATTTTAATATTACAGACTCACTAATTTGTATATAATTAAAATAAAAGACTACTATGGGTTGCCTCCCATAAAGCGCTTGGTTTAACGTCGTCAGTCAGACCTAATTTCAGTTAGTAATCAGGTCGACTAAGACTAAAACCTCTTTAAAATTGGGTCTTCTACCTTCGAAATATGGTTTTAATCTATGTCCGTTTACCTTAAATCTATGTCCTGTTTTTTATCTTTAATTTCTATAGTTCCATATGAAAATATTTGAGTTATAGTGAAAGGTCCTAACCATCGAGATTTCAATTTCCTAGGAAATAATTTTAATCTAGTATTATATAGCAAAACTTCTTGTCCTGGTTCAAAATTTCTCTGATTAATCTTCCGATCATGCCATAATTTCATCCTTTCTTTATAAATCCTGTCATTATCATATGATTCATTCCTAAATTCTTCTAATTCATTTAATTGCAACAATCTCTTCTCACCAGCTTCTTTCATATTATAATTAAATTCTTTAATCGCCCAATATGCTTTATGTTCTAATTTAACTGGCAAGTGGCAAGTTTTTCCATATATAAGCTCGTAAGGAGTCATTCCAATCGTAGTTTTATAAGCGATCCCGTATGCCCATAATGCGTTGTCTAGTCTTATAGACCAGTCCAATCTATTAGGGTTTACAGACTTTTCTAAATACGCTTAATCTCTCGATTAGAAACATCAGCTAATCCACTACTTTGTGGATGATAAGCAGTTGATATCTTATGAATAATATTATATTTTTCTACTAGTTTATGAATATAATTATTTCTAAAATGAGTTCCTCCATCATTGATAATCACTCTCGGCATTCCAAATCTAGTAAAAATATTTTTCATTAAAAATTTTGAAACACTTTTAGCATCACACCTAGGTAAAGCTTGCGCTTCAATCCATTTGGAAACATAATCAACAACTACTAATATATATGAGTTTCCAAATGAAGGAATAAAAGGTCCCATGAAATCTAATCCCCAAACATCAAAAATTTCAACTTCTAATATAAAATTCGGAGGCATTTCATTTTTTCATGATATATTTCCTACTCTTTGGCATTTATCGTAGGTTTTTATATATCTGTATACATCTCTAAATAAAGTAGGCTAGTAGAATCCAGATTGTAGAATTTTATACGCAGTTTTATCTGTCCCAAAATGTCCTCCAAAATCAAAATCATGACATTTTTGAATAATTGGTTCAGTTTCTTCATAAGGTACGCATCTTCTAATTATTAGATCCTTACATTGCTTATATAAGTATGGTTCATCCCAAAAGTATGTTTTAGTATCATGAATGAATTTTTTCTGTTGTTGCAAAGTTAACATAGGTGGTAAAATGTCACTTGCAATATAATTTACTATATCAAGCATACCAAGGTAGTTTCCACTCATTTATATTATAAAGTTTTTCATCGGGAAAACTGTCTATAATTTCATTATCAGTATCAGATAATTCATGATATTCTAATCTTGATAAATGAACAGCAATTTGATTATCAGTTCCCTTTTTGTTAACGATCTCAAAATCAAATTCTTGGATTAATAATATCCATCTAATTAATCTTGGTTTAGAATCCTTCTTTTGCATTAAATATTTTATAGCAGAGTGATCAGTATGCACAATACATTTAGTTCTTATTAGATAAGGCCGAAATTTATTAAAAGCATATACAACAGCGAATAATTCTCTTTCAGTAACTGTATAATTTATTTCAGCATCATTTAGAGTTTTACTAGCATAATATATAACTTTGAAAATCTTATCATATCTTTGCCCAAGAACTGCTCCTATAGCATAATCGCTAGCATCACACATAAGCTTAAATGATTTCTGCCAATTAGGTGAAACAATTAGAGGTGTTGTAATTAATTTATCTTTAAATAATTCGAAAGCATCCAGGCATTCAATTGTAAATTCAAATTTCTTGTCCTTTTCAAGAAGTTGGCATAGAGGTTTAGTAATTTTTGAAAAATCTTTTATATAACGTCTGTAGAATCCAGCATGTCCAAGAAAACTTCATACCCCTTTCACCGTAGTTGGAGGTGGTAATTTAGCTATAACTTGAATTTTTGCAGGGTCTACATCCATGCCCTTTTCTGAAATTTTATGCCCTAATACAATGCCGCCTACAACCATAAATTGACATTTTTCCCAATTAAGAACTAAATTAGTTTTCTCACATACTTCAAATACTTTTTTAAGATGATTTAAGCATGTGTCAAATGATGTTCCAAATACAGAGAAATCATCCATAAATACTTATATTCCATTATTAATTAATTTACTAAATATAGACATCATACATCTCTGGAATATTGCAGGTGCATTACATAATCCAAAAGGCATCCTTCGAAAAGTGAAAGTTCCATAAGGACTAATAAATGTAGTTTTCTCTTGATCCTCAGGAGCAATTTGTATTTGATGATAACCGGTGTATCCATCTAAGAAACAAAAATACTTATGTCCTAGTTAATCTATCTAACATCCGGTCTAGAAATGGTAAAGGGAAGTGATCTTTCCTGGTGGCTGCGTTTAATTTTCTATAATCAATACATATTCGCCATCCAGTAACTTGTCTTATAGGGATAAGATAATTATTTTCAATTAGCTTTTACAGTCACACCTCCTTTCTTAGGCACACAGTGAATGGGGCTTACCCAAGCACGGTCAGAAATAGGATATATAATACCATTATCTAACAATTTTAAAATTTATTTCTTGACTACTTCTTTCATTATCGGGTTTAATCTCCTTTGAGGATCTACCTTAGGATTATGTTCAATATCTAAAATAATTCTGTGCATACAGATTGAAGGACTAATTCCTTTAATATCTACTAAATTCCAACCAAAAGTTTTCTTATATTTTTAAGGTATCTAAAAGTTTTTGTTCTTGAGATTCATTTAATTCAGATGAAATAATAACTGGTAGAGTTGAAGAATTACCTAAGTATGCATATTTCAAATTATTAGGTAACTTTTTTAACTCAAGTTCAGGAGGTTTAATAATCGATGGAACTATATTTTTTTCAGTGTTTTATGAATTATCCAAAAATTTAAATTTCTCTTGAATATAATCTAGTTCTTCATTTATATCAGCTTTTTCAATTAATTCAGTATTTTCTTTTTCTAATTTTTCTTCATAATATTCCTTAAAATATTCTTTTTGTAAATGATCGAGTACTTCCATTCGAAAACACTCATCATCTTTTTCTAGCACTGGATATTTCATTGATTTAACAATATTAAAAGTAACTTTTTGGTCATTTACTCTCATAGTTAATTCTCCTTTCTGAACATCAATCATAGCTTTCCTAGTGGCTAAAAATGGTCTTCCTAAGATGATAGGAATTTCTTTATCTTCTTCCATATCTAAAACAATAAAATCTACAGGGAAGATAAATTTATCCACTATTACTAAAACATCTTCAATAACTCCCTTAGGATATGTAAGAGAACGATCAGCTAACTGAAGGGTTATTGAAGTAGGTGAAATTTCTCCCAATCCTAATCTCTTAAAAATTGATAGAGGTATTAGATTGATGCTTTCTCCTAAGTCACACAAAGCTTTCCATAGAATTTTTCTCCAATAGCGCAGGGTATAGTGAAACTACCAGGAACTTTTAATTTTTCAGGAAGCTTTTTCTGAATAATAGCACTACACTCCTCACTAAGTGCGACCGTTTCATTATCGGTAAATTTTCTTTTTTTATTTATAATATCTTTCATGAATTTTACATAGTTTGGCATCTATTCTAAAGCTTCTACGAAAGGAATATTTATTGTTAATTTCTTCAAAATTTCAAGGAATTTAGCAAACTGTTTATCTTTTTTATGTTGATTTAGTCGTTGAGGAAATGGTGGTGTAGGTTTTTCAACAGAAATTTTCATTGGTATTAAAGGATTTTCTTAGTTCGGATCTTGTTGATTCTTTTCCTTTTCGATTTCCACTTCCTCTTTTTGACTTTCAAGTTCTTTCTAAATTCCAGATTCTAATTCTTTTCCACTTCGTAATTGTATCGCTTTAATTTGTTCCTTTCCTTTGTCTTTGGGATTTATTTCCACATTACTAGGAAATGTTCTAGGTATTCTATTATTAAGCGCGGTAGCGATATGTCCAAGTTGCGTTTCAATATTTTTAATAGCTATTCCTTGATTTTGTAATTGGTTTCCTTGTATTTGTAATTGATTTCCTTGATTTTGTAAATGTTGACCCATATTTAATATTAATTCTTCTATAGATAATTTCTTATCTTTAAATTGAGGGTTATTATTATTAAATCCAGGTGAATAACAAGGTTTATAATTAGAATTTAATTGGTTAGAGGGATTTCCTAATGGTTGTGTTATGTTGTTCATCCATGGTTGATTAGTTGTATTATTATTCAAATTAAAATTAGGATGATTTTTCAATCCAGGATTATAATAATTCGTATAAGGATTATTGGGTCTGTTATTAATAGCATTCATAGTTTCATATGAAGGTTGAGATTCTATAAGTTGTCCAGATGAGTTTTCTTCTAATATAGTTGGAGAGTAATTCATTCCAAAATGATCTATTTTTTTAGATATAGCAGCGATTTACGAAGCTAACATAGATATTGCATCATTTTCATGAATATCGGCTATCTTTTTTGGATTCATTCTATCAGCAGGCCATTGAAAATTATTGGTAGCCATTTCTTTGATTAGTGCATAGGCTTCATCAAATGGTTTTGACATTAATGATCCTCCAGCAGCAGCATAGATAATTGATCTAAGAGATCCTACTAATCCATTATAGAAAGTTTGAATAATTAACCAATCTGGTAACGCATGATGTGGGCATTTCCTAAGAAGTTCTTTAAATCTCTCCCAAGCTTCATATATTGATTCTCCATTAAACTGACTAAAAGAAGTTATATCATTTCTAAGCTTAGCAGTTTTAGATGGTAGAAAATATTTGGATAGAAATTTTTATGATAACTCTCCCCAAGTTTTAATAGATCAAGGTGCTAACAAATTTAACCACATTTTAGCCTTATCCCTTAAAGAAAAAGGAAAAAGTCTAAGTCTAATAGCATAGTTAGATACTCCTTCATATTTAAAAGTAGCACATAGTTCTAAAAAACTTGCAAGATGTAAATTAGGATCTTCAGTAGGTGAACCACTAAATTGATTGTTTTGTACCATTTAGATAATTGCAGGTTTAAATTCGAATGAGTTAGCAGCTACATCAGGGTTTTGAATAATTAAATGAATTTCATCTAATATAGGGTTGGCATAATCTCTTAATGGTCTATGTTGATTGATATTTTCATTTTCAGGAATATTCGCCATTTGTGTTAAATTTATAATTTCTCTTTTTTTTTCTAATTCTTTTAATTGTACGCTCTAATTCTGAATCGTAAGGTATTAAATTTTCATTTCCAAATTTACGCATACAATTTTGTAAAATAAATTTTAAAATAGTCCATTACTCTAGTAAATAATTTCTTTACTTCCCCGGCAACGACGCCAAAAACTTGACCCACTTTTTAATGTTTACAAAAATAGCAACGGCACCAAAAACTTGATCCCACTTAATATATATTTAATTTTATGATGGAATGTATAATGTGGATTCTACGCAAGTATACATATCGTATCAAGTAATACAGGGCTCTAGTGGAGTCCTGGTTATCGATCACACAGGGGAAGTTTTAAAAGATTTGTAATAGTGAAATTTAAAAGGATTTACTTACTAATATAGTATACGGAATTTAGAATACTTAACTAAAGCGATCTAAAGTAAACTAATGCTTTAAATAAAGTTGATTTAAAGATTTTAGAAAAAGTATCATTCCCCTGTTTTTAGAAACTTAAGTGAATGATGAATTAAAATAGATTTTTTTTTATTGTATTGTGACAAATAGGAGCATTCCTATTCTTTACCCTTTGGTCCAGGTGCAAAGAACATTGACTAGTCCTATGCTTGATTACCGAATCCGAGGCTGAGGCCGGGAGGATACCGGCCGCCACTTCGTAGCTCCCACGTTCCCCTCACCCGAGGGCTAACATCTACACTTCAGCTCTCAAACAATAGGACCAAATTGAATATTTTAGTCTGTCACACTAAAATGTCTAATTCTACGTCCGATAAATAATATTTCCCTATTTATTTGCACTGCTTTTGACTTCCCTGAATATTGGATGTAATCTTTACTATAGTTGATGATTCAACATTTTTTAACAATTCAATTGGCCAGATTGAGAGTAAATTAAGTTTTAAGTAAAATATTATCACAATTTATTTTAATATATTAGGCACTTCTATTTAATTTCATCAATTCACATGATTTCATAAACAAGGAGAAAGACTAAGAAAACTACTCAGAATGCATGGGAATTAAACAAAGCATGGATTTCATTTAAAGTTAACAACAATAAAGAAAGATACTTATCTCAATTTCCTCCCCAAGCAGACTCCTTGAAGTTCCTTTGACTTTTCCTTCTAGTACAATACACTTCTTAAATCACTACTTACACTTACTCACACTAAACTTCAACTTAGACTCGAAAGCACACTAATAGAATAATCTAAGACTCCTAAAATAGACACACTACATACTAAAATTCGTCCTCTATTTATAGAGGTAGACAAAGGTCCAAGGGGTACTTAAGCACCTCTTCAAAAAGCGTCCAGGTTCAATGTGTCTGGCATTTTGAACGGTCTCACCGTCGGCGAGAAACGACCTCACCATCAGCGGAGCTTCTAGAAGGTCTTCAAACCGCGCGATCTCGCTGTCGATGGGCTCGGGCTCGCTATCGATGAGGTAGTTGCAAACCTTTAAGAAATTCTCTTTATAATCTCGCATCGGGAGGCTCAATTTCGCCGTCGGCGACTTAGTTCATTTTGCATGTATTTCTTCCTTTTTGATCCAAATTTGCTTTATTTTATGCTTTTTTTCTTCCATCACTTATAAATCTTTGTTCCTGTAATATAATAAAGAAAATACCTTTCTTTAAAGTGCAATTTCATAAAAAATAGGTATGAATTTCTTAGCATATTTTTCTGTGATCAATTAATTAGTTACTCATTTCAGTATTTTGATTCTCCATTTACATAGACAATTCACCATGGCATGAGACCATAGAGCTTTTGAAGCCTCTGATCTTAGGAACATTCCCTAAATGTTTCAAGATCAGAGGCCATCTCTATGGCAAGTTATGTTTTATTCAAGTTTATGTCACTGTTTTTGGTATTTTAATTCCATTAATTAGCATATTACTTAGAAAATTCTAGGAAAATTTGGGGAAGTTTCTTAGGACTAGAGGACCCTAGGATAATTATATCTTGAGTTGATTCATTAAGAATAACCCTAATTGGCTTAACAACTCAAAACTGAATTTTAATTAATTAGGGTTAACCACACATCAAAAGAACTTGAAAATAATTCTCCACTGATCTTTAGGATCAGAGGGACCTGACATAAAAATTTGAAACCAATTGGAGGTGATTAGCCCCACTAAATGGACCAATTAAGTTACATGACGAAAATTAAACTTTAAAATTTTATAACTCCAAAAATACACTTTAACAATTCACCAAATTGGTTTTGGGGCCTCTCTGATATCAGAGGAGTCTATGAAAATTAAAATTGTAATTTTCTAAAAATCTTCATTTTTCATCATATTTTAATATTTTAAATAATTAAAAAAATAATAAAAATCATAAAAATATTAAAAATCATAAAAATGTCATATTTTAAGTCTTAATCACTTAGGAATAAACCAAATATTTTTCCCAAGTCTCAAAGTAAATATATTGAATTTTAAATGCTTAAAACAATTTTTGAATTAAAAATGAATTTTCCAACCTTTTCACTAAATAAATTCTAATAAATCAAAGAAAAATCAAAAAATTATAAAATTTATTTCTCTAAACTCCTTGAGATCAGAAAGATTTAATAAAAATATAAAATCCATTTTTCAACTTTAGTTTTATTTTATAATTAACTAATACTCCAAAATTCAAAATAATTATAATAAATAAAATATAATTCAAAAAATCACCATAATTTGTCCAAGTGGTCCCCTGGTCGGTAGGAACATTCCATAATTTTCTTAAGGATAGAAACTTTTCCATGGTCATGTTGTTGAATTTCCATTGAAAATCCCTATTTTTCATTAAAATAATTATATAAATTAAATTAAATTCAAAAAAATCACATATTCTCCTCTAATGTCTTAATTGACATATGAGTAAAGTGACATAAAAATTTCAAGTTCGTTTAAGCTCAACTTAGTGAGTTATGAAATAGATAAGCTTAAAGGGGTATAAAGGTAATTAAAAGATTTAACTCTAATTAACATTTAGGTCTAATCAAAGGGAAGGTAAAATATCTGATCTTAACTTTTCTCATAGTTGATTGAAACCTAGGGAATTAATGGGTAGAAACCCATTAATCATCTTGAAAATATTTAAAGTAAACCTTAATTAATTAAACAATTTAAATTTTGGAAGAGTAAGTTAAAATTTGAATTATTAAAATGGCGATATAATTTAGAGAGACTATAACAACTTAAACAAAAATCCCCAAATGAATTACTCTAATAATATTAAACTTTTTAATTAAATTTAAAGTGATAATTGAAATTAATAATTAAATAATTAAAAGAAAAGTGAATCTTAATTAAATTAAAACTTACAACATTAAACAATTTGATAATTAAATTAAAATAAATTTAAAACAAAAAAAAATTATTATTAATTTCAAAAATCACTTGAAAGCAAATTTAAAGCAAATTTGAAACATTAAAAATTAATTTCATAAAAATAAATTCTTAATTAAAAAAAATAATAATCAAACCAATTAAAAGTTAATCCAGAATATTGCAATTAAATTAAAATTAAATCATTAAAGTCTAAATTAAATAATTTAAATTCCTCTTTTAATTCAAATGGTTTAAAACACTTAAATTAAAACAATTTGAACACTATTCCAAACTTAAATTTATTAAAATTGTGTAACTAAAATAAATCATTTTAAATCACCAATTCTAATTTTAAATCATTAAAACCTTTAACAAATTAATTTGCCCTTAAAGGTTTTCATTATTATAACTCTTAAGTAAAGCATCAAGTGAAATGTCACTTTACTTATAGGATAATCAAACATCCTAACTCACTTAGCAAGAAACATAACTCAATTAAATTCTTGGATGATTGATTCACTTAAACAAAGAAACTCATTTGGACTCAAAGTAATCTCAAAAATATTGAAAAGATGTTTAGGACCCGTCCTAAACACTTCCTCAATACGATGGGATGTTTTAGAAGAACAATTGAATTTGATCGCTCTTTGATGAAGAAAATAATCCTTAAACAGAATACAAGAACCTAGACATCATAGGAGATGACTAGTAATAGGATTAGGAATTTGGTAGACAACCAAAACCTTTCCATTAGCTTTACCTAGGTACTTGTCATAAATATTTAAATGCCTTAACATGTGTTTTAAGTGCAGCTTGGAATGACGGGAAGACCTTCCAAGTATGCTTTTATTTTATTGCAAGTTACTTACCTGTACTGCACTTTACTTTTCTTGCATGTTAAACAAGATTGTTGCATGAAAACTAAAACCTTTAGGATAGCCACAAAAGTGAAACCCAAAACTAAATTAAAAGTCACAACAAGATAAAATTCACCACCACAACATTTCAAAATATAAAACAACTCAAAATTTAATCACAAACAGAACAACAAAACTACAATTGCAATTAAATTAAAACATCTCATTGGATGATCGGGAATACCTCGGATGATGTAACCTACGTGTTGCTAACGGGATTTCCCACGGTCTAAATGAAAGTGTGGAACTCATTCAGTTGAGTTTAGCAAATTCATCTAGACTAAGTGAATCCAATAAAAATAACGGTGCCGAAATGATGGAACCGTGGGATCTTAACCGGTGTTGTTATAATAAACTTTAAGATTCCCCTAATAAAACATTAAATACATTTGAACCTTAAGAATTTTCTAAACCAAAACACTTTTCTCATCTCCTGATTTTTACCTTCTAAAACTAAACCTCTGCAACAACAAGAAGCTTGGAGCACAGTGGGCAGCACGGCCATCATCGTCAGCAAAACTTGTGTCTACATCAGCTAAACCTTTCTTAGAATTAAATAACCAAGCCATAAGATTTCGAGATAGTTTGCCTAGTGCAACATAAATCCTCAACTTTTTATTAGGCATTTTCATAGTTGTGTTATGCAAATTAAGCTCTAACCGGTCTTAGGACTCCGAGGTAGTCGTTTGGTATGACATAAACCCTCACATCTTCGAGGTTATTTGTATGATTATGTCATACAAATACAAGTTCTAATTAATTAAAATTGGCAGGATTGAAACATTAAATAATTCCCAAATTGAAGCCAAACAATAGGATAGTTTGGGAAGTTGTCAAGATTCTTCTTGGATCCTCAGCTTCTCCTGCATCTCTTCCATTGGACTCTTAAAATAAACTGTTCCAAATTTGAGCTAATCCCTTTTGGAATTTCCAAAATCCAATCCTTTGAAAACCTTAAACTTTGAAATTCTTGAGAGCAAAATCACTAATCATTATCGAGAGTTTTCTTAAATGATTCCCGTCATTTAAGATGTAATTAACTATAGGGACTTCCCCTTATAGGGGACTTTAAGAACCCAAGTAATATAAACCCTGCTTAATTCATTTATATTAAGAAGAGGAATTTGTCGGCTTATAAAATTGGTTCGCAGACCAAATGGATGTCACAAATCTTCTAGTTTATTTAATCGAGCCTCATCATTAAGCAGTGTGTCTATTCTTTGGGATAGATACACGGTTTGTGGTGTGGTGCTCGTTTATATAAACTATTTGGGATGTGAGATTGGTTTGATTTCATATCTTAAAATTTTCAAATTCAAAATTATTTTCAAAATCAAATGCTACTTTCTAAATTATATATATATATATATATATATATATATATATATATATATATATAATTTAGAAAGTAGCACCTTTCGAGAAGTCTCGCGGTATGTCATTTAACAAGGCCAAATGTCAATTTTTATCCAGCTCTCTTGCTTCTGCTCAGACTAGGAATTGGATTTCTGATTTTACTGGATTCAAGGAAACAAAAGCACCTCTTCTCTATTTGGGGTTTCCTCTTGCTAAAGGCAGAATTAAACTCTCTCATTTTCGATGTCGTGATGAGAAAATTACCTCACAAATTCAATGTTGGACAAACTCTTTTCTCTCTAATGGAGGTAGAGTTACCCTTCTTAAAAGTGTTTTGAAAACATTTCCTTTATATATTCTTCAAATGATTAAAATGAAAAAGAGTACACAGAAATTACTTTATGTTACTTTTAATAAATTTCTTTGGGAAGGGCAACACAAACAAATGCATTGGACTAATTGGGAGAAGCTTTGTAAACCTATTGCTAGTGGTGGCTTGGGCTTTATAAGTTTTTAGCATTTAAGTTTCTCCTTTTATTGCAAACAATGGATTAAATTCAGGGAGCAGAATTCTCTTTGGTCCAAATTTATGCATGGCAAGTATTATCATAACATCCATCCCTCTCAAGTGGCAATGAAGAATGGTGATTCTAAAATCTGGAAGGAATTATTAAGAGTAAGAGACTATGCTGAAAATCTGTTTGTTTGGGAGCTTGGAAATGGCCAAATTAATTTTTGATTTGATAATTGGGTTTATCAAGATTCTTTAAAGGATCAATTTGATATTTCATCTCCTAATCTCAAAATGGCTGATTGCTGGAATTTATTTTCTTGGGATGTCTCTAAACTTCAAAGTTTTGTTGATATTCAGACTCAGAAAAAGATTTTGTCTATACCTCTTCAACCTTCTAAGAAAGATAGGTTGATTACTAAAAACCCTCCTAATCTAAGTCTATCTAAATTCATTTTGAATTCTAATCATACTTGGCCTCTTAATGATTGGGGGGAGTTAATATGGAATAAATTCATCACTCCTTCAATGTCTTTCTTCTGTTGGAGACTATTCAGAAAGCTCTTACCCATTGATAACATCCTAAAACTGAAAGCCTTACATGGCCCTTCTATGTGCCTTTTTTGCCATTCAAATGAAGAGTCTTTTTTTCATCTTTCTTTGAATTGCGAAGCTGTTCAAGATATCTGGAAGAAGGTCTTGGCTTTCCATGGATCTCTCTATAAATTCCAGAATTAGTCTAATCTGGAATCTTCTTGGCAGGATTGGAAATCAACTTCTGAATTTTTTTTTTCCATTTGTTATCTTTTGGTATTTATTGATGTGCAGAAATGATGTAATCTTTCATAATAAAACCTTTTCTTCTCATAAGGTTAGCAGGAACTGCATTTCTCATTTTATTAAAATCAGAAAACTTTTTCAAAATCCAAATTCAGCTACAACATTTAAATTTCAAATTGTTATGTGGAGAGTTCCTACTATTCCATGGATTAAAATAAATTCTGATTGTGGCTTCACTTCTACTTCTGCTGGAATTGGGGTACTTTGCAGGAATCATTTGGGTAATTGTTTATGGTCTTTATCAGCTCGTAATGACCATGAATGCTTTAGAAGTGGAAACCATAGCAGCTTACTGGGGTCTAAAAGCTGTTATTTTGATTAGACAGAATTTTATTCATATGGAAATGGATTCCCTTTCCTTAATTCAAATTTTGCTTCACAAAGCTAAAGTTCCATGGTTCCTACAGATTTGGGTTAATAAGATTCTTGAATTGGCTTCCTCTCATGTAATTACTTGGTCTCACATTTATAGAGAAGGGAACCAACCTGCTAATTGGCTTGCTAAGAGGGCTACTTCAGTTATGGATATTAATTTTAATGTCTACTCTTCTTTCAATGCTTCCTCTTATGTTAAGGATTTCTATGTTCTTTTACATGGGGATTTGCTTTCTATTCCTCATATCAGATGTAATAGAACTTTCAAGAATCAATAAAATCTGATCCTTTGAGTAATATATATATATATATATATTTAAATTAAAACCTAAAATTCACTAACAACTTCTGTAGGCGACCCCTTTTTAAAATTAAACTTACAACCTAAAAAAATAAGCTGCACATGCACTTTTGTTCTTTTTCGCTCCCAATTCATTCCTTTTTGCTTCCTTTTGCTCCAAAGGCCTAAAATCATTGTAACTGCATGAAATCATCAAAAATTCCTTCCTTTAAAGTGCAATATCATCAAAAAAATAGGTATGAAATGAATAGTAAAAAGCTATCAAATTTTTCAATGGATCCAGATCCCCAAAACTTAACCATTACTTGTCCTCAAGTAATTCTAGTTTATGATCCACTACAATGAACTTTCTTTCTAGAATACCATATTTTTTATTTAGATAAGTACAATAGTAAAATTTTAAGAAAGATTTTTGAATAATTAAAGTAAATGCTGCAGGTGTAAGAATATCTAGTAATCAAGTCTAAGAGTTCTGGCTTTCTATTCATTTCAAAAATAAATGTAGATTGTCATATTAAGGCACTTAAAAGGATTACATGAAAATAATTTTATGAGAACACTACTAGTGAAGATGCTAATACATACATATAAGTTCAGGAAAGTTTTTTCTTTTTTTTGCCCTCTAGGTAGGTCCAAGTGAAGCTAATTTTTACTAGGCATCTCTTCAAGCCTTTCCTCAATTCTGTTTTCTTTTCTTTTCTTTTTCTTTACTTTTCTTTTCTTTTCTTTTGCATTTTGCTTTTCTTTTTTTTTTAGTGAGGATTACTGTATTCAGATAGCATTTAATGATTTTGAACTTCACCCTTCTTACCCAAAATTTGAAACTTACCACATTCATTTACCTTATAGGCATTTCTTTAGCTTATTAATGATTCATCATAGAGTCTCAATCCTTCCTATCACATAAAATTTTAAGATACTTAATATTTCAAACATAGAGTTTTTCTTACTTTGAATAGTTAACTATAGTCATATACTTTTATACCAAATATCTTACATTACAAAATTACTTTTCATTACCAAACACTTTCATTCAATTTTATAAAATACTTAAATAAAATAAAAATACAGTTATCTGAAATTGAGTTCTATTACAGGAAATCATGTTACTAATTTTTTAAAATAATTTTAAATGAGAACAATTAACAGTAAATTCTTTCCCTTCCTGCAAATTTAGATTTTTTAATATAATTAACATGGAAGAAAGAAAAGATCTAAATATAACGCATACCTCAAAATGTTAGGCTTTCCATACCTTTGAGTTTCAGCAGGTTTTTCTTCATAAAGTAGAATAGTAGACCTGAAATAATTAAGAAGCATTTCTATACACAAATATGGATTAGAGGCTTATAAAGAAGTTTAAACATGTTAAACAGTGCACATAACATTAACATCCAACTGTTACTTGAACAGATTAAACTACCAAACCAAACACATAAAAACTTCACTATCACATCACATACATGACAAATCAATAACAAAGTCTACTACAAGTACATCCAACACACATATAACATCTCAGATACAAATCATAAGGAGTCTCATGTATATCACAAATACAAAACACAAATACATTACTGTCGGCATTATTTTTTAGGTTGTGTGTTGTATTTTGAAAAGGGGTCTCCAAACAAAAATTGTCGGCGAATTTTTAATTTAATTTAAATAAATAATTTGAAAAATAGTATTTGATTTTGAAAATAATGTTAAATTTGACAATTTTAAGATATGAAATCAAACCGATCTCACATCCCAAATAGTTTATATAAACGAGCACCGCATCGTAAACTGTGTATCTATCTCGAAGAATAGACACATTGTTTGGTGATGGGGCTCAATTAAATAAACTAGAAGATTTGTGACATCCGTTTGGTCTGCGAACCAATTTTATAAGCCGACAAATTCCCCTGTTTAATATGAAAGCATTAAACAGGGTTTATATTACCTGGGTTCTTAAAATTCTCTATAAGGGCAAGCCCCTATAGTTAATTACATCTTAAGTGACGGGAATCACCTAACAAAACTCTCGATAATAATCAGTAATTCTGCTCTCAAGAATTTCGAAGTTTAAGTTTTCAAAGGATTGAATTTTTGGAATTTCAATAGGGAACGGATCAAGTTTGGAATATTTTGTTTTGGGGATTCAAAGGAAGAAAGGTAGGAGAAATCACAGATTCGAAGCGAACTTCGGTAATTTCCCAACTATCCTATTGTTTGGCTTGGATTTAGGAAAGTCCTAATGTTTATTTAGTATTTCAATCTTGCCAATTTTAATTAATTTAGACTTATATTTGTATGATAAAATCATACAAATAGCCTTGAAGATGTGAGGGTTTATGTCGTATCAAACGACTACCTCGGAGTCCTAAGACCGGTTAGGGCTTAATTTGCATGACATGATCATGCAAATGCCTAACGAAGAGTTGAGGATTTATGTTGCACTAGGCAAACTACCTCGAAATCCTATGGCTTAGATATTTAATTCTAAGAAAGTTTTCTTTGAAGTAGACTCGGGTTTTGCTGATGACGACGGCCGTGCTGCCCACCATACTCTGAGCTCCTTATTGTTGCAGAGGTTTAGTTTTAGAAGTCATAAATCAGGAGATGAGAAAAGTGTTTTGATTTAGAGAAATTCTTAATTTCCAAGTGTTTTTTTTTATGTTTTAATTAAAACAAATCTTAAAGTTGATTATAACAACACCGGTTAAGATCCCACGGTTCCATCCTTCCGACATCGTTATTTTTATCGGATTCACTTAGTCCAGATGAATTTGCTAAACTCAACTCGAATGAGTTCCACACTTTCATTTAGACCGTGGGAAATCCCGTTAGCAACACGTAGGTTACATCATCCGAGGTATTCCCGATCATCCAACAAGACGTTTTAATTTAGTTGTAATTGCAGTTTTGTGTTCTGTTCGTGATTAAATTTTGAGATGTTTTATATTTTGAAATGTTTTGGCAGTGAATTTTATCTTGTAATGACTTTTAATTTAGTTTTGGTTTCAATTTTAGGGACCATCCTAAAGGTGTGGGTTTTCATGCAACAGTTGTTTATCATGCAAGAAAAGTAAAGTGCATTTGCAATAAAGTAAATTGCAAGAAAAGTAAATTAAAATAAAATAAAAGCGTACCTGGAGGGTCTTCCCATCATCCCAAGCTGCACTTAAACACAATTTAGAATATTTAAGCAAGTTCCTAGGTAAAGCTAAGGGAAGGGTTATGGTTTTCTACCAAATTCCTAATCCTATAGCTAGTCATTTCCTATGACGTCTAGGTTCTTGTGTTTTGGTTTGAGGACGATTTTCTTCACCAAAGAACAATTAAGTTCAATTGTTCTTATAAACATCCTATCATATTGAGGAAGTGCTTAAGACGAGTCTTAAACATCTTTTCAATACTGCTAGGATTGTTTTAAGTCCAAATGGATTTAATCAATCAAGTGAAGTAATCGTCCGAGGTTTAGTTAAGTTTTGTTGTTATCTTACTCAGTGAACTAGGACATTTGAATATCCTATAAGTGAAGTAACATTTCATTTAACGTTCTGTTTAGGAGTTATGACAACAAAAGCTTTCGAGTGCAAATTGATGTTCAAATGGTTTTTGATTTAATTTAATTTCAGTTAACGGGTTTAAATTTGGAATAGTGTTCAAGTTGTTTTACATTTATTTTTAAATTCTTTTTGTCTTAGGTGATGTTATTTTTAATTCAATTTAATTTAACTTTAATTTAATTCAATTTGGTTTAGTTTTAATTTTAATTTAATTTGACTTGATTTTAATTTTAACTTGATTCTATTATTTAATTTAATTTAATTCAGTTTAATTTGATTTGATATGAATTAATTTAATTTAATTTGATTTAATTTAATTTAATTTCTTTTAATTTAATTTAATTTAATTTAATTTAATTTGTTTAATTTAGTTTAATTTGATTTAATTTAATATGTTTTAATTTAATTTAATTTAATTTAATTTAATTTAAATTTAAATTTAATTTTACTTTTAATTTTAATTTAATTAAAATTTTAAAAGGGTTTAATTTAAATAATTTAACTTTAATTTAATTTAATGATTAAGTCTTTTAGCATTTTAAATCTTTAAATTTGGATCATCATTTTAATTAGGAATTAAATATTATTGAGATGATTAATTTAGGGATTCTTAAATTAAAGAACAAATCTCTTCCTAATAATATCCCTATTTTAATAATTCCAATTTTATTATTCTTCCAAATTTAATCAATTATTTAATTAAAGTTTATTTCAATTATTTTCAAATTGTTTAATGGGTTTTTATTCTTTAATTATTTAAATTTCAATCATCCAAATCAGATTAGGATCAAATATTTTACTCTTTAATTTTATTAAGCCTAAAGTTTTAATTAAAGATTAAAATTTTAATTATCATTTTGCCCTTCAAGCTTAATAATTTCATAACTCACTAAATTGAGCTTAAATGAACCTGAAATTTTTATGTGACTTCACTCATATGTCAATAAAGACATGAGAGGAGAAAATGTGGTTTTTCTGTATTTAATTTATTTATGTAATTATTTTTGGTGGAAAATAGAGATTTCCAAGGAAAATTTAATAATATGACCAAGGGAATGTTTCTATCCTTAAGAAAATTATGGGACATTCCTAATGACCGGAGGACCACTTGGACCTATTTTGGTGATTTTTTGAATTATTTTATTTTTATTATAATTATTTTAAATTTTGGAGTATTAATTAATTTAAAAATAAAATAAAGGTTGAAAAATGAATTTTATATTTTTCAAAAATCTCTCTGATATCAAGGAAATCATAGAACTAATTTTTACAATTTTCTCGATTTTTCTTTGATTTATTAGAATTATTTTAGTGGAAATGCTAAAAAATACATTTTTTTTAATTTTAAAATTACCTTAGGGCTTTAAAATTTAATATCTCATCAAATAGACCTAAGAAAAATATGGGGTTTGTTCCTAAGTGATTAAAATTTAAAATGTGACATTTTGGTGAATTTTATTATTTTTGTGATTTTTATTATTTTTAATTATTAAAATATTAAAATAATACAAAAAATCAACTTTTTTAGAAAATTACAATTTTATTTTTCTTAAATTCCCCTGATATCAAAGAGGCTCCAAAACCAATTTGGTGAATTTTTTAAAAGTATTTTGAAAGTTATGAATATTTAAAGTTTAAATTGGCTAAATGGCTTAACCAACCCATTTAGTAGGGCTAACCAATTCCAATTGACTTCAAATTTTTATGGTGGGTTCCTCTGATCCTAAAGGTCAGTGGAGAATTGATTTCAAGTCAATTTGATGCATGATTAGCTCTAATTAATTAAGGACCTATTTTGGGTGTTTAGGCCAATTAGGGTTATTCCAAGTGAATTAATTCAAAACCTATTTTTCCTAGGGTCCTCTGGTCATAAGAAACATCACCAAATTTTTCTAGAATTTATTTCACAACATGCTAATTATTAGATTTAAAATACTCAAAACAGCAACATAAATTTGAAAAATCAATAACTTCTCATAGGGATGGCCTCTGACTTTGGAAAATTCAGGGAATGTTCCCAAATTCAGAGGCTTCAAAAGCCCTATGGTCTCATGCCATGGTGAATTTCCTATATGCATGGAGAATTAAAACAATGCGAGATAGTAAATAAATCATTAAAAATAAAATACTTGATGAAATTAAATGATTTCTTTTCCACATTATTCTCCTCTGTTCACTAAGCAAGAGGCTATTTTTATTTTATTTTTCTGATTTTTCTACACAAAGTTATGCATTTTTGAAGTTTAGGGAATTAAATAAATCAAGAAAATACCCTAATTTTCTATTTAAGTGACGCGGCGCCAGCTCAACCTCGGCAGCTCCGAACGCACACGCGTCGCCTTCTGATTCGGCGCCTCCATCCAACTCAGTGCTCAGGGGGCTCGCTGTATCGTTTCGTCCCCTCATCTGGCGTGATCCTGGCCGTCCGTCCGCGCGTGTATGGAATGAACGGCATCCGTTCATCGTCCCCAGCCGTTCTCACCCGAGAGCCATCCACACTAAAACCCTAAGAACTCACTCATTTCTCAACGGATTTTCGTGTTCTTGTGCTCTATGGATTCGTCTTCAAGAGACGAATACATCTATACTGTGATCATGCATTGAAATTAAAGCATTTGAAATGGAGAATCTCCAGAAGCTCGGGATGAAGAATTAGCTCATACCTTTGCTCAGAGAAGTGTGGCTTCAATCTGAGGGTTGTGTCACCTTCGATTTGGTCCAAGCAAGCTCCAGATGAAGTCTCCTGGCCTGGTGAATTGCCTAGGTATGATTTCGACTAAGCCCAATCACAAAGCTTGGAGTCTGGAACAGATGGGTGGCCTGGAGAGGGGGCTTTTGCTGGTGGACTCCTTCCCTTGGTTTGGTGAAGGTGTAGGACCAATCAATTTGAGGATTGATCCACCGTGGAGAAGTGTCCCGGTTTTGGGTGGAATTTTGGTCGAGAAATTGGGCTCGTTGGTGGGGATTAGGGCAAATTATCACTCGGGGATCAACTCGCACTAAGTATGGAGAGTGTTCTGGAGCAATTTTGGCAGGGTTTCAGTACGGTCTGGTTCTGCACCTCTCTTGGCCAAGAGGGGGTGGTGTTTAAATAGGAGAGGGTAGAGGGCCTCCCAGGGGGGTTTAAGGCTGGGGACCAGCTGCTCTGGTGAGGAGAAGAAGAGCTATGTTGTCCATTTGGGTTGAGACAAGTCAGCAAGGGAGAATTGAAATTTTTGGCTCCTCCTAAGGTCTCGGCCATGGTGTTTTCCGGCGATCCGAGCGGTCGGCCTACGAGCAATGGTCACCCTCAAGTTCAGGTGGGTCAGTACTGGGGTTTTGTGTAGCAATCGGCCAATGCCATGTGTAAAGAGCTTAGATTGAAATGGAATGGGGGGAAGGCTATTTTGGGTTCAAATGAGTCAACCCACCATTTTGGGTTTGGTGCACCCTTCCATGGCTGATTTGGGTTGAGGGA
This sequence comes from Papilionanthe hookeriana x Papilionanthe teres, assembly GCA_022702705.1. Lineage (NCBI taxonomy): Eukaryota > Viridiplantae > Streptophyta > Magnoliopsida > Asparagales > Orchidaceae > Papilionanthe > Papilionanthe hookeriana x Papilionanthe teres. The sequence goes on from CM040424.1 coordinate 171,773,324, forward strand.
GGATCAAGTGAATCAGCTAGAAAAGTGTAGAGAAGTCACCATCCATGAATATTTGAATTAATCATGGATTAAGGTGAAGAATTAAAAGGGTTAAAACCTTTTTAAGGGGGCTTAAAAGAGGTTCCTCCTTTTGTCATTAATGGCTTGATCACATGTCAAACCTTCCATGGCTTCATGTGGCATGTCCATGGCTTGCATGTGGCTTCATGGCTTGTCTTTGGCTTGAGGAAAAGCTTGGTCAATTTCATGAAAATGGAATTTGGAAATTTTGGTAATTTAGGAGTGATTTGATGGGATTTGGCATATGGCTTGATTTGGAATCATTTCATGATGGGATTGGAACTTAGGGAATGGCTTTGATTAAATGGATGGCAAATGGAAATGTCATGTGGGCTTTAGGGTAGATTTTGGGCTCTTTGAAATGGTTTTAGATGGGCTTTTAAAGTGATTTAGGGAAGTGGTTTTTTTTTATTTTAGGATGAGAATTTTGCAAAGGATTGGATCCAATGAGTGTTGAATTTAGCTTAGGAATGTTTCATGAATGATTTGGAATAAATTTGAAGTATTTGGGCTAGGTTTGGGTTGGATTTGGACCTCTTTGGTGAATGGGTCAATGTAGGTCAAATTGGGCTAACTTGGGCCAATGTTGGGCTAGGGTTGAAATTGATGTAAAATAAATGTTCGGAAATGTTTATGGGAGTGTTTCAAAGAGGTTTTGGCTTTGGTTGGGTTTTGATTTTGGGGTTTGGGCTTATTTGGGTTAGGTTTGGGTTTAGGTCAAAATTGGGCCTTTTAGCTTTGGGTTGAATTTGAGTGGGGTTTGGGTCTAAATTTTGGGCAAATCATGTTAGTGTTTTGTTTGTGGGGATGTTAGGGAAGGTTTAGAAAAGGTTTGGGGTTAATTGGAGTTGAATTGGGTTAGTTTGGGTTAGGTTTGGGTGATAGGCCAAATTGGGCTTTAAAACCAAAAGTGAAACTGGATTCAAATGTCAATCAAATTGGACTTGGATTTGGTCTAGATTGGTGTTGGGAATGTTTAATTGAAGTTTAGAATTGAATTGGACCAGAATTTGGGACAATTGGATAGGTTTGGTTTGACATTGGGTTCACTTTGGGTTAAAATGGGTCAAATTGGGGATTTTGATAAAAGTGGGGTAAATTGACACAATTGGCCCATGGTGTAGTTGAACAAAACGAAATTGAGAATAGTTGGGATTTTCTGGAATTTTCTAGGAATTTTCTGAATTTTTGGATTTTTGGGTCAAGAGGGGTATTTTTGGTATTTGGAGGGTATTGGGAGGTATTTTTGGAATTTTTGGTATTTTTGGCTATGGATGGTCAATTTGAGTGATGTGTGAATGTTTGGGATTGTTCTTGAGTCATTTGGGTAATTTGGAGATTTTTGGAAAATTTTAAGGGTTCTGGGTAGGCTAGGCGGGTGTAGGGTCCCGGGGGTCAAAAATTGAAAATTTGCAAAATTGAAGATTGAGTAATTGTAAGTGGAATAAAATCATTTTGGTTGAGCCATGAAGCCATATCAAGCCCACATGAGCCATGAGGGGACTCATTTGAGGCATCCACTATGTTGTTCCTAACCCTCTTAGCCAAGGGCTTAGGGGTTAAGGATCATCCATGTGGATCACCTTTATGAGTCAGGAGATCAAGTTAGGTATGGGTGTGTTTTAGGAGGTGTGTGAAAGTGTAGTGTATAGGTGTAGTGTGTGTGTAAGTCAGCCCTACACCAGACCAGGCCACCCAGGGTAGTCCTAAGGCCAAAGAGTCCTATAGGAACTCATCCTTTAAACTTCCACATTTGATTTCAACCCTCTAGGTGATTAGGGGTCTACAGTCAAGTTTGTGGAGTTTGCAGGGAGTTAAGAAGTGGTTTGAATTTCTAGGTGGTGGGTCTCAATTCTAATCCTCTAAGATAGTCAAAGGAAAATCCTAAGGCTAGATCCTAAGTACTAAAAAGAAGAAGAGAAGAGAAGACCTCATCAAAAACGAGGTCAACAAATGGACCCCCAATATGTGTGGTGAGCTAACGGAGCACACCACGCGTATTGGTGTTGACCGAAGCGATCAACAAAACCAACACAAAAGTTCAAGTGACAAACTTAGGACAGAGTAGGAGAGTTTCTGCTGGGGAGTGTCAAGTATCTCTCTGAGACTGGAGATTCCTGAACTCTCGCTGGGGAAAGGAAAAGGAGGTGAATCCCAAATCACATGACCTGGGGGAATTTTAATTTAGATTTTATTTTGTTTCAATTTAAGTTTTGATGTGTGAGCTTAGATTTTAGTTTGGAGTTTTAATTTAAATTGAAGTTTGTCAAAATTAATTTGAAGGGATTTGAATTGAAAATGGAATTTTGAGGTTTTAGATGTAACATCTTCAACCTCGAAAGAAAATTGAATTGATTAGATTGAATCATTACAATGAGGAGAGATCTCAGAGCAATGTGGTATTGGATGTAAAATCCTTAACCTCAAGAGTTTGATTTTGATGTATTTCATTGCAATAGGAAAGAATCCTAAAAGCAATTCGATCTCGGATGTAAAATCCTCAACCCCAAGAATTTGATTTTGATGTATTTCATTGCAATAGGGAAAGAATCATAAAGCAATGCAGTCTCGGATGTAAAATCCTCAACCCCAAAAGTTTGAATTTGATGTATTTCATTGCGATAGGGAAAGAATTCTAAAGAAATGCAGTCTCGGATGTAAAATCCTCAACCCCAAAAGTTTGAATTTGATGTATTTCATTACGATAGGGAAAGAATCCTAAAACAATGCAGTCTCAGATGTAAAATCCTCAACCCCAAAAGTTTGAATTTGATGTATTTCATTGCGATAGGGAAAGAATCCTAAAGCAATGCAGTCTCGGATGTAAAATCCTCAACCCCAAAAGTTTGAATTTTGATGTATTTCATTGCGATAGGGAAAGAATCCTGAAGCAATGCAGTCTCGGATGTAAAATCCTCAACCCTAAGAATTTTGAATTTGATTGAGATTTGATTTGAGATCTAGAAGGTTGAATTTGAATTTGATTTGAGATTTGATTTGAAATTTGGAAAGATTGAATTTGAAATTTGATTGAGATTTGATTTGAAATTTATGTTCATTTTGTCTGTCATTTAATGATTCAAATTTATTTTATCATTCATTTAATGTTCATGTGAATTTGGTGTTCATTATTTTTTTATTTAGATTTTTAAGGAAAGTTTTCTTTTATTCTTTTTTTTTGTTTCTTTTCTGTTCTTTGTTCGAAGTTCATTTAACTTTAATGGTGTTTGTCAACTTGCACAAAAGAGGTGAAGGCCAAAAATGTGACATGGTCACTTTCATTCCAATCATGTTGAAGATACATCATACAACTCGATCTGGAATACATCTCATACAATCCATATAGACTCAAAACGGACTATGTATGATCTTTGTCGATCCATCCAAAAAGGTATCTGTCAGAAATCCAAGTCTGAATAGTGAGGTACATGGTCAATAACATCACCTTCCAAGCCATCCTTGGCAAGGATGCCGTATGGATGTACGTTGGAGGTGTGATATTTTCCATGTAACTCACAGCTCGTAAGGCTGGAGGCTCTCTAGCTCCGGGTCTGGCTGGAAGTGGTAAGGTGTCTTCCTGTCGTCCATCCTTCTGAAAGTAACTGAGATCCGCTTCACTGGTACTCCCGGTATGCAATGTTTAGCGACATCTGCTCTGTTATCATGATTTTATTTATTTTAGCACATTTTTTATTATTTTTGGGTTCGGACCCAGTCATAAGTAACTACTTCGCCCGTGCTTCTAGGGATGAAGAATTCATTCCTTCGAAACATCAGGTAGCGTAATACTTCTTCAAGTATCGTCCGTTGATCGGAAGCATATGTCGTTCTCCTTGGCAGTTCACTAGCTGGTAGGAGCCTCCCGAGTAGACTGCCTCAACCACAAATGGCCCTTCCCAAGTGGGTTCAAATTTTCCTCCTATCTTGCGGTGTGCAAGAATAGGTCTTTCGAGAACGAGAACTAAGTCACCAACTTTGAAGGTTCTTGGGCGGACCAGTCTGTCATGGGCTTGAACCATCTTAGCTTGGTATAGTTCTAAATTCTGTTGTGCTGCAAGAAATTTACTCAAGACTCATGAGGAAAAGATGAAAAAACATGGATTTCATATATAAAATCAATGTCATACAAACAGAGTAAAGTAAAGACAACTTATCTCAAATTCTTCCCCAAGTGAATCTCAAGGAATTCCTTTGACTCCTCTTCTTTCTTTACAACAACACACAATTCTCTCTTTAGAATAGTAAGGAAGAAGAAATCTCTCACTTTCCCTCTCCTCTCACACTCCTTAGAAGAGAAAACACAAACCTAACTTCTTATACAAAATGAAAAGAACTCACCCTCTAAACTCTAAACTCTTCTCTTCCCTTATTCCCCCTTTTGAAATGTGGCTCCAAAAGTGTTTAAATTCGGCCAAAACTGAATTCTCAAGAGTTTCCTCAAGCAACCTTTCAAAATCCAGCCAAATACATTGAATCTAGTTCAAAATCGAGATAGGGCACTGTCTGACGCTGGTAGGAGCGCTATTCGGCCCATTATTCCGCCAAACGTCATAACTCTCTACAAACTAGCGCTATCTGGTGCTGGTGACAATGACATTCAGCGCTAGTTTAATAAAATGCACTTTTATCCTTTATCGCTCCAAATTCACTCATTTTCTCTTCCTTTTGCTCCAAAAGCCTAAAATTGTTGTACCTGCAAGAAATCATCAAAAATACCTTCCTTTAAAGTGTTATATCATCAAAAATAGGTATGAAATGAATAGTAAAAAGTAATCAAATAGTCAATGAATTAGTAATTAAATTCAAGCTCAAAATGTTGCGATGAAGAACATTGAGAATCAATTGGGACATATCTTTACTGCACTTAATAATAGATCTTCTGGAAATCTTCCTAGCAATGTTGAGATCAACCCAAAAGATCAAGACAAGGAACAAATTAAAGCTATTCAATTAAGGAGTGGAAAAGAATTGGAACCAAGAGTTTAAAAAGAATTCAAGGTTGAAAGGGAGGAAGTGGACATTGAGAAACGTTCTAATAAGATATATCCAGAAGAATATCCGCTATAACCAATGAAGATAAATGTTGAAAAACCACCTCCTATTTTTCCTCAAAGACTAAAGAAACATAATAGGGATAATAGATTTGCAAAGTTTTTGGAAATTCTTAAGAAATGAACGATTAATATTCCCTTTGTTAAAGCATTAGAGCAAATGTCTGATATTGCAAAGTTTATGAAGGATATTCTTAAAAAGAAAAGAAAGTTTTGAGACCATGAGACCGTTGCACTTAGAGGTGAGTGTAGTGTAATTATTCAGAAGAAGCTTCCTGAAGAATTTACATACCTAGGTAGTTTCACTATCCCATGTGCTATAGGTGAGAAATTTTTCGCAAGAGCTTTATGTGATCTTGGAGCTAGTATTAATCTTATGCCTTTATCAACTTTCAAAAGATTGGGAAGAGGAGAAATTTCACCTACATCTGATCGTTCTATCACTTATCTTAAAGAAGTTGTGGAAGATGTATTAGTAAAGGTGGATAAATTTATTTTTCATGTGGTCTTTATTGTATTAGATATGGAGGATGATAAAGAAATTCCAATTATTTGGGGAAGACCATTTCTTACTACTGAGAGAGCTATGATTGATGTTCAAAAAGGATAATTAACTATGAGAGTTAATGGCCAAGATGTAACTTTCAGCATTCTGAAATCTATGAAATACCCTTCAAATGAACAAGATGATGAGTGCTTTCGAATGGAAATCTGTGATTATTTGAGAGAAGACCATTTAAAAGAAGTATTTGAAGAAAATTTAGAATGTGAGGATGAATATGAAAGTGAAAGTGAAGATGATTTTGATGATATGACAAATTAAAAGTTAGAATTTGTTCAGGAAAGATTTAAAAGATTGGATACTATGGAAAATGGAGAAAAAATTTAATTCCATCTATCATTAAACCCCCTGAACTTGAGCTGAAAATTCTCCCTAATCATTTGAAGTATATGTTCTTAGGAGAATCATCTACTTTACCAGTCATTTTATCTTCGGATTTAAATGAGCATCAAGAACAGAAATTACTGGACACTTTAAAAGATACAAAAAGGCTTTTGGTTGGTCCATAGATGATATTAAAGGAATCAGTCCATCGATCTGTATGCATAGAATTTTATTAAATGAACAACATAAACCTAGAGTTGATCCATAAAGGAGACCTAACCCATTAATAAAAGAAGTGGTTAAAAAAGAGACTTTAAAGTAGTTAGATGTTGGAATTATATATCCTATTTCTGATAGTGTTTGGGTAAGCTCAATTCATTGTGATCCTAAGAAAGAAGGAGTGGCTGTTGACGTAAATGAATGAAATGAAATAATACAGACAAGATAAGTCACTGGTTGGTGAATATGTTTTTATTATAGAAATTTAAACGCCGCCACCAGAAAATATCACTTTCCTTTACCTTTTTTAGACCAAATGCTAGACAGACTTGCTGGACACAATTATTATTGCTTTTTGGATGGATATACCGGTTATCACCAAATTCTTATTGCTCCTGAGGATCAAGAGAAGACTACATTTACTAGCCCTTATGGAACTTTTGCTTTTAGAAAAATGCCCTTTGGATTATGTAATGCGCCTGCAACATTTCAAAGATGTATGATGTCCATATTTAACAAATTAATAGATGATGGAATAGAAGTGTTTATGGATGATTTCTCAGTATTTGGAGATTCATTTGATGCATGCCTATGCAACTTAGAAAAAGTTTTAGAGGTATACGAAAGAATAAATTTAGTCCTAAACTGGGAAAAGTGTCAATTTATGCTTATATAAGGAATTATGCTTGGGCATAAAATATCTGAATAAGGCATGGAAGTAGATCATGCGAAGATTCAAGTTATAAAAAAATTACCACCTCCAACAACTGTGAGAGGGGTAAGAAGCTTTTTGGGATATGTAGGATTCTACAGGCGATATAACAAAGACTTTTCAAAAATCACTAAGCCTCTATGTCAACCTTTGGAACAAGATAAAAAGTTTGATTTTAATGATGAATGTTTAAAATCTTTCAATCTATTAAAGAAAAAATTAATCACTGCCCCCATCATAGTTTCACCTGACTGGGAGAAACCATTCGAATTAATGTGTGATGCTAGCGATTATGCTTTTGGAGTTGTTTTAGGGCAAAGACATGACAAAATGTTTAAGGTTATATACTTTGCTAGTAAGACTCTTACTGATGCTCAAATTAATTACACTACTACTGAAAGAGAGTTATTAGCGATCGTTTATGCCTTCGAAAAATTTAGATCTTACTTAATTTGAGCTAAATGTATAGCACATACTGATCATTCTGCTATTAAATATTTAATGCAAAAGAAGGATGCAAAACCAAGACTGATTTGATGGATAATTTTACTGCAAGAATTTGATTTTGAGATCGTTAATAGAAAATGGGTCGATAATCAAATAACTGATCATTTATCTAGACTTGAACAACCTAATTTGGATGACTTTGAAAAGAAAATCATAGAAACTTTTTCTGATGAGCAATTATATAATATTATTAAAGGAAATTTATTGTGATATGCTGATATTGTGAATTACATCGTTAGTAATATTTTACCACCTGACTTAACAATGCAACAATAGAAAAAATTTAAACATGATGCTAAATTTTATTTTTAGGATGATCATTATCAGTATAAGCAATGAAAAGATATTATTATTACGAGATGTGTGTCTTATGAAGAAACTGAAAGAATTATTCGAGAATGTCATGATTCTGAATTTTGAGGACATTTCGGAATTGATAGAACTACACATAAGATTTTGCAATCTGGATTTTATTGGCTTACTATTTTTAGAGATGTTTATAGATTTAACAAAACTTGTGATCGATGTCAGAGAATAGGCAATATATCCATAAGAAATGAAATGCCTCTTAATTTTACTTTGGAAGTTGAAATTTTTTATGCTTGGGGATTAGATTTTATGGGACCATTTATACCTTCATTTGGAAATATATTTATACTATTTACTGTTGATTATGTTTCAAAATGGATTGAGGCAATAGCTTTACCTAGGAGTGATTCTAGAAGTGTTTCGAGGTTTTTGATGAAATATAGTTTCACAAGATATGGAATGCCTAGAGTAATCATCTTTGATTGAGGATCCCATTTTAAGAATAATTTGATTCAGAGATTTGTGGAAAAGTATAATACTATGCATAGAATCTCTACAGCTTATCATCCTCAAACTAATGGTTTAGCAGAGGTATTTAATCGTGAAATTAAACGAATTTTAGAGAAAGTCATAAATCCTGAGAAGTTAGATTAGTCTGCTAGATTAGACACTGCTTTATGGGCACACAGAACTGCTTATAAAACTTTTATAGGAATGCCCCCTTACATATTAATTTTTGATAAAACTTTTAACTTGCCACTTGAATTAGAATATAAAGCATATTGGGCGATAAAGAAATTGAAAGATGCTGGTGAGAAAAGACTTTTGCAATTGAATGAATTGGAAGAAATCAAAAATGGATCATATGATAATTATAAAATATACAATGAGAGAAGAAAAATGTGGCATGATCAGAAGATAATTAAAAAGGAATTTGAACCAGGATATAAAGTGTTATTATACAATACAAGATTAAATTATTTCTTGAGAAACTGAAATCTAGAAGGATAGGACCTTTCATTGTCGTAAAAATATATCAATTTGGAGCTATGATTATCAAAGACTCTAAATCTGGAAGAATATTCAAGGTTAATGGAAAAAGATTAAAACCGTATTTTGAAGGCAGTAGACCTAATTTTAAAGAGGATTTAATGTTGGATCAACGTGAATTACTGGAAGTTATGTCGGGCTAATGACGTTAAACCAAACGCTTTGTGGGAGGCAACCCATAATTATTGAGTGTTTGCTTTGTTTGGTGTGTTATTTGTATTTGTTTGTAACTTAATTAAGTTTTATTCTTCCTTAAATATCATTAACAACATTTAAGAAAAGAATCGAATCAAAATTTGGATAGAATTTGGAAAAAGTGAAGTTTGGAGAATTTTGAACTAGCGCCGAATGGCACTGTTATCAGCGCCAGACCGCGCCGCTGTTCAGAAAACAGTTTCTCATCTTTAAATTCAAATTTTGGCAGTTCTAGGCAGTAATTTTTCCATTAGAACTCCCAAAAACCACCCCTAGATACAGGAATTACTAGAGGAACGAAGAGGAAGATCCCGAATCTTCTCCAAATGGATTCTGACTAGATAGAAACTTTAAGATTTCAAGTTTTCAACTGTAGAAAGTTTGTCAGTTTCGAAGCGCAACGTCTATTTAACAAAAATATCTTGAAAATGATGTTGATTAAAGAGCGAGACTTTGTGAATCAAAGTATGAATTCTCCTACGACTAGATTTGATAAAATTATTGTTGAGAGATGTTGGGAAATAATGTGTTATACTACTACGGCCGTAGTTGTCCCGGTTGTGAAGGAGTTTTATGCAAAGCTTCATGGAATCAACTAAGGATCATTTTATGTGCGAGGTAGGTTTGTCACATTTACTCCTGCAAAAATTAATGATTTATCATGATTGAGAATGTGTCAATCTGCCACTATTCGAATTTTTCCCCAACGAAGAACAACATGAATGATTTATACAGATATCTGACGGATGAAAGTGATGAATGGGAGATAAGAGATAACAGGTACGTAACATAAAATGACCACACTATTAAATCTTACGTCAAAGCACTTACATTATTTCATATGTGCAAAGTTGCTCCCAACTATGAAAGTCAGTAAAGTAACTAAGGAGTGTGCTATTCTGAACTACTGTATTCAAATGGGTATGTCTATTGATGTTGGTTCTATAATTGTTAAGTCTATTTTGGGATTGTTCATTCATTGATCAAAGTATGGGCTTGGACATCCTTCCACCATATTTCTTCTTTGCAGTCAATCATAAGTGACATATGAGAACTAGGAAAGAGTACTTCTACCTTGGAAGATTATAGACCCAGCAGATGCATATAATAATCAGGTAGCTAGTGAGATGAATGACATGAGTATCATTGAATATGAACCGACGTAGAGGTCGACACCTATTCCTCCTTATTTTCCTAAAAGTTCATAGATCATCTTGAAGAAAATTAAGAAATTGGAGAAGGAAGTGCAACACCTGATGAATGCAATCAACAATCTATCTGATTTCTTTGATCATCTAGATTGGAGAATGAAGGAGCACTTTGATCATTCTGGTTGATGAAAAGGAAAGGTTGGATTGAAGAAGATTCTACCGAAGAATTCCCTTTTCGTCCATTCTACAATTTGTTCATTCACGCTTAATCCAATGGAGATCTTGAAGTTGATGAAATTTCTGAGGAAGAATGAAGACTTGATTCTTGTATTTCTGTGTTTGAGTATTTGAAGTGATTGTTTTTCTTTGCTTTTCTTTGCTTGGATGTTATGTATGGATTTGCTTTCTTGTTCAGCTTTTAGCGTTATGTGTGTTGTGGTTGTGAGAGATGCTAAATTTTAGAATTTTATGGCTTGATGATATGTAGTGTGTAGTGTTATGTGTATGTGTTTGTAACTTGGATTTTATATATGAAAGTGATGTTTGGTGTTGTTTATGTTAAGAAATATTATTTGCCATGGCTTTAGAATGTTATTCAATGCTTAATTAGACTAATTAGACATTAGAGCGAGCTTGAAAATATTGAAATTACAAAATAAAGTAGAAAGCCTAGTTTTTGAACTGGCGTCAAACGACGCTGTCACCAGCATCGGACCGTGCCAAAAAACAGAGAGTTTGGCCATAAGAACAAAACATGTGTCGAACGGCGCTGTCGCTAGCGCCGGACAGCGCCAGACTAGAAAATAGGCCTAAAAATCCAAATTTTTAAGATTTAACCCTGGGACCCGCCATTTTACCCAAACCATCGTCTTCTACCTCCAGCCAAGGCCAATTTTCGCACCTAGGGCTCACTAGCATTTGGATTTGAAGCGATTTCGTGGCCAAAAAAGTTCGGATTTCATCTTATCTTTGTAAGAGCTACACTTTAAACTAAATTTTTTTGATTTTGACCGTGGAAATCTCCTACATTAGGAAGATTGGAAATTTTGAGGTTTTTAGTGAAACTTTGGAGATTTTTTATGGATTTTGAGTTCTTATCTTATTAAATTTACCTTGGAGTCCATTACATTGCAATTTTAAAATTGATTTGGCTAAATTTGTTATTTTTTGACAAATGGCTCCAAGAATTTCAATGAGGAAAAGAAAATTTAATTATGATAAAAGCAAATTTGTGAGTTTCAAGGATTATTTGTGTTTCAGTACATTTCTTAGTAATAAGAAATGTATTCAAGAGAAAGCCTTTGAAAATCCTGGAGGCATAGTTGAAGAACTTATTGCGAATCGTCAATGAGAGATTTTCTGTTATTTCACTGCTAAAGCGATGCTGGGAATTGTTAGAGAATTTTATGCAAATATGTATTATTCTGAGAGTGAATACATATTGGTTAGAGAACTGATGGTTGAATTCACCTCTGCCCGCATTAATGCATTTTATCAGCTGAGAACGCCTTTTTCTTGTGAATATGAAACTTTTCCTATTACGAATGAAGCATTGGATACGATTTTGATCTTTTTGAGTGACGAAAAGGGGAATGGAATGCTAAACAAAGGCTAAAAGTTAACTTCTCCCTTTCTACCTTGAATCATGTATCAAAAGCCTAACACTATTTCATTTCTGCAAGACTTTTGCCTACCAACCATCATAGCGAGGTTACTGCAGACAGAGCTTTTCTAAATTATTGTATTCAGAACATGAAGAATATCAATATCGGGGCAATTATTCATAAAAGTATTTTGACAAGTTCAAAAGGAGAGACTACAGGTGGACTGGGACACCCCAGCCTAATTCATGCTTTGTGTATTCAGGTAGGTGTAGAAATTGAAGATAATGATGAGGTAGTCCATCCGCTAAAACTCATTGCAAAACTGAAACTAAAAACTTATGAAGCCCATGTAGGATGGAAGTGGAGTAAGAAAGCTGATGAGCCTTCCTCTAATCATGAGAGACCATCTAAATCTAGGGAGCCTACTGACCCACAATTTTATATTATGATATTTTTAATTTAATTGCAACGACGCCAAAAACTCGACCCCGCTATATTATATGTATAGAATTGTAATTGTTTATATTGTGGATGCTACGCAAGTATACGTATCGTATCAAGTAATACGGGGCTCTAGTGGAGTCTCAGTTATCGATCCTACGAGAAAGAGAAAATTAAATAATCGCTAATTTTAAAATAATAATAATAATTTTAAAATAGTATACGAAAATTTGAATTCGAATTTAAGCGCAATAAAGTAAACTAAGTATTTCAATTAGGTAACTTAACAAAGTAGAAAATTAATACATATTGAAAGTGTAGGAAATTAAACTAATTGCTAAATAAGTCTTAACTATTCAGAAAAAAGTATCTTTCCCCTTGTTTAAAAATTTAAGTGATTGATGAATTTAAATAGATAATTTTAAGGTATTGTGAAAAATAGGAGCATTCTTATTCTTTATCCTTTGGTCCAGGTGTAAAGAATATTGACCAATCCTATGTTTGATTATCGAATCTGCGGCTAGGTCGGGAGGATACCGACCGCCACTTCAGAGCTCCCACATTCCCCTCGCCTGAGGGCTAACATCTACACTTCAGCTCTCAAACAATAGGACCGAATTGAATATTTTAGTCTGTCACACTAAAATGCTCAATTCTACGCCCAGTGATATTATTTCCCTATTTATTTGCACCTTCCTTCCAAGGCTTTTGAATTCCCCGAATATCAGATGTAATTTTTACTATAGTTGATAATCAACACATTTTAACAAATCAAATGGCCAGTTGAAAGTAAATTAAGTTTTAAGTAAAAATTATCACAATTTATTAATATATAAAAGTACTTCTATTTTTAGTTCATCAAGTCACTTAATTTCATAACGAGGAGAAAGACTAATAAACTACTCGGAATGCATGGGAACTAAACTAAGCATGGATTTCATTTAAAGTTAAAAACATTAAATACAAATACTTATCTCGATTTATCCCAAGCGGACTCCTCGCAGTTCCTTTGACTCTTCCTTCCAGTACAGCAAGACTCACTAAAGACTCAAATTGACACACTTAACACCCAATAACACCAATTAACACCAATTAACACACCCACTTAGAACACAAAAACTGCACACTTATAAGTTGAAATTCGGCCTCTATATATAGAGGTCAGCAAAGGACCAAGAGGTGTGTAAGCATCTGTTCAAAAAGTGTACAGGTTCAATGTATCTGCGCCATTTGAACTAGCTCGCCGTCAGCGACGAACTACCTCACTGTCGGCGAGGTTTCTAGAAGATCTTCAAACCGCGCTATCTCGCTGTCGGTGGGCTCGGGCTCACTGTCAACGAGACAGTTATAAATCTTTCAAAATTTTCTTCCTCGTATCCTCGCCGTCGGCGGGCTCGATCTCGCCTAGGGCGACTCAGCACAAATTTCATTATTTTCTTCCTTTTTGCTCCAAATTCGCTCCTTTTTATGATTTTTGCTTTTATCACCTAAATTCTCCATTCCTGCAATAAAATAAAGAAAATGCCTTTCTTTAAAGTGCAATTTTATCAAAAAATAGGTATGAATTTCTTAATAAATTTTTCAGTGATCAAAATCCCCCAAACTTACTTATTACTTGTCCTCAAGTAATTTTAGTACTACATAAAAATAATGAGTTTTATAATAAGATTTTTCAATTTAAATAACTATGAATTAGATTAATTAATATCATAATAAAGTTAAATAAAAATAATTCATGTAATTTAATTAATCTTATAGAAATAAATTATTTAGTTATCGAGTGTAAGATTTCTAGCTTACTATTCATTTCGAGAATGACTATATTTAAAAGAATAACTACTTAAGATATTCATATGATAAGAAATTTAAGAAAACACTATTAGGTAAAATTCTAATCCATAAACATAAGTTTGGAAATATCTAAGTTTTTCCTTTAGATTAATTCAAATGAAGCCGATTTTTGATAAGGCATCTCCTCGAAGCTTCTCCTTTTTTTTATAAGGATTATCGTATCCGGAGAGCTCGTTAATAATTTTGAACTTCATTTTCATCTTCCTAAATTTGAAACTTAGAAATATTTCTTAGCTTATATATACTTCATAGTTTTTACTTCATTGATTTTCAATCTTTTCTTTTTCACTTGAATACTTAAGAATTTTAATTTTAGAATATAATTTTCCTTACTAAAAATAGTTTACTATATTCTTATTCCCTTTAACAAAATATTTTATTCTGTTTAATCAATTAAAGCACTAGAAATATTTCATTTAACCTTTTATAATAATTAAATAAAATAATTCATATTAAATTCAATTGAAAAATTTGCTATAAAAATCATTTTATAATAATTTGAAAATAGAAATTGAGAACAAGTTAATAACTAAATTTGTATTTTACTCCCCCCCCAAACATAAATTTTTATATCTACTCTAAATAATGAAAAGAAGGAAAGTAAATAAATCATACCTTTGAAGTTTAGGTATTTCTTTTTTTTCTTTAAAATTTTTGCGAGCTTTTTCATTTTTCATTGAACTCGTACTTGTTAGTATTCTCCATATATATAACAATTTAAAGAAAATGTAGGGATAAAATGCGAGATAAGTATTAAATACAACAATTAAAATTAACTCTATACTACACATATGAATTACTAACATATTAAAAATAATTGAACTAACAGATTAACAATTTTAAAAACTTAAAACAATACAAAATAAAATAAAAACATACTAAAGAAAACTAACATCCTATTTAACATAAAAACAAATGCAATTAACTAACACAAAAACAAAAACTAAACTATTATCACAATTCAAGCAAATTAATCGAACTAACATCCAATGTCTCAAAAAAATAAAGTACTGAATATTACAAACATATAAAATCCTCAAAATAACTTAACATCAAACAAACAAAACAAATAAAGTCCTAATCTTCAACATCAAAGTCCCAAACTATATTGTCATCCCCTCCTTGATCCGTAGGTCGAGAAGGCGAGTAGGATGATGCCGAGTATACACGGGGCATTACGGAAAGACAACATCTAAATCTCCACTCCTATAACGACGTTCGGCTTCATGGTATGCAATTTCGTATTCGAATGTCGTCGGAGGTACTCATCTATCATAATCATGTCTCCTCTCCAGATTATCGATCCTTTGATCAAAATGATCAAATCTTCTCCCCATTGTCTCTCCAAATTGCTCAAAACTCCTCCTATGCGGGGTTAATTCATTCATCGGATCTTGTAGGGTAGGGGTGGTAGGCTCGGGAGGTTCATAGCTAGTAGAGGGTATATCTCTACTGGACTGAGTGAAATAACTTCTCACTCCTGATCTCCACCCTTCATGGGATTCATACTTCTTAATGTTGGCAGATGTGAGTGGTTTCATAGGTTCCACCCATTCTTCATCATCTCTAGCCTCGACTCCGGAGAGTTGGCGAGTGCAGAAATTAATCCAGGGTGTCCCGATCCAACTCCACTCTCATTTCGAGTGGCCGGGATGTTTTGATAAATAATTCTCCCGATGTTGATGCTTCGTTTTTCGAATACGAAATTCGAGTGCTCTATCTCGTGTTACCTCACTGTGGTGATATGTGGGTAACGAGTAGAACAAATAAAGTAATGTCGGGCTTTGAAAGCGCATTTAATTTAGAAAGAGGAAAATTCACTCTTTCCTGTCTGCTTAATTTTCCAAACTCCGGTTCCATCAGTGAGAAAGCTAATGACTTCCTCCAGTGGTCCTTCCATCGTTCCAAAAGTTTCATACTCACTAAAGTGTGAGTCATGAACTTCATAGAACGCGTTAATTCTTGCAGCATTGAAATTTACAAAAAAACCTTGTACCTTTACTGGTGCATCTTCAGCGACAGTCAAATTGGCATAAAATTCTTTAACCACTTATACAGCTGCTCTATATTGAACGTAACAGAAATTCTCCCAACCTCGTTCCTTAATAATTCGCTCTACTTCTCCTCCTGGATTTTTGAAAACCCGATCCGCAATGCACTTTCTTTCTTGTATGTTTTCAAAATATTTAGCCTGTGCTCGTGCATTGATGAATCGGTTTTCGTCGAATTCTACTCGACGTTTTTTTCGTGGAGCCATACGATCAATCTGTGAAAATCCTGAAAATTTTCACTAAACTTAAAAATAATACTAAGAAGGCTTCCTACAACATTTATAAGCAATTTAAATCAAATTCCATGGATTTCCTCTGAATATTTCTTCCACATTTTGATTTTTCCCAAATTTTACAATGTGGTGAAAATATATGGTGAAAATCAAAATTTTTTGCATAGGAGTGAAGCTCTTACCAAGGGAAGGTGAAATCCGGTGTCAAAAAGTGTTGAAATTGCTTCAAATCCAAGATCTCTCAAGCCCTAGGTCGGTTTTTGTGAAAATGAGAGGTTGGGGATGATGAATAGTGTTTTTGACCGGTCAAAATATATGTTTTTCCCGACCTCGCTGTCAGCGAGATTTTTCTCGCCGTCGGCGAGCTAATATTTTTTGGAAACAAAAACTCTCGGGAAAAATCAGCTGTCGGCGAGAAATTCTTCGTCCTTGATTTGCCTTATATTATATTTCCGATCACATCATTTATTAATTTAATATGAAGATTAGCTACTTATACACAAACAAATTAACTTTAATATTGAAATCCATGAGATGTACAAACTAACATAATTTTAAACTCTATAATCAAACTTCAATTCTCCAATCCTTACTACTAATCAGCATCGCAAACTAATCCACGACACACTAAATGCTGATACAAAACTATGGTGCATATCTCAATTAAGTTTGAGATATTCAAATCATCACTCCACACATAATAAAATCTAAATCAAATCAAATAACATAAATACAAACATACTATGGAAATCTTTACTACTACTCTTCAAGGTCAGAATCTTCATCTTCTCTGATATTCCCAATATGACAATTATGCACAAATAAGTTATAGAAAGGCCTGAAGGGAAACTCCGAAGCAGATTCTTCAGTGATCCAACCCTTCTGTCTCAGTAAATGAAGAAAGCTAGCTTCCAGGTATCCAGAATGATCAAAGTGTTCCTTCATCCTTGTCGGCATATTTTTAGGTTGTATTGTATTTTGAAAAGGGGTCGCCTACAGAAATTGTCGGCGAATTTTTAATTTAATTTAAATAAATAATTTGAAAAGGTAGTATTTGATTTTAAAAATAATTTTTAAATTTGAACATTTTAAGATATGAAATCAAACCGATCTCACATCCCAAATAGTTTATACAAACGAGCACCGCACCACAAGCCGTGTATCTATCCCGAAGAATAGACACCTTGCTTGATGATGGGGCTCGATTAAATAAACTAGGAGATTTGTGACATCCGTTTGGTCTGCGAACCAATTTTATAAGCCGACAAGTTCCCCGCTTAATATAAATGAATTAAGCGGGGTTTATATTACCCAGGTTCTTAAAGTTCCCTATAAGGGCAAGCCCCATAGTTAATTACATCTTAAGTGACGGGAATCACCTAAGAAAACTCTCGATAATGATCGATGGTTTTGCTCTCGAGAATTTCAAAGTTTAAGGTTTTCAAACAATTGGATTTTGGAAATTTCAATAGGGAATAGCTCAAATTTGGAACAGTTTATTTTAGGAGTCCAAAGGAAGAGTAGTAGGGGAAGTTGAGGATCCAAGAGGAATCTTGACAACTTCCCGACTATCCTATTGTTGGGCTTTGAATTTTGAAAATGAATTTATTTAACTTTCAATCTTGTCAATTAATTATAAGAATTACATTTACATAATCACATGGTTATGCAAATAACCTGAGGATGACGACCTCGGAATCCTAAAGTGTGTTAGGGCTTATATTGCACAGCAAGGCTGTACAAAGGCCTAAAAGAACAGGTGAGGATTTATGTCGCACTAGGCGGACTACCTCGAATCCTATGGCTTGTTGTTTAAACTAAAGAATAGTTTTGTTGATGTCGACACGGAGTTTCTGTTGTTGACGATGGCCATGCTGCCCTCGAAGTCGTGCTTTGGGCTCCACGTCGTAGCAAAGTTGCAGTTTAGGTTTAAATCTTAAGTTAAAGTGAACATGCGAATCGTTTTATTTCATCTTATTATTATTATCGCTTTCATTTTCATTGCAAGCGTGTGTGTGCAACGATGATGGGTGTAGCAAAAGAAAGCAGGAAAACAAGTAAGCGGGAATATGTTATAGCAAACAACGAGAAGCAAGTATCACAAGCGAGTTATGTCGAGCTAAACGGGAATAACATGCTACAACAAGCAAAACATGCTAAGCAAGTATGTATATCGAAAATAAGCGAGCTAGACTAGCAAAAGTATATGTTGAAAAGTAAGGCATGTGTAACGGTATAAGCGAAAGTAAACAGGCTAGACTAGCAGGAGTATGTACTGAAAAGTAAAGCAGGTATAACAGTAAAAAAAGTAAAAACTGTGTCACAGGAGTACCGTATGCTCTGCTCATCCGCGGTGCACTGTTA
Organism: Papilionanthe hookeriana x Papilionanthe teres; assembly: GCA_022702705.1. Classification (NCBI taxonomy): domain Eukaryota; kingdom Viridiplantae; phylum Streptophyta; class Magnoliopsida; order Asparagales; family Orchidaceae; genus Papilionanthe; species Papilionanthe hookeriana x Papilionanthe teres. The sequence continues at coordinate 171,792,008 of CM040424.1, forward strand.
CTTGTTTATTATTTTTTTTTTATATTTTCTGCAACAAATTTGTCAGTACTAAAAGAGCAGGAGTAAAAGTAGTAAGTGAAAACAACCTAGCTAAACAGGGGTGCTATGGTGTGTACAAAGAAAGTAAAGTCTGAAAACTCAACGAGTAAAACGAAGGAAAACGAGGAAAATCGTAGAAGAAAACCAAGAAAGTCGGGAAAGAAAGAAAAGAAACGTCCGTAGAAAACTGCGAGAAAAGTCACGAACGAAAACAAAACTAAGTCGTAGAAAGCTGCGAAAAGCACCGTGAGAAAACCCACAGACGACCCGCTAAACTCATGGCGAACCATGAGAAAGTCATGGGCCTCTGGAAAGAGAGACCCGTAAGCACGGTGGTGTTTCGGACTCAGAGCTGTGCTAATATCCGGACTTGAGTGCTGACCACTAGACCGACTTTCGCGAGAAGGCGATCCTAATCCGACTCGAATAGCCGACCGTGGACCTTTATAAATTTTCACACATTTCATTTTTTTTGTTTTCATGCGAGTAAAAAGCCGTAGGTATGTAAATGTGTGTAGTAGTGGAGGTAATTTTGTATTTTTCAAACATATGTATTTTTTGTTTCAAAACATTTCGAGTTCACGGGTTGACTACCCTAATAGGACTAGGTCTACGAACATTAGATCGTCGGTAGTAGAAACCCCGAGGACGGTCGAATGGTTCCGTGATTCCTGCTCTACTCTCTGCGAGTCTCCGAGTCGAGCGGCCCCATTCCATGGCTCTCGTAATTTTCTCGTTTTGCGGTCTCATCAATGTCCCCACCGCACTTACAGACCTTGCTGATGGCCCCATATATAACCCAAGGAGGTTATATATGCACACCTACACGTCCCCTGTAGGTGTGTGCTTTGAGCCAAGAAACAAGGTGAAACTAGGGAAGAGAGGTCAAGGAAAGAAGGACAGAAAGCGGCTCACTTAACACAATTTCAAAAAGAAGTGAGTCGATTTCCAATAATCAGAAAACACGCAAGTCACCCTGGACTCCCGACCGACCTCACATGTCCTGAGAAAAGGACTAAAGGCACCTCGACGCTCTCGGAGAAGGTGAAGACTAGACTCCTAGGAACACACTTCCTTTTCCCAAATAACTGTAAAATCATAAGCAAAAGAAAGAAAGAGAAAGCCACTGCTCGTGAAGTGACCCCTAAGGTGGTGTGTAACCCTTCCCAAATATTCAAGTAATGGCAAAGAAAAGGGAAACATAAAACAAAGCTGCGGGTAAAGAAAGTAAAACGGAGTGAAGTAGAAATGAAGTAAAAAAAAGAACAAAACCAACCAAGAAAAATCGGGCAGCATAACGGCATAAAAAATGAATTTTCCACACCTGCAATTTGAATAAACAGAAATGTCGCAAGCATATGTATGTAACAACCAATGTTTTCATCAATCCCAAGCATGTATAGAGCATGTTATAACTCTCAAAACCATAGGATAGCTTGCATGAAAAAGAGAACTTCGAATTCTTACAAGTAAGGCACACTTTTATGCTTGGAGTGAGGTGAAACATGTGCGCAATTATAGTTTTGATGTTGCATATGCGAATACATGTTGAAATAGATGAAAAGCAAGCACACATAACTTCAAATTTTGATGTTTCATGCAGGAACATGCTTGAATCCGAAAATTGCAAATAAATTCACCAATCTATTCTCATATTAGCTAGCCGCCATTAAGTCACAATAAAGAATGAAAAACAAGCATTCCATTTTTATGCAAATAGGAGCAGCATCCTACAACTAGAAGAGCCAAACCGAGCCCACCAAATCGAGCCTCGAGAGCTTTAGAAATTTCCCTTTTCTTTTTTGCAAATATTTTCAATATAAGGAGGTAGCAATACAAAGCAAAACCAAACCTTTCATATTTCCAAAATGCAAGGCACCAAGATCCTCCAGCAATTGAAAATCATAAATAACTCTTTCCAGATTTTCGAAATGACTACCAAACATCTCAGATTTTTTTGCAAATGAGTTTCCCAAAGCAAATAATTGGAACCATTCAAGATATTAGCCATATAAATATAAGAGAAATTGAGTGGCACGTATGTATAAGGCACAATTTTGGGTGTTAAAAAAAATGTAAACATATGAATTAAGTGGTATGTATGTGATTGCCTCAATTCAAAATAAATCTGTAAGCTTTCTCTTCTCAAATAATTTTGCAATGCAATCCTCCCTAGCACCCTTCACGTTTTCCAGAAAACTTATTTTTAATTTGTACAACTAACTCATATGCTCCAGCTCTTCAATTCTATATTATGGGATAATACAAAGTTAGCTGCAATTTTTGAAACAGTTTTGAGCAATTAAAAAAAAATGTTTCTGCCTCTTAAATGCCCAATTTCAAGATCCCATTTCAGTAGAACACGTAAAACAAACATCCCAAAATTGTAAAGTGCGAGAGAATCAGCTTAAGCAAGCTGAAGTAAAGCCGATTCAAAATCCCATAGCATAAACAAAAAAATCAGCTTCAGCAAGATGCAAAAATACCTCCAAATAGCGAATAAATGGAAAGATTTACATATGTACCACCTGATCCTTATGAATTTACATATTCAGCACCCAAATTTTATTTCCAAAGTTATTTCATTAACCCTCTTCATGACAGCCAAAAGTTGCTTCATATTCACGTCTTGGTGGAACAATTTGAATATAAGAATTAAAGTTTAGGTGTTCTATATGTAAATTTATTCAATAATTTCAGCAACACGGAATTCCAACAATTAAAAAATGAATCCAATAACTGAAAGTGAGCTCGTTCATGGACTCCACCTTTAACACCTGAAAGTATATGTATTCGCCACCCAAATAAACAAATCGACTATCCAAAGAATATATGTCGAGCGAGCGGGTGAAAGAGCAAATGCCAGTAAGAGTCTTTCAAAGGCTAGCAAGGAAAGAAGCCAACAAAAGTATAAGTCCTATAATTTCTTCAAGCTCTTATGCACAACCACAAAGAAATGGAGTCAGATTTACATGCATACCACCTCAATCTCTCAGATTTTGCAAAAAAAAAAAAAAAAATGAAACACCCAGGTGTTGTATATCTGTAATAATTTATTAGCAAAATGTAAGTATCACTCACTAAAATTTTAGGGTAACACCAAGCATGTCAGAAAACCTTCAAACCATCAAACTGAAACACCAAAACTCACAAGGTTTTCACCCAAAACACGATTTTCAGTAAAATTTCCAAATCAGTAGATCATAAAGCCTCCAAGCTAGAAGGTTAAGCTACCAAATATATAACACTCCTCAAATGTACAGCCAAATCAGCAAGCCCCATATCCATTAATCAAATGGCGAGACAGAGAAGAGATCCTTCAACTAATAGCCTAAATGATTCAATATTCACCTACAACTCGAAGCAATGATCAAAGAGGCCGCAGCCACCAAAAGGATTATGCCCCATGCATATTGAATGTTTCAATAGATAGCATTTCAAGACATCTTATTAACGCATTTAGCAACAGAAACTTGGAAGTAACAAGAACCAACTCATTACCATATTGTTATTTAGGAAACTTAGAACACTTGCCTTGCATGAAAGATTTAAGAGGAGGAGGGAGAAGAGTTTACCAGCTATGGTAGATTGCACAAGAAGGATAGAAAAAGCCAAACTCCAATCCGGCAGCACCTCCCCTTCCAAAAATTTTGGCCACCCCTAACCTTCCCAAAGAGGGGGTTTTTATAGGCCAAGAAGGAGAAGATACTTATTTTGGCTTACCTGGGCGGTGAGTTGAAGCCATCGGCGACAAGGGAAGTCGCGACAAAAAGGAAGAGGGGAAAACGTCGCGACAGAGAGCGAGGAGGCGTGGAGTAGGGCAGCAGAAGGCGCGGGGAGTAGGTGGAGGCGGTGGAAGCGGGGGCGAAGCTTTACCGGAGTACGGAGGAGGGGATCGAAGCTTTGCGAGGATGGCCGGCTAGGGCTTCGCCTTGGCTCAGTTTCGCGAGAAAAGAAAAGGAGGGGCGGATGTTGCGTGAGGGAGATGAGGGTTAGGGATTTTAGTTTTTTTTTTATTATTATTTATTTATTTTAAAATAATGTTTTAGTCAAATTTCGCCGATTCGGATAAATTTCGACCCCACACGAAACTATATCATAATTAGTGTCCTTCCTAGGTAATTTCGACGTTCCGGACGCAACGGCACAGTCCGTTTCGTCATCCGGGGCTGTTTGGACAACCTCGTTATCAAAACGAGTCGAAAAGGTCAAATTTGGGATTTCACGATTAAATCAGATTTGGTTGAAATTCGAGGTTGAGCTGAGTAGCGATTGAATGTTGCGTTCGGTTTAGGGGAGTGTGTCGAAGCGTTTAAAATTTAAATTGAGAAGAAAATGGCTAGCGTCGGGTCAATTTGGGTCAAATCGGAGCCTAGGTCGGGCTTAGGTCAAAATTGGGGTTTTTGATGAAATCGGCTTAAATTGACAAAATTGGGCTGTGGTATAGTTGAACAAAATGAAATTGGGAATATTTGGGATTTTCTGGGATTTTCTGGGAATTTTTAGAATTTTTGGAATTTTGGGTTAAAAAGAGTATTTTGGGTATTTGGAGGTTATTTGGAGGGTATTGGGGTATTTTGGTGGGTTTAGGGTTTAGAATGTGTGTGAGAGTGTGATGTGTGCAAGCTAGACCTCACCAGACCAGACCATCCAGGGTACTCCTAAGGCCAAAGAGTCCTATAGGAAACTCATCCTTTAAACCTTCACATTTGATTTTAACCCTCCAAGCGGCCTGGGGGTTTACAATCAAACATGTGGGGTTTGAAGGGAATCAAGAAGTGTTTGGAATTTCTAAGTAGTGGGTCCCATTTCTAGTCCTCTAGGATTAGTCAAAGGAAAAGCCTAAGGCTAGATCCTAAGGACTAAGAAGAGAGAAAAGACAATACCTCATCAAAAATGAGGTCAACAATCCTCCAGTCAATGTGATCAAATAAATCAGATATATTGTCGATTGAATCTCTCACTTTTTGCAGTTCTTTCTCCATTCCTTTAATTTTCTTCATAAGTAACTCCGTTTTATCCGAAATAGGCCTTCTTATAGGTTTATTCTGTGAAGCACTTATCGGAGATAAATGTAATGTCTTCATTATTGTCCAAAGTAGGGAACATATCCGTAGGATCAAGCGGCTTTCAAGGTAACGGAACCTTTTCCCAAGCTTCATAAGAAACCCAGTACCGATCGCATAATGCAAAAATAATAGATGGGTGTCCTAGTCGCGTGAACCGACCCATGCACAATTAAACCCAATGCAGACTTAACAATTATTGATCCAACATCAAAAGGCAATCCATTTTGAATACAATAATTCAATATAGCGCATTCCTTCGAAACCTTGTTTACCCTCATAGTAGGTAACAATTTAGATGAGATGAAAAAATGTCAGTGCTTTGAGACGAGATTCAAAAGTGATGCAGAGAAACTAACATACCCGTCTTCACGCATTTCCCGATCTTCGGTTCATCGATCAGATATCGAAATATCTCATTCATATTATACCGAGAAGGCACAAAATTTGAATAGTGACATATCAGGGTGTTTTCTATAGAGAATAATTCATTTACTCTTGATGGAGTAAACGTCACCCATCTTCCTTGGATGTAGACATTCCCATTGTTGATTGCATGTAAGTTAGAGTAGAACTCTTTCACAACTGGAATAACAACAGCAGACGTAGTATAACAAAATACCTCCCAGTGCCGCTGCGCGATCATTTCTTCTATCTTCGTAGTGGAGTTCTCTAATCCTCGATTGACAAATCCCCGTTCCTTGATAACTCTTTTCTTTACCAAAACCTTGTTGAATATTCGCTGCGCTTCCGCACTCACAAATTTCCTTCGGTTAAACACTCCAGAATTAGAGGAATCTAAGAATTTGGAGGCCATTATGGTGAATGGAATGAATTATAGTGAAGAAGGCAGATTTAGAATGATTTAAGAATGGGTTTTCACTAAGGAATTGGTGTTGAAACCGTCCAAATCGGCATTCAAAGTATAAATAACTCATCTTTATAACTTCGTCGCTGTCGGCGAGAAGTTTCTCTCCGTCGGCGACTCAGTTATAAAAACTGTCTCCCATATTCTAGCTGTCGGCGGGACGTTTCTCGCTGTCGGCGGGACGTTTCTCGCTGTCAGCGAGCTCGATAAATAAACTGAATTTAATTTAGGCGCGAACCTCGCTGTCGGTGAGTATCAACCTCACCGTCGGAGAGATTCCAAAATAATGTCCTATTTCGCTCTAAATCGAATAATTTCATTTCTCATCATAATGGTTCGAATATGTGATGATTCTTAATAATAATTAAGTAGTAAAGTTTCAATAATATAGACTAACTATTAAGATACAATAAAAATAGATAACTAATATGGGTTGCCTCCCATAAAGCGCTTGGTTTAATGTCGTCAGCCCGACCTAATTTCAATTATTAATCGAGTCGACTAAGCATTAAAACCTCTTTATAGTTAGGTCTTATACCTTCAAAATATGGTTTTAATCTATGTCCATTAACTTTAAATTTATGTCCGAGCTTTTGGATCTTTGATTTCTATAGTTCCGTATGAAAATATTTGAGTTATGGTGAAAGGTCTAACCATCGAGACTTCAATTTTCCTGGAAATAATTTCAATCTAGTATTATATAGTAAAACTTCCTGTCCTGGTTCAAAATTTCTCTGATTAATCTTCCGATCATGCCATAATTTCATCTTTTCTTTATAAATCCGATCATTATCATATGATTCATTTCTTAATTCTTCCAATTCATTTAATTGCAGCAATCTCTTCTCACTAGCTTCCTTCATATTATAATTAAATTCTTTAATCGCCCAATATGCTTTATGTTCTAATTCAACTGGTAAGTGGCATGTTTTTCCATATATAAGCCTGTAAGGAGTCATTCCAATCGGAGTTTTATAAGCGATCCTATAAGCCCATAATGCGATTGTCTAATCTAATAGACCAATCTAACTTTATTTGGGTTCGTGATTTTTCTAAAATACGTTTAATCTCACGATTAGATACTTCGGTTAATCCGTCAGTACGTGGATGATAAGCGATGGATATCTTATGAGTAATATTGTATTTTTCTACTAGTTTGTGAATGTATTTATTTCTAAAATGAGTTCCTCCGTCAGTGATAATCACTCTCGGCATTCCAAATCTAGTAAAAATATTTTTCATCAGAAATTTTGTAACACTCTTAGCATCACACCTAGGTAAAGCATGTGCCTCGATCCATTTGGAAACATAATCAATAGCTACTAATATATATGAGTTTCCAAACGAAGGAATAAAAGGTCCCATAAAATCTAATCCCCAAACATCAAAAATTTCAACTTCTAATATAAAATTCAGAGGCATTTCATTTTTTCTAGATATATTTCCTACTCTTTGACATTTATCGCAAGTTTTAATATATCCGTATACATCTCTAAATAGAGTAGGCCGGTAAAATCCATATTGTAGAATCTTATAAGCGAGTTTATCAGTCCCAAAATGTCCTCCAAAATCAGAATCATGACATTTTTGAATAATTGGTTCAGTTTCTTCATAAGGTACACATCTTCTAATAATTAAATTCTTACATTGCTTATATAAATATGGTTCATCCCAAAAATAGGTTTTCGTATCATGGATGAATTTTTTCTGTTGTTGCAAAGTTAACATAGGTGGTAAAATATTACTAACTATATAGTTTACTATATTAGCATACCATGGTATTTTCCACTCATTAATATTATATAGTTGTTCATCAGGAAAATTGTCTATAATTTCATTTTCAATATCAGATAATTCATGATTTTCTAATCTTGATAAATGATCCGCAATTTGATTATCAGTTCCTTTCTTATTAACGATCTCAAAATCTAATTATTGCATTAATAGCATCCATCTAATTAATCTTGGTTTGGAATCTTTCTTTTGCATTAAATATTTGATAGCAGAATGATCAGTATGCACGATACATTTTGTTCCAATCAGATAAGGTCTAAATTTATTAAAACTATATACTACCGCTAATAATTCTCTTTCTGTAACTGTATAATTTATTTCAACATCATTTAGAGTTTTACTAGCATAGTATATAACTTTAAAAATCTTTTCATATCTTTGCCCAAGAACTGCTCCTACAGCATAATCACTAGCATCACACATAAGCTCAAATGGTTTCTCCCAGTTAGGTGAAACTATTATAGGTGTTGTAATTAATTTTTCTTTTAAGAGTTCAAAAGCATTCAGGCATTCGATTGTAAATTCAAATTTCTTGTCCTTTTCGAAAAGTTGGCATAGAGGTTTAGTAATTTTTGAAAAATCTTTTATATAGCGTCTGTAGAATCCAGCATGTCCAAGAAAACTTCTTACCCATTTTACCGTAGTTGGAGGTGGTAATTTAGCTATAACTTGAATTTTTGCAGGGTCCACTTCCATGCCTTTTTCCGAAATTTTATGCCCTAATACAATGCCGCCCGCAACCATATATTGGCATTTCTCCGAATTTAGAACTAAATTTGTTTTCTCACATACTTCTAATACTTTTTCAAGATGAGTTAAGCATGTGTCAAATGATGTTCCAAATACGGAGAAATCATCCATAAATACTTCTATTCCATTGTCAATTAACTTACTAAATATAGACATCTTACATCTCCGGAATGTTGCTTGGTGCATTACATAATCCAAAAGGCATTCTTTGAAAAGCGAAAGTTCCATAAGGACTAGTAAATGTAGTTTTCTCTTGATCCTCAGGAGCAATTTGTATTTGATGATAACCGGTGTATCCATCTAGAAAACAAAAATACTTATGTCCGGCTAATCTATCTAACATCTGGTCTAGAAATGGTAAAGGGAAGTGATCTTTCTCGGTGGCGGTATTTAATTTCCTATAATCAATACATATACGCCAACCAGGTAACTTGTCTTATAGGAATAAGATCATTATTTTCATTGGCAGATGACGGTCACTCCTCCTTTCTTAGGAACACGATGAATTAGGCTTACCCAGCACTCGTCGGAAATAGGATATATAATATCATTATCTAACCATTTTAAAATTTCTTTCTTAACTACTTCTTTCATTATCGGGTTTAATCTCCTTTAGGGATCTGCTTTAGGTTTATGTTCATCATCTAAAATAATTCTATGCATACAAATTGAAGGACTAATTCCTTTAATATCTGCTAAAGTCCAACCAAAAGTTTTCTTATAATTTTTTAAAGTTTCTAAAAGTTTTTGTTCTTGAGATTCATTTAATGCAGATGAAATAATAACTGGTAAAGTTGAAGAATTACCTAAATAAGCATATTTCAAATGATCGAGGTAATATTTTTAGCTCAAGTTCGGGAGGTTTAATAATTGATGGAACTATATTCTTGTCGGTGTTTTCGGTATTATCCAAAAATTCAAATCTTTCCTGAATATAATCTAGTTCTTCATTATTATCTTCAATTAATTCGGTATTTTCTTTTCCTAATTTATCTTCGTAATATTCCTTAAAATGTTCTTGTTGTAAATGTTCAAGTATTTCCATCCGAAAACATTCATCATCTTTTTCTAGCGCAGGATATTTCATTGATTTTGCAATATTAAAGGTAACTTTTTGGTCATTTACTCTCATAGTTAATTCTCCTTTCGAACATCAATCATAGCTTTTCCAGGTAGCTAAAAATGGTCTTCCTAAAATGATAGGAATTTCTTTATCTTCCTCCATATCTAAAACAATAAAATCTACTGGGAAGATAAATTTATCCACTTTTACTAACACATCTTCAATAACTCCCTTAGGATAGGTAACCAAACGATCAGCTAATTGAAGGGTTACGAAGTAGGTGTAATTTTTCCTAATCCTAATCTCTTAAAAATCGATAGAGGCATTAGATTGATGCTTGCTCCTAAGTCACACAAAGCTTTTCCATAAAATTTTTCTCCTATAGCGCAGGATATAGTGAAACTACCAGGATCTTTCAATTTTTCAGGAAGCTTCTTCTGAATAATAACACTACACTCTTCACTAAGTGCGACTGTTTCATTATCAGTGAATTTTCTTTTCTTATTTAGAATATCTTTCATAAATTTTACATAATTTGGCATCTGATCTAAAGCTTCGACAAAAGGTATATTGATTGTTAATTTCTTTAATATTTCAGGAATTTAGCAAATTGTTTATCTTTTTTATGTTGAGCTAGTCGTTGAGGAAATGGTGGTGGAGGTTTTTCAACAGAAATTTTCATAGGTATTAAAGGATGTTCCAAGTTTGAATCTTGTTGATTTGTTTCCTTTTCAATTTCCACTTCCTCTTTTTGGCTTTTAAGTTCTTTTTGAATTTGAGGTTCTAATTCTTTTCCACTCCTTAGTTGTATTGCCTTAATTTGTTCTTTTCCTTGATCTTTAAAATTTATTTCCACATTACTAGGAAAACTTCCAGGTATTCTATTATTTAGCGCAGTAGCAATATGTCCAAGTTGAGTTTCGATATTTTTAATAGATGTTCCTTGAATTTGTAATTGATTTCCTTGAATTTGTAGTTGATTTCCTTGATTTTGTAGTTGATGACCCATATTCAAAATTAATTCATCCATAGATAATTTCTTATCTTTGAATTGAGGGTTATTGTTATTAAATCCAGGTGGGTAATTAGGTTTATAGTTTGGATTTGCTTGATTAGGTTGATTCATCCATTGTTGATTAGATGTGTTATTCTAATTAAAATTTGGATGAGTTTTCCAACCAGGGATTATAATAGTTTGAATAAGGGTTATTAGTTCTATTATTAATAGCATTTAAAGTTTCATAATTAGATTGAGATTCTATGATTTGTCCAGATGAGTTTTCTTCTAAAGTAGGAGAGTAGTTCATTCCAAAATGATCTAATTTCTTAGATATAGTAGTAATTTGAGAAGCTAACATAGATATTGCATCGTTTTCATGAATGCTGGCTATTTTTTTCGGATTTACTCTATCAGAGGCCATTAGAAATTATTTGTTGCCATTTCTTTGATTAGTGCATAAGCTTCATCAAATGGTTTAGACATTAATGAACCTCCAAGACAGAAGCATCAATGATTGATCTTAAAGATCCTACTAATCCATTATAAAAGGTTTGAATAATCGACCAATACGGTAGTGCATGATATGGGCATTTCCTAAGAAGTTCCTTAAATCTCTCCCAAGATTCATATAGTGATTCTCCATCTAACCGACAAAAAGAAGTTATATCATTTCTAAACTTAGCAGTTTTAGATGGTGGAAAATATTTGGATAGAAATTTTTGTGATAATTCTCCCCAAGTTTTAATAGATCCAGGTGCTAACAAATTCAACCACATTTTAGCCTTATCCCTTAATGAAAAAGGAAAAAGTCTAAGTCTTATAGCATCGTCAGATACTCCTTGATATTTAAAAGTAGCACAAAGTTCTAGAAAACTAGTAAGATGTAAGTTAGGATCTTCAGTAGGTGAACCACTAAATTGATTGTTTTGTACCATTTGGATAATTGCAGGTTTAAGTTCAAATGAATTAGCAGCTACATCAGGGTTTTGAATAGTTAAATGAATTTCATCTGATGTAGGGTTGGCATAATCTCTTAATGGTCTTTGTTGGTTCATATTTTAAATTTAAGGAATATTCTCCATTTGTGTTAAATTTATAATTTGTTTCTTTTGTTTTCTAATTCTTTTAATTGTACGCTCTAATTCAGAATCGTAAGGTATTAAATTTTCGTTTCTAAATTTGCGCATACAATTTTAGAATAGATTTGAATTTATTTATTATGATTATTTTAAAATAGTCCGTTACTTTAGTAAATTTTTCTTACTTTCCCCGGCAACGGTGCCAAAAAATTGACCCACAATTTTATATTATGATATTTTTAATTTAATTGCAACGACGCCAAAAACTCGACCCCGCTATATTATATGTATAGAATTGTAATTGTTTATGTTGTGGATGCTACGCAAGTATATGTATCGTATCAAGTAATACAGGGCTCTAGTGGAGTCCTGGTTATCGATCCCACAGGGAAAGAGAAAATTAAATAACGGATAATTTTAAAATAATAATAATAATTTTAAAATAGTATATGAAAATTTGGAATTCTGAATTTAAGCGCAATAAAGTAAACTAAGTAGTTCAATTAGGTAACTTAACAAAGTAGAAAATTAATACATATTGAAAGTGCAGGAAATTAAACTAATTGCTAAATAAGTCTTAACTATTCAGAAAAAAGTATCTTTCCCCTTGTTTAGAAATTTAAGTGATTGATGAATTTAAATAGATAATTTTAAGGTATTGTGACAAATAGGAGCATTCCTATTCTTTACCCTTTGGTCCAAGTGTAAAGAATATTGACTAATCCTATGTTTGATTACTCGAATCTCCGCTAAGTCCGGGAGGATACCGACCGTCACTTGCAGCTCCCACGTTCCCACATGCCCGAGGGCTAACATCTACACTTCAGCTCTCAAACAATAGGACCGAATTGAATATTCTAGTCCGTCACACTAAAATACTCAATTCTACGCCAGGTGATATTATTTCCCTATTTATTTGCACCTTCCTTCCAAGGCTTTTGAATTCCCGAATATCGGATGTAATTTTTACTATAGTTGATAATCAACACATTTTAACAAATCAAATGGCCAGTTTGAAAGTAAATTAAGTTTTAAGTAAAAATTATCACAATTTTTAATATATAAAAGTACTTCTATTTTTAGTTCATCAAGTCACTTAATTTCATAACAAGGAGAAAGACTAATAAACTACTCAGAATGCATGGGAACTAAACTAAGCATGGATTTCATTTAAAGTTAAAAACAATAAATACAAATACTTATCTCGATTTATCCCCAAGCAGACTCCTCGCAGTTCCTTTGACTCTTCCTTCCAGTACAGCAAGACTCACTAAAGACTCAAATTGACACACTTAACACCCAATAACACCAATTAACACCAATTGACACACCCACTTAGAACACAAAAACTGCACACTTATAAGTTGAATTTCGGCCTCTATATATAGAGGTGAGCAAAGGACCAAGAGGTGTGTAAGCATCCCTTCAAAAAGTGTCCAGGTTCAATGTATCTGCGCCATTTGAACTAGCTCGTCGTCGGCGACGAACTACCTCGCTGTCGGTGAGGCTTCTAGAAGATCTTCAAACCTCGCTATCTCGTTGTCGGCGGGCTCGGGCTCGCTGTCAGCGAGACAGTTATAATTCTTTCAGAATTTTCTTCCTCGTATCCTCGCCGTCGGCGGGCTCGATCTCGCCGTCGGCGACTCAGCACAAATTTCATTATTTTCTTCCTTTTTGCTCCAAATTCACTCCTTTTTATGATTTTTGCTTTTATCACCTAAATTCTCCATTCCTGCAATAAAATAAAGAAAATACATTTCTTTAAAGTGCAATTTCATCAAAAAATAGGTATGAATTTCTTAATAAATTTTTCAGTGATCACCTACTCTACATGATGTTATGGATCAATTGGAAAGGTTGAACACCAGGGTAGAGGGACTAGAAGTAAGGAACAAGATAAATGATGATTATCAAGTGCGATGGAGAGAATATGAGATAGCATATCATAACGCACAGATGAGATTTTTCAGGGGAGATACTAGTGCTGTATTTCCTACTTACCCTGAGTATACTCCATACCAGCCTGACAAACCTGATGATGGTAGAGCTTCTGCAAAAGATGATTGGTAGTTTCATTTTTATTTTTCATTGTACTTTCTTATGTATTTGTATTTTGTATTTGTGATGTACCTGAGACTCTCTCTGTTTTGAATTTGTGATGTAATTTGTATTTGGTTATGTTTGTAGCAGACTTTATGTGAATTTTGATGTATGTGATTTGATAGTAGAGTTTGCATGTCTTTGGTTTGTTGGTTTAATCTGTGGTAGTAAAAGTTGGATGTTAATGTAGTGTGCATAGTTTATGTTTTATGTTTTTAAACTTCTTCCCTTATAAATTCTAACCCATATTTGTGTATAGAAATGGTCTTAATTATTTCAGGCCTACTGTTCTACTTTATGAAGAAAATCTTGCTTAAACTCAAAGGTATGAAAAGCCCAACAAATTGAAGTATGAGTTATATGTTTATATCTTTTCTTTCTTCCTATGTTAATTGTATTAATATTCAAAAACTTAAGTTTGGGGGAGGGAAAGAATTAACTATTAATTGTTCTCATTTAAAAGTATTTTCAAAATTATTAACATGATTTCGTGTAATATAACTCAATTTCAAATAACTATATCTTTATTTTATTTAAGTATTTTGTAAAGTTGAATGAAAGTATTTGGTAATGAAAAGTAATTTTGTAGGATAAGATATATGGTATAAAAGAATATGACTATAGTTAACTATTCATAGTAAGAAAAACTATATGTTTAAAATATTAAGAATCTTAAAACTTTATGTGATAGAAAAGGATTGAGACTATATGATGAATCAATATTAAGCTAAAGAAATGCCTATAAGGTAAAGGATTGTTGTACTTTCAAATTTAGGGTGAGAAGGGTGAAGTTCAAAATCATTAAATGGCTATCCAGATACAATAATCCTCACTTGAAAGAAAAAAAAAGGAAGAAAAGAAAAGAAAAGAAAAGAAAAGAAGAAAAGAAAAGAGAAGAAAAGTGAGGAGAAGCTTGAGGAGATGCCTAATAAAAAATTGGCTTCACTTGAATCTACCTAAAGGGAAGAACTTAATTAATTTCCTGAACTTATATATATGGATTAGCATCCTTACTAATAGTGGTCTCAAAAACTTCCTTTCATGTAATCATTTTAAGTGCCTTAATAGGACAATCTACAGTCATTTTTGAAATGAATAGAGGGCTATAACTCTTAGTCTTGATTACTAGATAATCTTACACCTGCAGAATTTACTTCAATTATACAAAGATCTTTATGAAAAGTTTACTATTTTACTTATCTAAATCAAAGTTATGGTATTCTAGGATGAAATTTCATTGTAGTGGATCATTATTTTATGTATTAACTAAAATTACTTGAGGACAAGTAATATTTAAGTTTGGGGGATCTTGATCCACTGAAAATTTGATAGCTTTTACTATCCATTTCATACCTAATTTTGATGATATTGCACTTTAATGAAACGTATTTTTCATGATTTCATACAGGTACAATGATTTTAGGCCTTTAGAGCAAAAGGAAGTGAAAATGAGCAAATTTGGAGCAAAATGGGGTAAAAATACATTTTATTGAACTAGCACTGGACGGCGCTATCACCAGCGTCGGACCACACTATTTTATAGAGAGTTATGACCGATTGGCGGAATAATGTGCCGAATAGCACCCTGCCCTACGCCTGACTACAGTTTATCCCGATTTCAAGCTAGATTCAATGTATTTGGCAGGATTTTGGAGGTTTCTTGAGGAAACTCTTGGGAAATTAGTTATAGCCGAATTTAAACTTCTTTGGAGCCAAATTTATGGAAGGGGGAGAGAGTATAGAATGTAGAGAGAGTAAGGAGTGAATGAACTCCATTTTGTTTAAAAAATCTAGGTTTTGTGTTTTCTCTTCTAAGGAGTGTAAGAGCAGAGGGAAAGTGAGAGATTTCTTCTTCCTTACTTATCTAAAGAGAGAATTGTGTGTTGTTGTGAAGAAAGAAGAGGAGTCAAAGAAATTCCTTGAGATTCTCTTGGGGAAGAGTTTGAGATAAGTTTTCTTTTCTTTATTAAGTTTGTATGACATTATTTTTATATATATAATCCATGTTTTGTCATCTTTTCCTCAAGAATTTTGAGTAGATTTTTTTGTCTTCCTCATTTTCATGTGATGTGTTTATGTTGTGATATGGAAATGATGTATCGATTTATTATGGAGAATTTGTGATGACTTTTCCCTTCGAACTTCATTTACTTTTTAATCCGACCAATTGAATTATTAAAACTTGTTGGGAATCATATGTTCCGAAAGGATTATGAGTTCCACAACAAAAGTGAAGGTCACATTCAATGTCCATGAATGAGAGATTTAGTTCATGGGGATTGAGTGCAAATAAATAAGGAAATATACTTTGATGGGCGTAGAATTGGAGATTTCAGAGTCACGGCTGAAATATTCAATTTGGTCCTAATGTTTGGAAACTAAATCGAGAGTTAGCCTTCAGGGGAAGGGAAGTGGGAGCTCTGGAGTGAGAGCCAGTATCCTCCCAGCCTAATCATGGATTTGGGGACTGAACTTAGGATTATCCAATGTTCTTTATACACCGAGATATGGGTAAAGAATATGAATGCTCCTATTTGGCACAATACATTTGCATCACTGATCTATGTCACATTAATCATCATATTATAATTGGAGAGGAGGAAGACTCTTTATACAACTAAACTTTGTTATAAATTTAGTCTTTTGTTAGTTTAACTTGTTATAAGTTTAGAACATACTTTGGTAGAAAGAGTATTACATCTATTTGTCTTTATTTTAAGAATTTAACTTACTTGCAATTGTGTTGTGATTTGATAAGTGATTTCTGTACTACGCCATAAAATTTAGGCCTCCCTGTGGGATCAATATCTAGGACTCCACTAGAGCCCTTTATTACTCGAGCGATATGTATAATTGTGTTTAATTGTGTGACTCATTGTAAAACTAAATCAATATATATTTATAAATCTGAGTTCATAAATTTTGGTAAATTAAAAAAGTAGCACTAGTATTCCAGTTAAAGTTTGGATGGCTTTTCCATCCTAGTTATAATAATTGGAATATGGGTTATTAGGCTTATTCATAACATTCAAAGTTTCTGGTGAAGTTTGAGAATAAACCATTTGGCCTAATCAATTTTCTTCAATCATGAAAGTTGGCTGAGAAAAATTCATTCTAAATTGGTATATCTTCCTTAAAATTGCAACAACTTGATTTGCTAGCATAGCAGAAGCATCATTTTCATGAATGTTGGCTACCTTTTCTAGGATTTAACCTTTCAGAAGACCTTTGAAAATTATTAGTAGCCATTTCTTTTATTAAAGCATAAGCATCAACAAACTATTTAGACATTAATGAACCACCAGCAGCAGCATCGATAATAGATCTAAGATATCCAACTAATCCATTATAAAATGTCTAAATTATTAACCAATCTGGTATCTAATGATGTGAGCACTTTCTTAAGAGATCTTTAAAACTTTCCCATGCTTCATATATAGATTACCCTTAAACTGACAAAAAGATGTGATATCATTTCTAAGCTTCGCAGTCTTCAATGGTGGAAAATATTTAGCAAGGAATTTTTGTGCTAAATCACCCCAAGTTCTGATAGATCCAGGTGCTAACGAATTTAACCAAATCTTAGCTTTATCCCTCAGTGAAAAAGGAAAAATTCTAAGTCTAATAGCATCATCCAAAACACCATCGTTTTTAAAAGTAGCACAGAATTCTAGAAAATTGGCAAGATGTAAATTAAGATCTTCAGTTGGTGCTCCCCCAAACTGATTATTAGATACCATATGGATAATAGCAGGTTTAACTTCAAATGAATTAGCAGCTACACTAGGGTGTTGAATACTACCATGAAGTTCATCCACTGTAGGGTTAGCATAATATCTTAAAGATCTAAATTCTTGATTTGCAATTTCTTGAATATTTTTATCTTTTTCTAAATTTTTAATTTTTTTGATTTTTCTTATAGTTCTCTCTAATTCAGAATCTTAAGGCACAAGTCCTTCAGAACCTGAACTACAAATACAAAATTAACAAAATAAAATAAAACACACTAACAAAAACAATGAAAAGTAAAAACTGGATTTTTCTTGAATTTCCTTGAAATAAAATTTTAATTAATTTTCCCTGGCAACGGCGCCAAAAACTTGATCCCAGAATATTTATCCTTACGTTTTTTAATTTATATTATCTATTGCTTTGTAACGGAGCCAAAAAATTGACTCCGTCAAATATTTATGCTTACGATTTAGATATAAAATTATACTTTAATTATTTATAATATGGGATACTACGCAACTTTATGTATAATTTATCAAGTAATATAAGACTTTTTGATTAAGCCCCGAGATATCGAACCCACAGGAAATTATCTAAAAATTTAAAGAAATAAGAAAACATAAATTTTGACTTTTTAAAATGATTTTTTAAAGTATGTTTTAAGATATAAAGTTTTTCAAATTTTTTTTTGGTATTTTCTGAATAAAAAGTAAAGCAAACAACTAAAGTTAACACAATAGTATGAAAGCAAATGAGAATAAAATATCTTTTTCCTCTTTCAATGAATCAATAATAATTATGAAATTTCATTGTGGAAGTATCAAAAATGTGTTGTGCCAAATAGAAGAAATTATATTCTTTACCCGTACTTGGTTCTATAAAGAACATTGGTTAATTTGATGATTTAAAATCTTGTAGATGGGTTAGGCAGGAAAGATACTAGCTCTCACTCTAGAGTTCCTTCAATTCCCTCCACTTGGGGGCTAACATCTCATAACAAATTTTTTCACATCAAACCAAATTAGGGGCCTTTAGCCTGTCAGCCTAAAGTCCTCTAATTTTACTGCCCATTATAAACATATTTTCCTATTTTTGCACCCAACATATGGACTACAATTCTCATCCATACAATTGCATGTGATTCTTTCCAATTATTGATTGAGAGAATACCGCAATGGATCTTACATAATTTCCCAATAAATTTTAACATCTTAATTGGCCAAATTAAGAAGTAAATGAAGTGTAAGGTAGTGAATCGTCACAACTTCTTCCAACATTGAAATCCTATACTTCACACAAGTTCCTTCCATAATTTAATTACTTCATCATTTAAAAGGAAAATAATAAAGAAAACTACTCAGAATCTATGGAGAAAACACAATCACAACTTGATTTGAAAGTAGAAATCATAGTGAAAACACAACAAGTTTTACTTAAAAACCAAATGTAAAACAAAGATAAACACTTATCTGAAAATCCTCTCCACAAGACTCTTGAAGTTCCTTTGAAATTTTGCTTTCCCCTTACAAGACACAATAGAGTTTGGCACCCAACTCTGATGACTCTAAATCTCTCTTCTACTCTTAATATAAACTAGATACAATTGATAATAAATGTGGTGAGTGGAAATGTGTACTCTCAATAACTCTCTAACATAAAATTGACTCTTAATACTAATCACACCCTCCAACAACAACCATTTTTATGATCTTCAAGTCTTCTTTTTACAATTTTCCAAAAGGTTCCTTGGTGTCTCTTTAAAATATGTCCAGATTCAATGTATCCACCAAGAATGCATCCATCTGTTCAAATTTTAAATGAGTTTTGGCGCTGATGGGAAGTAAGTGAAGTTTAAACCAAATGATGCTTCAAAAACCCCTTCAAATTTTGTGCCAAAATCAAATAAATTCGTCGCTTTAACTATGGCGCCTATGCGCCAACCATCGGGCGCTTAGGCGTCGAAGGCCAATTTTGCACATCATTCAATTTTTGCTCCAAATTTGATCCTTTTTTGCTTCTTTCATCATAGTCACTCATTTTAATCATACCTACAACAAAAACACAAAAATAGTTTTCATTAAAGTGCAATATCATCAAAAATAGGTATAAAAATGTGCTTAAAAACACTATATATTTTAGGTATATCACACGCCCCAGAGTTTCAGTTACATTTCAAAGGATGAATGAAGACAAAGTACCATACAGTTACCAGCCTGACTTGAACTTGGAGGGGCTTCATCCACTTGAGTTATGAGGCAATTGTACCTCTAAGTATACGTGAGGGGACTTCTATTCTGTAGCATAGCTTAGGAGATTAGTTCGATCACAAGGTGACATCAAGAGAGAGATGGATGGCTTGTCCCTTTTTGTACCAGGTCGGGGGCTGGAAAGCCTTTAGTAGATTACAATTTCTATTGAGATGAATTTGTGACTTTGTTTTGATGATTTCAGTCTACGATCAGTTGTACAATGTTTTGAAAGCAGAATCAACAAAGTTCATTTTGGATTTCAGCATGTGTTCTCGAATTGCAGTGTTTCTGTGATCAATGAAAAGTCGTAGAACCATACATTAGTCCCAAATTGTAACGAACAAAGAAAGAAACAAAAATATATCTTTGTACAAAAAATGAAATAAAATAAAATAATGATAATAATAATATAATAATCATGAATTAAAATGAAATTTACAAAGTCAAGAAAATCTAAAACAAATGAAAGAAAATAAAATCAAGACAACAAGCTTCCTAAAGAAATGAAAGAAAATAATGAAAAAGATAAATGAAATTCATGCTAAAAAAGTGAAATTTAAAATTTCGTACTCACTAAATTCAAATCTCCACAAATTCTAAACCTTCCAAATCTTCACAAATCTTCACAAATTTCATAAAATTTTTCACTCTCTACATAAGTTCCATAAATTGTGCCACAAATTTTCATGAATTACTCGAATTCCTTCAAGCTAAGTTATAGGATCAGTACCTAAATAATGATTCCCCTCGATCAGCGCTTAAATTGGATGTGAGTCCCTGAGCTTTCTTTCTTAATCTGATCTTTTCATCACCTCCTGGGTTGGATGTGTGAGTCCTACAGCTTTCCTCCCTAATGTAGTAAAATTTCCACCAAAGTTTCCACATCCTTTTCGAGAAGTTTTCCATCTCCCCGATGTTCTTGGATCAGTACCTAAATTTTGATTCCCCTCAATTAGCTCTCAAGTTGGATGTGAGTCCCTAAGCTTTCTTTTTTAATCCAAACTTTCTATCACCTATTGGGTTGGATGTGAGTCCCTGAGTATTCCTCCTCAATATAGTAAAATTTCCACCAAAGTTTATGCATCCTTTCCGAGAAGTTTTCAATCTCCCCAAAGTTTTGGGATTAGTACCTAAATTTTGATCTCCCTTAATCAGCTCTTAAGTTGGTCATGAGTCCCTGTGCTTTCCATCTTAATCTGATCTTTTCGTCACCCCTTGGGTTGGTTGTAAGTCCTTGAGCTTTCCTTCCTAATGTGACACTCTGCTACCTCTTGAGTTGGATGTGAATCCTTAAGGTTTCCTTCTTGATGTAGTGAAATTTTTGCCAAGTTTCCTCATCTTTTCCGAGAATTTTTCCCATCTCCATGAAATTCTAGGATTAGTATCGAAATTCTGATTCCCCTCGATCAGTACTTAAGTTGGATGTGAGTCCCTGTGCTTTCCTTCTTAATCTGATATTTTTGTCACCACTTGGGTTAGATGTGAGTCCCTGCGCTTTTCTTTCTAATGTGACACTCTACTACCTCTTGAGTTGGATGTGAGTCCCTGAGCTTTCCTTCTCGATTCCGTTATACTTTCTGAGAAAATTTTCCATCTCCATGAAAATTTGGGATCAATACCTAAATTCTGATTCCCTTCCTTTCGACATTGCTATTGAAATTCTTATTTTCATTCCAGGATTGGTACCTAAATTTTAATTCCAACTTTTGGGACCAGTACATAAATTCTGGCTCCCTTCTTCACCACTTAGGGTTGGATGTGAGTCCGTGCTTTTCTCCCTGATGTGGAATTTTCCTCACCTTCCAAAATTTAAAATTTCGTAAAGTCACAAAATTTAAGTTAAACTTCAAAATTAAATTGAAATAAAATCAAAATTGAGTTACTAAGTGTCCCTTTCTATGAATCATCAGTGATAGCACTTTTATGTCAAGTTTGGTGGCTTGAATTCACAACTACAATTCGAAGTTACACTTGCTTTTCCCCAGCATAAACAAGTTCTCACTCAACGTTCCATTCTGCTCTAGTATGTTGGCTCAGATAGTTGTGTTGGTTTTGTTGATCTCTTCGGTCAACACCAATATGCGCGGTGTGCTTGTCCACCACACCACCTCTATTGGGGGTCCATTTGTTAACCTCATTTTTTGTGAGGTCTAGTTTTTTCTTTGGAAGCCTAAAATCTACCGATAGGACTTTCCTGTTGACTATCGTAGAGGACTAGTGATGGAACTCTACCCCATTAGAAATTCTAAACACTTCTTTACTCTTCTTGGAGTTCCATATTTTTGATACTAACCTCTAGCACTTAGTAGGTTGGGGCTAAATGTGAGGGAGCTCAAGAAGTGAATCCCCTAGTATTACTTGACCTTAGGGTTAACCCTAGGTGGTGTGGCTTTGGTCAGTCCTACACAGACACACAACCCCATACTCTCACTGACAACCGAAATCCTGAACCAATCATATTGAACTTGATTCCCCATTCTTTTGGAAACTCATCTGGGTGGTCCCCCAGCCCTTAGCCCTAGGCCAGGGTTTAGCTAGGACCAACACATAGAGAATCTAAAATGGGACTTTCCTTAGTCCATGGCTCAAATAGAGTGACCTCGTGATTAATAATCTCAATTCATTCCAATTTTACCAAACACTCAAATTTGACCTCTTAGCCCCAAACTTTTACCAAATTACCAAATTGCCCATGAAACCCTAAGTTTTTCAAAATTGCCTAAAATTTCTCAAATTCTCAAATTCTCTTCAAAAATCATTCCAAATCACTTAAATTACCTAAAACACCTCAGAATTTCTAAATAACCCCCCCCAAATTAGCCAAAATTACCAAATGCCCTTCATACCCCAAAAATTCCAAAATTTATCAAAATCTCCAAAAACACTCCAAATGTTCCCAAAATCAATTCAAACTGCTCCATTGAGCCCAATTTGACCAAATTGACCCATTTTGACCAAAATCTCTAAATTTCCCCTGAAGACCCAAAACCACTAAATTACCCTAAATTTCCACCAATTTGATTACAAACCTCCCCAAATTCAAACCCAAATCAAAATTCATCATGTCAAATCCTAAATTAAACCAAATTCGAGCCAAATTGAGCCAATTTCAAAACTAAATTTCAAGCCCAATTTAAATTCCCAATTTTGCCCAAATTCGCAAATCCCACCAAATTGAATCCCATGATCAACCCAATTTCTCCATATTTGAATTCTAAACTTTTCGTAACACTCCTTTTAGACCAAATGGAACCTTCACATGACCCAAATTCAAGCTCAAACCTCACCCAAATCCAACCTATGCCAAAACCCCCAATTAAACCTAAGACCCAAATGTCAACAAATTGAACATCATAACTCTGCTATTTCCACCCAATTCATACCTAAAAATCTTCATCACAATCTCTTGGACAAATTTGAACCATCAATTGAACTGATCCATGAAAAGAATACATGTTTTTATGCCTTAATTTTCTCAAATTTTTAAGGATATTATGCTTTAATGAAAGGTATTTTTGTGTTTTTGGATGTAGGTGATGCAAAAATGTTCAAAAAGGAAAAAAAGATGAAAAAGGATGAAAAAGGAGCAAAAAGGAGCAAAAATGGTGCTAAAATGCAAAATTGCCAAAATATTGAGCCTGGCGCCTAGGTGCCAGAATCCGGTGCCTAAGCGCCAGCTCGAAACTAAATCTATGACGCTTTTTGTAACTACTTTGGACGGTTATTTTGAGGGTTTGAGCGGTTATTAGACCATCTAGAAGATTGACAGTTATTCCTGGAATATAGGACATGTGATACATTGTATTTAGACGCTTGGAAACGGTTTGGATCGCGAAGAGGTGCGATCCAAAGTGAAGAGATGCGAAGAACTGGACACGGAGTCAGGCGCCTAAGTGACAGATGCCGGCGCCTATGCGCCAGACACACTTTCTAGAAGATTCATTGACCTTGGACACATTTTGAAGAGGTGCCTTAGGCAACCCTTGAAGCCTACAAATAGGAGGCTATTTCAACAGAGAAAAAAGCTCAAAATTAGAGAGAGCCCCAAAACCAAAGAGGTTCCTAATTAGAGAGAAATTTTAAGGGCCACACTTTTAGTTTACTTTCCTTCATAATTTAGAGAGTTTATTTTATTTAGAGTTTGTATTGAGAGTTTGGAAGAGTTGGTGCTTTTGAAGTCTATTTCGCTTTGGAGTCAGTAGGAATCAAAGGTTCAGTTGGAGAAACACTTGAGATAAGTATTTGTAATTTTATTCAAAGTTTTATTTATATGTTTTGTTATTTAGATTCAATGTGTTCTGAGTAGTTACTTTACTTTCTCCTTTTAATTATGAAAAGATAAATAAGATAATCTAAAATTCGTTGGAGAATTAGAAACTAAAATATGTTTTAAATATTGTGATGATATTAATACCGGTTCTTAATTTACTATTTAAATTGGCCTTTTAAATTGTTAAAATTTGTTGAAGAGTTTTAAGACCTAAAAGGAGATGAATTCTTAACTAGTAGATATCACATGAATCCTTGGGTAGTCGAAGGCCTTGTGCGGGTTATTCAAGGTGAAGTGAAAATAAATAGGAGAACATTATTCAATGGGTGTAGAATTAATAAGTTTTTAGAGTGACAGACTAAATTCTTGTAATTTGGTTTATAGAGTGGGAACGGGTCACTAGTAGGGCCGACCATAGCCACCCTTGGACATCTAGTAGTGTGAGCCTAGATTAACCCATTCTACTAACAATACATCCAGACCTGATCTATAGATTAGCCAATGTTCTTTATACTATTGAGCGAAGGTAAGGAATAGGAATGATTCTATTTGGCACAATACCATTAATTTATATTCTCCACGGATATTATATTATCTAAAAAGTCCTGGATTAATTGAAAGGAAGAAAGTTGTTTGCTTAGTATTATTTACATCACTCATTTATTTTAATATTTCTTTAATTCTGCATTTAGTAAATTAAATTTAAAACTTTAAAAGAAATACATAGAAATAAAAATTAAAAATATTTAAAAATCTATAAACCTCCTCGTGGGATCGATACTGGGGTCTTTATTTAAAGCCCTATATTACTTGAAACAATATGTATACTTACATAGTACCTCTAGTGTGTAAAATATTTTCCATAAAATTATATTATCTACACTAGCCGCTATAATTATTTGGGTCAAAGTATTGACTATAACATATTTTTGAAAGCATAAATTACTGCAATGTTCGCGGTTCAAGGTCAAGTTTTTGACGCCGTTGCCGGGGAGGCAAATTTTTAGATTTTTAATATTTATTTTATTTTATTTATTTCTTTTATTATCAAAATACAAAAAAAATAAAAAATATATATATAATACAAAAATATTTATAAAAACAATAATAAAAAAGAAGAACAAATTTTATTTCTTTCTATTTAACTTTTTATTTACTTTTATGCATAGTTCTGGATTTGAAGGATTATTACCTTTAGACTCTGAATTAGAAAGAACTGTAAGAAGAATTAAAAAAGGAAAACAAATTCAAAAATATCAAGAAATGGCTAATTTACATAACAATTCACAAAATCCAATTGAAATTAATGAACAAAATGTTTACAAACTATTAAGGGATTATGCTAACCCTACAGTTGATGAACTTCATAAGAGTATTCAAATACCTGCTGTGGATGCTAATTCTTTTGAGCTTAAACCATCTATTATTCAAATAGTTTAAAATAATCTATTTGGAAGAACACCAAATGAGGATCCAAATTTACACCTTGCTAGTTTTTTAGAACTTTATGCTACCTTTAAATATAACAATGTTTCTGATGATGCTATTAAACTTAGACTCTTTAGTTTCTCTTTAAGAGATAAAGCAAATATGTGGTTGAACTAATTAGCAACATGTTCTATTAAAACATGGGCTGAAATGGCACAAAAATTTCTTGCTAAATACTTTCCTCCTTCTAAAACTGCTAAATTAAGAAATGACATTACTTCATTTAGTCAATTTGACGGGGAGACAATTTATGAAACTTGGGAAAGATTTAAAGAACTATTAAGAAAGTGTCCTCATCATGCTTTACCTGATTGGTTAATTATTCAAACATTTTATAACGGACTTATTGGATCACTAAAATCAATTATTGATGCTGCTGCTGGAGGTTCTTTAATTGATAAATCATTTGGAGAAGCTTATGCTTTAATTGAAGAAATGGCTAACAATAAATTTCAATGGCCTTCTGAAAGGATTAATCCTAAAAGAATGGCAAGTATTCATGATAACGAAGCCTTTTCTATCTTAGCTTCACAAGTAGCGGCAATGTCTAAGAAATTAGATAATTTTACTATCAATGTATCACATAACAATTCTATTAATATTGAAGATTCTCAAACTATTGAAACTTTACGCTATTGCTAGTAAAAATAACCCTTATTCAAATTATTATAATCCTGGATGGAAAAATCACCCTAATTTTAACTGGAATAATTCACAACAACAGTGGGGTAATAATCAATCTCATCCAACTGAAAATTGGAAAAATCAAGTAAATTCAAACTATAAACCTTCTGGATTTAATAATCAACAAAAGAAGTTATCTATAGAAGAATTAATTTTACAAAAGAGTAATCAATTACAAAATAAAAATATTGTTATTCGTAATATTGAGAATCAAATGAGACAAATCACTAATTTAATTAATTATAGACCTCCAGGAACACTTCCTAGTAAGGTTGAAATCAATCCAAAAGAAACTGGAAAAGAACATGAACATGTTAAAGCTGTACAACTTAGAAGTGGACAGGAATTAAAAGAATGAATTCAGAATGAAATTGAAAATGAGATTGAGGTTGAAGAGATTGAAAAACCTAAAGAAACTCCTTCTCCTAAAAAAAAGATCGACTGTTATTCCTATTAATGTGGAAGTTCAAAAACCACCACCACCTTTTCCTCAAAGACTAAAATAACAGAAGCTTTCTCATCAATTTTCTAAGTTCTTTGAAATTTTTAAGAAACTTACCATTAACATACCTTTTGCTGAAGCTTTGGAACAGATGCCAACTTATGTAAAATTTATGATGGATATTTTAAGTAAGAAACGAAAATTTGAAGCTTTTGAAACTGTTGCATTAAGTGAAGAATGTAGTGCAATAATTCAAAAGAAATTACCTCAGAAACTTAAAGATCCTCGAAGTTTCACTATACCTTGTACTATCGGAGAAAAATTTTGTGGAAAAGCTTTATGTGATTCAGGAGCAAGTATTAATCTCATGCCATTTTCTATTTTTCGATGGTTGAATTTAGGAGAGATTACTCCCACCACTGTAACCCTTCAGTTAGTTGATAGATCTATCACTTACCCTAAAGGAGTTATAAAGGATGTTCTTGTTAAAGTGGATAAATTTATTTTCCCTGGATTTCATTGTGCTTGATATGGAAGAAGATAAAGAAATACCTATTATTTTAGGGAGACCTTTCTAGATATCAGACGGGCTATGATTAATGTGCAAAAAGAAAAATTAACTATGAGAGTTAATGATCAAGAGATTAAATTCAATGTCCTTAAATCAATGAAGTACCCTCACAAAGAAAAATGATATTGAATGGATATTATTGATTATATACTTGAAAAACATTATCAAGAAAAATGTAAAGTCATTTCTGAAGAAAAATTTGAATTATTAACTGACGAAAATGAAGAACTAAAAGAAGAAGAATTATTTAAAGAAACTCATTATATTAAAGATAACTGGAAAATTTTAGACATAACTCAAAATGATATACTTTTACCCTCGATTAAAAAAGCCCCTGAACTGGAATTAAAAATGTTACGTGCACATTTAAAGTATGTTTTTCTTAGAAATTCATTAACTTTACTTATTATTATTTCTTCTAAACTAAGCTTAGATCAAGAAGAAAATTAATAGGAGTGTTAAAGAATTATAAGAAAGCTTTTAGTTGACTATTGTCGATATAAGAGGAATAAGCCCTTCCATCTCGCATGCATAGGATTTTAATGGAAGAAGATTTTAAACCTACTATTGAACCTCAAAGAAGATTAAATCCTATTATGAAAGAGGTTGTTAAAAAATAAATTTTAAAATGGTTAGATGCTGGAATTATTTACCCTATTTCGGATAGTCAATGGGTGAGTCCTATTCATTGTGTTCGAAGAAAGGAGGAGTAAGCTCATCATTGTCAATGATAAAAATGAACTAATTCCTACAAGACAAGTTACTGGATGGCGAATTTGCATTGATTATTGAAAATTAAATAACTCCACTAGAAAGGATCATTTTCCTTTACCTTTCTTGGATCAAATGCTTGATAAATTAGATGAACACTCATATTCCTATTTTCTAGATGCATATTCTGGTTATCATCAATTACATGTCGCTCCTTAGGACCAAGAGAAAACAACATTTACAAGTCCTTATGAAACATTTGCGTTTAGAAGAATGCCTTTCGGTTTATGTAATGCACCTGCAACTTTTCAAAAATGTATGATGTCAATATTTTGTGATTTGATTGACAAAGGAATTGAAATATTTATGGACGATTTTTTAGTTTTTGGAACTTCTTTTGAGTCTTGTTTAGAAAATATTTCCAAATTTCTGAAAAGATGTAAAGAAACAAACTTAGTTCTTAACTGGAAAAAATGTCAATTTATGGTCACATATGGCATTGTACTTGGTCATAAAATTTCACAAAAAGGGATAGAAGTTGATCAAGCAAAAGTGAACATTATTTGCTGAACTGCAACCACCTACTACTCTTACTGATTTGAGAAGTTTTCTGAGACATGCTGGATTTTATAGAAGATATATAAAGGATTTTTCTAAAATTGCTAAACCTCTTCGTCATTTATTGGAAAAAGAGCTAAATTTGAATTTAATGAAGATCGTGTTAATGCTTTCAATATTTTAAAAGAAAAATTAATAATCGCACCTATAATTATTGCACCTAATTGGAATAAACCTTTTGAATTAATGTACGATACAAGTGATTTTGCAATTGGAGCTGTATTGGGACAAAAATATGAGAAAATTTTCAAAGTTCTATATTATGCTAGTAAAACTCTTACTGAAACTCAAAGAAATTACACTACTACTGAGAAAGAGCTTTTA
This sequence comes from Papilionanthe hookeriana x Papilionanthe teres, assembly GCA_022702705.1. Classification (NCBI taxonomy): domain Eukaryota; kingdom Viridiplantae; phylum Streptophyta; class Magnoliopsida; order Asparagales; family Orchidaceae; genus Papilionanthe; species Papilionanthe hookeriana x Papilionanthe teres. Next base: position 171,820,856 of record CM040424.1, read on the forward strand.
GCTATAGTCTATGCCTTCGATAAATTTAGACCTTATCTTCTTGGTACCAAATGCATAGTTCATACTGATCATTCCGCTATTAAATATTTAATGTCAAAGAAAGATGCTAAACCTAGACTGATAAGATGGGTTTTACTTCTACAAGAATTTGATTTTTAAATAGTGGATAGAATAGGAACTGATAACCAAATTGCTGATCATTCATCTAGAATTAAGAATGATATTTTTATTGAAGAAAATATAAATGAGAAATTTCCTGATGAACAGTTATATGTTATTCAAGAATGCCAAACACCTTGGTATGCGGATATAGTTAACTATTTAGTTAGCAATATTCTACCTTATGATTGAATAACAAATATATTAAGAAATTTAAAGATGATGTTAAATCTTATATTTGGGAAGATCCTCATTTATTTAAATTGAGAAGAGATTATGTAATTCGAAGATGTTTACCTTATGAAGAAACTTTTGCTACTATTAAAAAATGTCATGATTCCGAATTTGGAGGACACTTTGGAGTAAATAAAACTGCATTTAAAATTTTAAATTCAGAGTTTTATTAGCCTACCTTGTTCAAAGATGTGAGACATTATGTTAAAACATGTGATCAATGTCAAAGGATGGGAAATATATCTAGGAAAGATGAAATGCCTTTAAACTATATATTAGAAGTTGAAATTTTTGATATATGGGGTTTAGACTTTATGGGACCATTTGTAACATCATCTGGAAAGATTTATATTTTATTAGTAGTTGATTATGTTTCAAAGTGGATTGAAGTTGTAGCTTTACCTAACTGTGATTCCAAAAGTGTTTCGAAATTTTTAAAGAAAATAATTTTTTCAAGATTTGGAATTCCTAAGGTAATTATCACAGATGGTGGAAGTCATTTCAGAAATATAAGAATTCAATTATTACTGGAAAAATTTAGAATCAAACACAGAATTGCAACTGCTTATCACCCACAAACAAGTGGAATGGCTGAAGTATCAAAAAGAGAAATTAAAAGAATTTTAGAGAAGACTGTTAATCCTAAAATAACTAATTGGGTTGATAGACTTAATTTTGCATTATGAGCTTATAGAACAACTTATAAGACACCAATCAGAATATCACCTTACCGGTTAGTTTATGGTAAACATTGTCACTTACCTATTGAACTTGAACATAAAGCTTATTGGGAGATAAAGGAGTTTAATTTTGATTTGAATACTGCAGGAGAAAAATGATTATTACAATTAAATGAGATGTATGAAATAAGAAATGAGTCATATGAAAATGCAAAGATTTATAAAGAGAAAATGAAGATATTGCATGATAAAAAGATTTCAGGAAAAATATTCAAGCCTGGACAAGAAGTATTATTATTTAATACTCGTTTAAGACTTTTTCCTGGAAAATTAAGATCTAAATGGATGGGACCATATATAATTGAGAAAGTATACCATTATGGAGCTGTGGATATTAAAGACCCCAAAACGGGAAAAATATTTAAAGTTAACGGATTAAGACTGAAGCCTTATTTGGGAGAAATAAAAATGATTTATAAAGATGCTTACGAGTTGAGTCTACCTGATTAAAGACTTAATTAGGTCGGGCTGACGACGTTAAGCCAAGTGCTTTGTGGGAGGTAACCCATAATTATTTTATGTGTTTTTACATTTTTAATGCAAGATTATGCCTCGGTCTTGACGAATTTTATATAACTTTAGAAAATTGGATGCTAACAAGTCTTTATTGACTTATGCTAAAGATTATCTCGAAGTATATAAAGTTTGGACTTTGGATCACTCCATTTTATATGTGAGTAAAAAGGAAATCAAGTTAACCTTCATTATGACTATTTTAATTATCGAGTTTATATTGATCTTACCATTCTAATTTACCTATTTTTTAGATCAAAACTTTGAAATTTGACGTTAGGCGAAACAGAGTCGAACATGGTTCCGGCACCTAGGCGCCTAAGCGCCACAGTTACTGGGTCGTGTAAAAACAGAAAATTTTTCAGTTTTTCACACGATTTTCTCCTATAAACTACCCCATCTTTGTCCCCAATCTCTAGGAAACCATAGATACGACCTTTAGACTTCATACTTGAGAAGATAAGAGAAGATTTTGAAGAAATGGAGAGAAGAAATCATGGAGAAGAGGCTAGAGATAAGTGTTCTAAGGATCCTCAACCTTACTTCAATGGTTTCATTGCTGTTAGTTTGGAGAAGTTTTCAAGTCGCTTAGATAAGTTTGAAGCGGAATTCAAAAGCAATGGAGATCGCCTCCATGAGATGTATCATCAAATTAAACATCTAGAATGGCAGGCAAAGCTTCAATTTGATCATCTAGCGGCCTATCAGGATGCTCAAGTGGAGATGTATGCGAAGAACAAATGGATCGACGAGAAAATGGCTACGGATTTTCCAAGGGTGTTAGTGTTCTTCCCAAGTAGGCCGAGTAATCTTCATTGCGACGAGAATGGAAATTTCAAATTTGAAGATTAGATAGTAAATGTGGTTAGATCTAGACTCTCTAGTTTGTCGTTGTATCGATTTAGTAAATTGATTGTGTTGTTTGTGTATTTGTTTTATTGTTCAATGTGTGTTGTATTTGCTTTGAAATTGTGTTGTTTTATTGTTTGTTAGGACTTGAATCTTATTAATGTACTTATCTGAAATGTATTGAGCCCGAAATTGAAGATTATGAATGGAATTAGAAGAGTTTGACTTAAACTTGTGTTTAATTGATGGATTTAATTTTTAATTTTAAATTTTTTGGAAAATATTTTGGAAGTTGGAAACCGAAGCAATACTCTCATATGAGTAATTAGAAGTTGAATTTGTGAGTTTTGGTGGAAAATAAAATTTTTAAAGTGATTTTTGTGAAAGGCGAGTCTGGCGCCCAGGAGCCAGATGTCGGCGCCTAGGCGCCGGTTCGGCCTGCTACCCTAAAATCGGGATTTAAACCCCCAAAAGCCATGGACGACGCCTAAGCTTCATCCTCATCCTCATTTTCACGAAAATACACCCCCTAGATCCATCTTGAGGTCAAAACGTTACTTATTTGAGCCCGAAATAACTCGATTTCTTCATCTTAAGGTCAAATCTACCTTCTAATCCATTTATTTTTATTTATACCATGGATTTTCCTATTTTTGCTAAAAACTAAAATTTTGGAGAGAATTTTTTATTTTTAGAAATTTTTCCATGGATTATTAAACTCATTTTAAGTTTCTTAAGCTTAAAAGAGTTTAAATCTTTGATTCCTTAATTTATTTGTGTTTTCTTTCACGTCTAGATGACACCTAAATCTAAGCGAGGAAAAGGATGGGAAATTTCGACAGCAGCAAGTTCACTACTGCGGCAGCGCACTTTCGTTATCACGAATTTGTGACATCAAGGAAATTTATCTCAGAGCGCAGTTTTTACAATCCTGGAGAGATGATCGTGAAAACGATCGTTGCACACAACTGGCAGCGATTCTATTATTTCACTGTCGTTGTTGTTATTCCTATTGTACGAGAGTTTTATGCCAACTTTACGGATGCAGAAGACTACGAAGTCTTCGTTAGAGGTGTCGGAGTGGGATTCACTTTAGAACAGATCAATATTTTCTACGGCCTACCACCTACCGTCGAGTGCTGCTATTCTGGTCTATCTCCATCTGAAGGAGATCTAGAGATGATTATTACATATCTGTCTGACGGCACTGGAGCTTGGAAGATCTAGAACAACAAACGGGTAAACTTTAAATCTTCTAAGCTAAATGGTATTTCAAAGGCCTGACACTATTTTATTTTTGCTAGACTACTTCCTTCCAACCACCTGAGTGAAGTTACTAGAGATTGAGCTATCCTGAACTACTACATTCAGGAGAGGAAGCCGATAGATGTTGGCAGCATTTTCTATGATTCTGTGGAATCGATTGCACGATCCAACACTTCTGTGGGATTAGGATTCCCATCCTTGATATACTCTTTATGCATGAGCAATGGAGTTATTGTCGATATTTCGCAGGAGAAGTTGAAGACTACAAAGCCTATCAGGCAGGAGAGTGTTAGTATTTATGATCGTCTTCGCGGAAGAGATCTACCGCTCCTTCTACTTCGTACCTACTCCGGTGTAGCTTCTACTTCTACTACTGAGCCACCATCCAGTTTCTGGGAATCCGTGCATGATCAATTTCTAGGGCAGCAGAACGAGTTATTTCTAACTCACTGTAGAGTAGATACTATAGACAAGAAGATTGATCATCTATCTGAATATACCCAATGGAAAATTGATTATGATGTTGAGTATTCAGAGTCTTTAGTTAGATTCTTGAAGGGTGAGCATGATGTTCAGTTCCCTACCTGTCCTAGATTTTCATCGTATGTTGATCTAAAGGATGTGGAATTTTCTTTGGTGATGACAATGACGAGGCTACAGATAGTGATTAGTAGTTTGATTTACCTCTGGAGATGAGTTGATTCTGTTTTTAGTTTATTTCTTGTTTGTTAGTACTGATTAGTTTGTTGTTAGTTTGTGTTGATTTGTTTAAGTCACTTTGTGTGGATTTTTCTGATGATTGTAGTACTATTTAGTTAATTATGTTGTTTTTTTTCTGTTATTGTGATTAATGTAGTCGTTTAATTTAGCTAATGATATAAAAATTGAGCCTGCTTACTTTTATATATGCTTCATTATTTCAGAAATATTTATAAAAAGCATGTGTAGAAGTAAATTTTTCTTTGTAGACTATTTTTACATACTTATAAAAATTCCTTTATAAAATTATTTTCTTTCTCTCATACTTTAAAATTTTTCATAATATACCAAAACTTAAGTTTGGGGGAAGGGAAAATACATGCAAATTTAAATTTTATTTGTCCTTAAAGTGCTAATATTTTCTAAAAAATATTAACATAACATAAGGAATGAAAATCTATTTAAGATCACTTAAATTTTTGAAATTATAAATAATTTAGTAGACTAAAGAAAAATTTTAATAACTTTGATTGATTTTAATAATATAATTATTCAACTTAAAGAAGAGTAAGATTAAGAATTTTTTCTATTCACGATAGAGATAATTGAATTTTAGAAGTATTAAGAAATCAAGAATTATAACTTGAAAAAGAAAAGATTGGAAGTCTTTTTGAAAACAATTCATGTTATAGTAATTAAGTGAAGATGTATAAGTTTATAAATATAAGTTAAGGATAGTGAAGTTCAAAATCATTAACAGACAGGCTATCCAGATACAGTAATCCTCACTGTGAAAAAAAATAAATAAATAAAAAAAGTAAAAAAATTAAAAAAAAAGAGGAGAAACTTGAGGAGATGCCTAATAACAAATTGGCTTCACTTGAATTATCTTATAAGAAGAAAACTAATTAGATATTTTACTTAATTTTTATGCATGCATCTTTATTAGAAAAGATTTTCATGAAGATCTTTTTCTTGTAAATAATTTATGTGATCTTAAAATAATAAACTACAATTATTTTCAAAATGAATGAAAAATTTTTGAAGTCTTACAATTTGGTAGTTAAATATTCTTTAAATTCTTAAAATTAAACTTAGTGAATGAAATTTGGTTAAGGATTTACTAAAGTCTTTATAAAATCAAAAATTGCAAGGAATCTTAAATATTTACCTTTATTCCAAATGTTATACATTTTATATTGTAAAAAGGGTTACTTGAGGACAAGTAATGTTTAAGTTTGGGGGATTTTGATCCATGAAAAAAACAATTGTTTTTATGCCTTGATTTTCTCAAATTTTTAAGGATATTATGCTTTAATGAAAGGTATTTTTTTGTTTTTGGATGTAGGTGATGCAAAAATGTTCAAAAAGGAAAAAAAAATGAAAAAGGATGAAAAAGGAGCAAAAAGGAGCAAAAATGGAGCCAAAAGGTAAAATTGCCAAAATATTGAGCCTGGCGCCTAGGCACCAGAATCTGACGCCTAAGCGCCAGCTCGATACCAAATCTGTGACGGTTTTTGTAACTACTTTGGATGGTTATTTTGACTGTTTGAGCGGTTATTGGACCATCTAGAAGATTGGCAGTTATTCCTGGATTATAAGACATGTGATACATTGTATTTAGACGCTTGGAAACAGTTTGGATCGCGAAGAGGTGCGATCCAAAGTGAAGAGGTGCGAAGAACTGGACGAGGAGTTCGGCGCCTAGGTGCCAGACACACTTTCTAGAAGATTCATTAAATTTGGACACATTTTGAAGAGGTGCCTTAGGTAACCCTTGAAGCCTATAAATACGAGGCTATTTCAACAGAGAAAAACGCCCAAAATTAGAGAGAGCTCCAAAAGCAAAGAGGTTCCTAATTAGAGAGAAATTTTAAAGGCCACACTTTTAGTTTACTTTCCTTCATAAATTAGTGATTTTATTTTATTTAGAGTTTGTATTGAGAGTTTGGAAGAGTTGGTGCTTTTGAAGTCTATTTCGCTTTGGAGTCAGTAGGAATCAGAGGTTCAGTTGGAGAAACACTTGAGATAAGTATTTGTAATTTTATTCAAAGTTTTATTTATATGTTTTGTTATTTAGATTCAACGTGGTGTGAGTAGTTACTTTACTATCTCCTTTCAATTATGAAAAGATAAATAAGATAATCTAAAATTCGTTGGAGAATTAGAAACTAAAACAAGTTTTAAATATTGTGATGATATTAATACCGGTTCTTAATTTACTATTTAAATTGGTCATTTAAATTGTTAAAATCTATTGAAGAGTTTTGAGACCAAGAAGGAGATGAATTCCTAACTAGTAGATATCACATGAATCCTTGGGTAGTCGAAGGCCTTGTGCGGGTTATTCAAGGTGAAGTGCAAATAAATAGGAAAATATTATTCAATGGGCGTAGAATTAATAAGTTTGTAGAGTGACAGACTAAATTCATGTAAATTGGTTTATAGAGAGGGAACAGGTCACTAGTAGGGCCGACCATAGCCACCCTTGGACATCTAGTAGTATGAGCCTTGATTAACCCATTCTACTAACAATACATCCAAACCTCATCTATAGATTAGCCAATGTTCTTTATACTATCGAGCAAAGGTAAAGAATAGGAATGCTTCTATTTGGCACAATACCATTAATTTATATTCTCCACGAATATTATATTATCTAAAAAGTCTTGGATTAATTGAAAGGAAGAAAGTTGTTTGCTTAGTATTATTTACATCACTCGTTTATTTTATTATTTCTTTAATTCTGCATTTAGTAAATTAAATTTAAAACTTTAAAAGAAATACAAAAAAATGAAAATTAAAAATATTTAAAAATCTATAAACCTCTTCGTGGGATCGATACTGGGGTCTTTATTTAAAGCCCTATATTACTTGAAACGATACGTATACTTCCGTAGTACCTCTAGTGTGTAAAATATTTTCCATAAAATTATATTTATATACACTAGCCGCTATTATTATTTGGGTTAAAGTATTGACTATAACATAATTTTGAAAGCATAAATTATTGTGTTGTTCGCGGATCGTGGTCATGAACCAAATCCAAACTCAAGCCTAACCCAAACCCAAGTCTAACACAAATGCTCTAAAATTGAATATGAGCCAAATTCCACTAAATTGAGCATCCCATTCAATTCAAAATCATCCAATTCCTTTTCAAAACTTTTCATGACAATCATCCACATCAAATTGATTAATCAATTGACCCAAGTATTATGCCAAACCTAACCTAGACCCAAGTTCAAACCAAAAGCACAATTTTGAACCCAAACCCAAAATTTAACCAAACCCATTCAAATTGACCAAGCCCTGGTCAACACAGCAAACATTTGAGCCTTAAGAACCAAGCTGGATCCACCTAGACCAACCTAGTTGAGTCATGGACCAAGGGTCCCTTGATTTAGGGTTTTCTTCCCATAAGTGATTAAGTCAACAGAAACTTTGCCACCAACTATCAAACCTCCAAACTAATCACCATTAAGAACTTCCATGGCTCCCTTGACCACCCTAGCCACCAGCCCTGGCCTGGCTGGCCAGCCTAATCACCGAAAAACATCGAAACCGAGAGCTATCCCAAACCTTAAACCCAAAATTAAAACTCACTGAGTTGGCTCCCCCCATTGGCCAGTTGCACATTTCTTCCCTCCATCTAACCAACAGAGCTCACCCAGATTGAGGCCATGGTGGTCAACCTTTCCTTGTCTATTTAGCCACCACCTCCCACAACCAAAATATAGAGTGTGCATTGAACCTTGGGGAAACTCTGTCAAATTGCTTTCAAAGCTTCTTCGGACCTCCCTAAGCTCATGCCCACCACTCTCCAGCCATCTCCTCCACTGCCTGAGGCTAATTTCTTCACGTAAGAATATGCATAAATTGGTCACTCCTTGAAATGCCACCAAACTCCAATTTAACTTACCCCTCACCTTTGATACACCTAAATTATATAATATTTTTTATGCACATTTTTATACCTATTTTTGATGATATTACACTTTAATGAAAGGTATTTTGTGTTTTCCTTGCAGGTATGATGAAAATGAGTGATTATGATGAAAGGAGCAAAATTGGATCGAATTTGGAGCAAAAAAATGAAAAAAGAAAATTTGGGCACTGGCGGCTAAGTGCTGCTAGGCTGGCGCTTAGCCGCCACAGTTAAAAATCGAGTTTAATTTGAATTTGGCGCCATTTTCAAAAGGGATGGGATGCAACTCTTGGTGCTAAATTTCTTTGGGTGACAAGTTTGAATGAAGGGGTGCAATCTTTGGTGGATACATCGAATCTGGACACATTTTGAAGAGACACCAAGACACCTTTTGGTTTAATATAAAAAGAGCGTCTTAGGAAAAATTAAGGAGCTCTTCTCTTGCATTTCGAAGAGTTTTTCCTTTGCATTTAAAAAGTTTTAATTAGGAGTAGGAGTAGAGATTAGAAAAGTGAAAAGGGTAGGATTGAAGCTTTCTTTTTTCCACTACTTTTCTTTCTTTTAGTTTAGTTTAGTTTTTATTGAAGTCTGAAGTCTGTATTCTGAGTCATCGGAGTTACTTGCTCTGAGGAGTAGTTTAGTGAAGAGTTAAACTTTCAGAGGAACTTCCTGAGTCTTGTGGAGAGGATTTTCATATAAGTGTTTACTTTTATTCTTATATTTAGTTTTTAATTAATAATTATTTTTGTTTGTTGTTTTTCTTATGGTTTTTAATTTCAAATCAATGTGTTTTTGTATTTTCTCAATGCATTCTGAGTAGTTTATTTTATCTTTTTCTTTCTTAAATGAAGAGGTACATAATTCATGAAGAATTGTTGTGGAAAGTATATGTGTTTAAAGTTGGAAGAAGTTGTAAAAATTTATTCTATAAACTTTGTTTACTTCTTAATTTGGCCTGTTAAGATGTAAAATTTGTGGTGAGTGTTGACCTCATTTAAAATGAGCTAATACCTTTTAACCTAAAAAGTCAACATTGTCAAAATGGTCAAATCTGACCCAATGACCAACCCTATTGACCCTATAGGTCTCCCTTTTGACCTAAAAAGTCAACTTTGGTCAAAATAGTCAAACCAGACTCAATGACCAACCCTGTTGACCCTATAGGTCTCCCTTTTGACCTAAAAGGTCAACTTTGGTCAAAATGGTCAAACCAGACTCAATGACCAACCCTGTTAACCCTATAGGTCACCCTTTTGACCTAAAAAGTCAACTTTGGTCAAAATGGTCAAACCAGACCCAATGACCAACCTTGTTGACCCTATAGGTCACCCTTTTGACCTAAAAAGTCAACTTTGGTCAAAATGGTCAAACCAGACCCAATGACTAACCCCGTCGACCCTATAAGTCACCCTTTTCGATCTAAAAAGTCAACTTTGGTTAAAATGGTCAGAACTGCACTCCAATGACCAACCCCGTTGACCCCATAGGTCACCCTTTTGACCTAAAAAGTCAACTTTGGTCAAAATGGTCAAACTGCACCCAATGACCAACTCTATTGACCTCATAGAGTCAACATTTTGACCTAAAAGTCAACATTGGTCAAATTGGTCAAACCGAGTCCAATGACCAACCCTGTTGACCCCATAGGTCAACCTTTTGACCTAAAAAGTCAACTTTAGTCAAAATGGTCAAACCAGACCCAATGACCAACCCTGTTGACCCTATAGGTCAACCTTTTGACCTAAAAGTCAACATTGGTCAAATTGGTCAAACCAGAACCAATGACCAATCCAGTTGACCCTATAGGTCACACTTTTGACCTAAAAAGTCAACTTTGGTCAAAATGGTCAAAGCAGACCCAATGACCAACCCTGTTGACCCTATAGGTCACCCTTTTGACCTAAAAAGTCAACTTTGGTCAAAATGGTCAAAATGGTCAAACCAGACATACAATGACCAACCCCGTTGACTCCATAGAGTCAACCTTTTGACCTAAAAAGTCAACATTGGTCAAAATGGTCAAACCAGACCCAATGACCAACCCTGTTGACCCTATAGGTCAACCTTTTTGACCTAAAAAGTCAACATTGGTCAAATTGGTCAAACCAGACCCTATGACCAACCCAGTTGACACTATAGGTCACCCTTTTGACCTAAAAGTCAACATTGGTCAAATTGGTCAAACCAGACCCAATGACCAACCTAGTTGACCCTATAGGTCACCCTTTTGACCTAAAAAGTCAACTTTTGTCAAAATGGTCAAACCAGACCCAATGGCCAACCCTGTTAACCCCATAGGTCAACCTTTTGACCTAAAAAGTCAACATTAGTCAAATTAGTCAAACCATACCCAATGACCAACCCTGTTGACCCTATAGGTCACCCTTTTGACCTAAAAAGTCAACTTTGATCAAAATGGTCAAACCAGACCCAATGACCAACCCTGTTGACCCTATAGGTCACCCTTTAGACCTAAAAAGTCAACTTTTGTCAAAATGGTCAAACCAAACCCAATGACCAACCCAATTGACCCCATAGGTCAACCTTTTGACCTAAAAAGTCAACTTTGGTCAAAATGGTCAAACTAAACCCAATGACCAACCCTGTTGACCCCATAGGTCAACCTTTTGACCTAAAAAGTCAACTTTGGTCAAAATGGTCAAACTAGACCCAATGACCAATCCTGTTGACCCCATAAGTCAATCCTTTGATCTAATAACATGTTTAAAACCCCACAATGACAAAACTAAAAATACTATGATCAAATCAACAAGGACAAGGTTAAAAAAATCACATTGGACATTTTAAAATTAAATTGATCAACCTAAGCTGACTTAAGTCAACCTAGGTCAAAATTAGTCAACACTTATCTATTTTAATCAAAATAGATAAAAATGAAATAAAAACAACAAAATTAATCAAATAATTAATTTCAAAATTATTTTGATTAATTAAAATGATTAATGATTTAATTTTCAATATTTTAATTAAATGACATAATTAATTAAAATGAAAATTAAATTAAAATCATAAAATAACAAAAATAACAAAATTAATCAATTACTTAATTTGAAATTACTTTCAATTAATAAATTGACTAATAAAATTATTTCTAAAAATTTTTAATTAATAACATAATGGAAATTAAAAGACATGAAATGTCACATATCCTTCCTATGATTTATTAGGCTAAAATCAAATTAAATCCCTCTTGAGACATAATTAACACATGATAAGACCAAGCTTAAATCCATTTAATCATGGGTTAACACCCATCATGATGGGTAAAGTGAGGTGTCTCTTCCCCCTTCACCCTAAGCCATGACTCACCCTTACTTAGCCATGAGGTGGCCAGCCAACACCAAGCCTCATCTCCCACCTCCCAAGCTAGCCAATGGAGAGAGAACCAAAGTTAAACCCACCCCTCACCATGGTTAAATGGAATCATGAGAGGAGAGCATATGTGTCACCATTTGCTAAGGCTAGAGGGTGATGTGTAAGCTCATAAGGAGGAGAAGTTACAGCTCATTTCACACCTCTTGCATGACCCAATGGAAGAGAGCCAAAGCAATGAGCTCATGATGGAAAGCTTGGGAGAAACCACCATGGCTATCCTCTCAGCATAATTTCTCCTCCAATGGGTTAATAGGGGAGATAACAACTCCCTTAGAACAACCTAAGCTAAGCTATGGCCTCCCCTTGGCTATAAATAGAGCCCAAATCGAGCCTAGTAGGAAGAAAAGAAAAAAATTAGTAAGACTTATAGGATGCTCAAATCTCCTTGCTCCCAACTGTCGGCATATTTTTAGGTTTGTGTATTTTATTTTTGAAAAGGGGTCGCCTAACAGAAATTGTTGGTGAATTTTTATATTTTAAATTTAATTTAAATATATATAAATAATTTGGAAAGTAGCATTTGATTTTGAAAATAATTTTTAAATTTAGAAATTTTAAGATATTAAATCAAACCGATCTTACATCCCAAATAGTTTATATAAACGAGCACCGCATCACAAACCGTGTATCTATCCCGAAGAATAGACACACTGCTTGACGATGGGGCTCGATTAAATAAACTAGAGGATTTGTGACATCCGTTTGGTCTGCGAACCAACTTATAAGCCTACAAGTTCCCATATTTAATATAAAGAAATTAAACAGGGTTTATATTACCTGGGTTCTTAAAGTTCCCTATAAGGGCAAGCCCCTATAGTTAATTACATCTTAAATGACGGGAATCATTTAAGAAAACTCTCGATAATAATCAGTGGTTTTGCTCTCAAGAATTTCAAAGTTTAAGGTTTTTACAGGATTGGATTTTGGAAATTTCAAAAGGGAATGGATCAAATTTGGAACAGTTTATTTCAGGAGTCCAAAGGAAGAGAAGTAGGAGAAGCTGAGGATCCAAGAAGAATCTTGGCAACTTCCCAAACTATCCTATTGTTTGGCTTCGAGTGTAAGAAAATTATTTAATGTTACAATCCTGCCAATTTTATTTATTTAGGTCTTATATTTGTATGATAAAATCACACAAATAGCCTCGAAGATGTGAGGGCTTATGTCGTACCAAACGACTACCTCGGAGTCCTAAGACCGGTCAGAGCTTAATTTACATGACATGATCATGCAAATGCCTAACGAAGAGTTAAGGATTTATGTTACACTAGACAAACTACCTCGAAGTCCTATGGCTTGGTTATTTAATTCTAAGAAAGGTTTTGCTGGAGTAGATCTGAGTTTTGCTGATGACGATGGTCGTGCAGCCCACCATGCTCCAAGCTCCTTGTTGTTGCAGAGGTTTAGTTTTAGAAGTAGTAAATCAGGAGATGAAAGAAGTGTTTTGGTTTAGAGAAAATCTTAAAATCCAAGTGCTTTTAATATTTTGATTAAAAACAAATCTTAAAGTTAATTAAACAGAACCGATTAAGATCCCACGGTTCCGTCATCCCGACACCGTTATTTTCATCGAATTCACTTAGTCCAGATGAATTTGCTAAACTCAACTGAATGAGTTCCACACTTTCATTTAGACATTGGGAAATCCCGTTAGCAACACGTGGGTTACATCATCCGAGGTATTCCCGATCATTCAATGAGACATTTTAATTTAGTTACAATTATAGTTTTGTTGTTCAGTTTGTGATTAAATTTTGAGTTGTTTTATATTTTGAAATGTTGTGGCGGTGAATTTTATCTTGCAATGACTTTTAATTTAGTTTTGGTTTCAGTTTAGGGACTATCCTAAAGGTTTTGGTTTTCATGCAAAAGTCTTGTTTAACATGCAAGAAAAGTAAAGTACAATGCATGTAAGTAAATTGTAATAAAGTAAATTGCAATTAAATAAAAGCGTACCTGGAGGATCTTCCCGTCATCCCAAGCTGCACTTAAAACACATGTCAAGGCATTTAAATATTTCAACAAGTACCTAGGTAAAGCTAAGGGAAGGGTTTTGGTTGTCTACCAAATTCCTAATCCTATAACTAGTCATCTCCAATGACGTCTAGGTTCTTGTGTTTTATTTAAGGATGATTTTATTCATCAAAGAACAATTAAATTTAGTTGTTCTTCTAAAACATCCCGTCATATTGAGGAAGTGCTTAGGACAAGTCCTAAACATCTTTTCAATATTTCTGGGATTGTTTTGAGTCCAAGTAAATTTAGTTGTACAGGTGAATTAATCATCAAGGAGTTTAGTTAAACTTTGTTTCTTGCTCAGAGAACATAGGTATTTGATTTTAACTAAATTTTTTTCTTGCCCCCCCCCATTTTGATTAAACCTAAATTTTTAATTAAGGGTTAAAATTTTTAATTACCTTTATGCCCTTTTAAACTTATTTATTTCATAACTCACTAAATTGAGCTCAAATGAACTTAAAATTTTTATGTCACCTCACTCACATGTCTATTAAGACATTAGAGGAGAAAATGTGATTTTTCTGAATTTAATTTATTTATATAATTATTTTTAGTAGAAAATAGGGGTTTTTCAAAGAAAATTCAACAGCATGACCAAGGAAAGGTTTCTATCCTTAAGAAAATTATGGGGTGTTCCTAATGACCAGAGGACCACTTAAACCAATTTTGATGATTTTTTTAATTATATTTTATTTATTATAATTATTTTGAGTTTTAGAGTATTAATTAATTATAAAATAAAATTAGAGTTGAAAAATAGATTTTATATTTTTCTTAAATCTCTCTGACCTCAAGGAGTTCAGAGAAATAAATTTTATAATTTTTTGATTCTTTTTTATTTATTGGAATTATTTTAGAGAAAAAAGGTTAAAAACTCATTTTTTAATATTAAAAATTATATTAAGCCTTTAAAATTCAATATCTTACCCTAGGGACTTAGGAAAAATAATATGAAAAATCAACTTTCTTAGAAAATTCCAATTTTAATTTTTCTAAACTCCCCTTATATCAGAGAAGCCCCAAAACCATTTTTGTGAATTTTTGAAAAGTATTTTTAGTGTTATGAATTTTTAAAGTTCCATTTTGCTTATGAGGCTTAATTAATCTATTTGATAGGGTTAATCAAGTCCAATTGATTTTAAATTTTTATGTGAGGTCTCTCTGACCATAAAGATCAGTGGAGAGTTGTTTTCAAGTCAATTTGATGTGTGCTTAACCTTAATTAATTTAAATTCAATTTTAGGGGTTTATGCCAATTAAGGTTATTATGAATGAATTAACTCAAAATATATTTTTTATAGGGTCCTATAGTCCTAAGGAACATAACCAAATTTTCCTAGAATTTATTTCACAACATGCTAATTATTGAAATTAAAATACCTAAAACAGTGACATGAAATTGAAAATTCAATAACTTTTCACAGAGATGGCCTCTGACCTTGAAAAATTTAGGGAATGTTTCCAAGATCAGAGGCTTCAAGAGCCCTATGGTCTCATGCCATGGTGAATTTTCTATGCAAATGGAGAATCAAAGCATTCGAAACAGTAAGTAAATTATTAAAAATAAAATATTCATCAAATTAATTTGATTTATTTTCCACCTTATTCTCCTCTGTTTACTGAGCAAGAGGGTATTTTTATTTTATTTTTGTGATTTTTTTATGCAAAGATATGAATTTTTGAAATTATGGTATTTAAATAAATAAAAACTAACCCTATTTTTCTACTTATCCACGCGGCGCCACGCAATCCTCGGCAGCTCCGAAAGGCCACGCGGCGCGTTCTGATTCGACGCCACCATCTGAGTCAGCGCTACGGGGGCCCGACATTCACGTACCATTGCGCTGTTTGGCTTGATCTCGATCGTCCGCTCGATACACGCATGATCCAACGGCTCCTGGTCATCGTCTACGACTGGTGTGCACCCGTGACT
This sequence comes from Papilionanthe hookeriana x Papilionanthe teres, assembly GCA_022702705.1. Classification (NCBI taxonomy): domain Eukaryota; kingdom Viridiplantae; phylum Streptophyta; class Magnoliopsida; order Asparagales; family Orchidaceae; genus Papilionanthe; species Papilionanthe hookeriana x Papilionanthe teres. The sequence continues at coordinate 171,836,592 of CM040424.1, forward strand.
GTCCACACTAAAACCCTAAGAACTCACTTGATTCTTAATGGATTTTTGTGTTCTTATGCTCTATGGATTCATCTTGAAAAGACAAACACATCCATATGGTAAACATGCATTGAAATTGACTCATACAAAATGGAGAATCTCCAGAAGCTTGGGAGGAAGAGTGATTTCATACCTTTGCTCAGAGAAGTGAAGCTTTGATCTGAGAGTTGTGTCACCTTCGATTGAGTCCAAGCAAGCTCCAGATGAAGTCTCTTGCTCTGGGGAAATGCCTAGGTACAAAAGTTAACAAGGCCGATCACAAAGCTTGAGACCGGAAGCAATGGCCGGCCCGGTAAGGGGACTTTGCCTGGGAACTTCTCCTCTTGGTCTGGTGAAGGTGTAGAGTCAATCAATTTCAGGATTGGCTCACTTTGGTGAAGTGTCCTGGTTTTTGGGTGGATTTTTGACTGAGAAATTGGGCTCTGTTATTGGGGATTAGGGCAAATTGACACTGGGGATCAATTGCTTTAGCTTGGGAGAAGGTCTTAGAGCAATTTTGGCAGAGTTTTGTTAAGTTTTTGTTCAGCCCTTCTCATGGCTGAGAGGAGGTGGTGTTTAAATAGGCATGGCTGGAGGGCCTCACAGGGGGAGTTAGGGCTTGGGATCAGCTGCTCCATGCAAGAGAATGATAGCCAAGGTGTTCAATTGGGCTGGGACAACTCAGCAAGGCAGAATTGGAAAGTTTGGCTCACATGGAGCTTTCGGCCATGGCATTTTCTGGCGGCTGTGGTGGTTGGCCGGCCAGGCATGGGTCACCATCTGACTCAGTGGGGTCAGGGGTTGAATTTAGTGAAGTCAATTGTAGTTTGACATGTGTAAAGGAGCTGAATTGAAATGGAATGGGGTGAGGCTCATTTTGGGTTGATTTTGGTCAACTCACGTAATTGGGCTTGGTGCACCCACCAAGGGACTGATTTGGGCTGAGGGAGGTCAGATGAGTCAGCTAGGAAAGGGTAGTGAAGTCACCATCCATGAATATTTGGATTAATCATGGATTAAGGTGAAGCATTAAAAGGGTTAAAACCTTTTTAAGGGGGTTTAAAAGAGGCTCCTCCTTTTTCAATTAATGGTATGTTGATGTGTAAAGTGATTCCCATGGCTTCATGTGGCTTATGCATGGCTTCAAAGCATGCTCATGGCTTGGGAATGGCTTGGCTTACTTGCATGAGAAAGGGATTTTGGGATTTTTGGCATTTAGGGGTGATTTGGCATGAGGCTTGATTTGGAATCATTTGATGATGGGATTGGAACTTAGGGAATGATTTTAATTAAATGGATGGCAAGTGAAAATGTCATATGGGCTTTAGTATAGATTTTGGGCTCTTTGAAATGGTTTTAGATGGGCTTTTAAAGTGATTTAGGGAAGTGGTCTTTTGGATTTTAAAATGAGCTTTTGGGTGAAAATTTTGTGAAGGAACATGTCAAATAAATGTTGCAATTGGTTTAGGGATGTTCCATGAATGGTTTGGAATCAATTTGTTGTGATTTGGAGTAGAATTGGGTTAAATTTGGGCGTTTTAGTTAAAGGGGCCAAATTGGGCTAACCTGGGTTAAGGTTGGACTAAAGTTGTATTTGATGTAAAATTAATGTTGAGAAATGTTCATGGGAGTGTCACAAAGAGTTTTCAACTTTGGTTGGGCTCTAATTTTGGGATTTGGGCCCATTTGGGTTAGGTTTGGGCTTAGGTCAATTTAAGGGATTTTGGTTTTGGGTTATGTTTGGGTGGAGTTTAGTTCAAATTTTGGGCAAATCAAGTTATTTTTTTGTGTATGGGGGTGTTAGGAAGGCTTTGGAAAAGATTTGGGGCCAATTGGAGTTGAATTGGATGGGTTTGAGCTAGGTTTAAGTTACGGGCCAAAATTGGGCCTTAAGCTTCAAATTGAAATTGGGCTCAAATGTCAATCAAATTGGACTTGGATTTAGTCTAAATTGATATTAGGGATGTTGAATTGAAGTTTAGAATTGAATTGGATCAAAATTGAGGTCAATTGAAGTGGTTTGGTTTGACATTGGGTTCACTTGGGTTTAAAATGGGTCAAATTGGGGGTTTTGGTAAAAGTAGGGTAAATTGGAAAAATTAGCCCATGGTGTAGTAAAACAAAATGAAATTGGGAATATTTGGGATTTTTTGGAATTTTTTTGGGAATTTTCTGAATTTTTGGATTTTTGGGCTAAGAAGGGCATTTTGGGTATTTGGAGGGTTTTGGGGGTACTTTTGGAATTTTTGGTATTTTTGGCTATGGATGATCAATTTGAGTGGGGGGAAATGTTTAGGATTAACTTTGAGGAATTTTGGGTAATTTAGGTGATTTTGTAAATTTTGGGTAATTTCAAGGGCTTTTGTTAGGTTCAATAGGTTTAGGGCCCGGGGGGCCAAAAATTGAAATTTTGGAAAAATGAAGATTGATCAAATTTGAGTAAAATGAAATCACTTTGGTTGAGCCATGAAGCCATATCAAGCCCATAAGAGCCATGAGAGGACTCATTTGAGGTATTCACTATGTTGTTCCTAACCCTCTTAGTCAGGTGCTTAGGGGTTAAGGACCATCCATGTGAATTACCTACATGAGTCGGGAAGTCAAGTTGGGTGAGAGTGTGGTTTTAGAACTTGGAATATGTGTGAGAGTGTGGTGTATGTGCAAGTCAACCCTCACCAGACCAGGCCATCCAGGGTATTCCTAAGGCCAAGAAGTCCTATAGGGAACTCAACCTTTAAACCTCCACATTTGATTTCAACCCTCTACGTGATTAGGGGTCTATAATCAAGCTTGTGGGGTTTGCAGGGAGTCAAGAGGTGTTTGAACTTCTAAATGGTGGGTTTCATTTCTATTCCTCTAAGATTGGTCAAAGGAAAAGTCTATGGCTAGATCCAAAGTACTAAGGAGAGAGAAGAGAAAAGTCCTCAACAAAAATGAGGTCAACAAATGGACCCCCAATAGGTGTGGTGTGCTAACCAAGCACACCACTCGTATTGGTGTTGACCGAAGAGATCAACAAGACCAACAAAAATGTCCAAGTGACAAACTTAGGATGAAGTAGAAGAATTTCCACTGGGGAGTATCAGGTATATTTCCAAGACCGAAAATTCCTGAACTCTCACTGGGGAATGGAGAAGGGGGTGAACTCCAAATCACAAGATCTGGGGAATTCGATTTAGATTTCATTTTACTTTTAAATTTCAAGTTTCAATGTGTGAGTTTATATTTCGATTTGTTCCGAGTTTCAATTTCAATTGAAGTTAAATTTAAAGTTGATTTAAGGAAATTTTTGAATTTGAAATTTAGATTTGAAATGAGAATTGAAACCTGGGTTTCAACCTCGGGATTGTGAAGAGAACTGGGATTTAGGTACCAGCCTCGGTGTGAGAATCGGAGTTTGAGTATCGACGAAAAATGGATAAGAATCAGAATTTGGGTACTAATCTCGAAAGGGATGAGAATTAAAATTTAAGTATCAATCTCGAAAGAGAGTCAAAATTTAGGTATCGACCTCGAAAAGGATGAGAATCGAATTTAGGTATCGATCTCGTAATGAGAACTGGAATTTAGGTGCCAGTCTCGAAAATGAGAATTGAAATTTAGGTATCAATCTAGGAAGAGAGTCGAAATTTAGGTATCGACCTCGAAAAGGATGAGAATCAGAATTTAGGTACTGAACTCGGAATGAGAACTAGAATTTAGGTACTAGTCTTGAAATGAGAGCTAGAATTTAGGTACCAGTCTCAAAAGTTTAGAATTGAAATTTAGGTATCAATTCGAAAGAGAATCGAAATTTAGGTATCGATCTCGAATGAGAGTCGGAATTTAGGTACCGACCTCGAAGTGAGAGCTGCAATTTAGGTACCAGTCTTGGAAGTTTAGAATTGAAATTTAGGTATCAATTAGAAAGAGAATCAAAATTTAGGTATCGATCTCAAATGAGAGTCGGAATTTAGGTACCGACCTCAAAATGAGAACTGGAATTTAGGTACCAGTCTCGGAAGTTTAGAATTGAAATTTAGGTATAAACTCGAAAGAGAATTGAAATTTAGGTATCAATCTCGAATGAGAGTCGGAATTTAGGTACCGACCTTGAAATGAGAACTGGAATTTAGGTACCAATCTCAGAAATTTAGAATTGAAATTTAGGTATCAATTCGAAAGAGAATCGAAATTTAGGTATCGATCTCGAATGAGAGTCGGAATTTAGGTACCGACCTCGAAGTGAGAGCTGGAATTTAGGTACCAGTATCGAAGTTTAGAATTGAAATTTAGGTATCAATTCGAAAGAGAATCGAAATTTAGGTATCGATCTCGAATAAGATTCAGAATTTAGGTACCGACCTCGAAATGAGAACTGGAATTTAGGTACCAGTCTCGGAAATTAATGAGAAACGGAAACTGTTTCCAATCTCGAAGATTTATCTGTATGAAGAGGAACCCAATCCCATGCCATCAGAACCAAATCGAACAAAGTTCGTGGCTCCGTGTCAATAGAACTAGTCGATCCTCTAAGACACAGAAGAAAGAGAATTGAAAGGAGCTGGTAAATATACCAAGTGGGAAAAGACTCGACCTGGTGACAAGTCGAGGAAAAGATTTGAATTTCAAAAGAGTTTCAAACAGATTTCGATTGAGAGAAGAACTGAAAGGTTCGAATCAGAGGATTCGGATCGGAATTCAATTTGAGATTTAGATTAATTTTGTTTGTCCTTTAAAGATCCCATTTTTTTATTTTTGTTGTTTATTTAGTGTTCATGTGAATTCGAAATTCATTTTAATATTCAGATTTTTTAGGGAAAATTCTCATTTATTTTCTTTTCTTTTCTGTTCTTCGTTCAAAGTTCATTTAACTCTAATGGTGTTTCCCAGACAATTTGTATAAAAAGAGGTGAAGGCAAAATATGACGTAGTCATTTTCATTCCAATTTGCTGAAAGTACATCATGCAACTTGATCTAGTCATGATGACATTTTCCTCGAAAATTTTATGTCTCATACAACCCATGTAAATCCAAAACGGATTGTGTAAGATTCTTGTTGATCCATCCAACAACATCCGTCGAAAAATCTATGTCTGAATAGTAAGAAACATGGGCAATAACATCACCATCCAAGCCAACCTTGGCAGGAATGCCGCATGGATGTGCATTGGAGGTGTGTTATTTCCCATGTAACTCACAACTCGTAGGGCCGGAGACTCTCCAATCCTGGATCTGGCTGAAAGTGGTAAGGCATCTTTCTGTCGTCCATTCTTCTAAAAGTAACTGAGATCAGCTCCACAGGCACTCCTGGAATGCAATGCTTCGCAATGTCTGCTCTGTTTCCTTTTAACACCAGGACGGAACCTACCGGTAGTGGTATCCCCACCTGCCCTCGGAACTCACCGGGGCCTGCAATCCGGAGGTCAGATCCGAACATGATGTTGCACTGGCTGAGGAATGACACTATGCAGAATGGTCTAACAAAGTCATGATGGTCTATATGTGGCGGTATGCAATCGCCTTCCTTGTAGATGTTAACAATGCAGCTGTTAGGTATGCAATCTGCAGGCAGTACCCTCCATGTTATCATTCTTTTCACCATTCTCTTGATGACTCTTGGCATTGGATCCACCTCACTGCGACGGAGTATCCCTGGTGGATTTCCTTTTCGATCTATGGAAAAATTGTAGCAACATCCGCATTGGATTGTAACTCTTCCTTTTCCTGGCATCCATCTTCAGGGTTCTGAATATGTTTTTTCTCTCAGGCGGCCAGCTCGACCCATTTTTTGCAATTCCAGGATGCAGTCCATAATTTGTTGTTGCTCATAATCTGAGAAAACATTTGTATGTAGCTCGAGGCCTTCCAAGATGTTGACCCTCTTGTTTCCAATTCTTTCAAAGTACTCAAAGGTTTTCTTCTCAACTAGTTGCATTTTCTCCAGCTCGTATTCCAGGATTATTTGAAGTCCTCGGTGTCTAGTAACATACTGCGGGATGTATGGCTCAACCCCAGTATGTTCTTCTGCATGTCTCGGCTCCTCGGGGATAGTCTCCATAGGGACATCCTCCGGGGTTGCTTTCGTAATAAGACTCTTCGGATCCGGTACATATGCTCGACGTCGAGGTACCGACTCTATTTCTGATTTTCTTGGTATTTTTTTTATCTGTTCCGACCTTCTTGGAATTGACTTTCTTCTTTCTGGTTCCAGACGAACCGGTCTACTTTGAGCATTTGCACTAACAGTATCCACTGTCTATTCATATTGATCTTCTGCTAACTTGGTTAGCATTTTGCGAATGCGGTGATTCTTATTTCTTCGCTGGGTAGCAGTGAGAGTAGCTCTCCTTACCCCTTGAATTTCTGCAGGTGCGGGGCTGATAAGCCTACCCTCTGTTATGGCAACCATGGACTTAATTTTCTTATCTTCTCCGGTTGCATGTGTGGTGTTTGCTTTTCTTTTCTTGTTGCTGGATTGGTGGCTCGGGCCACCCATTTTCATCACTGTTTGGCTGTGAAGTTCTTCTCGATCAACTGGGATCCAATCATTTTCTTCATATTGTAAGCCGGCTGGTGTGAAGTCTGAGTCAATCTCTATCACTGCTCCATCCCTCACCCTCTTTTCATCAACTACTAAACTCACACCATTTCTAAAGTTTAGAACCAACCGCCTGTTCGACATTTCCCTGCAAAAAATAAGGAAAGGATCAGGGGTTGTACTAAGAACAAGAACAACAAGAAAAACACTTAAAAATTCTTATTCACTTTTTTTAAAAAATTTTAAAGGAAGTAGGAAGAGATGAGGATTATCAGGAATGAATGGATTTAAAAGGAAAGATTGACATTTTATTATTATGATTTCCCATGTTTTCTTTTTAACATTTTTGTTGATGAGATTTTCTTATCATCCATTTTATTTTGTTTTGGGTTCGGACCCAGTCACAAAGTGATTACTTCACCCGTGTTTCTAGGGATAAGATTCTATTTTAGAGGACACCCTTCAAAACATCAGATCACGTAATACTTCTTTAAATATTGTTCATTGATTGGAAGCATGGGTCATTCTCCATGGCAATTCACTAGTTGGTAGGAACCTCATGAGTAGACTGTCTCGACCACGAACGAACCTTCCCATGTTGGTTCAAATTTACCACCTATCTTACGATGTGTAAGAATAGGTCTTCTCAGAACAAGAACTAAGTCACCGACTTTGAAAGTTCTTGGGCGGACCAGTTTATCATGGGCCTGGATCATTTTGGCTTGATACAGTTCCAAATTCTACTGTGCGGAAAGTCTTTTCCCTTCCAAGCTTTCCAATTCTTCCGCCGTAGTCCGGCATTTTCTTCTCGTGGTGATCTTTTCGCAACTCGCAATTCGGAGTGACGGAAGCTGAACTTCCAAGGGCAAGACGGCCTCGGGCCCGTACACTAAAGCGTAAGGCGTAGACTGAGTAGGAGTCCTAAAAGTCGTCCTGTAGGCCCATAAGACTTCTAACAACTTCTCGTGCCAATTTCTATTGTTGTCATCCAAAGTTTTCTTTAAAATTTGAACGAGAGTTTTACTAAAAGCCTCGGCCAAGCCGTTTGCTCTTGGTTAGTAGATCGTTGAGTATCGCCAATCGATCTCGTGTCTTCTGACAAAATTGTTGATCTTTGTACTTTTGAATGCTGACCCATTATCTGAAATGATTCTGCGCGGTACCCCAAAACGGTAGATGACTTGGTTCTTGAAAACTTGTAACACGTGGTGTGCCTTCACTTCTCTGAGTGGTATAGCTTCTTCCAATTTAGAAAAGTAGTCCGTAGCCGCTAGAATAAAGCGATGTCCCCTTGAAGAAGGCGGTTCTATCGGACCCACAATATCTATGCCCTAACATTCAAATGGCCACGACGCGATTGTCGGATGTAGCACATTTGGAGGTTGGTGTAGAACCACTCCGTGCACTTGACACTGGTGACAACTTTTGGCAACTTTCATACAGTCGGTCATCATTGAGGGCCAGTAGTACCCTAGTGTTTTAATCTTCATTTTCATTTTTGGACTCGATCGATGAGCGCCACAAAGTCCCGAATGTACTTCTTTAACGATTTCACGAGCCTCGGACCCGCTCAGGCATCTTAGCCACATTTGATCAAAAGACCTTCTGTATAATGTATTATTTATTAATGCATAAGACAGAGTTCTTTTCTTGATTTGATGGGCTAATGAATTATCGTCAGGCAGGTTTCCGGTCTGCAAGTAGTCTATTAATGGCTGCCGCCAATTTTCTGTATTTTCCATCACTGCCGCAATTATTTCTTCTGCTTTTTCTATTGATTTGTGTATTGTATCCATGTCGAGCTGTGATAGGACCTGTCGTCCTTGAACTGACACTTCAACTGACTCATCCTGCAAGCAGGCAAATTCCTTTGCAAGGCGGGCTAACGCATCTGCAAGAGTATTTTCTTTCCTGGGAATCTTGTAGATTGTTACGTTTGGAATTTGTTCCAACAATTTCATGACGTGCTGAAAGTACTGCTCGAGTCTTGGTTTTAAAATTTTGTACTGTCCGGCGACCTGTTGAAGGATCAACTGAGAATCTCCGTAGACGTTGATGTCCGTGATTCCCATCTAAATGGTTAATTCCAATCCGGTTATAAGGTCTTCGTATTCTGCCTCGTTGTTGGTACACGACTCTGTTAAGTGGTAGGAGTATTTTAACATCCCCCGCTCGGGTGTTATAAAGATTAGTCCGATTCCTGCCTTACCGGGCATTATCATTTGCAACTCTTTGTTCTTCTGTGCTGAGGACGCACCGTCGAAGTGTAGTTCCCAACGTCGATCATCAGGGTCTTCTAGGCTCATTATCTGCTCGTCAGGAAAATTGTCGTCGAGAGGCGAATCCGCCGATAAAGGGTGTGTTGCGAGGAAGTCTGCTAGGACTTGACCCTTTACGGCGCGAAAAGGAACAAAATTTAAGTCAAATTGCAATAGTATCATCGACCACCTGGCAAGCCTGACATAAAGCGTCGGTCGGGTCATCAAGTATTGCAATGGATTAACTCTCGAAATAAGGTTGACTTTATGAGAAAGCATGTAATGCCTGAGCTTTTGAGCGGTGAAGATCAGGGATAAACAATGTTTCTCAATGGGAGGATACTTTACTTCCGTTGGAATTAGATGACGGCTTAAGTAGTAGAGAGCATTTTCTTTTCCCTCATCATTGACCGAGGCTAGCGAGGCTCCAAGGGAGTCATCTAGAGCCGCGGTATAAAGTATCAACGGTCTCCCTGAGACTGTGGCTGCTAAGATAGGAGGTGTCATTAAATGTTGCTTAACGTCCTTGAAAGCCCGCTGGCATTTCTCATCCCAAACGAATTTGGCGTCCTTTTTAACTAATGCCGAGAAGGGCTGACACCTACCTGACAAGTTCGAGATAAAGCGTCAAAGATATGCCAACTTCCTTTGAAAGGATCATAGTTGTTTCAAAGTTTTGGGAGGAGGCATTTCTAAAATAGCTTTAATTTTCTCAGAATTGATTTCAATTCCACGGTGTCGGACAACAAATCCTAAGAATTTCCCAGAGGTAACGCCGAAGGCGCATTTTAAGGGATTCATCTTAAGATTGTATCATCTTAATCGCTCGAAAATAATTCTCAAATCATACAGGTGATCTTCTTTCAGTTTTCTTTTCATGACCACATTATCCACGTAGCACTCGACTTGGTTGTGAATGAGATCATCAAAAATCTTCATCATCTCTCTTTGGCATGTTGCTCCTGCGTTCTTTAGTCCGAATAGCATTACTGTGTAGCAATACACTCCGATCGGCATTCTGAAGGCTGTGAGCTTTTCGTTTTCTGGTGTCATCTTTATCTGGTTGTATCCTGATGATCCATCCATGAAAGAGAAGATTTCATGTGTTGAAGCAATGTCGATCATCAGTTCCGGGATTGGTAGTGGAAATTCATCCTTTGGACATGCTTTATTTAAATCTCTGAAATCTACGCAGATTCTAATCTGACCATTCTTCTTTCTCACTGGTACCACGTTGGCTAACCAAGTTGGATATTGCTCTTCACGGACAAATTTAGCATCTATTTGTTTCTTAACTTCAGCTATAACTTGTTGTTCAATCTCTAGACGCATTCTTCTAGGAGCTTGTTTTACTGGAACGGCAGTGTGATCTACTCCTAGCTTGTGAACTGTGACCTCTGGAGCTAATCCTGGCATTTCGTCGTAACTCCAAGCAAAATAGTCCTTAAATTCCATTAGTAGCTTGATTATTTCTTCAGATTCTTCTTTCTTGAGTAAGGAGCTATCAAATGTAGGCCTAGGCTCTTCGCTAGTACCTAAGTTAACTTCTGTTAACTCGTCTATAGTAGATTTAATTTCTTCTTCGAATTATGGTGGAGCGTTGTCGATTGGTAGATCTTCAAGATCTTCTAAGGCTTCCAAGCAGTCTTTATTAGGTTCGTAAGTGACAACCAAGCAAAATCCCGTATCGTCAACTGATCCTACTGTGCCGAATCCGAGACAATATTTTGAATTGGGAGGCCGACCGGCATTATTCCATAATTTTCCAAAGTGTTGTGATCGGCCTTTTGTCCAATGTCGAGGTAAGACACCACGTTGGATTAAATTTTGAACACATTGAGAGTACCACTCAAAAGGTAATTCCATTAATTCAGATGAAGTAACATCTTCAAATTGTACATCTTTTTCAGTATTGGACTTAATTAAGTTTAGAATATCATTTAAACCTATTTAATTAATCAATTAAACCTTACCTAAATTAGGTTTAATTAACCTTAAATAATTAACCCATAATAAGTCTAATTAATCAATTAAACCTTACTTAAATTAGGTTTAATTAACCTTGAATAATTAGACTTAACTCATAATAAGTCTAATTAATCAATTAAACCTTACCTAAATTAGGTTTAATTAACCTTGAATAATTAGACTTAACCCATAATAAGTCTAATTAATCAATGAAACCTTACCTAAATTAGGTTTAATTAACCTTGAATAATTAGACTTAACCCATAATAAGTCTAATTAATCAATGAAACCTTACCTAAATTAGGTTTAATTAACCTTGAATAATTAGACTTAACCCATAAAAAGTCTAATTAATCAATGAAACCTTACCTAAATTAGGTTTAATTAACCTTAAATAATTAAACTTAACCCATAATAAGTCTAATTAATCAATGAAACCTTACCTAAATTAGGTTTAATTAACCTTAAATAATTAGACTTAACCCATAATAAGTCTAATTAATCAATTAAACCTTACCTAAATTAGGTTTAATTAACCTTAAATAATTAGACATAACCCATAATAAGTCTAATTAATCAATTAAACCTTACCTAAATTAGGTTTAATTAACCTTAAATAATTAGACATAACCCATAATAAGTCTAATTAATCAATTAAATCTTACCTAAATTAGGTTTAATTAACCTTAAATAATTAGACATAATCCATAATAAGTCTAATTAATCAATTAAACCTTACCTAAATTAGGTTTAATTAACCTTAAATAATTAGACATAACCCATAATAAGTCTAATTAATCAATTAAACCTTACCTAAATTAGGTTTAATTAACCTTAAATAATTTGACTTAACCCATAATAAGTCTAATTAATCAATTAAACCTTACCTAAATTAGGTTTAATTAACCTTAAATAATTAGACTTAACCCATAATAAGTCTAATTAATCAATTAAACCTTACCTAAATTAGGTTTAATTAACTTTAAATAATTATACTTAACCCATAATAAGTCTAATTAACTAATTAAACCTTATCTAAATTAGGTTTAATTAACCTTAAATAATCAAATCTAAATCAAACTTAAGTCTAACCTACACTAGGCTTAAGTCAAACCAAACTTAGGTTCAACTCAACATAAACCTAAGTCAAACCTAGACCAAACTTAAGTCTAACCTACACTAGGCTTAAGTCAAACCAAACTTAGATTCAACTCGACATGAACCTAAGTCAAACTCAAACCTAACTTAAGTCTAACCTACATTAGACTTAAGTCAAACCAAACCTAGATTCAACCTGACATGAATCTAAGTCTAACCCAAACACAACATAAGTCTAACCCATGTTAGACTTAAGTTAAACTAAACTTAGGTTCAACCTGACATGAACTTAAGTCTGACCTAAACTCAATGTAAGTTCAACCTATATTAAACTTAAGTCAACTTTAAATATAAGTTCAACTTAATTTGAACTTAAGTAAAATCTTAACTTAAGACCAAACTATATCCAACTAAATTCAAACCTAAATTCAACATAAAATTTTAATTAAGTCTAACATCCTAGACTTAACTATATCATCAAGCTATTGAGATTTAAAACAACAAATCATGAACCTAAGTCTAATTTATTAGACTTAATGTCTCAATAAACTACAACTAAATAGACTTAATTAAAACTTAAGCCTTATCTAAAAAGAAATTAGATGGTCTGCAATTCTAATTAAGTCTAATTTATTAGACTTGATTAACCTTTAGGTCCTATTTAAACAAGGCTTAAAACTTAATTAAGTCTATTCTAAGTTAAACCTTTTAACTTAAGTTCAGATAGACCTAAACTTAAGTTAATTAGATTCAATCAACATTAAATCTAACTTAGGTTCAACCAGACATAAACCCAAGTTAATTCAATTAATATTGAATCTAAATTTAAACCTTTTAACTTAAGTTCAGACAGACATGAACTCAAGTTAATTAGATTCAGTCAACATTGAATTTAACTTAGGATTAACCAGACATGAACACAAGTTAATTCAATCAATATTGAATCTAATTTTTAACCTTTTAACTTAAGTTCAAACAGACATGAACTCAAGTTAATCTAAACTGAACCTTTTAACTTAAGTTCAGACATATATGAACTCAAGTTAATCTAACCCACCTTCCAACTCAAATTCAAACAGACGTAAATTCAAAATTTAAGTTTAAACTTAAATCAAGATATAAATTCGAAATTTCAAGCCAAAATCGACATAACTGACATAAATTCGACATTTCAAACCAAAATGGATATAACCAACACAAATTCGACATTTCAAACCAAAATTGACATAACTGACATAAATTCGACATTTCATACCAAAATCGGCATAACCAACATAAATTCGACATTTCAAACATAAATCAATATAACCAACATAAAATTAACATTTCAAATATAAATTTGACAAATATCGATATTAAATGAAAATAATTCGATATTTTGACAAAATTAAACAATAATCAATATAATTTGAAATAAATCGACATCCAGGACATGTTAAATTAAAACAATGAACATGACATTATTTTCTGACAATCTTTTCTTTGCAGGGTGAAGACAAAAAGTTTCGTTTAGATTTTCTTTACATGTTATAGGATGTGCTAACTCTGTTTCGCAGGATGACATTCTGGACAAACAACAACAAAACCAAAACTTTTTAGGATATCCACCGAACATAATATTTTCAAAATGAAACAAAACAATGACATGGAGAAAAAAAAACAAAAACATTTAGGATAGTTACCAAAACAAAACAAAACAACAACATGGAAAACAACAACAAAACTTTTAAGATAATGACATAAAAAACAAAATCAAAACTTTAAAATAATAAATATGACATGACATTTAGGAGTGATAGTGGGTACATCTCTCCTTAAAAATAAAAATTTTAGAAAACAAATGATTGACATTAATCAGAAGTTTTCTTGAACAATTAAAAATTGTTTAAGATGTAATTAACTATAGAAGCTTGCTTCTATAGAAGATCCTAAAGAACCCACAATAGAAATCTCTTGTTTTCCATGATTTTCTTTATATAAAAATTCTAGGATATATTATTCTAGGATATTCTTCTATAAGGATTGTCATAAACATCCTTTTCTATTATTAGCTCTAAATTCCTCAAATCCTTCATGGGATTTATAGGAATAAAATTAGGCTAATATTAGATGGTGACTCCTCAATATCGACATTCCACACCATTCTCTTTCCATTCGTCGACAGTGAGATTATGTAAGATCCAATGCGGTATTGTCTCACAAAAGTTAGAAAGAATCACATGCAATTATATGGGTGAAAATTTTAGTTTATATAATTGAATGTAATATATTAGAAGATGTTTTAAAAAGGGGAGTAAAATTAGAGGATTTTTAGTGTGACAGGCTAAAAGCCCCTAATTTGGTTTGAAGTTTTGAATTTTATTATGAGAAGTTAGCCCCCAAGTGGAGGGAATCGAGGGAACTCTAGAGTGAGAGCTGGTATCTTCCCTGCCTAATCATATTCAAAATGATGAAATTTCAAATTAACCAATGTTCTTCATAGAACAAAGTAAGGGTAAAAAATACATTTGCTTCTATTTTTCACAACAAATTTAAATATTTCCACAACAATACTTTCATAATTATTATTACTTTATAAAAGAAAGAAAAAGATATTCTAGTTAATAGTGTTTTTCATACCAAATCTAATTAATAGTGTTTTTCATACCAATTCTAGTTAATAGTGTTTTTCATACCAATTCTAATTAATAGTGTTTTTATACCAATTTTAGTTAATAGTGTTTTCCATACCGTGTTTACAGTTATTATCATTTTAATTTCTTGTTTGATTTTTATAAGAAAATTTAAAGAGTGAAATCAACTATCAAACTTTTCAAAATTAAAACATACTTTCAAAAGTCAATTAAAAAAATAAAAAAATAAATTTTCTTATTTCTTTAAAGATTTATCACTTTCCCTGTGGGTTCGATATCTCGGGGCTTAATCAGAAATTCTTATATTACTTGATAAATGATATGTATACTTGCATAGTATCACATATTATAAAATAATAATTTTCATATCTAAATCATCAGCACATATATTCGGTGTGGAGTCAAGTTTTTAGCGCACATATATTTATCGGGGATCAAGTTTTTGGCGTCATTGCCGGGGAGAGATATTAATTAAAACTACATTTTAAAGAAAATTAAGAAATTTTAAATTTTTACTTTTCTTTGTTTTTATTAATGTGTTGTGTTTTGTTTTTTTTTATTGTATGCGTAGTTCAGGTTCTGAGGGACTTGTGCCTTATGATTCTGAATTAGAAAGAACTATCAAAAAAATCAAAAAAATTAAAAATACAGAAAAAGATAAAAATATTCAGGAAATGCAAAATAATCAAGATCAAAATGTTAGCATCCATAAAGAATTAAGACCTTTAAGAGATTATGTTAAACCTACAGTGGATGACTTCATTGTAGTATTCAAAACCCTACTGCAGCTGCTAATTCTTTTGAGCTTAAACATGTTATTATCCAAATGGTGTCTAATAATCAGTTTGGGGGAGCAATAACTGAAGATCATAATTTGTACCTTGCTAATTTTCTAGAGTTGTGTGATACTTTTAAATATGATGGTGTTTCAGATGATGCTATTAGGCTTAGACTTTTTCCTTTCTCACTAAGGGATAAAGCTAAAATATGGTTACATTCGTTAACACTTGGATTAATTAGAACTTGGGGTGAACTGTCACAAAAATTCTTTGCTAAATATTTTCCACCATCTAAGACTGCTAAGTTGGGAAATTATATTACATCTTGTTGTCAGTTTGAAGGGGAATCAATATATGAAGCATGTGAATGATTTAAAGATCTCCTCAGGAAATGTTCACATCGTTCGATACCAGATTGGTTAATAATTCAAACATTCTATAATGGAATAGTTGGATCTCTTAGATCGATCATCGATGCTGCTTCTGGTGGATCATTAATGTCTAAACCATTTTCTGATGCTTATGCTTTAATTGAGGAAATGACTACTAATAATTTTCAATGGCCTTCTGAAAGGTTAAATCCTAAAAAGGTAGCCAGTTTTTTTAAAAATGACACTTTTACAATGTTAGCAAATCAAGTTGCTGCTGTTTCAAGGAAGATAGACCAATTTGGGATGAATTTTTCTCAGCCACATCCCATGATTAAAGAAAATTCATTAGGCCAAATGGTTGATTCTTATTCTTCACCAGAAACTATGAATGTTATAATTAAGCCTAACAACCCATATTCCAATTATTATAACCAGGTTGGAAGAATCATCCAAATTTTAACTGGAATACCAATAATCAGGGTGATGTTAATCAACAATGGGGGAACCACCAAGTAAGCCCATTGGGGAATTGGAACAACCAAGGAAATAATAATAATAGATTAATTTATCCTTCAGGTTATAACAATGCTTTACAATTAAAGAAGAAGAAGTTGTCTATTGAAGAAGTGGTGTCAAATATGGGAAATCAATTACAAATTCAAGGAGCAACCATCAGAAATATTGAAAATAAAAAATGTCATGATTCTGATTATGGGGGACATTTTGGAATTGATAAGACTGCATATAAAATCTTACAATCTGGATTTTATTGGCCTACAATTTTTTAACGATGTGAATGCTTATATTAAAAATTGTGATAGATGTCAGCGTGTAGAAAATATTTATAAGAGAAATGAGATGCCCTCAATTATATATTGGAAGTTGAAATATTTGATGTTTGGGGGTTAGATTTTATGGGACCATTTACACCATCTTTCGGAAATGTTTATATTTTGAAGATAGTACACTATGTTTCCAAATGGATTGAAGCTATTGCTTTACCTCAATGTGATGCTCAAAGTGTTGCAAAGTTTTTTATGAAGAATATTTTTACAGATTTGGAATACCAAGAGTAATCATAACTGATGGGGGAAGTCATTTTAGAAATGTGATTATTGGAAAATTAGCAAAGAAATATCATATTAATCATCGCATTGCTGCTGCTTATCATCCGCAGACAGGTAGTTTCGTTGAATTATCCAATCATGAAATTAAAAGAATATTGAAAAAGACTGTTAATCCAAATAGAAAGGATTGGTCAATCAAACTGGATTATGCTTTGTGGGCTTATAGGACTGCCTACAGAACCCATATAGGAATGTCCCCATATAGGCTGATTTTTGGAAAAGCTTATCATTTACCTATTGAACTTAAGCATAAAGCATTTTGGGCTATTAAAGAGTTCAATTATAATTTGAAAGATGCTGCTAAGAAGAGATTATTGTAATTAAACGAGCTTGAAGAGATAATGAATGAATCTTATGATAGTGCTAAGATTTATAAGGAAATGATGAAGTTATGGCATGATCGAAAGATTATTACTAAAAAATCTTGTGTCAGGACAGAAAGTTTTGTTGTATAATGCCAGATTGAGAATTTTTTCTTGAAAACTTAAGTCCAGGTGGATAGGTCCTTTTATTGTGATGAAAATTTATTCCTATGGAGCTGTGGATATTTAAGATCCTAAGACTAGAAAAATATTTAAAGTTAATGGAAATAGACATATACTATATTTTTTAGTCGAGCAATCTAAATCTAGTGAGAATCTAATGTTGGGTCACTCAGAATGAGTTCTGTGTTTGTCAGGCTGACGACGTTAAACCAAGCGCTTTGTGAGAGACAACCCATATTTATCGGTGTGCTTTGCTTTATGTTTGTTTTGTGTGCTTATTTTACTTTGTTTGGTTTGTTTTTATGTTTTTAGTGGTAGTAATTTGGAGATTTTAAACTAAATTGAGTTTATTTAACCTTATTTGATGACTTAGAGGAGTCAGAATGAAAATTTGGACATTTGGCAGACCTGTACTAAATTGAGCACTGGCGGCTAAGCGCCGCCTAGTTGGCTCTTAGGCGCTGACCCACAAATTTATATTATGATATTTTAATTTGATTGCAATGAAGCCAAAAACTTGACCCCGCTATATTATATGTATAGAATTGTAATTGTTTATGTTATGGATGCTACGCAAGTATACGTATCGTATCAAGTAATACGAGGCTCTAGTGAAGTCCTCGGTTATCGATCCCACGAGGAAAGAGAAAATTAAATAACGGCTAATTTTAAAATAATAATAATAATAATTTTAAAATAGTATACAAAAATTTGGAGTTCTAAATTTAAGCGCAATAAAGTAAACTAAGTATTTTAATCAGGTAACTTAACTAAGTAGAAAATTAATACTAATTGCAAGTGCAGGAAATAAAACTAATTGCTAAATAAGTATTAACTATTCAGAAAAAGCATCTTTCCCCTTGTTTAGAAATTTAAGTGATTCATGAATTTAAATAGATAATGTTAAGGTATTGTGACAAATAGGAGCATTCCTATTCTTTACCCTTTAGTCCGAGTGTAAAGAATATCGACTAATCCTATGTTTGATTACCGAATCGCGTGCTAGGTCGGGAGGATACCGATCGCCACTTCGTAGCTCCCACGTTCCCCTTGCTCGAGGGCTAACATCTACACTTCGACTCTCAAACAATAGGACCGAATTGAATATTTTAGTCCGTCACACTAAAATGCTCAATTCTACGCCCAAGGATATTATTTCCCTATTTATTTGCACCCTCCTTCCAAGGCTTTTGAATTCCCCGAATATCGGATGTAATTTTTACTATAGTTGATAATCAACATATTTTAAAAAATCAAATGGCCAGTTTGAAAAGTAAATTAAGTTTTAAGTAAAAATTATCACAATTTATTAATATATAAAAGTATCTTTATTTTAATTTCATCAAGTCACTTAATTTCATAAACAGGGAGAAAGACTAAATAAACTACTCAGAATGCATGGAAACTAAACTAAGCATGAATTTCATTTAAAGTTAAAAACAATAAATACAAATACTTATCTTAATTTATCCCCAAGCAGACTCCTCGCAGTTTCTTTGACTCTTCCTTCCAGTACAGCAAAACTCACTAAAAACTCACTAACTCACTCAAGAACTCTCTAAGACACACACTAAACTCGACTTAACACACTTAGAACACAAAAGATTGGACTTAGAACACAAAGACTGCACTAAAATGACACACTAAAGACTTAATTTCGGCTTCTATATATAGAGGTGAGCAAAGGACCAAGAGGTGTGTAAGCATCCCTTCAAAAAGTGTCCAGGTTCAATGTATCTACACCATTTGAACTAGCTCGCCGTCGGCGACGAACTACCTCGTTGTCGGTGAGGCTTCTAGAAGATCTTCAACCGCTCTAGCTCGCTGTCAGCGGGCTCGGTCTCGCTGTCAGCGAGACAGTTATAAATTCTTCAGAATTTTCTTCTCGTAACCTCGCCGTCGGCGGGCTCGATCTCGCCGTCGGCGACTTAGCACAAATTGCATGATTTTGCTCCAAATTCGCTCCTTTTTATGATTTTTGCTTTTATCACCTAAATTCTTCATTCCTGCAATAAAATAAAGAAAATACCCTTCTTTAAAGTGCAATTTCATCAAAAATAGGTATGAATTTCTTAATAAATTTTTCAGCGATCAAAATCCCCCAAACTTACTTATTACTTGTCCTCAAGTAATTTTAGTACTACATAAAAATAATGAGTTTTATAATAAGATTTTTCAATTTAAATAACTATGAATTAGATTAATTAATATCATAATAAAGTTAAAAAATAATTCATGTAATTTAATTAATCTTATAGAAATAAATTATTTAGTTATCAGGTCTAAGATTTCTAGCTTACTATTCATTTCAGGAATGACTATATTTAAAAGAATAACTACTTAAGATATTCATATGATAAGAAGTTCAAGAAAATACTATTAGGTAAAATTCTAATTCATAAACATAAGTTTGGAAATATCTAAGTTTTTCCCTTTAGGGTAAATCAAATGAAGCCAATTTTTGATAAGGCATCTCCTCAAGCTTCTCCTCATTTTTCTTTTTTTCTTTTTCTCTCTCTTTTTTTTTTTAATGAGGATTACTGTATCTGGAGAGCCTGTTAATAATTTTGAACTTCATTTTCATCTTCCTAAATTTGAAACTTAGGAATATTTCTTAGCTTTTATATACTTCATAGTTTTTACTTCATTGATTTTCAATCTTTTCTTTTTCACTTGAATACTTAAGAATTTTAATTTTAGAATATAGTTTTCCTTACTAAAAATAGTTTACTATATTCTTATTCCCTTTAACCAAACATTTTATTCTATTTAATTAATTAAAGTACTAGAAATATTTTATTTAACCTTTTATAATAATTAAATAAAATAATTCATATTAAATCAAATTGATAAATTAACTATAAAAATCATTTTTATAATAATTTGAAAATAGAAATTGAGAATAAGTTAATAACTAAATTTGTATTTTACTCTCCCCCCAAACTTAAATTTTAATATCTATTCTAAATAATGAATAAGAAGGAAAGTAAATAAATCACACCTTTGAAGTTTAGGTATTTCTTATCTTTGAAATTTTTGCGAGCTTTTTCATTTTTCATTGAACCTCGTATCGTTAGTATTCTCCATATATATATAACAATTTAAAGAAAATGCAGGGATAAAACCTAAGATAAGTATTAAACACAACAATTAAAATAACTCTACACTACACATATGAATTACTAACATATTAAAAACAATTGAACTAACAGATTAACAATTTTAAAAGCTTAAAACAATACAAAATAAAAATAAAAACATATTAAAGAAAACTAACATCCTAATTAACATAAAAAACAAATGCAATTGACTAACACAAAAACAAAAACTAACTACTATAACAATCCAAGCATATTAATCTATCTAACATCCAATGTCACAAAATAAAGTACTGAATATTACAAACATATACAGTCCTCAAAATAACTTACATCAAACAAATAAAATACATAAAATCCTAATCTTCAGCATCAAAGTCCCAAACTATATCATCTCCTCCCTGATCTGTAGGCTGCTGAGAAGACTGAGCAGGGTGATACTGAGTGTACCTGGGGCATTCTAGAATGACTACATCTAAATCTCTACTCCTATAACGACTTTCAGCTTCATAATATGCAATCTCGTATTCCGAATGTCGCTGGAGGTATCCACTATCATAATCATGTCTCCTCTCCGGATTATCAATCCTTTCGATCAAAATGATCAAACCTTCTCCCCATGGCCTCTCCAAACTCGCTCAAAACTCCTCCTATGCGAGTCAATTCATTCATCGGATCTTGTAAGGTAGGGGTGGTAGGCTCGGGAGGTCCATAGCTAAGTAGAGGGTATATCTCTACTTGATTGAGTAAAATAACTTCTTACTCCTGCTCTCCACCCTTCATGGGACTCATAATTCTTAATGTTAGCAGTCGTAAGTGGTTTCATAGGTTCCACCCATTCTTCATCATCTCTAGCCTCAACTCCAAAAAGTTGGCAGAGTGCAAAAATCAATCCAGGGTGGCCCAATCTAGCTCCACTCTCATTTCGAAGAGTAGCCAGGATATTCTGATAAATAACTCTCCCGATGTTGATGCTTCTGTTATTCTGAATGCAGAAATTCAAAATTGCTCTATCTCGTGTTACCTCACTATGGTGATATGTGGGTAACAGAGTAGAACAAATAAAGTAATGCCAGGCTTTGGAGACTGCATTTAATTTGGAAAGAGGAAAATTCACTCTTTCCTGCTGCTTCATTTTCCATACTCCGGTCCCATCAGTGAGAAAGTTAATGACTTCCTCCAGTGGTCCTTCCATCGTTCCAAAAGTTTCATACTCGCTAAAGTGCGAGTCATGAACTTCATAGAACACGTTAATTCTTGCAGCATTAAAATCTACAAAAAACCCTCGTACCTTTACAGGTGCATCTTCCGCGGCAGTCAAATTGGCATAAAATTCTTTCACCACTTCTACAAACTCGCACTATACCGAACATAACGTAAATTTTCCCGACCTTCGTTTCTTTATAATTCGCTCTACTTCTCCTCCTGGATTTTTTAATACCCGATCCGCAATGCACTTTCTTCCTTGTATATTTTCAAAATATTTTGCCTGTGCTCGTACATTGATGAATCGGTTTTCGTCGAACTCTACTCGACGTTTCTGTCGTGGAGCCATTCGATCGATCTGTGAAAATCATAAAAACTTTCACTAAACTTAATAATAATACTAAGAAGGCTTCCTACAACATTTGTAAGCAATTTAAATCAAATTCCATGGATTTCCACCGAATATTTCTTCCACATTTCGATTTTTCCCAAAATTTGCAATGTGGTGAAAATACATGGTGAAAATTAAAAATTTTTGCATAGGAGTGAAGCTCTTACCAAGAGAAGATGAAATCCGGTGTTTTTGAGTGATGAAATTGCTTCAAATCCAAGATCTCTCAAGCCCTAGGTCAGTTTTTGCGAAAATTAGAGGTTGGGGATGATGAATAGTGTTTTTGACCGGTCAATTAAAGTGTTTTTCGTGACCTCGCTGTCAGCGAGATTTTTCTCGCCGTCGGCGAGCTAATATTTTTCAGAACCAAAAACTTTCGGGAAAAATCCGCTGTCGGCAAGAAATTCTTCGCTGTCAGCGAGATCGATCTCGATGTCGGCGGGATTTTTCTCGCCGTCGGCGAGATTTCAAAAATTTTAAATTTCTGAAATTCGTCACTCATTTTCGTCCTTGATTTGTCTTATATTATATTTCCGATCACATCATTTATTACTTTAATATGAAGATTAGCTACTTATACACAAACAAATTCACACAACACAACAAATTAACTTTAATATTGAAATCCATGAGACATACAAACTAACATAATTTTTAGACTCTATAATCAAACTTCAAACTTCAATCCTTACTACTAATCAGCATGGCAAACCAAACCACGACACACTAAATGCTGATACAAAACTATGACGCATATCTCAACTAAGTTTGAGATATTCAAATCATCACTCCACACATAATAAAAATCTAAATTAAATCAAATAACATAAACATAAACATACTATGGAAATCTTTACTACTATTCTTCAATGTCAGAATCTTCATCTTCTCTGATATTTTCGATATGACGATGATGCACAAATAAGTTATAGAAAGGCTCGAAGGGAAATTCCGGCGCATTCTTCAGCTGATCCAACCCTTCGTCTCGCAAATGAAGAAAGCTAGCTTCCAAGTGTCCAGTAATGATCGAAGTGTTCCTTCATCCTCCAACTCAATGTGATCAAATAAATCAGATATATTGTCGATTAAATCTCTCACATTCCGTAGTTCTTTCTCCATTCCATTAATTTTCTTCATAAGTAACTCTATTTTATCCGAAATAGGCCTTGCTATAGGATTATTCTCGCGAAGCTCTATCGTAGATAAATGTAATGTCTTCATTATTGTCCAAAGTAGGGAACATATCTGTAAGATCAAGCGGCTTCCAAGGTAACAAAACCTTTTCCTAAGCTTCATAAGAAACCTGGTACTGACTGCATAGATGGGTGTCCTAGTCCGTGAACTGACCCACGCACAATTAAACCCAATGCAGACTTAACAATTATTGATCCCACGTCAATAGGCAATCCAATTTGAATACATTAATTCAATATAGCGCATTCTTTCGAAACCTTGTTTACCCTCATAGTAGGTAACAATTTAGATGAGATGAAAAAGTGCTAGTGCTTCGAGACAGGATTCAAAAGTGATGCAGAGAAACTAACATACCCGTCTTCACACATTTCCCAATCTTCCGTTTCATCAGTCAGATATCGAAATGTCTCATTCATATTATACCGAGAAGGCACAAAATTTGAATAGTGACATACCGGGGTGTTTTCTATAGAGAATAACTCATTTACTCTGGATGGAGTAAACATCACCCATCTTCCTCGGACGTAGATATTCCCATTGTTGATCGCATGTAAGTTAGAGTATAACTCTTTAACAACTGGAATAACAACAGCAGACGTAGTGTAACAGAATACCTCCCAGTGCCGCTGTGTGATCATTTCTTCTATCTTTGTAGTGGAATTCTCTAATCCTCTATTGACAAATCCCCGTTCCTTGATAACTCTTTTCTTTACCAAAACCTTGTTGAAGATCCGCTACGCTTCTGCACTCACAAATTTCCTCCGGTTAAACACTCCAGATTTAGAAGTATCTAAGAATTTGGAGTCCATTATGGTGAATGGAATGAATTCTAGTGAAGAAGGCAGACTTAGAATGGTTTAAGAATGGTTTTTCACTAAGGATCTGGTGTTGAAATCATCCAAATCAGAATTTAAAGTATATATAACTCATTTCTATAACTTCCTCGCTGTCGGCGGGAGGTTTCTCGACGTCGGCAACTTAGTTATAAAAACGGCCTTTCAGGTTCTCGCTGTCGGCGGGCTCGGTTCTCACTGTCCGCGAGCTTATAAATAAACTGAATTAGGCGCGAACCTCGCTGTCGGCGAGATTTCAAAATAATGTCCAATTTCGCTCTAAATCGAATAATTTCTTTTCTCATCATAATGGTTCGAATATGTGACGATTCTTAATAAAAATTGAGTAGTAAAGTTTCAATAATATAAACTAATTATTAAGATACAATAAAAATAGATAACTAATATGGGTTGTCTCCAATAAAGCGCTTGGTTTAACGTCGTCGACTCGACCTAATTTCAATTATTAATCGAGTTGACTAAGAATTAAAACCTCTTTATAGTTAGGTCTTATACCATCGAAATATGGTTTTAATCTATGTCCATTAACTTTAAATTTATGTCCAGCTTTTGGATCTTCGATTTTTATAGTTCCGTATGAAAATATTTGAGTTATGGTGAAAGGTCCTAACCATCGAGACTTCAATTTTCCAGAAATAATTTCAATCTAGTATTATATAGCAAAACTTCCCGTCCTGGTTCAAAATTTCTCTCGATTAATCTTCCGGTCATGCCATAATTTCATCTTTTCTTTATAAATCCGATCATTATCATATGATTCATTTCTTAATTCTTCCAATTCATTTAATTGCAGCAATCTCTTCTCACCAAGCTTTCCTTCATATTATAATTAAATTCTTTAATCGCCCAATATGCTTTATGTTCTAATTCAACTAGTAAGTGCCATGTTTTTCCATATATAAGCCTCGTAAGGAGTCATTCCAATCGGAGTTTTATAAGCGATCCTATAAGCCCATAATGCGATTGTCTAATCTAATAGACCAATCTAACCTATTTGGGTTTACAGATTTTTCTAAAATACGTTTAATCTCACGATTGGATACTTCAGCTAATTCGCTAGTCTGTAGATGATAAGCAGTGGATATCTTATGAGTAATATTATATTTTTCTACTAGTTTGTGAATGTATTTATTTCTAAAATGAGTTCCTCTGTCAGTGATAATCACTCTCGGCATTCCAAATCTAGTGAAAATATTTTTCATCAGAAATTTTGAAACACTTTTAGCATCACACCTAGGTAAAGCTTGTGCCTCAATCCATTTGGAAACATAATCAACAGCTACTAATATATATGAGTTTCCAAACGAAGGAATAAAAGTTCCCATAAAATCTAATCCCCAAACATCAAAAATTTCAACTTCTAATATAAAGTTTAGAGGCATTTCTTTTCTTCTAGATATATTTCCTACTCTTTGGGCATTTATCGCAAGTTTTAATATATCCGTATACATCTCTAAATAGAGTAGCGCAAGAAATCTAGATTGTAGAATCTTATAAACAGCTTTATCGATCCCAAAATGTCCTCCAAAATCGAATCATGACATTTTTGAATAATTGGTTCAGTTTCTTCATAAGGTATACATCTTCTAATAATTAAATCCTTACATCGTTTATATAAATATGGTTCATCCCAAAAATAGGTTTTCGTATCATGGATGAATTTTTTCTCGTTGTTGCAAAGTTAGCATAGTGGTAAAATATTACTAACTATATAGTTTACTATATCAAGCATACCATGATATTTTCCATTCATTGATATTATATAATTGTTCATCGTGAAAACTGTCTATAATTTCATTTTCAATATCGTATAATTCATGATTTTCTAATCTCGATAAATGATCCACAATTCGATTATCGGTTCCTTTCTTATTAACGATCTCAAAATCGAATTCTTGCATTAATAGCATCCATCTAATTAATCTTGGTTTGGAATCTTTCTTTTGCATTAAATATTTGATAGCAGAATGATCAGTATGCACGATACATTTTGTTCCAATCATATAAGGTCTAAATTTATTAAAACCATAAACTACCGCTAATAATTTTCTTCTCAGAATCGTATAATTTATTTCAAAGATCATTTAGAGTTTTACTAAGCATAGTATATAACTTTAAAAATCTTTTCATATCTTTGCCTAAGAACTCGCTCCTACGAAGATAATCACTAGCATCACACATAAGCTCAAATGATTTCTCCCAGGCTAGGTGAAACTATTATAGATGCCGTAATTAATTTTTCTTTTAAGAGTTCAAAAGCATTCGAGCATTCGACCGTAAATTCAAATTTCTTGTCCTTTTCGAGAAGTTGGCATAGAGGTTTAGTAATTTTTGAAAAATCTTTTATATAGCGTCCGTAGAATCCAAAGATGTCCAAGAAAACTTCTTACCCCTTTTACCGTAGTTGGAGGTGGTAATTTAGTTATAACTTGAATTTTTGCAGGTCCACTTCCATGCCTTTTTCCGAAATTTTATGCCCTAATACAATGCCGCCAAAGAACCATAAATTGACATTTCTCCCAATTTAGAACTAAATTTGTTTTCTCACATACTTCTAATACTTTTTCAAGATGAGTTAAGCATGTGTCAAATGATGTTCCAAATACGGAGAAATCATCCATAAATACTTCTATTCCATTGTCAATTAACTTACTAAATATAGACATCATACATCTCTGGAATGTTGCTGGTGCATTACATAATCCAAAAGGCATTCTTCGAAAAGCGAAAGTTACATAAGGACTAGTAAATGTAGTTTTGTCTTGATCCTCAGGAGCAATTTGTATTTGATGATAACCGGTGCATCTATCTAGAAAACAAAAATACTTATGTCCGGCTAATCTATCTAACATCTGGTCTAGAAATGGTAAAGGGAAGTGATCTTTCCTGGTGGCGGTATTTAATTTCCTATAATCAATACATATACGCCAACCAAGTAACTCGTCTTATAGGAATAAGATCGTTATTTTCATCGACGATGACTGGTCACTCCTCCCTTCTTAGGAACACAAGTGAATCGGGCTTACCCAAGCACTCGTCGAAATAGGATATATAATACCATTATCTAATCATTTTAAAAATTCTTTCTTAACTACTTCTTTCATTATCGGGTTTAATCTCCTTTGGGATCTCGCTTTAGGTTTATGTTCATCATCTAAAATAATTCTATGCATACAGTATCGAAGGACTAATTCCTTTAATATTTGCTAAAGTCCAACCAAAAGTTTTCTTATATTTTTTTAAAGTTTCTAAAAGTTTTTGTTCTCGAGATTCGTTTAATGCGTATGAAATAATAACTCGGTAAAGTTGAAGAATTATCTAAATAAGCATATTTCAAATGATCAGGTAATATTTTTATCTTAAGTTCAGGAGGTTTAATAATTGATGGAACTATATTCTTGTCAGTGTTTTCAGTATTATCCAAAAATTCAAATCTTTCCTGAATATAATCTAGTTCTTCATTATTATCTTCAATTAATTCAGTATTTTCTTTTTCTAATTTATCTTCATAATATTCCTTAAAATGTTCGCGTTGTAATTGTTCAAGTATTTCCATCCGAAAACATTCATCATCTTTTTCTAGCGCAGGATATTTCATTGATTTTGCAATATTAAAGGTAACTTTTCGGTCATTTACTCTCATAGTTAATTCTCCTTTTCGAACATCAATCATAGCTTTTCCAAGTAGCTAAAAATGGTCTTCCTAAAATGATAGGAATTTCTTTATCTTCCTTCATATCTAAAACAATAAAATCTACTCGGGAAGATAAATTTATCCACCTTTACTAACACATCTTCAATAACTCCTTAGGATAGGTAACCGAACGATCGACTAATCAAGGGTTATCGAAGTAGGTGTAATTTTTCCTAATCCTAATCTCTTAAAAATCAATAGAGGCATTAGATCGATGCTTGCTCCTAAGTCACACAAAGCTTTTCCATAAAATTTTTCTCCTATAGCGCAGGGTATAGTGAAACTACCGAATCTTTCAATTTTTCAGAAGCTTCTTCCGAATAATAAGACTACACTCTTTACTAAGTGCGACTCGTTTCATTATCAGTGAATTTTCTTTTCTTATTTAGAATATCTTTCATAAATTTTACATAATTTGGCATCTGATCTAAAGCTTCGACAAAAGGTATATTGATTGTTAATTTCTTTAGTATTTCAAGGAATTTAGCAAATTGTTTATCTTTTTTATGTTGAGCTAGTCGTTGAGGAAATGGTGTGGTGGAGGTGTTTCAACAGAAATTTTCATAGGTATTAAAGGATGTTCCAAGTTTGAATCTTGTTGATTTGTTTCCTTTTCAATTTCCACTTCCTTTTTTTGGCTTTTAAGTTCTTTTTGAATTTGAGGTTCTAATTCTTTTCCACTCCTTAGTTGTATTGCCTTAATTTATTCTTTTCCTTGATCTTTAGGATTTATTTCCACATTACTAAGAAAAGTTCCGTGTATTCTATTATTTAGCGGAGTAGCAATATGTCCAAGTCGAGTTTCGATATTTTTAATAGATGTTCCTTGAATTTGTAATTGATTTCCTTGAATTTGTAGTTGATTTCTTGATTTTGTAGTTGATGACCCATATTCAAAATTAATTCATCCATAGATAATTTCTTATCTTCGAATTGTGGGTTATTGTTATTAAATCCAGTGGGTAATTAGTTTTATAGTTTGGATTTGCTTCGATTAGGTTGATTCATCCATTGTTGATTAGATGTGTTATTCCAATTAAAATTTGGATGAGTTTTCCAACCAGGATTATAATAGTTCGAATAAGGGTTATTAGTTCTATTAATAAGCATTTAAAGTTTCATAATTAGATTCAGCATTCTATGATTTGTCCAGATGAGTTTTCTTCTAAAGTAGGAGAGTAGTTCATTCCAAAATGATCTAATTTCTTAGATATAGCAGACAATTTGAGAAGCTAACATAGATATTGCATCGTTTTCATGAATGCCGGCTATTTTTTCTGGATTTACTCTATCTCGTAGCCATTGGAAATTATTTGTTGCCATTTCTTCGATTAGTGCATAAGCTTCATCAAATGGTTTAGACATTAATAAACCTCCAAGAAGAAAGATCGATGATTGATCTTAAAGATCCTACTAATCCATTATAAAAGGTTCGAATAATCAGCTTAACTGCAGTACGCATGATGTGGGCATTTCCTAAGAAGTTCCTTAAATCTCTCCCAAGATTCATATATTGATTCTCCATCTATCTGACAAAAAGAAGTTATATCATTTCTAAACTTAGTAGTTTTAGATGGTGGAAAATATTTAGATAGAAATTTTTGTGATAATTCTCCCCAAGTTTTAATAGATCCAGAGTCTAACGAATTCAACCACATTTTAGCCTTATCCCTTAATGAAAAAGGAAAAAGTCTAAGTCTTATAGCATCGTCGGATACTCCATGATATTTAAAAGTAGCACAAAGTTCTAGAAAACTAAGAAGATGTAAGTTAGGATCTTCGATAGGTGAACCACTAAATTGATTATTTTGTACCATTTGGATAATCGCTAGTGTTTAAGTTCAAATGAATTAGCAGCTACATCAGGGTTTTGAATAGTTAAATGAATTTCATCTGATGTAGGGTTGGCATAATCTCTTAATGGTCTTTGTTGGTTCATATTTTGAATTTCAGGAATATTTGCCATTTGTGTTAAATTTATAGTTTGTTTCTTTTGTTTTTTAATTCTTTTAATTGTACGCTCTAATTCAGAATCGTAAGGTATTAAATTTTCATTTCCAAATTTGCGCATACAATTTTAGAATAGATATTAATTATTTTAAAATAGTCCGTTACTCTAGTAAATTTTTCTTACTTTCCCCGGCAACGGCGCCAAAAACATGACCCACAAATTTATATTATGATATTTTAATTTGATTGCAACGAAGCCAAAAACTTGACCCCGCTATATTATATGTATAGAATTGTAATTGTTTATGTTGTGGATGCTACGCAAGTATACGTATCATATCAAGTAATACAGGGCTCTAGTGGAGTCCTGGTTATCGATCCCACAGTGAAAGAGAAAATTAAATAACATACTAATTTTAAAATAATAATAATAATAATTTTAAAATAAGTATACGAAAATTTGGAGTTCTAAATTTAAGCGCAATAAAGTAAACTAAGTATTTTAATCGAGTAACTTAACTAGTAGAAAATTAATACTAATTGCAAGTGCAGTGAAATAAAACTAATTGCTAAATAAGTCTTAACTATTCGAAAAAGTATCTTTCCCCTTCTTTAGAAATTTAAGTGATCGATGAATTTAAATAGATAATGTTAAGGTATTGTGACAAATAGGAGCATTCCTATTCTTTACCCTTTGGTCCAGTGTAAAGAATATCGACTAATCCTATGCTCGATTACCGAATCCGCGGCTAGCCGGGAGGATACCGACCGCCACTTCGCAGCTCCCACGTTCCCCTCGCCCGAGGGCTAACATCTACACTTCAGCTCTCAAACAATAGGACCGAATTGAATATTTTAGTCCGTCACACTAAAATGCTCAATTCTACGCCCAAGGATATTATTTCCCTATTTATTTGCACCCTCCTTCCAAGGCTTTTGAATTCCCCGAATATCGATGTAATTTTTACTATAGTTGATAATCAACATATTTTAACAAATCAAATGGCCAGTTGAAAAGTAAATTAAGTTTTAAGTAAAAATTATCACAATTTATTAATATATAAAAGTATCTTTATTTTAATTTCATCAAGTCACTTAATTTCATAAACAGTGAGAAAGACTAAATAAACTACTCGTAATGCATGGAAACTAAACTAAGCATGGATTTCATTTAAAGTTAAAAACAATAAATACAAATACTTATCTTAATTTATCCCATGCGTACTCGCTCAGCCTTTTCGACTCTTCCTTCCAAGACAACGAAAACTCACTAAAACTCACTAACTCACTCAAGAACTCTCTAAGACACACACTAAACTCGACTTAACACACTTAGAACACAAAAGATTGGACTTAGAACACAAAGACTGCACTAAAATGACACACTAAAGACTTAATTTCGGCTTCTATATATAGAGGTGAGCAAAGGACCAAGAGGTGTGTAAGCATCCCTTCAAAAAGTGTCCAGGTTCAATGTATCTACACCATTTGAACTAGCTCGCCATAGGCAACGAACTACCTCGCTGTCGGTGAGGCTTCTAGAAGATCTTCAACCGCTCTAGCTCGTCGTCGGCTGGGCTCGAGCTCGCTGTCGACGAGACAGTTATAAATTCTTCGAATTTTCTTCTCGTAACCTCGTCGTCGGTGTGGCTCGATCTCGCCATCGGCGGCTCGATCTCGCTGTCGGCGACTTAGCACAAATTGCATGATTTTGCTCCAAATTCGCTCCTTTTTATAATTTTTGCTTTTATCACCTAAATTCTTCATTCCTGCAATAAAATAAAGAAAATACCCTTCTTTAAAGTGCAATTTCATCAAAAATAGGTATGAATTTCTTAATAAATTTTTCAGCGATCAGGCGCCGAAGTTACAAAAAACACGAAAAATGAGATTCTAGAAGCCTAGATCGTGGGGAAGAATTTTTGGAAGTTATTTTAGAGTTTTAAAACATCTTGGGGCAGTTTTAGTACTTCCCAAGTCTATAAAAAGAACCTGATTTAAGAGAAACACTTGCCCCAAGATCTATTTTCATTCCTGAGTCTTAAGAAGAGTATTTTGAGTGCATCACGTCTTCTTGGGAGAATGAGATGAAGAAGAAGCAAGATTCTAACAAGAGTAACTTCATTAGTGATAGTGTTAAAGAGCTATTCAATGGATTTCTCGCTGTTAGTATTCAAAGGATTGCTGAAATGATTGCAAAAATTGAAGCCTGAGTGACTTCAATGGAAGCAAAGATCAATGAAACTAACTTACATTTGGAGCGCATGGGATGGCAACTCAAGATGCAATTCAGTCATTCAAGATACGTGGAAGAAGCGGATAAGGCAATGTTTTTGAAGAACAAATGGATTGAAGAAGAAGATGTAAGAATGAACAATTATCTCCCGTTCTATCAAATTTATATTCCATAAGAGTCAAATGAGAATAATAGTGGTCATGGATATAATCTGTCTAATGGAGAATGGAATTAAGTATGCTTTGTTTTTATATGTTTAGTGTTATAATGTGTTTTGTTTAATATGTTTTGAGTTCTTATGTGTTTTGTTTGGTGTGTTTAGTGTTTATGTTTAAGTTTTTAATTACGCCTTATGATGTGATAGTTACATCCTAGAGATGTAAACTTATCAATTTGAGATTAAGTCTCTTGTATTTAGAGAATTTCATCTTATGTATGTGGATAGAAATTCTAGGATTGTATTAAGTGTTATGTTTGTTTTAATGAATATAAGTTTGTGTTTGTGTGAAATTTGTTTGGAATCGATGAATATTTAACATTTGAATTGGAAATTTGGAAGATTTATGGGGAAGAGATAATCATTTTGAACAGATTAAGGGTGATTAACGAAGTGATTTATAGCATATACCTTAATTGTGAAAATTTGGGTATTGGCGGCTAAGCACCAGATTTCGCGGCTAAGCACCGAAGGGTTCGCGCTTAGGCGCCAGTTTGCAAAAATTGGTTCCCATCCGTTAAAAAACCGTGAATCGCCATTTTTAACTTCATTTTCATCTTCAACCTGTCATTTTCATGCAAGAGAGAGTCTAGGGCATCCTTGATTTGGACCATTTAAGAGCCGATCTCAACAAAAATTTGTAGATTTGGATTCCTTGAGGTAAGAGCACTACTCCTAAGTAATTTATTTTCACCATGTATTTTGAGTACATATTGTAAAATGTTAAAATCACTATTCATGGTGAAATTTTGAGGAAAAACATAAGAAATTGATTGGATTTAGTGGAAACATCTTTTGGAAGATAATTTAGCAAGTTTAGTGTGATTTTGGAATTTATGGTACATTTTTTTTAGAGATGGCTCCAAAGTCAAAGCGTGAGAGAGGAAAGACGAAGTTTGATTTCGACAAATTTGTTAGTGCAAAGACTGAGGATTTTTAGTGTGACAGGCTAAAAGCCCCTAATTTGGTTTGAAGTTTTGAATTTTGTTATGAGAAGTTAGCCCCCAGGTGGTAGGAATCGAGGGGACTCTAGAGTGAGAGCTGGTATCTTCCCTGCCTAACCATGTTCAAAATGATGAAATTTCAAATTAACCAATGTTCTTTATAGAACCAAGTAAGGGTAAAGAAAACATTTGCTTCTATTTTAACCAACAAATTTAAATACTTCCACAATAATACTTTCATAATTATTACTACTTTATAAAAGAAAAAAAAAGATATTCTAGTTAATAGTGTTTTTCATACCAAATCTAGTTATAAGTGTTTTTCGTACCAATTCTAGTTAATAGTGTTTTTCATACCAATTCTAGTTAATAGTGTTTTTCACACCAATGTTAGTTAATAGTGTATTTATTACCGTGTTTATAGTTATTATCATTTTAATTTCTTCTTTGATTTTTGTAAGAAAATTTAAAGAGTGAAATCAACTATCAAACTTTTCAAAATCAAAACATACTTTCAAAAGCCAATTAAAAAAGTAAAAAAATAAATTTTCTTATTTCATTAAAGATTTATCAATTTCCCTGTGGGTTCGATATCTCGGGGCTTAATCAGAAAGTCTTATATTACTTGATAAACGATATGTATACTTGTGTAGTATCCCATATTATAAAATAATAATTTTCATATTTAAATCATCAGCACATATATTCGGTGTGGAGTCAAGTTTTTGGCGCACATATATTTATCTGGGATCAACCTTGCACAAACCAAACGAGGAACTTCTACACTAAAATCCCCATCTTGTGAGCCCTCTTTACATAACTTCCATCTCAACCTCTCCACCTATAGGAGGAGTTCATAAACAGAGCCTTCATCAGAGCCAAGTGACACTTCCAGTAGGTTCGTTAGGTCCTAACGAAGCTTCTGCAAGCAACCAATCAAGGCCGCACCTCTTAGGCTAAGGTATAGATCATTTTCCCCTAAATCAAGCTCGATTTAGGTCTTTATGAAGTAAACTTGCATTTCATACGTGATCAACTGTATAAATATGTTATCCTTGAGTGGATGAAGGTGTAGGAACAAACCCCATGTGATTTCACCTGCATTTCATACTTCATTAACTATATAGATATGTTCGCCTTGAGTAGATGAAGGTATATGAACAAACCTCATGTGATTTCATTAGGTTTCGAGAGAGATCTTAGGGTTAGAAGGTGGACGGTTCACGATTTTGAATAGATGGGGATGATGAATGGATGTTGTCCATTCACGCATGTATCAAATTAACAAACCAAATGGCATCAGACAAACTCTTGTTACATAAAGCGCGGGCTGTGCGGCAGCTGACGCGGAAGGCGGCATCGAATCAGTGCACAATACGTAGCAGTTTGGAGCCGCCTTAGGATTACGTGGCGCTGACTATCTTAAGTAATAAAATATG
Organism: Papilionanthe hookeriana x Papilionanthe teres; assembly: GCA_022702705.1. Lineage (NCBI taxonomy): Eukaryota > Viridiplantae > Streptophyta > Magnoliopsida > Asparagales > Orchidaceae > Papilionanthe > Papilionanthe hookeriana x Papilionanthe teres. The sequence continues at coordinate 171,871,073 of CM040424.1, forward strand.
ATTTAAATGATTTATTTAATTCAATTAAATTAGAAATTTCATAATTTAGTGTATAAGAATCATAAAAATAAAAAAAATATCTTATTGCTTAGTGAATAGAGGAGAATAATGTGGACCAAAACATTAAAAAAATTTGACTTATAAATATATATATTTGAAATTAATTAAATACTTAGAGGCTTAATTAAATCATAACATAATAAAACACTATAGCATAAATTTTGGAAGACTTGTTTGATCTATTGATAGGAGTGTTCCCCGATTATTTCAGAGTCAATGAGCATTCTAGCATGAGAGCCCTAATTTTTAAGTCAAATCACCTCTGTTGCATTTAAATATATATATATATATATATATATATATATAAATTAAATATTAATCAAAAAATATAAAAATAAGTTTGGTAGGTTCACTGTGGTCAATGGATCCTAGGAAAAATATAAAATGGATTTAAATAATTAAAAATAGTGTTTTATGTATTTAACTCATTAAAAATTAGGAAAAGTAAATAAATAAAATATAAATAGAAAAAACACAAAATTAACCCACACTGTAAATAATGATCATATTAACTCACTATAAATATTTGAAACCCATTTGAGGTATATTTGTCAACAAATTTGATTTTCTAAGTAAAATGAGATTTTTGCGTTAAAATAATTATAATAAATAAAATATAATTAAAAAAATTATAAAAATGTTTTTGGAGCTTTTTGTGACTAGAGGAACATAATAAAAATGAAATTGAAGTTAAAATAAATATTTAATTTTTAAGGCATTTTTTAAAATCTAAATAAATAAAAATAATTAAAAATCATAAAAATTATAAAAAATAAAAAAGTGCACTAAAATATTTTAAATTGTTTCCAGATCACTTAATAGCAATTAGAATATATTTCCTAATTTCCTAAAAATAATTATGAATTTTTAAAGGCTAAAAATGTCTTTTTCCTTATTTTACAGTAAAATAATTATAGTAAATAAAATAAAATTCATAAAAAATATTAAATTTATTTCTCTAGGTTCCCCGAACCCGCAGGATTTAAGAAAAAAATATAAAACTTAATTTTCCACTAAAATAATATTTTATATCTAATTAATACTCAAAATCGAATAATAATTATAATATTTAAAATAAATTTCAAATGTTTCATGAAAATTGACCTAAGTGGTCCTCTGACCTAGGTAAAGCTACAATAATATTCCTAAGGATATATGGTATACTTTTGATAAGTTAATGAATTAACTTGAAAAATACCTATTTTTGCATTAAAAGTAATTCTAAAATAAAATAAAAATAAAAATTTTACATTTTCTCTCTGATATTTTAATTTACTCAGGAGTTAGGTAACATAAAAATTTCAAAGTCATTTGAGTTCAATTTAAAGAATTATGAAATGATAAGGCCTAAAAGGCCAAAATGGTAATTATGGAATTTAGGCCTTAAATAATATTTAGGCTTAATCAAAGGGTAAATGAGTAATGTATGATCATAATTAACTTTTCGAAGTGGTTGAATCATAAGGGATTAAGTGGTAGAAACCAACTCATCAATTTTTCTTAATAAAGGGAAAATTTCCAATTTCCCCTAATCATTATAATTTGGAAGTTAATTAAATTGAGTGATCCTAGTTGAGGGGATTGATTTTGGAAGACCATAATTCACTAATTCAAAATCCTGAAATCAATTGTTGAACAATGATATGATATTTCAACAAAGATTAAACTCACCCCATGTAATGTCCTTAAAATTACAAATCTACTCGTGAAACCTTAAAGGCTTAGTAACGAACTAAGCTGAATCCAAATTTTCTTAATGAGGTTTAGAAAAGAAAACATGGTTAATTATAAATAATTTGAAAATGCTACTAGCCCAACTTTAATTGAAATGGCTAAGTCCCTTACTAAGTCAATTTGCCGTTAAGGACCTCCACTCACATAATTCATAAATGAAACATCAAGTAATAATCACCCCACTCATAGGGATAATTAAAACATCAAGGTTTATTAAGAAATAATTTAAAACATACCCATTAATTCTAAATTTTAATGGTAGATGAATGATTTAGCAACATAATAAGTTCAAAATAACTAGGGATGTTCCAAAGGATCTTAAAAGAGATATAGGGTTTATGCACCACATCCCTTTATAGTCTTTTGGTTATCATGGAGGACAACTAAACGCATTATGTCTTTGCTCAAGAAAATCATCATAAAAATCTAAATGAATAAGACCCACCAAGTTATGACTAGATGCCGGTAAGATCACCCCAAACTTTTCCTACTCTCTTTTTCTATAAATTATTTAAATTCTCTTGAAAACTATATATATTGCAAAAGCCTAAATTTCAGCAGATGCATCAGAAGATGACAGTTACGCATTTACATTTTTGCATTGCAATTTCCTTTCATTTTACTTTACTGCATTTTTTTAACAACATTTATTTACTTTACCTGTAAAACTCAAAACAAATTTGTAAGCTAAACCGAAAACAAAACTGAAATTGACATTCAAAACAAAACTCAAGACAAAACAAAACTTCTTTTCAAAATTAAACAAAAGTTTCAAAACAAAGATAAAAATAAACTAAATTTAATACACCATCTTTGGATGATTGGAAATCCCACGGTGGAGGTAACCTACAGCTGCTAACGGGATTTCCTCGGTCCGAATGAATTCAACAATTCATTTTGACTAAGTGAGTCCTAAGAAAATAGTGGTGTCGGAATGAGGAAACCTTGGGATCATAACCGATATCTCTTAATCAACTTAAATTTCCCCCATAAGACATTCAAACAACAATCACAACAACAAAGCCTGACATATAAACCTTAAACCTCTTGGAACTTCTTTGAACATCTTGAACCTTACACTTCTAAACTTACAACGAGAAGCTTGGAGCAAGCATTGTTTTTAGAATGACAAGGACATGCAGAAGGACATCTTCGAGAAAACAAACAAGTCTACAACAATAAAGTAGAGTCTTCAACAACAAATCCTTCCTTAGAAATAAACAATAAGTCGTAGGACTTCGAGGTCATCTGCCTAGTGCGACGTAGATCCTTAATTGAACTTTTAGGCTTTTGTACACTGTGCAATATAAGTCATAGCTCGTCTTAGGATTCCGAGGTTGTCGTCTGATATGATGTAAATCCTCCTATCTTCCAAGTTATTTGTATGATTGGTATCGTACAGATGTAAGCCCTAAATAATAAAATTAACAGAATGAAACATTAAATAATATTTCTTCAAAACTGAAGTAAAACGATAGGATAGTTTGGGAAGTCACCGGGGTTCGCCTTAAGATCCGTGACATCCCTTAGATCTTTCTTCATTTGGATTTCACAATAATTGTTCCCATTTGCACCTTTCCCATTTGATATTTCCAATGTCCGAACCTGAAAATCATAAAACTTTTGAGTTCATGAAGACAATATTTCTTGATCATCACCGAGAGTTCTTTTAAGTGACTTCAGTCATTTAAGAGTTAATTAACTATAGGGTTTTGCCCTTATAAGAAACTTTAATACCTCAGTTTAATATAAACTCTATCTAATTTTTCATATTAAACATGAGAACTTGTCAGTCAACATAAATTGTTCACAGACTAAACAAATGTTATGGATTCTTTATTTATTTTAAATGAGCTTCATCATCAAGTAATGTGTCTGTTCTTCGGAGTAGATGCATAGCTTGTAATGTTGTGCTCTTTTATTTAAACTATTACATATATGAGATCAGTTTGATTTCATATTTTCAAATTAAAATGTTATTTTCCAAATTATATACACATTAAATTAAATTCTATTTTTAAAAGTGGGCGACGGGATTCCATTCTGGTGACCGACAACTTCTAATTTCAACGTTCGACAAGGTTACATTTATAGGGAATTAAGAGAAACTAGATTAATCTAAACCATATATAATCTTTATATTAAGTAGGGGAATTGTCAGTCATAAATTTCACATGCCAAATAGAGTCATAGACTTTTTAGATTAATAGTTAAGTCTACTAACAAACAGTACACTCATCTTTCGATATGAGATATCACTTGAGTTATTGTGCTCAACTATCTAAATTATTAGATATATGAGATCAGTTCGGTCTCATCTTTGAAAATTAAAAATTACTTTTCAAAATCAAAATTACATACCTAATAAATCAAAAGATATTTTTTTCCAAAAAAAAAAATCAAGCCAAAGTTGGCCGACAAATATTATACATGTAATCGTTATGCATGTATACATTATGCATATCATACTCGTTGTACTCATTGCACACTGTACAAATTTTAATCGTTGTACATGTCGTATAAATAATCATTTCTTTACATTTTACATTTATGAATTCTTATATGAATTAAGCCATACAGTTAACCTGCAAATGAACATGTTAATACAAAAAAAGACATAATCAAGTGATTCTTACAAAAAAAAAAAGAAAAGGTAAAATCTTGAGACTCTGACAAAAAAAAAGTAGATGAAACTTACAATTTCAAATTAAATTTAGTATATTAGCAAAATTGTGCCACAAACACGCTGATGTCAAGTCTATAATATCATCGATGAAGCATATTTCCAGATGATGCAAATTGGTACTTAGGATCTGTTTGGGGCAGCTTGTACTTTTCAGGATAAGTAGTTTATCTTGAAACGTGACCCGTGAGTGGACCGTGGGGGTCGACTCATGGCCTGCCTTTAGTGTAAAAAACTCAAATGGGACAAACAACGTTTTAAAAAATGCGCGAATCAAACGGTTAGACGGCGTTTTCAAAAACGCCACCGCACTTATAAGCTGCCCCAAACATGCCTATCATTTTACGACTATCATTTTGTTTAACCTATAATGTTACTTCTTCATCTTCTTTTATTATTATTACTATTATTATTATTCTTCTTGATCAATTTGGGCGACATGTTGTATTCTGTCTTCTTTATTAGGCATAAAACCTACTTATTATATATTTGTTTTAAATTACAGTCACAAATATTTTCATGCCGCACGTCAAACCTAGCATCAGAGAGGCCGGGTCGAACTTCTTCATTAGATTTAAATCTAAAATATATTCGGATAAATAAAAAATTTGAAATGTAATTTTGCATAGACTCCATGCATAATATTTTCACATAATTTTCAGCAATGGGCTATGAGTCTTCACCCCAGGCGGCAAATCGCTTTGTACAATAAATTAGTTCTACGTTGTGCGGCCGAGCATCGGACTTTCCCAACACAGTCGAAGTCGAAGTCGAAAACATCGCATATTTCTGCCATCGTTTTTCTCCGTATAATAACTCTGATTCACAGCGCTCCACGAGAAGAAGACAAAACTAGAAAGAGGGAAACTGATCTGCACCCCAAGCCCTTCGGACTTCTCCACCCTCTTCCACTTTTCCGCTTATTTTTTCACTCCTGTTATCAGCTGAGGTTCTGAGGTATCCGCTTCCATCCATCTTTCTATTTCTCCTTGCTCAGTTCTATTGCCGAGGTCAATTTTGAATAAGGTTGACTTTCTTTCATGGTTGATTTGGATGTTAGGGGTATGGGATTCTCTTTTTTCTGCAAGAGTGAACGGCGGACAGTTGCAGGCGATGTTCGACTTTAATATTGGCGTGTCAATTACATTGCATAAGTGCATGACGCGTTCTTTTCGTACTAAAACATTACTTTGTTTGCTTTTCTCTGATATATTGACTGCTTCTGTTTTCGAGATTGCTTCTCAAGATGGTCGGATTCTACTAGTTTTGGTGTTTTCATGATTATTGGCACATGATGCATTTTACTAAGCTTTCTCCGCCTTTTGATTTTTTAATTTATTTGGATGAGGAATGTAAGGAATTATGAAGTTGGCTGTTTTTTCTTAACCGTGAAAGAAAGAAGGAAATAAAACTTAGAAATGGTTTGGAGGTGTAATGTACAAATCAAAGCATGGGGCTTTTGTTGTTCTTATTTCTGAGGTGCAAAGAGCAAGTTAAACAATTTTTGGACCCAAAATAATTCGTGTTGATACTAGAACCTTACTTGAATGCCTAATGAGAAAGAAGAACAATGATTGGATAGAAAACATTGAATTGGAAGTTGTGGAATTTCCCTAAATCAGTTTGAGTTCTAATTTTGCTTTATTCTCATTCTTGGGGCTCTACCTTGACCCGCTATTTATAGATTTGGATCAATATTTTGGTGCTATTGAAACTGTTACATATTGAAATATATAAATAAGAAAAATATATAGCAAGCTCAATGTTTGCTTATTGTAAAATTCATGAGATGTGTAGGTTAGTTACATTAAAATAGCTAATAACTAATTTGCTTGAAGTACTCTATGAATGACGCACCATTTTATTGGTTGATGTTGTGTATCTATTTGATGAAGTCACCGGCAAAACTAGTGGAAGTTGATGACTTGAATGAACTCATTGACTTTCTTAAATGAATGTTATTGATTCGTATTGCTAGGTATGCTTTGAACAGTCTTTGACATAAGTTTTTGACAAGTTAACTATGATTTTGGCAAGTTTATGAAAGTTCTACTTAGTTCATTATGGCTTTGACAGGTTCATGCGAGTTTAACATTTTCACTGTTCTAACTTGGCCAAATTATCTTGAATCTGGCCAATTTAGCTTGAATCGAGTTTTTATGATATTTTGATGTTCATCAAGATTGTTTATTGAAGTAAAACAGAATGAATATGTTTTGAATTATTTTTCAATTGCCAAAGGTATGATATGATTAGTACTGTACGACACATTACAAAGCTTAATTCGGGCACCTTTAGCTTAATGGACGATTCAGCTTGCAGGGTTTTGAGTGTGTTCTAAATGAAAAATTTTAGAAATTTAGGCATTTGGTTAGTTGAAAAATAATTAAAAGGAAAGATTTAGGATTTTGAAACTCATTCTTTTATTCTGTTTTGTTCTATTTCTAAGTTGCCCCCTTTGTTCTATTTCAAAATATCATATAACTTACTTGCTGTGTTATTATGCTCTCACTTGCAAACCCTTGTGAATCCATGCTCGTAAAAACCCTTCGCTTTGGCCAGTGATATCTCACACTTGTTTACAGTCCTTTGCGCTTGTAATTTCAACCTCGCCCGTGACCCTTAATGACTTTGCGCTTGTGAACCCTTGCAATTTGCCCTTGTTGGTGACTACAATCAAGTCCGTGCTTGTTAACCCTCTTGCTCGCATACCGTATTGTGGTTGATATTGCTTTTAAACCCTACCGGAGACCGTACATGCTTGTCTATATCAACAACGTAGTAGAAATTTGTTACATTTCTGTACTATAATATGCTCTAACACATTAAACATTGATTTTACTTGCAAGAAGCCAAATACAAGAAAATCAATCTTAACTTTATTTTACAAGGTACCAAATACCACAAAGTATTTTAGATACAAGAATTTTACTTTACGTTATATTTTGAATACATCTGCATCTCAAATGCTTATATATAAACAACTTCTTAAAGAATAGGAGGCTCAGCGGGAGTATGCCATTTTATGATAATTTTTGATTAAAAATGGAAATTAGTGGAAAATATGAAAAGCAACGCTTTTAATCTTGCAAGTAAAGTTAAAATTAATATACGTTTGAGTGCGTCAGCCAATTTACTATCCAGATGCTGTAGAAAGCCTCTGGTTCAGTCCTTTTTTTTTTCCTTATCCACTAGTGTAATTTTTAGCTCTTTGTAACAGTGTGAGTTACTCTACTTTTTGATAGTAATTGTAAGCTAATAACTGCAGTATATAAAGTGGACATGGTGAAAATGGAGCAACAAATCAGATAAAACCATGAGAAGGAAATGGCATGTTTAACATATATTATTGGACTTCTTGCTAGTGGCATTTGAGCAAGCTAAGGAAGCGTAAAAGTGGAACAGTTCAATCATTTTAGAAAATGAAAGTCCAGAAAATTACTTGGCCGGTATCTTTCAAGTGCTTCAATTTGCCTATGTGATGGTTAATAAAGTAGATTGAGCTTAAATCATTTTCTTACATTTGTATGCAAATTTCAAACAACAAAACAAAGCATGGGTGCTGGAATTGTGTTCATCAGAACTTTGAACTATACTATCTGGCAATATCCCAAAAATTAATCTATATGTTTTGTTGCATTTTAATATATTTAAATAAATACTACACCTTCAGAAACTATAGAGAAATTTTGACGGCTGAAAATCATTGTGGGATGACATTTGCTGTACCATTTATCCCCTTTGTAATCGTAGAGGGTGAAAATAAGTTGGAATTTTAAACTTAAAACTGATATTAATTTACTTCTATTACATTATAGCCTGATTACCATTCTTTAAAACTAAACTCTTGGTTTTTTATAGGTATTACAGTTGAACCATTTTAGAAAATGATAGTCCAGAAAAGTACATGGCCTTTATCTGTCAATACATATGTATTATTTAGTATATTTAGAAAATGATCAATTTTTGTCTTGATTTTGTCCGTGTTTTAATAATAGGGCCTAACTCTGGTTAATGAATGACTTTGAATGTCTGAGACTTGTGAGGTTCTGTGAATAAACAGCTTGGTTAGTAAATATCAATTTCTCCTTTTCTTCTCTGAAGCTCATGTAATTTAGTTCATAAGCAACTTTTTAGGTGAACATCAACATCGGCGGGGATGGTAACTTGATGTAGCAGACAGATGAATCTTCTTTATTGTAGTTTGATGAAATTCCAATTGTCCAGAGAACTCACAAAATTTGATTCTTACATATTTTCAAAGTGTGTATATTGGAGCTTGAATTTAGAATCCTAAGACCGAAAAACATTTATTGGTCAAGTCCCTGTTTGATTTGGTTTGACAGATCACCTTATAATGAGAAGGAAACCTTTGTTAGAGAAATTCTTGTTCCATTCAGTTTGATAGACCATCGTTTCTATACACACCTACAGGAACAAAACTAACTTTTTTTAACCATGTTGTGAATTTGGGATCCAGTAAAGCAGCTTTAAAATTAACTTTTTTAATGTGAAAAATTGATCTTTCATGGAAAATTTTCATATTTTGTCTATGGTTGGTGCTCGCTTCAAGTTTTTCATTTATAACTCACGTTTCTATATCCTTTGTTTTTTAAAATGCATTTGATATTGATCCATCAAGATAGTGGAATTATGCAAACTAATGAAGAATTCTTGTCCAAGAAATTTTTAAATTTTTATTGAGCAAAGGCATCTCATATAATGCTAGAAACAATTTAATATTGTTAATGTTGGTATTTAAGGGTTCATTTGGAGTAGCCTTTTTATACTTTCTAGGGAGCTGCCACACTTCTGTTTAACTACAGCGCTCATGGTACTTTAAAAAATTCTGTGGTAGCTAAATGAAAGCTGTTGTTTGACTCTTTCAAGAAAGAAAAAATATTTATAATAGACAATTCAACAACAACAACAACAACAAAGCCTTAATCCCACTAAGTGGGGTCGGCTACGTGAACCCTTTTTATCCATTGCGTCCTATTTAGTGTCAAATTTTTGTTTAATTGTAATAATTTAAGATCATTTTTTATGCAATATAAGTTGTATCTAAAACATCTACTCTCCTAATCAGATCATCAGGTGGTCGACGTTTAATGTGACCAAACCATCTAAGGCGACTCTCATTAATGTTATCTATCATTGGTGCAACACCAACCCTATTACGGATATATTCATGTAATAGAAAATAACTTTAAAAAAATTTACTTTTCCTATATTATTTCTACATCCATTTTTCATACAGCTACAATCCCTCCAAACGGATCCCAAGTTATAATGTTTATGGCATTACCCTTCAAAATTTTTAATTTTATTTTATATATAAACTGTCAAGAAAATTAACTATTATATCTTACGATGCTTACAAATAACTTGCTAGGTTCTTTGGTTACGTTTGGCTTAGTATATAATGATATAGTGGTGTTCTCAACTTAAGTTTGTTTTGTTTCCACAACTTTTCACCTTCTCAGCCTTTTTTATTAGTGGTTGTTTCAGTTTTATCCTAATGAGATTTTTGCATGCTGATTTGTCATCTTCCTGTACAGGTGCTACTTATCTATGGAAAATAGTTTTCAATTAGACACATTTTTCTTATTGGTATGCAAGTTGTTATAAAGATTAATATAAGATGGTGCGAAAAGGAACTCAACCGAGAAATGATTATGATCGCAAGACAAACAAATTCCAAAATGTAATTCCAGGATCATTGGATGCGTCTTTCATTGAAAGCAAAGAAACGAAAGCAAAAGGTGACCACAATGATCAGCCAAATGGTGATTTCCCAGTCAGATCGAGCAATCCTTTTGTTGAGAAAGGAATAAATACCGAGACTGCTGGGACGTTTAGGAGTTGCAAGCAAAGAACCTCTGATGTTCATACAAGGGATAAGTCATTTGGTAGGAACCAGGGTTCAGCACGAGCAGATATGTCTTTTAAAGCAGCTGACATCACAGAAAATGACTTGTTAGCAGATGCATCAAAGTCGATTGAATCTAACAGTGTGATGCTCAATTATTATTGCACTCTTAGCAACATGTTTAGTAAATCTTCAGTAGGAAGTACTGCATCTACTGTTGGATCTCTGCATGCTATTAGTGATTGGAGTTTTAGATCTGCTTCACATGTCCTTAAAATTGCTAGTGAATGGATTGAGCATCTAAAACCTTGGGTCTCTTCTTTAATCAGCTATATGCATAATACCTATGATTATGTTATTGTAAGAATCAAGTTTGTGTATCCTGTGATATGTACTTGGATTTTGCATTTTGGCAAATTGGTATTTCTTCTTTTTGCGATGTGGCTGGACTGCAGCATAAGGGGTGTTACTTCATTATTTCATTTGGGTACGGCATCATTATTTACAGTTCTCTGGTGCAGCGTACTTTCAATCATTGGTATGGTTGGATTCATAAAATTCTTTATCATGGCGGTGAGCATATTTTCTTTCTATATGTCGCTCCTTTTGTTTCCTATCAGTAACATTTTGGAGATTAACTGTGAATTCACTTGTTATATTGTTTGATGCTAAGTTTTTTTGTTGTTCTTTTGTTTTTAATTTAATTTTAGTAATATTTTTCTTCATAAAATCATCCAATTATTTCTATTATGTTATATATTTTCCTGTGAATGGCACTGCCATGCGATTTTTAAAACCTTCAGACAGTGGCAGAGGCCTTGGGTTAAACCTCTCAATGAGGGTCTAATTTGGATTGAAACTTCGAAAAATGTTTTTAAAGGTGTATAAAGCAATGGGCTAGGGTTTGGAGTTGTGTTTGTTAAACAAAATAGGGATTGCCTAGTAGGGTTAGGGCCAAACCTATGATCCTTAGTATTAACTTTATTCTACAGTTTTGGAGAATCTAAGCAACTCTCGTGCTTGAAAACACATTGAATATTTGGGTCTGTAATTAGTATGCTTAAAAATTATTTGGAAGATTTTTTAATTTCCTATGGGTTTTTGATGATTTTTTTAGGTTTTATATCAAGACTATTTCATGTAGGATTTAGTTTTGGTAACAGCTTAAGGTTGGATATTCAGCTTTTTTAGGGAGATTTAAGGTTGAAAAATTTGTCAGAATTACTTATAATTGATGATGATATGTCTCTAGAATAGGTATAAAGATTTTCACAATTTTCTTAAGGGTATTGGTTTCAAAATGCTCAAAGGAACTATACTATGTTTTGTTTTATTTTAGCATAGGTCAACAACTTTCTATTGGCTTTTCCATAAAGTTTTGTGGTGGGACTGGGCATGAAATTGTATGGAGATGTAGAAGAAAATTAGCACAACAATACTACAATAAGTAATAAGGAGACTAAATGAAATGAGAAAACCTATCACTCAGGGAGATCATCAAATCTTCTTTTAAAGTGTTTGATTACTAAGGCCCTATTAGCCCTTGGAATAAAATCCTAATTTTTTTCAATCAATAATCAACTTTCCTTCTTTATTCCATCAAACAAAATAGTCAAATATAAATTTAATGCAATCTTATTAAGGAGTAAAAGGGAAGAGGAGGGACCATTTTGTACTGGAGTAGGAAGATTACCCTCCAAAAACCATCGATTGGCTTACCGAAAAGTTATGCAAGGTATGCTATTTGTTTAATTTCACAAGAATAAATATTTCTACCATGATTTTGCATATTATTACACACACATATCTAGTTTTACAAAATAAAATTACAACATTTAAATATTTAAATCTTAAGTAATATAGACCTTCATCACGCTCTTTGTGATACATCTAATTTTTTTCTCCCTCTAAATTATTGTGGTTGTTTCAAAAGCTTTGTATGATGCATCCTTTCTTTTGGCCCTTAAAAAACTCTTCTTTAAAGTGTTGAAGTTTCAGATTTTCTTCTACAAGAGCAGCTATGATTTTCTCCAAATCAGTCTTCACAAGCCATATAAAATCACTTTGCTGTGTGTTCTTTTATCTATTTTGGAATTAGTGCTCTTTAATGTCATAAGTAGTTGTTTCATCTGTCAGTAGACAGTGATCTCTACTTTCTAGGATGTTGGGTTGAATATCCATTTGCATTTGGTGATAGCCTCCAAAGTCTTATGTATTGTATTATTTTGAAATGTTATTATGCCTATTCAAGAAAATATAAATTATTTTTAATTTTTATGATGATTTATAATGGGCCACATTCTTTTGCATGAGGGTACTTCAACTTGGAGGTGTTTCTGTTGGATTTGATATGAAATTATTACATAATCACATTGTTTATTTCATAAATTCAACTTGCTTGATTTTTTATATTATTTCTCATTTTTGTGTATACCAGTAAAATCAATTGGAAATGCATATGTAGAATTTGAAAATACGTATGTAGCAAGATCAATCTTATTAAGTGAACTTTTGGGTTTAAAATGATATATTATCCTAAATGGTGATTGCTTGATGGTTTGTAATGCTATAGATGGACTCTGAAGTAGCTATCTATAAATCCCAATTTTCCTATGGTCTTAAACGCAGCATTCTGAGAAATGGTACATTCCGCTAGAACAGGTATAGTGGCTTGCTAGTCATTATTATGTTGACACTTTCAAGTAGTAGGTAGTCCAATTCTAAGCAATTGAATTTGACGCTCTACTTATATTTGTGTCTATGTTGTATGTTTGATCTGGGATTATTTGAAGGAATTGATTTTATCAACTTTTTTTATAGAATAAAATTTGATAACCTTGTCATTAAATTTAAGCATATTAAGTATTTTCTTAGTTATAATAAATAACATGCATATTAAAAAGCTATGATTCACTCAAGGGCATATGTTCTCTGTTTGTAGGAAGGACATCACATTACACATGATTTTCATAACATCCCATTTTTGTAAGCATCATATTTCGATTATTGACTAGAAGTATTGTTTGGTTTACCTATCTCTTATAAAAAGATTTTGGTTGAGCTCATTCTTTAAGTTCCCTTTTTTAGTTCTTCTGTATATATGACATTCATAATATTATCTATATTAAACGTTAACTCACATCTTCTTTCATTACATATAATTCATGTTGAAGATATTTTTTCTCCTCCAGTATATTTGATTAATGAAGAAGGTAGAGCCATTTTAGATTTTGCTTTAGCGTATGATATGATTATTACTAATACTTTATTCAAGAAAAAAGATGAGCATCTTATTACTTATAAGAATTGGATCTAATAAAACACAAATCGATTATTTTCTTATGAGAAGAAGAGATCGTCGAGATTGTAAGGATTGCGAAGTCATTCCAAGTGAAGCAATTAAGTATCTAACATCGATCATTAGTTCTAGATTTTAAGATGAAGAGTTGTAAAATAAAAGTATTATGATTCAACATCGTAGAATAAGATGGGAGCACCTAAAAGACAAATAAAATTATTTTTATGAGTAAAATTCAAGATTTAAATATTTGGGATGTTCATGAAGACGCGAATGTTATGTGAGAAAAATTAACTAATACTATTCAACAAGTAGTAAAGATGTATTTGGAGAATCAAAAGAAAAAGTTTCATAAATAAAAATAGTTGGTGGTGGAATAATAATGTGCAAAAAAGATAAAATATAAGAAGTTATGTTATAAAAATTGGTTTAAATGTAAAAGCGTAGAGAACCTGGAAAAATATAAAACAGATTACGAGGAGTGTAAAAGAATAATCCGTGACGCTAAAAATTCGCTTTTAGTGATCTTTATAACATGTTAGATATTAAGGAAGTTGAAAAATATACGTATAAACTAGCAAACAAAGGAGAAAAGAAAAGTAAAGATTTAACTCAAGTAAAGTGTATTAAAGATGTAAAATCGAAAAGTCATTTTCTTAGAAAAGATATTCAACATAAGTGGGTGAGTTATTTTGATAAACTTTTTAATGATGATGCTGAAAGTATGATCGACCTTAGTGATCTTAATATCGTTAATAATAATAAAACTTTTCATTTTTACCGTCGCATTAGTAAAAAAAAAAGTACATTGGAGTCTAAAGGTCTTCGTTTGAGTAGAACTAAAACTGAATACATGGAATGTAATTTTAGTAATAGTAGGTCTAGTGACAGAAGTGTAACTTTGGGTGATCAAATTATTAAAAGGTGTGAACGATTTAGATATCTCGACTCCATTGTTCAAAGCGATGGTGATATAGATGGGGATGTTAATAGTAGAATTCGAGGTTGGTTGGTTGAAGTGGAGGAATGCGTCCGACCTATTGTGTGATAGAAAAGTACCACTTAGATTGAAAGGAAAATTTTATAAGATGGTGGTGAAACCTTCAATGCTCTATGGTGCTGAATGTTGGCCTTTAAAAGAGAAGCATAATGTTAAGTTAAGTGTTGCCCGGATGAGAATGATTAGGTGGATGAGTGGCTTTACACTTAGAGACAAAATGCGAAATGAATATATCCGTAATAGGGTTGGAGTTGCACCGATGACGGATAAAATTAGAGAGTCGCCTTAGATGGTTTGGTCACATTAAACGTCGACCACTCGATGATCCGATTAGGAGAGTAGATGTTTTAAATACAACTTATGTTAAGAAAGGCAGAGGCAGACCTAGGAAAACTTGGGCTTATTGCATAAAAATGATCTTAATTTATTAGAATTAAATGAAAATTTGACACTAAATAGGATGCAATCTAGAAAAAGGATTCATGTAGCCGACCCCACTTAGTGGGATTAAGGCTTTGTTGTTGTTGTTGTAGTATATTCCATATAATTTGACATCTCATTACACTGATAGGGTCTTATTTATATTTTCCAAATTTTCATCAATCAATTGTGTATAATTAATAATCGCTTCTATTTTTTCGTCCTCTTGATTATAATATTCCTATTTATACTGATGCTACATGTGCCATTTCCTTAAGAATTTAAAATAAATGATGTTATTATTCCAAAAGCTAGATTTAATATCATGCTCTCCAACTTGTGGATGATTTTGTCTTGTAGTAAACCTTTGTGTGGAATAGAAGATGAACTACGCTATAGTCCCAAGGATGTTTGAGAACATTTTTTTGCTTTTTAATGAGGAGAGCAAAGTAAAATGTATCTTAAATGATTTGAGGATTTGATATTCTCCCTTAGTTCTACTATTCTTTCTAAGAATTATGATGAATTTATCGACAAGCTGTCAACCCTCAACATTGCACTGTGTTCTGACTATTGGATAGTCAATGATGTTTAATTGATTGATATATTCTTTTATCTTCTAAGAGTCTTCATTTTGCCTATACAATTTTTGGTCATGATTTCTAAGATAATGCTTCGATGATTGTATTTTTATATTGTACCCAAGTTAAAGCTCTCTGCCTAGTCTTTCGTTTTTTTGCCAAGTATTCGACCGCTATCTAGCCATCCGTATCATTGGCGCCATCTAGAAAAAATATGGCTGCTATTTTTTGTTGTACCGCCACCCCCTATATGCTGCCGCTACCCGAAACCCGCTCCAGCTGCTGTTATACTTCTTCTCAATGCCTCAAATAACTGCTTATTGCTGTTCCTGCCTTCCCAGCCGCTCCTCTCCCTCCTCCTTGCTTGAAAACCATCCTTTTCCACAACTTGACACATTCCAGACCCTCACCGACCACCTCCACCCCCTCGGGATGCAATTCTAATATGTTGGTTGTAACTACAAATTTTTTTTAGTAATATTATTTGCTTTTGCTGTTGTGGATTGAGTAACTCCGGAGTTAGCCAAACCACAATAGAAAACATAAATGTTATTACCAAAAACAAAGATTCAGTTTCAGTCAAATACACTTGGAAAGGAAATTACAAGAAAACAATACCACTAGAGCTCAATCCAGGGGTGGTGTAGGTCGGCTTGATGGTCATAAAGGTGCGACAGATAGGGAAGGCGCAAGACTGCGGGGAAATAGCGGCAATGCAGCGAAAGGGGATGGAAGTATTGGTTGGGGAGATTGGGACAAAAGGACAACTAGTAGGGTGGCAAGCAGAGCTGTGAGGTGCGGTGGGAAAAGCTAGAACAGTCAAGGGACAACAGAGAAACAACAGCTTTGCTGCTGTCAAGATGACGATAGTGAGGGGAAAGGGGTTGCAACCACAAGGCAACAAGCTAGATTGATGTAAGCAGGTGGTGGGTGGCTGGGCTGCAAGATGAACAACAAAGATTGTTGTCTCGAGCTACTGCAATAGTGGAGAAAGATGGTGGCAGCGAAGGGGGTGAAGTGGAGGATTGCATGAAGCAAGGGGCGGTTGTCCAGGGCGGTGGCAATGAGTATGAAGGGATAGAATTTAAATACTATTGTGAAAAATAGCAAATGAATGCTGCTTGGAGACATCTGCAATGATGGAGGGCAGCGGGAGCATTGTGGGGAAGACGAGGAATGGGATAAGGAAACGATGACCACTTCGGGAGGGAGATACAGTTGGAGCACCACGCAAACCCTCATATTCAACATTTAAAGGAAAAACAAAGTTGTTGGCGGCAATCTCGAACGAATGCACACAAAAATCCTCATCTCTAAACCCTAATACAACACATATAAAAGAATGAACTAGAAAGGAATGTAAGGAATGAAGCAAACCTGCTAAAATTGGTAATAAAATGAAAGATAAGGCCCTCTCAGTTCGGTCTTCATGCGAACGAGGGAGTTGCGGCTCGCTCCCGCTTACATTCGTAAGCAGGAGATGCTCCCGCGCATCCTTCTGCGGTTGGAAGAGCTTCGTCTTCATCCGTCAAAACTTTAGTCTCCTCATAAAATAGAGTTGGATCAAGCACATTGAAGGTGGCGGAGTTGTTGTAACCTTTCAGGTTTGAAGGGTCTTAAATTGTGCCAATATGAGCACCGGGATCCCACAGTCGACTCCATTGTGTCCCAAGACACCTGAGGAATTTCTCTGCTTGTGAGCAGCGATCTATATTGGTCCATTCTTCTGGGGTACACTACGGAACTGAACTGAATCTTCCTGCCAAGTATAATCTATTGAATCCTCAAAAATGTAACCTAAGATCTACTCGACCTAGTCTAAAGTGAGGGTTCTCTGAATCTCCCCGAACGGAGGCGACCATAGCGATAAGCTATTTAAAAGACTGTCTTGAAACTCACCATATATTGGTTGTCTTGTGTTTGAAATTAGCTCTTCTGTCTCACTATTGTTTTTCATCACCCAAAATGATTTTATTGGTGTTTCTATGCTAGCAAGAGCACCTATCATTTTGGCTCCGCAAAAGGTAAAAGGATTATGCGTCTGCTATCTTTAGTGAATTAGTAAGTGTTCCTGAATCTGTCATGCTGAGTTCGACGATCAAACTACTACACTCCCCAACAAAAGGTGACATGCATCTATCGATACCACTTAGCACCATACCTGATCTTGTTGCTGGTTTCCAATAAAAAATTTACGAGTCATCTCCTATCAATACTGTTTATTTTTTCTTCTTTAACCATGTTAGAGAATATGGTTGGGGATGTCTTCGAGTCGTGAGGTTTGACTTGTTCACCATTAGTGTTGATGCCACATTCTTGATACCACCTATATCGATGATGATGCTCGCGGTGCAATGGGTGTAAAATATCTTATGGGGAAGCCACTGTTACTCCCTTGGCACCTTAGTCTGAAGGACTCATTGAACCACAACCATCTGGCCCTTATTTGGAGGAAGCTGGCACTCTTCACCCCTTTCATCAGTTGCTTCCTCGTTGCTCATTTCTTCCGCAGTACTTTGCTCGGTGAAGAGCATAGCTCGGCTCGTCAGCCAATAAGAAGTAATGTATCCAAAACTATGATACCTGAAACATTTTGTTGGGTGGGACTATAGTGGGTGTGCTATCTTCTCATGCTTCTTTCTTGGATTGGCTCTGTCCCGCTTCCGAACAATCTGCTCCACTCCTCGAGGAGTATTCCTTTTGAGGGTTCCAATTGTGGGTGGCCGTATGACTGGGGTGGTTGATTACTGTGCTTCTGTTGTTTCTCCACATTCAGTGCCAAAGTCAACACTTCCCTCACTGTCCACTAGAGCTGGACCACATCATTGATGGCAGACTTCAGGCCTCTCAAATACTTGGATGTGTTGTACTCCTCCGTCCAAAGCTATATAAATTATGCTGTGTACTCCACTAATAGCTCCTTTTGCTGCAGGTAGTGAAGCTTCAATAAAATACTCTGGCAGTAGCGCTGGGGTACGTACTATCGCTACATCTCCCGTTTCATCTTCTCACAAGAAGTGATTCTGTTTTGTCCTTCTCTGTCTCTTCCTCTCCCTTTTTAGGGTCTGTTTGGGGTAGCTGCAGCTTATTGAATAATCTGCTGATAAGCTGATTTAAAATAATCTGCTGATAAGCTAGATGCGGTGGCTATTACAAATTTTATTTTTTTTGGAAAAGTCAGACTGTAGCCAGAAAGCTGTCACCGCACTAAGATAGGTGCAGCGTGAAAACGCTATTTTCAGCGTTTGGAAAATGCATAAGCTGCCAAAACACAATTTACCCAAACAGACCTGGTGCATTTTCAAAACGCCATCGCACCAAATAAGCTGCCCCAAACGGGCCCTTAGATTCTCCCACGACAAAGAAATATTGTGCTTTAGCTTGATGGCGATGTGCTTCACTCTTCCGTTATCAAGCACCGCCATGTATTCAAAAATCTGTCAACAGCCTCTCTCCACTCGAAGAAGTCATTTGGATCTATTATCCCCTCAAAGTTTGGTAGATCCACATTTATATCCAGATCTCTTTATCCTCAATTAGACATGTCATTTTTGTATTCTCTAGCATGCACTCCATCGTTATATGCTCTAACAAACACCTCATCTCTATATCCTATAACAGGTATCTCATCTCTTTATCGTCCAACAAACACCTCATCTCTAGGCCTTTGTTGATACTATACCTTAAAGCATTGTGGTTTGTCTTCTTATCCACTGGAATCATTCCTATCGAAGAGATTCGAGTGTTCTTCTTGACCACTTTCACATATTTCACTATCACGGTCGAAGTGATCCTGCCCTGGATTCTTTCCCCAATGACATTGAGCCAATCTAATGCTTGGTGGATAGCCGTTGTATGTTGTCTATGGTGGATTCCTGATTAGATCCCGACAATTGTTTCTTCAAGGGTGTGGTTAGGGTTTTGGGTGTAGGTGGGTGGAAGGAAGTGTGTATATTGTAGTGGAGTTTTTTTTTTTTGGTTGGGGGGGGGGGGCCAGATGGGTGTTATTGGGATGCTAGAAATTCTAGGTGGGGCTAGGGTTAGGCTAGCTTTGATACCAATTGATTCCGGTGCTAACCGAAATCACAATAGAAAAAACAAATGTTATTACTAAAAGTAAATAGTGTTACTACTAAACGCACTTGGAAGGGAAATTATTACAAAACAAGACGGGTTGATCCTGGGGTGGTGGGGGTTGGCTAGGTGGTTAGTGGTGGCGGTAAAGTAGGGAAGGTGTGGAATTGTGGGGAAATAGTGGCAATACAGCGAAAAGGGATGGAAGTATCGGTTTAGGAGATGGGGACAGCAAGGACAGATAGTGGGGTGGCAAGCGGAGTTGCAGGTGCAGTTGGAAAGGCTGGAACAGCCAGGGGACAACAGAAAAATAATAGGTTTAATGTTTGTTGGATAATTGAAGCGAGGGGAAGTGGCTGCGACCACAGGGCAGCTGCCTAGATTGATGGAAGCAGGTGGTGGGCGGCTAGACTGCAAGATGAACAACAAAGATTACTAACTCAAGCGGCTGCAACAGTGGAGAAAGATGGTGGTACCAAAGGGAAGAATGTGTAAGACCCCTGGAATCTTGAGTTTTAGGCTCGCCTTTAACAGCATATGGGGTGGATTGCAAACGCACTTTGCGATGCATCCAGAAGATGAAGTTGTTAACATATGCTGGATTAGTAGCATTTGAGGCAATTTGGGCCTGATTTTATTGTTATGCAATTGTGTATCGACATTGTCTTCGTGTTCGGCCATTTCGATTATGGAGGGTCCCTCTTGCTGTAATTTCGATGGCTTGAATCCATTGATATTGTCTTTTTTGCAAAGGAGCATCATTTGAGTAGTTTCAACAACAATTGAAGCATCCTTACTCCGATGCATGTGAAGTCATTTATCTTCATCATGACTTGCCAATTAGAAAGACGGGATCCTCTGGACTTTTGGCATGGCCTGTTTTGCTAATATATGATGATTGAGCTGTTTTGGTCGTAGTCAAAGCACTTTTGAGTCTAATTTATGGAATGTGTATTCGATCCCCTTTGTTTGCATCGTGCTAGATCGAACCAACATAAAGTATCCCTTTAGAGTAGTTTTGAAGTTCTAGATGCATCAATTAAATCATTTTATTGATTGGGTGACATATAATTTCATTTGGTTTGATGCATCACGACATAGATTTGCATGATGCTTCAACCGTCTTCCATCATTCTTAGTCATCTTTCATACATTTGCTTGCGTTGCAAAGTGTAGCCGGTAAGGAGGTCAAGATAATCAAAATATTGATTAAGGAAAGGACAAATTTTTTTGAATTCGGTTGGTAATCAGTCTCAAGTTCCATTATCTGGCATATTGGGCATTAGCTGTTTTTATTTATAATAGTTCTTACAGATTATTTTTTGATGATCCATCTATTGCTGTATACACCTTAGTATTATTTGTATTCTCCGCATTTCTTTCTTTAACTGAAATACTTTTCTTAAATGAAGAACAAAAATATTCTACCTCTTTGGATAATCAACGGCTTTTAATATATATAGATATATTACTAATTGGAAATTATTATTGCTTTGTTACTCAATTGGGAGAATCTTTTGCAGCTATAAAATTGGCTTTTCCCTTTCTTCTTCAGGTCATTGCCTTTCTGCTGTTGATTTTCATTGGCATTGCTCCTGCAATTTTTGTGCTTGCCATTTCTGCAACTGTGGCTTTGTGGCTTTGTGGCAGCTTTTGGACGACAGGCCTTATCATTTTTCTTGGAGGTTCACCTCAATTACACTTTTTTAGAATTTTTGTATGGATGTTGCTTATCATTTCCTGATGCTCACAAACTTGACAATCATTTTTAACAACTTGTGAAATCAACATGCAGGTGTATCATTTTTCTTGCATCATGAACGAATTGCACTTTTTGTGACCTTGTTGTATTCTCTGTTCTGCGCTAGAAGTTACATGGGATTTCTTGGCTTGCTTTTTTGCCTTAATCTATCTTTTATCTCTAGTGATGTTCTAATTCAAGTCCTAAAGAATAATTCAAATGAAAATAGGTATGACATTGTACATAGCAAGATAAATTGCAAAGGCTAGAGCAGATTTGCTCTTTCATTCACATTTTTCATCTGTAGATAATTCCTTTCTTAATTCATGTAGGGGATCAGCTGATTTTATTCATGAGATTCCTTCAACCAGCGGCAGAGAGACAGAGTTGACATCAGAAGATGAAGTTGCTCGGCTGTTGAACTGTGTTGATCACTATACAGTGTTGGGCTTCAACCGCTTTGAAAATGTTGATGTTTCTGTACTCAAGAAAGAGTACCGGAAGAGGGTAAATTCTTTTTATTGATGTTCTTTGTTGTGGCTAATGTTGTATTATTTGCCACTTGTTGGGCCAATATACCGAGATAATTAGTTAAAAATCATATTTTTTTAAAATTGAAGATAAACATTTAAATGGCATTTCCAGGCAATACTAGTCCATCCTGACAAGAACATGGGCAATGAGAAAGCTGTAGAAGCCTTTAAAAAACTTCAAAATGCATATGAAGTAAGCTTTCTCTATTAATATGCTCTTTTGTATAGGGATACATTCTATTTCATTCAACAATTACTATTTGAAATGAGTATCTTTTTGATGTGTAGGTTCTGCTAGATTCCATAAAGAGGAAGAACTATGATGATGACCTAAGGAGGGAGGAGCTTTTAAATTACATTAGAAGTTTTCAGACTTCATCCTACAAGGTATTTTTCTTCACCTAGCTTATACTGCATCAGTGATCTAATAAATTTTTTTCTTAGTTGTTAACATACCTAGGCTTCCAGCATTAAGCTCACTATTTATGGTACATGTTCTTGTCTCCTAAAACTTGACGTAATTGAATTGATTAGGATGAGAGGCATGGTATCTTCAGTTCTGAATTCACTCATATTGATGCTGAAGATAGTGGTTTCCATGGAGAATCAAGAAGAATATTTTGCAAGAAGTGTTGTGCCTTCCATATCTGGACTCTTGTAGAAAGATCAAAATCTCAAGCAAGATGGTGTCAGGTCCTTGTTTTTGAATACACTTTTTTAAAGGTTCTTTGTTCTAATATAAGTAAATGTGGGGGATATTCTGTTCTAATTAGGTAGATAATATTATTGTTTGTTTTTTTGCAGGATTGCAATGATTTCCATCAGGCTAAAGACGGTGATGGCTGGCTTGAACAGTCAAATATTCCATTTTTTTTTGGATTGCTGCAGAAGGTAAGTGCTTATGCCATGCATAATCTAATTTGATGTTTTTCTGAATTCAGGTATTTGTCTTTTTTGATCTGCGCTAATACTGTGGTATCATTTTTTAATTTCTATTTTTATTGTTATTTTTATCCCGTGTACTGATATTATTCGCTTTTGTACAATAAATGTAGGTTGATACACCACGTGCTTATATTTGTGCAGAAAGCAAAATATATAATGCAACCCAGTGGTTCATTTGCCAGGTTTGTGCTTAGTTTTTTTTTTTTTTTTCATTTTCAGACATAAATTTTCAGTTTCTATTCTTCACTCATAATAATTTGTTGCAGTAAATGGTTTATCTCTCATGTAAACAACTAGTGTATGCTTTTTTTTATTATTTTACTTTCATTTAAACTATAGAGCATGTTTTGGTTATGGAGGAGCAAGGATGCATGGGCATTAACCTAATATTTGTCTGAAAATGTATTGAGTTTCTATAATATAATATTAACAAATAGGCTTGTCTCTTGATAAGAGGTTTCCTTTGCTATGTGGAATCTTCTGTAGCTGTTTTCCCTCAATCGGCTGATTTCAGCAATCAGAAATTTATAATAGCAGCGTTAAAGCAGCCTTCAGCCAACCGGAGCAGCTCCCATGGCGGAACAGGGAAGCAGCAGCTGCATCAATTTGCTGTTTCAAGATAGCATGTGGCAGTCAACAGGTAGCTGCAAAGCAGTCATCAGGCTTTGGGACAAAAGGGACTGCAAGCACAAAACAGTGGCAACTCCCTTAAGTTCAGAATTTGCTACAAGGAAAGTAGGGTCTTCAACTATTGCTATAGGCCTGATTAAAACTGAGTGGCAGTAGAGGCTTGAACCAAAATCTTTATGACGGAGAAAATGCAGTGGAAAAATATATATTGCTTTGGTGGAATTATTGATTTTTCAGAATAGTTTTTTTTTAAAGTTTTCATTCATATTTAAATGCAATACAGCAGGGAAACAGTTCTTTTTTATACTAAAGTGCACAGCAAAAAGACACCCAAACTATGATAACTCATTTAGATAAGTTTAAACTAAATGAGTATTTTTGCTGGAATTATTTTAACATAAATTTAAATTCAAATATAAAGTTATTCAAAAATTTAAAATTCATTTCTAACCCTGATATAATATGAGACTTAGTGCAACGGTCTAGCATTCAAAGCCTTAAACTCCTTTGTATGGTGTCTGTTGGTGATCTGATTGCACTTACGGATTTCTGGGAATTTTCTTAAATCTAAACAATGTGTTATGAGAATCACCTTTGATACTTTTCCTTTGATGAATTGGACCTTTTAAACTTTGAAAACTTTCTATTGGATCTTTTTGTGATTTGATGTCCAAATTATGATTATAGAGGATTTGTTATTAGATTTGATTTCCACATCTTGGCAATCTCATTTATGCAGATTTTTCTCCTACGAAATTAAAGCATTATATGAAGGGAAAGCTGCCTGCCATGCTTCCTTGGTATAATATTTGACTTTGATTGGTTTTTCTGGCCATTGTGATTTTTTTTCGATTCATATCAGGTGACAGTAGTCTTTTTCTCCTAGAAGATGCCCAATCTAAAGGTACTTCTGGTTCTAAGTGTAGATCATTGTTGGTAGGTAATACTTGTTCAGGCTTGCCATCAAACATGAAAGGTTTGAAGGATTTAAATTCTCTACGTTTGCCACTATATGCATTTCAATATATAAAGTGTGATTAGGATGGTTTGAAAATTTTGTATAGAATCCTTGGCGAGATTTAGTACAGTAGTATCATCACATCTATATGATTAAGTCCTTAATGCTCTAATAATTCCTTTAACTATAGTACATATGCTATATAGTGGCATATTCTACCTTTATTCTGGATAGGGCAATGAAGTTTTATTTCTTATTAAACCAAGATTTGAGTGATAGTCCTTAGATTTGACATATTCTTGATGTATTTTTTTGATCAACTTTGTGACTTGTAAAGTCATCATCTGAAAGAAATTCACACAGGAGCATTCTTAGGGTACCACAACTTAAGTTCGATATGTGATACCTAGAGATCATCCTAAGCATCATCAAATGTGGTACTTTAAGGTCAACTAGTTGGTTGGATGCTTGTAAGGTATGACAATGAACCAACCATACCTCCAAACAACATAGAATTTATTGATCTACCATTCTCATTGTTGTTGAGCTTAGTTTTTAGGCTTATGGGGTTTCTAGCAGATTTGAATTTTTTTTATGCCAAACCTTGTAATAAGATTATGGATATATTTGGTTTAAGATATGAAAATGTCAATTTTCATTTGCTGAACTTGAAGTCCCACAATCGAAACTGAAATATTATTGCCAAATTCAAATAGAGTTACAACGACGACTCTTCAAACATGAATAAATGATAAAAAACTTGAAAGGACACCAACAAACACCACTAAAGTGTATTCTAAGAGTGGTGGAGGCTGACTAGGTGGTTAGGACAGGCAAAGGAGAGGCTGGAATCTCGTTGGTAGCGAAGCAGACTGTTGGGACAGGAAGGGCAATAGGTGAGGTGGCGAACGGAGAGGCAAGGCGTGGTAAGAAATCCTGGAACAACCTGGTGATAATAAAAAACATCGGGTTTACTGTTTTCCGGATGATGACAGCGAATGGGTGAATTGAAGGCTGCAGGACAACAAGAGGCTACTATTCATAATTGAAGGATCGAGCAAGAAAGCCTGGAATGGGAACACTGCAGTGAAAAACAACAAAAGCTGTTGTTCTGGGGCCGGCTGCAACAGGGAAGGATGATGTGGGGCGGCATAGTGCGATGGGAGAAGGATAAATCACCACATGGAAACCAAGAAACAACCGGAGCACTATTTGGAACCCTAAGATACAACTTTTGAAGGGAAGAAGAGACGCCGTCGGTTGTCCCTCTACAAAACACACCGAAAACTACTAATTCAAAACCCTAATACACACATATGTAGGGAAGGACTGAAAAATACGAATGATAATAGGAAATAAATAATAAGAAAGAAAAACGAGACTGTTTTGACCGCCAGAGCCCCGTCTCCCAATATTTGTTTTACCCCGGTACTGTAGCAACTACATTACCGCAAGAAAAACAATGTAGAAAAAGCTCCCACATCATAAAGTTCATTTGATGTTATAAGCATCTAGGTGTCAAAATAATGTTTTTACTTTGAAATGTTCTATTTTATTTTCTTGACTTGTAAGCATCAAACAAATGTTTTAAAAAAGTCTAAATTTATGAAATCTAATCACAAATTACCTTTTTAACAAATTTGGTGGGTTGGTGCATTCTAGCATGATATAAACTTTATTATATAATCATGGTTCATCAAATATGGTTTTCGAACATGTTATTTGCATGCTATTAATGTTATATAACTTTTAATTAATAAATGTTATGAAGCAGGTGCCCAATAAGCACAACCCTACAATTTACTTTGAGCAAACAATGTCATGATGAAAAATAATCTGTAAAAATATATTTTGTTGTGGTTAAATGCTAAAAAACTAATGCATAAACTATAAACTTCTATGAACTGTTTTCTTTGGTCGCCGATCTTCCTGTAATGCTAATATCAATATTCTTTTTAAGATTATATCCCAGTGACAAAATTATGCCATCGTTTAGTTTTAATATGTGTGAATTTTGAATTGTCTTGTTATGTATTGAACAACTATTACCTAAGTACTATATGCATCAATTAGTCCTTTTTTATTAGTTTATATAAAAACAATTTCAGTAATTTATCTTGTGCATTTAGTTGGTCCAGATCTCACTTAGCTTGTGACCTTTCATTATGCGTTTTGGAACTGTTTTGTTATCAACCTTCTTGGTTAGTCATTTGAGTCTTTTTAATACAAGCTTCTAATTTCTCGTGACATTTGATGTGGATTGATTTTTGTTGTTTATTGTTGTTATTTTAAACGTATTATGTTATGAGACCTATTGATAAGATGATCAAGATGAGGGACGAGATTTTTGGACCTTAGACGAAGCTGTGCTAATTTGAGCATTGGCGCCTAGGCGCTAAAACCTATCTCCTAGGCACTAAAACCTGGCGCCTAAGTGCCAATTTACAGAAAGCCCGACGCTTAAGTGCCTAGATTGGTGCTTAGGCTCCACAGTTCAGAAAACGGTAATAAACCGCCCCTTTGCAGTTTGAACCCGCTTTCTCCCTTTAAAACCACCATTAATCTGCATGGGGTTATCATCTTGACATTTCTCAGCATTTGGGAGATAGAGAAGAGTGCAAGGATCAACTTTTCCTTGAGACTATGGCATCAAGAACACTGGAAAGCAAGAGTAATGTTTTTGATAGAAAGTAATTCATCAACAGAGACACCCAGAATTACTACACTGGATCACTTCTGCGGAGTAAGTTGATTAAAGAAAGAGGATTCGTTACACCTGGTGGGCAAGTGGAAGCGGTAATTGCTCAAAGATGCTGGGAAGTGTTATGCTATACTACCTTTGCTGCAGTTATCTCTGTCTTGAAGGAATTTTATTCCTGAATTACTTCAAGGTTTCGTCTATGTTAGGGGCATGTTAGTAACTTTCATTCCTTCGCGTATTAACGAATTATTTCTAGTGGAGAATGTTCCTATATGCAGCTATGCCAACTTTCCCTCAACCAAAGACAAATTGGATGAAAATTTTAAATTCCTTACTAACGGTAAAGGAACTTAGAGAGTGAGGAATGAATCAAATATGACTTTTTCTGCTTCTAAATTAAATTCATCCTCTCTAGCTTGGCACTTCTTCATTGCTGCCAAGTTGCTCCCTTCTACAAATCTCTGAAAGGTAACAAAGGAAAGAGCCATCTTAAATTACTGCATTCAGACTGGTGGGCCTATTGATGTGGAGGCGTTGGTTTTTAGATCTATAATTGGCTTTTCATTGAATGGATATGCCATATGAGAATTGGGAAAAATGTACTTCTGCCTTGAAGCCCATGAACCAGTTCGTTGTGATGCGTGATAGTTTTGATATTTTAGCGGGGCATGGTGGTAGTTCTTCTCGCTCTTCCATAGCATCTTCACGACCACAAAGGGCTAGCATTGCAGGTATTGAAGAAAAGATCAATAAAATTGAGGAAATGACGATTATTTATATTAGGATTAGCAATATTTCTGATCAATTTGATCATCTGGACTGACAGATGAAATTTCAATCAGATTATGCTGCAAAATTTCAGGAGGAACAAATAAGGATGTATCCAAAGAACAAATGGATCAGAAATGAGTCTGTAGAAGAATTTTCTCACTGTCTTTTTTATAATATGTATGTGCACCACCAGTCGATGCATGTGAACGTAGAGGAAGATAGTGTTAATGAGGAAAACGAGTAGTACTATGTGTTGAAATTTGATATTTACGTATGTTTGATGTGCCGAACTCTAATCTGTGTGTGTGTGTGCATATTTTTATGCTTGTGTTTGTATTTGCTTATCAACTTATGTAGAATTGATGTTTATTGGTTTGTATTGTTGTATAACTTATTGTGTGATTAAATTATGTTTGTGAGTTTGATATTTGGTGTTAGTGTGCTTGAATTGTTTGGATTGTGTGTATTTGGGAATCGAGTGATTTTGCAAATGAAAGTAGAGAGAAGTTTGGAAGATAATTAAAATTATAAAAATGATGTTGAGTCGAGTAAATTAGGGTTCGTAGGCCTTAGTTTTGCTGTGCTTATGTTCAAAAAATCAAAATTTGCAAAATTGGGCACTAGAGCTTAGGCGCCAAAACCTGGCGCCTAAGTGCCAGTTACCCGAGAGCAGGACGCCTAAGCGCTAAATCCAGCGTCTAGGCGTCGTACCAGCTGAACCCTTAAAATCACGAAATGACCCGATTCAACGCCATTTTTGTCCTCGACTCCTTCCTTCGAACGCACACCAGCACTTCCCTATGGCTTCTCTTACCTTGCGATTCTTGGTGATTTAAGGCTTAAACACTTCAGATTTCTTCTTCGGGTATGATCTACACTTTGCCAAAGAAATTTTCTTTTTTAACGATGGATTTCTTCTACATTGTGAAAATGCCAAAAAATTTGAAAAAATATTGAGAAATTAGTAAAAATCAATGGTGTGGAAGCTCGTTCGCTTGAAAAATTCTTAGGAGCCTTTAGAACTTATATTTGGAATTTTTTTCGATTTTTATTATATTTGATATAGCTCCTAAGACAATGAGGAAATGGGAAGGAAGTTTTTTATCAAAGAAAATTTGTAAGTTTAAAAGCTCAAGATTGGTACAACGATTTACTTTTATCAAAGAAGTTTTTTGTAGAAAGAAGCTTTTCTAGACCTGGAGGTTCTGTGGAAAATTTGATTGTAGCGAGTCACTGGGCGAGTTTCTGCTACTTTACTGCTGAAGCAGTGATTTCTGTTGTTCGATTGTTTTATGCGAACTCCCTGAAGCATCTGATGATAAATATTTGTTAGGGAGAGGAGAGTAGAGTTTACCTTTGAGCAGATGCATGCCTTCTACCACTTGCCTTATGAACCTGATTGCTTTTATTCTGAATTTAATCCTACGAATTTAGGGCTGGACGAGATTATTGCATTTCTGATTAATGGGCTTGGAGATTGGAAAATAAAGAACAACCACAAGGTAAACTTCTCTTCTTCTAGACTCAATGACCCATCTAAGGCATGACACTATTTATCTTTGCTTGCCTTCTTCCTACGAATCATTTGAATGAAGTGACCTAAAAGAGAACTACTTTGAACTATTGCATTCAAAGGATGAAACCTATTGATATCGACTCCTTCATGTACAATCCATCATCAGTTCTTCTACGGGAGGTTCTACTGCAGGTTTGGGTTATCCTTCTTTCGTCTTTCCTATATTTAAACATTTTGGAGTTAGTTTTGAAGCTTGGGAGGAGTTATTATAGCCACTGAAGCCTATCGGTAAGGCTAATGTGGATTTATATGGAAAGCATGTTATACTTGGTTATAGAGACCGAACTTCAGATTTTCCTTCTATCTCTACTTCTAGACCTTCTACCTCTAGTGTTGTTGCTCCACCTACTATTTGGGAAGAACTTCGTGATCGCTATTAGGAATTTCAAGCCGATATTTTTTTTTGTGCAGTGTCCACTGCAGGGGAATGAAGATCACCAAGAACAATATCTGACACGGAGAAGCGATTATGAGGCTAATTTCAATACTTCCCTGGTAAGCTTTCTGAGAGGAGATCAAAGTGGGGTTTTTTTCGTATCCTCATTCTCCTATGTTTGAGTGTCACAAGGCTATGGATGAAGATGATGATGATGAGGATGATGATGACGAGGATGATGAGTAGTTATTTTGAGTCTAGATGTATTTACTTTCCTTAGTTGCTAACTTTTAGTTATTTGATTGTACTGGACAATGTGTTATTTATGTTTACTGTTAATGTGGATTCTGGACTTTTTAGTTGTTACTGCACTGCTGTTTACTTTTTGCTCTAGATCATATGTAATTTTACCTGTGTATTAGAGTAATTCTTTTAATTTGAAATTTTCATGCTATACATGTTTTAAGATTTACTACTGCTAAGCACTTATCTTTAATGTTTGTATCTGTACGATTTTCATGTTTAGAGCCTTGTGATAGATAATAATTCTGTTAAATATTTCTCTCTTCATATTTATTTTGTATTAAAATGTTTAAAACCTTTTAAAAACTTATTTTTGGGGAGGGAGATAGACTTCTAAAAACTAAGCTTTATTTGTCATCACTAGCACTTTTAAAATGACTTTGATATGTGGTGTCACCTTTAGGTTACTATAGTTTTGATTTTAGAAATGTTAGAAAAAACTTAGTTGTGATCCTCTGTGAAAAAACTGTTCTAGATGTAAGATATTATGTAGGAATTAATAGGAAAATGATATTGCTATCTATGATAGAAATGAGTTGAATATTTGAAAAACTAAGATTCTTAGGTTTATATTTTATGAGAATTGGGCTTTTATTGAAACATTTTTCAAACTAATGTTTACACTTTTAAAAAGTGAGGGAAAGTTTCGAGTTATTAACTTAAAGAAAAAGATAATGAAATTCAAAATTATTAAAGGTCTATCCAGATATAGTAATCCTCACATGAAAATAAATATGATTGAAAAAAGAACCTAAAATAAAAAAAATGTAAAAAGAAATGAGAAATGATGAGAAACTTAAGAAGAGTTTTAATCAAATATTGGTTTCACTTGAATCTTCTTGAATGAAAAGACTTAGAAAGAACACTGAACTTATTCTTATTTCAAGAAAACATTGGTCAAATTGGTATAGATAGGATGCTTAATTTTTGTTTTTAAATTTTCTAAAAATCTTTAGTTTGATAAGTTTCAATAACTTTTGAATTAAATAGAACATCAAGATTCCTAAGTTGAATATTAGATATTCTTACATCCTAGTACTAGGTTCATTGACTAGAATTTCTCCTAAGTTACACTATAACATTTTTGAGACAAAATTATAGGAAGCTCTACTGAAACCTATTACGTAAAATCAACAAATTTGATTTTTAAAGTTATAGTGTTACTTGAGGATAAGTGACGTTTAAGTTTTGGGAATTGACATGTCTAAAATTGTGCTAATTTATTATACATTTTATGTTCATTTTTAATGATATTGCACTTTAAAGGAAGATATTTTGCATGTTTTTTGGGCTTAGGTATAAGAGATCAAATTTAGAGAAAAGACTGAAAAAAGAGCAAAACGGGGTCAAATTGAGCAATTGAGCACAAAGTGAACTAGCGCCCAGACGCAAGCTTCTGACACTTTTGCGCCAGACCCTGTACGTGGAAGTAGAGCTCGGCGCCATGACGTCGGGATATGAAGCCTAGGCGCTAGACAGTTATACAGGCTTCTAGAAGGCTGACACTTAGGCGCCACAGTTAGGCACCTAGGCGCCATAATCAGTTTTCTTTTAAATACGTTGAATTTGGAGGGATTTTGAAGGGGCATTTGAAGTCACTCTTGGGAATTTTAATGTTTATTTAAAAGGGGACTTAGGAGAAAAAAAGAAAGTGGGAGAGGGGGGAAGGCTTTTTGTTGGAGGTTGTTTTGGGGCTCTTAGTTTGTTGTTTTGTGTGCGTCTTGGAGTGAAATTGTAAGGAGAGTTGAGAATTTATTAAAAGAACTTCAGAAGATTTGCTTAGGGGAGAAGTTTAAGATAAGACTTTTTATTTTTGTTTGAGTTCTATTTTACTGCTTAAACTTGAATTTTAATATAAATCATGTTTTGTTGTGTTATCCCCATGGAATCTGAGTAGTTTTCTTTATCTTTCTCCTTGCAATAAGAAATAATCATGTGTATGATTAGAATCTTTTAAAATTTATCTTATTCCATACATGTGATTTTTCATTACTTCGTTCTTAATTTTCATATTCAATCTAGCCAATGGGTATGTTAAAGCTTGTTGTGAATCCATGATAACGCGAGAGGGCTATGTATTCCTCAATTATGAAGAATCACATTATTCTAGTGTGTGATAAGGTAGTCCATAGATTAGTGTAAATAGATAGAGATATAAGTTTTGATGGGTGTAAATTGGTGATTCTAGGGTGATAGACTAGAACCTTAACTAATTTGATCCAGAGTTTGGAACTTAAGGCTAGGTTAGTCCAAAAATTGTGGGTACAATGGGTAATTTAGAGTGACATACATGACATACCCAACAGAACAAAAGATTTAGGAACTAAATCTAGGTTAACCAATGTTCTTTATGCACTCGGAAGAGGGTAAGGAATAGGTATGTTCCTATTTATCTCAAAACTACATTTAAACCTTTAAACATTTGATTCCTACACTAATTATGATCCCATTGTAAGAGGAAAAACATTCATATAACTTGAACTATTCTACATAAAGTTAGTTTATAAGCACATAGTATTTTCTTTAAGAAACTGAATTAATAGGTAGTAGTTACTTCTTTTTCCACATAAATATGCGACCTTATTTTCTAGATAATTGACTGGAGTTTAAGTAAAGTTTTACTAAGTCTAAAGAACGAGTTTTCACCTTCCTTGTAGGATTGATACTGAGGTTTTAAAAGAAAATCCTATATTACTTGAACAATACGTGCACTTGCGTCTCAATCATAGTGAATTTTTTGAAATCAATAATTAGAAAATATAATACCTTTGTTACAAGGAGTCGTCGTTATAAAAAAATAAAAAAAATATATTATCAGCATGAAACGGTGGTTCAAGCTTTTGGCACTTTTGCCAAGGACTGAAATTAAAAAAAGATATACAAGAAGCAAGTACGTTAAGGGAGATCAATCATTGATGCTTTGAAGTTCTTTGGCCCTCAAGAGTTTTTTTAATCTCATCTCTAAGTCCAAGTTTCATAGGACATAGTAGAACCATGTGCATTCTGATATTAGGTGATGGCATAAATGTTAATGGTCCAGTAGTATAGGCTAGGCAACATCTAGGCCTATGTTGGATGGATGAGTAAAAATAGTTTTGTTAAAGGGTTGCTCGTCAATGCTGCCTTGCATGTAAGATCTTGAAGAAAATATGTTAAGAATGTTTGACCTATCCAAAATGTTTTGTAGGGTGCTACTTAATAAGATTAACCCACATTAAAATGGTTAATGTAAATTGATGTTCGATCTAGTCGAGTTTGTTTGTTAGAATATTACTTGAGAACATTAAGTTGTTTTGAGAAGGTTAAAGGAAAATCACTGAGGATGTTGATTTATTTGATGTTATTTATCAGAGTGTTACCTGATAATTTTAACTTGTAAAGAAGAGGTCATGAGAAATTTATCAAAGTTGTTTGAACTATTTGAGATTTTTTGTCGAAGTATTACCCAACAATGTTAATCTATGCGAAAGTGGTTGAATCGAGCCACCCTGGGATCTATTGTATCTTGATTGAGAAGGGCAACAACCACGTGTATTTCAAACAAAAGGTGAATATTGGTCTATGTTTATACTGTCACTGTTTTTTCGAGATCATGACTGTCATCATCTAAAGAGTAGATGTCCGGTAGGGGAATTTATGAAAATATTGAAGATCATTTGAGAATTATAAAATATATTGTTTTAGCAAAAATATTGATTGTTGCTTGGAAATATGGATGAACTTTAAATGAAAGGATTTCTTTGACTATATTGATGTCTCTTTGAGGCTTTCATTAAGTTTGTCACTCAATTCTAATTTGTTTGACTCGATGATTGATGGGTAATAGTAGAGAGGGGATTGGTTGCAAACGTGCGTAGGAAATTTATCCTTATAATTGAGGCTGCCCTTCAGTTAAGTCTTTCTTCCATTAAAAATGATTTGATGGTGTAAAATGGACTGCCCTACTATTATCGTGCCTAAGACATTAATGTGAATGATTTTTTCAGGTTGTAGCAGGTTATTATCTCCAACCCTTGTTATTTTCTCATGGAATTATAAATTGATAAGTACAAAATAAAAGATTTGTTCTCTTCAAGATGTGAATGATTTTTTAAGATTATAATAGCAATGAAAATTTGATGATACTAACTGGGCTACTCGGGACGAACGTATAAAATTGGTGATCTCTAAGAGGTGGATAACTTTTCTAAGTGAATTGAAAATTTGACCCTATGGTAAGTTAGCCATTGACATAATTTTTTAATGATAAATTTAATGTGTCTCACTATTATAATTATACCCGTTCGAGAGGAAAGGATCATAGATCTTTTCATTAGCCTTATGTCTGTTTGGAACAAAAAGAGCGGAAATCTAGTGTTCTTAGCAAAAGAACTTTTTGTTTGAATATGAGGCTATTGTTACAAGTTTTCTGCCTATTGTTCATCACAAGAATTTTTGCGAAGCTCGCAAAGATGGGCGATTTCTTCCAAATGTCACCAAATTATTGCGTGCTAGATAAATTCTCAACAGTAGAGAAATTCTAAGGCTTAGCCCAATATCATTTTTCATCACACATACAAATAGAAATGTAAAAGAGAGTTAGATTATTTACGTGAAAAGACACTGGAATGGGTCTAGTCCAGTCAAAGTAATCTACTAGGAAAATGAAAGTACATATGTCCATTCTTAATTTAAAGTAGGGAATATGAGATTACAAATCGACAATCATAAGTATGTCTATTACAGCAACAACAACAACGACAAAGCCTTAATCCAACTGCGTGGGTCGGCTACATGAATCCTTTTTCTCCATTGTGTCCTATTTACTGTTATATTTTCATTTAGTTCTAATAAATTAAGATCATTTTTTATACAATAAGCCTATGTCTTCCTAGGTCTACCTCTGCCTTTCTTAACATAAGTCGAATATAAAACATCTATTCTTCTAGTCGGATCATTAAATGGTCGATGTTTAATGTGACCAAACCATCTAAGATGACACTCTCTAAATTTGTCCGCACTGGAGCTACACCAACCCTATCACGAATATATTCATTTCACATTTTGTCTCTAAGTGTAAAGCCACTCATCCACCTAATCATTCTCATCTCAGCAACCCTACACCTAATTATGTCTTACATAGTAATAATTTGACATAGTTAGGCTACAATAATAGTGGTTATTGGCTACATGGTGATGATTGACAATGACTGATGGTCATTCACATGTATCCTTTTAAAAAGCTATGCCTTAGGTGTCAACTCACTCTCCCCCTCTCTCCCTTCATGTGGAAAATAGGGGGTCTCTTTTTATTTTCTTTAGAATTGTATTTTAGTATTATCTGGTTAATACGGATGAAGTGGACTAGCCATATTATGCATAAATATTTTTTTTATTAACAAAACAAAATGTAGATATTTATTGTATTTGCATGCACAATAAATTAAACAATGTAAGATGGTGTGAACCATCAATTTGCCCAGGCTTATTAAATACCATGACATTTCATTATTTAAATTATATTACTTTTAAACTGAATTTGCAAAATTTAAGTATAAAAAGCTACAGTTATTGACTCCTGATTTCCTCCCTTGGTTTGTGGTCATAATATAGCATTGATTTCTCAATGAATTTGTACATATTGGAAGGATTGAAATTAAGGTTTTGTTTTTGAGTTGAAAACTACTATATCTTTTCCTTTTTAATCCTTGGTTTTTAATTGTTTTATCTTTTATTATTGGCTCAGTTTTCAAGCTAAATGCAATTAGTCTCGTTCATCACGAAGAGAAAATGTGGCTTCTATCGTGAAATCCAATCTTTGAATTCATTGCCCGAATAAGATAGCTATTAGCTTCTTTTCCCGTGTGAATGGTTTTGCCACGAATGTTGAAGAATATGTTTCTGGTCCTTGCTGAATTTGAACTAGACTCTGTGGCCATGCTTTTAGTTGGCATTGCTCTGCTATATGAAGCGATATTCCCATTTTAAGCTACGGTAGTCAATATTATAGTGAGGATTTATGGGAAACTTAGTTAATGCTCGCTTGAATAATATATCTTATATATTTTCCAAATTGGATGAATAGATAGGAAGAAATATGAAATGGTTGTAATGTAAGACTAACAGATGGTGCAATCGAAGTCCGAGCCATGAATAAATTCCAAGAAGGCTTTGAAGCCCCTTCCTGTGTATACAAAGCCCTCTTAACGTCTGAACTTTCTGGTTTCTCTGATCACTTTGTGCCAAGTGTGCCATTGGGATTCTTACGTGACAGTTACCTAATCATTTCATAAGCTTTCATTTGGTAATCCAAGTCTTCTTCTGATTTTGATGCTTTTTTCTGCACCAGAGAATAAGAGTTCCTGCAAACACGCACAAGCCTAGCTTCCAGGTGAACATTAACTTGTCTTCAAAAAACAATGTCAATTCCAAAGCGTCTGGCTCATCTCATAGAGACAGCGGAAGCATGCCATCTCCCAACATGTGCGACAGCATGACCGAGGAAGATTTGTACGAATGGTTGCAGAATGCCATGAATTCGGGAAGATTTGAACCCGATTCCATGCACAAGGAGGGTCCATCCAGTAGCCGCAGCGGTTCTAAGAGCAGCAGCAAGAAGAAGCGAAAGGGGAAGAGGCAGTGGTAGGCTATTGAGCTTTGCCCTCGGCCGAAGGAAATATTTTTCTACGAGGAAATCTGGTAAGATTTATTTTTTACTTGCGACAAGTCTATATCTTTTCAATGTCGTTACACTCTTGCTAAATAATACCTTTCGGTTATGGCATCTCGCTCTTTCTGTTATTCTCTCTTGCCTTCCTCTTACACGCCTTTATACATTTTGTATTCAGGACACTATAAAAGTATCCGCAAAAAACACAGTTCATAACATTGGTTAGTGGGAACGATTCACTCTTTGCTTGCTATGGGGCTGGGGCGCAGGTAGACTGTAGTCAAGAGTTTGGTGGCCTGAAAGCTTAATATGAGAGGAATATTTTGGTTGGCTAGTGGAAATAGATGGGCATGGCTATCAAGTGTGTGGATTGTTCTCATGGGTTGTGAGAAGTAAGAAAGCAACTTACGACTTAAAGAGTGAAAAAAATTGATACCCGTTAATAAGTTTCAAGGCCATCATGCCTTAACGTCATATTGCATAACCAAAATGATCTGGTCTTCTGTTGATGCTACATAAACACTTAACGGAATTCGAATAATTTTGTTCATAAGAGCTATCATGCATATGGTCTGTCATTTGTGAAACTTGATCAAAGTTGCTTTGTAGTTGTCCGGGGCAGATTTATGCTTGTGGAAATTGAATGTTTGTGATTGTAGGAGTTTTATCTAAAGTTAATAACCTGTTAAGAATTACAAAAGAGAAGAAGAGAGAAGAGAACAAAAAAGACAGGTAGAGTTTCCATTGTATTACATAGTTCAATTACACACACACACACACACACGGATATATATATATATATATATATATATATATATATATATATATATATATATATATATTAAATAAGAGATAATAAGGTAATTGATATTCAACATGATACTACTATGGAGGTGGCTCAATCTCAAAGCTTTATTAATAATCCTTCTGTTCAAACTGAGGAGGCTGTCACTACACATATTACTGAGGGGGTTTTACCTAAGGAAATAAATTATCCTATTTTTCAGTGTAATGCTCAGGATGGTTCTGATATAGTTACTAGTACAACTGCTGTGACTAAAGAGCTGAATAATGACTGGGTGGTTCAAAAAAGCAAAAAAAAAAAAAAAAAAATCTTTGGAATTGAAGAATCTTTCTGAGGCAAAAATTATTACTTCAAGTGCTTCTGCTTCTTCCTTCTCTAGACTGACAAGTGGGGGAAGATTTGTTATTAATGATTAAATTTCTTTGTTCGAATATTAGGGGAGTGGCACATCCTGGCTCCCTTAATAGATTATTAAGTTTAAACATGATTCATAAGTTTTGGGTAGTGGTTCTACTTGAACCTTTGGTAAAGTCTAACTTTGACAGATTCACTAAAAAGTTTCATGGTTACAATTTTACTTTTAATTATTCTAACAAGATTTGGCTAATCTATAGAAAAGAGTTAAAGGTAGATATTATTCAAGATTATTCTCAATTTCTGCATTTTCACTTTGAACTCGAACAATTCAGTGGATTTGCATCATTTGTTTATGCTGCTTCTTCTATCAGTGATAAAAAAGGAGTTATGGAATCAATTGCATATTATTGGGCATAATATTAATAAAGGATGGATTGTTGGGGGTGACTTTAATTCTATTGCTCATCCTAGTGAGAAGAAGGGTGGTAGGAATCCTAGGCTGCAGGATTTGCTTACTTTTTCCAATCAAATTAAAGAAGCTAATCTCTTTGATCTTGGTTTTGAGGGGTCTCCTTTCACATGGAAGAGAGGATCTATTTATGAAAGGCTTGATAGAATCCTTGTTAATAAAGACTGGCTGGAGATGTTTCCTATATCTAAAGTGCAGCACCTAGCTAGACTAGGCGCTGATCATGCCCCCTTGTTATCTACTTTTTCTGTTATACCTGCTGTTAAACACAACTCTTTTAGATACTTGAATATTTGGTCTGTCCATCCTACATGTTACAAAGTAATTGAGGGCAATTGGGTCTGTCCTCAAGCCTTTTCTGATTCTAATCCTATGGTTCAACTATGGCAATCTCAAAAAGTGCTGGCTAAGGCTTTAACTGCTTGGAACTGGAATGTGTTTGGAAATCTGAAAGATAACATTATCAAGGTTGAAAAACAAGTGGAAGCCCTGGAAAAGGAGGTGGAGGAGGGTAGAAGTACTGAAGCTCAACTATTTGAGGCTAATGAAAAGTTAAATACTGTTATTCTCAATGAGGAGTTTTTTCTATTGCAAAAGGCTTCGTCTAATCATTTTATTTATGGTGATAGGAATTCTAAATATTTTCATGCTGTCATCAATTACAGGAGATCCCTGAATACTATTTATAAAATCAAATCTGATCAAAGGGGTTGGTTATATGATTATCAGGATATTGCTGAGGATGCTATAATGTATTTCCAAAAGTTGTTTTCTTTCAAGACTACTAATGGCACCTTATTCTTTGCTGTTTTGTTAAAAGAAGGTTTATTCAGGGGTAATGGAAGTAAATTAATTCAAATACCTGTTGAGGAGGAGATTCTTAGATCTATCATTTCCATGGATGGTAATAAAACAGCTGGTCCTGATGGTCTTACATCAGATTTCTATAAAAAGCATTGGAATATAGTCAAAGCCAAGGTGATCCCTGCTGTCCAAGCATTTTTTCAAGGAGTTGAGCTTCCTAAATACTTTGCTATATCTTCAATTAAACTTATTCCTAAAGATAAAATTAAAACTAGATGGCATGATTTCAGACCCATTTGTATCACTTCCATCTTTTCTAAAATAATCAGTAAGATTATTGTGGAGAGATTACAACCTTATCTAGCTGATCTGATTTCCGATAACCAATTTTCTTATATTAAAGGAAGATGCATCACTGATAATGTGCTTCTTGCACAAGAATTACTTACTAATATTGATAAGCCTTGTAGAGGGTCTAATTTAATTTTCAAATTAGACCTCTCCAAAGCTTTTGATTCCATCAGCTGGGCTTTTGTTTTGGAGGTTTTAGCTGCTAGAGGATTTGAAGCAGATTTTTGCAATCTTATTTCTAGATGGCTTCAAAACAACTACTATAGCCTCTTGATTAATGGAAGGTGTCAGGGATTCTTTCAAGCTGGTAGAGGTATTAAACAAGGGGATCCCTTGTCTCGTTATATCTTTATCTCGGTCTTTGATTATCTATTTAGAATTTTGAATCAATTGCAGCTCAACCATCCTCAAGTTCAATTTCAACACAAATCTAACCTAATGGTTAGTCATCTTGCTTATGCAGATGATGTTATTGTACTCTGTAATGACAACAAAAACTCTATTAAATGCATTATGAAAACATTAGCTTGTTTTGAAGATGTTTCTAGGATGGCCTTTAATAAATCCAAATGTCAATTTCTACCTAGTTCTTTAATGAATGTGCATATAAGGAAATGGATATCTGACTTTACTGGATTTAAAGAAGCATGTTATCCACTCAAATATCTGGGTTTTCCTTTGATTAAAGGCAGAAGAAAGCTTTCCCACTATGATGATGTAGTTACTAAAATTTCTTCACAAATCCAATGTTGGTCTAATTTCTTTCTATCCAATGGAGGTAGGATCACTCTACTTAGAAGTTTATTAACTTCCTTTCCTCTTTACACTCTCCAGATGATTAGAATGAAGAAAAGTACTCAAAAATTACTTACCATCATATTCAATAAGTTTCTATGGGAAGGTCAACATAAGCAAATGCATTGGTCTAATTGGGACAAATTATGTTAGCCCATGTCGTGGAGGATTGGATTTTAAGAGCTTTCATCATTTAAGTTTTGCTTATTACTGTAAACAGTGGGTGAATTTTAGATCTAAAAATTCACTATGGGCTAGATTTATGCATGGAAAGTATTGCTATAGCTCTCATCCTACTCAAATTCTTGCTAAACAAGGGGATTCCAGGACCTAGAAAGAACTGTTGAAGGTCAGGGAGTTTGCTGAAAAGCTTTTTGTTTGGGATGTTGGTGAGGGCCAAATTGATTTCTGGAGGGATACTTGGTTGTTTAATGAATCTCTGTTAGATCAATATAATCAGTTCTCTGCAATACATAAAGTTTCAGATGGCTTGCTTAATGCAACTTGGAATGCACCCTTACTTAATACTGCTGTTAACAGGGAGACCTTAGATAAAATCTTAACTGTTCCTATTTAGGCTGATAGGAAGGACAGATTAATCACTAAAAATCCTGCTTATCAAAGTCTTTCTAAGTTCATTTTTCTTTCTAATGGCTCATGGACTGATAATGATTGGGGAAAGTTAATATGAAATAAATTTTTATCACTTTCCATGTCATTCTTCTGTTGGAAGCTATTCAGAAAATTTTTACCAACTGATGATATATTAAAGCTCAAGGGTATTAAGGGGCCTTCTAGATGTGTGTTATGCCATTCTAATGAGGAATCCATCTTTCATCTTTTTCTGAATTGTTCAGCAAGTCAGGTAATCTGGAATTCTGTTCTAAGAAGCAGCTATACAAAATCTAAATTCTATTTATGGAATTCTATTGAGGCTTGCTGGCTGGATTGGAAAGGAGCTGTTGACTTTTATATCCCTCTAGTAATCTTCTGATTTATCTGGTTATCCAGAAATGAGGTGTTATTTAAGAATAAGGTTTTCTCTTCTCAATTGGTTATTAATAATTGTTTGGCTTATCTGTTTAAGATATGAAAACAATTCAATATTGAGCAGGAACATGTGGTAACCAAAACATTGCTGATTCATTAGAGACCTCCTTTATTTCCATGGATAAAGATTAATGTTGATGGAAGTTATAAATCTGACACATCTGGTGTTGGTATTCTTGGGAGAGATCATAATGACAAATGCTTATGGATATTAGCAGCTCCAATTTTAGCTAATAATGCTCTAGTGGCTGAAGTTAGAGCTATTTATTAGGGGATGAAAGCTGCTATAATGAATAACCATCACTTTATTCATATTGAAACTGATTCTGCTATCTTGTTAAATATCCTACTGCATAAAGCTGCTACCCCTTGATCAAATCTGGATTAACAAAATCACTCAAATCTCCTCATCTCAGGTTATTAAGTGGAGCCATGTATACAAGGAAGGAAATCAACCAGCTAACTGGCTTGCCACTAGAGCTTCTTCTTCAAAATTGACTTTATGTTGTCCCTATGATTATTCTCATGTTAAATCTTCCTTTTTTTATGCATTTAGTCTTCTTTTACATGGGGATCTACTTCCTATTCCTCATTTGAGATGTAATAGATTTTCCTAGACTAATAAAGATTACATTTCATAAAAAAATATATTAATCAAGAGAACTTAAATATGGTAATACTTAAGTATGGTAATATAATAAATGTCACCCTTAAGTATAATAATATAATAAATGCGTATATTATCTAATATCCCCCATCAAACTCACTATGCATGAAGAGAAAGCATCGAGCGTTTGCTAGTGAAAAAACAAAAGCGTTGAGTAGAATGCGATTTGATAAAGACGTCGGCAAGTTGCATGGAGGAAGAAATATAGGGTAACGTGATTGTGCCATGTTGAAAGTGATGGCGAGTGAAATGACAATCAATCTCAATATTTTTGGTGCGCTCATGGAAGATCGAGATTCTTTGCAATTTGTATAAGCACTTCTTGTTATCGCGATACGTAGGAGTTGAAGTGAGAAAGAGACACTCATATCAGCAAGTAACTGACACAACCAAACAATTTCTACAGTGGTGGATGCCATGACACGATACTCAGCTTCGGTAGAAGAACGGGAGACAACCGCTTGCTTCTTGCTTTTCCAAGAAATAAAAGAATCTCCCAGAAATATACAAAATCTGGTGGTAGACTTTCGATTGGTGTGATCACCACCCCAATTAGCATCTGAGTATGCACGTAATTCTAAGGACGAAGATGCAGGAAATAAAATAATCTGAAAATTGAGTGCCTCGAAGATACCGAAGAATGCAAAGAACAACTGCCCAATGAACTGAAGTAGGAGAGACAACAAATTGACTAACATGTACAGCATAAGCAATATCAGTCTAGTGATATGGTAAGATATACCAAGCTGCTAACAATTGTGCGATATAAAGTAGGATTTGACAAAGGAATGATATCAAAAGAGGTATAATGAACATTAAGCTCAAGAGGAGTAGTAGTGGTCCGAGAATCAGAGAGACGAGCTTGTTCAAGGATGCTGCCAATATATTTTGATTGGGAAAGAAGATAAACTCTAGAAGAATGTGCCACTTCAATCCCCAAAAAGTATTGAAGAGTACCCAAATCTTTAATCTCAAATTGTTGAGCTAGTTTTAATTTCAACTCTGCAATCCTATTGTCATCATCCCCAGTAATAACCATGTCATCAACATATAAAGAAAGTATGATCTGGCCATGGGAGGTACCCTTGAGAAACAACGCAGTGTCATGTGATTTAGAATGAAAACCAAGGGATGCAATCACAATAGAGAACTTTTCAAACCAAGCTCGAGGAGCTTGTTTAAGGACGTAGAGAGCTTTCTTTAATTTAAAATTTTCACCATGATTATGAGACACCTGTTGGAGGCACCATGTAAACTTCCTCTTAAAGATCACCATTTAAGAATGCATTTTTGATATCCATTTGAGAGATAAGCCACTGATGAATAGATGCGACTGCAATAAGAGTGTGAATAGTAGTCATTTTAGCAACAGGAGCAAATGTTTCTTCATAATCCAAGCCATAATGTTGAGAAAGTACCTTAGCAACCGAACGAGCTTTATATCGATCAACTGAGCCATCAGACTTGGTTTTGATCTTATACACCCAACGAGAACTAATTGCACTTTTCCTGGTGGAAGAGAGACAAGGTTCCAAGTATCTGTCTTGTGCAAAACAGATAGTTCTTCTGCCATAGCTTGCTGCCAAAGAGCATCAAGAACAGCCTCTTGATAGGAGAAAGGCTTAGACAAATTATGAATGTAGGTTAAGAAGGAAGCAAAAGAAGTAGAATAAATTGAGTAAACAAAGTTTGGTAATTTAGTTGACTTACGTTCACGTTGAGGGTAACGAGGAAGAGGAGGATCCACAGTCACAAAGGGTTCTTCGGGAGCAGTGGAGACAGGGGGAGCAACAGGATCTACAAAACTACCAGTGTCAACCTTGCAAAGCTCAATATCAAAATTATTTCGATGATCGATCACATGATGATGTGCAATATCAGTGTCTGTGTGAAAATGATCAATTGAGATAAGATCAGACTTTGTAAGTCTATGTGAGGAAGGGTGAATAGAGTAGAATGATATATGTTCAAGAAATGAAACATGACGAGAGATAAAAAGTTTTTGAGTGACGGCATCATAACAACGGTATTCTTTCTGACCATCACCATAACCAAGAAAAGCACAGATTGTCGAACGTGAAGACAATTTATTACATTGTACATGAGGAAGAAGAACAAAACATGTAGAACCAAAAATTCTCTAAGCGGAATAATTAAGAGCGTGACCATACAGTTTTTCAAAGGGAGACAAACGTGAGGTAACAGAGGATGGAGTTCTGTTAAGAATATAGACAACAGTAAGAGTAGCTTCCTCCCAAAATTCATTTGGAACAGAACCAGATAAAAGTAGAGAACGAGCAGTTTCAATAATGTGATGATGTTTCCTTTCAACAACTCCATTTTAATCAGGAGTATCAGTACAAGAAGTTTGCAGTAAAGTCCCATC
This sequence comes from Papilionanthe hookeriana x Papilionanthe teres, assembly GCA_022702705.1. Taxonomy (NCBI): domain Eukaryota; kingdom Viridiplantae; phylum Streptophyta; class Magnoliopsida; order Asparagales; family Orchidaceae; genus Papilionanthe; species Papilionanthe hookeriana x Papilionanthe teres. The sequence continues at coordinate 171,915,662 of CM040424.1, forward strand.
AGAGGCAAGTAATTCAGAGAATTTAGTAGAGGTATATTCACCTCCCAGATCACATCGAAAACACTTAATAACAACATTATGTTGAGTTTTGACAAGTGTCCGAAACATATGATAAACACTAAAAAATTCAGAACGATTTTTCATAAGGTAAACCAACAATAACGTGTATAGACATCAATGAACGAGACATAATATTTAGATCCACCTTTAGTAAGAACAGAAGATGAACCCCATACATCATAATGAACCAAATCAAAAGGTGCAACAGAAAGTGAAACACTTTTAGAAAAGGGTAAAGTAGAAAATTTGGCAAGTTTACAGCCACAACAATCAGAAATATCATGAATTTTTAACTTGCCCAAAGCTCCCATAGAAATTAAATATTTTAGAAGAGGAAAAGAGACATGTCCAAGACGAGAGTGCCATAGATAAAAGTTAGAAGATGATGAACTCAAACGAAAGGATGATAGGTCAACACTGGAAGCTGCAACATCTGGAACTTTTAGCTCATCTAGAATATAAAGTCCCCATTGCCTACAACCTGTCCCAATCAGCCTCCTGGATTGCAGATACTGCACATAACAAGAGGTGGAAGAAAGTGAAACTGAGAAACCAGAATCAAACAATTGACTAACAGAAATAAGATTCAAGGTAAGATTGGGGATATAGTAAACATTTGAAAGTGATAAATGTGGAGTGCATACAGACCCAGTGCCTGCTAATGGCATAGGAGTGCCATTAGCAGTCATGACTGATATAGATGACACAGGATGTAAGGATACAAATGATGTAAAATCAGATGACATATGATGAGAGGCTCCAGAGTCGAGAATCTAAATGGAAGAAGATATACCTGATGGTATAGAGGAAGACAAACATATATTTGAGGAGGCAGACATGGCATGTGGTTGTGTGGCAAGAAATGTTTGAAACTGCTCAGCAAGTGCAACTACTATGGCCCTCAAAGAGTCTGTTGGAGGAACAACAGTACGCAACATTTGATGTTGTAGTTTTGAAGCTTCGTGGGTGCATTTTGCCGTCGCCTGGTTGTCACGCCTTCTGTTGTCAGATCGAAATCGAGCCCGGTTGATGGTGATGTTCCTACCGTCAAGTTTCTACCCATTCATCCCCTCGATGGCGTCCTGCATAGCCTGCTTGTTGCCGTAAGTCACGAATCCAAACCCCCTCAACCTCCCCGTCTCCCGATCATTGATAACCTTTGACTCGAGGATGTCGCCGAAAGCGCTGAAGGTGCTCTGTTGTGATTTGTCTCCCATTAACCAGGAATGTCAGCTGACGAATAGACGAAATTCAACATCCGAAGCAACCATGATAGAAAGACGAAGAGGTTCAAAACGATAACCTTTTCTTCTCTGCTTTCCTTTCCTGCCAGTCTCCTCCATAGACAATTTACAAACCAGAAGGAATATTCCTTTTCAGATTCATTTCTCTGCGTCTGGTCGCTGCCGCTGAAGTTGTTGTTCGCGAACTAACCTGCTAGGTCGCGAACCTCCATCGCAGAACTTCCTCTGTCGCAATCCAAACTCCCTTCGCAAAATCACCGAAGACCTGTTCGAACCTCACACAAACTTCCTCTGCCAAATCTTCTTCGTACTTCTTGAACCGAAGTATTCTCCTCTGTCCTCACCAAATAACATCTCCAAATCTGATCTTTTCTTTGCCCTCAAACCTTGCTCTGATGTGCTATTAAAGATTTGGATAACATATAGTAATAATTGTATGTAAATACTTACGTGATTTGGTTTTAATGTGCGGCAGCGATGATTGTAAAGTAAAATGTAAGAAAGGTAAATATATTCCAATATTGAAAATCTTTGAAGAACTTTATTATATTTATTAATAGTTTTTTCAACATGTTATACAATATATGAATTAATAAAGTATAAGTAAAAAAAAGTAATATCATGCAATGAAAGTGAATTATCATATTTGATTAAGGTTTTTATAGCAAATCATTTTTTGCTCTATTATACTAAGAGTGCAAAAGGGTTTATTAAATCTGCCAATGGTGATCTACGGGTGATATCCATTTATATTAGCTCATTCGGTGATGTATTAGAGAATAAATCTGAATATCTTTTATAACAGTAGATATCTTAATCCAGCTAGATACGGGAGTAAACGTGATTGGCGATTTACATACACGCCAAACAATTCTTAAGTTATCTATTTATATCGAACATTGATATTTATTTCATTATAGTATTATAATTACATCTAACACATGCATGAAAATGTGTACTTTAGTTTAGAAAATCTAATATTAGTACTATTTCTTATGTGAGGTTAAAATTTTGGATATTATATACACTAAATATAAGAGTTCAGGCGTTATATAAAGATATATAAGAATTGGGTGGTATATACAAAAAGTCTCATCGACTTTCACCCTTCAATATGAGAAATGCCATAAAACTATGAAAGGTCATAAGAAGAATTCTTCATTCGATGACTTTTAGTATTTTTTTTTTTTAAAAGGACTAGTCTGGAACCGGAAACGAAATCAACGCCATTAAATAATATTTTAAAGATAAATTAAATTAATTTCAATTAAATTATAAGTTTATGGGAGAATCTAATTTTCATTTTTTTGGCATTATTTTAATAAATGTAAGGATTCATTTTGGCCGTGTAAATTCTCTCTAATAAATAACTATAAAAATAACATATGATTTAGAATAAGATCAAATGTTCTCAAGTTTTCATGAGATATTCAAGATGCATTTTTAACATTAAGAACTAATTTCATACAATTTGGATATCATTTGAATGCAAAACAATTAGCATAATTTTACCTTCAATAAAAAAATTATTTAGAAGTAAGCTTTTCACCAAAAAAAAAAAAAAAATCAAGTAAAATCATTAAATAATTTAAAATTCATGAAATATATTTTTGCTTTGTTTAAGATATTATGATGTTGACACAATGTTCTTGATATAATGAATGATAAGGTTTGCCTCCAAGTGCACGTTGTACAATTACGATAATTTTTAAAATACTTGAAACAAAATGAAATAACAAATTCTAAAACTCAAATAAAATTTCTAAAATATCAAAAATTTAAAATTAAAATCTTCCTTTGATTAAATTGAACTCCAAATTTGAAAGTTAAAACGACAAATAACAATAGAGAGATAGTCACACAGTCTACTACACATTAGATGATGGATGAAAATAGATTTTAGCTCTAAAGATAAGTTTGTTTTTCTTTTCTTTCTTTCTCTTTTCTTTCTTTTACTTTTCTAAATGGTTTTGTGATATTTATTATAATAAGATGTAATATTAATATGTTTTTTTACTTCATATAGGTGAAATTGAAAATGAGTTTGATAATATATATGCTTTTTGAACTAATATCCATTATATATATATATATATATATATATATATATATATATATATATATATATATATATATATATATATATATAACTTGCCTATCAGGCAAGCAATATATTAATATTCATAAAAGAGTTACAACTAAATGACTGGGAGATGAGGAATGGACAAATTATCTCCATGTAACAAAAAAGATAAATTGAGGGAGAGGGAGAAGGGGGGGGGGGGGAATTGCCTAATAAATCAACTATGTATTCTTCCCTAAAGTAGCTAACCAATGGGTAGGTCCATTTCCTTCCCTGGGAGTGTGCATGAAAGTAATCATGGAGGTAGTAACATAAGGTAGCAATTTACTCTTCCATCTGACAATGTGCCATGGAGGTGCTTCCATCCCTCTTAGAATCTTGATACAGGTGAGTGAATCAGACTCCACCAACCATTTACCAATTATGTATCTGTGAGTTAAGTTGATGGCCCAATAAATGACAATCATTTCAGCCTCCAATGCATCTATAGCAAAAGTAGGAGAAGAGAAAAATATAAGGCACTTCCTCCGAGAATTCCTGAAAACTCCACCAAATCCAGCAACACCATTGGAAAAGCATCCATCAGTATTTACTTTCAACCAAGGGAAAGAAGGAGGGGCCCAGAAGATAGGAGATGGGATGGAACGGTGAATCATAGAATTAGGCATCTAATTCATGCAGAGATTTGGAAACTTAAGATGTTGAACCAGCTTTTCAATGTAGGAAATACAATTAACAAGTTATAGACACACACACACACACACACAATGATTTTTTCTTGCTTCTCTTTTGTAAGCTGCTGGCTGCTGGGTGCCACCTTTGTGAACTTTTGTTGCTGGCTCAAGCCCATTTCCATGCTCACCATGCTAATTCTGAGCTTTTTTCATTTTACCGGGTTGTATTCTTTTGAATTTTTATGCTTGGTTTATTGTCCCGTTGGATGCCTTCTGAGTGTGCTCTTGCGGTTTAGCTCTTCTTTTGGTTATCTATTTTTTGTGGGGTCCTTGGGTTAACTATGTTAGTCTCTCGTCTGTCTGCTTTTCTTCTACTGTGCTTTAGGGCTCCTTCTCATCCCCTGATAAATTTAGAAACTAATGTTCAGTGGAGCAAGGCCATTTATGATGGCATTGTTATTAAAGGCTTTGATACTTTAAAATCTCCTAATAACTTGGCATTTCCACAAGCTTATCATGATTCATTGGATGGAAGGGGCGACTGCCCTTTCATAAAGCAAATTTGCAGGAAGGGGGGAGGTGGAAGCCATTTATTGTGTCCTTAGATAATGAAATCTCAAGTCTTCATATTGCTTGCAACTTTACACTTATTGGAAAATTCCATCATGGTCATCCTAAAATGGAAACTATCAAAAAGTTATTGAAGATCTCAAGCTCGTAGGAGCCTGGAAGGTTGGGTTGTTTGATGATAGGTATTTCATGATCCAGTTGACCAAGGAAGAGGATTATGATAGACTATTTACAAAGAAATATTTAATCATTAATGGAAACCATATGAAGTTTCTGAAATAGTCTCTAGATTTTTTATCCAAGACAAAAACCACCAATAGAATCCATTTGGTTTATTCTCCCAGGACTAAAATTGCACTTCTTCAATCATCATGTTTTATACACAATTGGGACAGCCTTGGGTAGACCTATGAAGCTTGATATTCCGGCCTTTAATTTATCGAGGCCCTCTATTGCTAGAATCTTGGTTGAAAGGGACATTAAACTTCATGTTGTATAAGAGATATGGCTAGGTACAACCCTTCATGGCTACCAACAGAAGATAATGGTGAAGCAAAGACCATACTACTATAACCATTGCACAATGCTTGACCACACCAATGACAGGTGTTACAAGTTACATCCTAATCTAAAACCCATCCTCCCAGCTCATTGAATGATCATGATCCTCTAGAGAAACACGGTAATAGAGAAGCAGATCGAAGACCCTCAACCTAACCTTGTTGCCTCCACTATACATGTAACTGGGTTGGGTCCTCAGCTCGAGGAACCTGCTGTCTTTCCACTCCAGCAAAGGATCAGTCCAAGGACAAATTCCAGCTTGTCCGAGTCTAATAACATAACACTTGTGGATGAACTTGTAGAAGTGTTTGACCTCCTGAATAGTGTCATTGAGCCCCAAGATCAACTGGGTCAGATGGCTGCACCTTCACCCCATGATTTTTTAGGGGAGCATTGTCGGTCGCCAAATTAGAGTTCTCAGTCGCTGGAATGAGAATCTCGTCGCCAAAATTAAAATATATTTAATTTAATATAAATAATTTAAGAAAGTTATTTTATTTTAAAAATATGAGACTGAACCAATTCCTTATATTTAATAGTTTAAATAAACAAACACCACATCAAAGCCACACATCTACTCTCAAGAATAGACATATTGATTAATAATGATGCTTAGTTAAATAAACTATAGAAATTATGACATTCGTTTTGATCTACAAAACCTTTAAGTTGACTGACAAGTTTCCATATCTAATATGAAAGATTAGATAGGGTTTATATTAAGCTAGGTCCTTCAAGTTTCATATAAGGGCAACCCCCTGTAGTTAATTATATCTTAGACAATCGAAGTCACTTAATAAAACACTTGATTTAGATTAGAGGTATTGTCCAAATTTGAGCTAATCCCTTTTGAAATTTCAAAAACCCAATCCTTTGAAAACCTTAAACTTCAAAATTCTTGAGAGAAAAATCACTGATCAGTATCGAGAGTTTTCTTAAATGATTCACTTCATTTAAGATGCGATTAGCTATAGAGAGCTTGCCGCTATAGGAAGCTTTAAGAACCGAGTAATATAAACCACAGCTTAATTCCTTTATATTAAGCGGGAACCTATCGAGCTATAAAATTGGTTCGTAGACCAGAACGGATGTCACGAATCATCTAGTTTATTTAACACAGCCCATCATCGAGCGTGTGTGTCTACTCTCGGGATAGATATACGGTTTGTGGTGCGGTGCTCGTTTATATAAACTATTCGGGATGTGAGATCAGTTTGATTTTATGTCTTAAAATCTTCAAATTTAAAAATTATTTTCAAAATCAAATACTACTTTTCAAATTATTTATTTAAATTAAATTAAAAAATTCGCCGACACTTCTGTAGGGGACCCTCCTATTCAAAATACAACACAAACCTAAAAATATGCCGACAATTGTATTATCATTCAACCATTGACTAGGGATTTTGAATTAGTGAGTTATAATCTTCTTAGATAAAACCCTTAAATTTAGGATCATTTGAATTTAATTAACTTCCAAGTCATGATAAATTAGGAAATTACAGGTTTATCCTTGTTATGGAAAGGTGATGAATTGATTTCTACCTCTTAGTCCATCGTGTCTCAATCATCCAAATTTGTAAATTAAAATATACATTACCCATTTACACTTTAGTTTGTCCTAAATATTGATTAAACCTTCAAATTTCATCAATTACTATTTTTCCCTTAATGAACTTTCCACCTCATAATTCCTTAAATTTAACTCAAATGACTTTAAAATTTTTATGTTACATCACTAATGGATCAAATAAAATATCAGAGAGAAAATTATATTTTATTGATTTTTTAATTTGTTTATAATAATTATTTTGATCCAAAATAAGAGAATTTCCAAATTAATTCATTTAGTCAACTAAAACAAAATTTATGTCCTTAGTAAAATTTTACGAGGTTCATCTAGGTCAGAGGGTCTCTAAGAAAAATTCTCATGATTTTTTGAATTATGTTTTAATTATTATAATTATTTACTAATTTTAGGGGTTAATTAAATGGAAAATATATTTAAATCTTAAAAATGGCTTTTTATATTTTTCATTAGTCACTCTAATTTCAAAAAACTTAAAGAAACAAACTTTTGATTTTTGTGTTTTTTATTTTATTTTTTATAACTATGTTATTGCAAAATTAAGAAACAAATACAATTTTAGGGTTTAAAAAAACATAACTATATTTAGAAAATTATAAAAAATATTTTAAGTGCTCCCGAGTGGTTAAGAAACAAATTGTGATAATTTTAGACATTTTATATTTTTTATGATTTTTTATGAAGTTTTTAATTATTTAAAATTTAGAAAATCGCTCAAAACGAATTATTTATTTAAAATATGATTTTATTTTACTTGAGTGCTCCTAGTTACAAGGATCACACCAAACTACTTTTTTATTTTTTTTCTGATTTTTCTTTTAATTTATTAAATTATTTTAGAAAAAATCCATTATGACGTAGAAAATTTGTTTTTATATCAAAAACATTTTTAATAGCCTTGAGTTCTTTATAAAGAGCCTTATGAAGTTGTGGGCTTCAATTTTGCCCAATTTGACAATTATTTGAATTATTTTATATTTTCTCATTTTTTGGAATTATTCACAATTTTAAATTAGAAAAATAGGTTTTGTAACATTTGGTTTTTATTTTTCCTAAGTTTCTCAGAACACAGTGAACCTACCAAACACATTTTTCATAATTTTATAACTTTTGGTCGTAGTTTTTACAATATTTTAAAATGAAAATATGCCAAATACTTTTAAAATTAAGGCTTTTGACCATAAAGATGTCCTCTGACCTTAGGAAAAATTAGAGAAGATCCCTAAGCTCAATAGAAACAAACCCTCTAGATTTCACAATTTTAAATTAATATCAAATTATTTATAATTAAAACAATGTTATGAGAATTTAATTAATTAAAAATAAAATTCAGAAAAGAAAATTTTAGTTTTTAGTCTATAATCACTGAGCACAGGGGTATTTTTTTTTATGTTTATAAATTTTCTACACCAAGTTATGAATTTTCTAAGTTTCTGAATTAATTTAAATAAAAAAAGCCTAATTTTTTATTTAAACCAGTCAGCTCCACACAATCCTACGACAGCTCTAAACTTTCCACGCGTCACGCTCCACTTGACGCCACCATCCATATAACAGTTGACTCAGCCTGCGGTTCACACTCTATTCAATCATTTGGCTTGATCTGGAGCATCTATATGATACACACACGATCGGACGGCCCTTCGTCTGCATCGCCAACTGACCTAACCCGTAAAATGTCCACCTTCTAGATCTAAGATCTCTCTATATACTCAACCATATCGCATGAGGTTTGTTCCTACACCTTCATCTAGTCCAGTCGAACGTAAATATATTATTAATCATGCATGGAATGTAAACTTTCTTCACAAAGGCTCAAACTGAGCTCAATTTGAGGGGGAGAGGTTTATACCTGAGTCCAAGAGGTGTGGCCTCAATTGGATGCTTGTAGAAGCTTCAGTGGAGGCTGGCGAACCTCCTCCAAGTGCCAATTTGAGCAGGGGCTCGAGCTATTTTAAAATTCTTTCTACAGGTGGTGCAACCTTGATCAAAGTCAGGTGAAAAGAGCTTAGGAAATGGTGGTTTTAATGGGGATCTTCTTCGTTTGGTCTGGGGAGGGTTAGGAGCAGCTTAATTTAGAGATTTGAGGAGTTTGTTGGAGTGACAGAGAATGTCCTGTTTCTGGTTTATTTTGGGTGGAGAAATTGAGCTCAGGCAGTGGGGGAGGGGGCTAGAAAACAGTGGGGTTGAACTTAGGAGGGTCTGGAGAAGCTATGGAAGGATTTTAGTAGAGTCTCCCTAAGTAATTAAATCTTTTTCCTATTTATCCGTGAGGTGGTGGTGTTTAAATAGAGGGGAAAGAGATGGCTAATTGGGCTAGTCAGTGGGTGCAAAGGGTTGCTTACGGGGAGGGTTGAATGGCACAAGTGACTAATGGGGTTGAGCTAGCTTAGATGGGTGGAATTGGGTTTGAATCATGAGGAGGCCTCTCTCAGTTTGAGTATTTACGGTGACTAGGCCGGGGTAGAGCTGGTGGCTAGCTGTGTCAGGGGAGCCAAAGAAGTTTAATGGTGATGGGCTTAAGGCTTGGGAAGACTGGTGGCAAAGATCCTTTTGGTTTAACCATTTATGGGAGGAATTCCCAAATTAAGAGACCCTTGGTCCATGTCTCACCTAGGGTGGGCTAGGTGGATCTAGACTGGTTCTTCAGGTCCAAATGGTTGTTTTGGTGGTCAGGGTTGGGTCAGACCAAGTGATATGAGGTGAATTTGGGTTTTGGGTTCAAAACTTGGTATTTTGCTTGGACTTGGATTTGGGCTTGGCTAAGGTTTAGATTTAGGTCAATTGATTGTTCCAATTGGTGTAGAATATTGTCATGAGGCATTTGAGTATCAATTGGGTGGAATTTGAGAGGTCAAAGAGTTCAATTTGGGAGATTTTGAATTTTATTGCAAAATTGGGTACTTTGATATGGGTTGGATTTGAGCTAAACTTAAGTTTGATTCTAAGTTAATTGAGGGTTCAATTTGATCTAGGAGAATGTTGTAAAGAGTTTATGACTCAAATTTGTGGGAATTGAATTGATTATGGAGTTCAATTTGATTTAGGTATATGGTCAAATTGGGGATTTAAAATTAGGCTTGGAATATGATTTTGAAATTGAGTTCAATTGGGCTAGGATTTGGTTCAAATAGGGTTTAACAATGATGAAAATTGATTTGGATTTGAATTGGAGAGAGTTTGAAATCGATTTGGTGGAAATTGAGGGTGATTTGAGGAATTTAGGCACTTATGGGGAATTTGGGGATTTTGTAAAATTTTAGCTAATATTGGTAGATTTAGGTGAAATTTAAAGTTTGAGGTGGCTTAAATTGATTCTGGGGACATTTGAAGTAAATTTGGAGATTTTGAGAATTTTTTGGGACATGAGGGGTATTTTCGTAATTTTGGCAAATTTAGAGTTATTTTTGGAATTTTGGGTATTTTTCTATATTTTGTGTAATTTGAGTGATTTGGAATTGTTTCATATAGTTTTTGAACTAAAATTTGGAATTTGGTTAATTTTTGAAAAATTAGAGTTTCAGGGGCATTTTGGTAATTTTGGAAAGTTTAGGGGTAAAGGGTGTCAAAATTGGGACTTCCTAATTATTGAATTGATCTTGTTGTGAAACTGAATTGAAACTATCTTTTGAATATTTACATTAGAGGCAACGCACTCGGAAACCCCGGTTCAAGTTTTTGGCACCGTTGCCGGGGAAGGTATAAAACGATAACTGTTAAAATTTTAGTATTTGAAAACCTTTACTTTGTAATTTGTAATTGTGTGTGTGTGCTTGTTTACTTTTTAGTTTGTTTTGTGTGATTTTATATGCATAGGATTGGATCCATAGGATTGGATCCATAGGATTGGATCCTTATGATTCAGAATTAGAGCATATTGTTAGAAAAATTCGAAAAAAAATTCTAAAAATCCTCACAAAATACGAAATAATCAAAATATACCAAGATCTTTGAGAGATTATGCTAACCCAACAGTAGATGAAATTCACTTAGTTATCTAAAATCTTGATGTTGCTGTTAGTTCATTTGAGCTTAAACCTATTATTATCCCAATGGTACAAAACAATCAATTTGGAGGAACACCTAACGACGATCCTAATTTACATTTCGCTAGTTTTCTGGAACTGTGTGCTACTTTTAAATAAGATGAGTGTCAAATGATGCTGTCAGACTTAAACTTTTTCTTTTTTCATTAAGGGATAAAGCTAGGGCGTGATTAAATTCGTTAGCACTGGATCTATTAGAACTTGGGGAGAACTTTCACAAAAATTTCTATCAAAATATTTCCCTCCATCAAAAAATACTAAGCTAAGAAATGATATTACATCTTTTGGTCATTTTGAAGGGGAATTAATATATGAAGCTTGGGAGAGATTTAAAGATCTTCTTAAGAAGTGCCCAAATCATGCTTTACTAGATTGGTTAATAATTCAAACATTTTATAATAGATTAGTGGGATCTCTGAGATCAATTATTGATGCCGCTGCTTGTGGATCATTAATGTTAAAACCTTTCGATGAAGCATATTCACCAACAGAAGAAATAACTAATAAAGATTTTCAATGACCCTCTAAACGGGTAAATACTAAGTGAGTAGCTAGTATTCATGATGCTGATGCTATAACTATGATAATCTCTCAAATTGCTGCCTTTTCAAAGAAAATAGATTAATACAGAATGAATTATTCTCAAACACCCCCACTGTTAGAGGAAAATTCATCAGGGCAGATAATAGAATCTCAAACGCCCTATGAGATCTTAAATGCTATAAATAAAACAATTCTTATTCGAATTATTATAATCCTGGTTGGAAGAATCATCCAAATTTTAACTGGAATAATAACAATGCTGTTAACCTGCAATGAGAAAACAATTCTATGAACCAAGTAGGAAATTTGAACAACCAAGGAAATACAATTTTTAGACCTTCTTGTCCTTTAGGTTTTGATAGTAACCCATAATTTAAGGAAAAGAAGTTATCTTCTGAAGAATTAATTTTAAATATGGGTAATCAAAACTCAGGGTGTTGCGATTAAAAATATTGAAAATCAATTAGGACATATTTTCACTGCGCTTAATAATAGACCTTCAGGAACTCTTCCCAGTAATTTTGAGATCAATCCAAAATATTAAAACAAAGAGCAAATTAAGACTATTCAATTAAGGAGTGGAAAAGAATTAGAAACGAGAGTGCAAAAAGAAGTTGAAACTGAGAAAGAGAAAGTGGAAATTGAAAAAGAGATTAATAAAATATATCCAAACTTAGAATATCTGCTTGAACCAATGAAAATTACTGTAGAAAAACCACCTCCTCAATTTCCTTAAAGATTGAAAAAAACAAAATAGGGATAACCGATTTATGAAATTTTTAGAAATCCTTAAGAAATTAACTGTGAATATTCCTTTGTTGAAGCATTAGAACATATGTCTGATTATGCGAAGTTTATGAAGGATATTCTTAAAAGGAAAAGAAAGTTCATAGATCACAAGACTGTCGCACTTAGTGGAGAGTGTAGTGCAATTATTCAAAAAAGCTTCCCGAAAAACTTAAAGACCTTGGTAGTTTCACCATCCCGTCTGCTATATGTGAAAATTTTTTCGGAAAAGCTTTATGTGATAAAGGAACTAGTATTAACCTTATGCCTTTATCTACTTTCAAAAGATTGGGAATAAGAGAAATTTCACCTAATTCTGTGACTCTTCAGTTAGCTGATAGTTCTATTAATTATCCTAAAGGAGTTAAGGTGGATAAATTTATCTTTCCTGTAGACTATATTGTATTAAATATGGAGGAAGATAAATAAAACCCAATTATTTTGGGAAGACCATTTATTGCCACTAGAAGAGCTATGCTTGATGTTTAAAAAAGAGAATTAACTATGAGAGCTAATGATCAAGATGTGACTTTTAATATTCTGAAATCTATGAAATATCCCTCAAAATAAAAAGATGATGAATGCTTTTGAATGGAAATCTGTGATTATTTGAGAGATGATCATTTTAAAGAGATGTTGGAAGAGAAAATAGAATATGAAAATTTGAAATGTGAGGATGATAATGAAATTGAAGATGATTTTGTAGATATGAAGAATGAAGATTTAGACTATGTTCAAGAAAGATTTGAAATGTTGGATACTATGAAAAGTGCTGATAAAAGTTCAACTTCATCTATTATAAAACCTCCTGAACTAGAAATAAAAATTCTTCCTAATCATTTGAAATATATTTTTTTAGGAGAATCATCTACCTCACCAGTTATTGTATCTTCAGATTTAAATGAATATCAAGAAAAAAAATTATTGGATAATTTAAAAAGATACAAAAAGGCTATTAGTTAGACCTTAGCCGATATTAAAGGAATCAGTCCATTGATCTGTATGCATAGAATTTTTTTGGATGAACAACGTAAACCCAGAGCTGATCCGCAAAGGAGATTAAATCCAATGATGAAAGAAATAGTTAAGAAAGAATTTTTAAAATGGCTTGATGATGTAATTATTTATCTAATGTCAGACAGTGCTTGGCTAAGTCCAATTCATTGTGTCCCTAAGAAGGGAGGAGTGACTGTTGATCAATGAACATAATGAAATTATACCAACAAGACAAGTTAATGGCTAGTGAAATTGCATCAGTTATAGAAAATTAAATGCAGCCAATAGGAAAGATCACTTTCCTCTTCCTTTTCTAGATCAAATGTTGGATAGACTTGCCGAACACAAGTACTATTTCTTTTTGTATGGATATACTGGTTATCATCAAAAACCTATTGCTTCTGAGGATCAAGAAAAGACTACATTTACTAGCCTTTATGGAACTTTTACTTTTAGAAGAATGCCCTTTGAATTATGTAATGCACCTGCAACGTTTCAAAGATGTGTAATGTCTATTTTTAGTAATCTGATTGATAATGAAATAAAAGTATTTATGGATAATTTTTCTGTATTTGGAACTTCATTTGACATATGTTTGAATAACTTAGAAAGGTTTTGGAGCTTTGCGAGAAAAAAAATTTAGTTCTAAATTGGAAAAAATGTCAATTTATGGTTGCAGGAGAAATTATACTTGAGAATAAAATTTCTGAATTTAGTATGGAGGTTGACCCTGCAAAAATTCAGGTTATTGAGAAATTACCACTACAGTGAGAGAGGTAAGGAGTTTCTTAGGACATGCTTAATTTTACAGGTGTTATATTAAAGATTGTTCAAAAATTACTAATACTTTGTGTCAACTTTTAGAAAAAGATGAGAAATTTGATTTTAATAAAGAATGTTTGAATGCCTTTGAACTATTAAAAGAAAAACTAATCACCGCCCCTATAATTGTTGTAGCTGATTGGGAGAAACCATTTGAACTTATGTGTGATGCCAGTGATTTTGCGATTGGAGTTGCTTTAGGGAAAATGTATGATAAAATGTTCAAAGTTATTTACTATGCTAGTAAAACTCTTAATGAAGCTCAGATTAATTACACCACTACGGAAAGAGAATTATTAGCTATTGTGTATGGTTTTGAAAAGTTTAGACCTTATCTGATTGGAACTACATGTATAGTGCATACAGACCATTCAACTATCAATATTTAATGCAAAAGAAGTATGCCAAATCAAGATTAATCAGATGGATACTTCTAATGCAAGAATTTGAATTTGTGATAGTTGATAGAAATGTAACTGATAATCAAATTGCTGATCATTTGTCTAGACTGGAGTATGATAGACTATCAAAATTTGAGAAGGAAATTATAGAAACTTTCCCTGATGAGAAATTTTAGAACATTAAGGAAATGAATTTGTCTTGGTATGCTGATATTGTAAATTATATAGTAAGTGATATTTTGCCACCTGATTTAACAAGGAAACAACAAAAGAAATTTAGATATGATGTTGATTTTTTTTTTGGGATAAGCCCTACTTATATAAACAGTGTAAAGATCTTATTAGTAAAAAATGTGTGTCATATGAAGAAATTGAACAAATTATTCGGAGTTATCATGATTCCGAATTTGGAGGACATTTTGGTATTGATAAAACTGCTTATAAGATTTTACAATCTGGATTTTATTGGCCTACTCTTTTTTGGGATGTATACAGATATATAAAATCATGTGATCGATGTCAGAGAGTAGGTAATATTTTTAGAAGAAATGGAATGCCTCTAAATTTTACATTAGGAGTTGAGATCTTTGATGTATTGGGATTGGAGTTTATGGGACCATATACTCCTTCATTTGGAAATTTATATATTTTGGTCGTTGTTGATTATGTCTCAAAATGGATCGAAGCAATTGCTTTACCTTGATGTGATGCTCGGAGTGTTTTAAAGTTTTTAATGAAAAATATTTTTACAAGATATGGAATGCCGAGAGCGATTATAACTGATAATGGATCTCATTTTAGAAATAATCAGATTCAAAGAATGGTTGGAAAATATAATATTAGTCATAGAATCTCTACTGCTTATCATTCTCAGACTAGTGGTTTAGCAGAAGAGTCTAATTGTGAAATTAAAAGAATTTTTAAGAAAACTGTGGATCTTCACAAATTAAACTGGTCTGTGAGATTATATACTGCATTATGGGCACATAGGAATGCTTAGAAGAATTCTATTGGAATGTCTCCTTATAGATTAGCATTTGGAAAGACTTGTCACTTACCTGTAGAATTGGAGCATAAAGCATATTGGACGATAAAATAATTGAATTTTAACTTAAAGAATGCAGGTGAGAAGAGATTATTGCAATTGAATGAACTGATATAAATTAGAAATGAATCTTATCATAATGAGAAGACTTATAAGGAGAAAATGAAATTATGGCATGATCAGAAGATCTTAAGAAAGAAATTTGAACTTGCATAGAAAGTTTTGCTATATAATACAAGATTGAAGTTGTTTCTTGGAAAACTAAAGTCTAGGAGGATAGGACCTCTTACTGTTATTAGAGTTTCTTCTTTTGGAACTGTTGATGTTGAGGATCCTAAAACTGGAAAGATATTTAAAGTTAATGAGCATAGATTGAAACCATATTTTGAGGTATGGACCAGATTTTAAAGATGTTTTAATGTTAAGTTATCCTGAATAATTGAATGGTTTGTTGGGCTGATAACGTTAAACCAAACACTTTGTGGGAGGCAACCCATATTTATCTTTATTTTGTTTGTTTGCTTGTTTTTAGTAGTTGTGCTTGCAGTTAGTAATATTTGAGTCCTACTCTTATTATTTCAAACATACAGTTTTTCTTACTTTGAATAGTTGACTATAGTCCTATACTTTTACACCAAATATTTTACATTAGAAAATTACGTTTCATTACCAAACACTTTCATTAAATTTCATAAAATACTTAAATAAAATCAAAATACGGTTATATGAAATTGTGCTCTATTACAGGAAATCATGTTACTAATTTTTAAAAATAATTTTAAATAATAGCAATTAACTGTTAATTTTTTCCCTTACCCAAACCTAGTTTTGAATATATTTTACATGGATGAAAGAAAAAATCTAAATAAACTCATACCTCAATATGCTGTGTTTTCATACATTTGAGTTTCAGCAGGGTTTTCTTCATAAAGTAGAACAGTATACCTGAAATAATTAAGAAGCATTTCTATATACAAATATGGGTTAGAAGTTTATAAAGAGGAAGTTTAAACACATTAAACTGTGCACATAATATTAACATCCAACTGTTACTGGTACAAATTAAACTAACAATCCAAACTTATAAAAACTTCACTATCACATCACATACATCACAAATCAACAATAGTCTACTACAAGTACATCCAACACACATATAACATCTCAAATACAAATCATAAGGAGTCTCAGGTACATCACAAATACAAAAAACAAATACATCACAAAGTTTAATGAAAAATAAAAATAACAATAAACAAACTACCAATCTTCATCTTCTCATTAGGTTCTTCAGGCTAGTATGGAGTATACTCAGGGCAAGTAGGAAATACAACATCAGTGTCTCCCCTGAAAAATCTCATCTGTGCGTCATGATAAGCTATCTCATATTCTCTCCACCGCACTTGATAATCATCAATAATTTTTTTCCTTACTTCTAGTCCCTCTACTCTAGTGTTTATCCTTTCCAATTGATCCATAACATCATGCAGAGTAGGCTCCCTAGATGTAGATGTTCTATCTTGACTAGAAGAAGGTTCATCAGCTCTCTTACTCCATTTCCATCCTACATGGGCTTCATAGGTCTTCAAATTTAATTTAGTAATATGCTTCAGGGGGTGGACTACCTCATCATTATCTTCAATCACAACACTTGCTTGAATACATAAAGCATGAATCATACTAGGGTGTCCTTGTCATCCTATAGTCTCTCCTTTTGAGCTTGTCAAAATACTTTTATGAATAATAACCCCAATATTTATATTCTTCTTGTTCTGAATACAGTAATTCAGAATAACTCTATCAACAGTAACATCACTATGATGGTTGATAGGAAACAGTCTTGCAGAAATGAAATAATGCCAGGCTTTTGTTATAGGATTCAAAGTAGAAAGGGAAAAATTAACTTTTATTCTCTGCTTAATTTTCCATTCCCCTTTTCCATCAGTCAAAAATTTTATAATCTCATCCAATGCTTGATTCGTGATAGAAAAACTTTCATATTCACAATGGTAGGGTGCTCTTAACTGATAAAATGCATTTATGCTAGCAGGGGTAAATTCAACCATTAGGCCTCCAACCAGAATAGATTCACTCTCAGAATAATACAGATTAACATAAAATTCTCGAACAATACCCAGCACCACATCATCAGTGAAATAACATAAAATCTCCCATTAACGATTAACAATCAGTATTTCAAGCATTCCTCCAGGATTTTCAAAGGCTCTTTCATGAATACATTTCTTATTGCTAAGAAATGTACTAAAATGTGAATAGGCTTTGAAATTCACAAATTTACTTTTATCATAATAAAATTTCCTCTTCCCCTTAGCCAATCTTGGAGCTATTTATCTAAAAATATCAAAATTTTCTAAATCAATTTTAAAATTACAATGCAATCGACTCTAAGGAATATTTAAATGGATAAGAACTCAAAATCCATGAAAAATCTCCAAAGTTTCTCCAAACACTTCAAAATTCCAAATCTTCCTAATGTAGGAGATTTTCACAGTCAAAATCAAAAAATGTTTAGGTTAAAGTGTAGCTCTTACCAAGAGAAGATGAAATTTGAACTTTTCTGGCTACAAAATTGCTTCAAATCTAAATGCTAGTAAGCCCTAGGCACGAAAATTGACCTTGGTTGGAGGTTGAAGACAAGGATTTAGGCAAAAATGCTGGGTCCCAAGATTAAATCGTGAAAATTTGGAGTTTTGGGCATTTTTAGCGTTCGAGCGCTGGAGGTAGCGCCGTTCGGCACATTATTCTGTTGAAATGGCCAAACTCTCTAACTTTTGGCGTTGTCCGGCGCTGGTGGCAGCGCCATTCGGCGCCAGTTCAAAAACTGGGTTTCTGACTTTCTTTTGAAATTTCAATCATTTCAAGCCCGCTATGATGTCTAATTAGTTTAATTAAGCATTAAATAATATCCTAAAGCCTTGGAAAATGATATTTTTTAACACAAACAACACAACATTACTTTCATATATAAAATCCACAAGTCAAACACATAAATATAACACTAAACATTACATATTTTCAAGCCATATAATCTCAAATTCAGCGTCACACACAACCACAACACAATAACACAGAGAACTAAACAAACAATCATGTCTAAATATAACATTCAAACCAAATAAAGTAAAGCAAAGCAAAGCAATCCAATACACAAATACATAAATACACTAATCAAGTTTCATTCTTCCTTCAAGCTATCATCAATTCTATGATTTCCCATCGATTGAGAATGGACAAATAAATTATAGAATGGATGAAACGAGAATTCTTCAGTAGAATCATCTTCAATCCAACCTTTTCTTCTCATCAATCACGTCAAACTTCCTTCAAGATATCCAGAATGATAAAAATGCTCCTTCATTATCCAATCTAGATGATCAAGGAAATCAGAAAGATTGTTGATTTCATTCATCAAATGTTGTACTTCTTTCTCCAATTTCTTGATTTTATTCAGGATGATCTGTGAACTTTCAGGAAAATAAGGAGGAATAGGTGTTTACCTTTGATATGGTTGATCTTCAATAATGCTCATATCATTCATATCAACAATTGCTTGGTTACTGTATGCCTCTACTGGGTCTATTGGCTTCCAAGGAAGAAGTACTCTTTCCCAGTTCTCATATGACACTTGTGATTGACTGCAGAGGAGAAATATGGTGGAAGGATTTCCAAGCCCATACTTTGATCCATGAATGATCAATCCCAAAACAGACTTAACAATTATCAAACCAACATCAATAGTCATTCCCATTTGAATACAATAATTCAGAATAACACACTCCTTAGTTACCTTACTGATTTTCATTGTTAGGAGCAATTTTGCACAAATGAAGTAATGTAAGTGTTTCGATGTAGGATTTAACATTGTGGTTGAGAAACTTACATACCTGCAATCTCTTATCTCCCATTCATCACTTTCATCTGTCAGATATCTGTATATGTCATTCATATTGTCCTTCGTCGGGGATAAATTTGAATAGTAGCAGATTGACACATTCTCTATCATGTATAAATCATTAATCATTACAGGAGTAAATGTGACAAATCTACCTCGAACATAAACTGATCCTTGGTTTGATTCCATGAAGATTTGCATAAAACTCCTTCACAACCAGAACAACTACAACGGTAGTAGTATAACACAATACTTCCCAACATCTCTGAATAATAATTTCATCAATTCTATTTGAAGAAGAATTCGTACCTCAATTTACAATGCCTTGCTCCTTAATAAATCTTAGTTACAAGATATTTTTGTTGAAAAGTCGCTGCACCTCGAAACTTATGAACTTTATACAGTTAAACACTTGAAATCTTTGAATTTTCATCGAGACAGAATCATTTGGACAAGAATTTGGGTCTTCCTCTTCATTCATTTGGAAGTTCCATCGTCTAGGGGCGGTTTTTGAAAGTTCTAATGGAGGAGTTACAACTTAGAACCGCTAAAACTCGGATTTTAAAGACGAGAAACGAATTTCTGAACAGCAGCGCTGTCCGGGGCTAGTTCAACTTCGCCAAACTTCACTTCGTTCAGTTTTTTTTAAAATTGCAATTCGATTCATTTCTTAAATATTATTAATGATAATTAAGGAAGAATAAGACTTAATTAAACAACAAACAAACACAAATAACATATCAAAAAAAGCAAATACTTAATAACTTTGGGTTGCCTCCCACAAAGTGCTTGGTTTAACGTCGTCAACCCGACATAACTTTCAGTTATTCAGGTTGATCCAACATTAAAACCTCTTTGAAATTAGGTCTATTACCTTCAAAATATGGTTTTAATCTTTGGCCATTAACTTTAAATATTCTTCCATATTTAGGGTCTTTGATAATCACTGCTCCAAACTGATACACTTTTATGACAATGAAAGGTTTTGTCCATCTAGATTTCAATTTCCCAGGAAATAATTTCAATCTTGTATTGTATAATAAAATTTTTTGTCTTGGTTCAAATTCCTTTTTGACAATCTTCTGATCATGCCATATTTTTCTTCTTTCCTTATATATTCTATCATTATCATATGATTCATTTCTGATTTCTTCCAATTCATTCAGTTCCAACAGTCTCTTCTCAACAACATCTTTAAAATTAAAATTCAATTTCTTTATCGCCCAATATGCTTTATATTCTAATTCAATCTGTGAGTGACGAGTTTTTCCAAAGATTAATCTGTAAGAAGACATTCCTATAGGAGTTTTATAAGCAGTTATGTATGCCCATAAAGCAGTATCTAACCTAGCAGACCAATCCAATTTTTCAGGATTAATGAATTTCTCCAAAAATCGTTTAATTTCACGATTATATACCTCTGCTAAACCATTAGTTTGAGGATGATAAGCTGTAGAAATTCTATTCATAATATTATATTTTTCCACCAATCTCTTAATCAAATTATTCTTAAAATTGGATCCTCCATCAATGATGATTACTCTAGGCATTCCATATCTTATGAAAATATTTTTCATTAAAAACCTCGAAACACTTTTAACATCACACATAGGTAAAGCTATTGCCATAATCCATTTCGATACATTATCAACAGCAATCAATATATTTATATTTCCAAATGAAGGCATATATGGTCCCATAAAATCTAATCCCCATGCATTAAAAATTTCAACTTCCAGATTAAAATTAAGAGGCCTTTCATTTCTTATAGATATATTACCTATTCTCTGACATCAATCACAGGTTTTGATAAATTTATAGATATCTCTGAAAAGTGTAGGCCAATAAAATCCAGATTACAAAATCTTATGTACAATTCTATCAATTCTGAAATGTCCTCCAAATTTAAAATCATGATACTCGAATAATTTCTTTATTTTCTTCATAAGACACACATCTCCTAATGATAAGATCTTTACATTGCTTGTACAGATAAGGATCATCCCATAAATAAAATTTAGCATCATGCTTAAATTTTTTCTGCTGTTGCATTGTTAAATTAGATGGTAAAATATTACTAACAATGTAGTTTATAATATCAGCATACCACAGTAAATTTCCATCAATAACACTGTATAATTGCTCATCAGAAAAAGTTTCAGTAATTTCCTTTTCAAAATCTTCCAAATTAGCTTGTTCAAGTCTAGATAAATGATCCGTTATTTGATTATCTACCTCTTTTCTATTAACTATCTCAAAATCAAATTCTTGCATTAAAAGCATCCGTCGAATCAGTCTTGGTTTTGCATCCTTCTTTTGCTTTAAGTATTTAATAGCAGAATGATTAGTATGCTTTAAGTATCAAATTCTTGCATACCACAGTATTTTGTTAATTTTGATAATTTTGGGGGTATTTTGGAAATTTGTGGTATTTTAAAGTATTTTGGGCAATTTGAATGGTTTGGAATTGTTTGAAATAGTTTTTGAAGTAATTTGGGAAATTGGGTAATTTTGACGAAATTAGGGTTTCAGGGGTATTTTGGTAATTTTGAAAAGTTTTAGAGGTAAAGGGTGTCAAAATTAGGAATTTGGCAAAATTGGGATCAATTGAAGGTGTTAATCATAAAATTACCCCTATTGAGCCATAGGACCAAGGGAGATCCCATTTTGATCCTAGCCAAACATCCACCTAGGGCCAAGAGTTTGGGGCACCACCCACATGAGTTTCCAAAAGAGTGGTGAACTAGGTTAAACATGTTTGGTTTAGGGTTTTGGGTTGTTAAATAAAGTGGAGGGTTCCCTTGTGTGTGTGCATGAATGACCAAGGCCACATCACCCAGGGTTAACTGATACACCTAAAATATATAATATTTTTATGCACATTTTCATATTTATTTTTGATGATATTGCACTTTAATAGGAGGTATTTGTGTGTTTTTCCTTTGGGTACACTTAAATGAACAAAATATATGAAAAGGAGTGAAAAAGATCAAAATTGGAGCAAAAATAAAAAAAAGTGTTAAAATCACCCAGATCTGGTTCCTAAGGACAAGCAAACAAAGAAGGCTGCTGTCGGCATTATTTTTAGGTTGTGTTGTATTTTGAAAAGGGGTCGCCTACAGAAATTGTCGGCGAGTTTTTTAATTTAATTTAAATAAATAATTTGGAAAGTAGTATTTGATTTTGAAAATAATTTTAAATTTAAAAATTTTAAGATATTAAATCAAACTGATCTCACATCCCGAATAGTTTATATAAACGAGCACGCATCACTGAACCGTGTATCTATATCGAAGAGTAGACACATCTGTTTGGTGATGAGGCTCAATTTAAATAAACTAGAAGATTTGTGACATCCGTTTGGTCTCGCGAACCAATTTTATAAGCCGACAAATTCCCTCGCTTAATATGAAAGCATTAAACGGGGTTTATATTACTCAGGTTCTTTAAAATTCCCTATAAGGGCAAGCCTCATAGCTTAATTACATCTTAAGTGACGGGAATCACCTAAGAAAACTCTCGATAATAATCGATAGCTCGCTCTCAAGAATTTCAAAGTTTAAGGTTTTCGAGGGATTGAATTTTGGAATTTCAATAGGGAATGGATCAAATTCGGAACATTTTTGTTTTGGGAATTCAAAGGAAGAAAGGTAGGAGAAATCACAGATTCGAAGCGAACTTCGGTAATTCCCCGACTATCCTATTATTTGGCTTGGATTTAGGAAAGTCCTAATATTTATTTAATGTTTTGATCTTGCCAATTTTAATTAATTAGGACTTATATTTGTATGATAAAATCACACAAATAACCTTGAAGATGTGAGGGTTTATGTCGTACCAAACGACTACCTCGGAGTCCTAAGACCGGTTAGGGCTTAATCTACATGACATGGTTATGCAAATGCCTAACAAAAAGTTGAGGATTTATGTTGCACTAAGCAAACTACCTCGAAGTCCTATGGCTTGGTTATTTAATTCTAAGAGAGTTTCGTTGAGTAGATCCGAATTTTGCTGATGACGATGTTCGTGCTGCCCACTGTGCTCCAAGCTCCTTGTTGTTGCAGATGTTTAGTTTTAGAAATCATAAATCAGGAGATGAGAAAAGTGATTTGGTTTAGAGAAATCTTAATTTCCAAGTGTTTTTTATGTTTTATTTAAAACAAATCTTAAAGTTGATTATAACAACACCGGTTAAGATCCCACGGTTCCATCCTTCCGGCATCATTATTTTTATCGGATTCACTTAGTTTAGGTGAATTTGCTAAACTCAACTGAATGAGTTCCACACTTTCATTTAGACCGTGGGAAATCCCGTTAGCAACACGTAGGTTACATCATCCAAGGTATTCCTGATAACCCAACAAGACGTTTTAATTTAGTTGTAATTGCAGTTTTGTGTTCTTTTTGTGATTAAATTTTGAGTTGTTTTATATTTTGAAATGTTGTGGCGGTGAATTTTATCTTGTAATGACTTTTAATTTAGTTTTGGTTTCAGTTTTAGGGGCTATCCTAAAGGTGTGGGTTTTCATGCAACATTTGTTTATCACGCAAGAAAAGTAAGTGCGATGCGATTAGATAAATTGCAATAAGGTAAATTGCAACAAAATAAAAGCGTACCTGGAAGGTCTTCCCGTCATCCCAAGCTGCACTTAAACACAATTTTAGAATATTTAAGCAAGTTCCTAGGTAAAGCTAAGGGAAGGGTTATGGTTTTCTACCAAATTCCTAATCCTATACTAGCTCATTTCCTATGACGTCTAGATTCTCGTATCTTGGTTTGAGGACGATTTTCTTCATCAAAGAACAATTAAGTCCAATTGTTCTTATAAATATCCTATCATATTGAGGAAATGCTTAAGAAGAATCTTAAACATCTTTTCAATATCGATAGGATTGTTTTAAGTCCAAATGAATTTAATCATACAAATGAATCAATCGTCCGGAATTCAAGTTTTGTTATCTTGCTCGGTGAACTAGGACATTTGAATATCCTATAGGTGAAGTAACATTTCATTTAACGTTCGTTTAGGAGTTATGATAACCAAAGCTTTCGAGAGCAAATTGGTGTTCAAGTGGTTTATGATTTAATTTAAATTAATGGGTTTAAATTTGGAATAGTGTTCAAGTTGCTTTATTTTGAATTTCTTTATGTCTTATGTGATGTTATTATTATTTTTTTGTTAATTTAACTTTAATTTAATTTAATTTGGTTTAGTTCTAATTTTAATTTAATTTGATTTGATATTAATTTTAACTTGATTTTATTATTTTAATTTAATTTAATTTAATTATTTATTATTTTTTAAATTTAATTTTAATTAATTAATTTAATTTAATTTTAATTAAATTTAATTCAATTTAATTTAATTTGTTCAATTTAATTTAATTTAATTTATTTGATTTAATTTAATTTAAATTAATTTAATTTGTTTGATTTAATTTAATTTAATCTTTAATTTAATTTAATTTTTTAAATTTTAATTTAATTGAAAATTTAAAAAGAGTTTAATAATTTAACTTTTAATTTAATTTTAATGATTAAGTCCTTTAACATTTTAAAACTTAAATTTGGATTATCATTTTAATTAGGAATTAAATATTATCGAGATGATTAATTTAGTGGATTCTTAGATCAAAGAATAAATCTCTTCCTAATAATATCCCTATTTAATAATTCCAATTTTATTATTCTTCCAAATTTAATCAATTATTTAATTAAGGTTTATTTCACTTATTTTAAATTATTTAATAGGTTTCTACCCTTTAATTATTTAAATTTCAATCATCCAAATCAGATTAAGATCAAATATTTTACTCTTTAATTTTATTAAACCTAAGTTTTTAATTAAAGATTAAAACTTTAATTACCACTTTGCCCTTCAAGCTTAATAATTTCATAACTCACTAAATTGAGCTTAAATGAACTTGAAATTTTTATGTGACTTCACTCATATGTCAATAAAGACATGAGAGGAGAAAATGTGATTTTTCTGCATTTAATTTATTTTATGTAATTATTTTTTGGTGAAAATAGTAGATTTCCAAGGAAAATTTAATAATATGACCAAGGGAAAGTTTCATGTCCTAAGAAAATTATGGGACATTCCTAATGCACCGTAGGACCACTTGGACCAATTTTGGTGATTTTTTGAATTATATTATTTTTATTATAATTATTTTAAGTTTTGAAGTATTAATTACTTTAAAAATAAAGTAAAGGTTGAAAAATGAATTTTATATTTTTCAAAAATCTCTCCGATATCAAGGAAATCGAGAGTCAATTTTTACAATTTTTTGATTTTTCTATGATTTATTAGAATTATTTTAGTGGAAATACTAGAAAATATATATATATATTTTTTAATTTTAAAATTACCTTAGGGCTTTAAAATTTAATATCTCACCAAATAGACCTAAGAAAAATATGGAGTTTGTTCCTAAGTGATTAAGATTCAAAATGTGATATTTTGGTGAATTTTATTATTTTTGTGATTTTTATTATTTTTTAATTATTAAAATATTAAAATAATACCAAAAAATCAACTTTTTTAGAAAATCGAAATTTAAATTTTCTTAAATTCCCCGATATCGTAGAGGCTCCAAAACCAATTTGGTGAATTTTTGAAAAGTATTTTGAAAGTTATGAATTTTTAAAGTTTAAATTGGCTAAATCGGCTTAATCAACCCATTTAAGTAGGGCTAACCAAGTCCAATTGACTTCAAATTTTTATGTTGGGTTCCTCCGATCCTAAAGGTCGATGGAGAATTGATTTCAAGTCAATTTGATGTATGGTTAACTCTAATTAATTAGGGACCTATTTTGGGTGTTTAAGCCAATTAGGGTTATTTTAAATGAATTAATTCAAACCTATTTTTCCTATGGTCCTCTCAGTCATAAGAGACATCACCAAATTTTCCTGAATTTATTTCACAACATGCTAATTATTGGATTTAAAATACTCAAAACAAGTAATATGAATTTGAAAAATCAATAACTTCTCATAGGGATGGCTTCCGACTTTGGAAAATTCGGGAATGTTCCCAAATTCGGAGGCTTCAAAAGCCCTATGGTCTTATGCCATAGTGAATTTCCTATATGTCATGGAGAATTAAAACAATGTAGAGCGGAAATAAATCATTAAAAATAAAATACTCGATGAAATTAAATGATTTCTTTTCCACATTATTCTCCTCCGTTCACTAAGCAAGAGGTATTTTTATTTTATTTTTTCGATTTTTCTACACAAAGTTATGGATTTTTGAAGTTTAGGAATTAAATAAATCAGAAAATACCCTAATTTTCTATTTATCCACGCGGCACCGCGTCAACCTTGGCAGCTCTGAACGCACACGCGTCGCCTTCTGATTCGGCGCCGCCATCCGACTCAGAGCTCCAGGGGCCCGCTGTGTCGTTCCATCTCCTGATCCGGCGCGATCTTAACCGTCCGTCCGCGCGTGTATTAAATGAACGACATCCGTTCATCATCCCCAAGCGTCCTCACCCGAGAGCCGTCCACACTAAATCCCTAATATCTCACTCAATACTCAATGGATTTTCGTGTTCTTATGCTCTGTGGATTCGTCTTGAAGAGACGAATACATCTATACGGTGATCATGCATTGAAATTAAAACATTTGAAATGGAGAATCTCCGAAGCTCGGGATGAAGAATTAGCTCATACCTTTGCTCAAGAAGTGTGGCTTCAATCTGAGGGTTGTGTCACCTTCGATTGGATCCCAACAAGCTCCAGATGAAGTCTCCTAGTCTGGTGAATTGCCTAGCTATGAAAGTGACCACAGCCGATCACAAAGCTTGGAGGCTGGAACAGCTGGGTGGCCTGGAGATGGGGCTTCAGTTGGAAACTTCTCCTCTTGATCCAGTGAAGGTGTAGGACCAATCAATTTGAGGATTGGCTCACTGTGGCAAAGTGTCCTGGTTTTGGGTGAAATTTCAGTTGAGAAATTAGATTATGTTGGTGGGGATTAGGGCAAATCGACACCTGGGATCAACTCGCTCCGAGTATTTAGTAGGGTTTGGAACAATTTTGGCGAGTTTCGGCGAGGTTTTGTGCAACTCTCCTCCATGGCCGCGAGGGGCTCGGGTTTAAATAGAGGTGAGCTGGAGAGCCTCACGAGGATGGCCAAGGGTTGGGATCAGCTGCTCCGGGCATGGGAAGAACAACCATGGTGGCCATCGGGCATGGGGCGGCTCGCGAGGTGGAATTCAAAGTTGACTCACATGTGAGCTCTCGGGTGTGGTGTTTTCCGCGACTGTTGGTGGCCGGCCGAGCATCGATCACCATCTTGTTCGGGTGGGTCGTGGTTGGGTTTTAGTGTAGGCGATTGGCAAATGCCATGTGTAAAAGGCTTGGATTAGAATGGAATGGGAGAGGGCTCATTTTGGCTCAAATTGGTCAACCCATCCCTTTGGGCTAGGTGCACCACCCAAGGCTTGGTTTAGGTCGAAGGAAAAGTGATTTGGCTCGAGCATAATCGGTAGGGTCAAGTCACCATCCAAGCACAATTAGGCATAAGCATGGTTAAAGGGAATCATGGGAGTGGTTAATCACCTTTAGGAATTAAGGAAAGAGTCTCCTCCTTTTGCCCAAAATGGCATGGTGACATGTAAAGAGGCTCTCATGGCTTCCATGTGGCTCATGCATGGCTTCATGGCTCACCTTTGGCTTGGGAAAAGTTAAGTCAATTTCATGGAAATGGATTTAAGAAAATTTTGGTATTTTGATGGGAATTTGTATGGGGCTTAATTTGGAATGGCTTCGTGATGAGTTTTGAAACTTAGGGATTGATTTAATTGAGGGTATGATGAGAAGAATTTGTCATATGGGCTTTGGATTGATTTTAGCCCTTTGGATTTTGGTGAAGATGGGCTTTAGGAAGGTTTCATGTAAGTGGGTTTTTTAAGTTTCAAAATGAATTCATGGATGGGAATTTTGTAGAAGTTTGGGCCAAATAATTGTTGGGTTTGGTTTAGTGGATATGTCATGAGTGATTTGAAATGAGTTTGGCATGATTTGGGTTTGAATTGGGTTGGATTTGGGCTTCTTTGGTGAATGGGCCAATATAGGTCAAATTGGGCTAACTTGAGCCAATGTTAGGCTAGGGTTGAAATTGATGTAAAATAAATGTTGGGAAATGTTTATGCGAGTGTTTCAAAGAGGTTTTGGCTTTGGTTGGGCTTTGATTTTGGGGTTTGGGCTTATTTGGGTTAGGTTTGGGTTTAGGTCAAAATTGGGCTTTTTGGTTTTGGGTCTAAATGTTGGGCAAATCATGTTAGTGTTTTGTTTGTAGGGATGTTAAGGAGGTTTGGAAAAGATTTGGGGTTAATTGGAGTTGAATTGGGTGAGTTTGGGTTAGGTTTGGGTCATGGGTCCAATCGGGCTTTAAGGCCAAAAGTGAAATTGGATCCAAATGTCAATCAAATTGGACTTGGGTTTGGTCTAGATTGGTGTTGAGAATGTTGAATTGAAGTTTAGAATTCAATTGGACCAGAATTTGGGTCAATTGGGTAGGTTTGGTTTGACATTGGGTTCACTTAGGGTTAAAATGGGTCAAATTGGGGGTTTTGACAAAAGTAGGGTAAATTGACAAAATTGGCCCACGGTGTAGTTGAACAAAATTAAATCGGGAATATTCTGGGATTTTCCGGAATTTTCTCGGGAATTTTCTCGAATTTTTGGATTTTTGGGTCAAGAGGGGTATTTTGGGTATTTGGAGGGTATTGGGAGGTATTTTTGGAATTTTTGGTATTTTTGGCTATGAGTGATCAATTTGGGTAATGTGGGAATGTTTGGGATTGATTTTGAGGAATTTTGGGTGATTTAGAAATTTTTGAAAAATTTGAGTGATTTCGAGGCTTTTAGGTAGGCTAAGCGGGTGTAGGGTCCGGGGTCAAAAATCGAAAATTTGGAAAATTGAAAATTTGGAAAATCGAAGATTGGGTGAATATAAGTGGAATGAAATCATTTTGGTTGAGTCATGAAGCCATATCAAGCCCACATGAGACATGAAGGACTCATTCGAGGCATCCACTATGTTGTTCCTAACCTCTTACCAGGGCTTAGGGGTTATGGACCATCCATGTGAATCAACTTCATGAGTCAGGAGGTCAAGTTGGGTATGGGTGTGATTTTAGGAGGTGTGTGGAAGTGTAGTGAATAAGTGTAGTGAATAAGTGTAGTGTATGTGTAAGTCAGCCCTTCACCAGACCAGGCCACCCAGGGCAGTCCTAAGGCCAAAGAGTCCTATAGGAACTCATCCTTTAAACTTCCACATTTGATTTCAACCCTCTAGGTGATTAGGGGTCTATAGTCGAGTTTGTGGAGTTTGCGAGGAGTTAAGAAGTGGTTTGAATTTCTAAGTGGTGGATCCCGATTCTAGTCCCTAAGATAGTCGAAAGGAAAAGCCTAAGGTTAGATCCTAAGTACTAGAGAGAAGAAGAGAAGACCTCATCAAAAATGAGGTCAACAGAACTACGAGAGTTTTGTTAGGAATTTGTGAATCATGTGAGAATGGAAGTGTGGAAAATGTATTAAAAGTGTGTGAAGATCTGTGAGGATGGAAGAGCACCATGAAGAGGGCGGAGATTCGAGTTAATTCACTTATTATCCTTTTTATTTTCCTTTATTATTAAGTTAATTTTCGGGTTTGATGTTTTTACATTTTGAGTTTTAATTTTGCTCATTTGTAAATTTTATTTGCATCGTTCTTTGTTCGTAATACATTGTAAGGTCCTATGGCTTTTATCAACCACACAATCGTGGAAGTTCATAATACATGCTGAAATCCAAAACTGACTTCGTTGATTCTACTTGAAATATGTAGTATAATTGATTATAAACTTATGTCACTGAAAAAAATTTCAGGAGTGCATCCAAGTAGAACTATAATCTTTTATGTCATATAATGTTCGCTCTTATACGGCACAAAAGCAGAAAGTCTGCATGCCTTCTTGAGGTCATCTCGTGATCAAGCTAACCTTCCTTTCTCAGGTCATCTCGTGATCAAGCTAACTCCTAAGCTATGCTCCAGAACTAAAGTTCCCTTGCATGTACTTAGAGGTATAACTATCTCATGGCTCCACTGGTCGAATTTTGTCCAAATCTGGATCGGGCTGATACCCATACATCACTTTGCTGTCATGCATTCTTTGTAATTTAACTAACACTCTTCTGTGTGGGACTCTAGGGATGCAGTTCTTAGCCAAATCTGTCCCGTTTCCTTTAAAATTTGTACTGATACAGTCGGAAGTGAGATCTCAACCGACCCTCGGAACTCTCCTGAGCCAACTATCTGTATTTCTTTCTTAAAATGAATGTTGCTCTTGCTCATGGACAAAACTGTAGAGAAAGGCCTAACGAAGTCATGATGATCAATAAGAGGGGGAATATGATGCACCAAAAGAATGTTTAATTTTACATTTACATTTTATACTTAAATTTAGTTATATTGAACTTTAAGAAAAGGTATTTTCATGTTTGGTTGCAGGTACATTAAGTCTAGACACTTTGAGCAAAAATAACAAAAAAAGGAAGAGTCAATTGATGCAATTTTTGAAATTACACTTGCACTAACGATGCCAGTTTCCAAAGAGCAAGAAATTGCATTGGTGCCAATAGTGCCAAATTCCAAAAATCACGCCAGATTCCAGGTTTCAGCGCCAATGGCGCCAGAGACGGATATCTTTCCTAATTCATTGAATGTGGATGAATTTTGAAGGGATGCTAAGGGAAACACTTGGAAAATTTATCTTAACATTATAAAACACTGTTTTATATGTCAGAAAAGGTGTGTGTCTTTTGTCAGTAGTGGTGTGTCATGAGTATGGATTGTTTGGGGAATCTTTTCTCTTTGTTGTGTGGGAAGAGTGATGGATTTTAAAGAAGATTTTCTCTAAGAGTTGTAAGAGGTGAGGGAAAGTGAGAGATTTTTTCTTCATTACATTTTTACGAGAGAATTAAGTGGTATTATAAAAAGAGAAAGAGATTCAAAGGAACTTCAAGGGATTTGTGTGGGGAGTAAATTTTTTTAATACATAAAATCCATATTTTTTGTATCTTCCTCATGAATTCTGAGTAGTCTTCGTCATTTTCTCTACAATGAGATATAGTCAAATGAAGAATCAAGATTGTTATGCAATAGATGACATAATTGTGATTATTCAAAATTTGATATGCATTTAGAATTCATGAAAATTGATTTGGATTTGAAGTAGGGAGAGTTTGAAATCAATTTGATGAAATTAGGGGTGACTTGGGAAATTTATGCACTTAAGGGCAATTTGGAGATTTTTGAAAATTTTGGCTAATTTTGGTGTATTTGGGTGAAATTGAAGGTGTGGTGTGGTTTAATTTTATTTTAGGGACATTTGGAGGGAATTTGGAGATTTTGAGAATTTTTTGGGCATGAGGGGTATTTTGGTAATTTTTGCAAACTTGGGAGTTATTTTGAAAATTTTGGAGTATTTTGGGCAATTTGAGTGGTTTGGAATGATTTAAAATAATTTTTGAAATAAATTTGAGAATTTAGGTAATTTTGGCAAAATTAGGGTTTAGGGGTAATTTTGAAAAAGTTTATGGGTAAAGGGTAAAAAATTTAGAATTTGGCAAAATTGGAAATAATTAAGGATGTATAAAATTACCCCTATTGAGCCATACGACCATGGGAGATCCCATTTTGGATCCTCCATGTGTTGTTCCTAGCCAAACCCTAACCTTGGGTTAAGTGTTTGGGGAACCACCCACATGAGTTTCCAAATGAGTGGGGAACCAAGTTAAGCATGATTGGTTTAGGGTTTTGGGTTGTGAGTGGAAGTGGAGGGTTTAAGTGTGTGTGCACAAGGTTGACCTAGGCCACATCACCCAGGGCTAACCTAAGGCCAGGCTTCTTATGAAAACCCTTCATTAAGTAATAGATCCCAAGGAATACTTTCTAGTATTACAGAGATAAATCCAAGAGACAAAAATAAAGAGCAAGTGAAAGTTGTTCAACTAAGAAGTGGAAGAGAGTTGGAAGGTAGAGTTCAAAAAGAAACAAAAGTAGAGAAAAAAGAGATTGAAGAACCAAAAAAGGATGCTCAGAAAGATTTAGAAAGAACTATTTTTGCATCTATGATTGATGTAGAAGGGCCACCAACACCATTTTCTCAGAGACTTCGACTATAAAATTTGATAGGCGCACCAACACCATTTTCCACCTATAAGTAATTTTCAAAATTTATGGAAATTTTTAAGAAACATACAATTAATAGTCCATTTGCTGAAGCCTTAGAACAAATGCCAAGCTATGTGAAGTTTATGAGGGATATTTTCAACAGATAAAAAAAAGTTTAAAGATAATGAAACTCTTGCACTTAGTGAAGAATGCAGTGTGATAATTTAGAAGAAACTTCTGAAAAACTTCTGAAAAGCTTTATGTGATTTAGGCTCAAGCATTAACCTTATGTCGTTATCTATATTTAAAAGTCTGAGTTAAAAGAAATAACCCTGACTACTGTAACTCCGCAGTTAACAGATTGATCGGTAACATATCCTAAAGGAGTTATAGAAGATGTTTTAGTAAAAGTTGATCAACTTATCTTTCCTGTTAATTTCATTGTGTTAGATATGGGGCAAGAACAAGAGATATCTATTATTTTGGGGAGACCTTTGTTAACCTACTTTTGTGAGGATCATTTATAAACTGTTTTTGAGAAAGGAGTCTACCAATATGGACCTCCTAAATCTTACTAATGCTCACTAAACACTAATGTCTAAGGTAAAACCTAATGAAGCCTTTTTAACCTAAATCTTAATGATCCTAAAACGACCAAATCAGCAATGCAAATCCTGATTTGATTAACCATTGACCAAGCTGGTCAACCTTTGACACAAATGGTCAAATTAGGTCAAAATGGTCAGTTCATGACCCAAAGACCACCACATTGACTAAAATGGTCAACTTTTGACCCAAATGGTCAAATTAAGTAAAAATGGTCAGTCCATGACCAATGACCACCACATTAACCAAACTGGTAAACCTTTTACCCAAATGGTCAAATTAGGTCAAAATGATCAATCATGACCCGACGACCACCCCCAATGACCAAACTGGTCAACCTTTGATCCAAAGGGTCAAATTAGGTCAAAAATGGTCAATCAATGACCCAATGACCACCCAAAGACCAAACTGGTCAAACTTTGACCCAAATGGTCAAACTATGTCAAAATGGTCAATCCTTGACACAATGACCACCCCAATGTCCAAACTGGTCAACCTTTAACCCAAAGGGTCAAATTAGGTCAAAATGGTCAATAAATAACCCAATGACCACCCCAATTACCAAACAAGTCGACCTTTGACCCAAATGGTCAAATTAGGTCAAAATGGTCAATGTTTAACCCAATGAATACCCCATGGACCAAAATGGTCAACCTTTGATCCAAATGGTAAAACTAGGTTAAAATGGCCAACCCATGACCCAATGACCACCCCATTGATCAAACTGGTTTTTCTTTGACCCAAATGGTTAAATTAGGTCAAAATGGTCAACCCTTGACCTAATGACCACTACATTGACCAAATTGGTCAACCTTTGATCCAAATGGACAAATTTGATCAAAATGATCAATCATGACCTAATAAACTTCACATTGACCTAATGCTAACCCCATTGACCACCAAGTCAATATATACACAAAATTGGTCAAATTTGACCCATTTGATTAATTTGAGACATTAAAATGATTAAACTTGGTCATTTAGTTAAGCCTAGTCAAACCTAGGTCCTATTAACAAAAAAAATGACCCCATGATTAAATTAACCATGACAAAGTTAAGTAAATCACCTGGGTCAACCCTGGACATGCACTGGTCAACCATGGTCAACCATGGTTAATCCGTCAACTATGGTCAACTTTAATCAAATTTGATCAAAATACTCAATTTTGAACCAAATTAATAAAATTAATCAAATGATTAACCTCCAAAATCATGTTGACTAATTTATGGGTTAATATTATAGTTTCCTATACTTTTAATTAATTAAATAATTAATTCAAAGTGGAATTATAAGAAAATAACCATAAAATTCAAATTAAATATGACATCATATATAACATGATAAATGTCCTCCAAATTTAAAACTCCATCATGACATCATAAATTACATCATGTGAAGTTATCAATGGGTCATCCATGACCCATGAGACTCATCACACATTGATTACATTTTAACCATGATTGAACACCATCATGACTTCAATATGAAAGGAATAATGAGGTGTCATTCTCTCATGAATTTTCCACCAAGAATGAGGAGAGGTCATACCTCACCACTACTCTTCTCCAATGAAGGGAATCCAAGATATGAAGTCAAATCTTAACCTAGGCTAAAAGCCATTGTGAGCAAAACATAAATAATGGGGTGAAGAAAAAAATGTGTCACCTTCCTTTCAAATCATTAAGTGAATCATCTATTTACATGAAGTGAGTTGGCCGGCAAAATACAATGCCGCTTCAACCATTTCATGGAGCATCCTATAAGAAGCACACACTACTTAAACCATGACTCTCACCTTGATGAAAATTCATCATGACAAAACTGTGACAATGATGGAAGATGAGGCATAGGTGTTATTCTCTCCTAATAAAATTTAATGATCAAAAGAACTCATATAGGAGAGGAGGCTTTAACAAGTTATCAAGCCTTATCTATCTCAAGGAGAAGCCAATGGAGGGAAGCCAAACCTTGAGTTAAATCTTGACCATAATTGGAAACCAACATGGGTAAATCTATGGGAAATGAATTAGGCTATCCTCAGTCGAAATTTTTCCCACATAAATGATAACATTGGATAATATTCCCCCAAGTAAATCCAAGGCAAGCCCAAGCTTACCCGTGGCCTCTCATGGCTACAAATAAGCCAAACCCGAGAAGACCAAGAGAGGAGAGGAAAATAAGAGACTTGACTACTTTGCTCAAATCCAAAAACTTCCAACATGAAACTTTTTCACTAGGACCTGAGCAATTGATTCCCTTTAGAATTAGGTCCTAAAGCCCACTTCTTTACCCTAATTTCCTCACCTAAAAACACGAAAATTTTCATGTCTGAAATGAAACCCCTCCAAATTCCAAATTGAGCATTCCTACACCTTCCCTGAGGTGTATGAAGACAAGCCCAATCGAAATTGGCCCTTCCCATAGGCTCTAATCTACTGTTCAAAATCCTCCTCCCAAATCGTGACAGCTTGAGATCGAATCCATACCAAGACTTAATTTCATCTCAAATTGAGTTGGGGCAAAGCTTTCGGAGCTCAAGGCGAAGCTTCAGAACCATTCAGATCGAGCTTATATCAATTACAGCCAAGGTATGGTTTATTTAGTTTCAATTTTGATCAATTCTGAAACGAACCATTTCATAACCATATCATCACCGCATATATGTCTTCGTATCCTTCAGATGAAGCTTTGGAGACAAAAATCATGAAAATTCATTAAGAATCCACAGAGATCTTAAGGATTTTAAATGGATGGCACACGAGTTAAGTTAAACGAAGGAGACGCTCGGACGCGGTCCATTTCCGTGTTTTATAAATGGACGACTCTGATTTAATCCAACTTGATCCCCTGTTCAGAGCCCCGCAACTGATCAAGCACGTTTTCACGCGTACGAGGACACACGGCCTCGCTTGATTATTTTTGGTTAATATGAATTTATTTAAATCAAGATTAACCTTAAAAAAATCTAAAATTGATAACTTAACATTTAATAATAACAAAAATAAAATAAAAATATCTCTGAATTAAGGACAGAGAGAAAAATAATGGAAAATGAAATCATAAATTAAATAGTTATATTTATTTTTTAATTAATTAAATACTCCATGGAGAAATTTAATTATTAAAAATTTTTTATAAATCATAAAATAATGAAAATTTTAGGGATCAATCTTTATGTTCCTAGGAACATTCCTTGATTTTTCGAAGGCTAGGAAAAACCCCTACAGTAGGATTTCCTAATTTATATTGAACTTTGTAATTATTTTTAATAATAATTATAAAAATAATCAGAAATTAAGGAAATTAAATTTAAAATTGGTTAGGAAATTTAGGGAGACATACACAAACCCTAAAATGACAAATCTTTGCCATTTAAAAAATTAAAATGCCATTTTTACTTAAGGGTTAAAATTATAAATTTTAAATTAAAATTTAAAAAAACACTAAAAATCCTTAAAATTTAAAACTTCACTATACATAGCCTATTCCACATTAGACTAAGGTAAATTTTCAGTCTAACTCAAAAAGACTTAAAATAAATCCTAATTAGGTCTAAGACACTAATTAGACCTAATTAAATCAAAGTTAGACCTTAATCACATGAGGTTTAACTTAGTAAACCCTAAGTAGATCAAAGACACCAACTAGACCTAATTAAACATAGTTAGACCTTAATCACATTATGTTTAACTTAATAAACCCTAACTAGGTTTAAGACACCAATAAGACCTAATTAAAGCAAAGTTAGACCTTAATCACATTAGGTTTAACTTAATAATTCCTAATTAGGTCTAAAACACCATCTAGACCTAATTGAACCAAGTTAGACCTTAATCACATTATATTAACTTAATAAACTCTAATTAGGTCTAAGACATTAATTATACCTAATTAAACCTTGTTAAACCTTAAATTACGTTAGTCTTAACACCATAAATCCTAATTCGGACTAATCCCACATTAGACCTGATTAATTACCTTCAACCTTAATTACATTTGGTTTAAAAATAAATTAAATCCTATTTAGACCAAACCCTAATTAGGTCTAATTAACTCAATTAACCTTTACCAAAATTATGTTTAATTAACCCTAATCCAATTAGACTTTACCTCTAAGTAAGTCTAATTAATCAATTAAACCTTACCTAAATTAGATTTAATTAACCTTAACCCAATTAGACTTAACCCCTATTAACTCTAATTAATCAATTAAACCTTACCAAAATTAGTTTTTGTTAACCTTAACCCAATTAGACTTAAGCCCTATTAAATCTAATTAATAAATTAAACCTTTCCCAAATTAGATTTAATTAATCTTATCCCAATTAGACCTAACCCTAATTAGGTCTAATTAATCAATTAAACTTTTCCCAAATTAGGTTTATTTAGCCTTAACCAATTAGAATTAACCCTAATTAGGTCTAATTAATCAATTAAACCTTACCCAAATTAGGTTTAAATAACCTTAACCCAATTAGACTTAACCCCTATTAAGTTTAATAAATCAATTAAAACGCTTACCCAAATTAGCTTTAATTAACCTTAACAAAATTAGGCTTAACCCCTATTAAGTTTAATTAACCAATTGAACTTTACCCAAATTAGGATTAATTAACCTTAACCCAATTAGAATTAACCCCCTTAAGTCTAATTAATCAATTAAACCTTACCTAAATTAGGTTTAATTAACATTAATCTAATTAGAACTAACCCTTATTATGTCTAATTAATCAATTAAACCTTACCAAAACTAGGTTTAATTAACCTTAATCTTACTAGACTTAACAACAATTAAGTCTAATTAATAAATTAAACCTTACCTAAACTAGGTTTAATTAACAATAACCCAACTACTAATTAAGTCTAATTAATCAATTAAACCTTACCAAAATGAGGTTTAATTAATTAGACTTAATTAGTTTAACCTATACTTAGATTCAACCTAACTTGAACCTAAATCAAACTTAAACCTTTTAGGTTCAACATACATTGAACATAACCTTAATCTATACTTAGGTTCAACCAACTTGAACCTAAGTAAAACTAAACCTTTTAGGTTCAACATACATTAAACCTAACCTTAACGTATACTTAGGTTCCACCTAACTTGAGCCTAAGTCAAACCTAAAATTTTTAGGTTTAACACATATTGAACCTAACTCTAACTTATACTTAGGTTTAACTCAACTTAAACCTAAGCTAAACTCAAACCTTCAAGGTTCAACATACATTGAACCTAACCTTAACTTATACGTAGGTTCAACCCAACTTGAACCTAAGTCAAACCTAAACTTTTTAGGTTCAACATATATTGAACCTATCTTTAACTTATACTTAGGTTTAACTTAACTTAAACTTAAGTTAAACTCAAATCTTTTAGGTTTAACATACATTGAACCTAACTTTAACCTCTACTAAGGTCTAACTCAACTCAAATCAAATAAAAGTTCAACCCTGATTGAACTTAAGTCAAAACTTATAACTGTGGTTCAACCTAACTTGAACCCAAGTTAACCCAAACATAAATTCAACCCATATTTAACTTAAGTTAAAACTTATAACTTAGGTTCAATCTAACTTGAACCCAAGTTAACTCAAACTTAAGTTCAACCCATATTGAACTTAAGTTAAAACTAATAACTTAGGTTCAATCTAACTTGAACCTAAGTTAACTCATACTTAAGTTCAACCTATATTGAACTTAAGTCAAAACCTCTAACTCAGGTTCAACCTAACTTGAACCCAACTTAACCCAAACTTATGTTCAACTCATATTTAACTTAAGTCAAAACTTCTAACTCAGGTTCAGCCTAACTTGAACCCAAGTTAACCAAACTTATGTTCAATCCGTATTAAACTTAAGTGAAAACTTCTAACTTAGGTTCAACCTAATTTGAACCCAAGTTAACCCATACTTAAGTTCAACCTATATTGAACTTAAGTCAAAACTTCTAGCTTAAACTAAAACTCAAGTCAACCAAACCTCTAAGTTCAATCTATATTGAACTTAACCCAATCAAATTTTAAGTTAAACTTAAGTTGAATTTCACCAAAAATTTAGGATAAAATTAGTTTGAACCTCAGACTAAAATTTAAATCTAATTCATATTAGACTTAAAACTTTTAGATTTAAAAGACATCGAATCTAAAATTTTAGAGTCTAACTTATGTTAGATTTTACTTAATTTAAGTCTAATCTATATTAGACTTAAAACTTTAGATTCAAAAGACATTGAATTTAAATCTTTAAATCTAATTCATATTAGATTTAACTCAAAATATTAGATTTAAATGACACTGAATCTAAATTTCCAAGTCTAATTTACACTAGATTTAAAACCCTTAGATTCAAAAGACATTGAATCTAAATCCTTAATTCTAGTTTATATTAAACTTAACTCAAAAATATTAGATACAAACGACACTGAATCTAAATTTCTAAGTCTAATTTACACTAGACTTAAAACCCTTAGATTCAAAAGACGTTGAATCTAAATTCCTAAATCTAATTCATATTAGATTTAACTGGAAACCATTAGATTCAAACGACACTAAATCTAAAATTCTCAAGTCTATTAAGATCTTACAGACATTAGATCTAAATAAACTTGACCCCTTTCTTTAAGTCTAAAATACATTAGACTTAAATAAACAAAAAAAATCGACATATAAAAAACAAAAAAAAAGACACATAGAAAATTTTTGTTGGTTAATAAATCATAAATAAACTAAAATTTTCCAACCTAAAATTTGAGATGACCATAAAAAAATAATTGAAAACTTAATGAACAAAGATCACTGAATGCAACTTGAACCCCATAATTCTTAATCTTCAAAGATTTCTTGGACGATGGAATTCTATTTGTTGACAGGAGTGTTCCAGTTCTGGTTTAAAAACCTTTCAGACTAAGTAGATCAAAGCAGCTGACGACCCTAGGACGACGGAGCCTTGGACATCT
This sequence comes from Papilionanthe hookeriana x Papilionanthe teres, assembly GCA_022702705.1. Classification (NCBI taxonomy): domain Eukaryota; kingdom Viridiplantae; phylum Streptophyta; class Magnoliopsida; order Asparagales; family Orchidaceae; genus Papilionanthe; species Papilionanthe hookeriana x Papilionanthe teres. The sequence goes on from CM040424.1 coordinate 171,955,730, forward strand.
TGACTGGGTTGTCTAAAATTAAAAATCAAATTAAGAAATAAAACAGACATTACTTCTTTTTGTGATATTGTTTTCCTTGCAGGTTAAAGATAAGTTCCGGTTTAGATTTACTTTGCATGTTATTATGACGTGCTAACTCTGTTTTGCAGGATGACATTCTAAAGATGCGAGAAATAACAATAAAACAAAACCAAAATGACATAAAAAAATGACATAATAAAATAACAAAATCAAAATGACAAATAACAAACAAATCCTAAAACTTATGCACCAGTGCTTCGCGGCTATGCGCCAAACATTCGCCCTTAGGCGCCAGTTCACATTATTCGGTTTTTAGATTTTAAAAACCTAAAAAATCATAATTTTTTCTCCCCCATCATCTTCTTCGTTCGGAGTTTGTGACTTAGGAAGTTAGGGCATCACCAAAAATTTGCTATTCTTGAGCCATTTCGAGTGAAATTTGCTAGCGTTGATCTTCTTGAGGTAAGAGCACTACTCTTAGGTCAATTTTTTTTTATTTTCACTATATAGTTTGAGTGAATTTTAGAGAAATCTGAAATCAGTATTCATGGTGAAAATTTTAAAAAAGCTTTAGAATTACTTGGATTTAGTAGTTTAATTCTTTAGAAGTCGATTTTAATGATTTTAAGTTGAACGTGAAATTTATGGTAATTTTTATGTTAATTTTAGAAATGACACCAAAGAGAAGCAAGACAAGATCCATTTTTACTTCAGAGAAGTCTGTAAGTTCGAAGGCTCAGGATCGATACGTGCAAGTTCTACAATCACTTAAACTGATTCAAGAGCGAGGCTTTGATAAGCCAAACAGAGTGATAGAAGACATAATAGTTAGACGCATTTGGGATAGATTCTGTTGTTTCAAGGCTGTAGCTGTTACTTCTATTGTACGGGAGTTCTATGCAAATCTCCCAGAGTCAGAAGAAAACTTTGTGTTAGTATGAGGACAGTTGGTACATTTTACTCCTGAGATAATAAACGAGTTTTATCTGTTACCACATAATACATTTTGTTTCTATTTGAATTATAATCCTACGGAGGAAGAATTGGATGAAATCATTTCTTCTTTGACTGATTAAAGGGGCCTATGGAAAATAATGAATGAGAGAAGAGTTAACTTCCCTACTTCAAAGTTAAATGCCAACTCTAAGGCCTGGAATTATTTCAATTCATCCAAGTTACTTCCTAATAAACATCTGAGTGAGGTCACAAGAGAAAGAGCTAGATTGAATTACTGTATTCAGCAAGGGAAGGTAATCAATATTGGGAAGATTATTTATGATTGTATTTAGATGTCTACCAGAACTGCTACCACTTCAGATATGTGATTTGCTTCCTATATGCATTCATTGTGTGAGTGGGGTGGTGTAGGATATAAAATTGGGAAGAGGTTCTTCAGTCTCTTAAGCCTATTACTAGTACAAATGTGAAGACATATGCTGAGCATTCAATTTTTGGCTGGAGAGGAGGATTTTCTAGAGCTTCAAGTGCATCTACTTCTGCTGCTTTTTCATCTAGTGCCTGCACATCTCAGGCATCATCAAGTCAATTTTCTGATTCGCAGACTGAACTTTTAAATAAAATGAAAGATAATATCAATTATATTGCGGATCGAGTTCATGATATAGAAGGAAAGGTAGATCATATTGGGGATTATTTTTAGAGACATAGTGAGTATGAGGAGAACTATCACAGTTATATGGATAGATTGATCAGAGGTGACACACTTTACCCCATATGAGCCAACACGTACCTGGAAAGAAGGAGATAATGATGAGAAAGAAGATGAGGATTAGGATTAATGTTTTGTTTGTGTTGTGTTCTTTTATGTTATGTGATGAATGTTAGATTTTTTATTCTAAATGCATTGTTATTTACTTCTTATGGTTGTTAAGTGGACTACTCTATTGTAATTGTGACTGATGTAATAATTATCAAGCTATTTTAATTTATTTTTATGTTATTTGTGGATGTTGTTTGTTTGTGATATGTGATGTGAATGTTTAGTGTTTTGTGGTAGTAAATGTGTTAGTGAAATTGTAGTGTACTTTGTTTGTTAGTTTAGAACTTATTCCAAAAACTATTTTGGAATGTTTAAAACACTATTAAAATTCATTATTTAAATTTCATTCTTAACTTTTCAATTTACTACCATATATATATATATATATATATATATATATATAAATTTGGAGGTAGGGCCCCAAATCTGACTAAGATGACTAACTTCATTGAAAACTTCCAAGATGCACATCTGTTTGACATTGGCTATAGTGGTCCAAAGTATACTTGGATAAGAGGATCTATATGGGAGAGACTAGACAGAATCTTCGTGAACCACCATTGGCTATCCACCTGGCTTCTCACCTATGTCTCTCATTTAAACTTTGCCGCATCCGACCATAGACCTATCTCGATTACCATCACCTCCCCTACCTGTGCCGGATCCCCTCCTCTTTTCGTATTTCGAATGTTTGGTCCTCCCATGCCGATTTCAACCGCATTGTCCGGGAGTATTGGTGCAATATTGTTCATTCTACCCCCTCATTAAGCTTAGCTATCTTCGCATTAAACTCGGCAAGGCCCTCGGATACCGGAGCCGGAACTCATTTGGTAACATCCACCAGGCTGTTAATACTGCTGAGAATGCCCTCATCCACCTAGAAACCCAGTTTCAGGCTGGCAATGCTACTGAAAACCAACTGTTTGATGCCCAGGCTACTCTTATGGTTGCCATAACCAATCAGGAAGCTGTTCTAAAACAAAAAGCTGATCTAGCCCATTTTGTTGATGCAGACAGAAATTCTAAATATTATCATGCACAAATTAATTACAAAAGGAAGTGTAACAATATTCACAGTATCAAATCTGCAGATGGTCGATCGTTATCTAACCTCCCCGACATCGTGTACTCGATGCGGTTCATTATTTTAAATAACTCCTTACCTAATAAGCTGGTCCTGTGGCATCTATTGATAAATCCCTCTTCCAAAATGATATTACATTCACTTCCAGCCTTGATCCGCGTGATACCCCTCGCCTAAGGAAATCTGGACTCGCTCTTAATTCGATGGATAACAACAAGACAATTGGGCTCGATGGCTACACGACTGACTTTTATAAGAAGTCTTGGGATTGGATTCAGAATGAGGTGGTAGCAAACTATACAAAGTTTCTTTATGGGTCATCCCCTCCCCAGCTATTTCAGTGCATCAAATTATGTGTTAGTGCCCAAAACTAATACTACCCAGAACTGGAACCACTATAGGCCTATTTGCCTTACTACAGTAATAAGCAAGACCATTAGTAAGATTATTGTGAGCAGGTTACAACCTCATCTGGACAGATTAATCGAAGCCAACTCGGCCGACATTTGTCAAGGGGAGATCTATTTGTGACAATGTCCCGTTGGCTCGGGAACTTCTCCTTGATCTTGATAAGAGCCAAAGGGGGGTAACCTCATTTGTAAGCTTCGATATCCAAAAGGCTTATGATACCATCGATTGGGAGTTCATCTTGGAAGTTCTTGCCGCTGCGAGGTTTCAAGAGCCATTTCGCAATCTTATTAGGAGATGGTTGGAAACAAATGAGCATTCAATCTTAATTAATGGCCAAGCTTGGGGGAGATTCAAAGCAACTAGAGGTCTTAAGCAAGGAGATCCATTATCCCCCACTATTTTCATCCTGGCATTAGACTACTTCTCAAGATTGGTGGATATAAAGCTCCTTCCCCAGAACATTTCCAGGTACCACCACAGATCTAACATTGCAATCTCACATCTAATGAATGCAGATGATATTGTGCTTCTATCAACTGCCCATAAAAATGTTGTCAAAAAAATTAAGTGGTGCTTGAAGACTTTTCAACAGCAGGCGGGTATGGTCTTCAACAAAGAGAAATGTCAACTAATCTTTTCTAAGGATACTTCTGTCTCCATCAGACATTGGATTACTGAGCACACTGGTTTTTCCAGTGTAACTCCTCCAATTAAATATCCGGAAGCTTATCTTACTGTAGGCGTGGCTAAACAAATACAATTCGATGAATGCTTGGGTAAGATTAAATCTCAACTCACTTGCCGGTCCAACTCCTTTCCGTCCAATGGTGGCAGTAATCACTCTCCTGAAAAGCATTCTCACCTCTTTTCCATCATACCTGCTTCAACTGACACCTTTGAAGAAGAGCACTCATCTGCAACTGGAAAGATCTTTCAACAGATTCCTTTGGTTAGGTCAGAGGCACCAGCTTCATTGGACAGCTTGGGTTAAAACTGTTAAACCCCTCCTAGCTGGTGGGCTAGGCTTTAGGGGTCTTCTCCACCTGCAACATATAAACTTCCTAAAGCTGTGGATCCACTTTAGAGCACGTACCTCCTTATGGGCCAAATTTCGAAAGGCAAGTACTCGCAGGCATGTCCACCCCTCCCTTGCTATTAGAAGATTGGGGGATTCTAAGATTTGGGTCAATTTGCGAAAAGTTAGACAGGAAGCTGAAGATAAATTTATTTGGGATTTGGGTATGGGGGAGATCAACTTCTGGTTGGACAACTGGTGTCCAAAAGATTGGTTAACCCCTAGACAGGAAAATACCGATCTCTCTCGCTCCGTAGGCCGAGTTCCGGGATGGTGCTACTTGGACCATCCCACATCTTAGAGCTATTCTCCGTTGGACCGGTCAAGCACAAAAGATTGCTACTATTCCTATACATTTGGGGAAACCTGATAGTATCAACTTGGGGGTCTCCAAACATCAAAGGATTACTAAATACCTATATAGCTCCTCCTTTCAGTGGCCTGCTGTAAATTGGGGGAAGTCTGTATGGAGTAAATACCTTTCCCCCTCTATGTCTTTTCTTTGTTGGAGAGCCCTTCACAGCATTATCCCCACTGATGACATTCTCAAATTAAAAGGCTTGAGAGGTCCTTCCATTTGTGTTCTTTGTCATTAGCAAGAAGAGTCTATCCCCCATCTGTTCTTCCAGTGCAATTTCTCCCAGGATGTTTGGAATGAATTAAACTCCCAGTTAAGACATAATAGCATAAACCTTCATTTTCAGTTATTCCATCATCATTGGTGCTATGGGGAAATCCCAAAGTTCAACACTATCCAATTCATTGCCCTCTGGTTTATTTGGATGGCTAGGAATCATGCCAAATTTGAAGACCTTACTGCTGTTGCTACCTCTGTGGCCAGAAACTGTAAATCTTATATTAGCAAACTCATTGTTCATAAGGGCTTCCCTCAAATTCTTCAGAAGCCTCCCTCATTACCCCCGGTCTCCTTCCGTGCCAAACCGTTAGTCGGCAGTGCTCTCCTTTGTAACTACATCAAGATAAATACCGATGGTAGTTTTTCTATTGATGGTGCTGGTGTAGGGGGCATTTTCGAGAATCATCCGGGAAATTGTCTCCTATATTTCCTTGCCCCAGCTTCTCGCCCAAGATGCTTTTGAATCGGAACTTATTGTTGTTCTTTGGGCACTTCGACTTGCCCAGTATTGTCGGTTGGCAAAATATATGGATTGAGGTGGACTCTCAAGATCTGATTAATAACATTGACCATGTCCATCATCTACAGTGGCACCACAAATACTGGATGCATCACATTCTTGCCTTCAGAACCCCTCATACTAAATTTTCTTCTAACTACAGGGAGGGTAACAAACCTGCCCATTGGCTTGCCCGGGAGGGTGCTCTCTCCCCCAAAGCTGAGGTTTCCAATCTGCCACCCAATGAGCTTAAGTTCTTAATTGCTGGAGACAAGCTGAGCTCCCCCCATCTCAGAATTGAATATAAATCTCCATTCTAAGTCTATTTTGTTCCCTGGGGTTCGATTTGGAATGCCCCGGTGGTTTTGTCGCTACCTCTATGGTTCACTCCGCCGGACATCTGCAGGGTCTCCTCCCTCGACAAGATTCAGCCTATCATCGTCCTGGGAGAGAATCAACATGCTGACTACCATGGCTCTTTTGGTGCCTTCTTGCTGCATGATTTTTTTTTAGTTTTTGTTTGTTTTGGTGAGTAATAGAGGCTTTGTAATTGTTCTGTTTTCTTATCCCATGGTAGGGGCTGCCACCAAGTTGTTATTTGTATGGAGGCCTTTCTACTTCCTTTTGTAAATCATTTCATACTTAACATGTAGGGGCTTCTTCTGCCCTTTCCTTTATATATATATATATATATATATATATATATATATATATATATATATGATGGAGACTGGAGACTTTGCTTTGCTTGGGTTTCCATGGAGTCTCTGACGGTGGCACCTACTTAAGCGGCGTTCTCAGGCGATGGTGGCTCCCACTGGAAGGTTGGTTGTGGTGGTGGAGTGCTTAGAAGGTGTTTATTTACTTTGTTCCTTTCCCGGGCTTTCCGTTTTTCAAACACTACACAGTTATTGTTACGTTGGTGACTTTCTGTTTGTGGGGGTTAGCTGCATTTATGACTACACCCATTGATTTAGAGATAAATGCCAGCTGGGCCAAGGCCACCTATGCTGGAGTGGTGGGTAATGGTTTAGCCCCCCACAAGAGTTTTGACCACCTTGTTTTCCCACAAGCTTGACATGACACTGCTGTTGGTAAGGGGGACAATCCCTATATCAAACCAATTAGTGAGAAGGATGGGCTCCCTGCTGTCAAACTCACTGCCAAGGAAATGCAGTCACTAAAGGAGGCTATTAAATACTCTCTTATAGGAAAATTCCATTTTGTTCACCCCAAAATAGAATTGGTGAGGAAATATTTTGATGAACTCAACACTATAAGCACTTGGAAATTGGGTTAGATGGATGGTAGACACTTACTCATCAGACTATCCGATGAAGAAGACTATGCTAGGATCTTTGCAAAACAAACCCTCCTCATTGTTGGAATCCCAATGAAGCTTCTGAAGTGGACTCTTGACTTTGATCCTTCTAAGGAACCCCATTTGCTCCAATGTGGTTCAAGCTCCCTGATCTCCCTATACAACTATATCATCATAATGCTTTATTAAACATTTCCCAAGCTCTAAGCACACCTCTAAAAGTGGACTCCCCTACCTTTGACATGGCTAGGCCTGCTACAACAAGAGTTCAGGTCGAAAGAGACATCGCACTCCCTGTCTTGGAGAAGGTTTGGATAGATGCAGAAGATGGAGGTTTTTTGCAGAAGATTGAGGTGGAATTCAAGCCTCTATACTGCCAACATTGCAAGATGTTTGGCCATATGAGGGATACCTGCTATAGACTCAAGCCCCTAACCAAAAGAACTTCCAGAGGAGCTATTCCCACTACATCAGGACAACTCTAGCCTCCCTTACTCGCTCCCCGTTCGCGCCTACTCCTCGCTAGCCGCCTCCTATCCGCATTGCTCCCGTTCGTGCCGCTCTCCGTTTTGCTGCCTCTTGTTCACCTCGCTCTTGTTCAAACAACTCCTTTTACTGTTAGGAGGTAGGTGGTTTCAACCCAACTTGTTATTCAAGAGGATACTGAACAATCTTATCCTACCACAAACATCCCCAACATTGAGGAGTTGATTCAACAAATTGAATCTGATTGGTAGATACATAAGACCAAAAAAAGAAGAAACTTTTAACAGAAATCCAGAAACTAAAGGCACACCAGACCTTTCCTGAATCCATCACTCATACACTATCACCTGAAGGAAGCCCCTCAATAACCACCAGAGGTAGAACCAGAATGAGGTCTAGATCCCATCCAAGGAGGGGTCTCACCCTACCATGATCAATTTAATGTGTTGAAATATTAGGGGGAAAGCCCACCCCCTTTCAATCAAAAGATTAATCCATTTGAATAAGAAACATCAACTTTGGTGTTTTGCTATCTTAGAACGTATGGTCTACAAGCATTCCCAAAAACTGATCAATCAATTTGGAGGTTTCTCCCATTTCTCCAATATCAATAATAAAATATGGTTGTTTTGTATACATGAGATTGTTTGGACTGTCCAGATTGACAATCCACAATTCATACACATTGCCTACAAGCTGAATGGGAAGGAAGGTTTTCCTACTTTCATTTATGCTGGCAGGAAAAAAGATAGAGCTAATCTTTGGAATGAGTTTATCCATCTTGGCACCCACATATCTACCTGCTGGATAGTTGCAGTGACTTTAACTACATTTCTAACTCAGCTGAAAAGAGGGGAGGAAGAGCTCCTAACCTCTCAAAACTAACCTTGTTTAGTGATAATATCCAAAAGGCTGGCCTTTTTGATCTTGGTTTCAAAGGGCCTGAGTTCACTTGGAAAAGGGGTCCAATTTGGGAAAGGTTAGATAGGGTTCTAGTCAACAATTTATGGTACCGGACCTATTTACACACTTTTGTTACTCACCTCAGCTTAGTTGGTTATGACCACAGTCCCATTCTTATCACCATCACCACTCCCCCAAGCTCCAACTCCATTGCTCCCTTTAGATATTTGATTTTTTTTCCTCCCAACCCACTTTTCTTGAACTATTCTATTCAAACTGGTGCTACCATCCTCTCTCCAGCCACTATTTAGGATGTGGCATTTACATGAGAAATTGTCTAAAACCCTCAGGCACTAGAGTTGGAACCACATTGGAGATGTTTTTAAGGCTGGGGCCTTTGTTGAGCAACAGGTTAAAGTTCTGGAGCAGACCATTTTGCAAGACCAGCCCAGGGAAGGGGAACTCATTGCTACTACCCTAGATTGGCAAGACTCTTTACTGAGACAGAAAGCAGCTGCTTCCAAATTTATGGAGGGTGATAGAAATACCAAGTATTACCATGCATGTATTAAATACGGGGGAAAGTGTAGCACTATCCATAGTATCACAATTCCCAGAGGGAGACACTTAATGAAAACTCTGCCATTGTAATGGATGTAGTAGACTATTTTCAAAAGTTTCTAACCAAGTTACCCTCTACTCTTCACTCTATAAAAACCTCACTCCTTGAAAATCAGGCTGACTTCACTGGCAACCTGGCTCTCACTCACCCCCTTGATGAGTTGGAGATCTAGGCAGCCATTCAATCCATTGATAGTCACAAAGCTGTTGGATCTAATGAGTTTACTTCTGACTTCGGACTTCTATAAGAAGTCCTAGGATATCACTAAAAGAGAGCTCATTCAGCAAGTACAATACTTCTTCTTAGGCCATGATCTTCCCAGCTATTTTAGTGCCTCAACCATGGTCTTCCCACCTAAATCCACAACACCCACCAACTGGAACCACTACAGACCAATCAGTCTCACTTTTATGTTCAGTAAAATCCTCAGCAAATTCATTGTGAACAGACTCCAATCCTACTTGCCAAACATGATCAGCCTCAGTCAAATAGTTTTTGTCAAAGGTAGATCAATTACTGATAATGTCTTAATGGCACAGAAACTATTTCTTGATCTTGACAAACCATGTAGGGGAGGAAACCTGATGTATAAATTAAACATCAAGAAAGCATATGATACCATCTCTTGGGATTTCATTTTGCAAGTTTTGAAAGATAGGGGATTTAACAATACCTTCCACCACCTGATTCTCAGATGGCTCAAGGGTAACTCCCATTCCATTCTTATTAATGGCCAAGGCTGGGGCAAGTTTTTTGCCTCAAGAGGTTTAAAGCAAGCGAATCCTCTCTCACCAACCATTTTTATTCTATGCATTGACTACCTTTCCAAGATGTTGTATAGGCACATTCTCCCTCACCACTATGTCATGTATCATAACAAAGCAACTTTCCCATCTCCCATTTGATCTATGCAGATGATCTCCTAATTTTCTCTAGAGAAAATAAGCTGGCTATTAAGATAGTCAGCTCCTGCATGGAGAAGTTCCATTAGACATCTGGAATGTACTTTAACACTGAGAAATGTGACATCCTGTTCAACAAGAAGATCTCCACTGAAAGAAAGCAATGGATCCTTCAGTTCACTAGATTCAATCAAATTCAGCTAACCTTCAATTACCTTGGTGTTTCTCTACTCAACGGGAGAGCCAAATTATCTCATTTTGATGGAGTACTAAACAAGATTTCTTCCCAACTTTCTTGCTGGTCTAACTCCTTCCTTTCTAATGGAGGAAGAGTTACTTTATTAAAAAGCATTCTTGAATTTCTAATCCCTTTCTGAAAGTGAGCCATCAAGCTGAGAAACTGTTTCTATGGGAATTAGGTAAAGGCAAGGTCCCCTTTTGGCTGGATAGATGGTGCCCTCTTGAATTTCTGATCCCCACTTCTAGGGAAACTAATTTCAATCTCCAAGTCCAAGATTGTTGGGATGGTGATCTGTGGAACTCTGAGAAATTAAGCAGAATACTGAAGGAGGAATCTGTAGAACATTTCAACAAGATTTTTTTCAACAGAACTTGACAGGATAGAATCAGTTGGAACAATCACCACTCAAAGAATTTCCAAAGCCATGTTTTCAAAATTATTCCAATGGGATGACACCCATTGGGGAGACAAAATTTGGAATAAATTTTTTACTCCCTCTATGTCATTTTTGTGTTGGAGAATCTTCCACAAATTCCTCCCCACATATGACATCCTCAAAGTAAAGGGGCTGAGGGGCCCCTCTAAATGCCGGCTATCCTCTCGGGAGAAAGAGTTCATCTGCCATCTCTTCTTCCACTGTAGTTTTTCCTAGTAGGTATGGAAGGAGAATATTGATACACCTAAAATATATAGTATTTTTTTGCACATTTTTTTACTTATGTTTGATGATATTGCACTTTAATGGAAGGTATTTTGTGTTTTTCTTGCAGGTATGATGAAAATTAGTGATTATAAAGGAGCAAAATTAGATCAAATTTGGAGCAAAAAAAATGAAAAAAAATGAAAAATTGGAATTTGGCGGCTAAGCGCTCACTGTCAGCGCTTAGGCGCCACAGTTAAAAATCGAATTTTCTTCATTTTTGGAGCCAATTTCAAGAGGTGTTTGAATAAACTTTTGGTGGTGACTTCCTTAACTTTCCATGGGTGAAAATTTTGAATGAAGGGATGCATATTTTGGTGGATACGTTGAATCTGGACAAGATTTGAAGAGACACCAAGGCACCTTTTGGAAAATTATATCATGAAGACTTGGAATTAGTGTAAGTGTGCGTGCTCTTTTAGTTTTATTGTGTCATCTTTTAGTTTAATTCTTCTTTCAGTTTCAAGAGTTCTTTTCTAATTTTAAATTTAGTCTTTTATTGTTTAAAGTCTTTTAGAGTTAGTTAGTTTAAGGAGAAAGGGTTGGTGTGAAACTTTCTTTCCACCAATTTTCTTCCATCAATTTATCTAGTTTTTATTGAAGTCTGAAGTCAGTTTCTAAGTCAACAGAGTTGGGCACCAACCTTTGTAGTGTTGTCCTGTAGAAAGTAAAGTTTTAATGGAACTTCCGGAGTCTTGTGGAGAGGATTTTCAGATAAGTGTTTACTTCTATTTTTATTTTTGTTTGTAATTAAAGCTTGTTGTGTTTTGTTTATGTTTTCTATTTTCAAATCAATGTGTGCTTGTGTTTTCTCAATGAAATCTGACTAGTTTTCTTTATCTTTTTCTTTCTTAAATGAAGAAGTAATTAAACTATGTAGGATTGTTGTGGAATGTATAAGTGTTTAGAGTTAGAATACGTTGTGAAAAATTAATTCCATGAATTTAGTTTACTTCTTAATTTGGTCAGTTAAGATGTTAAAATCTGTTGTGAGATTATGTAAGATCCAATGCGGTATTGTCTCAAACAACAATTGGTAAAAATCACATGCAATTATATGGGTTAGAATTGTAGTTCATATAATTTAATGCAAATATATTAGGAGACATGTTTTTAATGGGGAGTAAAATTAGAGAACTTTAGAGTGAGAGGCTAAAGTTCCCTAATTTGGTTTGATATTTTAAACTTTGTTATGAGAAGTTAGCCATAAGTGAGGGAATCGATGAACTCTAGAGTGAGAGCTAGTATCTTCCATGCCTAACCATTTTCAAAATTTTAAAATTTCAAATTAACCAATGTTCTTTATAGAACCAAGTAAGGGTAAAGAATAAATCTACTCCTATTTGTCACAACACATTTAAATACTTCCACAACAATACTTTCATAATTATTACTGCTTTATAAGAGAATAAAAAAAATATTTTATTTCCTAGTGTTTTATATCGTTATTTAGTTCTGTTAGTTTTCATTTCCTGCTTAGCTTTTTATTAAAAATACCAAAAACAACTTTCAAACTTTACCAATCAAAACATACTTTCAAAAATCATTTATAAAAGTAAAAATATAATTTTCTTTTTTCTTTAAAAGTTTTTACATTTCCCTGTGGGTTCGATATCTCGGGGCTTAATCAGAATGTCCTATATTACTTGATAAACGATTCGTATACTTGTGTAGTATCACATATTATAAATCATAATTTTCATATCTAAAACGTAGGCATAAATTTCGGGGATCAAGATTTTGGCGCCGTTAATGGAGAAATTAATTAAAACTGCATTTTTAAAGAAAATTAAGAAAAATTTAAATTTTTACTTTTCTTTGTTTTTGTTAGTGTGTTGTGTTTTGTTTTATTTTATTGTTGTATGTGTAGTTCAACTTCTGAGGGACTTGTTTATTGTTGTATGTGTAGTTCAACTTCTGAGGGACTTGTGCCTTACGATTATGAATTAGAAAGAACTATTAGAAAAATTAAAAAAATTAAAAATTCTGAAAAAAATAAATATATTCAAGAAATGACAAATCATCAAAATCAAAATGTTGGCATCCATCAAGAATTTAGACCTTTAAGAGATTATGTTAACTCTATAGTCGATGAACTTCATGGTAGTATTCAGCATCCTACTGTAGCTTCTAATTCCTTTGAGCTTAAACCTACTATTATTAAAATGGTATCTAATAATCAGTTTGGGGGAGCAACAACTGAAGATCCTAATTTGCATCTTGCTAATTTTCTAGAGTTGTGTGATACTTTTAAATATGATGGTATTTTGGATGATCGTTATTGGACTCGACTTTTCCTTTCTCACTCAGGGATAAAGCTAAGATATGGTTAAATTCGTTCGCACTCGAATCTATCGAACTCGAGGTGATTTAAGCACAAAAATTCTTTGCTAAATATTTTCCACCATCGAAGCATCGAAGTTGAGAAATGATATTCCATTTTTTGTCGGCTAAGGTGAATCAATATATGAAGTACGAGAAAGATTTAACAAACTCCTCGTAAAATATCCACATCATTCGATACCAGATTGGTTAATAATTCAAACTTTTTACAATGGATTAGTTGGATCTCTTAGATCAATTATCGAAGCTGTGAATCATTAATGTCTAGACAATTTTCTGATGCTTATGCTTTAATTGAAGAAATGGCTACTAATAATTTTCAATGGCCTTCTGAAAGGTTAAATCCTAAAAAGGTAGTCATTTTTCATGAACATAATGCTTTTGTAATATTAGCAAATCAAGTCGTCGTAATTTCAAGCGAAGATGACTAATTTGGGATGAATTTTTCTCACCAAATTCCATGATCGAAGAAAATTCATTAGAGCCAAATGGTTGATTCTTATTCTTCACTAGAAACTTTGAATGTTATAAGCAAGCCTAATAACCCATATTCCAATTATTATAACCCATGTTTGAAGAATCATCCAAGCTTTAACTAGAAAACCAATAATCAGGGTGGTTTTAATCAATAATAGGGGAACCACCAAGTAAATCCACTGGAACTGGAACAACCAAGGAAATAATAGTTATAGACTAACCTACCCTCCAAGTTTTAACAATGCTTTACAAGTAAAGGAGAAGAAGTTGTCTATTGAAGAAGTGGTGTCACATATGGGAAATCAATTGCAAATTTAAGGAGCAACCATCAGAATTAGTGAAAATTAATTGGGGCGAATTACAAATTCATTAAGTAATAGATCCCTAGGAATGCTTTCAAGTAATACTGAAGTTAATCCAAGAGATAAGAATAAATAGCATGTAAAAACAATTCAACTAAGTGGAAGAGAGTTGGAATGTAGAGTTCAGAAAGAAACTGAAGTAGAGAAAGAAGAGATTGAAGAACCAAAAGAGGACTCTCCGAAAGGTTTGGAAAGACCAATTTCTCCACCTAAGGTTGATTTGGAAAAAGCCACCACCTCTATTTTCTCAAAGACTTCGTCAACAAAAGTTGGATAATCAATTTTCAAAATTCTTAGAGATATTTAGGAAGCTTACCATTAATATTCTATTTTGTTGAAGCCTTAAAACAAATGCCGAGCTATGTGAAATTTATGAAGGATATTCTTAACAAAAAGAGAAGGTTTAAAGATAATGAGACAGTTGCACTTAGTGAGAAGTGTATTGCAATAATTCAGAAGAAGCTTCCTGAAAAGCTCAAAGATCCTGGTAGTTTCACAATTCCATGTGCAATTGGAGATAGATTATACGGAAAAGCTTTATGTGATTTGGGTTCAAACATTAACTTTATGCTTCTATCAATATTCGAAAGACTGGGATTAGGAGAAATAACCCCAACTACTGTAACTTTGCAATTAGCAGATCGTTCGATCACATATCCAAAAGGAGTTATAGAAGATGTTTTGGTTAAAGTGGATCAATTTATCTTTCCTGTTGATTTCATTATTCTTGATATGGAGGAAGATAAAGAAACACCCATCATTTTGGGAAGACCTTTCCTAGACATATGCAAAGCAATGATTGATGTGCAAAAAGGGGAATTCACGATGAGGGTTAATGATCAACCTGTTACATTCAATATTTCAAAATCGATAAAATATCTTGCAAGAGGTAAAAATGATGAATGATATAAGATGGATGTTATTAGATATTTGAGTGAATGCCATTTCAAGTCAACTTTTGAAGAAAACCCCGAAAGAGAAGAATTGGAACATAAGCAAGAAGAGGAGTTACATCATTCTGAAGATTCTTAAGATGAATTATTAAATTATGTTCATGAAAATTTTGAATTGTTGGATATGAATAAAAAAGATGAATCTTATGGTCCATCAATTGAAAAACCTCCTGAACTTGAGTTAAAAAAGCTTCCAGATCTTTTGAAGTTTATTTTTCTGGGTGAGTCCTCAACCTTGCCTGTTATAATTTAATCTCGACTGATCGAAAAGAAGAAGAGAGTTTGCTTCGAAATTTTAAAGAAGTACAAGAAAGCTCTTTGGATGGACAATTACTGATATTAAAGGAATCGATTCTTCAATTTGTATGTACGTAAATCTTATGGAAGATAATTACAAACATCGTGCTAATCCCCAAAGGAGATTAAATCCTATCATGAAAGATGTTGTTAAAAAGAAATTTTGAAGTGGTTAGATCGGAATTATCTACCTTATTTCGGATAATGCATAGGTTAGTCCTATTCACTGTGTTCCTAAGAAAGGAGGAGTAACTATGGCTGTTAATGAAAAGAATGAAATGATTTCAATAAGACAAGTTACAGGGTGGCGAATATGCATTGATTATACAAAATTAAATCTTGCCACAAGGAAAGATCATTTTCCACTCCCATTTCTGGATCAGATGCTAGATAGACTAGCGGGCATAAATACTTTTGTTTTGTGGATGGATATACTGGTTACCACGAAATTCAAATTTCTCCTGAGGATCATTAGAAAACTACGTTTACCAGTCCTTATGGTACGTTTTATTTTAGAAGATTGGCCTTTGGTTTAGGTAATGCCCCTGCTACATTTCAGAGATGTACGATGGTTATTTTCTATGATTTAATTGAAAAAAAGATTGAAGTTTTATGAATGACTTTTCAGTGTTTGGAATTTCATTTAAATCATGTTTAGAACATTTGTCTAAAATTCTAAAATGTTGTGAAGAAACTAATTTAGTCCTTAACTGGGAAAAATGCCAATTTATCGTAGCAGGAGGAATTTATTAGGACATCGGATTTCAAAAAAAGGTTTAGAGGTAGATCCTGCAAAAATTCAAGTTATCTCTAATTTACCTTGCACAACCAATGTAAGGGGAATTAGAAGTTTTCAGTGACATGCTGGATTCTACAGGCGTTACATCAAAGACTTTTCAAAAATTACAAAACCTTTATGATGTTTATTGGAAAAGGATGGATTTTTATTTTGATGATGATTGCCTAAAAGCTTTTAAAACATTAAAATAAAAATTAATCACTGCACTTGTTATAATTTTACCAAATTGGGAAAAACCTTTTGAACTAATGTGTGATGCTAGTGATTATTTTATCGAGCTCGTTTTGAGTCGAAATATGATAAAATTTTTAAGTTATTTATTATGCTAAGTAAAACTCTTAATGACGCTCAAATTAATTATACCACTACCGAGAAACAGCTATTAGCTATAAGCATTTCGCCATCGATAAATTTTGATCATATTTAATCGAACTAAATGCGTAGTGCATGCTGATCATTCTCGCTATCAAATATTCAATGAAGAAGAAGGATGTGAAGCCGAGATTGATTAGATGGATTCTTCTTTTGCAAGAATTTTATTTTCGAGATAGTAGATAGAAGGGTTCGATAATCAAATTGTTGATCATTCGTGCAGAGCTTGAAAATGAAAAATCTCTCCGTGATGTCGAAGAAATTAATGAACATTTTCCTAATGAAAAATTATTCACTGTTAATGAGTGGCGTGTTCCGTGGTATGCCGACATAGTAAACTTTAATGTCAGTAATATTATACCCTATGGTTTGACATACTAGGAAAAGAAGAAATTTCTGTTTGATGCTAAGACTTACTTTTGGGATGACCCATTTTTATATAAACAAGGAATGATATTATAATTTGAAGATGTATACCTTTGGAAGAGACTTATGAAATTATTAAAAATGCCATGATTCGATTATCGGGGTATTTCGAGTCGATAAAACTACATATAAAATCTTACAATCTGGATTTTATCGCCTACAATTTTTAAGGATGTGAATGCTTACATTAAAAATTGTGATAGATGTCACATGTAGCCAATATTTCTGTAAGAAATGAGATGCCTCTCAATTATACGTCGAAGTCAAATACTCGATGTTTGCGGATTAGATTTCATGAGTCTATTTACACCATCTTTCTGAAATGTTTATATTTTAATAAAAGTAGATTATGTTTCCAAATAGATCAAGTTATTGATTTACCTCGATGTGATACTCAAAGTGTTGTAAAGTTTTTAAGAAATAATATATTTTGCAGATTTGGAATACCAAGAGTAATCATAACTGATGGGGAAGTCAATTTAAAAATGCGATTATTGAGAAGTTAGCAAAGAAATATCATATAAATCATTGCATCGCTATTTCTTATCATCCGAAGACAAGTGATTTGGTTGAATTATCCAATCATGAAATTAAAAGAATATTGGAAAAGACTGTTAATCCAAACAAAAAGGATTGGTCAATCAAACTGGATTATGCTTTGTGGGCCTATAAAACTGCCTACAGAAACCCTATAGGAATGTCCCCATTTAGGCTGAATTTTGGAAAAGCTTGTCATTTGCTTATTGAACATGAGCATAAAACATATTGGGTTATTAAAGAGTTCAATTATAATTTGAAAGATGATGCTGAGAAGAGATTATCGCAATTAAATGAGCTTCAAGAGATAAGGAATGAATCTTATGAAAATGCTAAGATTTATAAGAAAAGACGAAGTTATGACATGATCTAAGATACTTACTAAAAATCTTGTCTCGTGACAAAAAGTTTTATTGCCTAATGCAAGATCGAGAATTTTTTCTCGGAAAACTTAAGTCCGAGTCGATGGGTCCATTTATCGTGATAAAATTTTATTCCTATGAGTCGTAGATATTCAAGATCCTAAGACCGAAAAAATATTTAAAGTTAATGTTGCATGACTTAAACCATAATTTTCGATCGATCAACTTAAATCGATGAGAATCGATGTCGGGTCGCTCAAAATGAGTTTTGGTATGTCGACCAAGACGTTAAACCAAGACTTCATGGAGGCAACCCATAGTTATCGGTGTGCTTTGCTTTATGTTTTCTTTGTGTGCTTTTTTTGGTTTGTTTTTATGTTTTGGTAGTAGTATTTTGGAGTTTTTATGTTATAGTGGTGTTTATTTGACATTATTTTATGACTTAGAGGAGTTGGAATGAAATTTTGGACATTTGGCATACCTGTTCTAAATTGAGCACTGGAGGCTAAGTGCCGCCTAGTTGGCGCTTAGGCTCCGGAGTTACAACACATGTGATAAATGAGATTCTAGAAGCCTAGTTCGTAATGAAGTGGTTATAGAAGTTATTTTGGAGTTATTAAAAAGTTTAAGGGCGGTTTATGCACTTTTAAAGTCTATAAAAAGGCACTAGTTTAAGAGAAACACTTGCCCCAAGTCCTTTTTTCATTCTTGAGTCTTAAGAAGAGTGTTTTGAGTGCATCATGTCTTCTTGGTAGAATTAGATCAAGAAGAAAGAGGATTCCAACAAGATTAAGTTTATTAGTGATAGTGCTAAAGAGTTATTCAATGGATTTCTCGTCGTTAGTATTCAAGGAATTTCATAAAAGATTGCAAAGATTTAAGTCCGAGTGACTTCAATCGAAGGAAATATTAATGAAACTAATGCACATTTGGAACATATGGGATGTCAACTCAAGATGAAATTCAGTCATACATGTCATGTGGTAGAAGCGGATAAGGTGATGTTCCTGAAGAATAAATGGTTAGAAGAAGAAGATGTAAGAGTGTTCAATCATCACCCTTTCTATCATATTTATATTCCAGAAGGGTCAAATGGAAATAATAGTGGTTTTAGATATATTCTGCCTACTGGAGAGTAGAATTAAATGTTAGTTTGATCTTGTGGTTTGTTTTGTGTATCTTATGTTTTATGTGTTTGATGTATTAACTGTTTAATATTTTATGTTTATGTTCTGTTGCACTTTAATGTGTGATTGTTACATCTTAGTGATGTAAACCTATCATTATGATTATTGAGTCCTTTTGTATCTAGGGAATTTCATCCAAAGTATTTGGATAGAAATTTTTAGTTTATATTAAGTGTGGTTTGTTTTTAATGAAGATAAGTTTATGTTTGTGTGAAACTAGATTAGAATCGATGGATATTAAAATTTGAAATTGGAGTATTTAGAGATTTATGGGAAGAGACAATTATTTTGAGAAGATTAAGGGTGATTAACTAAGTGGTTTAGTGCATTTTCTTAATTGTGAAAATCTGGGCACTGGCGGCTAAGCGCCAGAATGCCGGTGCTTAAGCATCAGATTTTGCGGCTAAGCACCGAAGGCCTCGCGCTTAGGCGCCGGTTCGTGAAAATTGATTTTCAGCAGTTAAAACTCGAAGATCGCCATTTTAACTCCCCTATAGTCTTTAACCTTGGATTTTCGCGAAAAAGGAGCTTAGGGAATCAAAATAATGGATCATTTGAAAGCCGATTTCAATAAAAGTTGTTAGATTTGGATTCGTTGAGGTAAGAACACTACTTCTAAGTAAACATTTTTACCATGTATTTTGAGTACATTTTGGAAGATCCTAAAATTACTATTCATGGTAAAAATTTGAGGAAAAGGATGAAAAATATCTTGGATTTGGTGGAAATTACTTTTAGAAGTTAATTTAGCAAGTTTAGTTTTGTTTTGGAATTTATGGTGATTTTTTCGTGAAATTTTTAGAGATGGCTCCAAAGTCAAAGCGTGCGAGAGAAAATACAAGATTTGATTCTGACAAGTTTGTTAGCGCAAGGGCTGAGGAACGATACGTTGACGCACTACAATAACGTAAATTGATTCGTGAGTGTGTGTTCAGTAAGCCAGGATAAGGTATTGAAGAGATGATTCCTAAATGGAATTTGGAGAATTATTGTTTCTTCTCCGCTGTTGCTGTTGTTTCTGTGGTGAGAGAGTTTTATGCAAACTTACCTGCAGCAGAAGAGAACTTGGTTATGGTGAGGAGGAAAGAATTACATTTTACATCTGCAGTAATCAATACTTTTTATCGACTGCCTCCTGATATGTTTTGTTTTTATTCTAGCTATCATCTTACAGTGATAGAAAGTGGAAGAGAGAATAGAGAGTGTGAAGGGATGAAGAGAGGGAGTCAGAGTGGGAGTGAAGCTGAAGAGAGAGAGAGAGTGGGTGAAGAGAGAGGATGAAGAGGAGCAAGAGAGAGATTGGAGGGGAAATGAGAGAAGAAGGGAGAGAGAAAGGGAGGGAGAAACAGAGAGAAGGTGAGTGATGGGGTAAAACTGGAAGAATTTGAAGGGAGTAAGGGAGACAAAGCGAGAGAGAAATAGAGAAAGAATGTAGAGTGAGGAAAGAGAGGGAGAGAGAGAAAAAGAGAGAAAGTAATAAAAATTGACCTAGAAGTGGGGTGAGAGAGGGAAATAAAGGAAGCGAGAGAGAGTTAGAATGATGGATATAGGAAGGGGGACCGAGTACAGAGAGAGAAAAAAGAGTAATAAAGAACGAGAGAGCAAGAGAAAGTAAAGTGAGAGACATAGTGAGAAAGGGAAAGAGTGAGAAAAAGACAAATAAATGACAAGAGTAAGGGAGAGAGTGAAGAAGGGGGAGATAAAGGTAGAGCATGAGAGATTAAAGAGAGAGAGGGTGTGAGAGAGGTAGAGAGTAAGAAAGATTTTTGAGGGAGAGTTATTAAGTGAGAGACGAAGAGAATGAGAGGAAAAGATAGTGAGAAATGTGGAGATAGGGAGGGAGAGTAAGAGAATGAGTGAGATGGAGAGAGGAAGAGAGGGAGATGGAGAAGTTGAGAGGGAGAGAGATTGAGATGGAGAGAGTGGGAGGGAGGCTAGCGGAGGGAGAGAATGAGAGAGAAAGAATGAGAGAGAAAGGATGAGAGAGTGTGCTGGAATGAGAAAAGGGAAGTGAGAAAGAAATAGAGAAAAGTGAAAGTTAGATAAGAAAGAGCAGGAAATTGGGAATGAGAGAGAGAGATAAAGAAAATGAGAGGGAGGGAGAGGGAGTGAAGGAGTGAGTGCAAGGGAAGATAAAGAGAGGAGGGAGATAGGGAGAGAGGGAGAAAGAGAGGGACGAAGGAACCAAAATACAGGGGGATCGAGGAAGAAAGAGATATGTATGAGAGAAAATAAAAAATAATGAGTTGGATATGAGTGGAGAGAGCATGATGTGAGAGCAATTGATAGAAAGTGGGAGGGAGGGAGAGTGAGAGAGAGAGTTTGAGAGAAAGGGAGAGAATGAGTGAGTAAAGAAAGAGAGAGAGGGAGATAAGAGATAGAAAGGGTGCAAAAAAGTGCAAAAAAGTGCAAAAAATCTAAGCGAGATGAAGAAGGAGCGAGAAAGATCAAGAAAGGGAGTAAAGAAAGGGACTGAAGAATGAGCGAGGGAGAGAGAGTGAGAGACGGTAAGGCAGATATGGAGAGATATGGAGAGAGAGAAGGAGGGCAAGAGCCAGAAAGGGAGAGAGAGAGACTAAATTAATGAAAGTGGGAGTTTGGGAGAGAGGAAGAGGATGAGAGATGATTGGAGGGAAAGACTGTGTAAAGTAATATGTGGGTGATGAGATAGAGCAATAGAGAGTGTGTGAGAGAGTAATAAAGAGCAATAAAGAAAGAAATAATGATATGGCGTAACAATGAAAACTACAAGAAGTCTCTCTCCAACTCACACACTTTTACACACACTCACTCTCTCTTAATCTCTCTCCCTCTCACCCTCATTAGCTCCATTTCTCACTCTTTATCTCACTCTTTGTTAACATTTTGTTTTTCCTCTCTCACTCTTTTTATCCCTTTCTCTATTATATTCTCTCAATCTCTCTCATTCCCACACTCTATTCTATTTTTATATCTTATACTCTCTTTTACACACTCCTCTGTTGCTCTCTCTTCTTTTTTTTCTCTTACATTCTGTCACTCCATCCTCTATTTTCTCTCTCTCTCTCTCTCTCTCTCGAGAGAGAGAGAGAGCTTAAGAGATTTAGATAGAGGAAGGGTGAGAATGTGTGTTTGAGAGAAAGCGAGAGAGGGCGAGGAATGAAGAGTGATATGAAATTGGAGAGAGAGAGAGAGAGAGAGAGAGAGATAGGGAGAAAAGAGAGAAACAGAGAGCTGGTGAGAGTAATTATGAGGAGAGAGAGAGGGATAATATAAGAGTGAGGAAGGGAAGGAAAGGAAGAAAGTGTGTGATAAAGAGGATAGAGTGAAGAGAGAGAGAGAGAGTGAGACTGATAATCATAGATAGAGTGTATGAGAGAGATGGACAAGAGAGAAAAGGAGGGAAGGACGGAGGAAGTGAAATAAGGAGAAAGGGAGGGAGGGAGGATGGGTGGAAAATTTTGGATATAGTGTGAAACAATAAGAATGAGATGAAAGTACGAGATAGAGGGAGAGATGAAAGGGATCAGAGAGAGAGAGAGGAAGGGGGAAGAGTGACAAATACAGAGATTGAGCAAGAGAGTGAGCAAGAGAGTGAGAAAAAGATATATAAAGAAAGTGGGAGAGCGTGAGAAAAAGAGTAAGGTGAAGAGAGTGAGATATACAAAGTGAAAAGGAGAGAGGGAGGGTGGGAGCAATAGATGGAGGGGAGGGGGAGAGGAAAAGATTTGTGAGTGAAGGTGAGAAACAATGAGAGAGAGAAGTGGCGGGGAGAAAGAAAGAGAGAGTTGAGTGTGGGATTGATAGAGAGAAGTAGAGAGAGAGGGAGAGCGAGAGAGAGTGAGGGATAGAGTGGGAGAAGGAATGAGAATAAAGAGCAATAAAGGAGAGAATAAAAGATCGAGAAGGAGAAATAAAATAGAGAGTATAAGGAGAGAGAGTGGGTGAAGAGAGATAAATACAAAAGGAGTGAGAGAGACTATGATAAATAGAGCAAGAGTGAGTTAGAGAGGGAGAGTGGGTGAGAGAGTGTAAGAGAGAAACAAAGAGTGGAGCGAGTGGGGGAGTAAGAGTGGGAGTAAAATAAAAAAAGGTGAGGGATCGAGGCGGGGAGAGAGTGACAAAGCTAGAGAGAAATAGATAAAGAAAAGAGAGTGAGGAAAGAGAGGGCAAGAGAGTGTGAGCTAGAGAGAGAAAAGGAGAGAAAAATAAGGGGTGAGGGAGGGAGGGAGGGAAGAGAGAAAGTAATAAACAATGAGAGAGAAGAGGGGGTGAGAGAGGGAGAGCGAGAGAATGTGAAGAATGGAGAGAGAGTTTGATTGATGGACATAGAGAGATTAAGATTGAGTAAAGAGATAGAAGGGAGCAAGAGAGAGACAGATGGTGAGAGAAAGAAACATAATATAGAGTGAGACATAGGGAGAAAGAGAGGGAGTGAGAAAGAGAGATATAGGGCAAGAGTAAGGAGAGAGTGAGAAAGGGGGAGATAAAGCGAGAGAGTGAGAGTGAGAGAGAGAAAGATTTAAGAGAGAGATAGGAAGTCGAGGAAGAGAGAGAAAAAGATAGTGAGCAAGATTGAGATAGTGAGGGAGATTAAGAGAATGCGTGAGAAGAAAAGGAGAGAGACAGGGAGTGGGAGATTGAGATAGGTGGAATGGGAGGGAAGGAAGCAAAAGGAAGAGAATGCGAGAGAAAGGATGAGAGATAGAATTAGAGAGGAGAAATAAAGAAAAGAGAAAGTGAGAGAAGAGGGAGCAAGGCAGAGGGAATGAGAGAGAGTGATAAAGAAAATTAGAGGGAGGGAGAGAGAGTGAATGAGTGAGTACAACATGAGCGAAAGAGGAGTAAGATAGGGAGAGAACGAGAAAGAGAGGGTGAGAAAACAAGGTCTGAGGGTGATAAAAGAGAGGGATTGAGGAGGACAGAGAGATTTGTGAGAGAAAATAAGAAAGAGAGCAAGGTCTGAGAGAAATTAAGAGAGAGTGAAAGATAGTGGGAGAGATAGAGTGACTAAGGAGAGAGAAGACAGGGTGATAGAAGAAAGAACAAGAGAGTGATAAAAAGGGGGTAAAAGAGAGCAAGAAAATAATAAAGAAAGATAAAATAGAGAGTGAGAGAGAGCAAGAGAGGGAGTAAAATAGAGATTGAAATGTGAACAGTATGGAGAGAAGGAGAGAAAGTGAGACAAAAATATAGAGAGAAAAGTGACTTAGAGAAGATAGAGTTGGTTGTGAGGTAGAGAGAGGGAGATATGGAGGGGATATGGAGATAACAGGAGGATAAGAGGGCAATAGGGTGAGAGACTGAAATAATGAAATAGAGAGAGAGAGAGGGAGGGAGGAAGAGAGTGATAGAAGGTTGGAGAGCATGAGTAAGTGATAAGAGAGAGTGATAAGGGACAGAAAAAGTGAGAAGAGAGACTGAGCTAGGGGATGGAAAGGACGAGGGAGAGTGAGAGAGATATAAAGAGAAGAGAAAGTTAGAGAAGAGGGGAAAAATAAAGAAATAGAGAGAGTGAGGGAGAGCATGAGTGGTAAAATTAAGGAGAAAGAGAGATAGAGTGAGGCTGTGAGAGAGAAATAGAGAAAAGGAGAGCAAATGAGAGAAATGGGAGAGAGCGATGAAGAAAATGAGAGGGAAGGAGGAAGATTGATTAAGTACAAGAGGAGAGAAAGAAGAGAGATAAGGGAAACAGAGAAAGAGAGGTAAGGAGGGAGGAATTGAGATAGGGAGGGAGAGTAAGAGAATGAGTTAAAAGGAGAGGAGAGAGGGAGATGGAGATGGAGAGGGAGTGAGGGAGAGAGAGGGAGACAGACTTTGATAGAGAGCGTGGGAGGGATTGAGATAGGAAGGGAGAGTAAGGGAGAGGAGAGAGGGAGATGGATAGTGAGTGTGGGAGAGAGAGGGAAGGAGATTGAGATAAAGAGCGTGGGAGAGAGGGAATGAGAGTGAAAGGATGAGAGTGAAAGGATGAGAGAGAGGGTAAGAGAAAGGGAGTGGGAGAGTGAGAGAGAAATACTAAAAAGAGAATGTGAGAGAAAAGAGTGCAAAATAAAGGCATGAGAGAGAGCGATAGAGAGAAAGAGAGGGAGAGAAAGGAAGAAAGATAGGGAGGGATGAATTGAATGAGGGAGGTATCGTGAAGGAAGGAGAGATGTATGAGAGAAAATAATAAATAATGAGATGGATATGACGAGAGAGAGCAAGATGGGCGAGCAATGAAGAGATAGTGTGTAAGGGAGGGAGTGTGACAAAGAGTATTATTGATAGAGGGAGAGAAATAGAGAGTATATAGAGGGAGATAGAAGAAAGAGCGAGAGAGAGACAGAGAGGGGGCAAAAATGAGCATTATAAATAACAAATAGAGATGAAATAGAGAGTGAGAGAGAGAGAGAGCAAGAGAGGGAGTTAAGATAAGGATTGAAGAGTGACCGAAGGAAGTGAGGGAGAGAGAGTGAGGCATAAATTGAGTGAGTAGAGAGATTCAAGGAAGATAGAGCAAAAGATAGTGAGTGAAAGGTAGAAAATGGTAGATATTGAGGGAAATATGGAGAGAGAGGGGGGAGATAAGATATAGCGAGAGATTGAATTAATGAAAGAGGAAGAGATGGAGGGAGGAGAGTGAGAGAATGTTGGGGATAAATAGTGAGCATAGTGATAAGAGAGTAATAAAAGAGAGCAAGAGAGAATTTGTCAAAGAGAGCAAGAGGAGAGTAATAGAGAAATAAAAAGTGATAAAGCATAAATAGAGAAAAGAGAGAGTAAGGAAGAGAGAGATGGATGGAGGAGTGAGAGGGATGGAAGAGAGTGGGAGTGAGAGAGGATAAGAGAGTGAAGAAAGATATGGAGAGTGATAGAGGGATGAAGAGAGGGGGTACAGATTGAAATTTAGTGGAGAGAAAGAGGGGGATGAATTGGAAGAGAGTGAGAGGGAGAGAGGGGGATGAATTGGAAGAGAGTGAGAGGGAGAGCAAGAGAGGGAGAGAGAGAGAGAGAGGGAAGGATTGAAAGGAGTGGTGGAGAGTGGCAGAGAATGATTGAGAGGAGAAAGAGGAGCGAGCACAATTGAAGATAGAGTGAGCGACAAAGAGTGAAAATGGGTGAGAAAGAGAGGGAAAATGAGAGAGTATGTGTGAGAGTGATACTGAAGAGATAGGAAGAGGAAATGAGAAAGAGATAGAGTGTGAGAGAGAAATAGAGGGAACAGAGGCTGATGAAAGAGAGAGCAGGAGAGAAGGAGAGAGTGAGCGAGCGAGAGAGGGAGCAGGAGATTAGGAGAGCAAGAGAAAGTGGTGGGATGAGAGGAGTGAAAGTGGGAGGGAGTGCGAGAGAGTGGCAGTGAGGGTTAAAGTGTGTGTGAAAAGTGAGAGACAGAAGAGAGGACTAGAGAAAGATGAAAATGGGTGGAACAGAGAGTGAGAGATAAAATGAAAGAGTGAGTAAGAAAGAGAGATAGAAGGAGATATTGAGAGGGTTTAAAGAGAGCAGGAAAGAGAAAGGAAGAGAGAGTGGAAGGGACAGTGAGTGAGAAGAGAGACAAAGGGAAGATCAAGTAAGAGTGTGTGAGGGGAAAGGTGAGGGAGAATAGGACATTGTTAATAGAGAGAGAGGGAGATGAAGAGGGATAAAGGTAGGGAGAGGAAGGAAGAGATGTGATAAAATTAGACGAGGGATAAAAGTAAGAGAGAGAGGAGAGAGGAAGTGGGGGATGGAGTGACAAAATGTAAGAGAAATGAAAAAAGAGAGAGCAATAAAGGACTATGTAAAAGAGATTATAAGATATAAAAAGAGAATAGTGTGTGGGAAAGAGAGAGACTAAGAGAATATAATAAGAAAGGATAAAATAAGTGAGAAAAAACAAAATGGTAACAAATAGTGAGATAGAGAGTGAGAAATGGTAACAAAGAGAAAGAGAGAGTGAGAGAGATAAAAAGTGATGGAATAAAGTGTGAGAGAGAGGGAGAAAGTGTGTGGCAAAGAGAGGAAAAAGAGGTAGTGAGAGATTTTAAAGAGAGAGCAGGAAAAAGAGAGGAAATGGAGAGCTAGAGAGAGATGGAAAGGGAGAGTGGGAGGTAGAGGGAGAGAGAGTGGCAGAGTGGAAGATAGAGTGAGTGAGAGAGAGGGGGAGGGGGTAGGAACGAGGGATGGAAAGAAAAAAAGAGAGGAGAGAGAGAGAGTTTGTAGAGGATAGAGAGCGGAAGAGTGAGAGGAGAGAGAGTAAGATAAAGAGAGATAACATAGAGTAAGAGAGAGTGTAATTAAAGAGAGATAAGTAGGGAGAGAGGAGAGAGAGTGAGAGAGAAATAGAGACAGAAGAGAGGTTGAAGAAAGAGCAACAGAGAAAGAAAGGGAACAGAAGAATGAGAAATAGATAAAGAGTGAGAGATATGAAGATAAAGAGAGAGGGAAGAGGAAGGGAGTAAGAGAGAGAGAAGTGTGAGAGAAATTAAGAAATAATTATAGAGAGATGAGGAGGAAAGAGTGAGAAGAGAGAAGGATTGAAAGAGAGGGAGAGAGGGAGGGAGGGAGGGAGGGAGGGAGTGAGAGAGAGATAGAAGGAGAAAAAGAGTAGAGTAATGAGAGAAAAAAGTAGCAACGTAAGAGAGATGGATTGAGCAACAGTACAATAATTAAGGCAGAATAGAGAGAGAGAGAGGGAGAGCAAGGGAGAGAGCGAGATTGTGCGAAAGAGAGAAGAGAGATCGTTGAGAGATGTGGTGGATAGAGGGAGAGAAAGTGTGAGAGGAAGAGAGAGATATGTATGAGAGAGCATGAAAAATAGAGAGAGTGAGGGAAGGTATGAGAATAGGGGGTGGGGAGAGAAATGGTTAAAGGTAGAGGTAGAGAGCGGGAGAGAAACATTGAGGGATTGAGGAGAGGGAGATGGAATGAAAGGTAGATAGAGGGAGATATAAGTGGAGTAGGAGAGCAAGATAAAAAAAGAAAGAAGAAAGGGATGTAGATTAAGAGAATTCATGAGTGGGGGTATAAAGAGAGGGAGAACAGGAGAATGATAAGAGCTAGAGGGAGAAACGGAGGGAGAGGGAGTTGGTGAGGGATAAAAGGTGGAAGAGGGAGGGAGGGAGAGAGAGAATGAAAGAGTGGGATTGAATCAGGTGAGCGAGCGAGGAGAGCCAAAGAGGGCAAGTGGAGAGAGCGCGAGTGAGAGAGGAAGAGAGGGAAGTGAGAGAAATAGAGAAAGAGAGATTGGAGGGTAGAGGAAGATAAAGAGTGAGAAGAGTAAGAGAGAAGGTGATAGATAATGAAATAAAGAGGAAGAGAGAATAGAGGTTGTGAAAGAGATAAAGAGAGGGAGTAAGAGTGAGAGTGGGGAAAGAGAGAGTAAGGGAAGGAGGGTGAGAGAGAGAGAGGGAGAGAAAAAGGTTGAGAGAGAACAAGAGAAAGAGAGAAGAGAGAGAGAGGGAGTAGGAGTGAGAGTGAAATGGTAGAGAGTGAGGAAGCAAGATAGAATGATTAGTGGATGTCTCCTTCTCTCTTGTTCTCTCTAGCCATTCTTCTGTTCTCCCTATCCAATTACCTCTCACTCACTCTTTTTTACTCAATCTTTTTTAGCCTCACTTTTCTCTCTATTTCATTTTCACTCTCTATCGTTGCTTCTCACCTACTCTCTCTTTAATCTATCCACTCCCTCCCTCTATCTCTCTTTCTCACTCACTCCATCCCTTTCTCTCCAACCATCTATTTCATATCTCTTTATCTCTCATTCTCTCTCTCATTCTCTCTTCTAATTCTCTCTTTTTTAACATCTTTTATCCCTCACTACCACTTATTCACTCTTCCTCCCTCCTTCACTCCCTACATCCCTCGCTTTCTTCACTGCCCTTATCTCTCTCTCTCTCTCTCTCTCTCTCTCTCTTAATCCCTATCTCACTTGCTCACTCTCTCCTCCCTCACGCTCTCTCTTCCCTCACTCTGTTTATTTGTCTCTAACTCTGTCTCCCTTTCTCGCTCCATCTTTATCTCTTCCATTTCACTATCTCTTTCACTCCCTTGTACTACTCTCTTACTCACTCAATGTTCACTTTCTCTCTTTATCATCCATTCTTTTGCTCCCCCTCTCTCTCCTCTTCTCACTTATTCTCTCTTGCTCTATCTTTCAGTACTCCCTTCTTTCTCACTCCTACTCCCTCATCCCACTCTTTTTCTCTCACACTCTCTCCCTCGCTTGCTCCCTTCTCACTTTAATATTTCTCACAGCCTCCCTCTATCTCTCCATTTCATTCACTTTACCACTCATGCTCTCTCTCATATTCTCTATTATATCTCTCATTCTAGGTCTTTTGCTCTCTCTTCTCTCTCTCTCAGTATATCTTCTGTGAGTCTCACTTCTCTCTCTATTTTTGCTTTCCCTCTCTCCCTCCTGCTCACTCTTCTATCTCTATGCTTACTCCTTTTCTTGCTCCCTCTCACGCTCTGTTTCTTCTCACTTTGTTGTTTGTTTGCTCTCTTTTGCCCCCATTCCATCTCTCTCCTGCTCTATTTTTATCTCCCTCTCATCTCTCTTTACTCGCTCTTTCTCTCCCTCTACCTCTCTCTATCACTCTCATTGTCCCTCCCTCACACACTCTATCTCATTTGCTCTCACATCATGCTCTCTCCCCTCATATCTATCTTAGTATTTCTTATTTTCTCTCATTCTTGCCCTCTCTTTCTCGCTCCATGTTAACCCTCTCTCTCGCTCTGTCTTCTCTCATTCTCTTCTCTCTATTTCTCTCTCACTTTGTCTGCTCTCAATTTCTCTCTCACCTCCCTCATACTCTCTATTCAGTTTCACTCTCACCCTTACTCCCTCGTTTCTCTCTTTTTCGCTCCATGTTCACTCTCTGTCACTTACTCTCTCTTCTAATGCTCCCTCTCCTTTCTATCTTCCCTCAACTTTTTGTCCCTCTCTCCCCAACTCTCTTGCTTCCTTCCCTCCCTCTTGCTCTCTCCCACTCTCGCACACAATCTCACCATCTCTTTCTCTCACACTCTTCCAATTCATCCCCAAGCTCTTTTCCACACCTCTTCCTCTCTCCAACTCTCTATATCTTCCTTCACTCTCTATTCTCTCTCAATTCTCTTCCTCTCTCACACCCTTCATCCATCTCTTTCTTTCTCACTCTCTCCCTCTCTCTCTTTTCTTTATTTATGCTTTATCGCTTTTTCTTTCCCTATTGCTCTCTCTTTCTCACACACACTCTCTAGCTCTCTTTTATCACTCTCTTATCTCTTTACTCACTCTCTTCCTCCCTCCTCTCTCCCTCATTCTCTAATTCAGTCTCTCTCTCTCTCTCTCGTAATCTCTTTCTCTCTACCTTTCACTCACAATATTTTGCTCTATCTTCCCTGAGTCTCTCTTCTCTTTCTATTTTTGCTTTAAAATATCTCTCTCTATCCCTCTCACTCACTTTTCTACCTTCACTCCCTCTCTTGCTCTCTCTCTCTCTCTTATTTTCTATTTCATCACTCTTTGTTATTTGTTTGCTCTATTTTGCCACCACTCTGTCTCTCACTCTATTGCACTTTCTTCTATCTCACTCTCTTCTCTCTTTTTACTCTTTCTCTCGCTCTATCTCTCACTCTGTCTCTCACTCTCCTTCTGTCACATGCTCTCTCTCATTTGCTCTAACATCTTGCTCTATCCCCTCATATACATCTCATTAAGTTGAATGAAAATACCCTTAAAACGCATCACTTAATGCCCTTCAATCAATGACAAACATTTTCACAAAGAAACATATGGTATATAAGCTTTTCTGAAACTACCTAAAGAATATAAATCCTTTATATTCCAACATTCAGTAAACCACACAATCTAAAAGGCAAAGTGTAAAAAAAAAATGAATAGCCTACATTATTGCTATTCAAAAGTAAAAAAGAGAGCAAAGAACGGAACTAAAGAGATTGAGAGAGAGTAAAACAGAGAAGATATGAGGTTGAAAGAAC
Source organism: Papilionanthe hookeriana x Papilionanthe teres (assembly GCA_022702705.1). NCBI lineage: Eukaryota > Viridiplantae > Streptophyta > Magnoliopsida > Asparagales > Orchidaceae > Papilionanthe > Papilionanthe hookeriana x Papilionanthe teres. The sequence continues at coordinate 171,986,455 of CM040424.1, forward strand.
GGTAGGGAGAACTTCATGGAGAGCAAGAGGAATAAAGAGAAAGCTAGAAAAGAAGAGAGAGAGTGAGAAAGCATGGAAAAGAGAGAGACAAAAGTAGGTGAGGGGAGGAAAAGGTGTGGGAGAGGGAAAAAGAAAGAGAGGGAAGTTAAAATGCGATGGGATGGCAGAGAAGGAAAGTTGGGGGAGAAGGAGAGAGATTGAAATAGAGAGAGTGAGAGGGAGGGTAGCGAAGATAAAGAATGAGAGAGAAAAGATAAGAGAGAGAGAGAACGAGAGATAGGGAGAGAGAGAAAAAACAAAAAGTGAAATTGAGAGAAGATATAGCAAGAGAGAGAGAATTAGCGAGAGAAAAAAGAGAAAACGAGAGGGAGGGAGAGTGAGTGAATGAGTGAGTGCAAGAGGAGAGAGTGAGGACTAAGATAGGGAGAAAGAGAGGGAAGGAGGAATTGAAAGAGGGAGGGATTGTGGAGGAAAGGGAGATGACAGCAGTCGAGAGAGAACATATGAGAGAAAATAATAAATAATGAGATGGATATGATGGGCGAGAGCAAGATATGATAGCAATCAAGAGAGAACGTGTGAGGGAGAGAGAATCGAGAGAGAACATGTGAGGGAGAGAGAGTAAGAGAGAGAGTGAAAGATAGAGGGAGAGAAAGTGTGAGTACAGCGAGAAAATAGAGGGAGATAGAAGAAAGTGAAAGAGAGAGACATTGAGGGGCAAAAGAGAGGAAATAAACAACAAATAGAGATAAAATCTAGAGTGAGAATTAGGATTGAAGAGTGAACAGGAGGGAGAGAGGGTAAGGTAACAATAGGGAGAGAACAAAATATCAGAAAATATAGAGCAAAAGATAGTAAGTGAGATGTAAAGGGAGGAGAAATAGATGGAGATATGGTGAGAGGGGGAGATAGAAGAGTGAGCTACATAAGGGAGACCTAAAGAGAGCACGAATGAGTGATGTTCCCTCTCTCTCACTATTCTCTAGTTCTTGCCCTTTCTTTACCCCTCACTCACTTACTCTTACTCTCCCACAGACACTTTTCTTACCCTCTTCCTTTCACTCTCCCACACTTTCTCTTTCCTACTCTCTCCTTAGACCCTCTCACTTCCACCCATATTTCTTTTTCCTAACTACCTCCATCTCTCTCTCAATCTCTATTCCACCTCACTTTTTTCTCACATCCATCTCATTATTTATTATATTCTTTCACACATCTTTCCACCTGATCTCTCCCTCTTTCAATCCCTCTTCCCTCTCTTTCTCTTCTCTCTCCTCTTTCACTTCCTCTCCTTTCCTCTCATTATCTCTATCACTCTCTTATTCTGTCTCTCCTTCTCTCTCTTCTCACACTTTCACTTTTCTATATTTCTCTCTCTCTCTCTTTCTATCACTCTCTCTCTTATCCTTTCTCTCTCATTCCCTCTTTCTGCTACCCTCCCTCCCATTCTCTAGATCTCAATCTCTCTCCCTCTCTACCTCTCCACCCCTATCTCCTTCTCACCTTCTCACTCATTCTTTCTCTACCTCCCTATCTCAAACTTACACACATTATTTTGTGTTCTTTTCCTCTCTCGCTTCCTATAATTTCATCTCTTAAATATTTATTGCTTTCTATCTCTCTCACTTCCCTTGTCTCTTCAATCTCTCTTCTTCTTTCCCTCTATCTCTATCCCTTACTTTGGCCCTCTGTCTCTCTCTTTTTCACTATCTCCCTTTCTCACAATGTTTGTCACTTTCTTTATGTTTCTCTCTCTCGATCTCTTTTATCTCTTTTTTCTTACTCTTTATCTTCTTATATCGATTATTCAAACTCTTTCGCTTCCTCTCATTTTCTATCTTTTCTTCTCCCCCTTGTTTCTCGCTTTATCTCTCTCTCTCTCTCTCTTGCTTTATCCCACACCACCTCTCTCTCGCTCTCCCTCCCTTTTTTGCTCTCTTAATCCCTCTATCTCTCACACACTTCTTATCTCTCACTTTCTTGCTCCCTCTCTCCCTCGTTCACTCTCTCCTTATCACGCTTTCTCTTCCCTCACACTCTCTTCTTTATATTTTTCTATCACACTCATTCCATTTCTCGCTCCCACTTTCTTTCTCTTTAGTTTCACTCTCACTCTCACTCCTCTCTCTCTCTCTTTCTTGGTCTATGTTCACTTTTTGTCACTCACTCTCACTTATGTTCTTCTTTCCTGTCTCTCTCTCCACTCCCATTCTTTCTCTCCCTCTCTCCCCTGTCTCTTGCTTCCTTCCCTCCCTCCCTCCCTCTCTCTCTGACACTCTCTTTATCTCACTCAGACACACTATCTATGTCCTCTCTCACACTTCTAGTTCATTCCCCACTCTCACTCCCACATAATCTCATTTTCCCCCTCTCTCCCTTTCTTTGTGAAGAACTTCCCTCACTCTCTCTTCTCTTCCACTTTGTCTTCCTCTCTCATGCCCATGCATCAATCTCTCTCTCTCTCTCTCTCTATCTCTCTCTCTCTATCTCTCTTTTCACCCTGTCCCTCTCTCATCCTTTACTCTATTTATGCCTTATCACATTTTCTTTGTCTTATGCTCTCTCCCCCCCTCTTTCTCTCTCACACACTCTCTCATCATTTTTCTAACTCTTTCTCTCTGACAATCACTCAGTCTCTTCCTCTATCCCTCTCTCTATGTCTCTCACCCTTTATCTCTCTCTATGTCTCCCTCTCTCTCCACCTCTCACTCCCTATCTTTTTATCAATCTTCCCTGAGTCTCTCTTTTCTCTTTATTTTTATTTTACTCTCACAGCCTTCTTCCTCTCGCTCTTTCCTCAATCCCTATCAGTTCCTTCCTCCATATCTCTGTTTCTAGTTCACTCCTCTTGCTCTCACTCTCACTCTATATTTCATCTCTCCTTATCGTTTTCTTGCTCTCTCTTTCCCTCTCTCTTTCCTCTCTCTTGCTCGTTCTTCTATCACCCTCTCTTTATATTTATTCACTATTTCATCACCCTCTCTTCTCTATATTTACTCATTATTTCTTTTCCTCTATCCCTCACTCTCTCTCTTAGTCTCCCTCTCTCCCTCTCTCTCTCAATCACATGACATCTCACTCTTGCACCCCATCTCCATCTTATTATTTCTTAGGTTCTCCCACACATCTCTCTCTCCTCTTCTGTCTCTCCCTCTTTCACTCCATCCTTCCCTCTCTTTCTCCCTTTCTTCCTATCTCTCTCTTTTCTCTCTCTTCTTGCACTCACCCACTCAATCTGCCTCCCTCCCTCTCATTTTCTCCATTACACTCTCCCATTCCCTCTCTATTGATCTCACTTCTCTCACTTTCTCTTCTCTTTGTTTCTCTCTCATTCTCCCTCATCTTTTCTGACTCCCACTCTCCCTCCCACTTCTAGCTTTGCCACTCTCTTTATCTTAATATATATCTCTCTCTCCATCTCCCTCTCTCCATCTCTCTTTCTCGCTCATTCTCTTAATCTCGCCCCTATCTCCATCTTACTCCCTATATTTTTCCCTTTCGCTTCCTCTCTTTCCCTCTTAAATCTTTCATGCTCTCTCTCTCTCTCTCTCCCTCACACTCACTCAATCCCTCTATCTCCCTCGTCTCACTCTCTCCCTTACTGTTGCCCTCCATCTCTCTCTTTCTCACTCTCTCACTTTCTTACTGTGTCTCTTACACTCTATTTTGTTTTTCTCTCACTCTCTTGCATTGTCTTGCTATCTTTCCTCTCTTTTTTACTCTTTCTCTCTATCTCTTTCTTTCTATATATCTTCCTTTCTCACAGCCTGTCACTCCTTATTATGTTTCTCTCTCTCACTCTCTTGCTCACTCTTCCTCTCTTTTCTCACTCGTTATCTCCCTAAATCCATCACTAAATCTCCATCTACCTTCCTCTCATTCTCTATATCATTTCTTTATCACCCCACTTCTCTTTGTTTTTATTACTTCCCCTCCCTCCTTATTTCATTTTTGTTTCTCTTATTAGTCTCCTCTCTTACCCTCTCTTACCTCACTCTCTATTCTTTCTTTATTTCTCTCTCTTTTCGTCTCTCCCTCCCTTTCTGGCTCCCTCACTCTCTTTAATTTTACTCTCACTCCTACTCCCTCACTCTCTTCTCTCTCTTTCTCTCATGCTCACTTTTTTTCTCTCCCTCTCTCTCTCACACCCTCTCTCCCTAACTCTCTCTCTTACACCACTAACCATTCTCTCTTGCTCCCTTTCCCTTACTCTCTCTTGCCCCACTCTCTTTCTTCATCTTCACTCTCACCCTTACTCCCTCTCTTTATCTATTTCACAATCTCTATTCCCTTCCTCTTTCCTTCATTATATCTCTATCACTCTCTATTCTATCTCACCTTCTCTCTTACTCTTCTCACTCTTTATCTTCCTCTTCCCTCCACCTCTCTTTCACTTTTTCTCTCATTTCCCTCTCTTCCTCTCTCTCTCTCTCTCTTTCTCTCTCTCTCTCTCTTTCGCTCTCTTTAATTGCCCTCTTTGGCTCCTCTCTTGCTCATTTGAGTACATCCAACCCTCTCTCATTCTTTCTCTCTCCCTCTCTCCTTCTTGCTCCCTTTATCCCTCACCAACTCCCTCTCCCTCTGTTGCTCCCTCGCACACTTATGATTCTCCTGTTCTCCCTCTCCCATTCACGCATTCTCTTAATCTTCCTCCCTCTCTTCTTTCTCTCTCATTCTGCCTCTATCTCCCTCTATTAACCTCTCAGTCCATCTCCCTCTCCCTCCGTCCCTCATCTCTTTTTCTCTCCCACTATCTCCCTCTACTTTTAACCATTTCTCTCTCCACCTCTTATTCTCATGCTTTCCCTCACTCTGTCTACTTATAGAGGGGGAGAGAGAATAACATAGTGAGAAAGAAATGGAGAGTGAGGAAAAAGATAGCAAGAGAGATCGAGAGAGAAAGCTAAGAAAAAGAGATTGAGATAAAGGAAGTTTGAGAATGTATGTGTTTGAGTGAAAGGGAGAAAGGGGGAAGGAGGAAGAGTGATAGTGAAATTGAAGAGAGAAACAGAGATAGGGAGAAAGGGGGAGGGAGGAAGAGTGATAGTGAAATTGAAGAGAGAGCAGAGATAGGGAAAGAGAGAGAGAGGGATAATGTAAGAGTGAGAAAGGAAGGTAAGGAAAGGGAGAGAGAGTGTGTGTGTGAGAGAAATTGAGTGAAGAGAGAGAGGAAAAAGGGAGCAAAAGAAAGTGAGAGAGAGTGAGACTGATAGAGAGAGATAGATAAGAGAGAAAGGGAGGGAGGTGGGAGGAAGTGAAATAAGGAGAAAGAGAGGCATGGAAGTGGACCCTACAAAAATTCAAGTTATAGCTAAATTACCACCTCCAACTACGGTAAAAGGGGTAAGAAGTTTTCTTGGACATGCTGGATTCTACAGACGCTATATAAAAGATTTTTCAAAAATTACTAAACCTCTATGCCAACTTCTCGAAAAGGACAAGAAATTTGAATTTACAATCGAATGCCTAAATGCTTTTGAACTCTTAAAAAAAAATTAATTACAACACCTATAATAAGTTTCACCTAACCGGAGAAACCATTCGAGCTTATGTGTGATGCTAGTGATTATGCTCTGTAGGAGCGATTCTTGGCAAAGATATGAAAAGATTTTTAAAGTTATATACTTATGCTAAGAAACTCTTAATGATCGTCGAAATAAATTATACAATTACTAGAAGAGAATTATTAGCGGTAGTATATGGTTTTAATAAATTTAGACCTTATCTGATTGGAACAAAATGTATCGTGCATACTGATCATTCTGCTATCAAATATTTAATGCAAAAGAAAGATTCCAAACCAAGATTAATTAGATGGATGCTATTGTTGACCTCATTTTTGATGAGGTCTTCTCTCTCTTTAGATCTTGGGATCTGAATTTCAGGCTTTCCTTCGACTATCTTAGCAGGACTAGAGATGGAACCTACCCCTTTAGAAACTCAACCACTTCTTAACTCCCCGCAAACTCCACATACTTAATTGTAGGCCCCTAATCACCTGAGGGTCGAAATCAAATGCGGAAGTTTAAAGGATGAGTTCCTATGGTGACTCTTTGGCCTAGGACTACCCCAGGTGGCCCAGTCTCGGTGAGTGGCTGACTTACACACACACTACACTTATACACTACACTTTCACACATCTCCTAAAACCACACCCATACCCAACTCGACCTCCCGACTCATGAAGGCGATTCACATGGATGGTCCTTAACCCCTAAGCCCTCGCTAAGAGGTTAGGAACAACATAAGTGAATACACAAAATGAGTCCTCTCATGGCTCATATGGGATTAATATGGCTTCATTAGCTCAACCTAAACGATTCCATGTCACTTAAATTTGATTAATCTTCATTTTTCAAAATTTCGACTTGCCTCGGACCCGAACCTCCTAACCTACCAAAAGTTCTCGAATACTCAAAATCTCCAAAATTCCTAAATCACTCAAAATTCCTCAAAATTGATCTTAAACATTTCCATACCACTCAAATTGATCATTTACAGCAAAAAATACAAAAAATTCCAAAAATACCCCCAATACCCTCCAAATTACCAAAATGCCCCTCTTGACCCAAAAATTCAAAAAAAATTCCAAAAATTTCCGGAAAATTTCGTAAAATCTCAAATATTCCCAATTTCATTTTGTTCAACTACACCATGCGTCGATTTTGTCAATTTACCCCACTTTTACCAAAACCCCCAATTTAACCCATTTTAAACCCAAGCGAACCCAATGTCAAACCAAACCTACCCAATCGACCCCAATTTTGGTCCAATTCAATTCTAAACTTCAATTCAACATCCCAAATGTCAATCTCGACCAAATTCAAGCCCAATTTTATCGACATTTGAATCCAATTTCACTTTTCGACCTTAAAGACCAATTTTGACCCATGACCCAAACCTAACCCAAACTCACCCAATTCAACTCCAATTAACCCCAAATCTTTTCTAAATCCTCCTTAAGCATCCCCACAAGCAAAACACTAACATGATTTGCCCATAAATTTGGACCCAAATCCCACTCAAATTCAACCCAAAGCTAAAAGGCCCAATTTCGACCTAAACCCAAACCTAACCCAAATGAGCCCAAACCCCAAAATCAAAGCCCAACCAAAGTCAAAACCTCTTTCGAAACACTCCCATAAACATTTCTCAACATTGATTTTACATCAATTTCAACCCTAGCCCAACATCGGCCCAACTTGGCCCACTTGGACCTATATTGGCCCATTCACCAAAAGAGCCCAAATTCAACCCAATTCAAACCCAAATCACCCCCAATTTGCTTCAAGTCACTCATGACACATCCATGAGCTAAACCCAACAATTATTTAGTCCAAGCCTTTACCAAAATTTCATCCCAAAATCCATTTTAAAATTCAAAAGCCCATTCCCTTAAACCATTTTAAAAGCCCACATTTACCAAATTTTAAAAGCCCAAAGTCCATTACCAAGCCCACATGAAACCTTTTCTTCATCATTCCTTTGATAATCCTATTCGACCAAAGTCTTAAACCATCATGAAATCAACCCATTTGTAGCATCATGACAAATCCCATCAATGGAATCCAAAGTTTTCAAAATTCCAAATAACCCTTTTCCATGCAAGTGAGCCAACCTTTTCCCAAGCCACGAGCAAGCCAAATGAAGTCATGGAGCCATGAATAAGCCATATGCAAGCTATGGGAGCCCTTTCCACCTCACCATGCCACTTATGGCAAGAAGAGGGGAGCCTTTCCTAAGCCTTCACTAAACCTTTTTAACCCCATTCATGATACACTTTAACCAAAATCGGCCACCTCACCTTGGATGGGGACTTCACCACACATATGAGGCCGACCCAAATGATCTCACATCGCCCAAATCAAGCCTCGGTGAGTGAACCAAGCCAAAACCATGAATCGACCCAAATCGGACCAAAAATGCTCCTTACACCCATGCCATTTAAATCCTCGACTTTACACATGGCATAACCCAATCGATCGCACCAAGATCAAGCTCAATCATGTGAGTTTTTCTCGAAAAAAACCTCGTGAATGAACCAAGCCAACCCTCACGGCCACCCAAGCTCCACCATAACCTTCCTTATTTAAACCCCACCTCCATGACCAAGGAGAGGAGATGCAAGATTTACCTTGGGGAGACTATGCCAAATTGTTCCCAAAGCTTCTCCAAGCATTTCTAAGTTCAATCAAATCATTTCCAATCGAGGCCTCACCTCTCGACAAAGGTATCAATTTTTTTCTCCTCCAACCGAGCATGTTTTAATTTTTCGTACTTATTCACATGTTTTAAGTATATCATCACCATATAGATGTGTGCTACTCAATTAGACAATCATTTTAAAAAAAATTCATTAAATTTCGTTGAGAATCGAGGAGATATCAATGTTCGAAGTCGGACTGGCTTTGAGTGAATAACAAAGAAAGAGGAGCGAGCAGCTGTCCGATCAGGCATGTATCCCACTGACGACGCCGATGGAGTCGGACGACGACTTTATCCGCGAACGAGCAACCACGCCAGCACGATAGCTAGCGCGACACGTGTCATTTCGAGCGGGAAATGCATTTTTTTTTATTTATTTTTGAACCTAAACTTCAAAAACTCATAACTTTTCATAGAAAACTCAAAAAATAAAATAAAAATACCCTCTCGTCACTTAAACGAGGAGAATAATGTGGAAGTGATTTTATATTTATTTGATGCATATTTTATTTTTAATTAATTAAATAGTGTTTTCAATCATTCAATTCTCCATGCATGTATACAACTCATCATAAGCATGAGACCATAGTGCTTTTAGCCTTCGATCTCGGAACATTCCCCGAATTTTTCAAGATCATAGTGCCATCTCTATAAAGAGTTATGTATTTTCCAAGTTTATGTCACTCGTTTGTGGTATTTTAATTCCAATAATTATCATGTTGTGAAATAAATTCTAAGAAAATTTGGTAATGTTCCTGTGACCAGTAAGACCCTATGAAAAATATATTTCGAGTTAACTCACTTGGAACGACCCTAATCGCTTAAACACCCAAAATAGCATCCCTAATTAATTAGAGCTAACCATACATCAAATCGACTTGAAATCAATTCTCTATCGACCTTCAGGATCGCAGGAACCCACCATAAAAATTCGAGGTCAATTGACTTAGCTAACTCTACTAAATGGGTTGATAAGCCCATTTAATCAATTTAAACTTTAAAAATTCATAACTTTCAAAATACTTTTTAAAATTTCACCAAATCGGTTTTGGAGCCTCTCTCGATATTAAGGGAATTTAAGAAAATTAAAATTTCAATTTTCTAAAAAAGTTCGATTTTTTTAAAATTATTTTAATATTTTAATGATTAAAAAATAATAAAAATCACAAAAATAATAAAATTCACCAAAATGTCACATTTTGAATTTTAATCACTTAAGAACAAACCCCATATTTTTCTTAGGTCTATTTAGTGAGATATTAAATTTTAAAGCTTCTAGGGTAATTTTAAAATTAAAAAAAATGTATTTTCTAGCATTTTCACTAAAATAATTATAATAAATCATAGAAAAATCAGAAAATTGTAAAATTTGATTATCTCGATTTCCTGATATCGAGAGATTTTTGAAAAATATAAAATTCATTTTTCAACATTTATTTTATTTTTAAATTAATTAACACTCCAAAACTTAAAATAATTATAATAAAAATAATATAATTCAAAAAATCACCAAAATTGGTCCAAGTGGTCCTCTCAGTCATTAGTGAATGTCCCCTAATTTTCTTAAGGATAGAAACTTTCCCTTGGCACATGTTATTAAATTTTCTCGAAATCTCTATTTTCTACCAAAAATAATTATATAAATAAATTAAATACATAAAAATCACATTTTCTCCTCTCATGTCTTTATCGACATATGAGTGAAGTCACATAAAAATTTCAAGTTCATTTGAGTTCAATTTAATGAAGTTATGAAATTATTAAGCTTAAAGGGTAAAGTGGTAATTAAAATTTTAATCCTTAATTAAAACTTTAGGTTTAAAAAAAATTAATAAGTAAAATATTTAATCCTAATCTGATTTGGATGATTGAAATTTAAATAATTAAAGGGTAGAAACCCATTAAATAATTTAAAATGATTAAATCTTAATTAAATAATTGATTAAATTTGGAAGAATAATAAAATTGGAATTATTAAAATAGGTATATTATTAGTAAGAGATTTATTCTTTAATTTAAAAATCCCTAAATTAATTATCTCATTAATATTCAATTCTTAATTAAAATGATAACTCAAATTCAAAACATTAAAAGACTTAATCATTAAACTAAAATTAAATTATTAAACTCTTTTAAAAATTGCAATTAAAATTAAAAAATAAAATTAAATTAAAAATTAAATTAAATTAAGTAAATTAAATTGGATTAAATTAAATTAAATTAAAATTAAAAGTTGAATTAAATTAAATTAAATTAAATTAAATTAAATAAACAAATTAAATTAAATTAAATGAATTAAATTAAATTAAATTAAATTAATAAAACCAAATTAAATTAAGTTAAACCAAATTAAAAATTAAATTAAATGAATTAAAATTAAATTAAATTAAATTAAATTAAATTAAATCAAATTAAATTAAAATTAAATCAAATCAAATTAATTTAATGTAACATCAAATCAAATTAAATTGAATTAAATTGAATTAAATTAAATTAAAACTCAATTAAATTAAGTTGAATTAAATATAACATCACCAAAGACATAAAGAATTCAAAATAAATCTAAAATAAATCGAACACTAATCCAAATTTAAAACCATTAATGGAAATTAAACTAAATCACAAACCATTCAACACCAATTTACCCTCAAAAGCTTTAGTTATCATAACTCCTAAACGTAATATTAAATGAAATGTTACTTCACCTATGTGATATTCAAATGTCCTAGTTCATCGAGCAAGATAACAAAACTCGAGATTCTTGACGATTAATTCATTTGTGTAATTGAATCCATTCGACTTAAAACAATTCTAGCAATATCGAAAAGATGTTTAAGATTCTTCTCAAACACTTTCTCAATATGATAGGATGTTTATAAGAACAATCGAATTTAATTGTTCTTCGATGAAGAAAATTGTTTTCAAACCAAAACACAAGCGAACTCTAGACGTCATAAGAAATGACTCAACTATGTGATTAGAATTCTGGTAAAACCATAACCCTTCCCTTACCTTTACCTGAGAACTCGCTTAAATATTCTAATCGTGTTTTAAGTGCAATTGGGATGACTGGAAGACCCTCCAGTGCACGCTTTTATTTTATCGCAATTTACTTTCGCAATTTACATTATTACAATTTCATTAATCGCATCGCACTTACTTTCTCGCATGATAAACAAACGTTGCATGAAAACCCACACCTTTAGGATAGTCCCTAAAACCGAAATCAAAACTAAGTTAAAAGTCATTGCAAGATAAAATTCACCGCCACAACATTTCAAAATATAAAACAACTCAAAATTTAATCGCAAACGAACACAAAACTACAATTACAATTAAATTAAAACGTCCCGTTGGATGATCGGGAATACCTCGATGATGTAACCTACGTGTTACTGAACCGGATTTCCCACGGTCTAAATGAAAGTGTGGAACTCATTCAACTGAGTTTAAGAAATTCATTCTGGACTAAGTGAATCCGATAAAAATAATGATGCCGAAGGATGGAGCCAGTGGATCTTAACCGGTGTCGTTATAATCAACTTTAAGATTTGTTTTAATTAAAGTATTGAAAACACTTGAAATTAAGATTTTCTAAACCAAAACACTTTTCTCTTCCCCGATTTATGACTTCTAAAATTGAACCTCTCGCAACAACAAGGAGCTCGGAGCATGTAGGCAAAGACGTGCCATCGTCATCCGTAAAACCCGAGTCTACTTCAAGAAAACTTTCCTAGAATTAAATAACAAAGCCATGGACTTCGAGGTAGTTCGCCTAGTGCAACATAAATCCTCAACTCTTCGTTAGGCACTCGCATTGCAAATTAAGCCCTAACCTGGTCTTAGGATTCCGAGGTAGTCGTCCGGTACGACAATAAACCCTCACATCTTCGAGGCTATTTGTTTGATTTTATCATACAAATATAAGCCCTAATTAATTAAAATCGGCAAGATCAAAACATTTAAATAAATATTAGGACTTTCCTAAACTCAAGCCAAACAATAGGATAGTCGGAAATTACCGAAGTTCTCTTCGAATCCGTGATTTCTCCTACTTTTCCTCCTTTCGGATTCCCAAAACAAAATGTTCCAAATTCGATCCATTCCCTATCAAATTCCAAAATTCAATCCTCGAAAACTTAAACTTTCAAATCCTCGAGAGCTGAATTATTGATTATTATCGAGAGTTTTCTTAGTGTGATTCCCGTCACTTAAGATGTAATTAACTATAGGGCTCGCCTTATAAGGAACTTTAAGAACCCAGTGTAATATAAACCTCGCTTAATTCATTTATATTAAGTAGGGGAACTTATCGGCTTATAAAATTGGTTCGCGGACCAAACGGATGTCACAAATCTCCTAGTTTATTTAATCGAGCCCCATCATCGAAGTAGTGTGTCTATTCTTCGGGATAGATACACGGCTTGTGGTACGGTGCTCGTTTGTATAAACTATTTGGGATGTGAGATCGGCTTGATTTCATATCTTAAAATGTTCAAATTTAAAAATTATTTTTAAAATCAAATACTACCTTTTCAAATTATTTATTAAATTAAAAATTCACCGACAATTTCTGTAGGCGACCCCTTTTCAAAACACACAACCTAAAAAATATGCCGACAGCTATTAATGCAAGAATTTGATTTTGAGATCGTTAATAAGAAAGGAACTGATAATCAAATTGTGGATCATTTATCAAGATTAGAAAATCATGAATTATCCGATATCGAAAATGAAATTATAGACAGCTTTCCCGATGAACAACTATATAATATCAATGAGTGGAAAATACCATAAGTATGCTGATATAAGTAAACTATATAGTTAGTAATATTTTACCACCTATGCTAACTTTGCAAAAACGAAAAAATTCATCCATGATACGAAAACCTATTTTTGGGATGAACCATATTTATATAAAGCAATGTAAGGATTTAATTATTAAGATGTGTACCTTATGAAGAAACTCGAACCAATTATTCAAAAATGTCATGATTCGATTTTGGATGGACATTTTGGATCGATAAAACCGCTTATAAGATTCTACAATCTGGATTTTACCGGCCTACTCTATTTAGAGATGTATACGCATATATTAAAACTTGCTATAAATGTCAAAGAGTAGGAAATATATCTAGAAAAGATGAAATGCCTTCGAATTTTATATTAGAAGTTGAAATTTTTGATGTTTGGGGATTAGATTTTATGGACCTTTTATTCCTTCATTCGAAACTCATATATATTAGTAGTTGTTGATTATGTTTCCAAATGGATTGAGGCACAAGCTTTACCTAGTGTGTGATGCTAAGAGTGTTTCAAAATTTCGATGAAAAATATTTTTACTAGATTTGGAATGCCGAGAGTGATTATCACCGACGGAGGAACTCATTTTCGAAATAAATACATTCACAAACTAGTAGAAAAATACAATATTACTCATAAGATATCCACTCGCTTATCATCCACGTACTACTGGATTAGTCGAAGTATCTAATCGTGAGATTCAACGTATTTTAGAAAAATCAGTAAACCCAACAAAGTTAGATTGGTCTATTAGATTGGATAATCGCATTATGCAGCTTATAGGATCGCTTATAAAACTCCGATCGGAATGACTCCTTACGAGCTTATATATGGAAAAACATGACACTTACCAAATTGAATTGGAACATAAAGATATCGGGCGATTAAAGAATTTAATTATAATATGAAGGAAGTCTGTGAGAAAAGATTGCCGCAATTAAATGAATTGGAAGAATTAAGAAATGAATCATATGATAATGATCGGATTTATAAAGAAAAGATGAAATTATGGCATGATCGAAGATTAATCGAGAAATTTTGAACCGTGATCAGAAGTTTTGCTATATAATACTAGATTGAAATTATTTCCCGGAAAATCAAGTCTCGATGGTTAGGACCTTTCACCATAACTCAAATATTTTCATACGGAACTATAGTAAATCGAAGATTCAAAAACCGGACATAAATTTAAAGTTAATTGACATAGATTAAAACCATATTTCGAAGGTATAAGACCTAACTAAAGAGGTTTTAATGCTTAGTCGACTCGATTAATAATTGAAATTAGGTCGGCCGACGACGTTAAACCAAGCGCTTTATGGGAGGCAACCCATATTAGTTATCTATTTTTATTGTATCTTAATAGTTGGTATATATTATCGAAACTTTACTACTCAATTATTATTAAGAATCATCACATATTCGAACCATTATGATGAGAAAAGAAATTATTCGATTTAGAGCGAAATTGGACATTATTTTGGAATCTCGCCGACGGCGAGGTCGATACTCGCCGACAACGAGGTTCGCGCCTAAATTAAATTCGGCTTATTTATCGAGCTCGCCGACAACGAGAAACGTCCCGCCGACAGCCGAGAACATGGGAGTGCGCTTTATAACCGAGTCGCCAACGGCGAGAAACTCTCGCCGACAGCCGAGGAAGTTATAAAGATGAGTTATTTATAATTTGAATGCCGATTTGGACGGTTTCAACACCAATTCCTTCGTGAAAACCCATTCTTAAATCATTCTAGATCCGCTTCTTCACTGGAATTCATTCCATTCACCATAATGGCCTCCAAATTCTTAGATTCCTCTAATTCCGAGTGTTTAACCTGGAGGAAATTTGTGAGTGCGGAAGCGCAATGGATCTTCAACAAGGTTTTGGTAAAGAAAAGAGTTATCAAGGAACGGGGATTTGTCAATCGAGGATTAGAGAATTCCACTACGAAGATAGAAGAAACGATCACGCAATGGCACTGTGGAGGTATTTTGTTACACTACGTCTCATCGTTGTTATTCCAATTAGTGAAAGAGTTCTACTCTAACTTAAATGTGATCAACAATGGGAATGTCTACGTCCGAGGAAGATGGGTGACGTTTACTCCATCAAGAGTAAATGAATTATTCTCTATAGAAAACACCCTCGTATGTCACTATTCAAATTTTGTGCCTTCTCGATATAACATGAATGAGATATTTCGATATCCGACCGATGAACCGAAGATCGGGAAATGCGTGAAGACGGGTATGTTAGTTTCTCTGCATCACTTTTGAATCCTGCCTCAAAGCACTGACACTTTTTCATCTCATCTAAATTGTTACCTACTATGAGGGTAAACAATGTTTAGAAGGAATGCGCTATATTGAATTATTGTATTCAAAATGGATTGTCTATTGATGTTGGATCAATAATTGTTAAGTTCTGCATTGGGTTTAATTATGCATGGGTCGCCTTACTGACTAGGACACCCATCTACTATTTTTGCATTATACAATCGATACTGTGTTTCTTATGAAGCTTCGGGAAAAGGTTCTCGTTACCTTCGAAGCAACTTCGATCCTACGTATATGTTCCCTACTTTGGACAATAATGATGAAATTACATTTATCTCTCGATAGAGCTTCACGAATAATCCTATAGCAAGACCTATTTTAGATAAAACGGAGTTACTTATGAAGAAAATTAAAGGAATGGAGAAAGAACCGGCAGAAGTGAGAGATTCAATCGACAATATATCCGATTTATTTCGATCACATCGATCGGAGGATGAAGGAACACTTTGATCATTCTAGACACCTGAAGCTAGCTTTCTTCATTTACCGAGATGTAAGGGTTGGATCACCGAAGAATCCGTCGAGTTTCCCTTCAGTGCCTTTCTATAACTTATTTGTGCATCATCGTCATATCGGAAATATCGTAGAAGATGAAGATTCCGATATCAAGAGTAGTAGTAAAGATTTCTATAAGTATGTTTGTATTTATGTTATTTGATTTGATTTAGATTTTATTATGTGTGGAGTGATGATTTCGAATATCTCAAACTTAATCGAGATATGCGTCATAGTTTTGTATCATCATTTAGTGTGTCGTGGATTGGTTTGCGATGCGTCGATTAGTAGTAAGGATTGGAGAATCGAAGTTTGGTTATAGAGTTTAAAATTATGTTAGTTTGTACATCTCATGGATTTCAATATTAAAGTTAATTTGTTGTGTTGTGTGAATTTGTTTGTGTATAAGTAGCTAATCTTCATATTAAATTAATAAATGATGTGATCGGAAATATAATATAAGGCAAATCAAGGACAAAAATGAGTGATGAATTTCAGAAATTTAAATTTTTTGGAATCTCGCCGACGGCGAGAAAATCCCGCCGACAAGCCGAGATCGATCTCGCCGACAGCCGAAGGTTAGAGCAAAAATTTCTAACCGACAATGGATTTTTCCCGAGAGTTTTTGGTTCCGAAAATATTAGCTCGCCGACGGCGAGAAAAATCTCGCCGACAGCCGAGGTCGCGAAAAACACTTTAATCGACCGGTCAAAAACACTATTCATCATCCCCAATCTCTCATTTTCGCAAAAACTACCCTAGTGGCTCACGAAATTTCGGATTTAGAGGCGATTTCATCACTCAAAAACACCGGATTTCATCTTCTCTTGGTAAGTGCTTCACTCCTATGCAAAAATTTTTGATTTTCACCATGTATTTTCTCCACATTGAAAAATTTTGAAAAATCCTAAATGTGGAAGAATTTCTCGGTAGAAATCCATAAAATTTGTTTTAATTCGATCTTAGATGTTGTAGGAAGCCTCCTTAGTAATATTAGGAAGTTTAGTGACGATTTTTGTGAATTTCATAGATCGATCGAAAAATGGCTCCGCGACAGAAAAGACGAGTAGATTACGATACTAACCGATTTGTCAATGCACGAGCACAAAATCGGTATTTTCAAAACATTCAAGCAAGAAAGTGCTTTGCGAATCGAGTTTCTAAGAATTCGGGAGGCGAAGTTAAGCGGATCATTAAAGAACGAGGTTGGGAGAATCTCTGCTACATCACCAATAGAGTCATTGTGGAAGTAGTAAAGGAATTTTATTCTAACTCGATCGTCGTAGAGGACGCACCCGCAAAGGTACGCGGATTTATGGTCGACTTCGCCGTCGTTGAATTAACGCCTCTATGAAGTTCGGGACGGTCCAAATGAGTACGAAACATTTGGAACTATACCGTAACCTCTGAAGATGTGATAAATTTTCTTACCGACGGACCGGAGTTTGGAAGATAAAGCGACGGAAAGAGTGAATTTTCCTCTTTCTAAGTTAAATGCAAATTCTAAAGCATGGCACTATTTTATTTGTTTTACTTTGTTACCTACATATCACCACAAATGAGGTAACAAGGATGTAGCAGCTTCGAATTTCGTATTCGTAACAATGAAGTATAAACATCGGAAGTGTCATCTATGAAATATCTTACCACTACCGGAAATGAAGGTGGAGGGGATTGGGACATCCCGGCCGATTTATGTAATCCGCCAACTCTCCTGAGTTGAGGCAAGCAGATGACGAGGAGTGGATAACCCATGAACCCACTCACAACGGCCAATATTAAGAAATATGAGTCTCATGAAGGGTGGAGATCGGGAGTGAGAAGTTATTTCACTCGACCAAGTAGAGATATACCCTCTACTAGCTATGAACCTCCCGAGCCTACCTCCCCTACCCTACAAGATCCGATGAATGAGCCGACACCGCATAGAGGAGTTTTCGAGCGCTTGGAGAGACAATGGGGAGAAGATTTGATCATTTTGATCAAAGGATCGATAATCCGGAGAGGAGACATGATTATGATAGTGAGTACTCGCAGAGACATTCGCAGTACGAGATAGCATATCATGAAGCCGAACGTCGCTACAGGAGTGGAGATTTAGATGTCATCTTTCCAGAATGCCCTAGGTATACTCAGTATCATCCTGCTCAGTCTTCTCAGCTTGCAGATCAAGGAGGGGATGACAATATAGTTTGAGACTTCAATATAGAGGATTAGGACTTTATTTGTTTTGTTTGTTTGATGTTAAGTTATTTTGGAAACTTTTATACGTTTGTAATATTCAGTACTTTATGTTGTGAGACATTGGATGTTTGTTAGATTATTTGCTTGAATTGTTATAGTAGTTTAGTTTTTGTTTTTTTGTTAGTTAATTGCATTTGTTTTTATGTTAAATAGGATGTTAGTTTTCTTTAGAATGTTTTTATTTTATTCTGTATTGAAAGTTGTAAAATTGTTAATGTGTTAGTTAAATTGTTTTAATATGTTAGTAATTCATATGTGTAGTGTAGAGTTAATTTTAATTTTTGTATTTAATACTTATCTCAGATTTTATCCCTGCATTTTCTTTAAATTGTTATATATATATGGAGAATACTAATAAGATACAGTTCAATGAAAAATGAAAAAGCTCGCAAAAATTTCAAAGAAAAGAAATACCTAAACTTCATAGGTATGATTTATTTACTTTCTTTTTTTCATTATTTAGAGTAGATATAAAAATTTAAGTTGTGGGGAGTAAAATACAAATTTAGTTATTAACTCGTTCTCAATTTCTATTTTCAAATTATTATAAATTGATTTTTATAGCAAATTTTTCAATTTAATTAATATGAATTATTTTATTTAATTATTATAAAAGGTTAAATGAAATATTTCTAGTGCTTTAATTAATTAAATAGAATAAAATATTTGATTAAAGGGAATAAAAATATAGTAAACTATTTTTAGTAAGGAAAACTATATTCTAAAATTAAAATTCTTAAGTATTCAAGTGAAAAAGAAAAGATTGAAAATCAATGAAGTAAAAACTATGAAGTATATATAGCTAAGAAATATTCCTAAGTTTCAAATTTAGGAAGATGAAAATGAAGTTCAAAATTATTAACGAGCTCTCCGGATACAAGTAATCCTCATTAGTTAAAAAAAAGAAAAGAAAAAATAATGAGTAAGTTTAAGGAGATGCCTTATCAAAATCGGCTTCATTTGAATTAACCTAAAAAGAAAAAACTTAGACATTTCCAAACTTATGTTTATGGATCATAATTTTACCTAATAAGTGTTTTCTTGAATTTCTTATCATATGAATATCTTAAGTAATTATTCTTTTAAATATAGCTATTCCCGAAATGAATAAGTAGCTTGAAATCTTAGACTCGAATAACTAAATAATTTATTTCTATAAGATTAATTAAATTACATGAATTATTTTTATTTAATTTTATTATGATATTAATTAATCTAATTCATAGTTTGTTTGAATCGAAAAATCTTACTATAGTAAATCATTATTTTTATGTAGTACTAAAAATTACTTCGAGGACAAGTAATAAGTAAGTTTGTGATTTTGATCACCGAAAATTTTATTAAGAAATTCATACCTATTTTTGATGAAATCGCACTTTAAAGAAAGGTATTTTCTTTATTTTGTTGCATGAATGTAGAATTTAGGTGATAAAAGCAAAAATCATAAAAAGGAGCGGATTTGGAGCAAAAAGGAAGAAAATAATGCAATTTGTAGCCGAGTCGCCGACGGCGAGATCGAGCTCGCCGACGGCGACATCGAGCCCGCCGACGGCGACATCGAGCTCGCCGACGGCGAGGGTACGAGGAAGAAATTCTCGAAGGATTTATAACCTGTCTCGCCGACAATGAAGACCGAGCCCGCCGACAGCCGAGATAGCGCGGTTCGAAGACCTTCTAGAAGCCTCGCCGACAGCCGAGGTAGTTCGTCGCCGACGGCGAGGTAGTTCAAATGGCGCGTATACATCGAACCCTGACACTTTTTGAAGGATGCTTACACACCTCTTGGTCCTTTGCTCACCTCTATATATAGAGGCCGAAATTCAGCTTCTAAGTGTGTGTCATTTGTGTGTATCTCCGGAGTCTTAAGCGAGTTTATTTAGTAGAGTCTTAGTGAATCTTTAGTGAGTTAGCAGTGTCTCGTACTGTGAAGGAAAAGTCAAAGGAACTTCAAAGAGTCTACTTGGAGAGAAATTAAGATAAGTATCTTTGTTTATTGTTTTTAACTTTAAATGAAATCCATGCTTAGTTTAGTTCCTATGCATTATGAGTAGTTAATTTGACTTTTCTCCCGTTTACGAAATTGAGTGACTAGATGAACTAAAAATAAGTACTTTTAAATATTAATAAATTGTGATAATTTTTACTTAAAACTTAATTTACTTTCAAACCGGCCATTTGATTTGTTAAAATGTGTTGATTATCAACTATAGTAAAAATTACATCCGATATTCCTGAATTCAAAAGCCTTGAAAGAGGGTGCAAATAAATAGGAAAATAATATCACCGGCGTAGAATAGAGCATTTTAGTGCGATGACATTAAAATATTCGAGAGTCGAAGTGTAGATGTTAGCATCTCGAGCAAGAGGAACGTGGAGCTTCGAAGTGGCAGCCGGTATCCTCCCAAACTTAGCCGCAGATTCGCAATCAAACATAGGATTAGTCAATATTCTTTACACCTGACCAAAGGGTAAAGAATAGTGAATGCTCCTATTTGTCACAATACCTTAAAATTATCTATTTAAATTCATGAATCACTTAAATTTCTAAACAAGGGAAATATACTTTTTCCGAATAAGCTAAGACTTATTTAACAATTAGTTTAATTTCCCGCACTTTCAATACGTATTAATTTTCTACTTAGTTAAGTTACCTAACTAAAATACTTAGTTTACTTTATCTGCGCTTAAATTTAGAATTCCAAATTTTCGTATACTATTTTAAAATTATTATTATTATTATTTTAAAATTAGTTGTTATTTAATTTTTTATTTCCCCGTGGGATCGATAACGATGACTCCACTAGTAGCCTCAGTATTACTTCGATACGATACGTATACTTGCGTAGCATCCACAACATAAACAATTACAATTCTATACATATAATATAGCGGGGTTAAGTTTTTGGTATCGTTGCAATTAAATTAAAAATATCATAATATAAAATTGTGGGTCAGAACATAAGTGAGAGTGACAAAGAGTGAACATAGACTGAGAAAGAGAGAGAAAGAGTGAGAGTGAAATTCATGAGAGAGAAAGAGAGATCAAGAAAGGGAGAGAGTGTGAGAGACAAAAAAATGAAGAGATTGTTTGGGAAGAGAGAGCGTGAGAGAGCAAGCTAGGAAAAGAGGGTGCAAGAAAGTGAGAGATAAGTAGTGTGTGAGAGATAGAGGGATTAAGGCAGTGAAAAAGGGAGGGAGAGCAAGGGAGAGGTGGTGAAGGATAAAGCAAGAGTGAGAGATAAAGTGAGGTGGAAGAGAGAGAGGGGGAGAGAGAGAAAATAGAGAATGAGAGGAAGTGAGAGAGGTTAGAGTGATGGATATAAGAAGATAAAGAGTGAGTAAAGAGAGATAATTGAAAGAAAGAGAAACATAATAAAAAGTGAAACAGAGTGGGAAAGGGAGAGTGAGAAAGAGAGAGACAGAGGGTAAGAGTAATGGAGAGAGTAAGAAATGGGGAGATAGAGGGAGAGGAGAGAGATTGAAGAGACAGAGGGAGTGAGAGAGAGATAAAGCAAGAAAGATTTAAGAGAGGAGAGATAGGAAGCGAGAGAGGAAGGAGTGTAAAATAATGTGTTCAAGTTTGAGATAGGGAAGTAGTGTAAGAATGAGGGAGAAGGTGATAAGGAGATAGTGGGCAGAGAGGGAGAGCTATGGAGATATATAGAGTAGGAGGGAGGGTAGTAGAGGGAGAGAATAAGAGAGAAAGAATGAGAGAGAGAGAGAGAAAGGGAGATAGAACAATAGAGAAAAGAGATAGTGAGAGAAGAGAGGGCAAGAGAGAGGGAATGAGAGAGCGATAGAGAAAATAAGAGGAAAGTAGAGGAAGTGAATGAAGAGAGAGGAGCGAGATAGGGAGAGGGAGAAAGAGAAGAAAGAGAGATAGAATAAGGTAGAGATCAAGGTGGAAAGAGAGATGTTAGAGAAAGCTTGAGTGGTAAAGAGAAATAAATAGAGAGATGGAGATCGTAAGAACGATTGAAGCGGGAAAGGGAGCAAGAGAGGGAGAAATAGCGTGAGAGAGAAATACAGAGTGTTGGAAGAGAGTAAAAAAGAGTGATTAAGAAGGGGGGAGTGGGACAGCAAAAGAATAGATGATAAAGAGAGGGATAGTGAACATGGAGCAAGAAAGAGTGGGAGGAGGGAGTAAGAATAACAGTAAAATGTAAGAGAGGGAAGGAAGAAGCAAGAAAGGAAGAGAGTGTCAAAAAGAAATAGAGAAAAAATGAGGGAAGAAAGAGCATGATAGAGAGAAAGAGAATGAGCAAGTGAGATACAGAGCAAGAAAGAGAGAAAAAGAGGTAGAGATGGATAAAAGGTGTCAAAAGAGAGATAAAATGGAGATTGAGAGAGAGTGATAGATAGGGAAGGAGTGAGAAAGAGAGATAGAGGGAGGAAGTAAGATGGATTAAAAAGAGAACAATAGAGAGAAAGTGACAGAAAGTAAAAGGGAATATAGAGAGAAGAAAGATAGAGGGAAGATTGATTAAGAGAGAGTGAGTGAGACATATAGAGATAGGGAGACTGGAATAATGGTGAGGGAGAAAGAGAGTAAGAGAAAGGGAGACATAAAGGGAGATGGGGAAAGAGAGGGAGGGAGGGTAAAAGTAAGGGAGGAAAGAGGGGGTGAGAAGAGAGAGAAAGAGATAGTAGGTGGGATGGAAGCAATAGAGAGGGAAAAATAGTGGGGGTAGAGGGAAAGGAGTGAGATTAAAAAGTGAAGAAAGAGCAACAATAAAGAGATCAAAAGAGCATATGATAGAAAAAAGAGATTAGAGTGCAAGAAAGAGAGAGCGAGGAGAGAAAAAGGGACAAAGAATAATAATAATGGATGTTGAGAGAGAAGAGAGAAAGATATAGAAATAGAGATAGGATGGAGTGCAAGAGAAATAGTAAGATGGTAAGAGAGAGTGATATAGAGATCAATAAAGGGAGCTTAAGTGGGAGTGAGATTGAGAGAGTGTGTATGAGAGAGTTTATGAGTGTGTGTGAGAGCTCAAGAGAGAGGGTGAGTAAGATGGAGAGAAAAAGGGTGAGCTACATAAGGGCGACCTAGAGTGGGTAATAATGAGGGAGTGAGAAAGATTGAGGGAGACTGAGGGAGTAATAAGAATGATAGTGGGATAATGAAAGGGACCTATAGAGAAAGTGGAAGAGAGAAGGAGAGAGGGAAGAAGATATAAGAGAGGGGATGAGAGAGGGACAAGAGAGAAAAGAGATATTAGGAAATTGGGAAGGGAGAGAGAGTGTGAGGGAGGGAGGGCGACTGAGTGGAGAGAGATAGAGATCTAGTGAGCGAGGGAGCAAGAGAGATATATATGGAAAGAGGAAGAAAGTGAGAACATGAGTAAGAAAAAGAGAGTGAGAGATAGGGGTGAGACAAAGGGAGGGCGAGGTTAAGGAGAAAGGGAAAGTAAGAAAAATACGAGAGAGAGAGAACAAAGAGGGATTGAGAGAGATAAATGTTGGAGAGAGAGTGTGTGTGAGGGAAAGGGACAGAAAGAGAGATGACAGATTGACAAAGGAGAGATTGAGGGAGAGAAGAGTAAGAGAGAAACAAAAAAAGAATAGATGAGAGAGAGATAGAAATATGGAATGAGAGATATTTAAGAGTGAGGGATTGAGACAGAGAAATAGATATAAATAGAACGTAAAGTGAGTGAGGAACAATAGAGTAATAAAAGGTGTGTCGAGGGAGAGCGGAAAGGAGAGCAAGAGAAAGAATGAAAGAGAGAGACGAAGAAAGATCAAGAGGGAGAGTGTGTGAAAAAGAGAGGTGAGAGAGATACATAGAGATGAAGGAGGAAAGTGAGTGAGAGAGAGGGAGAGAGAGTGGGGGATATATGGAGGGAATGAGTGAAAGGAGAGAGAGAAGGGACAACATTAAAAGAGAGATAAGGAGAGAAAATGAACAAAGAATAAATATGGAGAGGGACCGATTAAGAGTGAGTGTTATAGAGATGAAGAGTGGGATTGAAGAGAGAGAGAGCGATAGAGAGTAAGATAAAGAAAAATGGAGTTTGTGTGTGATGAGTGTAATGGAAATGAGAGTAACCAAAGTGAGTAAAAGAATTATTAGGAATAAAGAGTGAAAAGTAGAGAGGGAGGGAGTGAGAGAGATTGATGAGAGGGAGCCATAGAGGTAGAGAGTTAGAAAAGTAGAGAGAGAAGAAAGTGTGAAGGAAGATAAAGCAATAAATAGTGAGCTAGAGGAAAGAAGGGAGGGAGAATAGGAGAATGAGTGAGAGATACGGGGAGGGTGAGAACAAGGAAGGGAAGGAGAGAGAGTGATTGAGATAGAGGGAGGGATGAGAGGATAGACGAGGAGAAAGAGTGAGAGGAGAGAGGGAACAGATACTAAGAGTGCTGACGAGAGAGAGAATAAAGAGGGAATACATTGAGTGAAATTGAGGAGAGAGAGATTGAGAGCGATAAAGAGGGAAAAAAGCAATAAAGAATTTGAGAGAAAAGAGAGTGAGGGAAGAGAGAAAAAACGAGAATGGAAGAGTAAGACAGAAAGAGGAGAGGATGATAATAAGTGAGAAAAGGAGAGGATGATATATGTATATATTCTCACTTATTATCATCCTCTCCTCTTTCTGTCTTGCTCTATATCCCCCAGCTTTCCTTCTCTCACAAGCTATATGTATATATTCTCACTTATTATCACCCTATTATATATAAGTGAGAGTATATAGTCTCACAATATTATATATATAGTCTCACTCTTTCTGAAAATATCTCTCAGAAAGAGGAGAGGATGATAATAAATAGGGAGACTGAGAGATATTTTGAGAAAGGGTGAGACTATATATATATACATATAGCTCGTGAGATAGGTCTAAAGAGGAAGAGAGAGAGGGGGAGGGAGAGTGTTGGAGAGGGGATGAGAGAGAGATAGGAGATAGAGAAAGAGGAGAGAGGGACGAAGAAAAGAAAGAAGGGAATGTAGAGCAAGGGAAGATAGAAAAGGGAGTAAAGAAGGGAAATAAAGAGATTGAGATAGAGAAAAAGTGAGAGAAGTTATGAGGTTGAAAGACAAGTAGGGAGGACGCCATGGAGAGTAATGGGGATTGAGAGAAAAGAGAGAAAATGAGGGAGGGAGAGAGGGTAGCTGACAGAGAGGAAGAGAGGAAGAAGGGGTGGGAGAGGGAGAATGGAATAAAGTGAAAAATAATGAAAAAGTGATGAAAGTGCGAGAGTGAAGAAGAAATAAAAGGGATCAGAGAAAGTGAGGAAGCAGGAGAGAAGTGATATATGAAGAGCAAGAGAGTGGGTGAGGTAGTATGGAGAGATATAAATAAAGTTGGAGAGAGTGAGAAGCAGAGTATGGTAAAGAGAGTGAGATAAATGGAGAGAAGATGAGAGAGGGAGGGAGTGAAAGAGGGAGCCAGAGAGAGGAAGAGTTGTGTGAGAGAAGGTGAGGAGTAATGAGAGAGAGAAGAGACAGAGAGAGTAAAAGACAGAGAGAGCTGTCGGCATATTTTTAGATTGTAAGTTTAATTTTAAAAAGGGATCACCTACAAAAGTTGTCGGCGAATTTTAGATTTTAATTTTAATTTAAATATATATAATTCAGAAAGTAACATTTGATTTTTGAAAATGATTTTAAGTTTAAAAATTCGAAGATATGAAATCAAACCAATCTCACATCCCAAATAGTTTATATAAACGAGCATCACACCATAAACCAGCGTATCTATCCCGAAGAATAGTACACACCGCTCGATGATGAGGCTCGATTAAATAAACTGAAGATTTGTGACATCCGTTTGGTCCGAGAACCAATTTTATAAGCCGACAAGTTCCCTTGCTTAATATAAAGAAATTAAGCAGGGTTTATATTACCTGGGTTCTTAAAGTTCCCTATAAGGACAAGCCCCTATAGTTAGTTATATTTTAAATGCCCGAATATACTTAAGAAAAATCTTGATAATGATCAGTGGTTTTGCTCTCAAGAATTTCAAAGTTTAAGGTTTTCAAAGGATTGAATTTTGGAATTTCAAAAGGGATTAGCTCAAATTTGGAACAGTTATTTTGAGAGTCCAAGGGAAGAGAATTAGGGGATGTCACAGACCCAAAGTGAACTTCGGTGACTTCCCAGACTATTTTAATGTTGGGCTTCAATTTAAGAGTTTATTTAATGTTGTAATCCTACCAATTTTAATTATTTAGGACTTATATTTATATGACATAATCATACAAACAGCCTCGAAGATGTGAGGGTTTATGTTGCATCGAACGATCTACTCGAATCCTAAGACTGCTTAGGACTTAATTTGCATAAAATGATTATGCAAGTGCCTAATGAAAAATTTGAGGATTTATGTTGCACTAGGCAAACTACCTCGAAATCCTATGGCTTGGTTATTTAAAACTAAGAAAGGTTTAGCTGATGTAGACATAAGTTTTGCTGACGATGATGGCCGTGCTGCCCACTATGCTCCAAGCTCCTTGTTGTTGCAGAGATTTAGTTTTAGAAGGTGAAAATCAAGAGATGAGAAAAGTGTTTTGGTTTAGAAAAATCTTAAAGTTCAAATGTCTTTAATGTTTAATTAGAGGAATCTTAAAGTTGATTATAATAACACCGGTTAAGATCCCACGGTTCCATCATTCCGACACCGTTATTTTTATTGGATTCACTTAGTCTAGATGAATTTGCTAAACTTAATCGAATGAGCTCCACACTTTCATTTAGATCGTGGAAATCACGTAAGCAATAAGTAGGTTACATCATCCGAAGTATTCCCGATCATCCAATGAGATGTTCTAATTTAATTGCAATCGTAGTTTTGTTGCTCGTTTGTAATTAAATTTCGAGTTGTTTTATATTTTGAATGTTGTGGCGGTGAATTTTATCTTGTGTTGATTTTAATTTAGTTTTGGGTTTCAGTTTTATGGCTATCCTAAAAGTTTCAGTTTTCATGCAACAATCTTGTTTAACATGCAAGAAAAGTAAAGCGCAGTGCAGGTAAATAAGTTGCAATTGCACTTAAAAACTTAAAATTTAGAGATTCTAATGTATAATATA
This sequence comes from Papilionanthe hookeriana x Papilionanthe teres, assembly GCA_022702705.1. Lineage (NCBI taxonomy): Eukaryota > Viridiplantae > Streptophyta > Magnoliopsida > Asparagales > Orchidaceae > Papilionanthe > Papilionanthe hookeriana x Papilionanthe teres. Next base: position 172,013,567 of record CM040424.1, read on the forward strand.
AGAATTGTGCTCTTTCTTCTCTAAGAGAAATCCTAATGAAAAAATTAATTCATAATATTGTAATAAAAAATGAAAATTTCTACAAAATTGAGTCTACGTCTTTAATAATAATAATAATAAAATTATATTTTAGATTTTGTTTTTTACTTTTTATAAAATTGGTTGGCAGTATTATTTCTATGTAGCTCTCATGTGAGCTGGTTGGATTGAATAATTTTTACTCATCAATAATTTTCCAACATTCGAAATAAATCTTGAAGCATGACATGAATCTTGAGACGATTTTCTAAGCAAAAACATTTAAGCTTCAATTAAGAACAATCCAGAACTCTAAACTGACCGGCTCCACGAGACAAACCCAATGATATTAAAATTGTTCAATTCGTGTCAAACCAAGTCTCAATCAAGATATAGAGAGAAAGTTAGAGTGAGGGAGTGGGTATAGAATGAGATTTAGTGAGATAGAAAGGGGAGCTGAATTGGAAGAGAGTGTGTGGGAGAGAGTGTGTGTGGGAGAGAAAGAGAGAGCGAAAGAGGCAGAGAGAGGGAGGGAAGGAAGGAAGCAAGAGAGGGGGAGAGAGGGAGAGAAAGATTGAGAGTGGAGGGAGCAATTGAAGAGAAAGTGAGCGAGAGTGAACATGGAGTGAGAAAGAGAGAGGAAGTGAGGGAGCAAGAGTGAGAGTGAAACTGAAGAGAGAGGAAGATGGAGCAAGAAAGGGAGAGAGCGTGAGAGAGAAATAAAGTAGAGAGAGAGTGAGGGAAGAGATAACGTGATAGAGGCAGAGAGCGAGCCAGCAGAGAAAAGTTTATGTGAGATATTAGAGAGCAAGAGAGAGAGAGAGAGAATGAGAGAGAGAGAGAGAAAACTAGGGGGAGAGGGAGTGAATGAGTTACTGCAAGAGGAGAGGGAGAGAGGAGTTAAATAAGGAGGGAGGCATAATAAGAGGGAAGGAGGGATTGAAATAGTGAGGGATTGAGGAGGTAAGAGAGATTTATGAGCAAAAATAACAAATAATGAGATAAATATAAGGGGAGAGAGCAGGATGTGAGAGCAATTGAGAGAAAGTGTGTGAGGGAGGGGGAGTGAGAGAGTGTGTGTAAAGAGAGAGAAGAGAGAGAGATAGAATTATGAGTAAGAGAGAGAGATAGAGAGGGGCCAAATGAGAGCAAAGAAACAACAAAGAGAGATGAAATAGAGTGTGTGAGAGAGAGTATGAGAGAGAGTGAAGAAAGGGATTGAAGAGTGAGCGGAAGGGAGAGATGGAGAGTGGGTATGGTGGAAATAGACACTGAAAGAGTGAGGGAGAGAGGGAGTAAAAGTGAGAGTGAAATTGAAGAGAAAGAAAAAGGGAGTGAGAAAGGGAGAGTGTGAGAGACAAGTAGACAGAAGAGAGTGTGAGCAAATAGAGAGCGTGAGAGGGAAAGCTAAGATAGAGTGAGCTAGATGGAAGGAGTGGTAGAGAATGAGATTTTCTAGAGGGAGAGCAGGAATGAACCAGAAGACTATGAGATGTGGAGAGTGATAGTGTATCTGAGAGAGATAAGGAGAGACTGAGAGAGTGCAAGAGAGGGATGGGGGAAGGAAGTAAAAGACAGGGGAGAAAGGGAGAGAAAGACTAAGAGGAGAGAGAGAAGAGAGAGCAACATAAGTGAGAGTGAGTGAGAGAGCGAACATAGAACTAGAAAGAGTGAGAGTAAAACTAAAGGCAGAGAATGAGGGAATGAGAAATGCAAAGTGTGAGAGAGTAGAGAGCGTGACAGAGTGAGGGAAGAGGTAACGTCAGATAGGGAGAGAACGAGTGAGTAGAGAAAAGCGTAAGTGAGAGAAGAGAGAGCAAGAGAGATAGAGAAAACTTAGGGGGAGAGGGAATGACTGAGTGAGTACAAGAGGAGAGGGGAGGAGTTAGATAGTGACAGAGGCAAAAAGAGAGGGAAGGAGGGATTGAGGAGGTAAGAGACATGTATGAGCAATAGTAATAAATAATGAGATATATATAAGGAGAGAGAGCAAGATGTGAGAGAAATTGAGAGAAGTGTGTGAGGGAAGGGGAGTGAGAGATAGAGGAAGAGAAAGATTGAGTAAAGAGAGAGAAGAAAGGGAGATAGAATTATGATCAAGAGAGAGATAGAGAGGGGGAAAATGAGAGCAAAGAAATAACAAAGAGAGATGAAATAGAGAGTGAGAGAGAGCAAGAGAGGGAGTGAAGAAAGGGATAGAAGAGTGAGCGGGAAAGAGAGATGGAGAGAGGGTAAGGTAGAAATAGAGAGACAAGAGAGACTCAAGGAAGATAGGGTAAAATATTGTGAGAAAGCGGTAGAGAGAGGGAGATATAGAGGGAGATATGGAGAGAGGGAGGAAGAGAGGGAGTTAGAGAATAAAGAGCAAGAGAGTGAACGAGGGAGTGTGAGAGAAATATATACAAGGAAAGTGAGAGAGAGTGAGAATAAGTAAGGAAAAGAGAATAAGATATATGGAGAGACGTGGAGAGAGTAGGGGAGGGAGTGAAAGAGAGGGGGAGAAAGGAAGATATGTGTGAGAGAATGTGAGAAATAATGAGTGACAGTGAAGAGGTAGAGAGACAAAGATAGATAGAGCTAAGAGTGGGATTGAATGATAGAGAAGTAGGGAGAGAGGGAGAGAGTGTGTGAGGTACAGAGTGAGAGAAAGAGAGAGAATAGAGGGAAACCTAAGAGAATGAGATATAATAGAGAGTGTGAGAGAGAGCATAAGTGGTAAAGAGAAAGATATAGAGATGTAGACGGATCTACTCCCTCTCTTTATCTCTTCCCCCACTCTCTATTCTCTCTTCTACTTTCTCTTCCCAATCCCTTTCTCTCTTTCATTCTCTTTCGTTTAGTACTTGTTGACCTCATTTTTGATGAGGTCTTTTCTCTTCTCTCTCCTTAGTACTTAGGATCTAGCCTTAGGCTTTCCCTTTGACTATCATAGAGGATTAGAGATGGAACCCACCACTTAGGAATTCAAACACCTCTTAACTCCCTTTAAATCCCACATGCCTGATTAACAACCCCCAAACCACGGGAGGGTTAAGATTAAATGTGGAGGTTTAAAGGATGAGTTCCTTATAGGACTCTTTGGCCTTAGGACTACCCTGAGTGGCCTGGTTTGGTGAGGGTAAACTTGCACACTTCACACCCATACACACATTTTAAATCCTAAAAACACTTTCACCCACTCGACTTCGACTCATGCAGTAATCCATACGGATGGTCCTCAACCCCTAAGCCCCTCGGCTAAGAGTGTTAGGAACAACATATCGAGTGCCCAAGGTGAGTCCTCTCATGGCTCCTATGAGCTTATTATGGCTTCATGGCCCAACCAAAGTGATTTCATTCTACTCACATTTGATCAATCTTCTTTTTTTCCAAAATTTCAATTTTTAATCCCCGGGGCCCTACACCCACCAAACCTACCAAATGCCCTTGGAATTACCCAAAATTTTCAAAATTACCTAAATTTCCAAAAAATTCTCAAAATCAACTCTAAACACTTCCCACCACTCAAATTGATCATCCATAGAAAAATTCACCAAAATTTCCAAAAATTCACAAAATACCCCCTAAATACCCAAAATACCCTTTTAGCACAAAAATCCATAAATTCAAAAAATTCCCAGAAAATTCCAAAAAATCCAAAATATCCCTAATTTAATTTTGTTTAACTACACCATGGGCCAATTTTGTCAATTTAACCCACTTTTACCAAAACCCCCAATTCAGCCCATTTTTAACCAAAGTAAGTCCAATGTCAAACCAAACCACTCCAATTAACCTCAATGTTGATCCAATTCAATTGTAAACTTCAATTAAATATCACCAATATCAATTTAGACCAAATTTAAGCTCAATTTGATTAACATTTGGATCCAAATTTTAATTTGAAGCTTAAAGCCCAATTTTGGCCCATGACCTAGACTTAGCCCAAACCAACCCAACTCAACTCTAATTAACCCCAAAGCTTTTCCTAAACCTTCATAATATCCCTACAAAGAAAACACTAACTAGATTTGCCCCAAATTTGAACCTAAACTGCACCAAAACCTAACCCAAAACCAAAATCCCCTAAATTGGCCTAAACCTAAACCTAACCCAAATAGGCCCAAATCCCTAAATCAAAACCCAACCAAAATTGAAAACTCTTTGTAACACTCCCATAAACATTTCCCAACATTAATTTTACATTAAAACCAACGTTAGCCCGACCTTAGCCCAAGATAGCCCAAGTTAGTCCTTTTTGGCCCATCTTGAACCCATTATTAAAAACGACCCAAATTAAATCCAATTCAACTCAAATGACACCAAACCTTTTCCAAATCACTCATGATACATCGCTAAACTAAACCCAACATTTATTTGGCATGATCCTTCACAAAACTTTCATCCAAAAGTCCATTTTAAAATCTAAAAAAACCCACTTCCATAAACCATTTTAAAAGCTAAACCAAATGATTTCAAAAAGCTCAAAATTGGCTCTAAATCCCACATGACAAATTCTTCTCACCATACCTTTAATTGAAATCATCCCTAAGTCCTAAATCAATAATCAAGTCATTCCAAATCAAGCCACATGCCAATTTCTCTTAAATTCATCAAAAATGCCAAAACCCTTTTTCATGAAACAAGCCAACCTTTTCCAAGCCAAATGTAAGCCACATGTGAGCCATTTACAAGCCATATGAAGCCATGAGAGTTTTGACACATCACCTAGTCATTTATGGCAAGAAGAGGGGAGCCTTTCCTAAGACTTCATTAATCCCTTTTAACCCCATTTATGCTACACTCTAAACCAAGTTTGGCCACATCACCTTGGATGGGGACCACCCCTTCCTAGCTGACCCAAATGATTCTCCCTCAGCCCAAAGACGAGCCTTGGGGAGGTGCACCTAGCCTAAACCATGCCTTGAACCAAATTAAGCCAAAATAAGCCTTCCACTCTTCCCACTTAAATCAAATCCTTTACACATGGCCAAAGCTAATTGCTTGCACAAAACTCAATCCCTGGACTCACTGAGTCAAGATGGTGACCTGACCCTGCCAGCCAGCCGCCTGGGTCACCGAAAAATGCCATGGCCGAGAGCTCCATGTGAGCCAAAATTCCAAATTCTCCCTGGCTGAGCTGCCCCATGCGCAATGGCCACCGTGGCCGTTTCTTCCTCGACCAAGGCAACTCGATCCCAAGCCCTAACTCCCACCGGGAAGCCCTCCGACCAACTCTATTTAAACACCACACCCTCTCGACCAAAAGAGGCGATGAACCGTAGCTTAACAAAACTCTGCCAAAATTGCTCCAGGACCTTCTCCTAACCCATAGCAATTGATTCCCAGTGTTCCTTTGCCATAATCCCCATTAACAGAGCTCAATTTCTCAGTTTAAAATCCACCCAAAAACCAGGACATCTCTGAAATCTCCACAAAAATCAAATTAAACTCACCGACACTTGCACAGGACCAAGAGAAAAAGTCCCCCAGCAAAAGCCCCCTCACCAGGCCATCCATTGCTTCCAGCCTCCAAAGTCTGAAATCGGGCCTGGTCACTTTCATAGCTAGGCAATTCCCCAGAGCCAGATACTTCATTAGTAGCTTCCTTGGGTGCAATCGAAGATGCCACAACTCTCTGATTGAAGCTTCACTTCTTAGAGCAAAAGTATGGATCACTTCTCCCTCCCGAGCTTCTGTGAATTCTCCATTTCCTTTGAATCAATTTCATAGCATGTAAACCATATGAATGTGTTCCTCTCTTCAAGACAAATCCATAGAGCATAAGAACATGAAATTCTGTTGAGAAATGAGAGAGATCTTAGGGTTTGAGTGTGGACTGCTCTCGGGAAACACCAGTCGGAGACGATGACCAGCCGTCGTTGGATCAAGTGTGTATCGAATGGACGGTGCGCATCACACGTACCGTAAAATGAAGTGGGACCGCAGGACGCGTGGCTGCTGACTCAGGTGACAGCGTCGAATGGCAGCGCGACACGTAGGGCTTCGGAGCTGCCGAGGTTAATGCGGCGCCGCGTGGATAAGTAGATAAATAGGCTATTTTCTATTTATTTAAATGCCCATAAATTGAAAATTCCATAACTTTGCATAGAAAAATCATAAAAATAAATGAAAAATATTCTCTTGCTCAGTGAATAGAGGAGAACAATGTGAAAAAGAATTGAGTTAATTTGATGAGTATTTTATTTTTAATTAATTATTTACTCATTTCAACTTTTTAATTCTCTATTTGCATAGACAATTCACTACGGCATGAGACCATGTAGGCATTTCAGAAGTTTCCGATCTTAGGAACATTCCCCGAATTTTCCAAGGCTGTAGGCTATCTCTACTGGCAAGTTAATGATTTTTCAAGTTTAAGTGTCCGTTTCTGCATTTTAGATCCAAAGAATTAAGCATATTGATCAATAAATCATAGAAAAATTTGGGAAATATCTTAGGACTCAGTGAACCCTAAGAAAATGTATTTCGAGTTAATTCATTAAGAATAACCATAATCGGCCTAAATACTCAAAACTAAATTTTAATTAATTCAAGTTAACCATACATCAAAACCACTTCAAAACAATTCTCCATCGATCTTTACTACTAGTGGAGTCCCACATAAAAAATTGAAATCAATCGAAATGATTAGCCTCACTAAATGAATTAATTAAGTCACATGATCAAAATTAATCTTTAAAAATTCATAACTCCAAAAATACATTTTAAAAATTCACCAAATTAGTTTTGGGACTGTTCTGATATCAAAAGAGTCTAAGAAAATTAAAATTGGAATTTTTCAAAAATCTTCATTTTCTGCCTTATTTTGATAGTTTAAATAATTCATAATATTTAACTTTTAATTAAATTCAAAGTGATAATTGAAATTAATAATTAAATAATTAAAAGGAAAATAAACCTTAATTAAATTAAAACTTAAAATATTGAATAACTTGATAATCAAATTGAAATAAATTTAAAACATTAAAATTAATTTGAAATTACTTAAAAAACAAATTAAAAACAAATTTGAAACATTAAAAAAAATCAACCTTAAGAAAATTCATAATTAAAAACATAAAAAATCAAATCAATTAAAAAATTATCATAAAATATTTCAATTAAATTAAAATTAAATCATTAAAATTTAAATTGAATAATCTGAACACCTCTTTCAACCCAAATTAATCTAATGCATTGAGATCATTAAAGATGTAAGGATTCAATTAAATTAAAACAACTTGAACACTATTCCAAACTTAAAATTATTAAAATTTCATAACTAAATTAAATCACTTTAAATCACCAATTCCAATTTTAAATCATTAAATTCTTTAACAAACTGATTTGCCCCCTAAAGATTTTCATTATTATAACTCTTAAGTAAAGCATCAAGTGAAATGCCACTTTACTTATAGGATAATCAAACATCCGAATTCACTGAGCAAGAAACAAATCTTAACTAAATTCTTGGATGATTAATTCACCTAAACAAAGAAATTCATTTGGACTCAAAATATTCCCAGAAGTATTGAAAAGATGTTTAGGATTCGTCCTAGGCACTTCCTTAATATGATGGGATGTTTTAGAATAACAATTGAATTTAATTGTTCTTTGATGAAGAAAATCATCCTTAACAAAATACAAGAACCTAGACGTCATATGAAAAGACTAGCAATAGGATTAGGAATTTGGTAGACAACCAGAACCATCCCTTAGATTTACCTAGGTACTTGTAATAAATATTTAAATGCCTTAACATGTGTTTTAAGTGCAGCTTGGAATGACGAGAAGACCCTCCAGTACGCTTTTATTTTATTACAAATTACTTTATTGCAATTTGTTTATAAGAGCTACACTTTACTCTTCTTGCATGTTAAACAAGATTGTTGCATGAAAACTGAAACTTTTAGGATAGCCACAAAACTGAAATCCAAAAATAAATTAAAATAAACACAAGATAAAAGTCACCGCCACAACATTCAAAAGATAAAACAACTCAAAATTTAATCAAAAATAGAATAACAAAACTACAACTATAACTAAATTAAAACATCTTGTTGGATGATCGGGAATCCCTCGGATGATGTAACCTACGCGTTGCTAACGAGATTTCCCACAGTCTAAATGAAAGTGTGGAACTCATTCAGTTGAGTTTAGCAAATTCATCTGGACTAAGTGAATCCGATAAAAATAACGATGCCTGAATGATGGAACCGCGGATCTTAACCGATGTTGTTATAATCAACTTTAAGATTTCCCTAATAAAACATTAAAGACATTTGAACTTTAAGACTCTTTTAAACCAAAACACTTTTCTCATCTCCCCGATTTTCACCTTCTAAAACTAAACCTCTCGCAACAACAAGGAGCTTGGAGCATAATGGCAAAGACGACCATCCTCATCACAGAAACTCCGAGTCTACTCCAACGAAACCTTTCCTAGTTTTAAATAACCAAGCCATAGGATTTCGAGGTAGTTCGCTCTACCGCAACATAAATCCTCAACTTTCGTTAGGCATTTGCATAATCATGTTATGCAAATTAAAGCCCTAACCGGTCTTAGGACTCGAGGTAGTCGTCCTGTACGACATAAACCCTCACATCTTCGAGGCTATTTGTATGATTATGTCATACAAATATAAGTCCTAATTAATTAAAATCGGCAGGATTACAACATTAAATAAACTCTCAAATCGAAGCCAAACAATAAGATAGTCTCGGAAGTCGACCAAGATTCACTTCGGATCCGCGACATCCCCTACTTCTCTATCCTTCGACTCTTAAAATAACCGTTCTCAAATTCGAGCTACTCCATATTGAAATCTCCAAAGTCCAATCGTTTCGAAAACCTTAAAATTTAAAATTTTCGAGAGCAAAACCACCGATCATTATCGAGAGTTTTCTTAAGTGATTCCCGTCATTTAAGATGTAATTAACTATAGGTAGTCTTATGCGACTTTATAGAACTGGAACTATTAACCCCGCAACCTTACGTGAAATATAAACCCCGCTTAATTCTTTTATATTAATCGGGAACTTGTCGGCTTATAAAATTGGTTCGCGTACCAAACGGATGTCACAAATCTTTTAGTTTATTTAATCGAGCCCCATCATCAAGCAAAGGTTTCTATTCCTCGGATAGATACACTAGTTCAGGATGCGGTGCTCGTTTATATAAACTATTCGGGATGTGAGATCGGTTTCGATTTCGTATCTTAAAATTTTCAAACTTAAAATTATTTTCAAAATCTAATGCTACTTTCCAAATTATATATATATTTAAATTAAATTTAAAATTTAAAATTCCCCGACAATTTCTGTTAGGCGACCCCTTTTGAAAATACAACACACAACCTAAAAATATGTCGGCAACTTCTGACGACTCCGCTAGGGACTAGTTCTTCTCTCCATCCTGATCAGATGGTTTTGCTTTCATAAATCGATAGTGAGTCCATACCCCTAGTGGACTAAACTATCATTCTTCTATTGGCATACCTCGCTCTTTTTTCTCTTGAGCAAGTATAGTCGACTCCCTTTTGGATTTCGGAGCCACTGTTTAGACACCCGTAAACAGAGAGGTTCCGAAATCCTTTTACCTCTTAAGAGGTAGGGTGGACCCCCAATAGGTGTTAACTTAGGAGTAGTCCTTCGGATTGAGAAGCCTTACGAGAATTTCTCTCCCTTTTCAATTCTGAACCGGGTCCCTTCCTTTTTCTATAAACCTCCATTCTTTAAACATTTCGTTCCTAACAAACAAATCTTCTGATAAAAAACCCTTTAATAAACAAACTCTTTTAGATCGCAAATGCATTAAGATAAACGAAAATGTGTTCGGACTCTTTCTTTTTCGTCCTAAATTTTGTGACAAAAGGAAGCATAATTCGGGACTAATACTCAGAATCTACCCTGCAAAAAATGTCTGCCCCAAAGTTAATCTTCTCCTTCACCAACGGAATAGACTTCGCCGTTTACAAGGATGAGCTGCCCGACAATGGGATCATCCGTTTTGGACAAGGATTTAACAATACAGAAATCAAGTTCGCTGACGTCACTCTTTTTACACTAATGGACAAAGCGCCAGAAACTGAGAAACCCGTGCTTGAGTTCAACCTGAAATCGACTCAAGAATTTCCTCCTCGCGAAGGGTTCCAACCGAAAAGATACCACTCGTTCGTAGGAGGATCGTAATCTCTACCCTCACCGGTCTAGTCGTCTCTACACTCGCCTCAATTCCCGCCCAATCGAGAGGGAAGGGAGTCCAAGTTTATAATGAACTCGCCACCGTGGAGGGTACGGATTTTGCCGCAATACCATCTTTTTGAAATCGAGTCCAGCTCAAAGTTTACACCCCCGACTCGACTCGCAGAAAAACAGAGGCGTAAAGATCGCCAGGATCGAGAAAGCCAAAGTCGATGAAGTTGCTTTTCTAGAAGAAATTCCCGAGGAAAGAGAAGAGCTCGCCCGAATATTCACCACTATTAGGAGGAAGTAGGTTCCACCCTCTCTCCGTCGTGCAGCTAATGAAGAAGATGCCCGGAGGATCGCCGCTGCGTTACCCCGACCCGCATATTACAAAGACAAGAAAAGAAAGAGCTAGGGCTACGCCGCCACTCGACCGCAAGCCGTAGTGAAAAGTGAAAGAAAGAGAGATGCCCCGAATCTGAGATTCTGAGGAGAATGGGACGGGTGCCAACCAAATCACGCCTTGGACCACGAGTAAACCCGGTCATTGCTAAGGAAAACCCAAGAAAAAAGGCACGAGCCAACGAAAGGAGTTTGCCTGTTATCGTATCGGGACACCATATTAGGGAGGACACCACCTACCTACGCACAGCCGACCGACCATTTGGTCCTAGGCCACATGCTGCGAGAAGGATAGTGTAGCAACCTATTATTGGTGAATTGAAACCTTCGGAGCATTTTGGGAAGAAAAGTCTCGTCAAGAGGCTTGAATCTGAAGGAAGTGTCATTGCAATGAAAGAAACTCCTGAGAAAGACATTCAACAGTCGTCACACGACAACCGCGAGACCGTGTGGAAGAGGCCACTAGAGGATTCCATAGAAAAGTTAAGGACGGATATCCGCCGGTTGGCAAAAGAAAGAGGAGAAAAGTTGGAAAATGAAGTTGATTCATCAGAATTTATGGATGAAGAGTATGCCGAGATCAACATGGTGGAAACACGAGCATCATCAGCTTTGCAAGGTGCTCTGGCAGCAGCGGAAAGAGACGAGACGAATGTGATGAGAGCACAACTTCAGGAGGAGAATAACACAATTTCTCAAATGACAAGGAAGATGGAAGAGATGACGGTCGCCTTAGCCACTCTCCAAAGTCAGGTGCAACCTCAGAAAGAAACACCCCCAGAAATCATCCATGTTGTAGATGGAGGGAAAGAGATTACATCTGTCAACGAAGACGAGCAACCGATGAAGGATTCTGCACAGAGCATGATTCTTGAAAAAGACATAAAAAACATGGTAGAACAGCAGGTGCGAGAAGCCTTAGCACAATCCAAGAGTGGAGCATCTATTCAGATGGGTAGACCATACCCCGAAGAATATGATGCAGTCCAATACCTAAAAGGCTTCGTACCACCTCTGTTCAAGACTTTTGATGGAACAGAAACCCCTGCAAAGATGTCGCACATTTTCGTGCTAGTTGTCGCAAAGCCGTGGGAGCGATGCTTTACTCTTTCGGCAGCTCGTCGCAAGCTTATCGTGGATCGCCTTCGATCGGTATGCGAACTGCCAAATGGCTCAGTTAAGACCTTTACAGAGTTAGAAAACCTTTTTGTTAAGCAGTTTGCCGGGGCTCAGCACCACATCACGATCGGTGATCAAGTGATGGAGCAACAGAAAACAAACAAAACTCTAGTGGATTACATACTTCGATAGAGAAATTTAAGTATGAAGTGTGAGCCACAGCTACAAGAACATCATGCGGTTGGTATCATACTAAAAAGTATCCATGGCCCGATAGCACTTCTCCTTAAAGGATTTACAATTAAGACTTTTGAGAAGTTTCTTAGCAAGGCCGGGAGCTTATAAGAGGAAACAAAGCAGCTAAGTTTCGTGGATAAGACCGATAAACAGAAACCGGTGAAAGCATTCAAAAAGAAGTCTGGAATCGTCGCGACAGTAGATAAGGGCAAGCAGCCAGTGCAGATACAGCTAGAGCAGCCACAGCCTAGCTATCAACCACCACAACGTACTTACCAACAACCTCAGAAGTTTTATTAGGAACCTCGACCAAGCTATCAGTTGCCTCAGCATTATGAGCAACCGCCTCGTCCATAGCGTACCCTGAAAGAATTTTTGAATAAGGAATATCAATTCAAGACTGAAGCAGTAGCGAAGATGTTCCGCAGTTTAATGAAGACTCCTGATTTTCAGCTACCAGAGCCCAAGAGGCCGGAAGAAGTCAATAAGAGAGATCATCCAAACTATTGCCCTTACCACTGGATGCTCGGGCACAAGATATAGGATTGCATCACTTTCAGGATTTGACCTGACTAAAATCTCAAGAAAGGGAACATAACGATCCCGAAGGAATACATAAAGGAACTCCAAAAGGGAGGTTCCGTCAAAGTTATTTCAACGGATCCTATTGTTCCGATTGACCCTTACACTACCCATGATGGATGGCATACCGTCTGGACAAAGTCTTCAAAGAAAATCTTGGATCATATCCAGAACGCTTCGGTGCGCTCTTTAACTCAAAGTTTGAAACCTGCCGAGTCGGTGATATGACTTGTGATTGAAGAACCGCCCCAGAAGGAGGAGAATATCGTGAAAGAAAAGAAGACCAAGGCTCCAAAGGGTATATTAGGGACTGTTTATCCTAAGATGGTGGTTTCTGATTCAGAGAGAAATCCCTCGGACCTCTGACTCTGTATGATTATTTGCTCGCCCCGGCGGGATCTTATAATGATAAGAGTTTTGGTGTTAGCTACGTTTTGACTGTTTCTAACGATTATGTAACTAACGAAAACCAACCTAATCCGGATCTCGATTCCGATATAAATAACGATTCTCAAATCATACTAAACCTCAATGACCACGATGAAGGAGAAGACGTTCACAAGGATGGCTACGAAAGCTCAACAAGCGACGAGTCTATTTGTGAATTTCGAGGAGCTCCGATTGCGATAGAATTAGAGTCTTCAGATTTTGAAGCAACGCCAGAAGAGCCAATCGTTCCGATTCAAGAGGATACACCTGCAGATCTCAAGCACTCGTATGCGAAGAAATAATCGAAGTCAATTTAAGAAGTAGAAAAGTTCTACCTCCGAGAATGGGTCCAAAAGATAAAGGAAAGCAGGTGGTTTCTCTGGAAGAGCCAACCCCAGCAGAAGAATTGCCCATTCGGGAAGAAAATGAAGAGCCTGGTAATAAAGTGGATTATAACGTGCTAGCCCATCTTAGGAAGCTACCAAACTAAACCGAGCATCTACGACGCTCCGATCCCGTCAAAGGAGATGAGGGAAACTCTGATCAAGGCTTTACTTGACCCAGAAATTTTCTTAGCTCAAATGGATGGTAATTCCTTAGACGAGGTTTGCTCGTTAAAAGAACAGCGAGGTGTTACCTTCACGGACAATGATCTACTACTCGGAACGGCTGATCACAATCGACCGTTGTACATTTTAGTCACTATCGAAAAGTTTACGCTCTCCAGGGTGTTAGTTGATCCGGGAGCATCAATCAACATAATGAGCCTTCGAACGTTAGCATATTTGGAAATCGATGCTCGTGAACTTGAAGCGTACAAGATGATATTAAGAGCGTTCAATCGTAAAGGAGAAAGAGCACTCGGATCAATAACACCGTTAATGAAGACCGGTGATTTAGCAAAGAAAACCGCAAAATTTCATGTAATTGATTCTGAAACATCATTCAACGCTCTACTGGGTCGGCCATGGATCCATGAGAACCGGATGGTACCGTCGTCTCTACACCAGTGCATAAAATATTATGAAGGAGGAGAACAGTGTATCAAAGGTGACTTGCAGCCGTTCTCCGTACATGAAATCGGAATTCATGAAGATGCAGCCTACTACGCACCTCCGAAGAAAACAATATTCTCCAGAAACACCATACCAAACGAAGCAAAAGAAGTGCAAGACGATGAAGAACCGAAAATTCTAGTCCAACAGTTACTCACCACTCCCTTACGGCGAGATGGTGAAGGTTTCTCCTGAACTCGCACCTGAGGTTGAGGCCGAGGACGAGGTCGAGGAAAAGACGTTGGAACAAGCTGGACGTAAAAACCGGTCATCGACGTTGATCGGGAGAACTGTTCCGAAGAAGAAGAAATCAAGAAAGAAGCAAGCAACAAGAAATCAAAAGAAACCTCGCTCAAGATCTCTCGAAGATGAAAGGAATGAAGAATACAAATCAATGTACGAGAAGATTAACCATTATGTACATACTATGACCCTGACCCCGATCCATTCTAATAAGATCGAGGGTATGATGGTCAAGGAAGTACGTGGTGGTACTAAACCGATCAAATTCTACCGTGGTGCTTCTTCTTCCAATACTGAAAAAGATGTACAATTTGAAGATGTTACTTCATCTGAATTAATGGAATTGCCTTTTGAGTGGTACTCTCCCGTGTTCAAAATTTAATTCAACGTGGTGTCTTACCTAAATAATGGACAAAAGGTCGATCACAACACTTCGAAAAATTATGGAACAATGCCGATCAGCCTCCCAATTCAAAACATGGTCTCTGGATCTCGAGACAAGAGAGTCTGTCAATGATATCTGGATTTTGCTTAGTTGTCACTCACGAGCATGATGAAAGTTGTCTTGAAGCTTCGGATGATCTCGAGGATCTACCAACTGGAAATGCTCCACCCGAATTCGAAGAAGAAATTAAATCTACAATAGATGAGTTAATGAAAGTTAACTTAGGTACTAGCGAAGAGCCTAGGCCGACCTTTGTTAGCTCCTTACTCAATAAAGAAGACTCTGAAGTGATAATCAAGTTATTAATGGAATTCAAGGATTTTTTTGCTTGGAGTTATGATAAAATGCCAGGATTAGCTCCAGAGGTCACAATTCACAAGTTAGGAGTAGATCCCACTGCGTTCCAGTCAGACAAGCTCCGAGAAGAATGCGTCTGGAGATTGAACAACAAGTTATAACTGAAGTTAAGAAGCTAATAGATGCTAAATTTATCCGCGAGGAACAATATCCAACTTGGTTAGCCAATGTGGTACCAGTCAAAAAGAAGAATGGTCGATCGAATCGCGTGGATTTCGTAGATTTGAACAAAGCATGTCCAAAGGACGAATTCTCGCTACCCATTCTAGAATTGATGATCGACATTGCTTCAACACATGAAGTCTTCTCATTCATGGATGGATCATCGTGATACAACCAGATAAAGATGGCACCGTAAGATGAAAAGCTTACGATCTCTTCGTAACGCCGATCGGGGTATACTCGATACACAAGTGATGCCGTTTGGATTAAAGAACGCAGGAGCAACCTATCAAAGAGCAATGACAAGGATTTTTTATGATCTCATTCACAACGAAGTCGAGTGCTATGTGGATGATGTGGTCATCAAAAGCAAACTAAAAGAAGATCATTTGTATGATTTGAGAATTGTTTTTGAGCGGCTAAGACAATATAACCTTAAGATGAATCCCTTGAAATGCGCCTTCGCGTCACACTCGGGAAATTCTTAGGATTTGTTGTTCGACATCGTGGAATCGAAATCGATCCGGAGAAGATTAAAGCTATCTTAGAAATGCCGCCTCCCAAAACCTTGAAACAACTACGATCCTTTCAAGGAAAGTCGGCGTATCTTCGACGCTTTATCTCGAATTTGTCAGGAAGGTGTCAGCCTTTTTCTGCTTTGGTTAAGAAGGATGCCAAGTTTACTTGGGACTCCAAATGTCAACATGCCTTCGATGACATCAAACAATATTTAATGACACCTCCTATTTTAGCAGCCCCAGTCTTAGGTAGATTGTTGATACTTTATACCACAACTTTAGACGACTCTCTCGGAGCCCTGCTAGCCTGAGTCAATGACGAGGGAAAAGAAAATGCTCTCTACTACTTAAGTCGTCATCTAATTCCGACGAAAGTAAAGTATCCTTCGATTGAGAAGCATTGTTTGGCCCTGATCTTCGCCGTTCAAAAGCTCAGGCATTACATGCTTTCTCATAAGGTCAACCTTATTTTGAAGTTCAATCCATTGCAATATTTGATGACCCGACCGACGCTTTCCGGCAGACTTGCCGTGTGGTCGATGATACTATTAAAATTCGATATAACTTTCGTGCCTCTTCGTGCTGTAAAGGGACAAGTCCTAGCGTACTTTCTCGCAAAGACACCCTTTACCGGCAGAATCGCCTCTCAATGATGATTTGCCAGACGAGCAGATAATGAGCCTAGAAGACCCAAATGATCAATGTTGGGAATTGCACTTCGACGGAGCATCCTCAGCACAAAAGACAAAGAATTGCAAATGATAGTGCCACGTAAGGGAGGAATCAGATTGATATTTATAACACTGGAGTAGGGGATGTTAAGGTATTCCTATCATCTAACAGAACCGTGTATAAACAACGAGGTAGAATACGAAGCCCTTATAACTGGATCGGAATTAACCATTCGGATGGGGATAACGTACATCAACATCTATGGAGATTCCCAGCTGATCATTCAACAGTCGCTGGACAATACATGATTTTAAAACCAAGGCTTGAGCAGTACTTCCAATATGCCATGAAGTTGTTGGAGCGAATTCCAAATGTAACGATCTACAAGATTCCCAGAAGAGAAAATGCTCTCGCAGATGCGTTAGCCCGCCTTGCAAAAGAATTTGCCTGCCTACAGGATGAGTCAGTTGAAATGTCAGTTCAAGGACGACAGGTCCTATCACAGCTCGACATGGATACAATACACAAATCAGAAGGAAAAGAAAAAGAATCAGTTACAGCAGTAACAGAAGTTACAGAAGATTGGTGGCAACCATTAATAGACTACTTGCAAACAGGAAACCTACCGGACGATAAGTCATTAGCTCATCAGATTAAGAAAAGAACTCTGTCTTACGCATTAATAAATAATATGTTATACAGAAGGTCTTTTGATCAGATGTGGCTAAGGTGCCTGAGCGAGTCTGAGGCTCGTGAAATTGTTAAAGAAGTACACTCAGGACTTTGTGGCGCTCATCAGTCGGTCCGAAAATGAAAATGAAGATTAAGAGGCTAGTGTACTACTCGGCCCTCAATGATGACCGATCGCATGAAGATCGCCAAAAGTTGTCACCAATGCCAAGTGCATGGAGTGATTCTACATCAACCTCCAAATGTGCTACATCCGACAATCGCGTCGTGGCCGTTCGAGTGTCGGGGCATAGATATCGTGGGTCCGATAGAACCGCCTTCTTCAAGAGGACATCACTTCATTCTTGCAGCTACTGCATTACTTTTCCAAGTGGTCGAAGCTATACCGCTCGTAGAAGTGAAAGCACATCACGTTACGCGTTCTTCAAGAATCAAGTCGTTTACCATTTTGGGTACCACGCGGAATTATCTCGATAACGGGTCCGCATTCCGAAGCACGAAGATCAACAATTTTGTCGAAGACACGGGATCCACCGGCGCTATTCGACAATCTACTACCCAAGAGCAAACGGCTTAGCCGGGGCTTTTAATAAAACTCTCGTCCAAATCCTAAAGAAAACTTTGGACGACAACAAGAGAAATTGGCACGAGAAGTTATTAGAAGCCTTGTGGGCCTACGGATGACTTTCGTAACTCCCACCCGCCCATGCCTTACGCCTTAGTGTACGGGTCCGAGGCCGTTCTACCCTTAGAGGTTCGGCTTCCGTCTCTCGTAATTGCGCTGCAAACAAGATCACTACGAAGAAAATGCCAAACTACGACTAGAAGAGTTGGAAAGCTTGGAAGGAAAAGACTTTCAGCACAGCAGAATTTGGAACTGTATCAAGCCAAGATGATCCAGACCCATGATAAATTAGTCCGTCCAAGGACATTCAAAGTCGGTGACTTGGTTTTGGTTCTCAGAAGACCTATTCTTGCACATCGCAAGATAGGTGGTAAATTTAAACCGACTTGGGAAGGGCCAGTCGTGGTCGAGACAATCTACTTTGGAGGTTCATATTAACTGATGAATTGCCGTGGAGAATGACCTATGCTTCCAATTAATGGATGATATCTAAAGAAGTATTACGCAATCTGATGTTTCGAAGGATGAATCCTCATTCCTAGAAGCACGAGCACAGTAATTACTTATGACTGGGTCCGAACCCAAAAATATAAATATATAAAAAAAAGTGGATGATAAACAAAATCGTTAAAAAAAAAGAAAAGAAGAAAAGTGTTAAAAGAAAACATGTGAAATCATCATAATAAAGTTTTTATCCTTCCTTTCAAATCGAGTCTCACTCTTGATCCTTCTTCATCTATTCCTACTCTTGTTGAAATTTGAAAGAAACAAATGAAATTTTCCATTAATAAATTTTCTATTGTTCTTCTTCTTAGTACAACCCCAGATCATTTCCTTGTTTTTCGCAGAGAAATGTCGAACGGGCAGTTGGTTCTGAACTTTAAGAATGACGTGAGTCTAGCACTCGATAAAAAAAGGATGAAGGATGGAGCTGTGATTGAGATCAACTCTGAATTCACACGAGTTGGGCTACAATACGAAGAAAATGATTGGACTCCGATTGATCGGGAAGAGCTCCGCAGCCATACAGTGATGAAATTGGGTGACTCAAGTCAACCATCTACCAGCAAGAAGAGAAAAGTAAATACCGCTCATGCAACAGGAGAAGATAAGAAAGTTAAGTCCGTGGTTGTTACAAGCAAGGCAGTGCTTGTCGCAGCCATGCCCACGTAAATTCAAGAGGTAAGGAGAGCTACTCTCATCCCTCCTCAATGAAGAAACAAGAACCGACGCATTCGCAAGATGCTAACCCAGCTAGCAGCGAATCAACATGAAGGGACAACTACTACCGTCAGTGCAAATACTTCAAAGAAATCGGTTCGTCAGGAACCAGAAAAGAGGAAGCCAATTCCAAGAATAGCAGGAAAAATGAAAGAAATTCCAACAAAAGCAGAAATAGAATCTGTGCCATGACGCCAGACAAATGCACCAGTTTTAAAGAGTCTTGTTGCGAAAGCAACCCCGGAGGATGTCCCGACAGAGATTATCTCCGAGGAGCCGAGACATGCAGGAGAACGTGCTGGGGTTGAACCATACATCCCACAAGTACGTTACTAGACCTCTGCCAGTTGCGGATAATTCTGAAATATGAGCTGGAAAGGATGCAGAATGTTGAAAAGAAAACTTTTGAATACTTTGAAAGAATCCGTGGCAAGAGGATTAACATCTTGGAAGGCCTTGAGCTGCATACAGATGTGTTTTCAGACTACGAACAACAGCAAATTGTAGACTGCATCGTTGAACTTCAGAAAATGGGCCGAGCTGGTCGTCTGAGGGAGAAAACTTATTCAGAACCCCGAAGATGGATGCCAGGAAAAGGAAGAGTTACGATCCAATGCGGGTGTTGCTACAACTTCGCGGTAGACAGAAAAGGAAATCCACCAGGGATACTCCGTCGCAGTGAGGTGGATCCGATGCCGAATATTATTAAAAGAATGGTAAAGAGGATGGTGACATGGAAGGTATTGCCCGCAGACTGCATACCCAACAGCTGCATCATTAACATCTACAAGGAGGGCGACTGCATACCTCCACACATAGACCATCATGATTTCGTTAGACCTTTTTGCACAGTGTCTTTTGTCAACCAGAGCAATATCATGTTCGGATCTGACCTCCGGATAGCAGGCTCCGGAGAATTCCGAGGGCCGGTGGAGATACCACTACCGGTAGGTTCCGTCATGGTGTTAAAAGGGAATGGAGCGGACATCGCAAAGCATTGCATTCCGTGAGTGCCTCGTTGAGCGGATCTCTCGTTACTTTCGTGAGAATGGATGACGTAAAGATTCCTTTTCACTTTCAGCCGCATCCGTAGTTAGAGAGCCTCCGGCCTTACGAGCTGTGAGTTACATGGGAGATAGCACACCTCCAATGCACATCCGTACGGCATTCCTGCCAAGGGTGGCTTGGAAGGTGATGTTATTGTCCATGTATCTCACTATTCAGACATGGATTTTCGCAGATGCTTTTAGAAGAAACTTGCAAGGATCTTACACAATCCATTTTGGATTTATATGGATTGTATGAGATATTAAATTCTCAAAGAAAATATCATCATGTTTTGGATCAAGTTGTATGATGTATTTTCAACAAGATTGGAATGAAAGTGACCATGTCATGTTTTGCCTTCACCTCTTTTTGTGCAAATTGACTGGAAAACACCATTAAATTAAAAGAACTTCGAACAAAGAACAAAGGAAAAATAAAAATAAATGAAAACTCTCTTTTTTTAAAAAAATCTGAATGTCAAAACAAACTACAAATAAACACGAACTCTAAATAAACGTGAACTCTAAATTGAAAATCAAGCTAAAATTAAATCACAACAAACAACTAAAACAAATTCCCGAATCTGAAATCCCCAGCCTCCGGCTGTTCTCGAAATCTTTTCGACTCTCCGCGGTTCCTTCCCTCTTTTGAGAAGGTCGACTGAGTCTACTGACACAGAACCATGAAAATTTTCGATTTGGTTCTGATGGCATAGATTCATATCCTTCGCCAAACAATCAAACATCGATCAACGCTCCTGGGATGTCAGACACTTTCATGTGTCATTCCAATCCTCCACTAAACTAAAATTTTCACAAGATCTTCCAAATAAAATTCAATTACCTTTTAAACCTTCGAGACCGGTACCAAATTCTAGTTCTCTCCTTTCGAGGCTAGTACCAAATTCGACTCTCTTCGAGGTTGATACCAAATTTCAACCTTTAAACCTTCTGAGATCGGTACCAAATTCCAGTTCTCTCCTTTCGAGGTCGACATCAAATCCGACTCTCTTTCTAGGTTGATACCAAATTTCAACCTTTTAAACCTTCGAGACTAGTACCAAATTCCAGTTCTCTCCTTTCGAGGTCGGTACCAAATTTCGACTCTCTTTCGAGGTTGATACCAAATTTCAACCTTTTAAACCTTCGAGATTGGTACCAAATTCCAGTTCTCTCCTTTCGAGTTCGGTACCAAATTCTGACTCTCTTTTAAGGTTGATATCAAATTTCAACCTTTTAGACCTTCGAGACTGGTACCAAATTTCAGTTCTCTCCTTTTGAGGTCGGTACCAAATTCCAACTCTCTTTCGAAGTTGATACCAAATTTCAACCTTTTAAACCTTCGAGGTCGGTACCAAATTTCAACCTTTTAAACCTTAGAGAATGGTACCAAATTCCAGTTCTCTCCTTTCGAGGTCGGTACCAAATTCTGACTCTCTTTCGAGGTTGATACCAAATTTCAACCTTTTAAACCTTCGAGACCGGTACCAAATTCCAGCTTCTTCTTTCGAAGCTCTGCACCAAATTCGACTCTCTCGAGGTTGATACCAAATTTCAACTTTTTAAACCTTCGAGACTGGTACCAAATTCCAGTTCTCTCCTTTCGAGGTTGGTACCATATTCTGACTCTCTATCCGAGATTGATACCAAATTAGCTTCTTCGAAGTCGCATCAATTTGACTCCTTTCCTAGATTGGTACCAAATTCTAGTTCTCATTTCGAGATCAGTACTTAAATTCTGATTCTCACCCTTTTCAATCGATATTTAAACTCCGATTCTCCCTTCGAGACTGGTACTTAAATTCCAGTTCTTTGCAATCCCGAGGTCGGAACCTAGGTTCCAATTCTCATTTCAAATCCAGGATTTCCTTAAATCGACTTTAAATTAAACTTCAATCGAAATTGAAACTCGAAACAAACCAAAATCCAAACTCACACATTAAAATTTGAAACAGAAAATGAAACGAAATCTAAATCAAAATCTCCCCGGGTCTTGTGATCTGGAATTCACCTCCTTTTTCCCAGCGAGAGTTTAGGGATCTTCAGTCTTGGAGATTTACCTGATACTCCCCAGCGGAAACTTTTCTATACTTCGTTCTAAGTGTGTCACTTAGACGTCTGTGTTGGTTCTGTTGATCTCTTCGGTCAACGCCAATACGCGTGGTGTGCTTGGTTAGCACACCACACCTATTGGGGGTCCATTTGTTGACCTCATTTTTGATGAGGTCTAATCTCTCTCCTAAGTGCTTAGGATCTAGCCTTAGGCTTTCCCTTTGACAATCTTAGAGGATTAGAGATGGAACCCACCACTTAGGAATTCAAACACCTCTTAACTCCCTTTAAACCCCACATGCCTGATTAACAACCCCCAAACCACCTGGAGGGTTAAGATCAAATGTGGAGGTTTAAAGGATGAGTTCCCTATAGACTCTTGACCTGGACTACCTCGAGTGGCCTGTCCGGTGAGGGTAAAATTTCACACATCACACCAATACACACATTTTAAATCCCAAAAACACTTTCACCCAATTTGACTTCTTGACTCATGTAGGTAATCCATATGGATGGTCCTCAACCCCTATGCCCTTTGCTAAGAGGGTTAGGAACAACATATTGAGTGCCCAAAGTGAGTCCTCTCATGGCTCCTATGAGCTTAATATGTCATCATGACTCAACCAAAGTGATTTCATTTTACTCACATTTGATCAATCTTCTTTTTTCCAAAATTTTAATTTTTGACCCCAGGAGCCCTACACCCACCAAACTTACCAAATGCCCTTGGAATTACCCAAAATTTTTCAAAATTGCCTAAATTTACCAAAATTCCTCAAAATCAACTCTAAACACTTCCCACCACTCAAATTGATCATCCATAGCCAAATTCACCAAAATTTCCAAAAATTCCCAAAATACCCCACAAATACCCAAAATACCCTTTTAGCCCAAAAATCCATAAATTCCACAAATTCCCAGAAAATTGCAGAAAATCCCAAATATTACCAATTTAATTTTGTTCAACTACACCATGGGCTAATTTTGTCAATTTAACCCACGTTTACCAAAACCCCCAATTTGGCCCATTTTTAACCAAAGTAAGCCCAATGTCAAACCAAACCACTCCAATTGACCTCAATGTTGATCCAATTCAATTCTAAACTTCAATTCAATATCCCCAATATCAATTTAGACCAAATTTAAGCCCAATTTGATTAATATTTGGATCCAAATTTCAATTTGAAGCTTAAAGCCCAATTTTGGCCCATCACCTAGACTTAGCCCAAACTAACCCAACTCAACTCCAATTAACCCCAAAGCTTTTCCTAAACCTTTCTAATATCTCCACAAACAAAACACTAACTTGATTTACCCCAAATTTGAACCTAAACTCCACCCAAACCTAACCCAAAACCAACATCCCCTAAATTGGCCTAAACCCAAACCTAACCCAAATTGGCCCAAATCCCTAAATCAAAACCCAAGAAAAATTGAAAACTCTTTGTAACACTCCCATAAATATTTCCCAACATTAATTTTATATTAAAACCAACATTAGCCCAACCTTAGCCCAAGATAGCCCAAGTTAGTCCTTTTTGGCCCATCTTGAACCCATTATCAAAAAAGACTCAAATTAAATCCAATTCAACAAAAATGACACCAAACCTTTTCCAAATCACTCATGATACATCCCTAAACTAAACCTAACATTTATTTGGCATGATGCTTCACAAAACTTTCATCGAAAAGTCCATTTTAAAATCTAAAAAAACCCACTTCCATAAACCATTTTAAAAGCTCATCTAAATGATTTCAAAAAGCCCAAAATTGGCTCTGAAGCCCACATGACAAATTCTTCTCACCATACCTTTAATTGAAATCATCCCTATGTACTAAATCAACAATAAAGTCATTCCAAATCAAGCCACATGCCAATTTCCCTTAAATTCATCAAAAATGCCAAAACCCTTTTTCATGAAACAAGCCAACCTTTTACAAGCCAAATGTAAGCCAAATGTGAGACATGTACAAGCCATATGAAGCCATGAGAGTTTTTACACCTCACCTAGTCATTTATGGAAAGAAGAGGGGAGCCTTTCCTAAGCCTTCATTAAGCCCTTTTAACCCCATTTATGCTACACTCTAAACCAAGTTTAGCCACATCACCTTGGATGGGGACTTCACCACCCCTTCCTAGCTGAACCAAATGATTCTCCCTCAGCCCAAAGTTAAGCCTTGGGGAGGTGCACCTAACCTAAACCATTCCTTGGTCCAAATCAAGCCAAAATAAGCCTTCCCCTCTTTCCACTTAAATTAAATCCTTTACACATGGCCAAAGCCAATTGCTTACACAAAACTCAATCCCTGGACTCACTGAGTCAAGATGGTGACCTGACCCTACCGACCAGCTGCCTGGGTCACCGGAAAATGCCATGGTCGAGAGCTCCATGTGAGCCAAACTCCCAAATTCTCCCTAGCTGAGCTGCCCCATGCCCAATGGCCACTGTGGATGTTCTTCCCTTGACCAAGGCAGCTGATCCCAAGACCTAACTCCTCCTGGGAAGCCCTCCAACCAGCTCTATTTAAACACCACACCCTCTCGACCAAAAGAGTTGATGAACCAGAGCTTAACAAAACACTGAAAAAATTGCTCCAGAACCTTCTCCTAACCCAGAGCAATTGATTCCCAGTGTTCCTTTGCACTAATCCCCATTAACAGAGCTCAATTTCTTAGTCTAAAATCCACCCAAAAACCGAGACAACTCGAAACCACCACCAAAATCAAATTAAACTCACCCACACTCGCACAGACCAAGAGAAGAAGTCCCCCAACAAAAGCCCCCTCACTGAGCCGACCATTGCTTTCGACCTCCAAAGTCCGAAATCGGGCCCGGTCACTTTCATACTTAAGCAATTCTCCAGAGCTAGAGACATCATTTGGAGCTTCCTTGGGTGCAATCGAAGGTGCCACAACTCTCTGATTGAAGCTTCACTTCTCAGATCTAAGGTATGAATTACTTCTCCCTCTCGAGTTTTTTGAATTCTCCATTTCATTTGAATCAATTTCATAGCATTTAAAATGTATGGATGTGTTCGTCTCTTCAAGACGAATCCATAGAGCATAAGCACACAAAATTCCGTTGAGAAATGAGAGAGATCTTAGGGTTTGAGTGTGGACGGCTCTCAGGACACACCAGTCGGAGACGATGACCAACCGCCGTTGGATCGAGCGTGTATCGAATGGATGGTGCAGATCATGTCGGACCAGAAGACGAAGCGGGACCGTGGGACGCGTGGCTACTGACTCAGGTGGCGGCGTCGAATGGCAGCGCGACACGTAGGGCTTCGGAGCTACCGAGGTTGACGCGGCGCCGCGTGGATAAGTAGATAAATAGGCTATTTTCTATTTATTTAAATACCCAGAAATTGAAAAATCCATAACATTGCATAGAAAAATCATAAAAATAAACTAAAAATATCCTCTTGCTAAGTGAATAGAGGAGAACAATGTGAAAAAAGAATTGAGTTAATTTGATGTGTATTTTATTTTTAATTAATTATTTACTCATTTCAATGTTTTATTTCTCCATTTGCATAGACAATTCACCATGGCATGAGACTATATGGCTTTTGTAGCCTCTGATTTTGGGAACATTCCCTGAATTTTTCAAGGCCAGAGGCCATCTCTATGCAAGTTATTGATTTTTCAAGTTTAAGTGTCTGTTTTGACATTTTAATTCTAATAATTAGCATATTGATCAATAAACCATAAAAAAGTTTGGGGAATTATCTTAGGACTAGAGGACCCTGGGAAAAATGTATTTTGAGTTAATTCATTAAGAATAACCCTAATTGGCCTAAATACTCAAAACTGAATTTTTTTTAATTTGAGTTAACCATACATCAAAACCACTTGAAAATAATTCTTTACTGATCTATAGGGTCAGAGGAGTCCCACATAAAAATTTGAAATCAATTGGAAATGATTAGCCCCACTAAATGGATTAATTAAGTCACGTGATCAAAATTAAACTTCAAAAATTCATAACTCCAAAAATACATTTTAAAAATTCACCAAATTGGTTTTGGGACTTTCTCGATATCGAGAAAGTCTAAGAAAATTAAAATAGGAATTTTTCAAAAATCTTCATTTTCTACCTTATTTTGGTATTTTAAATAATTAAAAAATAATAAAAATCACAAAAATAATAAAAATCACCAAAATGTCATATTTTGACTTCTAATCACTTAGGAACAAACCAAATATTTTTCCCAAGTCTCTTGGTTAAGATATTGAATTTTAAATGCTTAAGACAATTTTTAATATTAAAAAAAGGGATTTTCCAACCTTTTCACCAAATTAATTCTAATAAATCAAAGAAAAATTAGAAAAATATAAAATTTGCTTCTTTGAACTCCTTGAGGTCAGTGGGACTTAAGAAAAATAGAAAATCCATTTTTCAAATTTAATTTAATTTTATAAATAATTAACATTCCAAAACTATAAATAATTATAATAAATAAAACATAATTCAAAAAATCACCAAAATTGGTCCAAGTGGTCCTCTGGTCAATTTGAACATCCCATAATTTTCTTAAGTGATGTAAACCTCGCTTGGTCATGTTGTTGAATTTCCATTAAAAATCCCTATTTTTCATTAAGATAATTATATAAATTAAATTAAATTCAGAAAAATCACACTTTCTCCTCTAAT
Source organism: Papilionanthe hookeriana x Papilionanthe teres (assembly GCA_022702705.1). NCBI lineage: Eukaryota > Viridiplantae > Streptophyta > Magnoliopsida > Asparagales > Orchidaceae > Papilionanthe > Papilionanthe hookeriana x Papilionanthe teres. Next base: position 172,040,265 of record CM040424.1, read on the forward strand.
GTCTTAATTCGATACGTGAGTAACGTGACATAAAAATTTTAAGCTTCATTTGAGCTTAATTCGATGAGCTATGAAATGAACATGCTTAAAAGGGGCATAAAGGTAATTAAAGAATTTTAACCCTAATTAATCTTTAGGTTTAATCAAGGGGAGGGTAAAATATCTGATTTTAAAATTTTCATTAGATGATTGAAACCTAAGGAATTAAGGGGTATAAATCCATTAATCATCTTGAAAATATTTAAGGTAAATTTTAATTAATTAAACAATTTCAATTTTAGAAGAATAGGTTAAAATTTGGATTATAAAGATTAAGGATATGATTTAAGAAGATATCAATTCTTTAATTTAAAATCCCTAAATGAATCACTTTAATAATATTTAACTTTTAATTAAATTCAAAGTGGTAATTGAAATTAATAATTAAATAATTAAAAGGAAAATAAACCTTAATTAAATTAAAACATAAAACATTGAATAACTTGATAATTAAATTGAAATAAATTTAAAACATTAAAATTAATTTGAAATTACATAAAAAAAAATCTAAAATAAATTTGAAACATTAAAGAAAATCAAACTTAAGAGAATTCATAATTAAAAACATAAAAAATCAAATCAATTAAAAAATTAACCTAAAATATTTTGAATTAAATTAAAATTAAATCTTTAAAATTTAAATTGAATAATCTAAACACCTCTTTCAACCCAAATTAATCTAATACATTGAGATCATTAAAGATGTAACGATTTAATTAAATTAAAACAACTTGAACACTATTCCAAACTTAAAATTATTAAAATTTCATAACTAAATTAAATCACTTTAAATCACCAATTCTAATTTTAAATCATTAAATTCCTTAACAAACTGATTTGCCCCCTAAAGGTTTTCATTATTATAACTCTTAGGTAAAGCATCAAGTGAAATGTCTCTTTACTTATAGGATAATCAAACATCCTAATTCACTGAGCAAGAAATAAAACTTAACTAAATTCTTGGATGATTAATTCACCTAAACAAAGAAATTCATTTGGACTCAAAATAATCCCAGAAGTATTGAAAAGATGTTTAGGATTTGTCCTAAGTACTTCCTCAATATGATGGGATGTTTTAGAGGAACAATTGAATTTAATTGTTCTTTGATGAAGAAAATCATCCTTAACAAAATACAAGAACCTAGACATCATAGGAAATGACTAGCAATAGGATTAGGAATTTGGTAGACAACTAGAACCTTCCCTTAGCTTTACCTAGGTACTTGTTATAAATATTTAAATGCCTTAACATGTGTTTTAAGTGCAGCTTGGAATGACGAGAAGACCCTCCAGGTACGCTTTTATTTTATTGCAATTTACTTTATTGCAATTTATTTATATGAGCTACACTTTACTCTTCTTGCATGTTAAATAAGATTGTTGCATGAAAAATGAAACTTTTAGGATAGCAACAAAACTGAAAACAAAAACTAAATTAAAATCAACACAAGATAAAATTCACCGCCACAACTTTCAAAAGATAAAACAACTCAAAATTTAATCACAAACAGAACAACAAAACTACAACTATAACTAAATTAAAATGTCTTGTTGGATGATCGGGAATCCCTCGGATGATGTAAGCTACGTGTTGCTAACGGGATTTCCCACGGTCTAAATGAAAGTGTGGAACTCATTCAGTTAAGTTTAGCAAATTCATCTGGACTAAGTGATCCGATAAAAATAATGGTGCCGGAATGATGGAACCATAGGATCTTAACCGATGTTGTTATAATCAACTTTAAGATTCCTCTAATAAAACATTAAAGACATTTGAACTTTAAGACTCTTCTAAACCAAAACACTTTTCTCATCTCCTGATTTTCACCTTCTAAAACTAAACCTCTGCAACAACAAGGAGCTTGGAGTATAGTGGGCAGCACGGCCATCCTTGTCAGCAAAACCTGAGTCCACTACAAGAAACCTTTCCTAGTTTTAAATAACAAAGCCATAGGATTTCAAGGTAGTTTTCCCAGTGCAACATAAATCCTCAACTTTCTGTTAGGAATTTGCATAATCATATTATGTAAATTAAAATCCTAACCGGTCTTAGGACTCCGAGGTAGTCGTCCCTTACGACATAAACCCTCACATCTTCGAGGCTATTTGTATGATTATATCATTAAATATAAGTCCTAATTAATTAAAATTGGTAGGATTGAAACATTAAATAAATTCTCAAATTGAAGCCAAACAATAGGATAGTCGGGAAGTCACTAAAGTTCACTTCGGGTCTGTGACATCCCCTACTTCTCTTCCCTTGGACTCTCAAAATAAATGTTCCAAATTTGAGCTACTCCATATTGAAATCTCCAAAGTCCAATTGTTTGAAAACCTTAAACTTTGAAATTCTTGAAAGCAAAACCACTTATCATTATCGACAGTTTTCTTAAATGATTCCCGTCATTTAAGATGTAATTAACTATAGGGGCTTACCCTTATAGGAAACTTTAAGAACCCAGGTAACATAAGCCCTACTTAATTCCTTTATATTAAGCTGGGGAAATTGTCGGCTTATAAAATTAATTCGCAGATCAAAAAAATGTCACAAATCTTTTAGTTTATTTAACCGAGCCCCATCGTCAAACAGTGTGCCTATTCCTCAGCATAGATACACGGTTTGTAGTGCGGTGCCCGTTTATATAAACTATTTGGGATGTGAGATCGGTTTGATTTCATATCTTAAAATTTTCAAACTTAAAATTATTTTCAAAATCAAACGCTACTTTCCAAATTATATATATATTTAAATTAAATTTAAAATTTAAAATTCACTGACAATTTCTGTTAGGCGACCCATTTTCAAAATACAATACAAATAAAAATATGCCGACAGTACCGCACTTTCTCTTCCTCACTCTCTCTTCTTGTGTCCTTCACACTCCCTCACTCCCCCTAAGTTTCCCTAACTCACTTTCTCTCTCTATCTTGCCCCTCTCACCTTTTTTTCTTACTACTATCCTTCTCTGTCTCTCTCACACACTCTCACAAACACATTCCAACTTCCTCCTCTTTCTTTCTCCCTTTCCCACACCTCTCCCACCCCCTCTCCCTCCCTTCCTCTCCATCTTTTCCACGCTTTCTCCCTAGAGCTCTTTTCTATATCTTTCTCTTTATGCCCCTTTGCTCTCCATGGCGTCCTCCCTACTATTTTTTAAACCTTATAACTTCTCTCACTTTTTCTCTCTCTCAATCTCTTTAGTTCCCTCTTTGCTCTCTTTTTCTCTCTTCCCTTGCTCTGCATGTTCTTTTTGCTTTTCTTCAACCCTCATTCCACTTTCTCCTTTTCCTATCTCTCTCCCACTCCCTCTCCTACACTATCACCTTCTCACTCTCCATCCTCTCTTTCTTCCTCTCTAGACTTTCTCATAATTTATATGTATATATATTCTCTCGCTCTCTCAAAATATTTGTCTTTATTTTTCTTCCATTCTCTCGTTTGTTATATTCTCTCCTATTTATTGTCTCTCTCTTATGATGGTCTCTCCGGTCTCTCATTCTCTTTCTCTATCCCTTACTTCCTCTCTATTGCTTCCATCCCTCCCAATATTTGCATGAAGAGTAAAAGGAAAAGATTGTGTGTTAGAAAGAGGGAAGAAGAGAGGAAGGGTTAAAGAGAGAGGATAGGGAGAGAAATAAAAGAGAAAGAGTTAGAGAAGAGTGAGAAATAATAGAGAAAGAGAAAGCAAATAAATAGTGAGAAAGAGAGAGGAAGGGAGGAAAGTAGGAAGAGAGAGTGAGAGGGATAAAGGAAGAGAAGGAGAGTGAGGCAAGATAGATAAAGAGAGAGTGAGCAAGAGGGAGAATAAGAGAATGAGAGAGACGGTGAAAAGTAAGAGGAGAAAGAGGAAGGAATAGGGACGACAAGTGAAGAGAGCTTGATAGAGAGGGGGAGGGGAGTGAAGTGAGATAAATAGAGAAAGAGAGAGTGGTGGGTAAAGGAAGAGTAAGTGTGAGAAATGTAACAGAGAATGTGGGAGATAATATAAAGTGAGAACAAGATGACAATAGAAAGAGAAAGAGAGAATAGATATTGTGAAAGAGAAACGAAGGGAGTAAGAGTGAGTGGAGCTAAAGAAAGAGAGTGGTGGAAGAGAGAGTGAGAGAAAGGGAGCAAGAGAGAATGATAGATGGAGCAAGAGAGAAAGAGAAAGGGAGAAAGGGTGAGAGAGAGCAATAGAGAAATAGAGAGAGAAGAAATTGACAGTAAGAGTGAGAGTGAAATTAAAGAGAGTAAGGGATTCAAGAAGGTGGATAGAGACAAAAACAGAAAGAAACTGAGAAATAATGGAGAGTCAGGTAAGAGAGGGAAAGAGAGAGAACAAAGAGCGATATAAGGGAGGGAGGGGAAGTAATAAACAATAAGAGAGGAGTGGATGAGAAAGCAAAGAAATAGAGAATGAGAGGAAGATAGAGAGAGAATGAGTGATGGATATAGGGAGACAAAAAGTGAGAAAAGAGAGGAAGAGAGAGCAATGAGTAAAAGTGAGAGAAACATGTTGGAGAGTGAGAGACATAGTGAGAAAGGAAGAGAGGGAGAAAGAGAGATAGAGGGGAAGAGTAAAGAGAGTAAGATGATAATAAGAGAGTAACTAAAAGAGAGATATATGGAAAGAGTAAGGGAGAGTGTGAGAACGAGGGGTGATAGAGAGAGAGCATGAGAGATTAAAGAAGGTGAGAGAAAGAGAGAGCACATGAAAGATTTAGGAGGGAGAGAGGGGAAGTGACAGAGAAAATGATATTGAGCAAGATGGAGATAGGGAGCAAGAGGGCAGTGGGTTGAAAGAAAGAGAGATTGAGATAGAGAGAGTGGGAGGTTGAGAAGTGGGATGGAGAGAGGGGTACAAAAGGATGAGGGAGAGTGAGAGAGATATAGAAAGAAGAGAAAGTGAGAGAAGAGGGGTAAAAAAAAATAAATAGAGAGAGCGAGGGAGAGCATGAGTGGTAAAAAGAAAGAGATATAGGATAGAGGGAGGTTGTGAGAGAGAAATATAGAGAAGAGAAAGTAAGAGAAGAGAGAGCAAGAGAGATGAATCAGAGAGAGTGATGAATAAAATGAGAACGAAAGAGGGAGATTGAAAAAGTGTAATATGAGAGAGAGAAATAAAGAAGAGTGATAGGGAAAGGGACAAAGAGAGGAAAGGAGGGTGGGATTGAGATAGGGAGGGAGAGTAAGAGAACGAGTTAAAAGGAGAGAAGAAGAGATGAAGATGGAGAGGGAGTGAGGGAGAGAGAGGGAGAGAGATTGAGATAAAGAGCGTGGGATGGTGGGTAGCGGAGGGAGAGAATGAGAGAGAGAGGGTGAGGGAAATGGAGAAAAGTGAAAGTGGGAGAAAAGAGAGCAAGAAAGAGGGACTGAAAGAGAATGATAGAGAAAAAGTGAGGGAGAGATAGGGAGTGAATGAGTGAGTGCAAGAGGAGAGAGAGGGGAGGAATGGATTGAAAAAGGAATGTTTCGAGGATGAAGGAGAGATGTATGAGAGAAAATAATAAATAATGAGATTAATATGAGGAGAGAGAGCTAAATGTGAGAGCAATTGAAAGATAGTGTGTGAGGGAGGGTGTGATAGATGGAGGGAGAGAAAGAGTAAGTAAAGAGAGGAAAGAGAGAGAGATAGAAGAAATAGAAAGAGAAAGACAAAGAGGGGTAAAAGTGAGCATAGGAATAAAAAAGAGAAATTAAGTAGAGAGTGATAGAGAGAGAGAGAAAGAGAGCGAGTTAAGATAGGGATTGTAGAGTGGAGCAAAGGGAGAAAGTGAGAGAGGGTAAGGCTGAAATCAAGAGGAAGAGTGACTCAGAGAAGATAAAGCAAATGATAGTGAGTGAGAGGTAGATAGAGGAAGATATTGAGGGAAATATGGAGAGAGAGGGAGGGAGAAAAGACATAGTGAGAGATTGAATTAATGAAAGAGGGAAAGAGTGAGGGAGGAAGAGATAGTTGGAGAGAAAGAGTGAGTAAAGTGATAAGAGAGTGATAAACAAGAGCAAGAGAGAGTGTGTCAAAGAGAGAAAGAAGAAAGAAATAGAGAAATAAAAAGTGATAATGCATAAATAAAGAAAAGAGCAGAGAGGAAGAGAGGATGTATGGAGTAAGAAGGATGGAAGAGAGTGGGAATGAGAGGAAGAGAGTGTGAAGGAAGATATGGAGAGAGAGTGTAAGAGATGGAGAGAGGGTGTACATAATGAGATTTAAAAGGAGAGAGAGGTGGGATTAATTGGAAGAGGTGAGAGGGTGAGACGGGGGGAGAGTGTGTGGCAGAGAGAAAGAGAGAGAGAGTGAGAGAGGAAGAGGGGGAAGGAATGAAGGGAGTGGGGAAGAGAGAGAGAAAGATTGAGAGTAGATAGAGGAGAGAGCACAATAGAAGAGAGAGTAAGTGACAAAAAGTGAATTTGGAGTGAGAAAGAGAGGGGGAATGAGGGAGTATGTGTAACAGTGAAACTGAAGAGATAGAAAAAGGGAACAAGAAAGGGAGAGTGGGAGAGAAAAATGGAAAGAAGAGAGGGTGATGGATGAGAGAGCAGGAGAGAGGGAGTGGGTGAGCGAGCGAGAGAGGGACCAAGATACAGAGAGATAAATAGAGTATGAGAAAGAGAGGGATGAAGGGAGTGAAAGAGAAAGGGAGAGCGAGAGAGTGTCGGTGAGGGTTAAAGTGAATGTGAAAAAAAAGACATAAGAGAGGGCAAGAGAGAGATGAAAAGGGGTGGAACAGAGAATGAGAGATAGAAGGAGAGAGTTCGTAAGAAAGAGAGATATAATGAGGTATGTACGGCTTATTTTTAGGTTATGTGTTTTTTTTTTAAAAAAAGGGGGGGTCGCCTAACAGAAATTGTCGGCGAACTTTTAATTTAAATAAATAATTTAAAAAGTAGTATTTGATTTTGAAAATAATTTTAAGTTTGAAAGTTTTAAGATATGAAATCAAATTGATCTCACATCCCGAATAGTTTACATAAACGAGAATCGCACCACAAACCGTGTATCTATCCCGAAGAATAGACACACTGCTTGACGATGGGACTCAATTAAATAAACTAGAAGATTTGTGATATCCGTTTGGTCTGCTAACCAATTTTATAAGCCGACAAATTCCCTCGCTTAATATGAAAGCATTAAACAGGGTTTATATTACTCAGGTTCTTAAAATTCCTATAAGGGCAAGCCCCTATAGTTAATTACATCTTAAGTGACGGGAATCACCTAAGAAAACTCTCGATAATAATAGTAATTCTGCTCTCAAGAATTTCAAAGTTTAAGTTTTTAAAGGATTGAATTTTGGAATTTCAATAGGGAATGGATCAAGTTTGGAACATTTTGTTTTCGGAATTCAAAGGAAGAAAGGTAGGAGAAATCACAGATTCGAAGCGAACTTCGGTAATTTCCCAACTATCCTATTGTTTGGCTTCGAATTTAGGAGAGTCCCAATGTTTATTTAATGTTTTGATCTCGCCAATTTTAATTAATTAGGACTTATATTCGTATGATGTGATCACACAAATAACTTCGAAGATATGAGGGTTTATGTCGTATCGGATGACTACCTCGTAATCCTAAGACCTAGTTAGGGCTTAATTTGCAATGCAAATGCCTAACGAAGATCGAGGTTTTATGTCGCACTGTGCAAACTACCTCAAAGTCCTATGATTCGGTTATTTAATTTTAAGAAAGTTTTGTTGAAGTAGACTCGGGTTTTGCCGATGACGATGGTATCGTGCCGCCCACCATGCTCCGAGCTCCTTGTTGTTGCAGAGGTTTAGTTTTAGAAGTCATAAATCAAAGGATGAGAGAAGTGTTTTGGTTTAGAGAAAATCTTAGAATCCAAGTGTTCTTTATATTTTATTTAAAACAAATCTTAAAGTTGATTATAACAACACCGGTTAAGATCCCACGGTTCCATCCTTCCGGCATCGTTATTTTTATCAGATTCACTTAGTCCAAATGAATTTGCTAAACTCAACTAAATGAGTTCCACACTTTCATTTAGCACCGTGGAAATCCCGTTAGCAACACGTAGGTTACATCATCCGAGGTATTCCCGATCATCCAACAAGACGTTTTAATTTAGTTATAATCGTAGTTTTGTGTTCTATTTGTGATTAAATTTCGAGTTGTTTTATATTTTCGAAATGTTGTGGTAGTGAATTTTATCTCGCAATGACTTTTAATTTAGTTTTGGTTTCAGCTTTAGGGCTATCCTAAAGGTGTGGGTTTTCATGCAATACTGTTTATCATGCAAGAAAATTAAGTGCGATGTGATTAAATAAATTACAATAAGGTAAATTGTAATAAAATAAAAGCGTACCTGGAGGGTCTTCCCGTCATCCCAAGCTGCACTTAAAACATAATTTGAATATTTAAGCAAGTTCGTAGGTAAAGCTAAGGGAAGGGTTATGGTTTTCTACCAAGTTCCTAATCCTATAGCTAGTCATTTCCTATGACGTCTGGTGCTTCAGAGTCTTGGTTCGAGGACGATTTTCTTCATCAAATAACAATTAAATTCAATTGTTCTTATAAACATCCTATCATATCGAGGAAGTGCTTAAGACGAGTCTTAAACATCTTTTCAATTTCGCTAGATTGTTTTAAGTCCAAATGGATTTAATCAATCAGGTGAAGTAATCATCCGAGGTTTAGTTAAGTTTTGTTGTTATCTTACTCAGTGAACTAGGACATTTGAATATCCTATAAGTGAAGTAACACTTCACTTAACGCTCCGTTTAGAAGTTATGACAACAAAAGCTTTCGAGGGCAAATTGATGTTCAAGTGATTTATGATTTAATTTAATTTCAATTAATGGGTTTAAGTTTAATAATGGTTCAGTTGTTTTAAATTTATTTTTGAATTCGTTTATGTCTTAGGTGATGTTATTTTTAATTCAATTTAATTTAACTTTAATTTAATTTAATTTGGTTTAGTTTCAATTTTAATCTAATTTATTTAATTTAATCTAATTTTAATTTTAACTTGATTTTATTTTTTAATTTAATTTAATTTAATTTAATTTAATTTAATTTAATTTAATTTAATTTAATTTAATTTAGGTTTCGATTTAATTTAATTTGTTTTAATTTAATTTTATTTAATTCAATTTAATTTAAATTTAAATTTAATTTTATTTTTAATTTTAATTTAATATTTTATTTTTTATGTTTTAAAGATGATTTAATTTTAATTGTTAAAGTATTAATTTAATTGAAATTTTAAAAGGATTTAATTTAAATAATTTAACTTTAATTTAATTTAATGATTAAGTCTTTTAGCATTTTAAATCTTAAATTTAGATTATCATTTTAATTAGGAATTAAATATTATCGAGATGATTAATTTAGGATTCTTAAATTAAAGAACAAATCTCTTCCTAATAATATCCCTATTTTAATAATTCCAATTTTATTATTCTTCCAAATTTAATCAATTATTTAATTAAAGCTTCATTTCAATTATTTTTAAATTGTTTAATAGGTTTCTACCCTTTAATTATTTAAATTTCAATCATCCAAATCATATTAGATCGAATATTTTACTCTTTAATTTTATTAAGCCTAAAGTTTTAATTAAAGGTTAAAATTTTAATTACCATTTTGTCCTTCAAGCTTAATAATTCCATAACTCACTAAATTGAGCTTAAATGAACTTGAAATTTTTATGTGACTTCACTCATATGTCAATAAAGACATGAGAGGAGAAAATGCGATTTTTCTGTATTTAATTTATTTATGTAATTATTTTTGGTGGAAAATAGGGATTTTCTAAGGAAAATATAATAATATGACCAAGGGAAATTTTCTGTCCTTAAGAAAATTATGGGACATTCCTAATGACCAGAGGACCACTTGGACCAATTTTGGTGATTTTTTGAATTATATTATTTTTATTATAATTATTTTAAGTTTTAGAGTATTAATTAATTTAAAAATAAAATAAAGGTTGCAAAATGAATTTTATATTTTTCAAAAATCTCTCTAATATCAAGGAAATCAAAGAATCAATTTTTACAATTTTTCTGAGTTTTCTTTGATTTATTAGAATTATTTTAGTGGAAATGCTAAAAAAATACATTTTTTTTTAATTTTAAAATTACCTTAGGGCTTTAAAATTTAATATCTCATTATAGAGACTTAAGAAAAATATGGGGTTTGTTCCTAAGTGATTAAAATTCAAAATATAACATTTTGGTGAATTTTATTATTTTTATGATTTTTATTATTTTTAAATTATTAAAATATTAAAATAATACCAAAAAATCAATTTTTTAGAAAATTGCAATTTTATTTTTTTTTAAATTCCCCTGATATCAGAGAGGCTCCAAAACCAATTTAGTGAATTTTTGAAAAGTATTTTGAAAGTTATGAATTTTTAAAGTTTAAATTGGTTAAATGGCTTAATCAACCCATTTAGTAGGGCTAACCAAGTCCAATTGACTTCAAATTTTTATGGTGGGTTCCTCTGATCCTAAAAGTCAGTGGAGAATTGATTTCAAGTCAATTTGATGTATGGTTAGCTCTAATTAATTAAAGACCTATTTTGGGTTTTTAGGCAAATTAGGGCTATTCCAAGTGAATTAATTCAAAACCTATTTTTCCTAGGGTCCTCTCGGTCATAAGAAACATCACCAAATTTTTCTAGAATTTATTTCACAACATGCTAATTATTGGAATTAAAATACTCAAAACAACGAACATGAATTTGAAAATCAATAACTTCTCATAGGATGGCCTTCGACTTCGGAAAATTCAGTGAATGTTCCCAAATTCGTAGGCTTCAAAAGCCCTATGGTCTCATGCCATGGTGCATTTCCTATATGCATGGAGAATTAAAACAATGCAGACAGTAAATAAATTATTAAAAATAAAATACTTGATTAAATAAAATGATTTCTTTTCCACATTATTCTCCTCTGTTTACTGAGCAAGAGGGTATTTTTATTTTATTTTTCTGATTTTTCTACACAAAGTTAAGCATTTTTGAAGTTTAGGGAATTAAATAAATAAAAAATAACCCTAATTTCCTACTTATCCACGCGGCGCCACGCCATCCTCAGCAGCTCCGAACGCACACGCGTCGTCTTCGATTCTGGTGCCGCCATCCAACTCGCCGCTCCCGGGCCCGCTGTATCATTCCGTCTCCTCATCCGGCGCGATCCTCGGCCGTCCATCCGCGCGTGTATGGAATGAACGGCATCCGTTCATCGTCCCCAAGCGTTCTCACCCGAGAGCCGTCCACACTAAAACCCTAAGAACTCACTCATTTCTCAACGGATTTTCGTGTTCTTCGTGCTCTATGGATTCTTCTCAAGAGACGAATACATCTATACGGTGATCATGCATTGAAATTAAGGCATTTGAAATGGAGAATCTCCAGAAGCTCGGGATAAAGAGTTAGCTCTTACCTTTGCTCAGAGAAGTGTGGCTTCAATCTGAGGGTTGTGTCACCTTCGATTAGGTCCAAGCAGGCTCCAAATGAAGTCTCCTGGTCTGGTGAATTGCCTAGGTATGATTTCGACCAAGCCCGATCACAAAGCTTGGAGTCTAGAACAGATGGGTGGCCTGGAGAGGGGGCTTTTGCTGGTGGACTTCTTCCTCGGTCCGGTGAAGGTGTAGGACCAATCAATTCGAGGATTTATCCACCGTGGAGAAGTGTCCTCGGTTTTGGGTGGAATTTTGGCCGAGAAATCGGGCTCGTTGGTGGGATTGGGGGCAAATTGTCACTGGGGATCAACTGCTCTAAGTATGGAGAGTGTTCTAGAGTAATTTTAGCAGGGTTTCAGTAAGGTATGGTTCAACACCTCTCATGGTCGAGAGGAGGTGAGGTTTAAATAGGAGAGGGTGGAGGGCCTCCCAGGGGGGTTTAAGGCTTGGGATCACCGCTAGGTCAAGGGAAGAACAGCCATGATGGCCATCGGGCATGGGGCGCCTCAGCAAGTGGGAATTCCAAACTTCGGCTCACATGGGTTCTCTCGGCCCGGTGGTTTCCGTGCGGCCGTGGTGGCCGGCCGGCTGTGGTCGGTCACCCTCAAGGTCGTGGAGGTCGTGGCTCGGGCTTAGTGCAATCAATCGTGCCATGGACATGTGTAAAGGAGTTGAATTGAAATTGAATGGGGAAGGCTATTTTGGGTTCAAATGAGTCAACCCACCATTTTGGGTTTGGTGCACCCTTCCATGGCCGATTCTGGGCCGAGGGAGGATGAGGTGAATCGGCTAGAAAAGGGTAGAGAAGTCATCATCCATGAATATTTTGATTAATCATGGATTAAGGTGAAGCATTAAAAGGGTTAAAACCTTTTTAAGGGGGCTTAAAAGAGGCTCCTCCTTTTGCCATTAATGGCTTGATCACATGTCAAACCTTCCATGGCTTCATGTGGCTTGTCCATGGCTTCGTATGTGGCTTCATGGCTTGTGTTTGGCTTGGGAAAAGCTTCAGTCAATTTCATGAAAATGGAATTTGGAAATTTTGGTAATTTAGGGTGATTTGATGGGATTTGGCATATGGCTTGATTTGGAACCATTTGATGATTGATTTGAACTTAGGGAATGGCTTTGATTAAATGGATGGCAAATCGAAATGTCTTGTGGGCTTTAGGGTAGATTTTGGGCTCTTTGAAATGGTTTTAGATGGGCTTTTAAAGTGATTTAGGGAAGTGTTTTTTTTTTTTATTTTAGGATGAGAATTTTGCAAAGGATTGGATCCAATGAGTGTTGAATTTAGTTTGGGAATGTTTCATGAATGATTTGGAATAAATTTGAAGTATTTGGGCTAGGTTTGGATTGGATTTGACCTCTTTGGTGAATGGGCCAATATAGGTCAAATTGGGCTAACTTGGGCCAATGTTGTGGCTAGGGTTGAAATTTATGTAAAATAAATGTTGGGAAATGTTTATGGGAGTGTTTCAAAGAGGTTTTGGCTTTGTTTGGGTTTTGATTTTGGGGTTTGGGCATATTTGGGTTAGGTTTGGGTTTAGGTCAAAATTGGGCCTTTTAGTTTTGGGTTGAATTCGAGTGTGGTTTGGGTCTAAATTTTGGGTAAATCATGTTAGTGTTTTGTTTGTGGGATGTTATGGAAGGTTTAGAAAAGGTTTGGGGTTAATTGGAGTTGAATTGGGTTAGTTTGGGCTAAGTTTGGGTCATGGGTTCAAATTGGGCTTTAAGGTCAAAAGTGAATTTGGATTCAAATGTCAATCAAATTGGGCTTGGATTTGGTCTAGATTAGTTTTGGGAATGTTAAATTGAAGTTTAGAATTGAATTGGACCAGAATTTGGGTCAATTGAGTAGGTTCGGCTTGACATCGTGTTCACTTTGGGTTAAAAATGGGTCAAATTCGGGATTTTGATAAAAGTGGGGTAAATTGACAAAATCGGCCCATGGTGTAGTTGAACAAAATGAAATTGGGAATATTTGGGATTTTCTGGAATTTTCTCGGGAATTTTCTGAATTTTTGGATTTTTGGGTCAAGGGGGTATTTTGGGTATTCGGAGGGTATTGGAGGTATTTTTGGAATTTTTGGTATTTTTGGCTATGTATGATCAACTTGATTGGTGAGGAAAAGTTTAAGGTTAATTTTGAGGAATTTTGGGTGATTTGGAAATTTTGAAAAGTTTGGGTTATTTCGAGGGCTTTGGTATGCTAGCGGGTCAGTGGTCCCGGGGTCAAAATTTGAAAATTTGAAAATTTGGAAAATTGAAGATTAGGTAATTGTAAGTGGAATGAAATCATTTTGGTTGAGCCATGAAGCCATATCAAACCCACATGAGCCATGAAGCCATATCAAGCCCACATGAGCATGAAGGACTCATTTGAGGCATCCACTATGTTGTTCCTAACCCTCTTAGCCAAGGGCTTAGGGGTTAAGGACCATCCATGTGAATCACCTACATGAGTCGGAGGTCAAGCTGGGTATGGGTGTGGTTTTATGGAGGTGTGTGAAAGTGTAGTGTATAAGTGTAGTGTGTGTGTAAGTCAGCCCTTCACTGCACTGTGCCACCAGTGGTAGTCCTAAGGTCAAAGAGTCCTATAGGAACTCATCCTTTAAACTTCCACATTTGATTTCAACCCTCTAGGTGATTAGGGGTCTATAGTCAAGTTTGTGGAGTTTGCAGGAGTTAAGAAGTGGTTCGAATTTCTAAGTGGTGGGTCCCAATTCTAATCCTCTAAGATATTCAAAGGAAAAGCCTAAGGCTAGATCCTAAGTACTAAAGAGAAGGAGAGAAGACCTCATCAAAAATGAGGTCAACAAGGTATCGAGAGAGTTTAAAGAGAGAGCATGAAAGAGAAAGAAAGATAGAGTGGAGGGGACAGTGAGTTAGAAGAGACAGAGAGGTAAAATCAAGCAAGGGTAAGTGAGTGAGGGGTATAAAGGGTGAAGGAGAATAAAAGATTGTTGAGAGAGAGAGAGATAATGGTACTGAGAGGGAGGGAGGAAGAGAAGAGTTAAAATGAGAGAGGGAGAGATAGAAGCAAGAGATAGAGGAGTAACGAAGTGGGGGATGGAGTGACAAAATGTTAGAGAAATGAAAGAACAGAGCAACAAAAAAGTAAGTAAAAAAGAGTATAAGATATAAAAAGAGAATAGAGTGTGAGAAAGAGAGAGATTGAGAGAATATAATAGTGAAAGGAATAAAAGGAGTGAGAGAAACAACAAAATGTTAACAAAGAGTGAGAAAAAGAGTGAGATATGGAGCTAACGAGAGTGAGAGGGAGAGAGATTGAGAGAGAGAGCTAGTGTGTGTAAGAGTGTGTGAGATGGAGAGAGAACAATGTGCTTCATGAGGGAGACCTAGAGAGTAGGAGTGAAAGTGAAGCTGAAGAAATAAAGTGGAGGAATAGAGAGAAGAGAAAGGCTGCAAAAGATAATGATAATGGAGCAAGAGAGAGAGGGTTTGGGAGGGAGGGAGTGAGACATAGAGAGAGGGAGAGAGAAAGGGAGAGAGAGGGCTAGAGAGAAAGAAAGAGAGAACAGAGTAAGGGAGTAAGAATGAGAGTGAAAATGAAGAGAGTGCGGCAGCCAGGAAGGAAGTGAGACACTCTCTCCCTCTTTCATTATTTACACACACTCTCTCAATTGCTCTCACATCTTGCTCTCTCCCCTCATATCCATCTCATTATTTCTTATTTTCTCTCAAACAACTCTTATTCCTCCTCAATCCATCCCTCATTCCCTCTTTTTCTCCTGCTCTCCCTATCTAACTCCTCTCCCTATCTTTTCTTACATTAACTCAGTCACTTTCTCTCCCTCCCTCTCATTTTCTCCATTGCTCTCTCATTCTCTTTCTCTCACTTTTATCTATTTCTCTCTCTTCTTCTCCATTTCTCTCTCTCTCACACTCTTTCTCGCTTATTCTCTCCATCTGTTACCCCCCTCTCACTCTCTCCTTCTCCTTCTCCCTCTCTTCTTTCACCTCACTCTTTCTCTTACTCTCCCTCCCTATCTGAATCTTGCTCACAATTTTTTTTGCTCTTTTCCTCTCTCAGTTCCTATCTCTCTCTCTTAAATATTTCTTGCTCTCTCTCCCTCTCTCACTCCTTCCCTCTCTTCAATCTCTCTCCTTGACTCCCTCTATCTCCCTTCCTCACTCTCCCTTACGCTTGCCATCTATTACTATCTTTCTCATTCTATCCCTTTCTTTTTCTGTCTCACAGTTTCAATTATGTTTCTCTCTCTCGCCCTCGGTTGCTCTCTTTTCTCCCTCTTCACTTATCTTTTTATATATATTCCTCTAACTCTCTATCCCTTCCTCTCATTATCTCTATTTTCTATATCGCCCCTCTTCTTAGTCATTGTTAATTACTTTCTCTCCTTCCTACCCACATTCTTCCCCTCCCTCCTTATTTTGCTCTCTTCTTCTCTCTAGCTCCTTCTCTCTTTCCTCTCTCTCTCCACTAACTCTTTACTCACTCATTCATCTATATTTATCACTCTAACTCTCTCCCTTCCTCTCTTATCTCTCTCTTCTCTCTCTCTCACCCCTCTTCTCTGTATTTTTTTATTACTTTCTCCCATTTTATCCCTCTTTCCTTCTCTTTCCTCACTCTCCATTCTTCATATATTTCCCTATGTCCATTTTTCGCTCCCTTATTCTCTTTAATTTGTCTCTCACACTTACTCCCTCACTCGCCTTCTCTCTCTTTCTCTCATATACCATGTCTTCCTTTCTCGCTCCTTTTCTCTCTCTCACTTTACCTCCCTATCTCTCTTGCTCCTTTTCTCCTACTCTCTCTTCACCACTCTCTCTCGTTAACTTACATTCACTCCTACTCCCTTTTTATCGCTTTTACACTCTCTATCCTCTCTTCCGCTTTCGATCTCTATCTCAATCGCACTCCTTATTCACTGCTCTTACTCTTCCACCTTCTCTTCCTCTATACCCCCACTCTTTTTTCTATTTCTCTCAATTCCCTTCTTCTTCGCTCTCTCTAACACTTTCCCCCACTTTCACTCTATGGCTATCTCTCTTTTCTCCATCACCCTCTCATTCTCTCTCTCATTCTCCCTCCCTCTATCGCTTGCTCTTTGACTACCTTGACTCGTTCTCCTTCTCTCCTTTATCTCTCATACTCTCACCTCCTTCGCACCCTTCCTCTTCTCTCCCTCTCCCCCTGTCTCTCCTTTTTTTTCTATCTCGTTCTCTCGCTCAACGTTTAACCATCTCTCTCTACCTTCTATTCTCATACTTTCTCTCGCTCTCTTACTCTCCATCCCTCTATCTCATTCTTCCTCTCTCGATATGTCTTCTAACACTTTCTTTCCCTCTATTCCTAACATCTCTCTCGCATTTCTCTTCTATCATTTGCACACTTTCACTTTCTACCTTGCTCTCCCTCTGTCTATCACTCTCTATTCCACCTTCATTATTGTATTGTTGCTTAGTCAATCTCTATTAGTCTCTCTACTATTGCTCTGTCTTCTCACTCATTACTTTACTCTTTTTGTTCCTTTTAACTCCCTTTCTTTCTCTCTATCGTCCTCCCTCTCTCCTTCTCTCTTTCATTCCTTGTCTCTTCTCACAATCTCTTCTCATCTCTTCATTATTTCTTACTTTCTCTCACAATTCTCTCTCTACCTCTCTCGCTTCCTCTCTCTTCCCTCCCTCTATCTTCATATCTCTCACTCTATATCTATTTCACTTTCTTCTACCCTTTTCTTGCTCTGTCTTGCTCCAAATCTCTTCCTCTATGTTCCTTCACTTTCTCTTATATCTCCATTTCTCTCTCATTCTCACTCCACTCTCCCTCCCTCTCTCTTTACATTCACTCACATTTAGTCTCCCACTCTTTCTTTTACCCACTCTGTTCTCTCCCTTTATCCCTCATTGCTACTCTCTAGCTCTCCCTCCCAATTTAACTACTTCCATCCCTCTCTTCCTACTGCTCTTTTTATCTCCCTCTCTCTTGCTCATTCTCTTACTCACTCACTCTTTCCCTCTCTTCCCTCGCTCTCTCTTCCCTCGCTTTCTCTTCTCTCTATTTATCTCTAACACTCTCCCTTTCTTAATCCCTCTTCCTATCTCTTTAGTTTTACTCTGACTCTTGCTCCCTCTCCACTGTCTTCTCTCAATCTTTCTCTCCATCTCTCCCCCACTCTTGCTTCCTTCACTCCCGCCCTCTCTCTTCCTCTCTCACTCTTTCTTTCTCTCTCTCACACGCTCTCCCCCTCTCTCCCTCTCACTCTCTTTCACTTCATCCCCCTCTTTTTCCCACTAAATCTCATTTTATACTCCCTCCCTCCGTCTATCTCTCTCTTTCTCACTCTATTCCTTAATTGCACTTTTCACTGTTATGTCATATCATTATTTTATTCTCTATTGCTTTTTCACTTTCTCCCTCTCTTTCCTTACTCTCCATATTTTCTCTATTTCTCTCTCACTTTGTCTCCCTTACTCCCTTCAAATTCTTCCAGTATTGCTTCCTCACTCACCTTCTCTGTCTTTCTCCCTCCCTTTCTCTCTCCCTTTCCTCTCTCTCACTTTCCCTTCCTATCTCTCTCTTGCTCCTATTCTCTTACTCTCTCTTCACCCACTCTCTCTCTTCAGGTTCAGTCCCACTCTGACTCCCTCTCTTCATCCCTTTGTACTCTCTATTCTCTCTTCTACTTTTATCACTATCTCGCTCGCACTCCTTATTCTCTGTCAACTTCTCTCTTACTCTTTTCACTCTTCTTCTGTCTCACTTCCTTTCTCACTCTCTCACACTCTCCCACTTTCTATTCCTGTATCTCTCTCTCTCCATCTCCCTCATTCTCTCTCTCATTTTTCATTGTACATCCCTCTCTTACTCACTCTCTTTCAATATCTTGACTCATTCTCCTTCTCTCCATATATCTCTCTCACTCTCACTTCCTCCATCGCTCCCTTCCTCTCCTCTCCCTCTCCCTCAATTTCTCCTCTCTTTTTCTCTTCCACTCTTACTCTCTCTCCACCGCCTATCTCTCTCTCCACCGCCTATCTCATACTTTCTCTCACTCTCTCTTCTTATCATGCTCTCTCTTACTATCCCTCCCTTATCTTTATCTTCCTCTCTATATATGTCCTCTAGTACTTTCTTTCCCTTTACCACCTAACATCTATCCCTCTCTTATCTTTCTTCTATGTCACACACTATCACTCTCTCCCTTGCTCTCCCTCTCTCTCACACTCTATTCCACCTTCATTATTACATTGTTTCTAAATCAATCTATCTTAATCTCTCTTTTATCGCTCTTTATCTCTCTCTCCTCTTCCTTCTTCCCTCTCTCACACTCTCTCTCCTTTCCCACCCTCCTAATATCTTTTTTTCTCTCTTGTCCCTCTCTCGCTTTCACTTTCTTATAAACTCTTCTCCCCCTCACTCTCTTTCCTTATTTCTATTTAGATCACTTTTATTCTCTCAGTATTGTTCTCTTTAACGCTTTCACTCTCTCCCTCTATCATTCTCACTCCCTCATTCATGTCCTCTCTAGGTCTCCCCTATCTAGTTCACTCTTTTCTTTCCATTGCACACACCCATACACTCTCACTCTCTCTCCGTCTTGCTCTCATTAGCTCCATTTGTCACTCTATCTCACTCTCTGTTACCAATTTTTTATTTATCTTTCACTTTCTCCTCTACCTCCCTTGCTCCATTTTCCTTTCCTCTGTATAACCCCTTCTCTATTATTTTCTCTTAATCTTCTCTTTCTCGATCTCAATTCTCTTTTACTATCTTATACTCTATTTTACACACTCCTTTTGTTGCTTTCTCTTCTCTCATTTCTTTTGCTTTTTTCCCACTTTACCCCACTCTCTCTCTTGCTTCCATACCTCACTTTCCCATTCTCTGTCTTCCCTCCCTCCCTTCCTCTCCCTCCCTTTATCCCTCTCCGTCTTCCACTCTCTCTTGCACACTCTCTCTCAATCTTCTCCAATTTTCCCTCACTTTTTACCCCTCACTCACTTCCTCTTATGAGATCTTCCCTTAGTCTCTCTTCTCACTCTCTCTCCCATTCACTCTCCTTTCCTACTCTCTCTTTGAACCCTGTACGGCTTATTTTTTAGGTTGTGTGTTGAATTTTGAAAAGGGGTCGCCTAACAGAAATTGTCGGCGAATTTTTAATTTAATTTAAATAAATAATTTGAAAAGTAGTATTTGATTTGGAAAGTAATTTTAAGTTTAAAAATTTTTAAGATATGAAATCAAGCCGATCTCACATCTCAAATAGTTTATATAAACGAGCACCGCATCACAAACCGTGTATCTATCTCGAAGAATATACACACTGTTTGGTGATGGGGCTCGATTAAATAAACTAGAAGGTCTGCGAACCAATTTTATAAGCCGACAAATTCCCATGTTTAATATGAAAGCATTAAACAGGGTTTATATTATCTGGGTTCTTTAAAATTCCCTATAAGGGCAAGCCCCTATAGTTAATTACATCTTAAGTGACGAGAATCACCTAAGAAAACTCTCAATAGTAATAAGTAATTCTGCTCTCGAGAATTTCAAAGTTTAGGGTTTTCGAGGATTGAATTTTGGAATTTCAATAGGGAATGGATCAAATTTGGAACATTTTGTTTTGGGAATTCAAAGGAAGAAAGGTAGGAGAAATCACGGATTCGAAGCAAACTTCGGTAATTCCCCGACTATCCTATTGTTTGGCTCGAATTTAGGAAAGTCCTAATATTTATTTAATGTTTTGATCTTGCCAATTTTAATTAATTAGGACTTATATTTGTATGATAAAATCATACAAATAAATCTCGAAAATGTGAGGGTTTATGTCGTATCGGACGACTACCTCGGAATCCTAAGACCGGTTAGGGCTTAATTTGCAATGCAAATGCCTAACAAAAGGTTGAGGATTTATGTTGCACTGTGCAAACTACTCTCGAAGTCCTATGGCTTGGTTATTTAATTCTAAGAAAGTTCCGTCGAAGTAGACTCGAGTTTCTGCGATGACGATGGTCGTGCTTGCCCACCATGCTCCGAGCTCCTTGTTGTTGCGGAGGTTTAGTTATAGAAGACGAAAATCGAGGGATGAGAAAAGTGTTCTGGTTTGAGAAGTCTTAAAATCCAAGTGTTTTTAATATTTTAATTAAAACAAATTTTAAAGTTGATTATAACGACACCGGTTAAGATCCCACGGTTCTATCCTTCCAGGCATCGTTATTTTTATCGGATTCATTTAGTCCGGATGAATTTGCTAAACTCAATCGAATGAGTTCCACACTTTCATTTAGACCATGGGAAATCTCGTTAAGAACACGTAGGTTACATCATCCGAGGTATTCCCGATCATCCAACGAGGACGTTTTAATTTAGTTGTAGTTGTAGTTTTGTGTTCCGTTTGTGATTAAATTTTGAGTTGTTTTATATTTTGAAATATTGTGGCGGTGAATTTTATCTTGCAATGACTTTTACTTTAGTTTTGGTTTCAATTTTAGGGACTATCCTAAAGGTGTTGGTTTTCATGCAACAGTTGTTATCATGCAAGAAAAGTAGGTGCGATGCGATTAAATAAATTGCAAGAAAAGTAAATTGCAAAAAATAAAAGCGTACCCGGAGGGTCTTCCCGTCATCCCAAGTCGCACTTAAACACAATTTAGAATATTTAAGCAAGTTCCTAGGTAAAGGCTAAGGGAAAGGTTATGGTTTTCTACCAAATTCCTAATCCTATAGCTAGTCATTTCCTATGACGTCTAGGTTCTTGTGTTTTGGTTAGAGGACGATTTTCTTCATCAAAGAACAATTAAGTTCAATTGTTCTTATAAAGTATCCTATCATATTGAGAAAGTGTTTAAGAAGAATCTTAAACATATTTTCAATCTTGCTAGGATTCTTTTAAGTCCAAATGGATTTAATTAATCGGGTGAAGTAATCGTCCGAGGTTTAGTTTAGTTTTGTTGTTATCTTGCTCGAGTGAACTAGTGACATTTGAATATCCTATAAGTGAAGTAACATTTCATTTAATGTTCGTTTAGGAGTTATGGTAACCAAAGCTTTCGAGGCGAATTGATGTTCAAATGGTTTGTGATTTAATTTAATTTCAGTTATCGGATTTAAATTTGGAATAGTGTTGAAGTTGTTTTATATTTAATTTCTTCATGTCTTAGGTGATGTTATTTAATTCAATTTAATTTAACTTTAATTTAATTTGGTTTAGTTTTAATTTTGATTTTTAATTTTAATTTTAATTTTAATTTTAATTTTAATTTTAATTTTTATTTGATTTTATTTTATTTTTATTTTATTTTAATTTAATTTAATTTTAATTTAATTTAATTTAATTTAATATATTTTAATTTGATTTAATTTAATTTAATTTAATTTAATTTAATTTAATTTAATTTAATTTAATTTAATTTAATTTAATTTAATTTAATTTAATTTAATTTAATTATTTATTTATTATTTTTTAATTTAATTTAATTTAATTTAATTTAATTTAATTTATTTAATTTAATTTAATTTATTTAATTTGTTTGATTTAATTCAATTTAATCTTTAATTTAATTTTATTCTTAATTTTAGTTTAATTGAAAATCTAAAAAGAGTTTAATAAATTACTTTTAATTTAATATTATGATTAATTCCTTTGACATTTTAAAACTTAAATTTGAATTATCATTTTAATTAGGAATTAAATATTATTGAGATGATTAATTTAGGGATTTTTAAATTAAAGAATAAATTTCTTCCTAATAACATCCCTATTTTAATAATTCTAAATTCATTATTCTCCCAAATTTAATCAATTATTTAATTAAAGTTTATTTCAATTATTTTAAATTGTTTAGTAGGTTTCTACTCCTTTAATTATTTAAATCTCAATAATCCAAATCAGATTAAGATCAAATATTTTACATGTTAATTTTATTAAACCTAAAGTTTTAATTAAGGGTTAAAATTTTTAATTACCATTTTGCCTCTACAAGCTTAATAATTTCATAACTCACTAAATTGAGACTTAAATGAACTTGAAATTTTTATGTGACTTCACTCATATGCCAATAAAGACATGAGAGGAGAAAATGTGATTTTTATCGTATTTAATTTATTTATGTAATTATTTTTGGTAGAAAATAGAGATTTCAAGAAAATTTAATAATATGACCAGAGGAAAATTTCTATCCTTAAGAAAATTATGAGACATTCCTAATGACGTAGAGGATCACTTGGACCAATTTTGGTGATTTTTTGAATTAAATTATTTTTATTATAATTATTTTAATTTTTGGAGTATTAATTAATTTAAAAATAAAATAAAGGTTGAAAAATGAAATTTATATTTTTCAAAAATCTCTCTGATATCAAGAAAATTAGAGAATCAATTTTTGCAATTTTCTAATTTTTCTTTGATTTATTATAATTATTTTAGTGAAAATACTAGAAAATACATTTTTTTTTAATTTTAAAATTACCCTATGGCTTTAAAATTTAATATCTCATTAAATAGACCTAAGAAAAATATGGGATTTGTTCCTAAGTGATTAAAATTCAAAATTTGACATTTTGGTGAATTTTATTATTTTTATGATTTTTATTATTTTTTAATTATTAAAATATTAAAATAATGCAAAAAATTAATTTTTTAGAAAATTGAAATTTTAATTTCCTTAAATTCCCCGATATCGAGAGGCTCCAAAACAATTTGGTGAACTTTTCGAAAGTATTTTGAAAGTTATGAATTTTTAAAGTTTAAAATGGCTAAATGAGCTTAATCAACCCATTTAGTAGGGCTAACTAAGTCCAATTGACTTCAAATTTTTATGGTGGGTTCCTCGATCCTAAAGGTCGATGGAGAATTAATTTCAAGTCGATTTGATGTATGGTTAGCTCTAATTAATTAAGGAGCTATTTTGGGTGTTTAAGCGATTAGGGTTATTTTAAATAAACTAATCCGAGATCTATTTTTCCTAGAGTCCTACAGTCATAAGAAACATCACCAAATTTTCCTAGAATTTATTTCACAACATGCTTAATTATTGGAATTAAAATACTCAAAACATTAACATGAATTTGAAAAATCAATAACTTCTCATAGGGATGACCTCGACTTTGGAAAATTTAGGGAATGTTCCCAAATTCGAAGGCTTAAAAGCCCTATGGTCTCGTGTCATGGTGAATTTCCTATATGCATGGAGAATTAAAACAATGCAAAGGGAAATAAATCATTAAAAATAAAATACTTGATGAAATTAAATGATTTCTTTTCCACATTATTCTCCTCTATTCAGCCGAGCAAGAGGGTATTTTTATTTTATTTTTCGATTTTCCTACACAAAGTTATGGATTTTTGAAGTTTAGGGAATTAAATAAATAGAAAAATACCCTAATTTTCTATTTATCCATGCGGCGCCGCGTCAACCTCGGCAGCTCCGAAACTCCGCGTGGCGCTCTCCGATTCGACGCCGCCATCTGACTCAGCGCTCCGAGGGCCCGCTGTGTCCTTCCGTCTCCTGATCCGGCGCGATCCTGGCTGTCCGTTCGCGCGTGTATTAAATGAACGGCATCCGTTCATCATCCCCAGGCGTCCTTACCCGAGAGCCGTCCGTCTTCTAGGCCTAAGATCTCACTCGATACTTGACCAAATTTAACGTTCTTATGCTCTATGGATTCGTCTCGAGAAGACGAACACATCCATATGGTTTATGTGGCACGAAATTGACTCAATGAAAATGGAGAATGTTCAGAAGCTCGGGAAGAAGAGTGAGGCCATACCTTTGCTCAGAGAAGTGTGGCTTCGATCTGAGGATTGTGTCACCTTCGATTGGATCCCGACGAAGCTCCGGATGAAGTCCTTGGCCCAGTGAATTGTCTGAGTAGGATTTCGACCACATCCGATAACAAAGCTTAGAGGTCGGAGCAAGCTGGGTGGCTCGGAGATGGGGCTTTCGACGGGGAACTTCTACTCTTGGTCCGAGTGAAGGTGTAGGACCGGTCGATTTGAGGATTGGCTCACTTATGTGCAAAGTGTCCCGGTTTTGGGTGAAATTTCGGTTGAGAAATTGGATTCGTTGGTGGGGATTAGGACAAATTGACACCGGGGATCAACCGCTCTACAGGATGGAGAAGGGTTTGGAACAATTTTGGCGAGTTTCGGCAAGGTTTGTGCAACTCTCCTCTCATGGCCGTGAGGGGGTCGGGTTTAAATAGAGGTGGCTGGAGGGCCTCGCAAGGATGACCGAGGGTTGGGATCGAGCCTGCTTGCGGGCATGGGAAGAACAGCTACTGATGGCCATTGGTGATGGGGCGGCTCGACGAGTGAGAATTTCAAGTTTGGGCTCACATGTGAGCTCTCGGGTGTGGTGTTTTCGGCGACTCGGTGGGCGGCCGGCCGGGCATTGGTCACCATCGAGCTCGGGGAGGTCGGGGCTGGGGCTTAGTGTATTCGATTGGCGGTTGCTAAGTGTAAAAATGGTTGTATCAAAATGGAATGGGGATATGGCTAATTTTGGCTAGGTTTGGTTAACCCATTTGTTTGGGCTGGGTTCACCTCCCACGTGGCTAGCCTTGAAGTCGAGAAGATCGGTTAGGTTAGGCGATCAAAAGGTGGTGATGTCCTTATCCAAGAATATTTGGATTAAATCTTGGTTAAGGGGTATCATGGGTGATGTTAAAGACTTTTAGGAATTAAGGAAAGCTCCCTCTCCTCTTACCCAATGTGGTATGGTCACATGTCAAACAATTCACATGGCTTGCATGTGGCTTAAGAATGGCTTCATGGCTCACACTTTGGCTTGGGAAAAGTTGAGTCAATTTCATGGAAATGGATTTAAGAAAAATTTTGGTATTTAGGGGTGATTTGGCATGAGGCTTGATTTGGAATTATTTGATGATGGGATTGGAACTTAGGGAATGGCTTTGATTAAATGGATGGCAAATGGAAATGTCATGTGGGCTTTAGGGTAGATTTTGGGCTCTTTGAAATGGTTTTAGATGGGCTTTTAAAATGGTTTAGGGAAGTGGGCTTTTGGATTTTAAAATGGATTTTAGGATGAAATTTTGGCAAAGGCTTGGGCCAAATAATTGTTGGGTTTGGTTTAAGGATGTGTCATGAGTGATTTGAAACAAGTTTGGAGTGATTTGGGTTTGATTTGGACCCCTTTGGTGAATGGGCCAATGTAGGTCAAATTGGGCTAACTTGGGCCAATGTTGGGCTAGGGTTGAAATTGATGTAAAATAAATGTTGGGAAAAGTTTATGGGAGTGTTTCAAAGAGGTTTTGGCTTTGGTTGGGTTTTGATTTTGGGGTTTGGGTTCATTTGGGTTAGGTTTGCGTTTAGGTCAAAATTGGGCTTTTTGGCTTTGGATTGAATTTAAGTGGGGTTTAGGTCTAAATGTTGGGCAAATCATGTTAGTTTTTTGTTTGTGGGAATGTTAAGGAAGGTTTAGAAAAGATTTGGGGTCAATTGGAGCTGAATTGGGAGAGTTTGGGTTAGGTTTGGGTCATGGGTCCAAATTGGGCTTTAAGGCCAAAAATGGAATTGGATCCAAATGTCAATCAAGTTGGACTTGGATTTGGTCTAGATTGGTGTTGGGAATGTTGAATTGAAGTTTAGAATTGAATTGGACCAGAATTTGGGTCAATTGGGTAGGTTTGGTTTGACATTGGGTTCACTTTGGGTTAAAATGGGTCAAATTGGGGGTTTTGATAAAAGTGGGGTAAATGGACAAAATTGGCCCATGGTGTAGTTGAACAAAATGAAATTGGGAATATTTGGAATTTTTTGGAAATTTCTGGGAATTTTCTGAATTTTTGGATTTTTGGGTCAAGAGGGGTATTTTGGGTATTTGGAGGGTATTGGGAGGTATTTTTGAAATTTTTGGTATTTTTGGGTATGTATGATCAATTTGAGTAATGTGGGAATGCTTGGGATTGATTTTGAGGAATTTTGGGTAATTTAGGTGATTTTGCAAATTTTGGGTAGTTTCAAGGGCTTTGGGTAGGCTGGGCGGGTGTAGGGTCCCGGGGGTCAAAAATTGAAAATTTGGAAAATTGAAGATTGGGTAAATGTAAGTGGAATGAAATCGTTTTGGTTGAGCCATGAAGCCATATCAAGCCCACATGAGTCATGAAGGGACTCATTTGAGGCATTCACTATGTTGTTCCTAACCCTCTTAGCGAGGGCTTAGGGGTTAAGGACCATCCATGTGAATCACCTACATGAGTCGGGAGGTCAAGTTGGGTATGGGTGTGGTTTTAGGAGGTGTATGAAAGTGTAGTGTATAAATGTAGTGTATGTGTAAGTCGGCCCTCACTGGACCGGGCCACCTGAGGCGGTCCCAAGGCCAAAGAGTCCTATAGGAACTCATCCTTTAAACTTCCACATTTGATTTCAACCCTCTAGGTGAATAGGGATCTACAGTCAAGTTTGTGGAGTTCGCAGGGAGTTAAGAAGTGGTTTGAATTTCTAAGTGGTGGGTCCCAATTCTAATCCTCTAAGATAATCAAAGGAAAAGCCTAAGGCTAGATCCTAAGTACTAAAGAGAAGAAGAGAAGACCTCATCAAAAATGAGGTCAACAAATGGACCCCAATAGGTGTGGTGTGCTAACCAAGCACACCGCGCGTATTGGCGTTGACCGAAAAGATCAACAAAACCAACACGAGATGTCCAAGTGACAAACTTAGGACGAAGTAGAAGAATTTCCGCTAGGGAGTGTCAAGTATATCTACGAGATCGGAGATTCCTGAACTCTCGCTAGGGAAAGGAAAAGGAGGTGAATCCCAAATCACATGATCTGGGGGAATTTCAATTTAGATTTTACTTTGTTTCAATTTAAGTTTTGATGTGTGAGCTCAGATTTTAGTTTGAGTTTCAATTTAGATTGAAGTTTTGTTAAAATTAATTTAAAGGGATTCGATTTGAAATGAGAATTGGAATTTTGTGGTTTTAGATGTAACATCTTCAACCTCGAAAGAAAATTGAATTGATCGGATTGAATCATTACAATGAGGAGAGATCTCAGAGCAATGCGGTATTGGATGTAAAATCCTTAACCTCAAGAGTTTGATTTTGATGTATTTCATTGCGATAGGGAAAGAATCCTAAAGCAATGCAGTTTCGGATGTAAAATCCTCAAATGAAAGAATCCTAAAGCAATGCAGTTTCGGATGTAAAATCCTCAACTCCAAAAATTTGATTTTGATGTATTTCATTGCGATAGGGAAAGAATCCTAAAGCAATGCAGTTTCGGATGTAAAATCCTCAACCCCAAAAATTTGATTTTTGATGTATTTCATTGCGATAGGGAAAGAATCCTAAAGCAATGCAGTTTCGGATGTAAAATCCTCAACCCCAAAAATTTGATTTTGATGTATTTCATTGCGCTAGGGAAAGAATCCTAAAGCAATGCAGTCTCAGATGTAAAATCCTCAACCCAAAAGTTTGAATTTGATGTATTTCATTGCGGTAAGGAAAGGAATCCTAAAGCAATGCAGTCTCGGATGGAAAATCCTCAACCCAAAAGTTTGAATTTGATGTATTTCATTGCGCTAGGGAAAGAATCCTAAAGCAATGCAGTCTCGGATGTAAAATCCTCAACCCAAAAGTTTGAATATGATGTATTTCATTGCGCTAAGGAAAGGAATCCTAAAGCAATGCAGTCTCGGATGTAAAATCCTCAATCCAAAAGTTTGAATTTGATGTATTTCATTGCGCTAGGGAAAGAATCCTAAAGCAATGCAGTTTCGGATGTAAAATCCTCAACCCCAGGAATTTGATTTTTGATGTATTTCATTTTGCAAAGATTTGCAGCGTTGATTTGAAAAGTGTGGAATTTTGGTGTTTCGAGAATTTCATGAAAGTTGTAAAAGACTTTCATAGAAGGAAATAGATTAGGAGGGAATATGTAGATGTTACATACCCCGTTCAAAAGAGTTGATCGGAAGTCACTGGTTTGGATTGGATATAATTCCTCGCCATCAGATTCGATCCGTGTCAATGGAATCAACCGCTTCCATCCCAAATAAGGGAAAGAGTAGAACAGATTGGATTTCAGATTTGGGAAATTGAATTTGCATTTTCGATTGAGATTTGATTTGAGATCTGGAAGATTGAATTTGAATTTGATTTAAAACTTGATTTGAAATTTGGAAGGATTGAATTTGAATTTGATTTAGATTTGATTTGAGATCTGAAAGATTGAATTTGAATTTGATTTAAAACTTGTGCTCATTTTGTTTGTCCTTTAACGATTCAAATTTATTTTATCGTTTATTTAATGTTCATGTGAGTTTGGTGGTTATCATTTTTTTAGATGTTTACGGAAAGTTTTCTTTTATTCTCTTTTTTTTATTTCTTTTCTGTTCTTTGTTCGAAGTTCATTTAACTTTAATGGTGTTTCCCAGTCAATTTGCACAAAAGAGGTGAAGGCCAAAAATGTGACATGGTCACTTTTATTCCAATCATATCGAAGATACATCATACAACTCGATCTGGAATACATCTCATACAATCCATGTAGACTCAAAACGGACTATGTATGATCTTTGTCGATCCATCCAAAAAGGTAAGTCGTCGAAATCCATGTCCGAATAGTGAGGTACATGGTCAATAACATCACCTTCCAAGCCATCCTTGGCAAGGATGCCGTATGGATGTACGTTGGAGGTGTGATATTTTCCATGTAACTCATAACTCGTAAGGCCGGAGGCTCTCTAGCTCCCGGTCCGGGCTCGGAAGTGGTAAGGTGTCTTCCCGTCGTCCATCCTTCCGAAATTAATCGAGATCCGCTTCACCGGTACTCCCGGTATGCAATGTTTAGCGACATCCGCTCCGTTGCCCTTCGGTATCATGACGGAGCCTACCGGTAATGGTATCTTTACTGGCCCTCGGAACTCACCTGGGCCTGCTATCCGGAGGTCAGATCCGATCATGATGTTACACTCGTTCAGGAAAGAAGCTGTGCATAAAGGTCTGACAAAGTTGTGGTGATCTATGTGCCGGGGTATGCAGTCACCCTGCTTGTAAATGTTAATGATGCAACTGTTGGGTATGCAATCTGCCGGCAGTACCCTCCATGTTATCAATCTTTTTACTATTCTTTTGATGACCAATGGCATCGGATCCACCTGGCCATGACGGAGTATTCCCGGTGGGTTTCCCTTCCTGTCTTCTGCGAAGTTGTAGCAGCATCCACATTGTATTGTAATTCTTCCTTTCCCTGGCATCCATCTCCGGGGTTCTGAGTAGGTGTTTTCTCTTAGGCGGCCCGCTCGGCCCATTCTTTTTAAATCCCGGATGCAATCCACGATTTGTTGTTGTTCATATTCTGAGAATACGTCCGTATGTAGCTCGAGGCCTTCTAGTATATTGATCCTTCGCCTCTCGATTCTCTCGAAGTATTCAAAAGTTTTCTTTCGACATTCCGCATTCTTTCCAGCTCGTACTTCGGAATAATCTCGCAAATGGCGAGGCTTGGTGACGTATTGTGGGATATATGGCTCAATCCTTCGCGTTCCCCACGCATACCTCGGCTCCTCGGGGATGGTCTCCGTCGGGACATCCTCCGAGGTTGCTCTACGCAACAAGGTTATGCATTACCGGTGACTTTATCCGGTGGCGTGGTAGCTTTCCTTCTTCGATCTTCGTGAGATTTCCCTGGTCCCTTATGTTATCCTAGGAGCCGGCCTCCTTTCTTCCGTACTCGGTGAGCCGGCGTCCTTGAAGTGTATGTACCGGCGTAGCAATCGCCTCGTCGCGGCTAGTCCGTCGCTAGTTTGGTTAACATCTTGCGGATACGATGATTCTTATTTCTTCGTTGGGTTGCTGTGAGAGTATCTCTTCGTACTTCCTGAATTTCTGTGGGCGCGGCGCTGACAAGCCTGCCCTCTGCCGTAGCGACTACGGACTTGATTCTCTTGTCTTCTTCGATGTTTGTTTTCCTTTTCTTCTTCTTTGGACCGAGTGGCTTGGGGCACCCACTTTCATCACTCGTCCGATCGGGCAGTTCCTCTCGGTCAGCCGGGACCCGATCACTTTCCTCATATTGCAGGCTCGCTGGTGCGAAGTCCGAGTCAATCTCGATTATCGCTCCATCTTTCACCCTCTTTTCGTCGAGTGCAAGGCTTACGCCATTTCTAAAGTTCATGACTAACCGCCCGTTCGACATTTCCCTGCGAAAAGACAAGGAAAAGGATCAGGGGCTGTACTAAGAACAAGAACATTAAGAAAATGTTTATTAAAGACAGTTTTTTAATTACTTTTTTTATTTTTAAATTTAACAGGAATGAAGTGGGATAAGATCAGGAAATAGATTTTGATATGGAAGAGAAAACAAGGAAACTTTATTATCATGATTTTATTTATTTTAGTACATTTTTTACTTTTTGGGTTCGGACCCAGTCATAAGTAACTACTTCGCCCGTGCTTCTAAGGATGAAGAATTCATTCTTTCGAAACATCAGGTAGCGTAATACTTTTTCAAGTATCGTCCGTTGATCGGAAGCATATGTCGTTCTCCTTGGCAATTCACTAGCTGGTAGGAACCTTCGAGTATACTGCTTCAACCACAAACGGCCCTTCCCAAGTGGGTTCAAATTTTCCTCCTATCTTGCGGTGTGCGAAGAATAGGTCTCTCGAGAACGAGAACTAAGTCACCAACTTTGAAGGTTCTTGGGCGGACCATTCTGTCATGGGCTTGAACCATCTTAGCTTCGGTATAGTTCTAAATTCGCCGTCATGCTGCAAGTCTTTTACCTTCCAGGCTTTCTAATTCCTCTAGTCGTAATTTGGCATTCTCTTTTGTCGTGATCTTATTCACAACTGCAATTCTGAGTGAAGGAAGCTGAACCTCTAAAGGTAACACTGCCTCGGACCCATACTGTCGGCATTATTTTTTTAGGTTGTGTTGTATTTAGAAAAGGGGTCGCCTAACAGAAATTGTCGGCGAATTTTAAGATTTTAAATTTAGTTTAAATATATATAATTTGAAAAGTAGTATTTGATTTTGAAAATAATTTTAAATTTGAAAATTTTAAGATATGAAATCAAGCCGATCTCACATCCCGAATAGTTTATATAAACGAGCACCGCACTACAAACCGTGTATCTATCCCTAAGGATAGACACACGCACTTGATGGTGGGGCTCGATTAAATAAACTAAAAGATTTGTGACATCCGTTTGGTCTCGCGAACCAATTTTATGTGCCTGACAAATTCCCTGCTTGATATGAAAAACATTAAACGAGGTTTATATTACACAGGTTCTTTAAAATTCCTATAAGGGCAAGCCCCTATAGTTAATTACATCTTAAGTGACGGGAATCACCTAAGAAAACTCTCGATAATAATCGGTAATTCTGCTCTCGGGAATTTCGAGGTTTAAGTTTTCAAGGGATCGAATTTTGGAATTTCAATAGGGAATGGATAAAATTTGGAAGATTTTGTTTTGGGAATTCAAAGGAAGAAAAGTAGGAGAAATTACAGACTCGAAGCGAACTTCGGTAACTTCCCGACTATCCTATTGTTTGGCTTGGATTTAGGAAAGTCCTAATGTTTATTTAATGTTTTGATCTTGCCAGTTTTAGTTAATTAGGACTTATATTTGTATGACATGATCATACAAATGGCCTGGAAGAGGTGAGGGTTTATGTCGTATCGGACGACTACCTCGGAATCCTAAGACCGGTTAGGGCTTAATTTGCAATGCAAATGCCTAACAAAAGGTTGAGGATTTATGTTGCACTAGAGCAAACTACCTCGAAGTCCTATGGCTTTGTTGTTTAATTCTA